>CM040090.1:10780000-12030000 GCA_022496805.1 Pohlia nutans
TCATCACCTCATGACCATAGTCGATGCACCGCTGCATAGCATAGCAGCATAGCATAGCATAGCATAGCAGCTATCCTTGCCACCACTCACGAGTGCCACCACTTTCATCTCCACCGGAACGCTCCTCACCACTGGAAGCGACAGATGATCAACAATTGGGATTACACAACCAATTACTCATTAAACGAGGGCAAGAACAATCCCGGGATTTCGTTTTAAGCCTGGAAGCGTCCGTGTGAAAGAGTGTCAGAAAGTGGCGACATGTCATGTTTTCGGAAGCCGCGTTTCATGGCAGAGATGCATGATGCACTTACAGGCAGGAAAGTGTGGAGAGCCAGCAATTGGCAAACGTGGCGAGATTGGAAGCTTGGCCGGTTGTCAGGGTACAGCAGAGAAAGGAAAATGGAAACGCACAAACTAAACCCTAAACCCGACAATCAGTCACGATCAACACTGTCAAAGCAAGCGATGCTGCAAACACAAGAGACGTTGAAGAAGACAAAGGATGCTGCCCTAGGACTGGTTGTTGTTCTCACTGGCAGGAGAACATCAATCGTGGCCGTCCTTCCATGCGAACGCCATCCTACGGTCGAAATCACTGGATTCAATCGTAGCCCCAAAACGTTCAGTAGCCTTCAAGCAGGCGGGCTGCCTTTTAGTGTTCATCCACATTTATATTTGGAGTGAGCAGTGATTTGCAATTGAATGAGCTATTGAATCAAATAAACAATTACAAGACACTATTGAATTGTGCCTAAATAAGTGCTTTGGATTGTTGTTTACGACGGTTGATTGCTCTTCATCAAAAAAGTTGGGCTAAACTATTTTGGTGCCATTTTTACACCAAAGGCTGCATATATGTCATTTTAGTGTCATTTTATTCATACTAGATTGGTATGGAGTTTGGCACCAAATTATCTTAATTGCATTTCAATGCATCATCATGGCATCATGTTCACATGCCTTGAAGTTCCTAATGTTGCCTACCTGTCCCCATAGCTATTGATGTGATGTGGAATATCCCACATCATGTCATTGGGGGATGAAATGATGTGGAATATTCCACATCAATTTGTTGGGAGAAGGTAACAATCACAAATGCTATTTTACCTTAGTAAGGTAAAGATATGTTCCCAAATGATTTCTTTGTTAAAACTTGTCCTCAACTATGATAGATAGATAGATAAATAGATAGAAACTTTGGTTTTCTTTCGAGCTCTACGTGAATAAAGCGTTTGTTTGTAATTTGATGCCATATCAACTATGATAGTACCTTGACAGCTTTGCCATTTAATTTTTCTCAAAATTGTTGAAATTTTTGGAAATTACAATTTTAAAAATTATTTATTTTTGTATGGAAAAATAAGAGCATGAAGGAATATTCTTCAACTTTTGAAATTGTTGGGTCTATTTTTAGACATACATTCATTGTTCAACATGAAAGTGTTGAAGTTGCATAGTACTATGGTAATTATAGTACTTTTCACATTATGAAGTAATCATGCAACATTTATACTCATTGATAATAGGAACCATGATCTTATGTAATTTTCATTGTCTTTTGGGTAGCGTTGTTGAATGTTGAATAAACAAACTCTCAATGCATGTTGTTATCAATGAATAAAAATTGCATTTAGTTTTTTTCTCTCGCCAAGAACAATGTTGAGATGTTAATGTCATTAGTAGAAAGGTGGTTTTTGTGCTTTAAATTTTGCATATCAAGTAGATAGATAGATAGAAACACCAACCCAAGGAAATGGCCCGGCGTGAATAAAGTGTCCGTTCGTAATGTCAATGACCTGATGCCCACGGGACAAAGGAACATTGGAACAATACTACTCTCTCCTTTCGAGGATGGACACTATAGTAACCAAAACAAAGTAACAGAAACAGTAACAATGAAATGATGGGCGAGTTCTAGTTTGTATAAAGGTATGTTTAGTGTTAAGTTTTATCACCAAGTCATGAGTTCTTTGGTTGGTTGGTGAAGGGCGTTGTATCACGATTATGTGGTCCAGGTTCGCAACCAGTTGGGCTCGTTGAGCAGTGGTGTGATACACATGGCTTGGTGTTGCTAGTGAAATATCATGGGAGGAAAGTTGTACCAACCAACCGGCCCGCCTATTCCCTGAGACAAGCTGAGCTAGTGAATTTGAAGAATTTGAAGAGTGGCTAGCAATGGTTTTCACCACTACCCCCCCCTCTTTTAATGTACTACGTCTGTTGGTATTGTTTGATTATTTTCTATACGTTTTTTATGTAAAAGGATAGATCTGGCAATGGTATTTATTGCTTTGAATGTCTGTTTTATGGAGGTTTCGCAAATGTTAAATTTTGTTTCAAGTTGTTTCATTGAGGGGACGTGTGTGGTTCCTCTAGCTCCAGCTGTAATGACTATGATGGGATCTACTTTCCAACCTTGTTGTATGATATTATTAATTAGAGGTTGGTATTTAAAAAAAATTCTGCCAATTGTTTCTGGTGAAAATCTGTAGTTTGTGTATGTGAATTCTATAAATTGTATGGTTAAGTTATTATCGGGGTTTAGAGGAGGTGGACTTTGGTATGGGAGGCCTTTAATGCATAATATATCTGGTTTGAATTTGGCATTACATTGACATCTTTGTTGATTACAAGTACATGGTAATAACCATGGAGGAACTATATTTTCTTGTGGGTTATTGTTGAATGTGCCCGCATTCATGAGAGTGTAGCATCTTGGTTTATTTGAGGATAATATTAATTTTCTTAGTTCCCATACCGCTTTATTGTGTCTTTTGGTTCTTAGTGCGTGTATGTGGTGTTGTTTGCATATTAAAAGTACATGTAGCCATGTATCTGCGTGTTGTGAATTACATATGGGACATGTTTTTGAGGGGAATCTTTGTATGCTGAAAATTAATTGTTTTCTGGCATTACCCATGATGTATTGACTGGTTCTAAATTTTAGTATGCTTGTTTTTTGTGTGTCTGTTATTTCTGGATTTTTCCAAAAGTCATTGGACATTTCGTTATCTATGATGGGGTTTGTTGTCCATTTGTTGATGTTGGGGAAGTGTTTTCGAGGTTATGTTCACGGTCATGTTTCTTGATGTATTCTTCCAAGCATCTAACTGGACCTTTGTCTGGTCGTTTGATACGGTCGGGCCAGGTATCTTTTTGGAAGTAATAAGGTGTGGTATGTGCAAATTCGTGTGGGTCTGGTGCTGGTTGATAGCCTCTTTTTATGGTTCCTTATTTTGCGAGTTGATCTGCGTGTTCATTTCCGTTGATTTTGGTGTGTGCTATAACTTTGTAGATTGTGGTGGGTTGTGTACGTTTTTGTAGCATTTCAACCATTTCTTTTAATATGGTTTTATCTACGTGGTTATTTTGTTGGGTAGGGTGTTTTAGTTGTGTGTTTAGAACATGTATACAATTGAGGCAATGAGTAAAAATATATGCAGGTTCGTTCATATATCGAGTGGTGATTAGTGAAAGTGTTTCGTGTATGGCCATTAATTCTGCTCTGAAGCATGTTTGTAGTCCAGGCAGTCTTTTTGATATTTGTACATCTGGTTTTGTTGAGTTGTATATGCCATATCCAGCTTTTTCTTTTTTCCAATGGCCATCATCCGCTTCTTTAGGTGGTAATACATATCAAGTAATAGTATCAAAACTTCATTCCCGCAGTTACATTTGACACCGAGTTTTTTTATAGTGCATTGTTGTTTGATGTTCAAAGACTACCCTTTATATTTGAACAATTCCACGCAAACATAACTTATGATTTCATAATAGAAGCCAATCTAAGTTGATATTTTCAAGATAGATAGAAACTCCGAACTCCTTTCTAAAAGGTTGTCGTGAATAAAGTGTCTATTCATCTTAACAATGAACCAATGCCTACTAGACAAAGGGCCATTTGTTAATCCTTTCAATCTTTGACACAAAGTCATTTGGGCTTATTTCTCTTTCAATGGAAGTTTGATGTCCATTTGTTTTGCAAACAAAAAAACATTCATAAAAAATGGAACGCAACATTGTAAAAAATGCACACGGCACAAAACTATGATTACTAATTTGGGTTGCAAATTTCATAGGGCTGACAATCAACAACCTTATTATCATACAATTTTTGAAGGAGATTGACAATCAATTTCTTCATAGTGGAATTTTTGCAATTTGGTTATTAAACCCCTAAAAGATCAAGGATTGATGATTTTAAAATGACAAATTAAAATGATCACAGTTTGAAAAATATAATTCACATCTCACCCTCCGTGGAAAAACTAAACTGGATAAAATAGCCATTCTAGACCCTATATTATCGAATGCAGTAAAACAATAAAACTCAATTTTTGAGCGATTTAGAAAAACCACCCCAAATTCTATTTTTATCCAGTTTAGTTTTTCCATGGAGGTGAGACATAGAACTAAAAATTATATCATTGGAATCAGTGAAGGACAATAGTCCATAAATAATTTTGAATGAAAGAAACTTTGTTTAGAACCTATTCAAAAATGCCAAAAACAATTTGAGATCCAATTTGGTCTTTTTAGTCATTTGGGGGTCAAAAAGCAAAAGTAGTATGCAATTTTAACTCCTAAAGGACCAAGGATGTATGGTTTTAATATGACAAAATGAAATCATCATATTATAATAAAAATCATACATGATTAAAGAATGTAGTTTATTTGTTTTGTTTTGTATGCAATGTTAAGATTTCTCTGACCGTGAGGGGTGCACTAAAGTCGTTTCGTCACTTCTGGATGTACAGTGGGGTGACACCGAAATTGGCCCCTTGTGCAATTCCAGGGATGGTGCCCACAGTGCTGCCAACTTTGACACCCTTCCAAAGGCTAGAAAATTGTTATTTATACATTAAAGTTTAGACACAAAATCATTGTTATGTTGACAACATGTGTACCAAATTTCAAAGCTAGAAGATTGATACAAAAAAAGATATTCAAGATTTCCCAACAAGGGGTACTTGCAAGAAATGTTTCACAACTGCCAACTTTGACACCCTCCCAAGGATTGAAGAATTTTTTTTTCACATGGAATTTTTGGAGTAGGAATGTATTTATGTTGTTTATACATGTTGAAAAATTCAAGTCTACAAGACCCACAAAAAAAATGATATTCCAAATCTACCAATAGGTGTAGTTGTGAGAAACAAAGTTGCTTCACAACTTCCAACTTTGATAGCCTCCCTAGGGCTGAGAATCTATTCTTTCAATATGAAATTTTTCCACATGATCTTTATGATCTTGATCACATGAATGAAAAATTTCAAGGCCAAAAAATACACACAAAAATAGTTATTCTATATCTACCAACGTAGTTGTGAAGCAACTTTGTCTCTCACAACTACACCTATTGGTAGATTTGGAATATCATTCGTTTTGTGGGTCTTTTGGACTTGAATTATTCTACATGTGTAAACAACACAAATACATTCCTACTCCAAAAATTCCATGTGAAAAAAAAATTCTTCGATCCTTGGGAGGGCGTCAAAGCTGGCAGCTGTGAAACATTTCTTACAGCTACCCCTTGTTGGTAAATCTTGAATATCTTTTTTTATATCAATCTTCTAGCTTTGAAATTTGGTACACATGTTGTCAACATAACAATGATTTTGTGTCTAAAATTTCATGTATAAATAACAATCTTCCAGCGCTCAGGAGGGTGTCAAAGTTGGCAGCAATGCGGGCACTATCCCTGGAATTGCACAAGGGGCCAATTTCGGTGTCACTCCACTGTACAGTGGGGTACCAATCAAAATGTCGTTTTCGAAATCGTAGTGAGAAAAATTTTAAGACTGCCAACTTTGAAAGCCTCTCGAGAGCTCAAATATTGGTATTTTCCACGAAAGTTTTACCAAAGCATTGTCTTTACGTTAATTATATGCATAGCAAATTTCAAGGCCAAATAATGCACCGACAAAAAGTTATTCAAAATCTACCAACATTGGTAGCTGTGGAAATTTTTTCACTGCTGCCAACTTTGACAGCCTTCCAAAGTTTGAATTGTTTTTTTTTTGCCATGAAATTTTTGGAACAAAAACCTCTTTATGTCAATAACATATGGTAAAAATTTCAAGGCCAAAAATGTAATAAAAAAAAAAGATATTAACAATCTACCAACATGTATAGTTGTGGGAAAAAATGGGGGAAAACCATTTCATTGCTACCAACTTTGACACCCTCCCAACGGTTGAGAAATTGTCTACTTACCATGCAATTTTTGACACAACATGATCTTTATAATAACAACAATCAAACCAAATTTCAAGGCCAAAAGATTCACCAAAAAAACGTTATTCAAAATCTACCAACATTGGTAGCTGTTGTGGAAAGTTTTTCACTGCTGCCAACTTTGACAGCCTCTCAAAGATTGAATTATTTTTTTTTTCCATGAAATTCTTGGAACAAAAACCTCTTTATATTAGTAACATACAGTAAAAATTTTAAGGCCAAAAAGTTTTAAAAAAAAAAGATATTAACAATCTACCAACATGTGTAGTTGTGGGAAACAATGCGGGAAAACCATGATTAGGAGAAATATGTAGTCACAAAGGGGCCTTGGCCTTTGGCACGTGCTGAAAAATTTAGGCCAAACCGTGCACTTTACATGAGGGCACCAACGGTGCCACCGTGGCTACCAGCAGTGCAGTTCCGTGGGTCGCGTCAATCGACACTGCCAGCACTGCCCACACTGCCAGCACTGCGGCTTCCGATGCTGTTAGCGGGCAGCGACTGCACCAATGGGTTTACATAGAAAATGGTGCTTTAGCAGCCGGTTCACCTAACCCGGGCAAGTTTACAGGGCCCCTTTGGGACCCCATTTTTCTCCTAATGTTCATTGCTACCAACTTTGACACCTTCCCAACGGTTGAGAAATTGTCTATTTACCATGAAATTTTTGGCACAACATGCTCTTTATGATAACAACATTCATGCCAAATTTCAAGGTCAAAATATTTATACAAAAAAAAACACTTACAATCTACCAACGTGTATGTCCTCCTTTTGCCTCAATCACTGCTTGTAACCTAGAGGGCATAGAATGACATAGTTGAAGGAGCTTTATACTATTGATCAACCTCCACTCTCTTTCAATAACTACCTTCAAGTCATCTAAATTTTTTGGACATATTGGGCCATGTTGCACTGCATCTTTCAAAATCTTCCAAAGGTTCGCAATTGGATTGAGAACAGAAGAATTTGCAGGCCAATCGAACTTTTCCAAAAGATGTGTTTGTCTCCATTCTTCACATACTTTGCTACGATGGACAGGTGCGCCATCTTCCATGAGCAATCCCTGTGGCACTGTACTCGTAAAATGAAGCAACTCGACATTGTAGACCACTTCAACAAATCCTTAGCAGAACGTCTATATTTGGGCATAAAAACAAGTTGTGACTTTTGCCCTCCAGCAAACGCACCCCAAATCATCAAAGAAGTTCTCCCACTCTTAAAAGTTGGAACCATACAACTTAATGAATAGCGCTCATATGGATTTCTCCAAACATGAACTTGTCTAGAATTTTTTCGAACTTCAAAGGTAGACTCATATGTCTAAACAACTCTCACCCATTCTTTTATAGTCCACCCACAATACTTTTGAGCAAATGCCAATCGTTGAGACATGTGACGATGTGTCAAAAAAGGTTTTTTAACAGCAATTCGACTGAAAATGCCACTCTAAATACTACTCTAAAGGTTTGAAAACAACAATTCGACTGACAACTGCACACAACTAAATTTGGCTATCCTTGATTTTCTTGAGAAGCGTTTATGATAAGAGATAGCATCATCTAGAGAATTTCAATCTAGAAGCATGATTATCTGACATACTTCAACAATTTCAATGCCTTTAATAAACAATATCTCACAACTACACACATTGGTAGATTGTAAGCATTTTTTCTGTATAAATATTTTGACTTTGAAATTTGGCATGAATGTTTTTATCATAAAGAGCATGTTGTGCCAAAAATATCTTGGTAAATAGACAATTTCTCAACCGTTGGGAGGGTGTCAAAGTTGGTAGCAATGAAATGGTTTTCCCCCATTGTTTCCCACAACTACACATGTTGGTAGATTGTTAATATCTATTTTTTTTAACTTTTTGGCCTTGAAATTTTTACCATATGTTACTAACATAAAGAGGTTTTTGTTCGAAGAATTTCATGGCAAAAAAAAATAATTCAATCTTTGAGAGGCTGTCAAAGTTGGCAGCAGTGAAAAACTTTCCACAACAGCTACCAATGTTGGTAGATTTTGAATAACGTTTTTTTGGTGAATCTTTTGGCCTTGAAAGTTGGCCTGATTGTTGTTATCATAAAGATCATGTTGTGCCAAAAATTGCATGGTTAATAGACAATTTCTCAACCGTTGGGAGGGTGTCAAAGTTGGTAGCAATGAAATGGTTTTCCCCCTTTTTTTCCCACAACTATACATGTTGGTAGATTGTTAATATCTTTTTTAGTATTCATTTTTTGGCCTTGAAAGTTTTACCATATGTTACTAATATAAAGAGGTTTTTGTTCCAAAAATTTCATGGGAAAAAAAAAAACTTCAAACTTTGGGAGGCTGTCAAAGTTGGCAGCAGTGAAAAAATTTCCACAACTACCAATGTTGGTAGACTTTGAATAACTTTTTGTCGGTGAATCGTCTGGCCTAGAAATTTGGTATGCATATAATTAACTTAAAGATAATGCTTTGGTAAAACTTTCGTGGGAAAATATCAATTTTTGAGCTCTCGGGAGGCTTTCAAAGTTGACAGTCTTGAAATTTCTCTCACTGCGATTTTGAAAACGACATTTTGATTGATACCCCACTGTACATGAGGTGTACATGAGAGGTCCATTGCAAACATAAAATCTACCCAACAAATTTGACATACTTGCATTTGAAGGCCTCTCCAATATTATCAACATCTCAGCATTGTAAGAGATTTATTTTAATTGGTCAATAACCTAATAGGCTTGCAAAGATGATTTGGATGAAAGTCATCCAAGATTGTATGAGAAAGTTACAAGGCTTTTAATTTGTTCGTGATTTTAGGGGTTACAAAAACGAAAAGAAGAAGAGAAAAGAGAAAGAAAAGGAAGTTAGTGAATTGGGCTACCGATAACTTACTCGATCCAAAGTGTCCGACAGTCACAGAGATCACGAGAGACGAAGAAGTGACGGAACCAACGAACAATTGTGGATTCATTGTTGCACTGACCTTCTTCAGTTCCAGCAACAATCATCAACACTTAGGCCTCAGCAACTTTAGTGTAGGATTTGAAATTCGCCCCATCGCCGCGTTTCTGTTTCTGCATCGGTTTCTACGCTGTTGCCGTTTTCTCTCTCACAAAGCTTGCAACTCACGCGGTCGTGCGCATTCAATTCGCTTCGTCTCTCGTGCCCTATTGAGGCCGGATCAAAACTCCAACAATCGGTTTTCTGTGCAATGCGATGTGGATCTGGATTGGAAGTCACCACTTCTCGCCTGTTGTCAATTCGATCGATTGGTAACTGGAGTTCATAGAATTGTGATGCGGAGACGGATCGGGTTTAGGGTTAACATACAGCGGTTTAGGGTTTATCAGCTCCCTACACGGATGGTCCCGTTGCAACCGATGAACTCGGCTTGATGGCTTTTTTGGACTCGCCAGCTCCGGCGGTGAATTCGTCGTCTCCTGACATGGCGACTTCTTCAGGTACGTTGCGCTAATTTGATTGTGCGTAGAGAATTGAATTATTGGTTGTGTTCGACAGGAGCATGTTTCTTAAACCCTAAACCCCTGTTGCGACAATTTGCTTGGTGTAACAGGGGATCCTGGTGCTGTGCCAACTTTAGATGCGGAATTGGAACAGGAGGTTCGCGAAGAGGGAGAGCTGGAAGACGGTGAGCTCTCCGGGGGTTGGGAAGACGACGAAGAAGAAGCTGACAATGCTGGTTCCAATAGAGACGAGGAAGATGAACACGAAGATGAGGTGGACGAGGATGAAGTAGAAGAGATTGTTGATTATCGTACTGAAGGGCTTACACCCGTTGTCATGCGGTTTGGTATTAATCAAGCAACTGGCAACCCGTTGGGTAAAGACCACAAGAAAAACAGTAAGCGTCGGAAGGGTAAAGGCGCTCTGTCTCGACAGAGGAAAAAATCTAGGTTAGAGAAAATGCAGAAGGGTTCGAATGAACCGACCACTGAAGTGAACGTTGACGGGAGACAGCATGGAGGTATGTACATTTCGTTGTCTCTGCTTTTTTTGAATAGTGTTACATGCTTCATTAACCCCTCAAGCACCGAGATTTTACGGTTTTAGAATGACCAGCTTGATCGATCATATTGTGAAAATATAAGCCATCGCCAGAATCAGTGAAGGACGTTGCATGTGTTGCTCAAAAAACTGAAAAAAATATATAAAAAAATAAAAAATTGGTCAAAAGAGAGTTCTCATATGACCCAATCAAAATTGCTAAAAAACATTAGGTTCAATTTGAACCTCTTGGTCCTTTAGGGGTTAAGATTGCGAGGTCCTCGCTACTCTCTTAGTTGTGCCTACTGCAAGATCACTTCAAAAATGAACCGTCTGTGTCGTTTGGAGACTTTCTTGCAGTAAATTTGTGCTCATACAGCGGCTTGGGTTAATTTCAGCGGCTTTGGTTCTTTTTTTTCTTTCTTGGTGTTCTAAAGTGAGGTTTTTGAGGTTTTTTTAATCTTTTTTTAATCTTTTATGCAGATCATTTGGCCGTTGGGTTGAAAAAAAAGGTAGAGTCTACTGAGAAGGCTGGAGAGAAGCAACAGAAGCCAGGGAACAAGAGGGTTGAAGTTGACACTGGCCCGGAAGAAGGCGAGGTCGTTGAAGAGGTATCTGCTGAGACTCATCTTTACCTACTATTTGTGGAGTTCCATAATATTACGTCAAAGTGTCTTTCAATTTGAGTGTCTGCTCTAGCATTTTAGAAAAGCACATTTGGTTTGTGGTTCCTCTTTTTGCATATGCACCGTTGGCTGCAGAATGCCAGCAATCACAGTTTCTGCTACATCGTGATCTTTCCGCATCTGTGGCTTCCTCTATCATAGGCAGTACATTCTGTGATTAAAAAGAGAAAAGCTTGTTTACGGTTGTAATTGACAGTTGTGAATGTGTACCATTTGCAGGATAATAGAGGACTGTTGTCACAGCTGGTTGAAGAGGAAGTTGGTTTATGGACTACCGATGTTGGGGACGAGCAAATTACAAGCTCAAAGGTATGTTCTAGGTTTTTTTGTTTGTTGATTCAAAAAATTAAGGGCAGAAACATACGTCTTGCATGATGTTTGTCAGTCTGTTGAGGGGCTATGTCAACAGCATAGATAGTTTGAAAGCACCCACGATTCTTACTAATGCTAATGCTAAGATTTCTACTGCATGACATGTGACATTGATCTTAATATTTCAAGGTGAACTAAAACTCTTGGTCTGTCATGCATAAAGGGTATTCCAAGTAAAAATGGACTGTTATCGGTCTTTACAGTTGTACATTTTATTCATCTCTCCCATGTGGAGTAAATGTTCTCCAAAGTCGTTCTGTTTTAATTTTATGGTTCTCGCTTCTGAATTTGATACAGATGGACAGCGATGAGGATGGAAAGAAGAAAACCCGTGCTCCTATTTCGGCAGAGAGGAAATTGAAAAAGAAGGTAGCCTTCCGGAGAAAGCGAGCTGAGAAAGAGAAGGAGTTAGGTCTCAGGCGTCCGCGAATTCCAGTCAACACCTTCAAACCCAAAATTCCCCTTTGCAAGTTCTATATTAAAGGACGGTGTACACTGGTATTTCATATCTCCTTTATTTTCTTTCCTCCTGTGACGTGGTATTTAGGCAGCTTGAAACCTTGGTTTTTTTAATTCTTGGTTTCAATTCTTTCTTCAGTCACAAATTGGGCGTCTTTGTTCCTTAGACATCTAACTGCGTGCTTATGTTCTTTGCAGGGTGCAAAATGTACATTTTCGCATGATGTGGTTCCAGTCACCAAGTCAGATGCAAGTGTCACTTAACTATGATGCTTATTATCAGTAGTAGGAAACGAATAGAATGTCATGAAAAGAATCAGTGTGTGAATACGCTCTATGGTAGCTTTGGCTGTTCAAGGACGAGTACATGATTCTGGTAGTTTTAGTGTATCTACATTTAGTATAATCGAGCCCATTTTGCAAATCCTGACTTTTGTACCTGGATCTGACGCAGCCTTGCAAGTTCTTCATGGTCAACCGATGTTTGAAAGGAGACGATTGCCCATTCTCACATAGTTTGGATACATTTCCGTGCAAATTCTGGCACACACGAGGTCACTGCCTGGATGGCAGTAATTGCCGCTTCTCACATGGTGTAAGTGCCTTCAGTTCCAACTCTAATTCTTGTAGTGTTTTATCATTCGTTGACTCAGGTATCATTAACCCTTGTCCACCTACCCACATGCAATAATGAACACAACCACTGGTAGTTCTTATTATTTATTTATTTATTTTTCAATTACCTTGTTGTACATCTTTTCAATTTCTGGTTTTGGGCTTCTATGTATCGATGCAGCCTTTAACAGACGACCAACGCCAAAACCTCACCAAGCGGATTGAACATGACGCTAAAGAGCAGCAGAATGTGTCAGATATCCTCACTGACTTTGACAAGCCAGAAGATACCGATTCTGAGTACATGCCGACTGTGAACAGCTCTCGAACTGAAGCTTTAAGCTGGGATGTGAATCCATGCCAATCATTGAACCAGGACACACCAAATTATGCATCAACGAGCATGGCCTCTCACAGCTTACAGACGACTAGCAGGTGAGGACTCTAATTACACTCTGTAACTGCACATTCCTTGAATTTCTACAGAATCTGTCATGTTGTGAGAGACCCTTTGTCCCTCTGAGGCAGTGTCCTTAGAGAGGGTTACGCGTAAGTTGACTCTTGGAAGATTCACTCATTTTTGCTTGCTGCACTAAAATTCCTATTCACCAGTCTTACGAATCCTGGTACGCCTGCTGATGTCTAGTCCAGTTCTACAGTCCGACACACTTCAGCTTTATGCCTTCAGATGCTCCAGTCTTTCTTCTTTGCCTTTCAGTTGTCCCTCTCCATTATGACATGTTTGGGAAGCCCTAACTTCAAGGTGGCAGTCACAGAAATGACTTGTCACATGTGTATTGTTTGAAACAATAATATCGTCATATTATGGAGGGTAGATTGAACTCTGAACGATCCAATTGCTATGCAAAAAGTATTGAGCAGGACTGAGTGTTTTGAGTTTGTGATCCTCATCGTGAAAAGCTGAAGGAAAGTCGATTTGCTGATGCTACTTGTGTATGTTGTGGTGCTTTCAGGGAGGGTCCTCCGCGATTGATTGTTTCACAAGTGCAAGCAAGCATGCTTGGGGAGATAAATAAGGAGGAGATCGTGCTCACAGAGACATGTAAGGAAGAGACACCAGTGGTGGAGAACGCTGTGCTATTGGCAGCCCGGAAAGCAGCCTCAGCAGCAGCAGTGCAGGCAGCAGCAGGCACAGCAGACAAGCTGCTGGGCTTTAGCAGATCCTCGCCCAGTATTTCACTTTTGAAGACAAGAACGTTCGGTCGGCCGGCTGCGCGCGGAAGTGAGGCAAGTAGTGCAATGGATCTTCTGCAAGCAACCACGCAGCCAAGATGCGTGGATAGTCCAATCACTTAGAATTTGTATTGATCCCACCAGTGCAAAAACTTCAGTGGGATTTGGAGGAGGCTGTTGCTGTTGAACTATAACATTGGCAACAACACCAGTCTGTCGGTCAGATTGACAACAATAAAGACACTTCCAGCTTTACAAATATTGAATTGTTTCCATATTTGGACTTTTTTGCTGTGATGTTTGAGCTCTGGAAGGTACTCGTTGGCCTGTATCATTATTTTGTGAACTTGCTTGAAAGTTAAGGATTCGGCCCAGATATCCATTATGTAACTCTGACCGTGCACGCACGCACAACATGATGGTTCCGTTGCTGGAGTTCTTGTGTTGGACCGACTCTTGCATGTATCAACCTAGTCTATT
This sequence comes from Pohlia nutans, assembly GCA_022496805.1. NCBI lineage: Eukaryota > Viridiplantae > Streptophyta > Bryopsida > Bryales > Mniaceae > Pohlia > Pohlia nutans. The sequence continues at coordinate 10,794,049 of CM040090.1, forward strand.
ATATAATACAACATGTGCATGCATGCACACGAGGACAGTTTTGCTATTGGAGTTGCTATGCCGGGCCAACCTAGTTTATTATATAAGAAAGACACACGTGCTCCCTGCGATTGTTTCACACTCCCACCTAGGTAACATCATGTTGTGAAACCGTTACATGGTTGGAATGTACCTCCTTTGTTCATTCTCAAGGGAAAATGTAATTCTTGAGTATATGTCTTATTTTTTGGATTCCAAGAAATAAGCCATGTACTTTAGAGCTACTCCCTCTATTCCAAAATAAAAAAAAGCATGTGAAAACATTGTTTCTAGTTCTCAAAGGTGTTTTTAAAATTTAGAACAAAGGGAATATATTTATGCCATAAAATAAAGAGAGCAAGTACATTTTAACGGTTTTGGGTCATTATCAGTTTCAGAGCATCCTACCTTAGTAGGAATTTGGTCTATTTTAAATTGGTCCCTTATGTTTTAAATGGTTTAAGAAACTTTAAAAAAAAAAATTGAGTCAGAAGAGACCAATTTAAAAGGACCAAACTCCTACCAATGAAAATACTAAGTGCTAGCTTTGGCATGGGTCAACCTAGTAGTTCTATGATCTCGATGAGCTAATTTTTTTTTTTTTATCTTTTTTTTTTTGTTGAAATGGCAAGTAGGCAATCCCCTCTTTTACTTGTTGACTTTTAGTTAGCTACTAGTGTGGCCATGTGCCGTTGACCCAAATGTTGTCCGTGTTGTACATGTCTTTTGTGCTCCCACGTTCTCCATGTCTTTGGGCTTTTTCCACGTTCTGCATGTACTTGTGTGTTCTCCATGTTCCACAAGTGCCCGTGTGTTCCTCACATTCCCCGTGTATCTATGTGTTCCCCATGCTCCCAATAAATTCATAAATTTATTCAATTTATGGTGACAAAATTCTATTAAAAATCCATAACTTTCACATCGTAAGTCCAAAAACTACAAAACAACTTTCATGCACCCATACTTGTCAAGAGCTTCGATAGTGTCCATCCTCGAAAGGGGAGAGTAGTATTGTTCCAATGTCCCTTTGTCCGGTGGGCATCGGGTCATTGACATTGTGAACGGACACTTTATTCATGCCGGCCCATTTCTTTGGGTTGGTGTTTCTATCTATCTATCTCAAGAGCTTCCAACAATGCCAAGAATGACATCAAAAACCCCATATTCTAATTTCATAATTTAATTCAATTTATAGTGACAATTTTTTTTTAAAAATCTATAACTTTTGCATTGTAGGTCCAAACGCCATGAAACCAACTCCAAGCACCTTCCTCCTTGAAAGCATTCCGATGGTACTCAGAATGTGGTTGTTGGATGTACGGTCAGAGAGATCTCAATGTAACAAAACAAAACAAACAACCAACCTTCCTTCTTCACCATCAGTCTACCAAATCTAGAGGATTGTCATTGAGATCATGTTGGGTAACATAATGAAGAGTTTAGTTTTGTACACCACCGATGTATTTTTTGTTGCTTAGTATGTATTGTTTTCTATGATTACTAATCTCTTCATGAGGACAAAATTGTAGCCAAAATATTTTGTGATTCCTATGGCTTCCCTAATCAATCGAGTGGGTTTAAAATAGACATGTAGTTGAGTAAATGTACAATAGTTGAAGAGACAAAATCAACAACTTTTGGAAAATCTTTAAGCAAGACTTCAAAAATTGAAAAATTATTTGTACAATATCTAAATAAAAACATATTTTAGTGCGTTGGAACCTTCTTCAAGATTGGCACAAGATTCACAATCTTTTGTCTATCTCTTAATATTCTCTTTCAGTTTCATGTTATTTGATCCATTTGAGCTAAAATCTTTCTTCAAATTTTGTTTCGTAAAGAATGTGGAGTACATTCATCTGTAGCATTCATTGTTGTGCTACATAGAGTACTATGAAGAGGGGTGGTCTCCCTCTTCAATCTTGCATAGTGCCAAAGTAAGAAGATGTGTCTCCCAAGGGGTGAGGCTAGTATAGGGGCCTCACTCTAGCACTTTTAGTATTATGAGGTGCTCGGTCGCACTTCTTAAGGCTAGTTAAGAGATGTTCCATTTTACACCAAGCCTTTATTGAAGTATCCCGAACAGTGAATTCCACAGTGACACTACTAACAGCTTATTAGGGAGACTTAAGACAATTAGTGCCGATGGCAAGTAGTGTTGTCACCAAACACTTGAACATTTATGGTCACCACACGTCATTTAGGAGCTAAATGTGAGAATCATGTCTTTTATTTAAATGTGAGAATCATGTATTTTATGTTGGCTCTACTTCCACCAACTATAAATAAACCAATGACTTGAAAACTAGCACAAAAATTTGTAATTGTTGTTCTATTAATCCATTAAAACAGCTCATTAGTAATTATGGACCATAGTGGCAAGGGATTAATTTTCTGTGGTTTCAAAGTGCCGGCGCCAAGCTCGAAATCTACGAAATTCAAAATCCAGGAGAAAGGAAGATGCAGCGAGGCGTGAAGAACTTGAACGTGACGAAGATGTGGGCTCGCAAGATTTGTTCGGGAGTGGTAGATTTGGGTGGAGCAGGAATGAGCTAATTGAGCTGTTGAAGAGGGAAGCTCCGCAGGTGAGTTTTGAGTTCATCTTCTTCGAGGTTTAGGGAGGCGAGAGTTTAGTTCTTCAGCATTTTGCAGGAGCCTGGCGATCGCCATCGCCATAGCTGATGTTTCCTGGAGTGTCGTAAGAAGGAGACCAGCGACGCCATAGTTATGGACTGGCGCCGTTGTTCGCTCTTAGGTTTGTCCATGAGAACGGCCATTGTACTACTCCTTTGTTCGAAACCCTAACTGCCCTAAGAGGAGGCTTTTGCTAACCTTTGTTCGTTGTGCCCTCACATGCATTTCTTACTCTTATGTTGTTCGATGCTTTTGGCTTCTCGTCCCTCCCACTCTTCTGTCTGTCAGAATTTCCACCACCCTAACTGCTCGCTTCTCGCCCGTTTGGGAGACCTTCTTACAATTGGCGGCGTTAAATTTCTAGGGTTATCTCACCACCGTGTGTAGCCCTAATATCTTCTTGCATGTGAGTAATGTCCCGTTTCCAATCTGGTTCCATACATATGTCGGTCGAACTCTGTGTCACTTAGATGGTGCGATTTTGACTTGGTCGCAATGGTTGTCTATCTGTCACGAGGTGCTAACAGCTGATCTCGATTTTTGAGGGATGAACAATTTTCAGTAAATGTTTCTTGGAAGCCACATCTATCCCAAGTTGTTTCATATTTTCTGGATTTTTGTGGAGTTAGTTCTGAAATTTCGAACTCAGTGTTCCAAAAGCGTATGTTGAAGAATTCAATATACCCCCCCTCCGCCCCCCGCACCCCTACGTTGGATTGGACTAGGGCAAGCTTTAGCGGTTTTAGCATCTGCTACCTTAGGGCAGATCTCTGGAAAGCGCATTCTCGGTTTTGAGAAGCGAGAGGACGTGATTTTCCCGGATCCTGTGTCCAAACGAGTTTTTGATCGACTTGCGTCGCATTGTGTGCAGAAGCTGGTGGAGTACTGTTTTAAAGAAGACAACTGGTCGTGAAGGTGTAGAAGGCAAGGTCCCTAATAGTGGGGAGAAGTGTGAGGGAGGGGAATGGACAGCGCGGTATTAGATGATATCATAGCACGGCTGCTCGAGGTGCGGACTGGGCGGCCGGGCAAGCAAGTGCAGCTGTCGGAGGCTGAAATTCGTCAACTCTGTGTTGCATCCAAAGACATATTTTTGTCGCAGCCGAATTTGCTTGAGCTTGAGGCTCCAATCAAGATCTGTGGTACGCACTTAGTAAATCTCTCTTTCTTTGTCGATTTTTAAATTACTTAGATGTTTTAATCGGTTTACAGATAAAAAAAAGCATACTCTGAATTTTGATCTTTTTGGTAACGTACGAATATTGGCCTCTCAAATTGAGGATGCTAGATTTGAGTTGAATTCAATGGATTTTTTGGTTGTGGTCATTGTGGTTGAAAACTTGTTATCAATCTCATATTTTTGAAGCTGGAAAATTAGATGTGTTGAAAATTGTCATGGGTCGTGGCTTTTCTAAGGACAGCTTAGACACCTGGTAGTTGTGCGTCGTGATGCTCAACTAAAACGCCTCTTTGATGCTTCAGGTGATATCCATGGGCAATATTCTGACCTTTTGAGGTTGTTCGAATATGGTGGCTTTCCACCGGAGGCAAATTACTTGTTTTTAGGGGACTATGTGGACAGGGGAAAGCAGAGTCTAGAAACCATTTGCCTTCTCTTGGCATATAAAATCAAGTATCCAGAGAACTTCTTTTTGCTAAGAGGTAACCATGAATGTGCATCAATCAATCGAATATACGGCTTCTACGATGAATGCAAACGTCGGTTCAACATACGGTTGTGGAAGACGTTTACAGATTGTTTTAACTGCTTGCCCGTGGCTGCCTTGATTGATGAGAAGATTCTTTGCATGCACGGAGGCCTTTCCCCAGCCCTCAAGAACTTGGACCAGATCAAGAAGATTGCCCGGCCAACAGATGTCCCTGATGCAGGCTTGTTGTGTGACCTTCTGTGGGCGGACCCTGACAGTGTGTCGGGCTGGGGAGATAATGATCGAGGAGTCTCCTTCACATTTGGTCCGGACGTAGTCTCGGAGTTCTTACAGAAGCACGACTTGGATCTCATCTGTCGAGCCCATCAAGTACTGTGATGCACTCTTTTTATCCGGTAGCCTTTACATTTCGAATTTCACATTCTTAAGAAGGCACTGTACTGTTGCATTTTTCTAGTCGTGATCCAGAGACATTGTACGTTGCACTGAGGAGCTCTAATTGACGCATGATATGCATGATTTATTAGTGGGTATTTTGGAATTGTATAGCACTGTTATGACGTTTGATCCTTTGGTTTCAGAAAGAACTCACCAGACTTAGATTCTTTGCATCTAGCACTGATACGTGTGTAATGTCACTTGCAGGTGGTAGAGGATGGCTATGAGTTTTTTGCTAAGCGACAGCTGGTTACTATTTTCTCTGCACCAAACTATTGTGGCGAATTTGATAATGCGGGTGCAATGATGAGTGTTGATGACACTCTCATGTGCTCGTTTCAGATTCTAAAACCAGCAGAGAAGAAACAAAAGTTTGTCTCATACGGCAACAATGCTTCACGTCCTGGAACACCTCCTCGTGCATTCAAGGTGAGCAGATTTTGAAACAGCCTCTGATTCGACAAAAATCATTTATTTTGGCTTGAAATTTTGAACTGTGAAATATATAAATCTTTAATGAAATCATCAAATCATTACACGAATTTTGAAAGATGTGGTATATTAGAGTTATCCTAAAACTTCAGAAAAAAGTTCAAAAGTAATTGAAAGTTTTGGAATTGAAGGATAACTCTATTGTTTGCAATTTTATATGAATCTAATCTAAATGTTCGAGACAGAAGTGTTGAATCCGATATGAAAATACTCGTATAAACAGTCTTCCTGACTGAACCAGAATACTAGAACCAAGGCTTGTTTGCTTGTGTGTGCATGTGATGGTGCATTCAATGACTTCTAGTGAGACTCTGAAGTTTGTGTTTTCTGTTGACGGGGCCAGGGATAATGCCAGGTGCTGGTCATGAGCTTGAGAAACAAAGTTATCAAAGTACTAAGCACCTTTGAAGCTGAAATCTTATCCTCATGAGGCTCTGGTGAGGACAAGCAGCGATTGATTGTGGACTTGCTCTTGGGAACAGACTGATCAAGTGGGTTACGTGGAGCTGGAGTTTGTGGCCAGCAGAAAGTTGAGAGCATGATCTTCTTGAGATACATACGCATATGTATGCCTGCAATGCACACACAAACCTAGTAGCAGTAGTTTAATTTGAAGGCTGGAGTGGTGTCCTTGGGAGTGCGCTGGGGCACATGTTTTGGCTCTGTACACTTGCTAAAGCAAGAGAGATTTACTAGGGTGGGGATTGGGAATGTGTGAGTGTGAAATGTCTGCAGCAGAGCAATTGTGCCAATCGTAGAGTATGTACATTAGGGAGCCTGAGCACCCGGTTTCAAGTCATTTCACCTCATTCCGCCTAAACTTGTATTGCAATCTGCTTGGCACGAGTTCCTGTATTGTCGTGGATGATACTGCTTCATTTGAACGCCTTAAGTGATCCATTTTATTCACTATCTGATCATCTGCTAAATTCCTGGCATCCTGTGATGATTTTATGCCTCATTTCATACCACCAAAAATTTGTAAGATCTTAGTTCAAAATAGAGTTATCCTTAAAGTCACCTTGTGTTTGAATAAGATACCGTGAATTTTGCATTAATGTATTCTTATTTGTTCACCCCAAATAGTCAAAAGGTAGGGAAGAGCTTGGTGGTCTCATTATTGGGTGTGTAACAGCTTGGTGGTTTTCAAACTCACGGAAAACTAGTTTAGCCGTCTTTCTTGACGGCTAAACTAGTTTCCTTTGAGTTTAAAGACCACCAAGCTCTTACACCTCTAATAATGATAGACCACCAAGCTTTTCCCTACTTTTTGACTATTTGGGGTGAACAAATAAGAGTACATTAAAGCAAAATTCACAGTATCTTATTCAAACACAAGGTGACTTTAAGGATAACTCTAATGAATAAAAAGTGCCCTCGAAAAAACCAACTATTAAAAGTAAGCAATCAAAAAATCTTCAAAAATAGGTGAAATGTGATTTCTGAAATAGCCATCATAGATCTAACAGTATGAACATATTCTAATTTCATAATGTATAATTTTCATTCATACATGAAATTCAAAAGATCCCTCTTAGTTGCTTTTTATAATGCATTTTTGCATTTCTTCAAATCTAGAGAGGGTTGTAGGCAATCTAGAGGTTAAACACCAATCTATATTGAAATCAACATATGCTGTGGGTCACTGTATATGCTGATTACAGTGTACACTGAATGGGGTATGTAGTGTCATGGGACACTATTTTTAAACCTGAACATTATTTCATTTTAGGGAGATATAGTATCTTTGTAAGAAAAAGATGAATGTAGTATTCCAATTTAAGAGGGTAAACTCTGTAGTCTCATTATCTTATTTACTATGTTAGTCCGAGTTTTTTTACATCTCCTTGAACTAACTCTGGTATGTAGTATCCAAATTAGCTCAAGAATGTAATAATAAAATATTATTTTTATTTAGATTATAGTATTTTATATTTCAAATACCTTAAAATAGCAATGCCAAAATATTTATTCATATTTGGCATGGTGAACTCATCGTAATTTGGGTATTTTTCTTTTAGTATAGATCACATAATTCTTACATTTCTACAATTACTACAAATTATCTCAATTACTCCGACTCGAACTTTCTTTTAAAGTTGGATAACCTATTACCACCACCAACTCTAGAATCAATTGTCTTATGTGACCTAAACCACTAGCTGTCCACCCTATTTCCGTAATTTTTGGGAAGCCAGTTTATAATTGGAAAAAGGGATGGAGCGGATTTTGATGAGTCAAGCTGCCAGTATAGTTCGACGTTGTGAACATATCTCCAGCTGGTCAAGTTATGTAAATGGCATTATCTGATATGTAAACGTTGTGAAAATATCTCCAAGTGGTTGTAGTGGTTTTAGGTTGCAATCAACTCGACTTTTAGTTATCAGTAAATTAGTTTTTAATTTTCACAGCTCTCGGTTTTTAGTCTCTTGTGCTTACAGTGATGGGTACTTTCACAAGTGGTCATTAGCACAACTTAGTGTGGAAGTAGGGAGTTTTGTATGTCGAGGAATGGGTCACGGCTTACTCTCCACTTTGAAAATTTGTAGCAATTACAATATGAAGAAATAAATGGTCCCGACAATTGCAATATTCATGAAGTGGCATCAGCTTTTAAGGCTAATTTTTTTTTCATAAGCCTTTTTGCTAATGAGCCATATATTCGCCACCTTCAAATAAACAATTCCAAAAAATTGTTGAACTGTGATTGAATGAGTGCTTTTGATTGTTGTTCACCATGGTTGATTAGTCTTGCTTAACCCTTTAGTGCCCAGCAAACCACATTATGGTCACTACAACATCCGAAATGCAAATAGCAGAGAATCCGTGAAGAATTGGAACTTCAGTTTTGAAGTTCAGATTTGCGCACATACATTACGCATCTTCCAGAAAAAGAAATTTTCAATTTGGAATTGTGCAACTATCAAAATACCTATCAACATAACGCAAAAATATTGCAAATACTTGAAAATACAGTAAATACTTACAAATACAACATATTTATTATGTAGTATTTCTTGTGTTTAGAAGTTTGTTATCTTGTTTTATTTTTTTGGATTGTGTTCTCTTCTTCATCTTCCATTAGTGTGTGTAATCCGATCTTGACCAATGTACCCACTCCTGTCAATTTTCAACGTATAAAATTTTGTCCTAAACCGTACATGGATAAGTCACTTTCACTTATAAATCTCACAATAATTATGTGTGAATCTATTTTTGATATGAAAGATTGCAACGGAGAGGTGTTGACATAGGGCATAGCTGAACTTCTTTACTTTCATTTTTGAAAATTTACCTCAAATTCTATTTAACTTTGAAGTCGCACACCCCCCAAAATCTTGTTTTTGAGCGTGCATTATACAGTTCAAATACATACTATAATCTTCCGATCCCACCATCAGATGATTCTCAAATTTTAATAAAATGTGTGCTCTCGAGTTGAGAATAGAATTGTACGGTTACTTTCTAATTTAACACATTCTATTTCTGGTAGTCTCAACCACAGAGGAAAAATCTACTGAAATCCAGGGCTTTGAGCTACAGTACCCTGGGCACTAAAGGGTTAATGCCATGTGCCCCATTAACTATTGATGTGACGTGGAATATCCCACATCATTTCATTGGGGGATGAAATGATGTGGGATATTCCACATCATTCTGTTGAAGGGAGGCAGTAGGTATAGAGGCTACTGAATTTTATGATGCTCCTATTCACAATATGAACACTGACACTCATATTCTTCAATTAAGTAAACTCAAAATCGCTTCTAAATATAATCGAGGCAGTTGCTCATGTTTTAAACCTCTAAACTGAAGACCAACTTGAAAATCAATATATTTTTTAGTAAGATGGTTTTATGACTTTAGTTTATTTTTATTAAAGAATTGAAGTTGTATTTTTGCACCTCAATTTTTTTATTTTTTACTTTTTGAAAAACCAAGGGTCGGCAACCCAACTTTCAATGAGTTAGGGAATAATTCTAATATATAAGAGATTTTCAAAGCCTAGATTGATTTTGAGCTTGCTTTTAATCCATTATTGTGAAATAGAGGTTTTCAGGTCTCCTTTTTGATGTTTGCTCTTGATGACTTCCCCCTAAATCCTACTAAAAAGACAGTTGTTGGACCCTCTGAATTACTGCTCCTGGACCTATGAAACTTAATGATTTAGATCTACAGCCAATTTCACCTCTTTTTCTTAAATCCACCATAGATCCCTACAAACAAGACCTGATCTACAAGTTCCAAGTATTAAAAATCCAAATCTGCAACATCCACCCTAGAAAAAACACTTAAAAGACTAAATCTAAAACATAATATGTACAAATTTCCCCCTTTCTTCTATTAGATTAAATGTTGGTCATATAATCATGTATATTGGGCCCTAAACTAGCCTTGTTGTGCCCTCCTTAATCTTCCTAGCTTGCTATCACAAAACTCCTTTAAATCTCTAACAACACACACTAACTACCTTCATCAACACAAATAAGAGCAAATGAGGGGAGTGAGCTTGAAGCCTTCACCACCCCTTAATTCTAGCTGCCGTTAACGAATGTCATCCATTGTGGCCATGCCTACATTCATCGTGCTTTGGTCCTCGTATTGGCTTTAGTTCCAGTAGTGGCCATGGTCTTGGTACTGGCCCTTAGTTCTATCAACCGTAGGATTTTTCTTTTGTTAAGAACTACTCAGAGGACGAGGCCTATTCACAGTTCTCTTGGAAATGCTCTAAAAATCTAAAAATATATTTGAAGTTGAGAGCAAAGATACATTACAGAAAGTCTGAACCCTTAGAGAGGCCCTTACCATGTTACCAGTAATATGAGCAAAGTTAATTACCAGATGCAGAGAGGCCCTTACCATGTTACCAGTAATATGAGCAAAGTTAATTACCAGATGCAGAGAGGCCTCTACCATGTTACCAGTAATACAAGCAAAGTTAATTACCAGATGCAAAGAGGCCCCTACCATGTTACGAGTAATATGAGCAAAGTTAATTACCAGATGCAATTTTTTGGCAATTTTCTGAGTGATTAGGATGTGACCTTGTGTGAATTTCAAAAGTATAATAGGTGTTAGCCAAATAAAGGAGCTCACATGCATCCTATGTAGTCCTTGGACAAAGATAGAGGAATAAATATTTGTTAGGAGAAATTTAAATATGTGAGACCAGCTTGTACCCCTCCTCTAGGGGCCTACATGAGGGTTCAGATTTTTCTGTAATGGAGTTGAGCAATCAAAAATTAAAAACTTCAGAAAAAATTATAGGATAAAATTCAAAAATTCTTAATTTACTCATACATAATCCAAATAACACATATTTTACTACGTCGGAATCCTCTCCAAAATGGGAACAAGATTTACAATGCTTTTTGTTATTTCAGAGTAATAATAAACATAATCAGCAGCTGAAAGCCAGTCAGAGGAATCCACCAGTGGAAAGTGGAAATTAAAGTGGAAAACCAGCCGAGGAAAGAAGATGGGAAGTGAGGGGAAAGCTAGAGGGAGGTATATACTACACGACTAAGAAACTAAAAATACAAGTGAGAAGAAAAATATATAGAGAAGAATGTAGCAGTGAAAGCAGTACTGAAAGCAGTGCAATGGAACATTTGATGCGAATGTGGAACCCCTAACTTTGTCAGATGACCTTGACAGAGTGCTAGAATATCCAGTTGACTGCAAGGTCCAATATAGAAAACACTAATAGCAGTGGTGATTTTTCACAAGGTCCCTAGCATGTCCAGGGACATGTTCAGAAAAAAAAAACATTTCCAGTGGACGGGTTCTAAAAAAATGAACCGGTTTTTGGACGGGTTAGATTCACTTTGGACGGGTTCTAAATTTTATTTTATTTTTATGTAAAATTTCCCAAAAAAATAAATGGTGCAAATATCAATTACATTATGTCATATATGACATGTGAATGTAAGCATAATGGAGTTAAACCACTAATACCTAATCAAAATACCAATCTTCAAGAGCTCGATTCACCTGCACACAATGATTCATCAACTACAATATTTAGAACCTTTGTAACACAATGTCAAAGATTATAATTGAAGGTACACTTAGAAATTGAATAATTAATATTTTATTTAAGCATGTTCAAAATTTTATTAAAAAAAAGAACTTACCCTTCAAACAAGTGGATGAATTCTCCTATCCTTCATGTTTCTCCAAACAAGCATCACTGCATTCCAATTGATGTTTTCAACTAGAATATTTGCACATGAAATGCGCATCAAAGCATCTAAAGTCTCTAACTTCAAGCTAGTACGTAGATGACTTTTGATGAGGTTTTGTTTAGAAAAACCCCTCTCACATATTGCAGTGTTCACAGGAATGACCATAACTCTCCTCCACAAGTTACTCAAACCAGGCCAATTGATAGACCACTCTGGAGTGGTACTTGCAAACTCCCAAGCTTCAAGTAAAGACTTGTTTGGGATCATTTCCCTCGTGGTTTCCACCATCTTCAAGCACTCACCTCGACACCGATCTTGTTCTTCTTCAGAACTCTGGAATTTCACAAACAACCTCTCCAACTTTTTTTTTTTTTTTTTAATTTTTAATTTTTAATTTTTCTAAACATTACGGGACGGGTATTTTCAATTTGCAACCGGTTTTGGGACAGGTTGTTTTTTTTTCAACCTTTCCATGGACGGGTTGATTTTAAAATCACCGGTTTTGGGACGGGTTGCAATTTTTTTTGCCTTTCAATTCAAGGTTTTTGGACGTGGACGGGCTAGAACTTTGTGAAAAATCAGCCCTGACTAATAGTATCATTCTGCCCTAACTCTAGTCTGAGTGCCCTAGAACCAGGGGGACGCAGCGCCTCGACGGCGTCCCCGCTCGACTCACCGCCTCTTCCCTCACTCCCCTCAATCCTGCAGTGCCCTACTGACACCAGCTCGATCTAAGTTCACTCTGCCCTTGCCTTCATAAGCACGGACCTCTCATCTTGCTTTTGCACTGTACTCACTTAACTTTCTCCGATCCCAGATGCACAAGTGAACTCACTGTTCAGCCAGATCTAGCTGCCAGCTTTTCACTCCTGGCTCGAGCTAGCACTTCGATCAGCTGCGTCTGATCAATCGATCGATCCCAGGTACGTACTCGATCTCACTTTCTGCATGTTGCTTGCTTCCATGACCAGTCAGTGCAAATTCAGTCGATATCCACAAGGAGAAATAAAGACATTCGCACATGGGATCTCATTTGGGAAGTGGGACAAAATTCTCTTTATTGTAACTTTCTTGGAATGATTGTAGTGTATTTTGATTGTGACTGGGAAAGTTATGATTGTGGGAAATTTGTCCACTTGTCCCACACGAGAATTGGTTTTGATCTCCATGTGATCGATCGCCTTCGTGGAGGCTAGCTACTTCGATCTGTCTGCGTTTCTATTTTGGTTTGATTAATTCTTTCATTTCGATGTACGTATCTGGTATATCATGAAATTCTAAGGTGGTAGATCTGTTACCGGCCCATTCGCGTAGTACGTACTGAGTAAGTTGGTAATCCGGTTTTTGGATGGTCCTTGACCCTTTGGGTTAATTAACTAGTAGATCAGCAACACAAAACAGCACTAGATATTTTTCAATCGATTCAGTGGGTTGAATTTCTTGTGGAGGTCATGAAGTATCTACAGTCAGTGTAGATACTGAGATCGGTAGAATCCCATCAATGGCGGCATTCTCAGTCTTGGCCTTCTCGATTGAGTAGATCGGTGTGCATATCTGGGTACTAATTCTTATCTTGGCCTGCCTTCAGGTTAATTAGTAAGTAGACAAAACAACACTACACATATCCCTCGATCGTCACTGTTATTTTCATGAGTTAGTGAGTTGAATTTATTGTCGAGGTCAATCATGAAGCTTCTTAAGTGTAGATACTGAGATCGGTGTAATTCCATGGCGGCAGTCTGGGCCTTCTCAGTAGATCGATGTCCGTGTATGCATGTGTGGGTACTAGTTACTTTCAAATATCCAACAATCGACTGAAAATATGATATCATGCCATTCTTGTTTTTACCGACAACAGCGAATGCTTGGGCACGTTAAGCTTTTGTGTTCACAGGATTTGAAATGTAAGGAGCTAAACATCCATATATACACTATGTGCAGGCTCATCACGTATGGCTCCCTCCCAACAAGTAACAGTTGCCCTCAGTTTGGTCCTCGTAGCATTCTTGGGTGCCGCAAGGTATGCCGAAGGACAGACTCTCTTAAGCAAACTGCCGAACGCCTTAACCGTGATTGCTACTCTCCCCAATGGTGGACCCATCACAGGTTTGGTTTGTCCTTACTCTTTCCAATTCATTACTGGATTCAATCTCGCTCTGGACAAAGCTGCTCAGTTACTACTAAAGTCAAAATCTGCTGATACTTCCAACTTTCACAAATCACAGCTAACTGTACATGCATTCGTTTCGCGTTTGGACCAGGCTGGAGCTTTCAAAAGAGATTGTTAGCTTTCTGATCAGTTTTGAATGTTACGTGTTGCAGTAGTGAAGGTTATAGAAGATACCATTGTGGTGACATGGAAGGCAAACACGACAGGCGCGCCCATCACTGCAAGCAAAGTGCGAACGGAGTTGTGCTTCGCAGTGGAAAGCCAGACGGGGCGAGCATGGCGTGCGACGAAAGACGATTTGGACAAAGACAAGACGTGCGTGCATGATATTGCCACACAGAGTTACGCAGCTGCGGGAGGGTCCGTCAGCTTCCCGCTCCCGAACAACATCCCGGGGGCCAAGTACTTCGTCCGTGCTTACGCCGTGGACGTGAAGGGCACCCCGGTTGCGTATGGCCAATCCAGTCCGGACAAGACCGCCAACACTTTCACCGTCGTCCCGATCTCCGGCCGCAACGAAACCCTCAACCTCGCCGCTGCCATCTTGTCCGTCCTGTCCGTTGTGTTGCTCTTCAGCTTCTTCGTCTTCGAAAGCATTTACGTGAAGAGAAAAAAGAACGTGTGATTCCATACGTGCAATGCATGGACCAGATCAGACATTGACAATGCTAGCTATGTTGTATCATTGAGCTCAGATTGAGCTGTAGGATTATGAAGCAGTGCAGTGCAGCTCAGCTACCGAAAGAGTGAGTTGAGATTTCTTGATTGATTGGAGATCTCGTCTCTCAAAAGAGTCAAAAGAAATGTAGTTTAACATTGTAGGAGAGCGAAGGAGCTAGACGATTCCATACGTAGACTACATCCGACATATACGTACAATGTACGTTGTTTCATTGAAACTTAACATGTGTATTAATCAAAGAGCTCACATTGAGCAGTAGGATTATGAAGAAGGGCAGTGCAGCTACACACCGTTGAGTCGTCTCATTTGCTTTAAATTTTAAAAGCTTGCACATTTCGTTAAAACTGAACCACATTTTGTTAAAAGTGATGTGGAAAAGTGATGGGAGTGGTGTCCTTCTCAATAAGCATAGGTCTTCAACTTTTCTGTAGTGCTCCTATTCGTGGAATATGAACTTTGTAAAAGAATTGGGAATCCATCTCTATTGAGATGGGCAACACTCCTTATCACTTTTCTAGTCTCGTAGTTTAGTTTGAACGAAATGTGATTCAGTTTCAATGCAATGTGCGTTTTTGTATAATGAGCAAATCTGTCTTAATTGGAACTTTCCATCTTCTCATTGTTTTAGAAGACGTACCTAGAGGCTTAACACAGATTGAAATCAGTGCCAGGTCTTTCACTCCAAAGTCTGAGACAAAATCATTATACTCCATGATGTATATTAGTACGTAGATAGGTTATGATGTTTTGGCACTGTTTAACTTCACGAGTATCAGACCTGTAATGTTTTATTCAGGCAACAGTTCAGCATACATTTATTCCATTGGGGGATCATTTTGTGTCTCGGGGAAGGTCTCTCACAAATCACAATCGCAGAGCAGTCTCATTCAAGCATACACTCGTTGTTGGGTTCAAAATAGCAAAAAAACTAGTCTATATGGTATTTGTGTGAGGCCAATGACAATGCTTTATAAATGTCAGGGGCGTCAACCCTGAACCTCCCCGAGCCATGAAAAGACCCCTAATGCACTGTAACGGGACCCCACTGTTTGCATGCCTTTGATTGGCCCATTCACACCAAGAAGCTCCAGCGCTTTGGCGTTTGTATGGTACGGTTCACTAACTCCTTTTGGTGAACCAACGACATTTTGGTGCACATTTGAGCACTTTCAGCATTTTGCATAAAAGCTAACTTTCAAACCAATTTGAAAATTATGTAGCAATGATTCAATGAAAAATGAGTGAACCAGCTTTTAGATTTATGTACATATTATCCAAAGTAAAATTTTAGAATGTTAAAATGATTTTATGTTGAAGATTTTGAGTATTAAAACTCCCATTTTAATAACAATTTTACAAATTCATGATCAAACTTTGAATGTAAATATAGCTCACGTTTGATTCTATATTTAAAATTTGAAAAATAAGCAAGTTACTTCCAAAATTTCATTCTCAAGTACATTAAGAATACCAATCTATCAAAAAAGTTTTAAAAATATAGAAACAATTAATCCTCCCCCAAAATAACACATTTAAAAATTTGAAACTTTGATCAATTCAAAAAAATCAAAAAAATTGAAAAATATTTTCTTCACATATTTGAACGCTAGAAGAATTCATAGCTCAAAATTCCATCTACAACGCATTGTTCTCCTCTTTTAGAATTTAAACTTTTAGAGTGCATATTATGTATTGTGACAATGCACTAGTTTAGCCTTAAGTTTGTTTCATCCTCCATAAAAATATAATGCCAAATTTTTGATCATGAATTTGTATAATTTTCTATCAATTTTTGTTCTCTTTGATCGGTATGGTCAATCTTACATTCTTACCACTATTGATTTTTCAAAAATATATTTTTCTCTCTGAAATGAATATTTCAGATTCTCAAAATTTTCACAAAAATTCATAGGGAACCCTCACAGTTTTGACTCCGGGGCAAAACTTAGGGTGGGGGGTAAAAGTGAGGGATTATTATCCCGGGGCAGTTTGTTTTTTGCCCCCATGCTGGTCAAAAGCACCATGGTTTTACCCTGGTAGAGGTTTCAGAAAGGGAGTCGAAATTTGACCCCCAATTCCCAATCTACACTTTTGGACACAATGCTAAATGGGGTAAAATATGATGCCAAACCATCAACTTTTCACTCTAGTAAAAATGTTTGGAACCCCTGTGATTCTAGTGGACCGTACTATACAAATGCCCACTTGTATTGTGTTCTTGGAATGCTGCAATGTAAATTTCGAAAATAATATGCAATTTCTTACGATATTAGACCCACCCTTGCTTCTTCCTGCTTTTGGCCAACGCATGTGCATCAGTAGAGTGCAAATTTTTTGCAACATCCAAAATGCGTTAGAGCAACTTCTTGCATATGTCACACTAAAAAATAAATTGTAGCTAGTACAA
Organism: Pohlia nutans; assembly: GCA_022496805.1. NCBI lineage: Eukaryota > Viridiplantae > Streptophyta > Bryopsida > Bryales > Mniaceae > Pohlia > Pohlia nutans. Next base: position 10,810,748 of record CM040090.1, read on the forward strand.
GAATACACTGTAGCTACCAAAAACTTACTTGAAGAATGAAGATTCTCTTCCGCATTTGTGTCAAGTGACTAGTGAGAATGGACTATGACCTTTGTTTAAATGACTATATTTAGTAAAAAAAACTAGTAGCTTGATTCAAAATAGTCTAAGTTGTGTTCTTTTCAGTTAGGTTAATTTTTGTCATCTTGTGACCAAAACCACTCACAAGCATTGACACAACCTAATTATGTGTTTGATGTGGTTTCATTCCTTTTTCAAATATAGGAAGTGAAATGCAACACATTTCCTACTGGTGCTTGGTGGGTCTCTTTCCATTCCTTTGATCCGTACCTTATGGCCATGGAATATATCCACCAGTTGCATTTTGAAATAATTCTTACTAATCAATAAGGTAGGATGTTGTAATATCGTTCATCGATCTTGAACAATTAGAATGTACATGCTCTTGGGTGTAATTGCACTAAAGTGTCATATTTTCCAATAAAAAAGTTTTTAATGTTGTAAAGCAGTTGCATTAATGATGTAATAGAACAAATAGGAAAAACACCAAAAATATTTTAATATAATAAAATAGAATATTTTGGATTCTTTCTAAAATTTATACTATTTGGACTCTTTTTGAAATATTTTCATAATCTTTTGGAATATTTTCATAATCTTTCAAGCATATTCCAAAAGATTGGAGGTGATAGACAACTTTCAAGCATATTCCAAAAGATTATGAAAATACCTTATGAGAACAAGTTGTCTATCACCTCCAAAAAGAATTTTGTGCTTTGAAGTTTTTATGCATGATTTATGAACAAATTCAGTAAGGGTGTGAAGAACGTGCATGAGTTGAATGAGAAGAACATGTGTTGTGATCAGACTTTCGAGGCTCAATTGTGCATAGTAGACTATCTTATTTTGAGAATTGTTCAACGAAGGATAGTTGCATTTTCAAGTAATCTTTCACTTCCAAAAAGAATTTTGTGATTTGATGTATTTTTTCTCAAGTTATTCACATTCTTGTAAAGGAGTTTAACCGGTGATTAAGAGAACAAGAATTGAGAATTCTACATATCCCACATTCATTGTTGGCACTAGTGTCCTGAATTTTGTATAAAGGACAAGACTTTACAACTCTAAATCATTAAGATCTTGCAAGTGAAGTGATCCATATTGTGGTACTAATTTGCAAAGCCCTTCTGGATGAATGACGAAAACACAATATTATGTTTTTTCAAAAAAATGAATTTAACTAATCTATAAAAATGGCAAACGAACATGACTTTTTGAAAAATATTAAATATTCGTTTGAAGCATGACGAAGCTGCTTGGAAGGTACAGTAATGTGATTGAATCTGCTTGCAAACCACATTGGATGCATATTCTTGCCACACTTCAAGCTTTGTTTTAATTAGTCAACCAAGTACGCAAGATATTTTTTGAAAACTTGTCATTTTAAAGGGCGTTTGATGTAAACGAACAAAAATTACCGTTATAAACTTTTAATGACCACCTTGCTCACAGATCTTTTGGAATTTTTTTTGAATATGATATCTTTATGTTATAGGAATTGAGGAAATTATTGAGATAATAACGTATTTATTCTACAATGTCTTCTAATGTAATGTATTACATTTTGGTTCAAATATTATTTTATATTATTTTAAAAATTGTTAATATACATATAATCCTAAAATATCTTTTGACTGTGGTTAGCTTTTTGCCAGAAACTAATTTCAATGACCAATTGTAGAAAATGTTTACTGCCACATTTTGTTTGATATGTGATGTCACACTACACATTTTGAACGCCCTGTCGTAAAAAACACCCTTTCTTCATTCATGGTAGATATGTAGGTCCAAAGTTGATATCTTCTTAGAATCCAAAATATAAGGCATGAACTAAAGAGTTCTTTTCAAGTCTCTTCGAAAGAGGTACATTTTAACCGTTTAAAGTCAATGAATTGTTTCACAACATGCTACCTTCACCCTTAAATCAGTTAAATGTCCATACTACAACTACCTGGTCAAACCGCTTCAATTCCTTACAATTTAAAATACAATATATTTTCTAGCATTTTCCTCACATGATATATTGATAAACCAATTCAATTTGATTTTTTTTTATAATTATCTAAATGAAAATACATTTTATATGATTTTTCAAGGTTGTTTTTTTGTTAAAATCATAGTAATTACAAAAATGCTTAGAATAGTATGAATTTTTTTTAGGGAAAATGTAAGTAATAATGATGAACAACAATGTGTAGGTACCATGCAGAAATTTGATTAAAAAAACATTTCTTTTGCAATATGTAATTGTGAAATTTTAGGGTTTTAAGCTTTAAAGTGTTGTCATAAACGTAGTTTTAACGATTTTGAAGAATTGTAAATTGGACTAAAAGATTAAAGTTGGGCATAGTTCCAATAAGGGTACCCCTCTTTTTACGTGACAAGTAGGTGAATTTTGCCTCACAACTTCCAAATTTTATTGAATTTGTTCATTTCAATAATTATGAAGTGTTTAATGTCATTGAGGTGTGGATAAATTTTTATTGAATTTGTTCATTTCTAAAAATTATCCACACCTCAATGACATTAAACACTTCAATTCAAGTTCAACCTTTTAATTGAATACATTACTTTTCATAATTTTATGCTTGTTGGAATTTTTTTTTCTGAAATGAGCATTTGCGGGCATTGTAGTATTATATATAAATATATTTTACTCCTCAAAGTAATAAATTCAAGGAACACATATCTAAATGTACTTTGTATTTGAAATTTGTACCAAAATGACATCATTTGATATTTTAAATAAATGTTTTGAATGTTTATTGGTAGTTAGGACAAACATTGATCTTTAGACATAAAATCTCTTTTAAAATCTTTAGAACTCGTCAATTTTGACATGAATTTTTTCTTAAGTACTTCATGAGTGTAGGAAATCAAAACTGCATTTGGTTGATTCATTTGTTATTTTTTTTATTGAAGAGGACATAATCAAAGTTGCTATAGGGGCTCATTTAAGAGGTAAGACGGTCTTTTGGAGTACTCCAAGTGGAACTATGTCCAGTTAGCCCCTAAAATTTCTCATTTAGCACCATTTTTATTTGAAATTAAGAACTAGGTGAAAATCAATGTTTGACTATAAAACAACCAAACATAGCGTGAAGGGGGTCTTCGCATGCTTAAAGGTTAATCATGTCTTACAGTAGTGGGCAAAATTACTTCACTACAAGGAAATTGGTCACTTCTAACTACTATTTTGAGCCATTCTAGAGTTGGTGACTGCTTTTGGGGACATAGGACAAGGATTTCCTCCATTTTAGTTTAAGAAAAGTGACCGGTGGGCGTTTGTATTTGTTGTCCCTAGAATTTGTGTCCCTATGAATTCTTTTGAGGATTTTGAGAATTTTAAATATTTATTTCTGCGAGAGAAAAATATTTTGTGAAATCTAAAGTGCTAGGATTGATCATACCAATGAAAGAGAACAGAAATTGATAGAAAATTAAAAATTCGGCATTATATTTTAATGGAGGATGAAACAAAGGCTAAACTAGTGCATTGTCTCAATACATTATATGCACTCTAAATTCTAAAAGAGAAGGAGAACAAAGGTTTGTGGATGGAATTTTGAGCTATGAATTCTTCAAGCGTTCAAATATGTAAAGAAAATATTTTCCAACTTTAAAAAAAAATTGAATTATTGATTAAAGTTTCAAAAATTTTAAATGTGTTATTTTGGAGGAGCTCAAAATCTTCAACATAAAATCATTTTATCATTCAAGAATTTACTTTTGGATAATATGTATATAAATCTAAAAGCTCGTTCATTCATTTTTCATTGAATCATTGCTACATAATTTTCAAATTGGTTTGAAAGTTAGCTTTTTATACAAAATGTTGAAAGTGCACAAATGTGCACCAAAATGTCGTTGGTTCACCAAGAGGAGTTTAACACCCAATTCGCTAATTTTGCACTTGGCCATATAATCATGCACTTGGCCCCCAAGCGCATTAAAAAAATTGTTTGAAAAAATCTCTTAAAAACAGGGATTTTTGTCTTTTTACAATCTCTTACGCTCTAAAGAAACAATTATTTAATTTATTTCTCATCCTTATCTTTATCTTTTATTTTATATTTATCTTTTATTTTATCTTTATCTTTATCTTTATCTCATTTTTTCTTTTTTCTTGTTTTTTTTTCTTGTCTTCTTTCTTGTCTTTTTTTGTCTTCTTTCTTCTTTTCCTTCTAGTCTTCCACTACACTAAATAGGTAGATTAGTGTTAGATAATTATAAGATTTGAAAATATTATAGATTTTTACTTTTGATAAAAAAAATTACCAAAGACATTGATTCCAATACTATTGAAAGATCCCCATCTTGACCAATATAGAGGGTAAAAAAATTGGTCAACAGTAAAAACTTACAACATGTTTATGAAAATTAGTGTATCTAACACTAATCTACTATTTAGTGTAGTCTTCCTTTTTCTTCCTTCACCTTGCCATTTTTGGAGTTTAAATGATAATTTTTTTTAAAAGAAATAAAAATCAGGGAGCAGGCTGAATCCATTACAGGCCCGGAAGTAAAAAAACGAAAATAAATTTTAAAAAAAAAAAAAAAAAAAAAAAAAGTTTTTTTTTTTTTATTTTTATTTTTTATTTTTTATTATCCGGTTTTTCCGGGCAGAGGGTTCTTTTTTTTCCCCTCTCCCCTTTATAAACCCTCCCTCATTCTCCCTCCCTCACTCTTCTTTCCTCCTCTCTCTTCTTCCTTTACATTGAGGAGAAGGAAGAAGGAAGAAAGGAAGAAGAACAAGAGAGGAAAAGGGGAGGAAGGAGAGTGTGAGGGAGGGAGAGTGAGAGAGGGTTTATATAGGGGAGAGGGGGGAGTGAGGGAAGGAGAGTGGATCAAAAAAAGAGTAGGGTCCGCGCGCGCGGACCCTCCCTGCCCGGAATAACCGGAAAAAAAAAAAAACAAAAAAAACTTTTTTTTTTTTTTTTTTTTTTTTTATTTTTTTTTACTTCCGGGCCTGTAATGAATTCAGCCTGCTCCCTGATTTTTATTTCTTTTAAAAAAAATTATCATTTAAACTCCAAAAATGGCAAGGTGAAGAAAAAAAGGGAAGACTAGAAGAAAAAGAAGGAAGACAAGAGGAAGACAAGAAAGAAGATTTTCTTTAAAACAAGATAAAAGAAAAAGAAAAGAAAAAGATAAAGATAAAAGATAAAGATAAGGATAGAAAATAAAATAAATAATTGTTTCTTTACAATGAAGAGATTGTAGAAAGACAAAAATCCTTGTTTTTTACAAATTTTTTCAAACAAATTTTTTTAAAGCCAAGTTTGCTCATGAAATGAGTGCACTTGGCCAAGTGCAAAATTAGGGAATTGGGTGTTATTTGTCATCAATCTTTCATCCATTTTGTAAATGGAACGTGTAGTTGTTGTCTATGTTGGCAGCTTTTGCATGTACTATGTGCACACAAGGGTCTTAATGGTCAATTGAGTAGTAAAAATGCACCGTGGTATAGTGTATTTTAAGTTTTGAGGATCTTTTTACTAAAACTCATTTTAAAGTTCCATGAAAATCATGTGTTTTGAATTTGAGCAATGTAAAGTTTACCAAATCTAGTTTCTACTACAATTTGATTAGAATTTTTTTAAGTTTTAAATTTTTTATTACGGTCACAAGTTGAATATTCATTACCACAGACAGGTTATTTTTGCTAATTTTATTGTCACATTAAAAACAAATTCACCATGATGATCTTCATTGCGATTTACACCCATGGTAGAAATTTTGGAATAATTGAATATATATTGTAATTGATATGAATTTCCTTAGCAGTCACTTCAAAAGATTATAAAAATTTCAATTTTTCACCAAAATGCATGGATGTTTTTTGTCGTGTAGCATGCACACGCTTTCATCTACTAAAATTATAATATTGAATTTTAATGTTAATTACACTGCCAAAAATATTGTGGAATGTGATGCTAATTCCATCCTAATTTTATGGTAACATGTTCGTCATTTAAGAGCTAAGGTCATTTTCTAACTCCAAGCAATTTGTGTGCTATGAGATCTAGCATTCTTCACTTAGGCTTTGTTTTTTTTTGGTGATTGTGAACACAATAGGAAACCTTAAGTCTTGAGTTTGGTACCAAATCAAAACTTTGACAATTATATTTGCAATGAGATCGCACTTGGTTAAAAAGTCTTTAAATTGTGCACACAATGTCCGAGTGATTTTTAAACTTGCCTATGAATTGTGGTAGTGTGGTGATGGGAGGCCCAGAAGCTTGCATGCAACATGAGATTACCAACTCACTTATAGGGCTGCTGATGCCATGGGAATGGAGATTGGACACCTGCTTTGAGGAGACTGACTGACGGTACCTTTTTATTTACAAGTAATTCAAGGAAATGGAGTACTGTCTTGCTTGCATGGAATATAACTACCTGCATACTTCCCAATTGGCCATGTGCAAGTGGTGGTGCAGCATGCAGTGAATCATGGTGTAAGTTCTGGTGTACATAACATAATAGAGTATAACATAATAGAGTAGTTCATGAAGTCCTTAAGTTTTCCATAATTAGTAGGTTACTTGCATCCAGGGTTATTGATTTCATCAGCATGAGTAGTGTCAATTAATTTCCAGCAAGTTAATTATCATGGGGACCTACAAAAATGGGAGGAATTGAAGTTCTAAGTATGGCTCTTGGAGGGTGAGGAGGGAGAACCACCAACTAAGGTTGAATGTCCTAAAACCATCAATTTAACCCCTAAACGTCCCATGGGGATAGTATATACGCTATCGTATAATTGGGATTTGCTACCAACAAGAAACTCTAAATGAAGATCTCAGTAGCTCACTAGAACCACATCGATTTAAATTTCAACTTCTCTTTTGAACTCAAACTCATTGAAGGTGTGGATTCATTCCAAATACAACCAAAATACAACGTATTCTACTAGCTGCAAAAGCACGTTCAGACCTTTAGGGGTTAAGAAATATGGCCTCATTTTAATAAGACTATTTATGAGAAATATTTTTTGGTCATTTGAAAGAAGACTTCTCACCAAATGCACAAATTTTTGTAATTTAATTCCCAATATTCAAATTGATACAAATTATTGAAGTGAAAGGAACTTTGGGACCCAAATCAGACCTCTAGTTTACCCATGTCCACACCTTGTGGTACTAATCTTCACTCATAATGACACTTAAAACCACTAACTACTTCTTTGCAATGCTTGGCATGTTATTGGTTTATTTGAATAGTCAAATTGGTGGTTTAGAGTCTCAACTATGGTGGCCCCAAGAAAGCTCTATATGTCATAATTGGGGGAGGTGGTGGTTTTAGGACATCCAACCTTACCAGTGGTACGATCTATTGTAGAAGGTGAAAACTAGATCTCATTAAAAGATGCTAATTTCATCCAGTTCTAAAAGGGGGACTTCCTCAACTGCTCTATTATATTATATAGCATAGCAATGATTTTATTTTTATTTTTATTTTTTCAATTTTTTTTCAATTTTCCTAGGTAGCTAGCTGCTTTCACGATACTTTGGTGATGCTTGAGTGACATTTAGTGTTACCATGATGATACTTGGGTAATACCTAGGCAAAATTTGGCCAGTCACATAAATGTTTCCTAAGTATTTGACTATTATTCCTTTCATATTTACAAAAATACTCCATTAAAATTAGCCATTGTATTTCAAGCCTAGCAAAAGTTGGAAAAAAATCACTAGTGAGTCTTGCAAAGAGAATTGCCTTTGAAAGAGTGATGAAGTCAATACTTTAGTGAAGTCTGTGCAAAGAGTAATTAACTCACTTAGAAGCATCTCTACTAGCACTCTGGATAGCACTCTAGATAGCTCTCTACCTCTGGAAAAATGAATGTGTATGGATTTGATAGTGATTTTTTTTTTTTCAATTTTCCTCCTAGGTAACCGATTTTTTTTACAATACTTTGGTTATATTTTAATGACGCTAACGTGCGAGCCTACTTAGAATGGAGAGCCCAAGAGCAAAGAGCCTACATTTGGAGAGCTTGGAACATATTAGATTTGAAAAATAAAAATCTAAAATCTCCAAATTCTTTATATTGCTAGAAAATTTACTACTTTTGGTAAAATTTTTGACCTATAACCATGGGGCCTATGACCGTGGTTTAGGGTTGCTATAAACCAACAACATTCTCTGCTTTTAAGAAATTGACAAGTATTTCAAAAGTCGAAACAAATAAATAATATGATAGGCAATGTATTAGTATGTTTTATAATATACTTTGTTAGTTTACAGTACATGCTACCTAAATCTTAGACATTTTCCTCTTGCAGATACAATTGCCCTCTCTGCAACAAATCTATCTGTGATATGTCTAGTGTTTGGAAGCAGATTGACCAAGAAATTGTTGCAACTCAAATAACACAAATTTCGTCAAACTGAATCATGTTTTGTTAACCCCTAAAGGACCAAGTGTCCTAACTAGGACATTTAGAGAATCGGGTAGGTTCCGGTGAACACATTTTTAATCGAATTTTGAAGGAAATTTAATAGTAGATTCCCCAATGTGCCACAAAAATGGGGATTTTTTTTTTTTTGAATTCCGACACCGCATGTGAAAGTTATGAGAGGAAATGTGTTTTTTTCGGGAGAAAGGGCAGCGGGGCAGTAGAGAAATAGTTGAATTTTAGGGGGGGGCAACAAGATGGGCGGTATGTGGAAAATGGGGTGGACTGTGGGGGGCAGAAGACCACCCCGTTTCCCAAACTCATAAAAAAAATTAATAATTAAATTTTTAAAAAAATAAAAAATATTTTTTAAAAAATAAAAATAATTATTTTAAACTGAAATGTATTATTTTAAATTAAAAATATTAATTTAAACTAAAAGTTCAATTTCATAATTAAAAATATTATTTAAAAAATTGAAAAATAAAATCATTTTTTAAAATAAAAAATAAAAAATAAAAATCGTCCAATGAGGGACTGCCACGTGGTAGTGTACCTTGAGAGTTAGTGGGGTCATGAACATTGGAATGGGTTGGCACTTCAATTCCCTTCCTCCACCCTTTATTTCCCCCCTAACCCCCAAAATTCTTAGAAAATGTGCTACATGTCTTCCAAAACTTGGAGATTTATTTCTTTTTCAAATTTTTTTTCGCCATTTTGTAGAGGGTGGAATGTACTTGTGTTTCACCGCTCGGATTTGTATTTTAAATAAAGAAAGTCGAAAATATTGCAATTCCAAAAACATATAGTCTTTTCTGAACTTTTAAACCCCCAACAAGTGCAAGGTGTTATTCAACATCCTAAACATCTCCAAACGCAACGAAAATTGGTACACAACTAAGTAACATCATATAGAATGTGAAAGTGAAGTGCGACAAGTTTCGGTAGTGAGGTTTTTTTGATGTAGCTGTGGTCAAACGCATCTGAAATTTTCGGGCATGTGTTTTTTTGGGGTGTTTTTTTCCATCAAACGCAATTATCTTGCAATCCGTGCGGTCAAAATCAACGAAATTTGTTGTGTATGTTTTTCAAATAGTTTAGGACAAGATCTTACGGTTTGAAGGTAAAAAATAACATTCTTTTGGATTTTTTGCATGGGGGAGTAAAAATGGCAGCATTAGAGTGTTTTTGGAGGAAAAACACTCCGGTCCTTTAGGGGTTAAAACTGGACTACCAGATTGAAAAAGTGATAGGGAGTACTACCCTTTGCAATAAAGATAAGTCCTCAATTTTTTTACAACACTCTTATTCCACGAATAAGAGCAGTCTGTGTAGAAAAATTGAGGACCTATCTCTAGTGCAAAGGATAGCACTCCCTATCACTTTTCCAATCGGGTAGTTCAATTTGAACGAAATGTGGTCCAATTTTAACAAAATGTGTGTTAAATGCCTACTGACCAGAATGGTAAGCGATCTTGTATTTTCCTACAACTTTCACGCAATGTACTAGATTGTTTAACCTCTAAAGAACCAAGAAGCCCAAATTGGGTCTCTTGTTTTTTAAATTTTTTTAGTAGCTCCTATGTAAACTTCCTTTGTTCAAATTGATTTGTATTTTACCAACACATGCAATGTTTGTCAATGATTCCGGTGATATAAAATTTGGGCTCATCTGAGTTATTGATTTTTCACAATATGAGTCATTTAAAAACCATGAATTCTTTGTTACTACGCAAATCATAAGGCATGAATTAATCTGTTGATTCTCTTGTATGCAAGTATGGATCTTATGTAACGATTGCAGAACCAGTGAAGCACAATTATACTATATTGTAGGACAGAAGTGTGGAAGCTGCCCATCATACTGCTAGAAATTCCGTCTTCCAACACCATGTATGTAGTTGCAGCCATGGTACTTATAACACCCTCTAATTTTTGTAATTTTCCAATATTTTTTCAAACCAAAAAAATAATTTTCTCAAAAATTGCAATATTTTTGGAAGGGGTATCCATATATTTTGGATGAATGAATTCATTGAAGAAGTGGTGGGACTCTCTTTATATTTGCATATAATTATGTTGCTGGACTAACCCTTAAACGTCAAAGTAAGCCCCATGGGTTTATTTATGAGAGAATAATGAAGAAAAAAGTGGATTTTCTCAACCAAATCAAGCGAGGATTGGTGCGTTGAAAAGCTACTAAAAAATTTGTGCCTCATTTGGAAGATTGTGGAAACATTGGCAAACAATCAAAGCTATCAAAATGAGCAGGAGTTGAGGTTGGGGTAGTTGAGGTCATTTTATGAAAAGTGCCGCATTGCTACAGTGTTGGCCAGAAGTGGCCAGCACATCCGTTTTTTCTTTTCTTTTCTTTTCTTTTTTCTTCTTCTTCTTCTTCTTCCGTCCAAAAATTTAGATGCCTTCCGGGCTGCCCAGCGCAGGGCCTCTTGACGTTTAAGGGCTAATCAAGTAACCATTTCAGCGCATTCCCTCCCTCTCTAACACCGTATTCATTAAATTGGGAGTTTCCATTAAATTAGGAGTCAAATTGATGTATGCATGTTGTAGATCTGATAGTGAAATGATCATGTGATGTAGATCAATTTGACTCCCAATTTAATGAATATGGTGTTCTCTGAGTCTGCATGGGTTAGGCTTAGATACAAGGAGGAGGGGGTGTTTTGAAGTGAGTTTTGTTTTCTCATTAGCAATTGCTGACGATACTCATTAGTTTGGAGAATTATTTTCTATACAATTCGAGGGGTCGAAATGTTGCCTCGGAGTCAAGTTTGTCTTGACCACATCTAGTGGCAATGGCAAGTGGGAATCTTAGTCCACAATTCATGCTCAAACTCGGAATTGTCATTCTTTTCTATTTCAATGTTTTAGCCTTTGAATATAGTTCTAAAATGTTCATAAGAATCATGTTTTGTGTGGTTAGAGGAGCTGCAATAACAGTCTATTTCATCTTAATCTTTCAGAAATGAATGAAAAGTATTTGAATGATCCATACTGTACAAATGACGGATAGTCAACTAGCACAAGAACCAAGAGAAATTTGGATGGATGTGAGTAAAGAGTGAATTGGGATAGTTTTTGTATTTATACTAAATCTCGAGGACATGGATAACGAGGTGCAAATTTCTCAACATAACATCCATCATGTTTCTGATGCTGCTACAATCTGACCATTCCTTGCATTTAAATTAGTGGAATAAGTTCATATATCTGGCCATCTGTTTCCATTATCAAAGAACCTGATATTCTGGATTAATTGAGAGGCTCAAATCCAGTTGAGTAATTCGAATGAACAGACACTCAGTATGTTGTGAAGTTGCTCAATATGAATTCTGTATATTGAAAATTTAATCACAACACATTACGAAGAGAAAATGCATAGAGCCATGCCCAGAAACACATGTTTCAATTAATCTAGAGTATCATCTATGGCAAGTCTTTCGACGGCATTCTTCAATTAGCGGTTGTTAAATTTTGAGAAAAAAATCCAGAAAACTGGCTTATAGGTGCTATGTTGAATGTTCGGATGGCTCTAGACTCTCTTCAAAGCATATGCACCGAAGTAATCTTGATTGATGACTCAAGAGGAGACTATGAATAAATATGTCGAATGCGATTTATTTGATGATAAGCTTGTGGTTGGGATCTGGCGAGAATTTCACATACTTCTGAAATAGTTGCCTTAAACTTTCGATATACCGTTCATGAAAGTCCTCAATACTTTCCCCTTCTTTCCAAAATAAAGCGTCGCCAAAGACAAGAAGAAGCTCCCTGCAAATGCCAAGCAACATCAAGATACACATCTCAGTCTAAACAACTAGATTTACTTTTTCATTCCACCAAAAATTATTTCTCTAGGTCACCAACTGGAGAGAATGGACATATTTGTGATTGATATATTGAGAGTGGCCTAATGGAACGTCTGATGTACTGTACAGTGAATTGCAGAAGAAAGCGAAGTGCTTACTTGCGATATGGCATGGGCAAGTTGAACATTCCCCGCATGAAAGGGACGCCTATCTTGACATATTTGTTAACCCATTGCCAGAAATTCAGTACTGCTCGAGGGTCGTGCTTAAATAACTGCAGAATTCACGCTCATTGTGAGGTAATGGTCTCCAAGGATTACATTTGACACTAAAAGCACGTGAGGTTTATGAGGGACATAACCCAATCTACGTGGTTTGTACCTGATTTTCGTTGAAGGCGTAAACAGGCACTACACCAGCACCCTCGTCCATAGCTATCTGAAGAAATCCTCTCCTGTATGCCCAATCCGCTCTATGTCAATACTTGAATATGAAGCAGACACTAAGCAGTTACAGTCTCAATTTTAATTTTAACAGACACAGGCAGCATCGCATCAGAAACCAGCTGCTGGAGCATTTCCCGCTCATGACTTATCATCACAGAAATAAATTGTAACTTGCAGATGAAGATAGAGACGTGTGCAGGAAGGATTTTAAGGATTACGAATAAAGTACCTCTTCTTGAGGTACAGCAAATCTGCATCGTCTTGCGTACCTAAACACACTTCTCTTACACCGCCTACTGCAATTGTCACCTGTCCATACGAAATGGAATAGTTTTTAAGTTGCTGTGACATTGTTGCTTCCTTGCAATTGAACAAACAATTGCGACGAAAGAAAAGCATCGGGACAAGCTGAGTTACTTTACCAGGGCTGTTTTAAAATAATACTTGGGAAAACACACCCTTTTTCCTTTTCATTTTATACAAGTAAAAATTTATTTCAAATATAATTCGGTACCTAGAATATGCTTAAGTTCGAACATGGTAGAATACGACAGAATGAGGTAGAATATACTAGAATATACTAGAATGTTCTTCCGAGATCCCAGATCCGTAAGAATCGGATTTATAATTTAAAAGGGAATTTTTATTTTTGTTTTATGAAAATCGCGTTTTTTGTAACAAGCTTGCAATTAGAGATTGCTCGACTAACAAGCTGAAAACTATTTAACAAGCTAGTGTGGAGGAACGTTTACATGGTCCTTGTTCCGTAGCTTGTCAACGATATTCTTCTTGCTGACTGGCATGGCTCCAATCATGTAAAACCAGTTTTTCGCAATTGGCACATTAAAGAATCCTCCTGCAGCAGTTTGGAACAAATCCCCTGCATATATTCAATGCCAAAAACTTAAGTGATATTTCTAACAAGCATGAGCTTCTTGATATCACGAAATCACCGCTCTGCTCGTTTTCCAAGAATCAACCATCCAGAATTGTCGACCGCAAACTACTAACAGTCTCAGCTATTGAAGATTTCAAGAAAACATACAGCGACAAAGAATCGAGATTCACGAGTTGAATTGTACCGTGAGTGAGCTTCAGAGGCGCTCTCCAAATCTCATGCAACTGTGAGAACAAGGCGTTGGAATAAAACATACGGCCATGCGGATGGATGGCGAAGATGTATCCCTTGTCTTCAGGCAGAGGCTCAGTGGGAACAATAATGAACTTCGCACTAGGTACATATACCGCCAACTCTTCATACAAGCCCCGAACCTTCCGTCGCACGTTCTTGGAGTAATAAGGCGGAGCGGCGACAAGCACAAGCATCAATCCTAAGTAGACAGACAATCCTATGTACGCGGAACGCTTGTACAAGTAGAAGGGATAGTACACCAGGCCACAGTTAACAAGACCAGTAAACGGCAACATGTGGTAGAAAATCACTATGAGAACAGTCCTCAGCGTCGTAGAATTCGGTTTAGCAAAATAATGAATCTGCGGCACAGTTCTTTTCCTTTCGTATCGCCATTCCGAACTGCTTCCTGCGACTCCCGTTTCAAAATTGCCGCATCACTCTCTAAACTCCCCATGGCGAACTCCGTCCCTAACCTAATCCTGTCAAGTCTCTATCTCCCTCCAGCTTTCAATTCAAGAAACAGAATTCAAGAACTCTAATCAAGTCTCCATTTCAATTCAAGAAACATGATGGATCATTCCACGGTTTCGAGTAATAATAGCGCGGCAGTGATCACGACGACGGCGGCTTGGAGAACCTGCTCCGGAAGGTCGGTTTCTTGGCTACCTCCGGCGAAGTTGGCGCTGCATGGAATTAAGTTATGCGGCCATGGAATTCATCCAGCTTTTTTCCCACACGCACGTTTCGACACTGACTGTCTGGCTAATTTCTATTTTGATTGATCGAATTTCCGAATTAGTTGGTATCGATCCGAATCAGATTGCGATGACGGACTGTGGACGGACATTCCAAGGCAGTCGAAACTTCGAAGACGACGAGGCGATGAAAAGGGCGGGGGGGTTGCTTCGTAGGCAGCCACGTGATTAGTACCCTTCATTTTAAAAGGCACATGTCGTAAAGAACTACATAACGTTCAGTAGCTTGTACTGGCTCTGTAGCTTGTACTAGCTCTGCCTTGTCCCTATGGTGCAGCATATTCCACACCTAACAAGACCAAATCAGTAGCTGACAGGACGGGTGGAGTTCTAAGATGATGCATGAACGAAAGGCAGTGAGCATGAAGGCTACTGAGTGTTATGTACAGTAAGTTAAGTCAAGGGGCGTTCCTTCTCCACCCATGGCTGCCAGTAGCCTGACATGAATGTTTTGCCTCCTAGGAGAATGAGAAGCATATTCCTCATGACCATCTATGGTCCATCCATAGCTACCCATTTTTCGAGACATGTGGAAACTTAAGTGATTGGCATGTGTGCATGCTAGCAACAAAAAGAGAGGTAGAGAACCCATGTGTTGTATGTTTGTCCCTGTCATGCATGAAGATGGAGAACCCATGTGTTGTACATTCATTCCTTTCATGCATGAAGACCCCCAACTTATGGATGGATGGAAAGGCATACCACATATTGGTTACTGAGTACGGTTGCCCCACGCTACACTCACAACTCTTTTATGTCACTCCTTTGAAAATCAATGTGACTATCATGAGGAGATTTTTCAATTACAACATTTTCATATAAAAAAACAAAAAAATTTGACAAGAAAATATTTGAATAGAGGATTTTGATTAGGAGTTTTTAGAGTTTTATAAATTTATGACCCTTAAAAAAAAGATGATATGAAAATGAGGCTCAAATCTCACGGCTAGAGCTACTACTTTTGGACACAATTGTTGATTTCAAAATTACTTTGGACTTGATTTAGAAATGTTGCATTGCTCTCAAACTTTGACACATCCTTTTGATGCTCTCAAACTTTGTTGCACTTTACCATGAAATGGATTTTAGATGCTTTATACCTCGATGTACATCACGCGGGCAGTTTTTTCAAACTTTCAGCAAAATCATACACGTTTTGCAAAAGTTACAGCTCTTCAAAGGTGAATGCCCCCAAAAAACGTTCAAAATATGGACGCCGGGACAGTTAGGGGTTAAAGTTGATTGCCTTTAAATCACCAACTTAAAAAATCAGATGTACTTTGAGCAATGATATCTTTAGTGGTTTTTTTATTTAATTTTGTCCATTTTACACAAGGTCTGACAAGGAATGCATATCTTTCCACAATTGTATTCTCTATATTGAAGTTGATACAAATTTTAAAAGTGGAAGGTCCACCAAGGCTCAATATCAACGTCCAGGTTCCCTATGCTCACACTATGTGGTACTAATTTCCACTCATGATGATACCCAAAACCACCAACTACTTAACAATGCTTGGTTTGCTTGAATAGCAAAATAGGTGGTTTTGAGTCTCAACTATGATTGCTCCAGGAAAAGTCAACATGCCGAGTTGGGGGAGCTGGTGGTTTTAGAGCATTCAATTTTAGAGCATTCAACTTTAAATCTGCGGTACTA
Organism: Pohlia nutans; assembly: GCA_022496805.1. Taxonomy (NCBI): domain Eukaryota; kingdom Viridiplantae; phylum Streptophyta; class Bryopsida; order Bryales; family Mniaceae; genus Pohlia; species Pohlia nutans. Next base: position 10,827,033 of record CM040090.1, read on the forward strand.
AATAGATACCTATTCTCCTGTTTGCTGGAATCTCCATCCCTGTCGATAGCACATCTCAAAAAATCAAATTTGAATAGTTGAGAAACTTTTGTCTTCAATTGTGACAGGAGAGATGGGAAAAAAAATACTTCTCTGGAAGGTCAAGTCGTTGCAGACACCTTCGATGTCCCTGCCGATCACGTGAGGTGCAGATGAGATACAATATATCTTGAGCCTCTTCAACTGTACAGTACATGAGAACTTTTCTAGTGAGAAACTTTAATGTACATTTTCGTAAGAGGACACCAGCTTTGCAAGCAACTTCTCAGCAGCTCTTCTGTCAACCATGGAGTCGCCATTGTGCTTGGCGAATTGTACCCATATTGCATCCTTTGGGGTAGCCAAGGGAGGAAAGATTTGCACAAAAGTAGGAAATTCATCTCCTGGCGAAGGTAAACTTTGACTCTGTCCATCTGCAAGACAAATACTCGTCAGTCACAAGGAAGAGATGACACGCTTTAATATAAATATGATATGCACCAAAAAAATCCCAGCAAATGTTCCAATTTGCAACAGTGACATGAAGACGAGTCACAAACGACCATGAAGGATTAGAACATTGCATTGAGCATAATGAATTTCGTAACACTGGGCATTGTAGAGGTGTTCCTCTTGGAAAACTTCTCCTAGGTGGAGTTTAACATGGATTGGCATGATTCAAACTGGGTTGGAAAGTAGACTTGATTTCCTATTAGAAAATAATCAAAACGAGCAGAGACGTACCGTAAACAAGATCTGCCACGACAAGCCAAACCAGATCCGAGTCTAGGTTAGAGAGAGCAACGAGTGTATCCGCTGCTGCCGCCTGCAAGGCCTGCACTTTACACGCCAGAGCCACAACCCACGACACAATGGGCTTGTATGTAGTTTCAAGTGCAGGAGAGCTTTTCTGATGCCCTGCGATGATCTCTATGCACTTGAGCACTGCTTGCTGAACTTTCAACTTAGCTGCTGGTGGCGTTCCTGTCTCCAGCATCTCATTCCCTTGATTCCTCAGCAGCAACAGTTCTTTACTGGACTTGGGTCTTAAGGCATCAGAAGGGCGGTTCATGATCAAGGAAGGCCCATCACGAAGAAGTTTAAGCAGAAGCGGGAGAGCATCCTTTGCTATACGGCGGGTGAAGAATTGACCACCGCAGATAGCAATAAGATTTGCTATAACAGCCAGAACCCGCACAAGGACCTGAAAAAACAAGCAGTAGTTCAGGATCCATGCCTGAAAACAAAACATCATTTGTATCCATTAGAGACAAACAAGCTCTTCACATTCACAGTATAATATCCATGAAGGGAGATAAAAAGAAGTTTTACCGCGGGTTGGGTATGACGAAGGCAAGGCACTAGTTGTGGCCACACTTGATTCATACTTGGCAAAAGTATGTTACTTCGATTAGTACTTTCATCATGATGGGCGCCAAAAGGCTCTGCACCATCTGGATCACCAGTTGCAGAGGTCTTAAGAAATTCTTCAACTGCAACGCCCTGAGCTTGCAGGTGAGGAAACGCTGCATCCATGTCTGCCAATCCTGCTATCCCATCCTGGACATAACCTAAAATCAGGATTTGTAGAACAAATATTGACTCCTTTAACACGATGCTTACTACTGTAGCGATTATTTTGAGCTAGCAATGGCAATAAACGCTTTCTTCAGGCCATCATCATGAAATGCATAGCCATATTTTGACTCACCTCAATTGTATCCAGCACAAGGAGGCATCTCTGAGTATCTTGTGAAGCCAACAGAGGTGCACATGCATGGAGACAGGATGTCCCTACTGACGCCACTGATTTACGCCGCCTCTCTCTTTCCTGAATTTCAGTTATCACTTGCTCAATGGCCATTTGCCCCGCTTCAGACTTCACATCCAAATCCCTTGCCAAAGTGGCTCTAACTTCAGTCGCCGTTCTCATGGCGTCAGTTACCATCGTACCACCTTCAACTCGTGCTGCTTTAGCTATCTCACGAAGTGCCTGAAGATATCAGAGTATCAAGTACATCATTCCATAACTAGTGTCCAACAGGTGCAATCGTTTAGAAACTTACCCCAATCCGCTGCTTGAGATCGAATACCATAATTCAACATTTCAAGTACTAAGTAACTGTGACCTTGCTCGATAGTCAATACTAAATATCCTCAAGTATCAAGATGCACATACGAATATTTAAAATACGGCTCTAAATGTAGCATGGACCTGGTCGACATCTACCGAAGGAAAATGCTTCACGGGACACATCAAAGCCTTCAATTTTTTACTTCTAATTTTTGTACAAATTATTAAGATTTTCAGCATCTGAGGAAGGGACGCAAAAATTTAAGATGCACACAAAGACTGAAGAAGTTACCCGAAGCAGTGGCACAGTATATTGCGGGTGCCTGCTTCTTGCAGATACCTCGAGTTCCAAAACAATGCATTGCATCTGTAATCATCGAATAAACAAAAACCATAGATTAATTTACGTCCGGTTAAGTGAAATTGAAACACCAGAATACAAAACTCAATATAAAAACTTCAGATCGAATAAAACAAAACCCACATCTTCTGCACTTTTACATAGCTCAGTTTTAGTCTTTCCTCAGAAAGTCTTACAGGTTCTTCAAGAAGGGGCAGTAGGTGTGGGGCAGCGCCAGTATGTCTAAGAATAGCTGCCAACAGAGACGGAGCATGTGGATGCAGTTCGAGATGCCGGAGCTGTCTACATAAAGAGTCCACCACATAGTCTGCATTCTGAACCACCAATTCTTTGACCTGCATACCGATATTCTCCATATCAGGAACTCAGCGAAAATCCATTATATCAGTGGCACTAAATGAATGAATTATCATACGAGAAGTATCACTTACCGACTGGTAACCACTATGGTAACAAATGGCCCTCAGGGCAAGATCTGCTGCAAAACTGACGTTGCTATTAGTTGAGGCAAGCTTTTCCAGTAATGGGTACAGCACAAGAGCCAGAAACCCTTTCTCCTCGAATGCTTTCCCAAGAGCTAAACCAAAGACGCCAATGCCTTCCACGAGAACCTGAATTCAAAAAAAAATCATAAATAAGACAGATCTCATTGGTGGCATTTACTTTTAGTTTAATTCAAAGAGACCATTATAAAGAAGCATCAAAAAGAGAGGGAAGTACACAACCTGCTGGAGCATGGCATTGTCTTGAAGAACATGCAAAAGTGACATGTCAACCATGGAGTAACCACGACCAGAAAATGTCCCAGCATCAACTGGAAGGTCCCATAATTCAGGTATGAGGTAATCGTGCAGGATGTTGCCCATGCACTCACAGATGCGAGCCTCAACTTCAATGTCATTCTTATACTGCCACTTGTCAAAGCCACATGATTCTTTGGAAGATCGAACTCCAAAGAGACTGGCAAGTTCGTGAGTCCAGACCCCTGAGGTACCGTACACGAGTTCGCAAAGGACGCAAGCTGATGCTGCAGATGCACGTTGTTGTTGACCGGAGCCAAAGTTCAAGCTATTAGTTGTTTGCTCCTGCTCCTGCTGCCGACTGAGCTCATCTGCCGCTTGCTGTAAAGTTTCCAAGAGGGTCTCGACCACGCGCATTAAGGCGGGATCCCCAGGTCTACCTACAAATACAACACATTTTACATTTAGGAACATAAAAGTATGACACATGCACAAGCTGTAGGTATTCAGCACCGCAGATGTGGTCAATACCAAAGAGTTTTACCAGAGCCAGCTGCCCGACCCACAAGCCTGATGATGATTGCAATAGCTTTGTAGACCCTTTGAGCAATTTGTGAGAGCCATGGCGGCATACGAGGCAGCTGCTCTGCTGCAACCACCTCTTCTAGCTTTTTCTGTTTATGCTTCTTGGTTGTTTCTGGCTGGTGATCCTCTGCGCCTGCTTTGGGATCGGATATGACCAGAAGGGCTTGAGATTTTGACGCAGTGCCCAAAACACTCAGGTCCATGGGTCCAGCAAACGCAGAGGAAAAGCTCAAACATTGCAACATAATGTCGACAAACCTTTGGCAAGCCTCCTGAAAACCTCACACATCGAATTATGCACCAGTCAAAACTTGAACAAAAGAATAAGGGGTTTTGACAATCTAGAGCTAATACACTCGCTAGTGCCGGAACTAGAAATTAAGATGTGTACAGAGTCAGCTTATATTAACCAATGGGTCGGAAGTTGCTCACCAGGGATACAAGGAAGGTTGAGCAAACAGCTTCAGGACCAACAAAGTAAAGAGCAGCAGCTAAACGTCGTGCATGAAGAACTGCTAGAGTTTCATTTCCTGTGAAGACTGCTTGGGGAAGTCTCTCCAGCAATCTTGAATGACAACAAAAGAACTCGTCATGCTCATGTATACAACCATGTCGAATGTCATAAAGGTTGACTCCAGGAAGATAGTCCAGAAAATCAAATGATGGGATGATGTACTTTTAGTCGTTCCAAACCTTTAAAATATTCCTTCAGTACAGAGAGCCAATTGAAAAGGACAGACTTCAAGTGTGACCGAACAACACCATGAATATGAAGTAGCGCTAAGACACTAGAAGAAAATGGCGAAAAAGTATGTGCATTGTGTGTATGATAATGACTTCAGAAACCACGACCGAACACATGAAAAGCTGAATAAACATAACCACTGCATTCCCAACAATCATATGTTTCTTGAATTAGACGCTTCTTCAACCTGCATAGAAAGTTCCATCCATGCAGAGAAAGCATACCTCTGCAGAAGATTTAGGATAGCTTGTTTCTGCAGCTTTGACCTACGTATGCACCGAGACTGATGCACTTTTTCACCTTCATTGCCACCATTGGTCTTCTTCAAAAACTCGTCAATAGATAGAAGAACCACAAGACTTGAGCTGGCTGCTGATGCAACGTAGTGCCATTCATCACAAGCTAATGCCAATAAGCACTCCTGCAGCAGGCGGCGGTGCTCTTCGAGTAAGATTACAAAGTCATCATAGCTCGCCAATACCAGGAACACAAATGTAAAGCTCCAAATATAGGCACACTGAAAAACCTTAGTTTGAGATACGATCATATTGTCATGACATGATTTCTGTCTTACTGCCGTCAAGTAATACAATGCTCCAAGAACTTGAAAACATATGCAGTCATTTAAAAAGAATGCTTATATTTTTAAAGAAGATTTGGTTTACTTACCAGGAACAAAGAGGTGCACCTCTCAAGTGTGCCACCACAGGAAAAGAGAAGCACAGCAGCAGATTCCACAACTGCCAACCTCACCGCTGCAGAAGGATGGGCGCATAGCTACAAATTCAACACCCGACAAGCATCACCATTTGCGTCGGCTAAAGATGTCTGTACATGTACAAATACAAGCTCTCTTCACTGCAAATTTTTAAATTAGGTGACCAATAGTACCAACATTAGTTACATTTAAATAGAAGTGCTTAAGAAGGTAATCCGGTGCTTCTTACCAAGGGCAGACTCTCGGATAGAATAGATTCCAGACGCGCTACGATTGATTCTAACCATTTTCGATCACGCTCCAATCGAAGTGGAGCACCCAGTGTTGGTGCCTCCGCCTTGAATACTTCTTTGTGATGAGGAGCAGCCTCAGCAATTGATACGCCGCTCATCATCTCTGCTTTTGGAGACTCCCCAGCTTTTCTTGTGTCATCTTTGAGTAGCACAACTTGTAGATTTGCAAGTGCTGCCTCCACCTGATCAATACTATGGCCCGTTTCACTAGACTCGTCCAATAAGCAGTCACGATTCCGAGAATCTGCTAATACCAATACAAGTAATTCTGCTAACCCTCTTAGACTTTCTTCTAAAGCCCCGGTGCTTCCCGCTGCTCCCACCGATTTGTATGTCGCTGTAGTCACTGACCGCTTGCTTGTGACCATGGAGCTGCGTATTGCTTTCGTGAGACCGCTAACCACCCCAGGAAGGAAAAATGCCAAAGCATCTGCATTAGCGACCTGCAACAGAGAAAATTCAGCCTAAGAAAAAGTCCTTAACAGAAGCATCGCCAAGCATTCAAACGAGAACAGCAACAATAGAGTACCAAAATGATGTTATCATCACGAAGTCAAAAATTACCATGAGAGGGTTGGATTTAGTTTTTTGGTTCCATAGGCACTTGATGCCAAGTGCTCTTCACTATACTAGGGACCTCATATACATCAGCTTTAGTATAAACAATTGCCAAGTAACCCCAAATTGAAAAAATCATAAAAATAGAACTAAAATCCAAAGGCAATAACGTTATTACAAACACCGAAATAAATTTCACCACGGGCAATTGAGCAGAACATATAAATGTGCACCTTCACAATGTGATATGAAGGCGTGCCTTTAACTTTATAATATCCGCTATTCAAGAATATGAAACAGTGCAATTAGATCACAATAAAACCAATAAAAACCTGAGAAATAGGGCATAAAGTACCTTCAAGAGAAGAACACGGAGTGTTGATATAGCATCTTCTCGTAGTTTACCACTTCCAACACCTCCTAATGCTGCCTCTCTATCTGCGATCTAGAAGCCAGTAAACCATCAACACAACTATCAATAAATGTAGAGAGAAGCACCGTTATGTAAGAATCTAACACACTTTCACCAGGTCAATTGATGTCAAAGACGAACTCAATTTTGTATTAAGAAAAATTGAACTGAAACAAACCTGCAGAAGTAAGGACAACAGATGGCCTATTGCAGGAGCCATATCCACTGATTGTAGATACCCTAACGGGCATACTTCTGGAGTTGCGTAATCAACCGTATCCTCCTCACCAGTCACATCTTCCTCCCCAACGTACTCGTAACCTTGATACAGGTCTCCGGGATCTTGTTTCAGTATGCTAAAGGGCGACGGAAGAACGTATTTACAGCTGCAATGCAAGGATTTGCATGCTTGTAAAGCCTGGAAGACAGACCGTAAGCACAGAACTATACCATTCCGAAACTCCTCCGAGGCCTCTGCTGGCGGCAGCATGGCAGCTCCTGTCAACTTGCGAATCAACGTGGTCATCTGGAGCAAAAAACGGACTCATAAGAAACTGTGATAGACAATATGTAAAGATGAGCGTCTTCGTATCCATTCTGTCCAACGAATTACATATGCACTAGTTCCAGAATGACACAATTAACCCCTAAAGGACCAAGGATTCAACGTTTTAAGGTGACAAATTCGATTGATCATATTATGAAAAGTACAATTCAGATCAGGTCAACATCAGAATCAATGAAGAACATTGCATGTGTTGGTCAATAAATAGATAAATTTGAACAAAAGAAAGTCTACATAGGACATACTCAAAATTGTCAAAAAAAAACACGAGGCTACTTGGTCCTTTAGGGGTTAACAAGAAGTAAGATTTGCACCTGAGATACTGATTGGCAAGGACACTTCTCCAGTACTGTCTTCAAGCAAGCCACAGCACTCTCTGCCACCTTGTCACCTACATTCAACCGCTTATGCCCTTCTTGTGCTCCTTCATTCACTCGGCATGCAACAGCCGCATCCAAAAGTAGCACGATAGGAAACAGTAGATAGCTGGAAAAGACCAGTAAAAAAACTGACATCAACCAGACCGGGTTCGTAAACCAACACAATTTCAAAAATGACAAGGAGCTCTCTCCACAAAGGCCATCTTTCCATATGTTGATCCCATCCCCTTCTCAAATGTTCGACTCCGGAATTATTAACCTTAAAGGATCAAGAAGCCCAAATTGGGCTCCATGTTGTTTGAGTAGGTCCTGTTTGGACTTCCTCTTGTTCAAATTTCATTCCTTTTTGACCAACACATGCAATGAGTTTCACTAGTTTCGGTGATATAAAATTTGGTCCCATCTGAATTACTGATTTTTCACAATATGATTCATTTTAAAACTGTGAATCCTTGGTCCTTAATGGGTTAAATGCCGCCAGTCCAACATTTGGAGGCTTAAATACTCGATCTAAGAAACTTAATAATTTCTGAAAGCCAAAAATCAGAACAAGAATCCTAATAAAAACGATACGAGCAGCAATATTCAAAGGGCCATTACTCACTCTAAACACGCTTGAAGACCAGCAACGGGCTCCTTCCTCACAAGCACCTCCAAGGAGATCAAAAGCTGTGCACACTCATCGGGTCGTGTGGTGACGGTCTCCAAAAGCTTGGTGCAAAGCGGACGGAGCGCAGCAAAGGTGCGCTTGGCAGACATCTCCTCCGAGAATTGCTCCATAACGCCAGGCACTCAATCGCCCTTACAACCTAAACCAAATTTCGAATTATGCTCGAATATATGTCCACTGTCTGTTCTCTTGATTCATCAAAAGTCTAGGGGCTTTGCCTCGTGTATGTATGTCCGTGAAAATAAAATCTAAAGTATCTACGTACTTCATTACCGGCGGTCCTGGCCATTCTTCGTCTATTTACACAGTCTGGCTCTCACGCTTGGACTTCGTGCAGGACGAAGATATGAATTCTCATGTCTGTTCCAACCATTCATCAGTGCTTCTTCAGACTCCGTGATTCGCCAGCTACAGCAAAAAAAACATTGAACCAAACCGTTTAGGAGAACAAACGGCCAACATGTGAAGAAAGACACGGCAATACTAACACCTATTCGAAGGGCTGTAAGGTTTTGGATCCCGTGACATCGGCCATGAGTAGGGTTTAGGGTTTAGGATTTTGACACAGGTGAGAAGCTCTCGACAACACATCTCGATTGCAATTCTGACTTATTAGGGTTACATAGAATACATAGGAAAAAATTTACCGGTCTTGACGTATAACATTGCGACAGTGCACCTAAACCTAATCAATGCCAAAGTCCTTATGCACTCCTCCAAATTGCTATCAGACACTACAAATCTTGAATTCATCACAGAACCACGTTTCTGCCAAGCTAGCCAAAGCCCTCACAAAAGTAACCAGGATTTAGATGATGAGTGAAACCGATTCAATGCTTATTCCAATTCACAGCCTTGCATTCAATGCTTCCAATTTGCAGACAAAAGATAATCAGCCAAAACAACATAAGAAATCCGAGATTTCCAGATGATCTAACAAACCTTGACGATTCCAGCTCGCTCAACGGATCCCGCCAGATGTAAACGACGGATACAGACTCGTCCTCGTTCCGGTGCATGCAGACGTTCCCACGTTCCCCGTTCCCCGTTCCCAATGTTGGGAGCGTATACCTCTTTCTTAAACTCGCGACACAAAATAATATGGCAGAACTATATATTTCTACATACATTTCTATTTTGAATAGAAAATACTCTTCGTCCACATTTTAATGTTAATTGGATTTAAGTCTGGAAATTTCATACAATGTTTTGTAAAAAATTGATGATATTTTGGCAATTTAATAGAGTTAACAAAAAAAAGATTGTTTTAAAGTGGAAAAAAACTTAAACCCCTAAACGTCCCAACGTTCAAAAAACTGGATCACAGATAGATTCAAAGCTTTGCAACTTGCTCATACAATCTCATATGACTTTCATCCAAGTCACCTTTGTAAGACTATTAAAGTCTCTACCAATTACAATAAATTCCATGTGTTGGGGAGTCGTTGATAATATTGGAGAGGCCTCCAACTGCAAGTATGTCAAATTTGTTTGGTAGATTTCATGCTTGCAATGGTCTTCTCATGTACGCCTCGTGTGCATTCGAGCCATGCTAATATCTAGTTGTGTTCAATGGGTTGGTACATTTTAGGGGTTAAACTCACCTTAAACTCGTTTTGAATTCAAAAAAACTGCAAAATTAATTTATGGTGAGTTGGAGAATGATTTAAAGCAAGGCCCTACACCATCATGAGGTGTGGAACTCGTGACCTCCCCAATGCTAAAGAAGAGTTCCCACACGTGCTTTCAAGCCAAGAGCCCTGATCATTGAAACTATTCATGAACAATAATTGTCAAAAATTGTTCATGAACAAGAAGAAAAGTCTACTTGAACTCTCCTTGAAATCTAGTTCTATTTTTGGACGACTCTATTATTGAAGTTTTGGTCATTTTATAGCAAAAATATTTTTATTGCTGCAATTCGCACTAAAATAAGACTAATTCAGCTCATAAACATAAACTTCGAAATGGAATATTCCTCATGACTACCTTTTTTGCCATAAATATAACTTGAAAACACAAATTTTCAAGTTATATTTATGGCGAAAAAGGTTACATTTATTTTGGGGACTGCTTTTCTGTTGACCTAGGATATATATTATTAAATTATTATATTTGTTGAGAGAATTCTAATCTTATGCCCATCTCTCTCAATCTAACTGAAATTTGTCCGTGTCTCAAGTATAAAAATCTCAAATAACACTACTAAGATTTTGTTGTGGGGTTTTGAATAACAAAAAGACCGAAGTTATTTTTTTAATGAAAATTTGATTTGATAGATAAATGGATATAAGAAAGACATTGTATACAATAGAAATGGTTCAATTCTACATAGCATGATAGAGCAATGGGAGCCAACACCCTCTTGCAATGGGAACATTGTAGTTACAATTAGAAACTAAGATTTAGTGTCAATGACACGGTAGTCCCAAAGTTCATGGAATACAAATAGCATTCTTTCGTTACTTAGAAAAATGAACCTAAGTGAAGATTCTCTTTCGATCCAATTTTCAAAAAGTGCTCCATTCCACTTCTCTATTATGCTATGTAGAATTTTCATAACATTTTTAATCCCTAAGCAACCCAAAAATCCAATATGGCCATTTGAATCACTCAACTTTGCATCAGTAGCATTTTCTCATTTTATCTCAATTTTTTGACTGCAATACATTATTTTATAGTACAAGATCAACAATGTTGATCGTGTCAAACTACAGTCGTTTTCACACAAACAAATGATTTGCAACAAGGAGTCCAATTTTCCCACACTACATAAAATACATAGTGGACACTTAGGGGTTAACGGTCTAGAATTCTTCCAATCTCTTTAACTCACTAGGAGAAAGGAAAAACATATTCATCTACAAAATCATCTATTACTAGGCACTTTCATCCAAATATTGGCAATTTTAGTAGTTTTTTGAGAGGATTTTTGCAATTTCACTTCACAAGATTAAGGCAAAATTCACCAGAAAAAATAAATAAATTAGGTTGTTGTAAAGGACTGAAAAAAAAACTAGGGTAGGTGTACCTTAAACCACCACAACACCTAAAACCACCAACTTCTACACCCTTTCTTCATTTTAGGGAGGAAATGTAAGTTGTTGGTACATGACTTAACTTCTGAGCAATTGATGCATAAGTCATGCAATGAAAGCCTACATTTTCTTCTTGAAATGAAAGAGGACTGTAGAAGTTGGTGGTTTTACGCGTCGCGGTGGTTTATGGTGCAACTACCTTAACCCTTTGACGCTCCAACGCCCATATTCTGAACGCTGGATGATTTCTGACCTGTTCCTTCACCACATACGGTGATGTTTTTCATCCATCCAAAAATTTCTTAATTCTTGTGCTAGTTGACTACCATTTGTACGATATGGATCTTCAAAACAAGATATTATGAATTTTGAAAAGTTACAAAAGTAGTTTATGTCGAGTTTCAATCTTAGTTCAAAAAGTGAGACCTTAAACATGATTTTCCATAATATATAGAATCATATAATGGAAACCATATGCTCTTGTAGTACATGTTATTTCAATTTCATTACAATATTTTTTGATTTTTTTGTGTTGATTTTGGATTTTTAATTGAATTTCAAGAGAAAACCTTGCAAAATTAATTAAAAAATATTAATAATAAATATGATGAATCGAACCATACAAATGTTATCTTCACATTGACATTTACAACTTTGCTTTGTACATCAACTCCGTTTTCATTTTTCATCAACCATTTTATAATGAATCCTTGAAAATAGTGTTGAATCGGGACCTTAAAGGGTTAAGTACAAGCCCACATTAAACACAGAAGTCAAGTCAAGTCAAGTCTCCAAAATAACAATAGTCGCTAATGTTGGATAACCTATTACCACCAACTTAAGCAATCTGGCCTATTTCTGGCAGTGCTAAATTGGAAAAAAAATATGACCGCATTCAAAATAGGTTTTGATGAGTATTGCAAAAATTTGCAACATCTAATTCGCATTTGTCAATTTTATACAATATTCCAAAGTGGAAAGTAACCTTTTACCCAAATCAAACCTCTAGATTTCCTCATGTCCACACCATGTGGTACTAACTTTCACTCATCATGATACCCAAAACCACCAACTATTTCTTCACAATGCTTGGCATGCCATTGGTTTACCTCAATAGTGAAATTGGTGGTTTTGAGTCTCCACTCTGGTGGCCCCAAGAAAAGTCTACAGGTTGTAATTGGGGGAGGTGGTGGTAATAGGTTATCCAACCCTACTTATAGTATTAGAGCAAATTTCTGTAGTTGACTTGGGCAAACCCTATGAGAGGAGGGCAACAATAAAGATTTCGGGGCCTGCGGTAGACTAAATTTAGATACAGGTTAAACTTGGAAATCCCGGAAAATTAAGTCCAAAGTTTCATACTCCATTCATTTTTAGAAGCCATTTTTTAGAAGCCTCTTCGAGAGCTGCAGAAGTAAGGTCGAGGCACCTAAAACCGATAACTTAAGCTACCTACACTATTTCTGGACTAGTCATTAATAGGGTGATATTTTTCCCAGGATGAAAGTTAGTTTTCGCGGAGAATGCAAATTTTTCCATGAATTATTTCCCAATATTGAAATTTGTACAATTTTTCAAAGTGAAAAGTACTTCAGGACCAGAAACCGATAATATGCTTTAATGTACAAATGAGGTACATCTTTTCTTTCAAAATCTAGAAATTAGGCCAGATCGGTTTTGGGTACCTGGTCAGTTTTAGGTGCCTCGACCTTAGCTGCCAATCCAACGGCCCCATATTCCTAGCCAAACGAGAAATTCCACCCCGCTCTCATCTACAGTTCTGATGGTCATTCCTATTTTGTGGATACACTCTAAGTACCAGTGACCAACACGTAAATTGGTCTTGATTGCAACCTGATTGACAAATAACTCAAGTTACATCAATTTGTTGAGCCTCAACCTGCTGAGTCTAGCATGATAATAGCACATTAGAAATTGAAGAAACCAATTTTCCTAAAGATCATGGACAAATTATGGTACTCTTCTTATCACTGTACAAACAGGTGTCAAATCCATAATCTGTCCACGATGACAATCATGATCAAAATGTAGAGAAACATGCATCATAAAAGTAAAAATTGTTCTATGGATTTGGTGCAGTCTGTACAAAGCCTGTACAACTGAGGGATCAGAGGGATCAGGGGAGAACAAGTGTAATACCGTAGCTCATGCTGTATACTAAGTGCCGACAATTAATCATTACGCTTGCTTCCCATTGCTGTGAAAGCCCAAATGATAATCCTCTCCTATCACAGCATCATGCCTGGTTGTGCATTAACAAGACTATGAGCTTTTTGAATAGCTTCCATGCACTCTCCCAAGGCGCTGAGCAGCTGCAATTTCCACCAGGATTAACTCAGTGATGTCCAATAAGCAAGGAAACTGCACTGGATCAGTGTATTTAATCAGCCTAAACAATCAGTTCAATGTTTTATTGAGCTCCTGGAGGCTTGTATTCTTTGTTTCTTGATGTCATATTTTTCCTTTGGTTTAATACAGTAGAGTAGGGCTTAAAACTCCATTTAATGTAGAACAGCCTTGGAAACTCAAGATTGCAGCACTAATGGAGAGCAGAACCAATTGGAGGAATAGGGAGTAACCTGGTGCAGGTCTCGAATATCTTGACATGCAGCAATAGCTTGGCGAATTTCCTACATGGCACAACATATTAGAAGTCACTTGTCAACAGATTGATACAACAAAATACAAGTTCAGATCCAAATATTGCAAACTGACATCATCGTCATAAAAATACTACGTTTCTGCGGAATCAGGTCTTACCTCGAGTTTCTGATACAGTGTGGAAAGAGTTTTTGATAGTACATCAGATGGATTGACAGTTGATTGCACCTGCACCTCAAAATCCTCTCGTCACTACTTTGAAATTGCTGTAATCACAAATTGCGAAGGAGAAATCTTCTATCATGTTTTTATGAAAGTACACTCAAACAGAATCGCACCTTAGGAAGATTGGAAGGATGTTGGTCTGATGGCGGCACTGTCATATAGGTGTCTTCAGGAACGTTGAAAGATACTCCTGCACAAGAAAATAGGGGCAGCAATGAGTTAGCCAGATCCAACCGAGTAATGAAATCAACGTTCCAAACCTGATTGATCAAGAGCGCACATCCAGCGACTCTAACAGTCACAATTTACAAGAGGGTTTAGGGTTTAAGGCTTGGGGGGCAACGACTTAGACGATTCCGAAATTCGTTTATCAAGCGCACAGTCACAGTTCACAAGATGGTTTAGGGTTTAGGGTTTAAGGACAGACCGGAGAGTAATTCCGAAATAAAACCGATTGAACAAGAGCGACTCTGATAGTGAAATTTGCAAGATGGAATAGGGTTGAGTGTTATGGGCGGAGTAATTCGGAAATCAAAGCTTCCAAAACCGAGTGATCACATTGACCAGCGACTCTCTGACAGCTAGAATTTACAAGAGGGTTTAGGGTTTAGGGGCAGAGCACCGGAAGCTTGCAGGCGCTTGGGGCTGCGCTCATCGGAGGTGGGGGCGTCGCCGCGTTGGCTGGCCGGGCGCACGTGGCTGGCGGGATTGGGAGGAGGGGATTGGGAGGGCTTGAGGGGGCTGGCGGGGGGCGAGGAGTCGTGGACGTGGTGCGCTTGGAGCTTGAGGGCGAGCTGGTCCTCCGTCAACAGCCATTGCGAGCACGAGACGCAGAAGAGTTGTTTCTGGCGGTTGCGGACGAGCGGCGTGAGACACACGGGGCACGAGTCCGCCAGCAGAGTCCAGCCTTGCAAGAGCTTGGAGGCGATGAGGGAGCTGTGATCAGGGCGGGGACTCGCCAGAGCCTCCATTCCACAAGCCGCAGCAAGAACAACAACAATCACAGACGGAGTGTGGTAGAGACACTCAACAAGAGACAGAGAAACGGAGAAAGGCTACGCAGGCTCAATTTTGGCCCGTTTCACATTAGGTCGCCGGCTGAATTGTGTTTAGGTAGGAGCACCAATATTGCACCTAATTGCGACAAAATTTAAACCATGCAATCAATTCGAGATGCAAATCTACATTTTAGGGCCCTTATTGTATGTTGATCAAAATGATAAGCTATCTATGGTTTACCTAGATTTACATTCTAGAATGACCATTACGTCTAAATCTTGTCGGAATTAGGTACAAAGTTGGTTTTAGATGCTCCTACCTTAATCCCTGAAGGAAAAATCTCACCCTCCATAGAAAAACTAATTTGGCTAAAAATAGAATTTGAGATGGTTTTTCTAAATTGCTCAGAAATCGAATTTTATTGTTTTACTGCATTCGATAACATACAATCCAGAATGACTATTTTTAGTTAGTTTAGTTTTTGCACGAAGGGTGAGAAATACAATCAATCGTATTATGAAAAACATGAAAAACATGATTTAGTTTGGATCAATCAATGAAGAACATGTGTTGATCACAAATTTGAAAAAAAAGGTCTACATCAAACTTTATAAGGCCCACTTTATACACATGTTGGGGCTGGATGGAAGGCCGGCCCGATTTGATCTGGCCCAAGTTTGAAGTTCGGGCCATGGCAAACGTTGTCCTGATTTCATCAAACTGGCTCAAAGATTTGGCGCCAAAATCATGCCACATAGGATGCCATGTAGGAAAAACTGCTCCTTCCGGCATGGCTCTAGTATAAAGCCCTTGGGCCGGATTTGAAAGAATCAAGCCATCCTATTGGTTGAAATTGGTAGAAATTTGAAGAGTTCGAGTTGGCCCTCAATCCAGCCCTAAGTACAAAGTGGGCCTTACAATAAGAATCACAAGCAGCAACAACAACAATCACAGACGGAGTGTGATAGACATAGAGACACTCAACAAGAGACAAAGAAAGAGCACTACGGCTCCGAAGGCTCCGTTTCACATGAGGCATTACTTAGAGTTAAATTTTAGATTCTTTTTTATTTTCAACTAAAAGAGGCAAATTTTTTATTTTAGAGAGGGGCTCAAAGGCACTAATGTCCCAACCCTAAACTGCTTAACCCCTAAAAGCCCGAGGGGTATTGGACAAAACATAGATGTGTTATAATATGTCCCTTCCATATGTTTGATGAAGGTTGGTTCAATAGACAAAATGTAGAATATCATCTTTACAAATTATCCATACGGTCAAACTTCCAAAATAATCTTTAGATCATTTTTTAATGAATTTAAAAGCATTAACCTTCGAAAATTTGTATAAATTATAATTTTCAATTTTAGAGTTCAAAATTTAGTACGATTGGTTAAAGTTGGGCTATCTATCGTAAACTTCAAAAAAGCAAGAGAAATGATGGAGGAATCATCATTACTTTCCCCAAATAGCAAATTTTGTAACACTAAGACAATGTTGAGGTGATTTACTTTGAAAAATTCTCCCGGGTGGAGTTAAACTCGGATTGCCATAATTCAAATTGTGTTGGAAAGTAGACTTGATGTAGTATTTTAAAATATTTTTTATTTTTTCAATTTTTTTTTGTTTTGTTCCGGGCAGCCCGTTTTTTCCGGGCAGCGACCAGAAAATGGTCGCTCGGGAGCTTAGGGGTTAAACAACCGACCATATTTCGTGATTAAAACTTTCAACCAACTTTAAATGTCCATAACTTTTGCAATAAAATAAAATAAAAATAAACTTGATTTTATTTCCTCTAGTAGATATTGAAACTGATCAACCTTTTCATAAAAAAAACTTGAAAAAATATTCACTAATTTTCCTCTAAAGCCCTACAAATGGCACTATCTCAAATTGTCGGAATTTTGAAATTTGATTGGAATGAAATCTCTAGGTCTCTTATGAAATAAAACTAGTTGTAACATAAACTATATGACCACCATATAAAACCAATGCTTTTTACTTATCATACTTGATTCCAAGTCAAATTGAATAAACAAGTAATCTATACATTAAAAGAGGTTGTTTGTTTTGTTTTAATTTGTTTGTTTGTTACCTTGAGACCTCTCCAATCGTGAGTCTGGCTGCTACATTATTTGTATTGTTGAAAAGGTCTTAACCCCTAAATGCCTAGAACCCTCTCCAATTCGGCAATTTTGCAAAGATGCATTATAAAATGCAACCAAGAGGGATATTTTGAACTTGATATGTGAATAAAAGTTGTACATTGTGAATTTTAGATTCTATCCATATGGTTAGATCTATGATTGTTGTTTTCAATAATTTTGTATAAAATTAGAAACGTGAAATTTAAAATTATTTTGTAATTCAATTACGAATAAGATATTGACAATCTACGGATGAAATTCATTGCGATTGGTTGAAATGTAATACTCTAAGTGTAGTGATTTTTGGAGATTTTTTGGTTTCGTAATTTTATGAGTTGAATTTTTTTTTAGCACTTTTACACTGAAATCTTCAAAATTTTGGGTGAATCACTACAACATGAAATGAGGCATAAAGAATTCACAAATCATCCCCTTTCTAATCGGATTGCAAATGCATAAAGCTAACTTCCCATAGAATCTACAGTAAAAATTTCACACTGCAAAAAGTGCATGTCAGATGAGAAATTTTGGATGAAATCTGTACATCGTCCAAAAAATGGACGCTTAGGCAGTTAGGGGTTAAGAAAGAAGGGTGATTTCGCTGCATTTGGACTTACGATGCAAATTTTGAAATTTAAAACAAATTCGTTACTATAAATTGAATTAAATTATGGAAAATGAAATTTGGGGTTTTCAATGTCAACATTGGCATTGTTGGAAAACTCTCAACGAGTAGGGGTGTATAAAAGTTGTTTCGTAGTTTTTAGACTTACAATGTGAAAGTCATGGATTTTAAAGGGAATTTTGTCGCGATAAATTGAATTAAATTATGAATTAATAATTCTAAAAAGAAAAACACACGGGTATACGCGAAATGTGAAGAAGAGATGGGTAGATGGAGATGCACAAGTATATGGGGAGCACAAAGCACATGTGCAACACTGGGAGCATTTGGGCCAACGGTACAAGACCACATTAGTTTTCATGAATTCTCAATTTACTAAATTCATATCATTTTTCCAAAATTTAACCATATAGATGTTGTCTTATTGTTGTTCTCTACTTATATCTAAGGTTTTTAATTCATGAAGATTGAGTTCAATAGACATTACAACACAGTTTTTTTAAGAAAATCCTTGGACAGTTAGGAATTAAAGAATCTTATTTACAGTTCTAGAAAAGAGTTGGAAGCTCTATTTTACATGCATGTCCTTGTTTTGGAGTTGTATAAAAATTTAGCCATCCTAAAAGAATTTGATATTTCAAAAACCAAATTTCCAAAAATGAAAAAATCCAATCTCGATGACAATCCCTACATTTTTCACATGCCATTAACCCCTAATAGCCCAAGGGGTATTGGAAAAAACATTAGTGTGTGATAATATGTGCCTTGTATATGTTTGATGAAGTTTGGTTCAATAGACAAAGTGTTCTCCGTCTACAAATTATCCATATGGTCAAACTTCCAAAAGCAACTCCAGATATTTTTCGAAAGAATTTAAAAACAATAACCTTTGAAAGTTTGTATAAATTATAATTTTCACTTTTAGGGTTTTAAATTTAGCATGATTAGTTAAGATTGGTTTATCTATTGTAAACTTCAAAAAAACAGAAGAAATGGAGGGAACATCATTAGTTTCTCTAAATAGTAAACTTTATAACACTAAGACAATGTTAAGGTGATCCACTTTGAAACATTCTCCTTAGTGGAGTTTCACTTAAATTGACATGATTCAAATTGTGTTGGAAAGTAGACTTGATTTAGTATTTTTAATATTTTAATATTTTTTTCAATTTTTTTTTGTTCCTAACAGATTATTAGAAACAGACAACGGCTAGAAAATGGTATCTCAGGAGCTTAGGGGTTAACATGACCATAGAATTGCCTCTACAATATTACTTTGCAAGTGTCAGACTCTCTTCTCTTGCTTTAGACAATACTTTCTTCAATAGGGTCGTTTCTCAATCCTAGCCTATACATTGAGTGCCAAATCAATATCATTACTTCTTGTAGTTATAAAACAAATGTCTCATTGTTTTCAAGGCGTCTACGAGTTTGTATGTGATTTATGTATGTATTTTTTATTCAATGAGTAGCACCTCGCCCATGATAATGACAAACAATTGTATTTGTTTTAAACACATAACATTACCTACTAAAACCCCTAAATTCTTTGACTCATCTCTTGATTTGCAGTAATAAACAAATGTAGTTAAAACAACTTCAAGGAATAAAAGTTGTGGATTTGGAAAATCACATAACATATATACATCTAAATTTATTATTGCAATTATCAATATTTCAAAATAGATTTTGAAATTTTAAAGTGAAAATTCTTTTTAAACTCACTCACATAATTACATTCTAAGGGTCAAAAAATTTAATATAAATTTATTGAAATGAATTATTTTATGACTATAAAAGCTCAAACATGGTAATTGTTTTCATAAAAAATAAAAAATAAGTTTTCGGAGCTCAGTTTTAAAGGCCATTTTTGGAATCTAGAGATAAAATTATAATTGAAATAAGTAAAAACAATACTTGCAATAAGTTGTCACTAGTACAAAGAACATTGGAGCCCTAGTTGGTTTTGCTAAATAAATGATTATTATTACGGTTCAATTTTGAAATGTACGTATACACGCTAATATGTGACTAAGTGAATGGGTAGAAAGTATCGTTTTCTTTTAAAATATAATAATAATAATAATAATAATGATGATGATGATGATGATGATGATGAAATCCTTTGGAATCACCTCTAAAACAACTTTTAAACAATGTTTTAAATCAACTTCTAAACCACCTTTCAAACATCTTTCAAGATCTTTGACTACAATCACATTCTATTTCCCTCGCTAAGACCCGTCCTAAAGCCATTACTTTTTGTAACGTTTTTGTAAGCTCATGACACACTGAAAGTGAAAAAAATATCTTAGGTCCATGTGCCAAAAACAACAAAGGAAAGGAACATTCAACCCTACAATCCATCAATTGGAAAATAGAATGTTCTCCCTTAGAAACCATGAGAAATTGAACCCACGTTCCATGAGTGATATTCTTTGCATCAACCGGCAAATCAAATGTAGGTGCTTTTGTTACAAATGCTTGTATAAATTTATTTAAAGAGTTATGGGAATCTTAAATCTTAAGACTTATTTTAGTAATAAAATCTATGCACAGGAAAGACTCTAAGAAGGAAATAAATGTTACACATAGCAATCATCATTTAAAAAGTAGAATTTGAAGTCTATGTCAAATATGCGTAGTTTTCAACTACCTTCTACACTAGCTTTTAGACAACCTTCCAAGTCTTTAATCAAAATCACTTTCCTCTCTCAATAAGCAAACTACCACTTTGTAGCCATTTTAGTAGCAAGTAATTTATTTGAAAAAGTGAAACTCAATTTGTTACAAAAATAAGAATAATATTTTTTGTAGAAAAAGTGGACTTAGTGGGCAGATAACCCACACAATGCACACTCAACTCTACAATTTATCAATTGGAAAGTTGAGTGTGCATTGTGTGTGCTACCTGCCAAACAGACCATGAGGATTTGAACCCACGTGTTGTGGGTGACATCCTTTGCCATTAACAAACACGTCAAGCCCAACTGTTGTTGCAAATGTTCACAAATACAAAAGTATTATAGAGTTATAAGAACATCTCGGGGCTTGTCGCTAATCTTTAACCCTTTGACATCTAATTCAACATTGATTTCAAAAATGCGTTGTAGAGTGTTTGATGAATCACAATAATAGGGCTTCGTTGTTCTTCGCATTACCAATGAGGATTGATATCTTGTGATACATTGGTAGATATATAAAAAGAAATTGATATATATGTTATTATATAATACATATGATAGTGGTTATAATACATATAATACATGGGCATTTACAATCGTGCAGGAACTGAGAAAAGTAGACACCATTTTGAGGCTAAAAATATCAATCCAATGCACACTAGTGGCAAGAGGTAAGAACTATCTTCCATATTTCAAAAGGAAAGGAATTCAGTTCAGTACAGAGGAGAGGAGTCAGTGCTTCATGCACAAAAGAAAGCTAGCTATTGCTTCCTTTTCCACAATACTCTCCGTTGAAAATCAATTTGTTGTTGCAACAGATGGTTGGAGGCATAGACAATGTGCCTCGGAGACTTGCGAAGTAGTTGAGGCAGAATACACCATTTGCAGCAACAGCAACATCCACGCCAAGCTTCAGCCACCTGAGTACAATGTTCTCCTTCGCCGAAGTGAAGCCAAGAGAGTTGCAAGCATTGTTCCCACTTGCATGAATTCACAGCCCTTGGAAACGTAGGAACAAAAACCTTGTCTACTTCCAAGATTGGAAACATCCATGTCCTTCAATCAAAGGAAATTGAATGTTGTAGGGTAAACCACTCCATCAAGTGGTTTCACCAATGTAAGGCATCTGTGCACACAGCCTCGATTGCCTTACATATGAAAATTTTACCACTTGGTTTACATGTTATGCGTCAGTTGAAATACACTGGGCCCAATTTCTGGAGCATTAGTGCATGACGACAACCCTAAACCCTAATCAATGAGGATTGAATGGTAACAACACATTCAAGTTGTGGATCTGTATTAGTGCAAGTTTGACAGAATCTACAGTACCAAAAAAAACATAGTTTCTTGCTGCACAGTCTCACTTGTAACCTGGATTGATCTCTTGTTTTTTCCCTGACCCCTTTGTGGAGGTTTTGTACAAAGAAAAACAAGGAAAATCACTTGATTGCTTACACTTATCTTGCCGAAAGAATCTCGCCTTCCATCGCCATCTCCAGAGCTTCAATAGCTTCGCCCTGGCTCCACCTTGCCCCACCCTGCCTTAGACAATGTGTCCAACTCCCCAACTCTGATGAAAGAGTTTTGTAGAACCAGCAATTGCACTCATTGCTGGCACATAAGGTAACTACAACTGAAAGCGTTCACCTTACCACCTGAGCCTATTTACACACATAATACAGATTTTCTTTTTTCTTTTCTCAGTGGGTCTTATTAGCAAGTTCAAGAGGATTCCAACGCATTTTAGCATGCATTATTTGAACACCGTATGAATTTCCAAAGTGCTAACTATAGGTTGACCCTAAAGCGACCCTAAACTCTGTTGTTCAGATTGTGCACATTCTCATCAACAGTAGGGTGTCAAAATCTACTTATTACGGAAGATTGAGCCATGCACGCTTTAAGGAAATGGTTGCTTTTAGATATAGTTACCTTAGATCATCGACTTGGTGTGTTAGACTATTGCACACTATGAAGGCCAATAAAACAGAAGGGAGATTCAACGAAAAACCCTAAAAAGGAAAAAAAGAAGGAAACCCTAAAAATTGTAATGAATTTAGAAGAACATGCACTACAAGATGGTGTCACAATTCCCATTATTTGATTCTAATTATTTTGGAAAATCATGTTTAAGGTCTCACTTTTTGAACTAAAAATGAAATTTGAGATAAACCAATTTTGATGTTTAATAAAATGCCACAATATCTTATTTTGAATACCCATACTTTACAAATGATAGTCAACTAGCATAAGAACCAAAAGAAATTTGAAAGGATGAAAATTTTCTATGTAAATAGTTGAAAGAATAATCTGAGTATGTTCATTGTCCACTATGTGGACGCATGCGCTTCAAAGTATTAGCCCTGAAACGTTCAACCATCCAAAAAGTGAATGATGTACAAAATCAAGCACAGTTTTTTCATTCGTCATTCAATCTTTTGTAGTGTGGATTTTTACTATATATTTTATGGAAAGTTAGCTTCATGCATGTGTGATCAAATTAGAAAGGGGGTGATTTGTGAAGTTTTTATGTCTTGTTTTATGTTGTAGTGATTCATTCAAAATTTCAAAGATTTGAGTGTAAAAGTGCTCTTAGAAAAGTCAACTCACAAAATTAAGTAACCAAAAAATCTCCAAAAATCACTACACTTAAAGTATTATGTTTCAATCAATCACAACAAATTTCATGTACAAATTGTCAATATCTTACTTGTAATCAAATTACAAAAGAATTCTCAATTTTAAGTTTCAAGTTTTATACAAAAATATCCGTAAGAGCAATCATAGATCTAACGATATTGATAGAATTAAAAATTCATAATGTACAACTTTTATTCATATATCAAGTTCAAAAGATCCCTCTTAGTTACATTTTATGAGACATCTTTGAAATTCTCCAAATCTTAGAGGGGGTGAGAACGTTTAGGAATTAAAGTAAAATCAACTAATAAGCTTATCACAATACTTATTTGTATTACAAAATTTATGTTCATGTGTAAAAGTACTTGAAGGGTGATAAGAACTTAACTCTTCAACGTCCCAATTCAACATTGTTTTCAAAGATTCGTTATAAAATGTTTGATGAGAAACAAAAATGGAATTGATGTACAAAGAAATGTTGTAAATGTCAATGTGAAGATCACATCTTCATGGTTGGATTCGTCATATTCTTTGTTAATATTTTTTAATTAATTTGGCAAGGCATTCTTTAAAATTCAATTAAACTCCAAACTAACACAATTTAAAAAAAAAAATTGTAATGAAATTGGAATAACATGCACTATAAGATGGTATGGTTTCCATTATTTGATTCTACTTATTTTGGAAAATCATGTTTAAAGTCTCAATTTTTGAACTTAGAATAAAACTTGACATAAACCATTGTGTTGTTTTTCAAAAAATCACAATATTTTATGTTGAAAATCCATACTGGACAAATGATAGTCAACTTGGATGGATGAAAAATTGTACAAGATGTAGCATTGAGAAAGGTTGCAATTTGCTTGTCGTTCATTATATGAACGCATGCGCATTAAATGATTAGTTGTTAATCCCTAAAAGCCCAAGGGGTATTGGACAAAACATAGACGTGTTATAATATGTGCCTTCTATATGTTTGATGAAGTTAGGTTCAATGGACTAAATGTAGGGCAACATCTCTACAAATTATTTGTACGGTCAAACTTCTAAAGATAACTTTAGATCATTTTTAATGAATTTAAAAGCATTAACCTTTGAAAATTTGTATAAATTCTAATTTTGAAAATGTTCTCTTTAGTCTATTGGTGATTAAAATAAAGAGTGATATGGCGCTTTTGAGATTGAAGTTGATTACTCTAAAAATCAAGAACCTGGAAAGAGAATTCAAGAGCCAATCATCGCCATTCTCTACGAACCAAGTTGTTGAATGCGTGTAAAGAATGAGAAAAATAATGAGCTCGATGAATTTCCTACACTAGCTTGCACCTCAACGCTTCAACTCACGACTGATTGGGGTAAAAATGCGACTAGGGTAAAAATGAGACTAGAGTGAAAAATTCTCCACAAAGTATAAAAATTACACCTATTATTCATTTCTAGAGAAGAATGAGGCTTCTCAATCATCAAAGAATGGATCCTCCACAATTCAAAGAAAAAATGCCATGACGTATCTATTTAAAAAAAAATTGAGAATGGGAAGATAGCGCTGTGAAATCCCATACACCTCTAAAAATCTCATTTTGAGAAAGAGAATACACTTTGGACCATGCTTAGGGGCTTAGGGACTAGGTAATTGTGAAATAGGGCAAGTTAACAAAGATAATTTGCAGGTTAGTACCTACCAAGCCGTGGAGCAGCGAAGAAAGTAATGACCTACTAATCACCTTTGATTAGTTGCTTTGTTTTACAATTACTAGACATAATCTCAATGTGGGCAAGTTTTAGCCGCTCGGTTGTTCTGTGATCACAAATTACTTACACAACAAACAAGAAGCTGCAGCTTTATCATTAAACCTCTATAAACTTTGGTTCACACATTCATTTTAGTTGGTGAATTGTGAACAAGAAGCAAGAAATCAAAGGTCAAAATTCTTGGAGTATAAGAAGTGTTGGGCTAATCAAATTCTTCTTTGATGTTGTGTGCATTCTTAACCCCAAAAAGACCAAGGATTCATGGTTTTTAAAATGTCAAATTCAGTCGGCCGTGTTATAAAAAATATAATTTTGATGAGATCAAATTTTAAAACACCAAAATCAGTGAAGAACATTGCATGTCTTGGTAAAAAAACAATCAAATTTGAATAAAAAGAAGTTCACTTACGGCTTACTCAAAACTGCTTAACCCTCAAACATCCACACTACATTTATTCGGTCAAACTCCGTCAAACTCTCACATTTTAAAATGTACTTATTTTTGTTTGGTATTTTTCTCATACAATTTTTTCTTAAACCAACTTACACTCGTACTTTCAAAATTATTTTAAATGAAAATGAATTTTATAAGATTTTCCAAAGGTTTTATCTTGTAATAGCCTTAGTAATTACAAAAATGCCCAAAAGAATATGAATATTTTAAGAAATGAAAATAATAGTGATGAACAACCAAGAGTAATTGGTATACTTCTTGAGATTATATAAAAAGAAATTCAATTGAAAAACATTTTCTACAATGTATACTAGAATTTTAAGGCTCTGAGCTTTAAAGTGCTATTAAAAACGTAATTTTAACCATTTTGAAGACACTTAAATTGGAATTGAAAGTAGAAGATAGCTCCCCCACTTTCGTAATTGGGACCATTTTCATTTGAAATTAAAAAGTAAGTGAAAATCAGTGTTTGACTGAAAAATGATCAAACATGGCCCCACAGGGCTCCTTGCACACACAAAGGTTTTCAACATCGCCACCGTGATTCTTGTATCTGTATCTGAGAAAGGATGAAATTGTCCCTCATTTCTAGATACAGTAGTTGGGGCTGTTGGTTTCAATCCTAGTACTAGACACCGCATGCAAACAACTAATTTCTCTCCTTTTCAAAAATCATTGTTGAAATCAGCGTTGTGGACTAGATGCACCCCATAGAGGTGAAAATTAGGTGCAAGAAGTGAAAATCGTAGTAAAAAAAGCGATGCAAATAAAAAGTTTGACTCTTAGAAAACCAACCAAATTTGTCAGATTCGGGGGCCACTCTTGGAAACTTTTGTTGTTACATCAGACCAGTGCAAAGGTTTGTCCTACAAAACAGGTGACCTTCACCCTTTTCCAGATACAAGAACCACACAATGGCAGATGCTCTAAGAAACATGAGATCCAATTTGAGCTTCTTAGTCCTATTGGGGTTGATGCTTTTATACAGTCATTGCAAGCTGTCACACTCCTAGCATTATCAATTTTAGCATGTGTGCTATTTACCGAATTTCTCTAAATCTCCCAATGGTCTTGAATGAATGGAGACAAATGTGCTCCCTATTTTTATCCAATTCAGTGCGTACCTTAAAAAACAACCCGCTCCTCCAATGGTTTTTTTATTCCCAAATAAGTCTCACTAGGGTAATTCGAGCCATAGGCCCTAAATTTGCAAAAAAATTGCCAAAAAAAGCACCAAAGGTGCCCAAAATGGAAATTTCAGAAAAACGAGGGGTGGATGAATATGGCCCCCGCATTGAAGACCACCGGGGGGTTTAGAGACGGGGCTCTTTGCCAATCAAATCTTGGCACAACGGCAAAATTTGCTTGCATTGAGATCATGATTTGCTTGCATTGAGGACGATGATTAACTTACGGACGGTCAAGCCGAAGTGCATGTGCCACCAGTTCATAGGTAGACATAGGTTTAGGTTTTCATGCCGAGTTCACATTGGATTGAGGCCTAGGGTTTATCTGCTAAGGAGGAAGTGCTTTGCAAGCAGGTGGAGCAGCACACGGCTGAGGTTGCCAAAATCAAGGCACAGATCAAGCTTGTTGTGGGAGGAATTCAAGAACTGTTGTACATCACAGGCTGACGCCGTGCATGGAGAGGTTGCCAAGAAAAGTCAGTAAAGGATCAGTCATATAACTTGTAAGTACCGGTAGTACAATGTTTTGATCAGTTCTGCTAATGAGCACCTGAACTGTAAATAGTCAGACAGAGCCCTAAATCATGAAACTTTATCCATGATCGGAATGAATATCCTAGAGAGTTTCCTACATGATTGGTACAAATTCAGGTACCCAAAGATCAATTGGCCGAGGAAAAATTAGATCTAGAGTCTAGACGCCTCTTTGGGGAAAAAATTTAGATGAAACCATTACGTTATTAAGCACGTGTTAGGGGGATACCTTGAAAGGAAGGAAGTGGGACTTTCAGAAGGGAGAAACTTGCCCACTTGCTTAATATAGTTAACGGAGTTAACCTAAGTATGGACAATGCCCAATGAAATGAATGAAATGAAAAAGGGCAGACATAGAATAAATTTGCTCACTGAAACGTAAGATGAGGATGAATAGGGTGCAGACGCTGAAGACTGAGGCCCTGATGCTGAAGACCGAGGCGCTGCTGCTGGAGTAGATACTGCGTGCTGGCTCTGGGTCTGGCTCGTTACACTGCAAGTTGTCTGGCCAGGACTTGCCTGCAATGAGAGGTCACTCTTAATACTAATTCAGTGACGTCAATAAAAGTTCTTCGTCACAAAGCCAAATAAGTTCATAGTGATTATGAAGAGATCCCAGAATGCTTCGAGGCAGTACGATACATCTGAGATTCCGTGAGAGGATTCTCATCCTCATAATGATAGCCCATTGACCAGAATACTTTCAGTAGGAAATGGGGACGTCTTTGAAGATGCCAGTACCCATGGATTAAGACAGGATTTTTCTTCCATTGCAACCAGGTTCAACTGATTTTACATTCAAGGGACATCACCAAATCACAGGATGCGGTGATAACGACAATTGGAGGTAACGATGAGACATTGTACTCATAAGAAAAGAGAGCGTGAAGAGTGATGAGACATAATAACTTACCAGGCACTCACTGATATCGTTACAACCACAGTGAAGTTGTCCATTCAATGTGTCAACGGCAGAAAATACTCCTCCAGCAGTACTTCTCTGAGATTTGTAGCAGAAATTTTCATCAGATATATTCAATTCCCTAAATTATAATTATGAAGCCAAAATCTGATCTTCCAGAAAACTTACTGTGACCATCATCATCAAGAAAGTCCGTACCATAGGTGACATCTAGTCAAAAACAACAAATAATAAATCTCTACTGACCAGCATACACAGGACTTCCTATACAGTTCTTGACATGTTATTGACTCAGCAGTGAAGGGTATACCTTATAGAAGTCCACGGCTAGAAAATTAGACCACCGATTACCAGCAGCTGCGTAGCAAACAGTGATAGCTTTTGCAAGATAGGCAGAGTTGATTACACAAGCTTCTGTGCTGTTCGGCATGTTGGGGAAGTAATTTTCTAATATAAGAGACTTGGTAGTATCCGTCAACACAGCAGACTCTGCTCGATTTACGCATGTTTCTGCCAATGTTCCATCTGCATAGCCAAGATCGAAATTCTGTTATTAGACTAAAGAAATTCAAAATGGCTGACTAATGCAACATAAGTTGGATATCTCCGCTCAACAGTATAAATCTCCAGACCGGTCAGAAACAGAGTCAAAGATGAGTTTCAGTTACACACTTACACTGATTTTCTACAACGTAATTCCATTGATAAGCGATACCCTCACTGGCTTCCTTCCTCTTGTCTGAAGTAAATACCACAAAGCGTTGATTGCTTGCAATCATAGAAGCAACAGTTGGCCAATCACTCCCATCCTTAGGCATGTTGGCTACTGGAAACATGTATTTTTCCAACCCTGCTGCTATGAAATGGTTCGTAAGGGCGTTTGGAGTGGTGACGTAGTCCTCGATGAAGATCGTTATCACTTCATTGGGGTTAGTGGCAAGAAATGATGCGATTTCCAGTAAAGTGGCATTGAGTGGCCGCTGATGCAAACGTCACAAAACATAGGCCTAAGTTAGAACTTATTTAAGTTGTGAGAAAGGTGATCATGTTCACAGGGTTAGAATTTCTACAATACAGTAGATCCTTTCCTTAAAAAAAACATAATGAAACCAAATTAATTAAGTCTGCATTAGAAATCGATTAGAAGCAGATCATATAGTATCAAACCAAGATATGAAATAAGTACGAGACTAATTTCAAGAGTTACTGCAGTCTTTAAGGTAGGGTTTGTAAACTTACAAAAGCAGTAAAGTCAAAGCATGTGCCAGTTGAATGACAAAGCCATAAATCCCCATCGAATTCGTAAATATCAAGCATGAGACCTCTCACACCCCTCTGCGTGTGACACAAGGTGAGTATTTCAGAAGCCAGTGACTCGAAATAAAAAAGCTACTTGTACGAGCAGAACCGTGTGAACATCTGACAGAAAGTGTCAAAATTTCTAGTCAAACCGTCACTAATTAGTCATAGGTGAGGGGTTCTAATCGACACAAGATACTATATCGGGAGAGTGATTGCAAGCTAGTCAAAGAATGAAGAACTTTTAAGAATCTACCGTGTTACCAATACAGGTGTGTTTTGAGGTGAAGAACTTTACATTGAGTTGGCTGGTAACTGTATCTTCTTGATTCGTTGGAGAGATTATGGGGGACCCCAGCAACGATATTTCACCTTGGATAGCATAAGCATTGTGCGTTGTGATCCATGCATATTTGTTGTACGGCAGAGAGTACGTCTGGAATTCTAGCAAAATGTGAGCACATTGGCTGTAGAAACTGGTCCTATTTCACGACGGCAATGAAAGAATACATCATACAATCAATTAAATTGTGAGCATAAACAATGTAGGATTCTGTGATATCTCTTTTGAGGGAGACCATCGTCTACGCATTTGAACAAAAGAAGACAAACTGTAAGGAAAAAGAAAATCGTAATTTAAATTGTAAATAAAGCATCAAGATGGACAGGAGTTTGATTCATTTGGTAATCTGGTTTCATCAGCACGCAATATGAGCACATCAATTTAAAGTGCATACCTTCGCAAAGGAGGACACAGGAAGAGCCTGATCTGCAATGCAAACAGGTGCAGCTCCTTCACATGAGAAGCAGTATAGGCCCGGTCCGCAATCCGCGTCTGTCGTGCAGGTACTAGAAAGCTGCAGAGGTGGAAAAAGTAACACAAACATCAGACCATGAGCAGCCCTAGAGCTTATCTTCACCTACGCTTGTATAGTGTCCTTCGCCTCTTAGCCAGTCTTTGGTCTCCATGTACCTTTCCGAATTTGTGCTTTCAAGGTCACATAATCTCCCACCGCGAGAAGAGCACCAATATTCTCTACAACACTAGATTCACGTGCACGAATAAATAAAAGATACATTTAACACAGGAAATTTTATTTTACTGCAAGTAACCGGCATCACTTAACACCACTAAAAAATCTTAAGCAATCTCAATTTTCAAAATACCTGCCAGTTCAGGCTTGAACACGGCTATGTCCATCGCCTAACAATATGACAGGAAGTGAGGGGAACAGAGTAAAATGCGAAGAGTGGAAATATGAATAACCAATGCAAACATCGAAGAAGCGGAACAATCTGAAAGATCTTGTAAAGGCATGATTTCCTAACCGGAAATCTTCTAGCTTATTCCATCGAAACTCTTATTCTTTAAAGAGATGTAGAATGAAAGGATAAAGGCGAGGGTCGCCCGCATTTATGCGACGGTACTGGGATATTGCCAAGTCCGAATGCAAACATCACGTTCTAGTCTAAAACTATCTCTCGAAGAGAACTTACCACTCCAAGTGCATTGACCTCCTCAAGTAACAAGGCTATCACAAACAAGATCACAGCCACAGCCACTTGCATCATCACAACACCTCGCTCCATTGCGATGTTCCTCCTCTAAACGAAACGAGAACAAGAACAAGAAAATCGCTGGTGCCTCAACCACCTAGCTCTGAACACATATCACAAGAAAGCTACATCAGAAAGTTCGTCCATTCTTAAAACGTCGCACATCAACGTTGTCGTACTCTGTTTACAAAGGAACATCACGCCAAAGCAACAAATAACTCGAGTCCTGAAGTTCAAACTAATCAACCTGCACCGCATATATTCTGCTAATCCCCGAGTCTCACTGTCACAACACAATCTCATCAACAATGCCAAGTCCATCACTCACTCATGATCAAGAAGCAACACCGATTCTCAAAAGCTCACACCATCGAGTCGCTTCCAGTTCCCAACATTAACGCATACGTTACCGACAGATAGAGCTACAGATTTACTGCAACTACAAAGATGCCCGCCGCTTCGATTCTTGATAAAACCGCTCTCCCTCTCTCTCTGTCTGTCTATGCAGAGCTTCACTTAAGCTTAGATCGTACTCCCGACACTGACCAGTGGTTCGGTGCTCTGGCATCTCCATTATTAGGTAGACCTTTTCTGTTGAATGTCATCGGGCCATATATTCACGTACGTCAACGAGGTTAGTGTGTGAGTGATTTTATGGAAAGGCATTTGCAAGTGGTGTTGCAAGATGTGCGAAAGTTTTTTTTTGAAAGAAATGAAAGGCTGGCAGTCTGGCACATGAAGAAAAAGGTTTTTCTGATCGCGGCAACGGCATCGGGAAGGCAGACGAGGATGGGCGTCGCTGCACAGGCTGGTGTTGCGGGAATATAGGAGAAGAGACTGACGAGGGTTGATGATGAATTGATGATTGATAAAGACACCGGAGGGGAGGGCGCGCTCAAATAATTGCCTGGGCAGTGGGCCTCTGACGCTGACCTGCGGCAGTGCAGCCCCGCCTTTATTGCCGTCGTCTTCAGGTTCCGGTTCATTTGCCCCCGACTTCAAATCCCGCAAAATAGAGGACAAAAATTGCCCTATTTTGTGCATGCATGTAGGGGCCCACCTTAAAAAATAACCTTCTCTTCCAAGGGTTTAAAATTCCAAAGTTCTCTTAACCCCTAAACGTCTGAACGTGCCATGGCGACTAGTAGAATATGGTGTCTTTTGGTTGTATTTGGAACGGATCCACACCTTTAACCCTTAAAGGTCTGAGAAGCCACATTTTGGTTGCAACATGGTGTTTTTTGTGTATTTGACATACAAGGTGTAAGAATTGATGTAAACTCTAGTTACGAAAGTTTGTACTTGTGTTGAGCCCGATCCAATGACGCATGACAATTTTAATTTAGATCATTATTGCACCTACTACATGCTTTAGAAGTTGCAAAATGGTCATGTATTCTACATGTATGGTGTCGTATTTGAGCACGATAAGGATGAGGTATTGAAAGGACCTCCAAATGAAAGATGTTAGTTGAAGAATATTCAATCCAAAGGTGTATGTCTTGCTAAATTTTAGTACATTTTGTGTATGTTAAAAGTAAGATACGTGATCGTATATATGGTTCCCTATTGACCTTTAAGAGTTAATGGGTTTGGGTGCAGAAGAGAAGTTGAAATTTACATCAATGCAATTCTAATGAGCTATTAAGATTCCAATTTAGAGTTTCTTGTCGGTGGTAAATCTCAATCATACGACAACGTATACACTATCCCCATGGGACGTTTAAGGGTTAAACTAATTCAAGGTCACATGGCCCTGTTTAGCATACTTTTTGAACCAACTAATCAATTTCTTTTATTGTCTCTGGCCTTTTTGGAGAGAGACTACAAAAACGCATTGTTTTTGAGGAGTTACCAGGAGTTACATGCTTAAACAATAAAAAGAAGCAAAAGAAGCTGTAAAAATAAATTTGGGGTAAATACTAAAGCAGAGACTTTGCGACTAGCCGCTTGTTTTACCAAACTAATTGGTTTTTTTGAGAATATATTAGGAATTAGAAGAAAATCAACGTTTGGTTGAGAAATGACTAAACACCATTTCATGGCGCTCCTCGCACATTTAAGAGTTAATTGAAAGTTTTCTGACAAAAAAATTGTACGGTTTTTGGTCCTTTTTTAGCCAAATAATTTTTTGGTGCAATTTGGCATTGTTCCACTCTAGGAGGATGCACTTTGTGCTAAAAGCAAGGAATAACGTGCATGCATCACCTCCAAATTAATACCCCTATATATAGTTTTCCTTTTATTAAAAATGATATACATACATATATCTAACAAAAACAAAGCCTAACGTATGTAGGCATGTTCAAAGTAAATTGGAAAAAGCAAAAGCCTAACACATGTATACAATGAAAATTATGAAAAAAGTAGGCCTAATTTTTTCACGAAAAATGTATTTATTTATCATTGATAAAATCATTAAACATTTTCTCATTCGTAGGATGTAATTCATATAGGTTTTCTTCTACTGCAAAAGTTCTCGTCGTTAGTGCTATAGTAGTTTCTGTGCCTACAATGATATCATATGCCAAGTCATAAGTCTTTATTGATCTATGATCTCTTTCGTACCAACTATAATCTGATCTCCATATGAGATAGTTGATTCAACAAATCAATTGGTTCTCTATATTTTTTTTTTCTCAATGAAGAGGTATGAAAAAAATTCCCTTGTAACTTCCTAACTAAATTCCCTAAGGTAATAGAAGTATTCCCTTATAACTTCCTAACTACATGTTATAAGGAAATGGCCTTATATGTAAATTTATGATTCTTATCACACACTGTGACTGTATATTTGCAAAATTGAACAAAATAACACCCTAAGCTTATGTACGGGCTTATGTATATTTTTTAAGCCCACCCTAAAATTATTACCCATTTTGTTCAGTCACGTAGTTCCATATCAGATACTGTAATGCACCCCACATAAAATCACCCAAAAAAATGCCCTAGTGCTACTTCATTATATATTATGACAATCTTCGTTGACAGTTTATTTATAAAGAAATCTCTTTATTTCTCTTCACTTCTCTTTTATTGGCTCTATCCTTTAGTGCAGAGACTATCCAATGAGTCCCCCATCCACGCTGTCTTTTCAAGTCGAATGTGCTATCTAAAACCCTTTTCATATTGGTGC
Source organism: Pohlia nutans (assembly GCA_022496805.1). NCBI lineage: Eukaryota > Viridiplantae > Streptophyta > Bryopsida > Bryales > Mniaceae > Pohlia > Pohlia nutans. Next base: position 10,860,974 of record CM040090.1, read on the forward strand.
TACTTACTAACGTTCTTCATTCATGTAACGTTTTCATTCATCTGTAGTTGTAAGAAGACGTTGAAATCCAGATCATGGATTGAGCTTTTTGATCCAGAAAATGTCATGCTGGAAAATGTGTGAACCATCTTAGTTCGATGTTTGAAGTTCATATGTGCAACTTTTGATTTTGCAAATGATGCAAAAAATAATTTTGAAATCGGACTTTCTTAGCTATCCATATACCTATGTAAAAAAACACCAAAATATTGCAAATACCTCAAAATACACCAAATACTTACAAATGCAACACATGTATCATGTGGTATTTCTTGTGTTTGAAAGTTTGTTTTGTTGATTTTTTTTTTTGGATTGTGTTTTCTTGTTCATGTTCCATTAGTGTTTGTAGTTTGATCTGGATCAATGTACCAACTCCTTTCTTATTTTAACGTATAAATTTTGTCCTAAACCGTACATGGAGTAGTCACTCTTATTTATAAAATTCACAATTATAATTATGTATGAGTCCGTTCTTGACATGAAAGATTGCAATGGAGAGGTGTTGACACAAGCCATTGCTGAATATCTTCACCTTTATTTTTACAAATTTAACCCAAATTCTATTTAACCTTGAAGTCATACACCCCCCAAAATTTCATCTTTGAGTGTGCATTATATTGTTCAACGATATACTATAATCTTTTAATCCAACGGTCCGATCTTACCAAGATTTAATTAACACTTGTTTTATTAAGCTATACTTCCATTTATATAGTTGGATACTATCAATAGTATTCCTAATTTCAACAAAGAGAGTTTTAAAGAAACATCACCCAAAAAACTATGGTTTCTGCAGAACCACCTTGGGTACTAAAGGGTTAAACCCTAAATGTCCCAGCATTCAAAAACTGGATCATGAACAGATTCAAAGGCTTGTGAGTTTCTTATACAATCTTCGATGACTTTCATCCAAGTCATATTTGCAAGTCCATTAGGTTCGAGCTACCAATTAAAATAAATCTCTTGTGATGGGGAGATGTTGATGATATTGGAGAGGTCTCCAAATGCAAGTACATCAAATTAGTTGGGTAGATTTCATGTTTCCAATGGACCTCTCATGTACACCTCGTGTACATTTGAGCCGTTCTAATATCTATCTTTGAGGCTAGCATCTACTTTTGTTCAAAGGGTTGGTACGTTTAGGGGTTAAGGTAATGTATAATCTTTGTTTCATTCGAAGTATCAAGTGCTGCAATGGTTAAATCTATGATTGCAATCACCAATAATTTTGTATAAAAATTGAAACTTAAAATTCAAAATTCTTTTGTAATTTGATTACGAATAAGATATTGACAATCTATAAATGAAATTTGTTGTGATAGGTTGAAATGTAATACTTTAAGTGTATTGATTTTTAGAGATTTTTTGGTTGCTAAATTTTATGAGTTGAATTTTTCAAGAGCACTTTTGAACACTTTTGAACTAAGTTCTTGGAATTTTTTGGTGAATCACTGCAACATGAAAATGAGGGATAAAAAAATTCACAAGTTATCTCCTATCAAATCAATTCTCTCATAGATGAAGCTAGCTTCCTATAAAATTTATCTACAGTGGAAAATTCACACTTCAAAAAGTGTATGACAAATGAGAAAATGTGAATGAAATCCGCACATCATCCAAAAAATGGATGCTTAGGCGGTTAACCTTGGAATGCCGGCAAAGACACAAAATGTCTCATGCACGAAGAAACACAAGTATAAAATGCTTTGGGAATTGTTTTTCTTCAAATCTTCATCCAATTTGTGAATGAAACGTGTAGTTGCTATCTACATTGATAGCTTTTGTATGTAGAAGGTGTCAATATTGGGTCTCAATTGCTAATTGAGTAGTAAAAATGCATCGTGGTGTAGTGTATTTTGAGTTTTGAGAATTGTTTTTTTACCAAGACTCAATTTAAACCATAAAATGATGTGTTTTGAATTCAAACATAACAAGCAATATAAAGTTTACCAAATCTAGTTTCTACTACACTTTGATTTTTTGAAATTTTGAAATTAAAAAATAAAAAATTACGGTCACAAGTTGAATACTCATTACCATGGGATGGTTATTTTTGCTAATTTTATGATTGCAGTAAAAAAACTTACACCAAAATGATCATCATTGTGATTTGCACCTATGGTAGAAATTTTTGTGTAATTGAATATGTATTGTAATTAACACCTAAAGGACAACTTGATAGAAAATACCAAATTATATATTTAAATAGAATTAAATATTTTTTGACCAATTAATTTATTCCCATGTCTCCAAAGGCAAGTCAAAAATATAAAAAAGACTGCAATTTCATCTTTTCACTTCAAACACTATAATCTTGCAGTTTGTATGGTCAAATTATATGAAAATTTTACCATGCACTCTCTTGGTAATCTAAAACAAGACCCTACGATTAGAGTTGGAAAATAATAATTTCTAGGGTTTATTTTGAGCTCTGCCCGCAATGTCCATTCTCCCCCCAAAACCGTTTTCTCCGTAACTTGCATTTAAATGAGTTGGAGTCAAAAAAAAAAGATTTCCATTTTTGTATTGATATATGGATTTCACATAATTCATTTCAAAAAATAAAAATAAAAATTGACACTAGGGAACCTACCCAAACATTGAAATGTCCTAGTCATGACACTTGGTCTTTTAGGGGTTAATATGAGTTTCCTTAGCATTCACTTAAAAAAATTATAATAATTACAAATTTTTACCAAAATGTATAGATATTTTTGAAATGCAATATACACATGCCTTTCTAAAATTACAAGAAACATGTAATTTTAATGTTAGTTATTGTGCCAAAATAAATTGTGGAATGTGGTGCTAATTCCATGGTGATACCATGGTAATAGGTCCGTCCTTTAGGGGTTAAGGTAAAGGGATAAAATTGCCGTTAATTTAAGCATTTCAACCTACATGGAGCGTTGGTTTTCAATGATAAAAATTTGCAGCACATAAAACTTTGAGTCTAATAATCAAGCTCAATTTTTAATTAATTTTTTCACAATTGCAAACAAAAGGGGAGTTGAAGAGGAGTTGGAGAGGAGTCTCCTCACTACAAATAAATTTTCTGGCAACCACTGTTCATGAATAGTCCCTATGGTCGGGGCTCTTGACTTGGGGGCGAGTGAATGGCAACTCTCTTCTAGCATTGGGGAGGTCTTGAGTTCTGTGCCCCATGGTGGCGCAAGGTCTTGCTTTAAATTATTCTTCAACTCACCATAGACTAGGTTTGCCGTTTTTTTGAACTGAAAATGAACTGAAGGTGAGTATGATGTGAGTTTCCACTTTGAGACACTCTTTTCGGTTAACTCTAATGTTGATTTTGGTATAAATTTTCAAACTTAATATGCATAAACCACTATTGATGTTAGTAGGTGTACCAATAATGTCTTTAGATTGCTAACTTGGTATTCATAATTAATGCTTCAATATTCACGTTTATGAATGCAAAACAGAAAAGAGACTCATGAGGCACTCGCTGACAATCTGAGGAATCAGAGTGGTTGGGAGTATGCCGCCCCTCTGAGGTGCCCAATTCATATCACAGCCGATACATCTGTGTAGAAAGGTCTCCGTTATAGGTAGTAAATATTAGCGCAGCAAACGATATGGTTTTTCCATCATAGTATGTTGCCAACATACTCTTGTAGATAAATGACATACTTCCACTTCATTTCCTTTGCACTAGTTTTCCACAAGACTCTGAGTCTTGAATGGCTATGTCTACCCTTGGATACTGTATTCGTCATTGTCCTTTGATTCTTTCTAATCAAGAAAGCTGGTTCAGTCTGAAATCCATCTGGAGTACTGTACTGTACAGTAGAGTGAAATGTTATGAATTAGTCCTCTTTGGTGTCAAATCTGTTGACGTTTGTGACATTTTCTCAGAGGAGGAATAAGAGACTCTAAACATCAAAATTGTTTGGATTATTGCCTCAGCAGCAAAATGTTCAGCCTTACCCCTAACAGGGATTGGGCGAATCAGGGAACCATTATACGGTATATCTTGTGGCTTAGCTAGTTGCATTTATGAGATTCTCTCTCCTCACGCCTCCTCGAGAGTAACTGTCCGTAGCATTGATTGTTCATCTCAAACATCGTAATGACGTCCAGCCTAAACGGAGAATTGAAACTTTGGGTAAGTTCTTCAGAAAGAACGCTCTTCCTTACATGTTGATTGCATATTAACTTTTAAAGATTCTTGCCCTTACCTTTTCAAAGAGGCATGACATTGCCTGTGAGGCTCCAACATCGAAATGGCCATTGCTTCCGGTTAAGTAAGTTGTTTAGGACTCTCCTGAAGATGTAGGAGACACAGATTTTTTTGCCTTAGATTTCGTTTGGATGTAGTTTGAAATGTCAAAATTTGTTATAGCGTTGATTCCGCGGTGACGTACTGCAGCTCTATCGTAGGCAGCGGCTGCTTCTTCTTCTGTATCTGCACAGAAGCCAGGTATACATAGATCAGGTCAATGACAGGGCGGTTAGTCGTCGTCTTAATTTCGTCATATTCGTGGGTGCATTCGAAGTGCTTTGTGGATCGTATCTAATCACTGTTGATTTTTATGATTGGATGAGCGTTCCTTTGTAACGGAACTTGAATTCTAGGATGGACGTAACATTGCACAGGATCCAAACAGAGGGTAAGAAGTGTTACCGTAAGTGCCCAGATAGTGATACTTGGCGCCTGAGTGTCGTCCGATTCGGGCTTCCCAGCGCCCCTCTTGGTGATGCCTGCACGCACAGGCAGGCAAGGTTCTCAAAAACCCATCTATCAAGCGCCTGGTTCAGAATAATTGGAAGCATAAAACAGGAACGTGCATACTAAAATCTAAGCATTGTTGATGTTTCTCCTCAAATAACTACTGAAAGTTGCAGACCTAGAATAAACAGAAGTGTTCAGGACTTTAAATATACCTTGTAACTCCGCGATATTTTGACACCCCCCTCGTGAATCCGGGACTTCTCCTGACATGTAAATTTTGGAAACAATGAGACCGGTCGGATTAAACGGGCTCACTGCTGGTATACCGTGATGAGGGACCCCAAACGATTATTAATTTTTTCTCTGAAATATAATTTGAAGTACGTAATTCAGCATTGCCAAGACCTCACCTTCGCAAAATGATAATACATTCTTCTCTTGTTAGGTTTTTCATCTTTTTCAACTCCTCCTCGTACAGACTAGGCTGTTTCTCATGACAACAAAAAGCGAAATTTCAGATTATCATAGAACATTTCTGCCAGAAGAAACTCAAACACGAGAAGCCGTTCAAGATTTCAAGTCCAACAAAACCATTTCTACTTAATGAAATTACTATTTAATTACTAAATCACCCGGTCATGTATATGAAAGAAGATTGGCGTGTGAGTTCTAGTGATCCTTACAATGTGATCGGAACAGATTTGTTAGTATAATAACAGCTGGTTACCACAAGCTAAGTGGAAATTTTGCATGCAGCGGTCTGAATAGGGCTTTCAGGAGGAGAACTGCAGTGATTTCACATACCGGAAAGTTGGTATGCACATCAGGGCCCCAATATTTAAGAGCCGCTAAGTCGTGCGCTTGAGCAGCTTCATCTTCATTCGTGTAAGCGCCTGCACAAAACAGTGAAGGTAGTCATTTAAATCTCACAATTAATCATTACGCCGTCTGAATAATCAAGAAAAGGGAATGACCTCACTGCTTACAAATGCACAAATTTCAATGGATGTAGCATTCTGCATATAGCATGCAAACGTGCTTCCAACAGTGACATCTATGGTGGAAGCCTGCAATTTGCAGAAAACGGCGAGCATCACACAGGTACCAGCAAACTTCGAGGATGAAATCCTGACGCCGACCTCTGACTCTAAACTTTCCAAAAGGGTTAGTGACTGACTTTACTTGATATGACTACATTGACAAGCCCTGGCATGATTACGGCCGATCATCAGTTCACTTCTACATCACTTCTACATCAAGGTTCGCTTAGAAGGGTTACTATCGAATCCTCCCCGAACCCAGCCACGCTAAAGGATGCCAATGAGATAGTTCATTTCGTGTAGGGTTCTAGAATCGGGTCTTCAGTTCTCGAAACATTTCCTACCCGATGTCGTAACTTACCAAGATAAACTGTACCATCAGCGTGTCGTACCAAGCAGAGTCCCAATCCCACGGCCACAAATGAGATAAGGAAACAGAAGCATGTTAGAAGTAAGTCTGTGCATGGGGTATCGACTAAACTGTACGTTACAATATCCGATAAGATGAACCCAACTAAAAATTTCTGCGCATCTTCCATAGTGAATAAACTACATGCAAATAATGGGCTCCGCTGCGTGTATCACTAACCTTGTCGCCCCCTTTTCGCTTGACCCAGTTTCACTTTGGTGTTATCCCACAAATGTGCCTCATATCGTCCTGTGTGCCGATGTCTGCATCCTTGAGACAAATCAAAACATCAGAAGTAGCAGGACGATGACGCCCTTATCTTCGAGCAATAATTACAGCTGGGAATCCTCAATAAGCCACTTCTCATATTATTCTTCTAACAAGTTATGCATACGGTAATAACGAATTTAAAAGCTGTTGGCCAAAGCCATTGCAACACAGTTGGACTCTGTACCCTAGGCTATGCGATCAGCTTGGTAGCTGGATATGATTTTCTTTTTCGCTGACACATTACCGATACTTTGAATACGGTGCTGTGGCTATTCTGGTAACAAGAAGCGAACGATACAAGGAGAAACTATGCGATGAATTTAACCTTGTCACACCCCTGTACTTCGAGCTCCGGAGTGCAACGATGCTGGACATTTCAGAATCGGCTGGTAATGTCCGGGAACTCTCTTCTTTGACTTTATGCCTGTGTATCGCACTACCACTTGATCCTGGATTCATCCCAGACATTACAACTGCTTCACTTGCATGACCGGGATGCTTGATAGGGGCATTGTTAGCAAACTGCATTGCGTTCACGCTTCGGGGATCGGTTGGCAGTCCCTTCGTTACTGTGCTTCTTAGCGTCCATTTAGTCCTGAAACCTTTGGCGGGACTAGTCTTAATTTGCAGCAATGGTTTGATGATCTTGGTTAGGGTAGGTAGCTTTTCGGGACTCGTGCCTTCTTGCATCCCCATTTCCCTGAGATCAATTTCACAGTCGCTTGCAGGAGTGGACTTCAATTTTACATTTCTTTGAGACGTTGGCAGCTCTACCAACGTCCTTTTGCTAGTCCTCTTTCTTCTTTTAGACGTGTAAAAGCTTTTGTCGGGAGTAGTTCTGACAGGCTGAGCTACCTTTCCGTTCCCGAACAACTTGAACACGTCCACCCTTGTAAGCTTCGGCGTTGTGATTCGACTACTCCGCTTACGTGAAACACGAGGATTTGACCAATTGCAAGCAAAATTGTCGGGAGTCGGCTCGGGACATTGGAAGGTTACTAGACACTCATTTTTTAGGGACTCAGAAGGTGGTTTAAGAGAAGACAGCTGAGATTCAAGCTTCTCATGCAGCGAATTTTTCAACCTCGTGGCCAAATTCGGAAAATTCGAAATAATTGAGAGTGGTACCAAGGAAACATCTCTTTTCCTTGTGCAGTTCTGATCAGCCGGGGATGCCTTTTCAGTCAACCGGTTTCCACCAGCCCCCCGTATGATCTGGAGCTCTGAAGACGGCAAAGCACTTTCTCTATCTTTGGGAGAGAGCGCTGTCAAACATTGCAGCCGCATCTGATCTGACGTATTCTCAATTTCAGTCCATAAAGTTGCATTCGGTTGCGCTGTTGTATCACTGTGCGCTATGTCGTTGCTTATTAGTCCAGCTTCAATATTTTCCTGGGTCCTCCCTACTTCCAGGAAGTCCATGGACAGATTTTTTCCAAGGTGGGAAAGTTGCCACCTACGAGTAGCAGTATCCGATGCGGTTAGTTTCGCTACGTACCCTATTTCTTGATGATGGGTACGATCGCGATATACAGGTGTAGCCATATTCAGCTCTCTGCTGGCGTTCTTCGTAGGGTTCTCTTCTGAAAGAGCAGGACACATTTCAGAAACATCTTGTTCTTGCGCAGCAAGCTTTCTCTCAGAACTCAAGGAAGGCGACTTCATGCTCGACTCCATCGATTCTCCACTTACACAAAGTGGTGTAAGAATTGTCTGCGCCGTACCATGGATACTTCGACATGCTTGTGAGCACCGGTGATTCGACTCCTTAGATGAAATCCTTACATCAGAAGCGCCACCAAGGATTGTTCTTGTCACCTCCGGGGATAAAGTAGGTGAATCGTTGAGGAAGTATCGAGTTGAGTGCGACGATTGCGGAGACTCCGACAAATTCGAGTATCCGAACTGGACAGGTGGTCGATTTATTGACTCAGGTTTCGGACTCCAAAACTTTGAAGGTGAGATTTCCATCAAATTTTCTAAATGAGGTAAATCGGACGCACTTGGTAGTTCGTCAAGTATCCAGCGTACAGAGAGGGTGGTGTCATTGTCCTCATTGGGATGCTCCTCCACCGGGAACCAACCCATGGTCTTCATCAGAACCTCTTCTCCAAGCTCATGTTGGTTTTCATAATTTCCTGCAAATGCACAGGGATCCCCATCTTCACTGTTCTTCAGTTGCTCGTACTGCACATCTGATCTAAATCCTGCCTCAGTTTCTATTCCGATTATTCATCATAATGACGTGGCTATAGAACTGAATGACACTCCCAAGGCTGCTTTCAGGTTTTTGTCTCGTACCTTGCCAGTGTCGGAACTCGTCCTCGTCGATTTCATTTCTACGAGATGTGCTGATAATGTCAATTCCGTCATTGTCAGAATTCAGTACGGAAGAGCTGGGTGATACTCTGGGATATGCTTCGGAGTGCTCCTTGACGAAAAAATTCCTTCTATCTACCATACTTTCAGCCAGCTCACTTGCATCAGAAACCTTTCTCTTTCCCGGCCACCCATTGAAGTGGCTAGTTTGATTCATAATCGCTTGTTCTGGAAGTAGAGGCTCATTGACATGGTCTCCAGACACGCTCCGACCTATATCAACAGATATCAATACCTCATGAGAGTGTTCGGGAGTTCAATTATCAGTTTCAAGAGGACGCCTCATTCGTTTGTATCACGAACTTCATTGCTGATAACCTTGGTCATGACATCGGAGCTCTGCCTTTCTCATCACAAGATTACCTGACCTTTATTTAACCAAGGAAGATTAGACTGACCGGTCACTTCATTTACCTTCGAGCTCCGGGCTCTTCTTCTGCACCGGAGCGGCCACGAGAGGGAAGGTGGATTTGAGACTATCTGAGATGCTGTTAAGATTGTAATCTTGGAGACCTGCTTTACATACACACCATTCAATGAGGGATTGCTATCTACACAGTTTGGCAGCGTCAGCAAGCGAAATTAATCATAAAAGAGCCGCTGCGGTTATCTAAGTCAAGCAAACCGCCCTAACAACGCTTGGATCTGACTTCGAACTTCGAAGACCGCACTGGCACAAGTGCCATGATCAGAAATAGTACCCGCTGATTCTACAGATTTCCCAAGCATCATGTAGGTTCAATTCTCGTCCGTTCAAGCACACAAGTACAACGCCCGTCCTTTTAATTGTGAACCTTATTAGAATCTAAAAAGGTCGGCTAAAATCCTGCATAAAAAATAATATTTCTGCATTTAGTAATATGAAACCACACAAGGCAAGTAGTGAATACGTGCTGCCAATAATTCGTCCGCGAGAAACAGTCGCTGCGATTCCGCTAACGTCAGGTTGTGAATTGCATAATGACAGGAAGATAGGCACCCGTAGATCATGTGAATGTCTGACCGTCTAATATTCTCACTGTCTTTTGACAAAGACCTCCAGGAGCTCAACAATTTCCACATTACTAATCCACTGGAGAAAGTAAGCAAATTAGAGTTAGGGAGCCAAGTACAAGCGAGCTAGAAATCGGATTCAACAACAGTCCAAAAGGATTCCACTCGCACGACGAAAATATCCACAGAAACGTTCCATCTATCTCAATCTAATCCCCCGTGCGAAGAGGACATGACAGACAAAAACATAATGCTGACGCTCTACCGAAGCCTTCCAAAGAGCCTCTCAACATTTGCCATTAAATCTGACCTCAGGAAGCGGCCCGGCAGCTGCAAAAAGTGCGACGGAGACCCCGAAACACCACCGCAGCACTGCTCAAGCATATGGACCTCGACAATCAGTGTCCCCTCACCCCCGGCACCCTAAATAAGGCAATCCAAACCCTCCATTCCGTCAAGCATCGAAATGAGCTAAATCCTCTCCGAATAAAACCTTGCATTCACCCTAGCCACACCTCAGGCCCTCCAAAGCGCGCCAACGATAAATTCCCACGACACAAGGCAGAGGACAGCACACAAATGGCAATGCGAGAGTTGTGTGACGGAGCAATTGAAGCCGTTGGCCGGCTGGCTGGAGTGGGACAGGCGAAGAAGCAAGCGATCCTGGAGGATAAGATCGTTGGCCACACAACTCTCACGGCACTCGCTTCACTCACAACCGCCAGGATAGCGTCATCGTCGTCGCCGAATGCTACTCTGGATTTGGCGCAATCTTCATATCGCACAGGAATTGGTTTCCACTCTCAGTGTCGGATCTTGACCTAAACATTGGTCACATGCCTCGAGGCGTAATTGTAATTCAAATCTCTAATACCAAAGTGTTTTTTCACGCAGTTTAGAATCAAAGCAGTCCGATCGTGTTGCGGCAACTTCTAATTCTTCCAATGTGATGTCAGAGTGCTCCATGGCTACTGCTGCATGCCAATCTTCGGTAGCAAAAGCATATGATCACGATCACAACCCTAGAATGCAGGCATAGCTAATCGTTCGCGCAATTTGATCTCCAGCCTAATTCGAAATCTCTTCCAACAGAAGAAAAGCAGGAGGGATGAATAAAAGGCGGGGGCGGGAGATTTGAAATGCGGCATGATGTCTGAAGCCATTTGAATTTGACGAGCATTGGCCTTTCCCAGGCATTTTGCAAATCCACAGATGTTTGAATTATACCGTAGTAGGAAGGCAGGGTCGGCACTTTCATGTCGAATAATTAATTAAAGTTTGAAAAGTAGGGGTCGGCACTTTCAAAACAATTATTAAAAATTCGGCTATTAATAACTAACATTGAATTTTACTAGCGGCTACACGTTTTCCTTTGTTTTTTGTCTACAATTTTGTTGACTTCATTTTTGTTGATTTCGACAAAATACTTGATAAATTTATTTATTTTTTCAGCATTTTTTTGGGGAATTATTTTCTGCCGACCCTGCCTTCCTCGTACGGTATACAGTCCACCCTCTATAAATGTTAGGCTCTGGAGTAAAATTTTGCTAACGTTTATAGTGAGTTAACATTGTAACAGTTATAAAGGGAGCTTTTTGAATGCTTAACAAATATAAATTCATACAGTATCCTCCATACGGTACCCTACTCAATATAGTCTAGATGAATAATTTGATCACAATAATGAATGTCATCACACAATATTGAATGTATTTCGTAGGTTAGTATTTATAAGTGACAACTTAACAAAGAGGGGAGTAAATTATTGTTAACATTTAACATAGTTAACATTCCAGTTAGCAATATGAGGGGAGTACAATTTTGTTAACAAATATAATGAGTTAACGTTTATAAGTGTAACATTTATCAAGGGTGGAATATAAATAAATATATATAATAATTATTATTGTTATATACTGACGCGTTTTGCCATGCAAGCGGCTGCAGGTCCAACTTAATAGGATTGTAGCCACGTGTGCGGCAGAATGTATCAGTACATGCGCGCTATCAAGTTTTAAAAGGAAGCCATTTTACCGACTTATCACATCAATAGGCATAATTGGCACCCTCTAATGGTTTTTCTATGGTTGCAAATTCTTCACTCTAAGATGAACGTAAAACAGGCTATCTGCTTTTAACGAGAAGTGTGATTTATTCCACACTATGCTCAAGTGCGAAGAGAATAAAGGATTTCAACAATTTGATTGATGGGGAGCAAAAATTTGGCCCTTTGTCTTTGCACTAGAGGTCAATGGTTAAAGGTTATTTTGCTAAGAAGTGCCTATATGGGAATTTATCTAGACAAAAATAAAAACTTGATTTTTAACGAGCAAACATTCAAAAACATTCATTAAATATTCATATTGATAAAGTATTGCCCCTTTTACCAATCATAGTGTGACAACGATGCACTTGTCTTTTGTGCCTTGACACTATGACCAACCAAAGGTCATATTTAGTATATTTAATTAACTTTTTCATTGCTCTCTTGACCAATTTTAACTAGAGGTCTGTACAACCAAACAACCATGGTGGAAACAACTCTAAATACAAAATGTACTCATGAAGGAAGAAACCCAAAAAATTCTTTTTGACACCTGCTACAAAAGTCTTTTGCCTTTCTACGTATGATCCAACATAAGCTCATAGTTAGTGATCAAATAATTTATCAAAGGCAGAGACTCAAAACTCAATACCATTCATACATATATCATTTACAAATCCCTATCATTTGTACGATCTTTGATCCAGTTACTTGTCAATTGGATTTGGGTAAAAAACGGATTTGAGTCCTAAAAACATCCCCACCAGCACTCTTGATAATTCTTTATCTGTGGAAAAAATGGAAGTGCATGAATTGGTCAACAATTGATTTGGAGGGAGACATGGAATACAACAACCCATTTTAGGCCCTTCAAAACATCTCAAGTTAGTGTATCTTCTTTTCTTAATTGTACATTATGATTGCACAATCCATGCATGGTGACTTGTGAGTGGTTTACTTACTATTTTCAGAGAGTCCTATGTTGATGGGCCTTGTAATTTTGGGATGACTTTAGAGTGCAATTCAGAGTTGTTGGTGGAGATGCTCTAATGTAAAGAGAGCCGAATACCTTTACTCAACACATGTAGCATTAATCACCCAATAGAGTTTTCCGCAAATTCATCTGCCTTTTTACATAGGCAAAATGCAAACTTTATGTGAATTCGTAAATCCACCAGCGCTGAAGGAGGGGGGCCAAAGTTTCTGAATTAAACCCGTGTGCTTTCTGCAGCAGCCAGCAAGGGGGGCCAAAGTTTCTGAATTAAGGTCGGGTGCTTTCTGCAGCAGCCAGCAGCTAGCCAGCTAGGCCACGTCCCAAAAAAAACTTACTACTCACCACTCACCCACTCCTCACCGAATCTGCCCACCGCTCACCCCTTGGCCTGGTCTAAAAAAAAGCTCAAGGCTATTTTCTCCTAGGGCGCAGGAAAACTGAGGTCATGAAATTTAAAGGCACCGTTTTTGGTCCCTCCAAACTTCAGACCTGTAGTTTTTTTCAGGCAACTGCCATGTCTACTTTTATTGGGAACTCGACCTCTCTTTTTGAAAACTATAGTCCAGTCACCCTACTTGGGACCACTTTGCGGATAACTCTAATGAATCATGTTCATGAATGATCAAAACTAGTTCATGAATGATCTAGTTTTGATCATTCATGAACTAGACAACTCTAGCAAATAAATCTGATCAATTCTAGTGACTGTCGAACTCTGATGGAAGAGAGGCCAGTGACTGTGAAAGTCTCTCATCGTAGATATCATATGATTAGGAAACACCCCAATGACCTAGTTGGACTACAAACGACATGTATTAGATGTTTCTGTTAACCCCTAAAAGCCCAAGGGGTATTGGACAAAACATAGATGTGCTATAATATGTGCCTTTCATATGTTTGATAAAGTTTGGTTCAATAGACAAAATGTAGAGTATAATCTTTACAAATTATTCGTATAGTCAAACTTCAAAAAATAACTTTAGATCATGTTTTAATGAATTTAAAAAGTGTTAACCTTTGAAATTTTGTATAAATTATAATTTTCAATTTTAAAGTTAAAAATTTAGTATGATTGGTTAAAGTTGGGCTATTTATTGTAAAATTCAAAAAAGCAAAAGAAATGATGGAGGGATCATCATCACTTTCCCCAGATAGCAAATTTTATAACACTAAGACAATGTTGAGATGATTTACTTTGAAAATTTCTCTCGGGTGGAGATTAACTCGGATTGCCACAACTCGGATTGCCATAATTCAATTTGGATTGAAAAGTACACTTGATGTAGTATTTTAAAATATTTTTATTTTTTCAAAAAAATAGTCTTTTGTTCCAGGCAGCCCGTTAGATTTGGATAGCGACCAGAAAATGGTCGTTTGAGGCTTTGAGCACTTAAGGTAGTTACCCCATTCCCAACTGGCTCCTTTTACCAACAGCTAGGGGCATTATCCACAATCAATGCTCCAACGGTGTTGGTTGTAGTATGAGTTACAGTTGGTAATGGGTTCTCTCTTGTTCGTTTTAGTATGTGTAAGTGTGGTTATGGATTCGTTGTTGTTGGTTCAAGCATCTTTAGTGTGTGCAATACAAATCTTCTTTAGACAGAAAGAGGTGTACCTATATGACGTGAATGGGATGCGTCATACTTCAACTTTGAAAATTTGTAACTAATTCATTCTTCATTCAAAATTTATGTTTCAACTTGTGTTGGAATCTAATTCTTCTTGCCTATCTCTAAAAAATAACAACACTAAATAATATCAATGCCTCATATCTGTATTTCTTATTCAGTTGGGAATGGGGTAACCACCTTAGAGGTTAAGCACTTCATTGAAATAATTTTTTGTTGTAGCATCCAGTTACTGCACCAGATGTGCGTGAAACGATGCAGTCCAGTGTTAATGGAGGGTAACAATGATATTGCACACTTCCAAATGGTGGGAATTCATGTTCAACGCCGTGTTATGCATTGGAACGCCTGGGTTCTTCCATATTTATGCACCAACAATAATCCTTTTGTGCACTCATATATACTTGTAACTACATGTTTAGTACGGTGCACACCCTAGATTTATAATAGAGTTAACCAAAAAGTCAGCCTAAAGAGGAAAGTTTTAGCAAACTCGTGTTGAATTCCTCTTGAACTCATATTGAAATATAAATAGACCAAAAACTTGTTTATGAAAAGTTGGAAGATAATCTAAAGCAAGCTACTGTCATTATTCTCCACACCTCGCAATGACTCCCACACCTTCCACTAAAGCTCTAAGCCCATGGCACACAAGGGGACAATTTATGACATTACAATATTCAACCCGATTATAATTCAAGAAAGAGGTTTAAAATAGGGCAAAAAGGGAGGTTAGAAAGGCGGAGAGACTCAAATGTCCCAAAATCGTTTGAATTGTACAATTAAATTGCAAATATTTCCTTACCTCTATATATCCCTGGTCATTTAAAGATTAAAAATTTGTTCTCAAAATCGATTTTTCCAAATTCTGTTAGTACCGTCTTTCATAATGACACCAAATTCAAATCAATTTCTGTAATTTTGGATTAAAAAAATCTTTGAAATTAAATATTTTCCTATTTGGGGTAACTATTGCATCAAACTGTCTTTGTGCACTCCACCTTTTCAAAGGCTTTCCAACGATCGTTGAAAATTGGCTATTTTTAAAATTTTGGAATTTTTTGGGGACAATGTTTTTTGAAATTCAATACTTTTCGCATTGTCCGTTTAAATTCTTTGAAACTTGTTCCGTGCCCATCCCCTTCCAAAGGCTTCCTCATGATACCAAACTCATCCTTATTGGCCAGACAATCAAAAGAGTTCTCAATGTAACAAAACAACCAAAAAGAAAAAAATGGATTAAAAAAAGTAAAATAAAAACTACCAAAAGCAAAATATATAGATCCTTTTCAACCAAAATACATATTTCTAAAATAGCGCCCAAATAGATCTTTAGCACCATGCTCTAAAACTATAGCTTAGTGCTCCTAATATCACCTTTTCACAAATGTTAACATCCCTATTAACAAAAGGTATATGTTTAAGATTCATGAGCATTCCATTCAACCAAGATATTGTCAATCATTAAAAGCATTTGGAGGGCCATTATGATGCTCGTGCAAAAGTCTAATTTTTTTTATTGAAAATATTATATAAAAATTCAAAAAATTCAAAAATTCAATAATATTAAAAAATAAATATCCAATTTTACATGGCCAAACATTAGATTCACATCAAATTTAAGTTATTTTAAAAAAGAATTTACTGATTTTTTATTTAAAAAAAAATAGTAACTTGAGGCCTTAGATTCCCTCAAATGGCAACTTCTCATTAGGGCATGGATCTAAGTCATGACCAAAAGTTTGGCTTCAAGTTCAAGATTTTGGTCCACCTTGCATCAAATTAACCCCTAAGCTCCCGAGCGACCATTTTCTGGTCGTTGACCGGAAAAAACGGGCTGCCCGGAACAAAAAAATCTTTTTTTGAAAAAATAAAAAATATTTTAAAATACTACATCAAGTCTACTTTCCAACCCAATTTGAATTATGGCAATCCAAGTTAAACTCCACCCGGGAGAATTTTTCAAAGTAGATCACCTCAACATTGTCTTAGTGTTACAAAATTTGCTATTTGGGGAAAGTAATGATGATTCCTCCGTCGTTTCTCTTGCTTTTTTGAAGTTTACGATAGATAGCCCAACTTTGACCAATCGTACTAAATTTTGAACTCTAAAGTTGAAAATTATAATTTATACAAATTTTCGAAGGTTAATGCTTTCAAATTCATTAAAAAATGATCTAAAGATTATTTAGGAAGTTTGACCGTACAGATAATTTGTAAAGATGATACTCTACATTTTGTCTATTGAACCAACCTTCATCAAACATATGGAAGGCACATATTATAACACATCTATGTTTTGTCCAATACCCCTCGGGCTTTTAGGGGTTAATCCTGTCGGGAAGGAAAAAAATAAAAATAAAATAAAAAATATTGCACTATGTCAAACATTTTTCATCCTAATTTTACATGATTTTGGATGAGGCTAATTTTACACTTGAAAAAATGGTAAAAAATGGTAAAAAATGTGGATAAGTCAAAGTCTATTTAATTTTTTCTAAAATTGTCAATATTTTGGATGAAAAGGCCTTACAATAAATAATTTTATGGATGGACATATACACACATGTATGTATGGAGGATCCTCGTACCATTTTTTCCCTACCTTACTATATTCCAGGGTGTATGTCACTCTACTAACGGAAAAACCAAAAAAATTGTTGGTCTTACTGTAAATTAAGCTCAATTAGCAAGGTTTAGGTGTAAAATGCTTGGCAATAAATAAGAAAACTCCACAATCCATCATTCACAAAAATGACTTGCTTCTCAAACTCTCTACAATGGTTTGCCAATCACCAATTTTTTTCCACAATACAACTCGTGTATGATTCATTTTTGAACTATTTTTTTCACTTTTTGTGACACCATATTGTTCTTTACTGCTACAATATAATAATACAAAAAAGCGACAGAAGTAAGTCAATTACTTATTACATAATTAAACTAAAATTTGGCCTTAATTTTTAAATTTTGAATTGCATGTGGACACACAAATACCCAAGAATATCATTTTTATTCTAACACCATATTGTTCCTTACTTCAACATCTACCTCCTACTAAAAGTTTAAATCCATAGAATCTTTTGTGTAATTGATATGCATTCTTTTTAATATTAGACACAAAAGTTGTGTAAATCGACATTCAATATTGCAACTTCTGGTCATCTTCATTGCACCAATTTTAGCACAAAAATGCATCACACATAAGTTGTATTGTGGGAAATTTTGATAATTGGCAAACCATTGTAGTGATTTTGAAAAGCGTTTTAGAATTTATTGTGGATTGTTGGGTTTCCTTAATCATTGTTGGACATTGTGTGGTGGGGTACAACAATAATTCAAATTTTTCTTTTTCATTTGTACTACTACATAGGATTAAAGATTAAAAGATTTGTGAGCCAAATTGGGACATGTAGTACACAATATGCACTACACATATATTTGAGTTTCAATTGAAAAATACATATGTGTGATCTACTTTAAATTAAATGAAATTTAAACTCATTTTGAATCTTTAATCTAATATATATATATATATATATATATATATATATACCTATGATATATTAAGAAATTAACAAAGAGTTTGAAAATTCTCTTTAGAATCAAATAAAAAAGAATTGTGGTTTTTGAGACCTTTTTGAGTAAAATATGACTAATTAAAGTTTCGAATTATTTTCCAAGAATATTTTTCATACCTTATAATTCCATTGATTAATTTTAAACGACATTTCAAAAAATTTAGAACTTAAATCTACACTATAGTATATTTCCAATGTGCTTTACGAGTTTACGCTGTATGATTTGATGTATTTTTAAGCCCACTCATGAACTTCACAAAATTCAAGGTTTCTGAGTTGGAGAAAAACTTCAAATTATTGTTACAGTACCCCGCTATACATGGTGGGATTGGATTGTAACTTTGTATTATATCTTTTTTTCAAGAAATGATTCCTCTAAGTTGTATGTGTCAAAACAAATAAAAAAACAAAATATTGGTTGAGCCTAACTTCAAAGGAGACAGAAACTTGCGACTTAGAGCATAAATTTGAGTAGTAACTCTCCTTTTCACAAGAAGAACCCATAACAAGATTCTCGAACTTCTACTATTTATGAGGACCAACTGTGAGAAGTTTATCTTTCCATAATTCATTAGCTCAAAGATCTATTGAATTTTGAACAATGATACCACGCTTATTAAAAAACAACCCTCAACCGAGGTTCAAGACCACGAAACTCCAAGAGTTGGTTAGGACCTTGGCCCTTGAGCCTCGCCTGAGGACTCTCAACGAACTTCCAACATATTATTGGAATTTGAGCTGTAAATTTAGAGGGGACAAGATGAAACAAAAGATCCCCTCGTTTTCTCATTTGATATGGAAAAGGATTCTCAGAAAATTACTATTCATTGAGTTAACTAAAAAGTCACCCCAAAGAGGAAAGATTTGGCGAACTCATGTTGAATTCCTCTTGAACTCATATTGAAATAAAAATAGACCAAAACTAGTCTATAATGAGTTGGGAGACAATCTAAAACAAGGCCTTGTCAATATTCTCACACCTAGCTATGGCTCCTACACCTTTCATCCAAAGCTCCAAGTCCATGGCCCACAAGGGAACAATCTGTGACAAGACACTAAGGTTGATTGTTCTAAAACCACCAACTTAAGCAATTTGGCCTATTTTTGGTAGTGATAAATTTGAAATAGGTTTTGATGGGGATTGCAAAAATTTGCAACATCTAATTTATACGTTTGTCAAATTTATACAAAATTTCAAAGTGGAAAGTAACCTGTGACCCAAATCAAACCTCTAGGTTTCCCCATGTCCACACCATATGGTACTAAATTTCACTCATAATGAAACCCAAAACCACCAACTATTCCTTCACAATGCGTGGTGTGCCATTAGTCTACTTGAATAGTGATGTTGATGGTTTTGGCCTTTAGGGTCTCAACTGTGGTGGCCCCAAGAGAAGTCTACATGACATAATTGGGAGAGGTGGTGGTTTTAGGACATCCTACCTTATTCCTCCCAAATATAGTGCAAAAGAGAGGTTAGAAGTAGAACAAAAAGAGAGGTTAGATAGTGGCTTCCTTCTAATTAACTCTATTGACAAGAAATTTGCCTTGGATGGGACAAGCAACAACTTCTCGTATTTAATCCCTAGCCCAACTTCAAAGGAGACGAAAACTAGCAACTGAAATTTATTTGCTCTGACCATAGGGACACTCATTTTTTTGAGCTAAATTTCACTCACAGGGAGATAAATTCAAGATTCCCATATGAAAAACAAGGACACAATTGTAACTTTCCCAGAACAAAATACACTACAATCATCCCCCAAAAAGTTACAATTATGAGAATTTTGTCCCACTTCCCATATGAAATCCCATGTGGGACACGCTTGTTTTTTTTTTTCACAAATTGGATGAATTCAATTGCAAAGCCACCATGACAGAGACCGCCACGGGGCAAAGAACGGAAAAACTTGCAACTTAAATTTGAAGATAAGACCTGATCGCATTCTTCGCAACGTCCGAAGTACAGTACATCGAAGTGAGTCCTTGTTGTACTCAACTCTGTACCTTTGCGCAGCAACAACAGAAATAGGTAGCAGGGAATATACCTGTGAAAAACAACCACCAAGACAGGATTCTCAAGGTAAGTTCTAAAAAGCTCGGTAAGTTCTAAAAAGCCAACGCTTCCCAACGGGCGGAATCCTGCATCCCCATTCCCCAATCTTCGAGAACGCAGGTGCCGTCAACGAGGCGGCAAATCCGGTGGAGCCTTTAGCATTCATAGGGGAGCTACGAGATTGGCTGTTCCCTTTGTATTCTCCCCTTGCAATCGAAATACTCCAATTTGTGTCAAGAAAAATATAAGGAAAAGGGAAAAAAAAAAAGAGCTACGAGGATTGAGGACCCAGTGAGGACTCAGTGTCTAGATTTTAGAGGATGCAGAGATAAACTTGGCTGAGGTGCCTTACTCCCCCCACCCTGAGTTAACTCCGCAGCGCCCGCTCGGAGCTCTCACATGGCTGCGCCTTTGTCTCAACTAGTCTGCACGTCAAATCCCTCTCAGAAAGAGGCGGCGTTTGCAGCGAAATCACGGTCTTGCCAGCGCGCTCCAAGCGCCCGGCTCAGTACGGAGCTCCAGGTATCCAGGGTTGGGGTTCCGCCCTCAAGGACAGTGGCAAGTAACTGAGAGTACCTCGCATCATCTATATATGTGGCTGTACGTACTGAGCTTCCTGTCCCTTGTTGCCACAGTTCACGTTGCGACGTCTAGCGGCACTGGTTAGTATTCCTTCTCTTCACACGTTTGCAGCTGTACTCATGAAAATTTCTCGCATTCTCCATTCTCCATGCGAGGACATAGCGATACAGATTGGAGCTTGATGCGAGAGTCCAAACTCTGAATGAGCTCGATGCTGGAGCTCGACGATAGTATTTGAAAGTAACAGATATATGATTATGGGTGTCGAGGTCCAACATTCTTTCTGGCTAGTTAGTAGTAACTTATAAGGAGAATGTTTAGAAATAACCGACCATTTTTAAATAGATGTTGGTATTTTCGTTGGTTTTCCTGTGTCTATCATTTGTTTATAATATCTGGTGTGTTACAGGTTGGAAGAGGGTGCGACATGGCGAGACTGGCGTGTTTGCTGTCGGTGTTACTTCTCGTGTGCGGCCAATGGCAGCAAGTTCAGGGTGGTTACAAGCCATTGAACTACGAGACGTCTCTGTCTAGGGTGACGGAAGACGAGGCGTACACGTCCCCGGTCGACCCAACGCAGTTCGACAGTTACGCGGTCACGGGACCTGAGGATGCGAGTACCGCAGGCGACGATGCCAGTGTTCTGTCCGACGAGGCCGTCACTGGGACGGACGACGCTGCGGATGCCGAGGGCTTCGACGAGTACGTGGACGACAACGAGTCTTCGTCGGACGATCCCGAGGAACTCGGCACCGCCGGGGAATCGTTCGCCAGTTGCGGGACAGGGAACCCCGTGGACGATTGCTGGCGCTGCGACCCCAACTGGGCTTCTCGTCGTCAAGCGCTCGCCAACTGCGCAGTCGGGTTCGGGCGAGGCGCCATGGGTGGCAAGAACGGCAAGATCTACGTCGTGACGTCAGCCAAGGACGACAACCCGGCCAACCCAGCCCCCGGGACGCTTCGTCACGCCGTCACGCGCCTGGAGCCTCTGTGGATCACGTTCGCCTACAGCATGACCATCAAGCTCAAGAACGAGCTCATGATCACGAGCTACAAGACCATCGATGGACGCGGCGTGAGTGTCAAAATTGCCGGAGGAGGTGGCTTTACGCTGCAGCGCGTCAACAACGTTATCGTTCACGGTATCGCCATCCAAGATATTAAACCCACTGGACCTGGAAGGATCATGACTTCGACTGCGCACACTGGAAACCGTGGTCGCTGCGACGGTGATGCTATCTCCATCTTCTCGTCGAAGAATATCTGGATCGACCACTGCTACTTGTCTAACGCTGCCGACGGCCTCATCGACGTGATTCGCGGCTCCACCGCTGTCACCATCACGAACAACTTCTTCACCAAGCACGACAAGGTACCGAAATCACAGAATCTCATATATACCCATGAAAATGACTCATTTCTGTCCAGTTTGACTGATACCTCAGCTCTATGATATATGCTCTCTGGAACATGATACATGCTCAGAATATGATATACGCTTGATAGAAGATGATTGTATATGCTTGTTACAACACGATATATGCTTGTTCGAACATGATATATGCCTGTCATGACATTCATGATACATACTGTATATATGCTTGGTAGAATACGCCATATTGATCATATTGATTATATTGGCCAATCTCTGTTATTTTCTACTGTAACATGATACATGGCGATAAACATGATGTATGTA
Source organism: Pohlia nutans (assembly GCA_022496805.1). Classification (NCBI taxonomy): domain Eukaryota; kingdom Viridiplantae; phylum Streptophyta; class Bryopsida; order Bryales; family Mniaceae; genus Pohlia; species Pohlia nutans. The sequence continues at coordinate 10,883,381 of CM040090.1, forward strand.
GGTTTGTGAGTAAAGGTCCGCGATTGTTGTTGTTGGTGCAGGTGATGCTGTTGGGAGCGAACAAGAACGACAAGATGGACAAGAGTATGCAAGTGACGGTAGCCTACAACACGTTTGGGCCGGGACTAGTGCAGAGGATGCCGAGAGTGCGGTTCGGCTCGGTGCACGTGGTGAACAACGACTACACGTCCGGGTGGGCGCAGTACGCGATTGGAGGCAGCGAGTACCCGACGATTCTCTCCCAGGGGAACATCTTCAACGCGTACGAGGGCTCCAAGCAAGTGACTAAGCGCATCAACGACGGCGGCGAGGCCTGCGGAGGCCCCAAGTCGTGGAACTGGAGGTCCGAGGGCGACATCTTCCAAACCGGCGCGTTCTTCACCAGCGTGCCCATGTCGTGGTCGTCTTCCGCGTTCGCCAAAACGTCCAGCACTTCGCCCCGCCCGACTTACATGGTGCACAACATGTGCCGCAGCTCCGGCCCCTTGACCTGCCGCAAAGGAACCCGGTGCTGATCGACCCACTGATCGAAATCTCACAGTCACCATTCTGGATGATTACAGTACTAGCAAGGAAAAAATGATCGATTCTCGAAACCTTAGTGTAATAATAATGTAGTATAGTTGCATCGAGCGCGATCTAGAATGACTTGAATTCTGTCGAGTTCAGAGGTGCGGTGTTTTGAAACTGATTGGTTTTTTCTATTACAATTTAGTTAGGCGGTTTAATTTATTGAGGCTACGCTGTAATGTAGCCCACAAGTGCTTGTTGACAGTCGAGGCCGCCGATTAGAGGCCCACTGTCCACATTCGCTCGTGACATGATTCTTCCCATGTAGCATGCATGCATTCTTTATATATCTTTTATTATTGCAACTGGTGATTGAAGCGGTCTTGAGAGAAACGACTGTGTACGTCTTAGTTCTGAGTAGTACTGTTCTTTCGCTCCGCTCTGACTTCGTTGTGATGATATCCGTTGTGTTGAAATAAAGGTTTTTCTTTTCTATGCATTGATGGTCTTTGTTTCTCATTTCGATATGAGGCCCTGGACTGCGTCGAAGTTACTGTTGTGAACATGGCAAAGTGTTGCTAAGCTTAAATCCATGAGCAAAGAAATTTATAGTTGCAAGGAGAGGTTGAAACTGGCAGGAAGTGAGCAAAAAGACCTGGCCAAATAGAACTATTCTTGCAAATACCACCGTTTAGGATGTAACAATACAGAACGTGTGAAACTGTGAACGTACCACAGCAGGAAGTATTCGCTCCTCACGGCCCATTCACACCAGTCACCAAACACTAGTATCTGCGTTCATCGCGATAGAGAATCTGCGTTCATCAAGTAAGTTTTTGGTAGCTATAATGTGCTTTTGTAAAGTTTATTTTTGTAAAGTTTATTCTTTTGACCTGACGCATGCAAGAAGCTATTCCAACGCATTTTGAGTGCTGCAAGAAATTTGCGATGCACCAACGCACATGCATTGATTTCGCTAAAATCACGAAGAGACAAGATTTTGACATTGCAAGAAAATTGAATATCATTTTCAAAATTTACCGTGCAAAATTCCGAGAACACGACACAAGTGTTGGAGCTTCTTGGTGTGAATGGGCTATAGATGGAGAGGGCGTGCAACAGCCGGTGGTAAAAGCTTATTTTATTTATACATAAAGGAATTAAGGAAGGTAGTTAGTTCCTCCCTCTGTTCCAGCATTAAACCCTAAAGGTTTAACCATTCCCTTTTGGGTTGGTGTCATCTTTTGGTTCTTCCTAATCTTCTTACATCCTCATGAACCTCTTCACTAAGAAACATTTTTTGGAGATACTTCATGAAATTGTTGTCCTATTCAATGATTGGCTTTGATGTTGCTAAAGTACATATTTTTCTAAAATTACAAATATAGAAGTACTAGTGGGACTCGTGCCGTTGAGCACATTGAGCTTGGGTTGTCTCCTTGACGGATTCCAGCGCGGAACGGTCGAGTGAGACAAAGCGTGCTGTATTGTATAATAGATGTGAAATTTTGACAAGCTGAAATTGCATTGACTTTAGTTCAAAATTAGCCTTGCAAAAATGAGGTCATAGATTTAAGAAACACAAAAATTTCAAAAAATCATCATGTCAAGAGTATCTCAATTTGAATCTATTTCAACAAAAAAAAATTAAATTTTAACTTAGTTTCGAATTTTACAATAAATTTTAGTGACAACATTGGTGAATCTAACCATACGGATAGAGTCAAATTCAAAATCCACAACTCTCACTTGTACGTCAATTCCAAAATATTCCTCCAAGTAGTAATTTATAATGGTTTTTATCAAATCGTCAATTCCAGAGACACCTTATAACCTTCAGGAGTTAACCCCTAAATGCCCATAGCCCTCTCCAAATTGGGTAGTTTTGCCAAGATGCAATATAAAATCAAACTAAGAGGAATATTTTGAACTTGATGTATGAACAAAAGTTGTACATTATGAATTTTAAATTTTATCCATGCGGTTAGATCTATAATTGCTATCACCAATATTTTTGTATAAATTTTGAATTTGAAAATTCAAAAATATTTTGTAATTTGATTACAAACAAGATATTGATAATTTGTAGATGAAATTTGTTGTGATTTTTGGAATTTTTTTGATTGCTTAATTTTAACACACTTTGTTAAAATTAAATCACACTTGGTTAAAATTGAAAAGTGATGGGGAGTATTGCCCTTCACAATAGAGATAGGTCCCCAATTTTTCTACGGTGCTCTTATAGAACAATAACATGCTTCTAATTCATTACTTTTCCTTTAGCATTCCTCTAATGTGCTAAGCATCTAAACAACATTGCAAACTTCTTCGCCACTTGGGGTGAAGCACGTCTTGAGCTCTTAGGAAGGAGATATTCAAAGACTAACCTTTCAGAGACAACAAATTCAAATTTGAAATCCAATCTTTCGTATAAATAACAAAAAGGGCTTTGCAGCTGAAGGGTATAATAAGTTGCCTTTAGTCTTCAATCTCATAGTGCAAAATATATTTTCCTCCAAGGAATTTAAAAAAAAAAGAAGAAACTGAATAGTCTTAACATATCCAGTCACCACCTCACTCACTCACTATGCACAATCTACCTCCTAGCTCTGTAACGTCTCAACTACAAAATGTTCGTAAACGTTAACGAAAAAAATTGCACATACACTTATCAAATGGAGCTACTCCAAACAATAAACCATAATTGTACCTACATAAGAAATTCACTAGACTAGCAGAGCAAGCAGCAAAGCAAAAGACAGTTTCGAACAAAAACTCCCACCACTGGAGGAAATGCCAAGGTGGGGTCAGTCCGGTTACTCAGCACCTGTTTTTTTTTTTCGTATTTTTTTTTCGTATTTTTCGTATTGGTTGTGTATGTGAACAAAGAAAAATACGAAAAAAAAAAACAGGTGCTGAATATCTTACAACCACGCAACAGTGGATGCCGACACAATGCCTTGGCCCTGGCTCATGTCCGCTCCCAGCGTCCACCACAACTGAGACGGTGACTGCTTCACATGATCTCCGAGGTCACAAATCTCCACTGTGTTCAATGGGGTGTTGTAGTGGTGCCGATTCTGCGAGTACACCCGAGTGCCTCCAATAATGTACAAGTTGCTGCCCACGCTCTCACAGGCGAATCCAAACCGTGAGTAAGACCGGGCATAGACCTCCCCTCCATTGATGTGTCCCAGCTGGTTCCAAGCGTTGGAAGCCTTCTTGTATGCCATGACTCTTTTCTGATGCACACAAATGAGCTCTCCGTTTACAACTGCACTCGGTCCCATCACCTGACATCCCAGCCCCAACAGATTTGGAATTCATAAACTACAAATCCCAAACATAATCACAGTGGTCATATTCGTTAAAATAGCAGATTTCAGAGCGTCAAAAATGAGATATTTAAGAGCTCTGAAAACTGATCATTTCAAGTGCCTGGAGCTTTGATAATGCCAAGTCTAGTGTTTGAGGCAACTGCGTCACTGCCTCTCACAAGCAAGTTATAGTCCATAGCCCTTCCACTCTTACTAAACCTTGAGATCAGTTAAAAGTACAGATATGAATGTTCGGAATTGAGTAGTTAGACTTGGCATTATGTTCGATAACGCTTGTTCTCGAGCTTTATTTAGTCCTTTTAAGTGCTCAATTGGTTGTGAGGTGACCGACTGAAACGCCAAGCTCTAAAATCTAGAATAGGTATAGATATGAGGTTTAGTTGGGCTCTAGTTTCCAGTTGGGGAACTCAAAACTGCTCAAAATTCAGCCAGTATGCCCGCTAATTTCATGAAGTTCTGCCATTTTAACAAATGCGGGGTTAACGATTAAAATTTTCTCCTTGGAGCTAAATTGGTGGCATTAAAATAAGGCACTTGCAAAATTTCAGAGGAAGGTTTTTAAATTGTAATCATATTTGGTAGTTCCTTACCAAAATCTTGCACCTGAAATTTCTCTCATTTCTGTATACAAAATATAAAGTGTGGTCGAAATGTTACCTTGTTATCATCAAGGCACATGTTAGGGACGAAGCGCCACGAGTCAGTCTCTGCATCATAGACCTCGGCAGACCTCTTCTGATTGTTGTCATAGTGGTTCCTCACATACTCCCCGGCAAAGACCCAGAATTGGCCATCAAGTGCCACTCCTTGACAACTCGACCTCACAACTCCCATGCTGGAGATCGTCTGCCATGTATCACTTTCTGGGTCATAAACTTCAGCTGAGTCCAGGAATTTGGTATTTCCTTGCCCTCCAGCTACGTACACTTTGTCCCCCACCACTGCTGCCGCCGCCCAGCTTCTGGGTGTGTTCATGTTTGCGCCTTTGGACCACTTGTTTGTGAGAGAATCATATATTACAACATCACTGCATACCACAGCTGCAAAATGCAAAGAATCATGTCAAGTTAAATTCCAATTGAAAAAAAAAATTGCAGAGGAAATTGTGGATTGCATGGGCGAGATCAAAAAATAGAATGATCCTTAAATTCAACACTATTTCAGATCGCGATTGAACCATCGAAAACAAACACCTATTCACAGCATTAATCATTAGCTTCACTTTTACTGCTACAATGTCACCACTAGTGTTATACAGAATTCTCAGTGACATGAATGAATTAGAGTCATTATGAGAAGCAGTGGACCTCAAGCAATGAATCACTATCTAAGATTTCACTCTAGAAAGATGCCATACCAGTCCAACACTGGTCACCACCCGCACTTTGAATGACTGATGAGATGATCATATTTGTTATATCGGCATAACTTCACAAAATTGGCACATTCAGAAAAGAGTTTTCTCCAAGGAACTGGAACAGTTTGAGGCACCCGTATGGAATTGGAGACACTCATTTGAAATCTCATCTCTATACTAGTCCTAGATTTCAGACCTTTGAGGATTTAGTTGAGCAATTACAAACCCGTCTATGCACTTGAAAGTCCTAATTTTCAGTCACATTGTGGCACAATGACATTTGCCAAAACAACGAATGAGAGGTTTGAGGTGGAAGGGGCACCTGAGGAATGTGTGGCTGAAGTAGGACTCCTTTGTGACCGTGTGCCACCAATGAGGAGGACCCTATGACCCAGTGCCACGCAGGCAAATCCTTGCCATTGTTGGCCTTCAGAATGACCAGGCGTGGGAGGGAGAATGAACCACTTGGCAGCAATCGGGTCATATGCACGGAATGGAGTTCCTTCGACGAGTACGTATATCCATCCTTCCGCAACGCCGATCTGCCAAAAAAATATGTTACAACATGATAAACAAAACGCTAGTACACAAAGCTAGACTTTGTAATGAAAACTAGACTTTGTAAGCTACTGGTCTCAAATCCAATACAGATCTTTTGCAGGACTAAATTAAAGCAGAAAGTTCAAAATACTCTACATAGTGATTCATTTTCAGTACCTTTATTGCATTTAAGGCCTTCTATACAATTTAAAATCACCTTGAGTGATCCAAAATAGTTTTAAGAAGTAGCAAGGACAACCAAAAATCATGCACAACAAATCCAGAGGAAAATCATCCATCTCCTAATAGGAAATAGGCAGTCACGGTGATTCAAAAGCCGTCTGGGGTCCCTGGCAACCTTACTGAGTTCAAGAGGTCTAGGACTCTAGCTGTATAAGAATTAATATAGAACCCTCTCTAATGACATTACCTCACGCCCAGGGACAAGTGAATGTGCAATTACAGAGGGTTAGTGGAACTGTGCAATTACAGAGGTCACAGAAATTCTCAGGGAATGCGCAAATACAGAGGGTTGGTGAAGCTGTGCAATCACGCAGGAAATTGAAACGTTGGCAACGAGAGAGAGATGAAGATCACCTTGCGACGCAATGAAGCTAATTCTTGTTGCTCCACCACGCGTTTCCAGGAAGAGCACACCGATCGCGCCATCACCAGGCTGTGCCGCGGCAGCTGCGCAAACACCAGCGTCATCACGTCGTCTGGAAGGGCAAGAATCGGAGGAGCACTTTTTTTCTCCTCGGCCTTCAACCCTCGACCCTCGGCCTCCATCGTTTGATCCACTCCGAATCAAACCCTAACTCCTAAAATTCGGACCGATTGGTTTGCACTTTGCAACAAGATGATAGCAAACTCTCCACAAAATGGTCACTACCTCTCAGGAAAAGGACCGACGCAGAAATTCGGAGACTGCGCCGATCTAAGTTTAGCTGCTGCCATTCTTAGAATTGCGACATGGATCTGCTTGTGCATATCCGCAGCAGATGATCCAGGTAAGCGGAGACGAGTGAGATCGCTGGGGTGCAGCTATCGGGGAGAAATTTGGCTTCATTCAGTTATTCACTGCCTTTTGGCTTACTTAACCGGATGCACATAAAACCTAGCCGGATGCAGCCCCTCTATCAATATTTTAACCGGCCAATTTCTGCTGTTTTGGTACTTTAGGGGGGTTTTTTTTCCTACATTCAAATTTTTCAAACGGATGAAATCCAAACATTTTCCACCTATTTCGGTGGATTTCAGATCATCCAAGATTTACAAAGGCTACCTCTTTTTACATGCATAAACCTGAATTCAACATAATCAAAAAATTAATGAATTATCTTTGGCAGGACTTGAACCTGGCATTGCCCTTCACCATTTGAAGGCCAAAGATTGAGCCTTTTTAAAATACAAAGACCAAAACTTTTGAAAGTTGTGAGCTGTATATTTTAGAAAGGCTACCTATCTACAAAATCAAAAATGAACATGCCACAAAAAAAGGGAAGGAAAAAAATAACTCAAGCATTAAAGCAAGAATAAAAAAGAGAAGTAGGAAATGAAGGGAAAAAAAATGAAAACAAGAGAAAGAAAGAGTGGATCAAGCTTCATCAAAATATTGCAACTCCTCAGTAACATTTTGCCCACTCAAATACAACTTTGGGTTAGAAAATAAATACCTAAATTTTGTAGAATTTTTCCACAAAGCCACAGCCTCAATTAAAACAACATCAGCACCTTCTGTAGGACCTTCTAAGGCAATACGAAGTAAACTATCAAGGTTCTTTGTTCCTAATTTATTTCTAAACTTATTTTTTATTATGTTTTGAATAGAGAAAGCCCTTTCACATGTGGCAGTGCTTATACACTGGACTCTAGCAATTGCAGCCAACATCAACAAATTTTCATACTTCAATTGCAAGGTAGGATTCCAAGTGATCATTCCCCATAGGTCTTTGAAAGTTTTGTCACACCATTCCGTTGTAGATTGAATCTTAAAAGCAAAGAACTCTTCTCTTACCTTTTGAGGTTTGATGAGAGGAGGCAAAATTTTACCTCTAACATTTCTTTCTACACCATATTGCCCACAAAGAACCTCCATTTCTGCACAGCCCCACTGAGCCAATCCAACTTGCCTAGAAGGCATATTAGTAGGGTTTAAAACCTTAAAAGTACTCATAATATCATTATCTTCAAACCTACACTCCAAAGCATCAATCACAGCCTCACTAAATTGTTTTTGGAAAAGTAAAGCTTCCTCTAAATCTCTACCTTGTGGATCCCTAATCATATCAATGCTAAGAAACCTACAGCCCCTGATTTGGGTTGCAAAACGTCTCATGTATCCTCCAAAGGGCCCAAATTCAGGCAACACATGAAAATTAGTGTCTTGATTGAATGTCACAGCATTCAAATCCGTATGCTCATCAAGAAATAACATTTTGATTTGGGTGATTTCAGTCTTGATTATAGACCCTACACTAGTAATATCCACAAATTTAGCTTGAAAAAGCTTAGAAAGCATAGCAAGGCAATGTAAAATATCAGCAAGAAAATGAAGACAATACAACATTTTGAAATCTCTCAACTTCTCATACAAATCAGTAAATTCATGCTCATTTTTTTTCTTCCTAGGAGTATCTCTCAAGTAAGTCAGCACACTTTCAAGGCTATCACATAAACTTGTTACTGCTTGCCATCTTGACAACCATCTTATCTTAATGAATCGTTTCAAAACTTTTTTAGAATCAAACAAATCATCTTGAAGTTTTTGCAAACACACTTTCCTCTTACTAGACTTCTTAAAGTGGGCAGCCAAGGAATTCATCAATTCATCTACCTTAGAAGAAATTATATCACATGGTTTTGTATTGGCAGCTTGCAAGGCTGCCAAATTTGTCCTATGGGCAACACAATGTACAGAAGTAAGAAATGGGTTAACTTCCTTCTTTAACCTCGCTGAAACTCCGGTGTTCTTTCCCACCATGGTAGAAGCACCATCACTCCCAAAACCAACCAAATTGTCTAAATTCAAGTCCCATTCTTTCAAGGCACCAAGCAAGGCATTAAAAATTTCCTTAGAATCCTTTTTACCATCTTCAATATGAATTAGACCCAAGAAAACAGACACGGGTAAACCTTCCTCTACAAAACAAGCAAATACCACAATGTGCCCAGTAACACTCACATCAGTAGATTCATCTATCATAATGCCAAAAAACTTGGAATTTCTAACTCTATCTAAAATCTTCTTTTGCAAGACTTTAGAAATGCAAAACAACATTTCAGCACAAGCCTTCTCATCATGATATAATTTAGTGGGTATGTTTGCATTCACAGACACAAGCATGTCACACAAGGCAGGGAATTTACAATAACTTATGGTTTCCCTCCCCAAAAAGTAAGCTGCTTTGAAAAGAGACAAGACAGCTTCATCACAAGCTTTGTTACTTGCAGCCACCATTTTTTCCATGGTTTTCTTACCCTTTTGATCAACCCACACATAATTCTTATGTTCTTCTGATTTTCCATGATCTTGGAAAGCTGAAACTTTAACATTGATGGATCCAGCCTTGGCAAAAACATTTCTACCTCCATGTTTTTTACAAACTTTGCAAAACACCCTTCCTTCCTCATAGTTAAAATCAATCCAATCAAACATGGTATACCAATTGTCTTTCCAGTTTTCCCTTGCAATTTCCAATTTAGTTTTCTCATTTTTTGAGTCAGAGGCCTTAGACTTGGAACTTTGAAGAGAGAATGACTCATCACTATCAACCTCTCTTCCAGCCCTAAACATTGCAGCTTGCAAGGTTCTTTGTCTCTTAGCCATAGAAATTTGACTAAGTAGCAAAAATGTACAACAAAATCAACAAAACTCCAGAAAATCAAAGCCACACACTAAAACAAACACACAATAAGAATAAATACACAGAAGCAAAACAACACCACTCAAAAAACGCAAAAGAACCCAATATAACCACAGTCACTCAATATATAAGTTTATGCACCAAATTAGCAAGGAAGGTGGGACTAGAGCGCATCTACAATACAATTTAGCAGACTTGAATCGCAAATGCAGCAGCAGCAGTGTTTGGTGAGGCCCTAGCCCTCCAGAATCTGTTACATAAAATAACAAATAGAAATTTAGAAAACGACACCATGAGCAACAACAACAACAACAACAACAACAACAACAACAACAACAACAACAAACCCTAACCTGAGGTGCGGTCGAGCTGGCTGCTGCGGCGTACTGCGAGGTCCCTGTTGCGAGCTGGCTGCTGCGAGGTGCCTGCTGCGAGCTGCGAGCTGAGGCGTCGGCTGCGAGCTTAGGGGCGTCGATCTGCGAGGTGAGGGGCTCCGATCGAAAGCGCTGCGAGCTGGAGGCACCGGCGAAGTACGTGTTGCTGGAGCTGGAGCTCCGTCGGAGGCGAAGGACACAGCAAGGAGCGGCGGAGGGGGCAAGCTAGGAGCAATGAACGGGAATGGAGGAAATACCACGAGCGGAGCGGCAACAAACAACAACGACGACGAAGGAGATAAACACGAGTGAGCCAGGCCATGGGAAGCGGTTGCCAAGCCCTAATTCCAAGCCCTAATCCCTATCAACCGTAGGATCAAGATCTTCCGCCCCGTGCCAACATCCAACGGCCTGAATCCGACCAACGGACAAATGGTCAGATTTTCATCCGACCAACGGAACACTTCTTCTTCTATTTTCCGATTCCCCATTCTAGAACATGGGTAGAATTCCGATTTTCACTGCCTCTTCCAGTTAATTTCCTAACTTCTTTATTTTTCACCGGATTTGAACCCTAGCTCCATTATTTTCAACCGGCTAATTTGTGATTTGAACCGGCTGACATGTAACTAGCCGTCGGATCTCCCCGTTCATTGCTGGGGTGGATGGCGAGCGGAGTGAACCAGAGGGCGGGATTACACGTGGCAGCATGTAGTAGGCAGGACGACTCCAGCTCAGCTTTCGTGTGATCCCGCGTCAGCATAAATGACGAGTCAGCGGGTCGGGTGCTTGCATGAGGGGCCTTGCACTTGATGTGATTTGCAGCAGTGCTTGCCTTGTTTTTTTTAATCGTCTCCCCTTGTTTTTTTTAATTGTCTCTGCCCCTCAAGGAGAGATATTACAAAAACGCTTTGTTTTCCAGAGTTACATACCTTGACAGTAAAAACAAGCCGTAAAAAGTACATCAAGGGTAAATATTAACCCTTAAAGGGCCGATGGGGATAGTACATACGTTGGCATATGTTTTACGTTTGTTGTAAATTGAAAGTTCCAAATCGAGAACCCAATAGCTCATTAAAATCATGTCAATGTGAATTTTAACTTCACTTTTGATCTTAAACTCATGGGAGGTGTGGAATTATGCCAAATACAATGGAATATTGGTGTATAATACAGGTTAGAAAGGGCTCTCTGGACCTTTAAGGGTTAAGGCAAAGATTACACGACTAGCCACTTGCTTTTATTGCCTATGTTCCACAAGGGGAGAGACTACAAAAATGTTTCATTTTCAGGAGTTACACGGCTACACAATAAAAAAACAAGAGGTAAAAAAAATCAAGGGTGAATATTAAGGCACATAGTACGCAACTAGCCACTTGTTTTATTGTCTGTGCCCCACGAGGGGAGAGACTTGAAAAACGCTTTGTTTTCAATGCTCTCGTGGCATTTGGCATGATACCAATTGGATTTTCATCAAAGCCAGGTCACTTGAAACTAACTTGTTACAGTGTCTTGCTTCTGGAACTGAAGCCTTGCTCATGTGATCAAATCCGTATGTAAGCTAAAGTTCACTTTGTATCTGATTCTATGGTACTTTCTTCATACATTTCTTGCTGTGCATGCCATGGCTTGTCTTTGGCCTTTTGTTACAAATGCAAGGGATGATGGTACAGTGGCGATTCCAATCTCAGCCTGAGCTTCTGGGGACTCACCAAAGTGGGAGTGGATGCGTATCCACGTACACAACTTCACTGGCTCGAGGGAACTTAATTATCCCGCATAAGAGCATTCCCACCCATGCACGCTAGGACTAAGTTATTCATCTGTATTTGAAGGGCCCTTGTACTCACACTCCCCCACCCTTGCACGCTAGGACTAAGTTATTCATCTGTATTTGAAGGGCCCTTGTACTCACACTCCCCCACCCTTGCACGCTAGGACTAAGTTATTCATCTGTATTTGAAGGGCCCTTGTACTCACACTCCCCCACCCTTGCACGCCCCTCACATATCAAAAGTGCGCATCAAATAGTCAATGGACCAATCACAAGTAGAATGTGAGGATATAGTCAACTAAATAGTGATTTGAAGGCCCAATTTCTAACAGGCTAGGATTTACAGTCAAGAGGCATTTTGGAAGGGCCCTTGGCACTTTTCATTTACTTCTTGAGTGTGAGAGACTCTGTGAGGGTATGGGTGGCCCTGCTCTAAGGATGGTTTTACAAGTTGGTTCAAGGTGAATTTGGAGCTCTAACATGCGTGAATCCTTATATGTGATTGTTCTATTCCACAAAATCAACACCAAAGCCTTTACATAATGGGGTCAAGGCTATTCCCTAAAATTCATTTTTTAATGCACTAGAGACAAAATCTGACGTGGCTCCAAGGAAGAGAATTGGATTGGACCAAAATGAAAACCCAATTCACTTCCCTTGAGACGTATCAGAGCTCCCTCCTTTATTGGTTTGAGCTACTATTTTTTGCGAATTTGCTTTAGCCTTGACATGTAATGTAAAGCAACCCTATGTATCAACTCAAGTTTGTTGTTGGTATGTGTTTTTTATAATATGTATATTGAATTTTTTGAATTTATTTTGTGAAAATCAATCATTTCTAACTTCTTATGATGCTTAAAAATTTCAAAGTTAACAGAGAAATTCGTACAATAGCAAAAATTGTAGTTTCTGGGCTTGTGTCAATAATAAAGATTGATGAATCCAAAAAAACAAAAATTGTGTTTTGATCAGCCAAAAACAAATGAAATATGAGGTTTATTTTCGGAAACTGAAGTTAGGCGACCAAGTTTCATATGGAGATGTCATTGACACCGTGTAGACCGCATGGGATAGAATCGCTTGAAGCTTGCTATTCCAAGCATGTGAAGGTTCGAGCTCACTATTCACCTACCGGTCCAAACTCACTATTCATGTAGTGGCCCACTCAACTAAGCTCACTATTTTCAAGCTATTTGAAAAAATATGAGGAATCTTCAATACTTTTGTTTCTCTTCACATGTCTCAGGCCCTCTTTACACTAGAAGCGAGGAGCCGTGAGAAAAGAAATTTCAGCCAATGGGATGCGTAGAAATCGAGAAGACCAAGGAAGATCACTTTACACCCGAAATTTTCAGCCCAAGGGACAAAACGAGGAGAAAATGACATGGACAGCACTTTTGTCCTTGGTGGCAGCAAAAAGGCACATTATCCAAAGGACGTCAGATTCAAAGTTCGGCTTCTCAAGAATGTGCCATGGCCCTTGGCCGGTTTTCTCCACGACTTCTCGTTTCTAGTGTAAAGAGGGCCTGAATGAAGTATCAAAAGAAAAATTACTCACCCAATTACTTTGCGAATTTCTCAAGTACATCAAATGAATTCTCTCATGGTCAAGTTTCCTTAAAAAGGTCGGAAGTAGGTCCCTCTGCCTTACGGTGGGCAAGCTTCAATTGTACATCTGTCAGCAAGCAGAGTGACTGGATACAGTGAATCTGGTCTGTCTGCAAGCAAGTCCAAGTTGATTTTTTAACCCCTAAAGGTTGGGCCATGGAATAATGTTTTATCTGTCACACTCAATTTTTCTACTAAAAATAATATAAGAATTCAAATTTATATTTGAAGTCACATGTCTTCTAAAAATTATGAAATTTTCATAAATTTTGGTGAAAATTTGAAATTACTATGGTTTTATGAAGTGATTGTAAAGAAAATTTATATCAATTACAAAATGTACTAGAAAATTTCATTTTTTTTACCTAAGGTGTAAAATACAATGAAGAAAAGTTTAGTTGATGAAAATCATCCGTGTATCTAAATTTAGAAATTTTGCTACACCTTGGTGATACCTATAGAACTTGTAACTACAACAAAACACTCAATTTTCAAATTTTTCCAAAAATTCAAAGTGGAGTAGAAAATAGGCTTGGCAAGCTTCAGTTTTTTAGTTAAGCTCAAATGCAATGGAACTCATTTTCATGGCCTAAATTTAGTTTAAGTAGAACAAGCAAAAAAAATCAAAATACACTACACAATGAACCATTTTTACAACTCTTTTTGTAGTTGGGACCCCATGTAAAATCTAAAAATAAATTGAATGATTTGAATTTAACTTCAAGGGGTAGCATGACCAAGCAAAGTCTTTCACATAAAGAATTGGATGGAAATCATTCACGTAGCAGTTGGAATTGAACAATTGACTTCATTCATAAGCCATTTTTTGGTCTCGGCGGCATTTAGGAGTTAACTATTAACCCCTAATTGTCCGAGCGTTCATTTTTTGAACGATGTATAGATTTCATCCATGTTTTCTCATCCATCATACAATTTTTGTAGTGTGGATTTTTTTACTCTAGATTCTATGGATAATTAGCTTCATGAATGTGTGATCCAATTAGAAAGTGGATGATTTGTGAAATTTTTATTCCTCATTTCACGTTGTAGCGATTCACCCAAAATTTCAAAGATTTTTGTGTAAAAGTGATTTTGAAAAAGTCAACTCATAAAATTAAGCAACCAAAAAATCTCCAAAAATCACTACACTTAGAGTATTACATTTCAACTAATCACAACAAATTTCATCTACAAATTGTCAATATCCTATTCGTAATCGAATCACAAAAGAATTTTGAATTTTGAGTTTCAAATTTTATACAAAAAATACTAGTAATAGCAATCATAGATCTAACCTTATGAATAGAATCAAAAATTCATAATGTACAACTTTTATTCATACATCAAGTTCAAAATATCCCTCTTAGTTGCATTTTATAATGCGTCTTTGTAAAATTGCCAAATTGGGAGAGGGCTCTAAGCATTTAGGGATTAATGAAGAATTGTTGGTTGTAGAATATTCTACACCATCTACTGTGAAGCCGAGGCAGGGATAATGCATGCTACTGAGTGTTATTAGATTGACTTGCATCTCTTCTAGAGCTGCATTCTTAGAGCTGTTGGAATTAAGGCAACTTCAGTAAGGTAGGAGCACTCAATTTCCAACAGTGTACCCAATTTTGATAATAATTAGACCATACAATCATTTTATAACGCAAATTAAGGCTAATCGTACAACCCTTATTTCTTAAATAACCCGAATTTGGGTTGTATGATTAGCCTCATTGCTTAAACCTATTGCTATGCATTTGTACAATTAAATTTATACATATTATTAAAAAAATACCCTCACCATATATATGAAATGTAAGTGAGAGCTTCAAATAATCACGTGAATATGTAAAGAATACAAAAAGTGCATCTTGACTTGGAATGAATACGTTCTTGGAAATTTTCACAATTATCGTTTTTTTTGGCCACTTTTTTATAAATTATGCTAAAAGTTGTGACTAATATTGTAATATTGAACACAATTAGCCTATCTATTGCATACCTAAACCATGTCTTTTTTTGTGTTTATTTATTTTCATCAATTGTTTGATGCTTACTTGTGATTACCAAGGCATTTTTACATAGAATCACTAAGTATGTCTTTTTACCTCGCTCTTTACATTAAAGGTTTACAAAATCTTTTTAGTACCATGACGATTAAAAAGTTGTTTGTAGTGCCCTTTAATACTTTATATACACACACATATATATATCTGTGTGTGTGTGTGTAATTTAGATGACATATCCCGAATGACATTTGATTCAAGAATCAGTCGGCTAGGATTCTGTGGTGTATGTTTGAACAATATATGAATAGTCGAGACTGAATCTACTGAGGGATTTGAATTTGTTTTTGGGTACTCTTCCTAGAATAGGTTCACTTGAATGCTCTATGTTGTTGAGAGATTAAGCTTTACAAAGTCCAAGTATTCATGATTTTAAAATGACAAATCAATCAATCATATTATGAAACATCTAATTCAGATGGGACCAAATTTTTTTATCACTGGAATTAGTGAAGAATATTGCATGTGGTAATAAAAAAAACCAAATAAATTTGATCAAAAGGAACTTCACATAAGACCTACTCAAAACTACTAAAACAAACATGAGATCTAATTTGGGTTTTTTGGTCCTTTGACCCCTAAAGGACCATGCTCATTCCTAAAATTTTATCACTTTCTTGTGATGCTTTCAAAAAGACAATTGTATCTCTTGATTGGTATTCATGTAGAAAACTTCACCGTTGAAATTCAAAGAGGACTTAGTCATGAGACTGTACATCAATTTTCAAAACAATCTACCGTATATATTACATGATTATAAGTTGATTTCTTAAAATTTTAAACAAAACCAACAAGTCATTCATTGCAAGCTTTCTAATAAATTTAAAAACCATGATTAGCATTTGAAAGTTTAGGAGCATACAAAGATGTACTATATCTAGGTGCTCACAAAAAATGGTGTTCTAAAACTAGATACAACAACAATGATTCTCAAAGATTTATGTTTAGATGAAGTGACTTGTTGGTGACTCGTTGAGCCGGTGTATTTGATCGTTATTAACTTTTACATTGCAAAAATGTTTTAGAGAGTTCAAATATATATTTGGAATATTCCAAAATATTCCAAAATAATATAAAATATGTAGAAAAGATTCCAACTATTTTGAAAATATTCCGTTTAAATATATTTAAACATTTTCCATAATTATTATATAGTGTTAATGACGCAGTAATGGAAAATATTTTACATATTGTACACTTTTTTTTTTCACAAATGTGACATCCAAGATTTCAAGTGTGAAAACGCCCTCCAAGTCATCAACCGCCCTAACTACCATGTCCCAAGTTTACCAACCTTGACGTTTTAATTTTTTCCCAATGAATCAATCAACGTAATTGCAAATCTTAAAGGATTTTTGTGTTCTTGTAACAAACATTTTCAATTCTCTAGTTAACATTGAGTCAAAATTATGAAATCCAAACAAATTATTAATATAATGAAATTATTCGTGGACACAATGTGTCCACCTAGTCCTTTAGGGGTTAAGGGTTAAAAGAGATTATGACACCCAACCTGGAAATGTGCATGTAAATAATAGAAAGTATATGTGATCATATGCCCAAGACGTGCTTTCAACAACTTTTAGAGCAATTCCGGACGCAACTCAAGCTAGTGCAATAACACCATATTTTGAGGAATTCGAATCAATTTCTCTATGCTTTTTGTGCAAGAACATAGAACATAGCAGAGAAGCTTTAATTTGAATTAATGTATTTGTAATAGTGGCCCTTTGTCCGGTGGGTACTAGGTCATTGTCATCACGAACAAGCACTTTATTCATGCCGGTCTTAAAAGAAGTCTAAAGTTTCTATCTATATATCTAAACCAATATTAGCAACAACAGCTGATTTTTTTATCGTTTTTCCTGGCCCCGATAGTGTCTATCCTCGAAAGAGGAGAGTAGTTTTGTCCCAATGGCCCTTTGCCCAGTGGGCATCAGATCACTGGCCTAACGAACAGACACTTCATTCACGCCAACCTCGAAAGAGGGCTGGAGTTCTTATCTATCTATCTATCTATCTAAACCAATGTACAACCGGTTGCAATGATACGCTAAAAGGGATACACTCAAATCTATCCATCATCCAAAACATGAACTTAGGGGTCAGCTGAGAGGTTGATGCCAATTCAACGCAATACCGGACCTAGCTTTCAAGTTCAACAAAAATTAACTCCTCCAGGACCAAGGCTTTATGGTTTTAAAATGACTCGGGAGGTCACTTCTAAATATTACGTAACAATGTGCAAACAAAGATAGGGTCAAAATAAATCTTTGAAGATAATTTTTATAAATGATTTACATTAATATAGGATGCTCAAAATTCATTACAAGAATTAAAATAAGAATATTTTTGAAATATTACTAATTATAGTAAGATTTAAAAAAATTAGGATACTTTTAAATACCCTTTGTTCACACGTGACACTCAAATGATACAAAGAGTGACTTCCCCGAATAAAAATGAAAAAGTCAATTGATCATATTGTGAAAAATATAATTCAGTGGGATTGAATTTTATATCATCAAAATCAGTGAAGAACCATTGCATATGTTGGTTTTAAAAAAATAAAAAAATAAAAAAAATTGAACAAAAGGAACTCTACATAGGGCCTACCAAAAATGATAAAATAAACATGAGGTCCAATTTTGGCTTCTCAATCCTTTAACCCCTAAAAGACCACGTGAACACATTGTGTCCAAAAATAATTTCATTACTTTAATAACTTGTTTGGATTTCATAATTTTGACTCAATGTTAACAAGAGAATTGAAAATGTTCGTTACAAGAACACAAAAATCCATCAAGATTTGCAATTACGTTAATTAATTCATCGGGAAAAAACTAAAACATCAACATAAGTGAACTTGGGATATGGTAGTTAGGGTGGTTGATGACTTGGAGGGCGTTTTCACACTTGGACGTCACATTTGAAAAAACAAAAAGTATACAATATGTAAAATATTTGCCATTATTGCATCTTTGACACTATATAATAATTACAAAAAGTTTAAATATATTTAAAATGGAATCTTTTCAAAATAAATGGAATCTTTTCTACATATTTTATAATATTTTATAATATTTTGGAATATTCCAAATATATATTTGAATTCTGTAAAACATTTTTGCAATGTAAAAATTAATAACGATCACAAACACCGGCTCAACGAGTCACAACAAGTCACTTCATCCAAACATAAATCTCTGACAATCAATCATTGTTGTTGTATTTAGTTCTAGAACACCATTTTTTGTGAACACCTAGATATAGTACATCTTTGTATGCATTTAAAATTTCAAATGCTAATCATGGTTTTTGAATTTATGAGAAAGTTTTCAATGAATGACCTGTTGGTTTTGTTCAAAAATTTCAGAAATCAACTTATGATCAAACCTTATAATCACGTAATATATACGGTAGATTGTTCTGAAAATTGATGTACAATCTCGTGACTAAGTCCTCTTTGAACTTCAACGGTGAAGTTTTCTACATGAATACCAATCAAGAGATACAATTGCTTTCTTGAAAGCATCACAAAAAAGTGATAAAATTTTAGAAATGGGCATGGTCCTTTAGGGGTTAAGAGTTAATTATAGAAAAAGAAGCCCAAATCTTTGGGAAATTATTTTTTCCAAAAAAATCCTATGATCATTCTAGGCCAACAACCATTAAGGTAAGGGGTTGTCGTCAGTTTAAGCATTTCAACCTACATGGAGCGCTGATTTTTAATGATAAAAAATTGCAGCACATAAAATTTTGGGTTTAATCACCAAGCTCAATTTCTAATTAATTTTTTCACAATGTATGATTTTGTTAGAAATTTTCAAACTTAATTTTCATAGACCACTATTGATGTTAGTAGGTGTACCAGTAACTGTCTTTCATTTTTAGTCCAATCATATTATTAACTTGGTATTCATAATTAATGCTTGTGATAACTACAATAGATTGAGAACTTCTAAAGTTGATATAGGTGCTTTTATAGGTGACCATAATTAGTACCTAACAATTTCTGGTGCTTCTACCTTACGGCTTGTGAATCATCGGAAACGCTCATCACATGGCTCAAGGGGATCAGGAGGAGGAGGAAGGCCATCAGTGGCCAGAACATGAACGTATTCATCCACATACACAATTCCTGTATCTTTGTCTCTGGCTACTCGCAGCATCTTCGTTGCCTCGTCTTCAGTGAAAGGATTGACTCCTCGACTTCTCATTATTTTCTGATTACCAGTCAAAGAGTATTAAATCAATGAATGAATGTTGCCTTGAAATGATGGTGCACATGATCTGATGATGCATTGTTTCTGCAGCAGGTTAGCACTGAACACCATGTACTATCACTAGTAGGTAATGGGTCGCTTTTCACTTCCTATAAATGAAAAAGGAATGAAATGGCACCAGGCACATGGGTTGTGTTAGTGCTGACGACTGGTTTTGGTCACAAGAAGACAGAAATATAAGCATAATTTTCGTCCACTATTCCCTGTTCCCAGGAAATGGAGAACAAAAAAACGACACGTCTTCTACTAATGTATGGGAGTTACGTTGCAACAGGTGAAAAAGTTGCGTGGTCTACAACAATTATATATGTCCAAGGAAATTGTTGTGAATAAACTTTCAAGGTGGCCACAAGTGACTCTATACTTGAAAAATAATATACACTGCCTTCATGGGATTCCAAATGTATTCACAACGTTCTTGATCTATGTGAATGTGTATACAATGTATACAGGGAATGTGTAGTTAAAGAGTGTTATTAGAGAGGGACGAGTACTTTTTCACTATGGTATAGTTGAATGTGTGACAAGTATGTGTGTTACAAGTGTGCAGGATAGCTCATCAATATTGTTTCCAAACCTAATTTCTAGTCTTAAACAAGCAGAATCCCTTGTCATCGCGGTATGATCTACAGTTGATGGAGCATATGATAGCAATGTTTTTTTTACCATTTTTAGGAAGTCATGTGTGGAATTACTTTCGTTCAAATTTACTTACGTTTTGACCAACACATACAATGTTCTTCACTGATTCTAGTGATATAAAACTTAACCCCATCTAAATTATATTTTTGGCAATATGATTTATTGAATTTGTCATTTTGCAACCATGAATCCATGGTCCTTCAGGGGTTAACGGACTTCCTTGAAAATGAGAAAATGCATGAACAACAATGGTCACTTACTTTGAGTTCATTCGCATCCATCTCGTTCTGTCCCTTACTTATCGTCTGCATTCCCAAACCAGAAGAGCTCATGTGAGTTCATTGTTGAAATTCTTCCATGTATTCATGTATCACATGAAAAAGCATGCAGACTACAATATCACGTAAATTGCTCACAAGCATAGCTTCCTTGATTTTTTCTTCAGGAGTGCGCTTGAAAGCGTCGGGTTCGTTGAACAGAACCTCCATCACACGTTGCTCAAAGTTATCGTATTGAAAATGAGCTTTTGTTGTTGAGCTCACTTCCTTGTATCTTGCCTGCATGTATAAATAAATTTGAATCCCGATTTGTATAGAAAACCACAAAGTGCATATCTACAGTACATCAATAAATTGCTGACCGTTACAATGACAACAGAGCATTGTAAGAAGTTTGACTTGCTTCCTGCAGATTGAATTTTGGAAGGCTTACGTTAGCAATAAGGGCCTCAATCTGTTCATCACTTGGGTTGAAAGCTAATGCTCGTATTAAGTGAGGAATCTCCCTGCAGTAAGTACCAAACAACAATGCATGCATGAAAATCAGCTGTAAATAAGTAATTCACTTGAATTAATCCTGAAAAATTTCCACAGTGCCAAATTCGAGCTAGCTTCTCTTGTGAATCACAACTGCATCTGGCGTTTAACATAACATTCAAAACTTTAACCCAGGGAATGTGGATGAGCAGGACTGTGTGCTGTAAGACAACTTGGTAAAAAAATATTGCACAAGTTTGACGTGTGTACTGGAAGAAAACTTGGTACAAAAAAAACTGCACAAGTTTGTTGTGTGCAGTTTTTTAAACCACTCTTTACTGTAGATGTAAAATATGTGCGGAATCTTCATTTGCTCATTGGGTGATGGCCTGATATGCGTACCTTCTCCAAAAATAGTGCAATTTTCAAGAAATGTTTTTTTCGTAAGAAAAAAACATTGAAAATTTACAAAAACTAGAGGGCGTTATAGGCACCATCATAACATTCAATAGCCTTGGTTACTACTGCCTTTCCCTGACAAATTGATGTGGAATATCCCACATCATTTCATCCCCCAAATGAAATGATGTGGGATATTCCTCATCACGTCTGTAGCTATGGGGACATGTGGCATCAAGCAAGAGCAATCAACCATGGTGCACAGGAACTCAAAGCACTTCTCAATCACAATTCAATAGTGTTCTATATTTATTTACTTGATTCAATAGTCCATTCAAATACTCCCTCTGTCCCAAAGTTATTGTCATGTTTGAAAGTCATGTTTAAAAGTGCTTTTTTAAGTAGGTCAGAAAAATACTTCCTTGTGGCTAATTTTATTTAGGTTGCAATGAACACATGCAATGTTCTTCAATCATTCTAGTGACATAATTTGGAACTTTTTTAATCATGTTTCTTACAATATGATCAATGAAATTGGTTCAAAGAAATACCAAGCAAACAAGTTGGACAATAACTTTGGGACGGAGGGAGTACAAATCACTGGTCACTCTATAAATAAAGGTGGATGAAACAAAAAGGCACCCTTCTTGAAGACTACTGAATGTTATGATGGCTGCAACTATATACATGGAGTTAAAGACAGAATTTCTAGCATACATAAAATGAGTTAGACGTAAGTCACACTATGTGAGACGCATAAAAGTGGTACCCATATCACGCCATTCCGTGATTTTTTTGGAATTAGGAGGCGTATAATGGACCTTTGGAAAGGTAACAAAAATACGCTACCAACGGTATCTTATAGGCCTCCTAATTCCAAAAATTTGCACTCGCAGTGCGCAAATAAGGATTCTACACATGACACTTGTGCAGTTTTTTCTACCCAAGTTTTCTTATAGTGCTGGTTCTAATGGAGTGGATTGTGAACAAGCTTACTTTTCATGAATCTCGGTCTTCACTTTGGCTCCTTTCCTGACGAACAGCGGATACACACTTTGCAGTATTTCCGCATACTTAGGAATCACTGGGAAGCGTATAGCACGGATTCTGTCCATCTTCTCTTCCTCGGTGAGAACCTCCGGAACCTCTTCCAACCCGGCCTCTTGTTCCTCTTCCGCCATTTCCACAGCTTAATATCTACTGGAAGGAAGTTAAAGCTCCTGAAGCAGGTGTTTCAAAAAACTGCCTGTATGCATTTGGTCATATTCGTTAAAACAGCGGCATTTCAGAGTGCCCCACATGTGACATTCAAGTGCTCAAAACTCCATCCAAGTCTGCATAAACATACTTAACTATGAAACGAGGGTTTCATCTTTGGTAATAACCTGCAAACCTGACGTTGGCCAATTCCTCTTCTCCAGAGTCAGTTTGTTGCTATCAAACTGAAAATGAGATTGTGCACCTTCAAACTGGATTTCCTGATGGCTACATATCTCATCAGTCACTGTTCTTTACATGTTCATGTTGCTGGACGTGAAACCAAAATTTTAGGAGTTTTATTGCATAAATTCTATACTATTGAAGTTGAAGACTGGCTTTACACATGACCAGGTTAGGCATCAAGCATACCCACAACGAACAATGTAGCAAATTTGTAGCAAATTTGTAGCAAAATGATTCTGTATAAACGAAGTTTGGAGCATCTTGTAGCATGACTTAGATAACTAAGTAAAGAATTTACACTTTGCAGATATGTAATTAGGGTTTCCTAACATACCTCTACTGGCTCACTCTTTCATATACAAAGCTCAATGCTGTGAGGTTTGTGTACTTGTAAACCCTAATTGCTTCCATAGCAAACGTCCATGTCCTGCTTACATCCCATACAAATACACCAAACTTGCCGAGAAATCGAAAACCCTAAACACTCCATTCTATTGATTTCTGAATAGGTAGCTCCATGCCCCAACGAAGTGAGTAATAAGGTCAGAACAGCTGCTATTCCATGCAGGCCGGCAGTTTAGGTTGAATAGGGAAAATTACAAATGAAGGTCCAGTAGGGATTGATCAGGCTAGGATGTTGTATCGGGAACCTCCCGTGTATTATCTCGTGTAGAATGTAGCCAGCGGGTACATTTGCCGAGGTGAGGTTCTCAATACTACATGTGTCCCGATTGATCATATTGACATTTGGTTTTTATAAATATTACACAATTCTACATGTCGTCACACACTGCAAAGGAGAAGGCGTCGCTTTTCACTCGGTTAGTGAGTCAAAACGGCATCACTTCGCATTCACTACCAAGGAGCTCAAGATTTGGTGAGTGCAATTCGTCATGTAGGACAAACTGGACACTATTCCAGATTCTTGCGAGTGAGAAGCGACAGCTCCGCTACTAATGACAATATAGACCAAAAGAGGTGCAAGAATTAAGGACGAGAGGCTAAGAAGGAATGAAAAGATAGTTAGTTTGTTTTTTTTGGTTTTGTGTATTGCGTTGTGATCTCCGGGACAATGAAGCTGCAAGTCAGTTCTTGGTATCTTTGGAAAGCTCTCGACGAGAAGGGGTGCACTAGAGTTGTTTTGTTGCTTTTAAATTTGTGGTTTGGAAGTTATGAATTTCAATTGAATTTCATCACCATAAAGTGAATTAAAATTATGGATAAATAATTCTGAACATAAAACAGAAGTAAAAGCATGGCTTGGTCACATAGGGGTTACACACTCACACCAGTAGTGGACGAGAAGAGATTGGATCCCTTTTCGTCCACTGTAGCGACGACTACAGTTCTCGTTCGTCTGAATTTGAGCGATATTCGTCCTAACGCGAACAGAGTTGGCGGGGTCAGTCCTCGTCAACGACCATATTTGAATTTGAAACTGCTTCGGTAGTGTTAGCGGTCCTGCAACGTCAAAGTTCGAACGAGCGAGTGATGTTTCGTTCTTCAGGAACAATTTTCGTTCGTCGAAAATGGAGCGATATTCGTCATAACGTTAACAATATCAACGTCCACATTTGAATTTGAACTGCTGCGGTACAGCTGGCGATTCTGCGTTCCTGCAGCTTCGAATTTTCAGTGAGCGCGAGATGTTTTCGATGTTTTCGGAACAATTTTTTGAAGCACAGTTTGCTGGATTTTTATGTTTGTTGTTTTTCAGGCTTTACAGAATGACCTTCGGCTCTTGCACAAGTCTCTGTTTTCTGTCGTGAGAATTTATTTGCGAGTTTTGTGGTCAGGCATTTGTGGTCTGTGTTTGTGGAGAAGCTTCATGGAGTAGCAGGAAGGTTTTGTTGGCTTGTTTTCTACAATGACGAAGAAAGCCGTTATGGAGAAATTACCGCTCACGCTCTGTATGGAGCACGGCCCTGGTGAGGGCAAGAGCTTTCTCGCTACGCACCTGAAGAAGGTCACCATTGGACGAACTCGTACCAACAGTTACCCGATCAAGGATCCCACTGTCTCACAGAAGCACGCATTCATCGAGTGGCGTGTCAACCATTGGTCTATCGTGGACGTCGGAAGCTCCAATGGGACGGACGTGAATGGGAAAGCTCTCGTGGAGAATCAGCCGAAGCAGCTCCAGAACGGTGACCTGATCAAGTTTGGGGAATCCGTTAAGGTTAGGGTGCAAATCGAGGAGGAAGAAGAAGAGGAAGAGGAAGAGGAAGAGGAAATGGAAGAAGAGGTAGAAGAAGAAGAAGAAGAAGAGGTTGAAGAGCCAGGTATTACGGTGGAGGAGTGGTTCGAGCAGGAGCGATTGCGTATTGTGCGAACCGTCCAGGCCAGAGCCGATGCCACCATCTTGGAGATGAAGCAAAATGCGGAGGAGTTGAAAAAAAGGTTTCGAGAACACGCTGGTATCGAGTAGAGAGCGACAATGTTAACGCTGCAATACTTCATACCAGATACTGACATCTCCTCTTTGACGACATTCTGATTGATTCCGAGCTTGGCACTCTTTCCTGTGCTTAATGTACGATGTGTAGAAATTCGATATGAAGTCAGTGTATGAAACTCCATATCCCATGGATTTTCGATCGCGGCTTTAGTCTCAAAGCTCGGGCTTCATCTCCGTCAGTGCATAGTGGAATTTATTGATCGGTGCTTCTATGGAGCTAGTCACATTCTTTATGTAGACTGGCCCTGTCAGTGTACATAACTCTGTTTCAGTGCTTGCGAGCAATTCTGTTAGGTAGAGCAAGCTTCGCAGCCTGATGAAAACACAAGTAAGCTTCTGATCAATTCTTCGTTAAGTTTCACAAATGTAGGGTAGATATGGAGATCATTTCACAAACAAGTGAAGGGCGTGAGGACTCGCCGCCACCGTCTGTAAACCCTATTGTACTGCTCTCATAGCGCCCTGAACTTTTGAAATTAATCGATCTGCCTGGGGTTTCCATTTACAGAGTAGATGTGGTGTGATTTTGATCGACTCAGTACCTGTAACTTACTACGTATGGACAGTTTCTGCTTCTTCTAAGGGCTGTTTGAGGAAGGGCTGTGCATGTTGGGGGTGCGCTAAAACAGTTGTTTGAGTTTTCTTGCTCCACTCTATTGTAGTTCCGAGCTGGCTTGACATGGATTGTGCTCAAAAGTGTTTCAATATCTAGTCCAAGTGATTCTAACTCCTCAATGATCGACTCAGGTCGATAAAAGGACGCAGGTCTTCTTGCCAGAGAAACAACGTCCGGGTACTCTGCGCTTGGGCTCTCTGTCGACAGCGCGAGAGTGAGTTCTGCGATTCGAGTTTTTGGAACGAACGTCGAAGGGTCACGTACTTGCTGGTGAGCTTGAGGTAGCTTTGGCATTCTAATTTATTGCAATCTTTATGCATATAGTGTGGTATTGCTTTATTGTGCGTCAAGTCGTGTCTCCTTTTCGGCAAGTAAATCATCCTTCTAGAGTTCTTAGCACGCATCCATAGCGGCTTTCTCTTCTTCCTGCTCTCCCATCGATCTTCCGCATCATCTGCGTCCGGTTCACTTCGTAATCACATGCTGCCATTGTATTCGTTTTCATCAATTTCAGCCCTAGTTCCTTCAAGTAAGGCTGCACCACGGTGTGTACTGATTGACCTTATCATGGTAATGTATATTTGAAGCTTGAATGTGTGGGCTTGTGCATGGGATTCTTGATCTGGTGCACATATTTGGATGTGCTATGGTGTCCATCCTCTCAACGTTCAATGATTTGGCCAGAGAGGGAGATGAGTGAGGGAGATGAGTTAAGATTGCAAAGTAGTTTGTTACTCGGTGAGTATTGTTCCTTGGAAAACTCACTACACCGATTATTGCCATTACTGTGAGTCACAGAATTAGTGTGAGACTTTATACCAATCCTCACACTAATTTTAGTACAGTGGGGTACCAATCAAAATGTCGTCATCGAATTCGCAGTGAGAAAAATTCCAGTACTGCCAACTTTGAAAGCCTCCCGAGAGCTCAAAACTTGGTATTTTACCACGAAATTTTAACCAAAGAATCATCTTTAAGTAAATTATATGTATGCCAAATTTCAAGACCAAATGATTCACCAAATGAAAGTTATTCAAAATCTACCAACATTGGTAAATTTCCACTGCTGCCAACTTTGACAGCCTCCCAAAGATTGAATTATTTTTCTTTTGCCATGAAATTCTTGAAACAAAAACCTCTTCATGTGAATAACATATGATTAAAATTTCAAGGCCAAAAGATTAACACAAAAAAAGATATTAACAATCTACCAACATGTGTAGTTGTGGGAAACAATGGGGGAAACTACACACATTGGTAGATTGTAAATATATTTTTTTGTATAAATTTTTTGACCTTGAAATTTGGCATGAATGTTGTTATCATAAAGAGCATGTTGTGCCAAAAATTTCATGGTAAATAGACAATTTCTCAACTGTTGGGAGGGTGTCAAAGTTGGTACCAAAGTTTCCCCCATTGTTTCCCACAACTACACATGTTGGTAGATTGTTAATATCTTTTTTTGTGTTAATCTTTTGGCCTTGAAATTTTCATCATATGTTATTCTCATGAAGAGGATTTTGTTCCAAGAATTTCATGGCAAAAGAAAAATAATTCAATCTTTGGGAGGCTGTCAAAGTTGGCAGCAGTGGAAATTTACCAATGTTGGTAGATTTTGAATAACTTTCATTTGGTGAATCATTTGGCCTTGAAATTTGGCATACTTATAATTAACTTAAAGATGATTCTTTGGCTAAAATTTCGTGGTAAAATACCAAGTTTTGAGCTCTCGAGAGGCTTTCAAAGTTGGCAGTACTGGAATTTTTTTCATTGCGAATTCGATGACGACATTTTGATTGGTACCCCACTGTACATACATCTAAAATGTACATTACTGCAAGAATTCTCAAACACTCTCAATTACTGCGACTCACACTTTTGTTCTAACGACACAGTTATTGTGAGAATATTGAATTATTGTGACTCACAGAATTGGTAATAATTGGTGTAGTGCTAAGTGATTTCACCCAAGATTGTTTAATGAAAGGTATAAATGGTAGTAGTACGAAACTCTCTTGGTTTTTTAGATGTTTACCTCAAACTTATATACTAGTTTCTTTGGATATGGAAGAAAGCATTCTATATTAATATGGTCATATTCATAACAATGGCAAAGAATGTGGATTTTGTTATATTGTAGAGATTCATGACATTGGCACTTTTCAAAGTAGGGTCATGAAATGTAAATCTATACTAGTCGTAGTTTTTATTCCAAATTTTTAGAACTTTGTGTACTGGTAGTTGAATGTTCTAATTTTGGCAATATGCAATTAATATGAAGCTTGGCATTTACTTTTCCACTATGATTGGTACTACTAGAAATAGAATGGACTAAATTAGAAAGTAACTGTACAATCGTATTCTCAACTAGAGTAAAGATATTTTACCAAAATTAAAGAATCATCCAATGGTGGGATCATAAGATTATAGTATGTTTTTGAATTGTATAACGCACACTCAAAAATGAGATTTTGTTCAAAGTTAAATAGAATTTGGGTTAAATTTTAAAAAAATGAATGTAAAGATATTCAACAATGACATGTGTCAACACCTCTCCGTTGCAATCTTTCATGTCAAGGATAGACTTACATATAATTAGTGTCAATTTTACAAGTGATGGTGATTCATCCATGTATAATTTAGGACAAAAAATCATACTTTAAAATATGAAAGGAGTTGGTACATGGATCAAGATCATAATACATCAAGATCAAGATTATTAAAACTAATTTGGTGAGTGACCATAGGACAAATTTGACTAATAACTCTCCTTTCCACAAAAAGATTCTAGGACAAGAGTTTCGAGTTTTGGTCATTCATGAAGACAAACTCTAGGAGGTTTATTTTTCATAAGTCTTAACCCCTAAATGATGGAGGGGGTAAGGGCAAAATATAAATGTGTTATAAAAATTTACTTCTTCAACTTTGATGAAGTTTGGTCCAAAAGAGAAAATGAGGAGCATGATGTTTAGTAATTATTCATACGGTTAAATTTCAAAAAATAGCTTTTTATTCTCTCATAATGAATATAGAAGCCTTTAGCTTCAAATATTTATCAAAATTACAAATTTTATTTTTAGAATTTGAAATTTGATATGATTGGTTAAAACTAGACATTCTATTGTAAAACTAAAAATTGCACATTTTTCAATGGAGAGAACATCATTACTTTCCCCAAATAGTAAATTTTCTAACACTAGCCAATGTAGAGGGTGTTTGTCTTTGAAAATTTCTCCCCGGTGGAGTTTAACTCGGATCGACATGATTCAAATTGGGTTGGAAAGTAGACTTGATTTCCTATTTGAAAATATTTTTTATTTTCTAAAAAAAGGTTTTTTCCATCTCGGGCAGCCCGTAAAAAAGGGCAGCGACCATAAAATGGTTGATCCGTCACTTAGGGGTTAAGTTCATATGTTTGTTGAATTTTGAACAATGATACCATATTTAGTAAGACAATCCTAAACCGAGGTCTGCAACCACAAGACTCTAGGAGGCGGCCAAAGCCTCAGCCCTTAAGCCTTGACTGTAGACTCTCAATGAATCTCTAATTACATTTCATCAAACTTTTTATATGAACTCCCCTAAAGGATCAAGGATTTATGGTTTTAAAATGACAAATTTAAAAGATCATATTGTCAAAAATATGATTTAAATAGAATCAAATTTCACATCACTGGAATTGGTAAAGAATATTACATATGTTGAACTAAAAAAATAAAATTGAACAAAATAAAATCTTCAATTAAAAGTTACTCAAAACTATTGAAAAATACATGCATAAGGGCCCCTAGGAGCTGTATGGTGTAAACATACCAACCCTTTGAACACAAGTAAAGTTAACCTCAAAACTAAATATTAGCATGGCTCACATGTACATAAAGTGTACATGAGAGAACCATTGCAAGCACAAAATCTACCCAACAAATTTGACATATTTGCATTTGGAGACCTCTCCAATATTATCAACATCTCTCCATCACAAGAGATGGTAAAGCATTTAATAGGCTTGCAAAGGTGATTTGGATGAAATTCATCCAAAAGTGTATGAGAAAGTTAGAAGACTTTGAACATGTTTGTGATTCAGTTACTCGATGTTGGGACGTTTAGAGATTAGGGGTTAATCCCTAAATGTGCCGATCCTTTGGACACAAGTAGATACTAGCTTCAAAGATAGATATTAGCATAGCTCAGATGTACATGAGGTGTACAAGAGAGGACCATTGCAAGCATAAAATCTACCCAACAAATTTGACATACTTGCAATCGGAGGCCTCTCCAAAATTATCAGCAACTCCTCATACAAGAGAACTATTGTAATTGGTAGAGAATTTAAGACTCTTTCAAAGGTGACTTGGATGAATGTGATCCAAAATTGTATGAGAAAGTTGCAAGGTTTTGAATCTGTTCGTGATCCAATTTTTGAACACTAGGACGTTTAACCCTTAAAAGCCTGATGAGGATAGTATATAGGTTGGCGTATATTTGACATTTGTTGTAAATAGAAAATTCCAAATTGAGAACCCAATAACTCATTAAAATCATGTGGACGTGAATTTAACTTCACTTTTGATCTTAACCCTGAAACGACAATGCCAGCCCCACGGGCTTGGTTTTAGTTTGGGAGAATCTTGCTCATAACTTCTACACCATTGCACCAAATAGGGTTTTTAAAATTCCAAACCGAGCACCTTAGAGAGATCTATACTTCTTTAGAATAAAGCTAAAGTAAATTAAACATAGAATCATGCTTAAAATGGAATGTAAAATGAGATTTTGGGTGTGGTATCAGGAAAGGAATTGTCGTTTAAGGGTTAAATTCATGGGAGGTGTGGAACTATGCCAAAGACAATGGAATATTGGTGTATAACTAGTGGGACCCGTGCTGTTGAGCACTTGTCTTTGAGCTTGGGTTGCCTCCTCGCTGGATTCCAGCTCGGAACGGTCGAGCGAGACAAACCATGCTGTATTGTATAATAGATACTGGTCAGAAAGGGCTCTCTGGACCTGAAGGGTTAAGGGTTAAAAAGATTCCCTCATTTTCTCTTTTCACGCTTGAAAAGATTCTCAGAAATTTACTTTCTGTTGACAAGAATTTTGCCTTGAGACAAGCCACAGCTTGTGAAATTTATGCCCAGCTGGTGACTGACCAATCGAGGTCGATGCAAACGAGGGAGGCAGGCAGGCAGGCGAACCTCGTTCACATCGCCAGTCTCCTTATTATCTCCTCGCCATTGCTCTGTTCGCATTTCTTTCGTTTCGAGTTCTCCTCTCGTGCGCTGCTTCCCGTTTTGTCAGCAGCCATGGCCACTTCGTTGCATCTGTCGTTGGCTTCGGCGTCCAGCTTACGGAGCGCCTCATCGTTCGTCGCAACCCCTGCCACCTTCTCTCAGCCCAGGTCGGCCGCATTGACCCGCAGGCGCAATGCCAACCTCGTCGTGCACGCGAAGATCCGGGAGATTTTCATGCCCGCGTTGAGCTCCACCATGACGGAGGGCAAGATTGTGTCGTGGGTCAAGAACGAGGGCGACAAGCTGAGCAAAGGTATTGCCATTGTACTGTACCCTAGGGTTTAAGTCCGTTCGCATTGGGAATGTCAATGGCGTTGAGTTTTTTGATCGTTGCATTGGGAACGGAGTTTTTTCTTTTTTTGACGTTGCGAAGAAATGTGGAATGAGAAGAGATTGGCTCTGTTCAGGTGAGAGTGTGGTGGTGGTGGAATCCGACAAGGCGGATATGGACGTGGAGACATTCTACGACGGCTTCCTGGCGAAGATTGTGATTGCGGAGGGCGAGACAGCGCCTGTGGGAGCTGCCATCGGATTGCTGGCGGAGACGGAGGAAGAGATTGCGGAAGCGAAGAGCAAGGGTGGAGCAGCATCGCCTGCTAAACCCTCCTCACCAGTGGAGGAAAAGGCTGTGGCGCCCGCGCCCCCGGCCCCTGCCACTCCTGCCCCTGTTGCGGCGGTCATGGTCGAGCCCGTTACGCCCGAGGTCACGAGGTCCGGCAGGATCGTTGCGACGCCTTACGCGAAGAAGCTCGCCAAGCAGTTCAACGTGGATCTCGCCTCTGTCGCTGGCTCAGGACCTTCCGGTCGTATCACTGCCACTGATGTGGAAGTCGCCGCCGGCAAGGCCCCTACTGCCCCTGCCGCTGCCGCTGCCGCTCCTGTTGCCGCTGCTCCTGTTGCCGCCCCTGTTGCCGCCCCTGCTCCTGCCTCGATTCCTGCTCCTGCCGGTTCTGTAGCGTTCACGTCGATGCAGGCCGGCGTTGCCCGCAACATGGTCGATAGTATGACCGTCCCTACATTCCACGTTGGTTACACGATTACTACTGACGCGCTTGACGCCTTGTACAAGAAGGTGATTCTCTTCTTCCTCTTGATCATGTTCTACATTGGATTCCATTCTTAATTAATCAGAGTTAGGTTTTCTAGCGACATCCTCTGTTTTTGAATGGTTCATGTGGTTCGTGGATTAGAGTGCTTCTTTCCTACAAGAATTTAGTAAAATAGTGCAGGGATGATAGTAATATTAAGAGCAGTGCTGGTATTGTTCTTGTTAGGCACTGGGATATCACACTGACTAGCTGTTTGGTTGAAAAATAGATCAAGTCAAAGGGCGTGACGATGACAGCACTTCTAGCTAAGGCTTGTGCTCTTGCTTTGGCCAAGCACCCCGTGGTGAATGCCTGCTGCAAGGATGGGAAGAGTTTTACCTACAACGAAGACATCAATATTGCCGTTGCCGTTGCTATGGATGGTGGTCTGCTCACACCAGTCCTAAAGAATGCCGATAAGGTAATTTTTGCCGAATGGTAACACCGTTCTGAGCTTTTCTATGCTCATTAATGGCATTAGCTGGTCTGGGATTTGCAAACTCTACTATTGGATGGTGGCTTTCCAGGGTGATGCATTATGCTTAATGCTGTAGTTAATAATCATCTCATTGATATTGCGCTCTTGGGAATACGTCTTATGTTTTAAGATTGTTGACAAAATGGCCACTTCTACTTTTGCAGGTGGATATTTACTCATTGTCTCGCTCCTGGAAGGAGCTTGTCGACAAGGCCCGCGCGAAGAAACTTGCACCAGCGGAATTCAACTCAGGTTTGACTTCTAATGATCAAACCGCTTTCTATATCTTGGAAATTGTCTATTGTTCATGACCAGATAGTCTCTATATTGAGCATTTTTCATGAAGTTCACTATACTAGTAGTCTTGGATGTTTTGCTTCCGGTTTCTGAATATATCGTGGGTTTGGTTGCAGGAACATTTGTCTTGTCAAACCTTGGAATGTTCGGTGTAGACCGATTTGATGCCATTCTGCCCCCTGGCGTTGTAAGTATCACCTCCTGTAGCGTTTAATAGTGTATTCAGTTGATAGCACAGCCTTGATATTTCTGAGACTTTTTATATACCGTTCGTAGCAGATATGGGACTGGGGTGTGTCAAAGAAGTAGTGCTG
Source organism: Pohlia nutans (assembly GCA_022496805.1). Lineage (NCBI taxonomy): Eukaryota > Viridiplantae > Streptophyta > Bryopsida > Bryales > Mniaceae > Pohlia > Pohlia nutans. The sequence goes on from CM040090.1 coordinate 10,916,869, forward strand.
CAATCTCAGGCTCTCTTAATTGAATCATAGGATTGTTTTGGAATTGGGCTGACGTGTCATACGTTGAACAGGGTGCCATCATGGCAGTTGGAGCATCGACTCCCACGGTGGTTGCAACAGGAAATGGCTTGTTTGATGTGAAGAACAGGATGACGGTAACGTTTCTCCTCTTTGTTTGATTTCCAGTTTCAGGGTTTTGGTTAATCAAATGTTACATTTTCTGATGTGTTGGATGAGTAGGACACCGGTATCTTTCCAGTGGTCAATTATTAGTTGCGTGGTGATGAGTGTCTGACCTATTTGAGCTGGTGGAACAGGTGAATGTTACTGCCGACCACAGGATCATCTACGGTGGGGATCTAGCTGTATTTTTGCAAACATTGGCAGCAATCATTGAAGACCCCAAGGACCTAACCTTGTAATTTTAGTGTAGGTAATTCAACATCAAAAATGGGTAGCCACTACGTATATCCGTCATGCATGCTCTCACCATTTCATATAAAGATGATTCTTTTGATTGCAGAGGTATTAGAACACTTGGCTGGCTTTCTGAAGTGGTTTGGGTACTCAGACTCTAGAAGTTGTGATGCATCAATCACAGACCTGGTAAGCTCGCAACAAGCATAGGCTGTCGCTGCAGTTTACATCGATCTTGCAACCAAAGAAATCGATGCCACATTTGCCGTAATCCTGCAATCGATTTGCAACATGCTTGTGGAGGAGCCGTTTGAGTTCACTCAGCCCTAAACCCGGACACGTACATCTCGATGTTTTTTAGTGAGCATTCCCACCAGTGATGGGTATCCTCAAATTTCTTTTTAGAAAATGACTTTTTTGCCAGCCAAACTCCTCGTCTAGCAAAATTTAGGTCTGTACTGTACATCAGGATCGGAAATGGGGATACCAGCCTCATTGGCGGGCATGCTCTTAGATCTGCCACAACGATGTCCACCGGTACTCAATGGAATTATATTTCCTTGCTTGAATGAATGCTTGAGTTTAACCCCTAACTGCCTAAGCGTCCATTTTTTGGACTATGTACAGATTTCATCCAAAATTTCTCATCCGTCATGCACTTTTAGCAGTGTGAAATTTTTATTGTAGATTCTATGGGAAGTTAGCTTCATGCATATACGATCTGATTAGAAAGGGGATGATTTGTGAAATTTTTATGCCTCATTTCATGTTGTAGTGATTCACCCAAAATTTTAAATTTTTTAGTGTAAAAGTGCTCTAAAATAGTCATCACATAAAATTAAGCAACCAAAAATTTCAAATTTTATACAAAATTATTGGTAATAGCAATCATAGATCTAACCATATGGATAGAATCTGAAATTCACAATGTATAACTTTTATTCATATATCAAGTTCAAAACTTTTATAATGCATCTTTGCAAAACTGCCGAATTTGGAAAGGGTTCTAGGCATTTAGGGGTTAATTTGTGAGGAGATGAGAATTAGTACTTCATTTTACACTCTGAACTCGATATTATCACACTCCAATAGTGGGAGTCACAGTCATTGAACAACGGGTAGTGGTGGAGTCTCTACCATAGCATTTACCTTAGATTTACTTTTACACCTTGTTTGTATTGTTCAGCTATGGAACTCCTTGAAAACAAAGCGTTTCTGTAGTCTCCCTTGGTGGGGCAGAGGTAGGATGTCCTAAAACCACCAACTTAAGAAATATGGCCTCATTTTAACAACGTTATTTATGAGAAATATTTTTCGGTCATTTGGAAGAACATTTTTCATGGAATTCACAAATTTTTGCATTTTAAGGTAGACGTACCTTAAACCACCAATTCACCTAAAACCACTAACTTCTATAGCCCTGTTTCATTTTAGGAAGGAAATGTAAGCTTTCATTACATGCCTTATGCATCAATTGCTCAGAAGTTAAGTTATGTATCGACAAGTTACATTTCCTCCCTAAAGTGAAGAAAGGGTGTAGAAGTTGGTGGTTTTAGGTGTAAAGAACTTTCGAAGTGAAAAGAACTTTGTGACCCAAATCAGACTTCTAGGTTTTTCCATGTCCACACCATGTGGTACTAATTTTCACTCATAATGATACCCATAACCACCAATTATTTCTTTGCAATGCGTGGCATGCCATTGGTTTACTTGATTAGTGAAATTGGTGGTTTTGAGTCCCAACTGTGGTGGCCCCAAGAAAGGTCTACATGTCATAATTGGGGGAGGTGGTGGTTTTAGGTCGTCCTGCTTTAGTGGATTGATAAAAAGATTCAATGGCTCGCAAGATCCCTTTTATTAGAGAATCTCATTACGAGAGAGATTTGGTAGAAACATGGTGATTGAGAGGTGGCTTATTTTTTCTCGTTTATCCACTTTTGTAGGTATTACTAATTCCACTCACCATACCATCTTGCCATTTTGACGCCCACTAATATTACTTTTGACATGTGAAGATAATACTCCCTCATCTTATAATAGGTGATGCTTTTGATATTTTTAAAAAGTAAGCAAACTAGAATGATTTCATCAAATCTTTTAATATTATAAGTTTCTATTTGGAAATAGTTATATGCCCACGCTATATTACATTGCATATAATATGTGTGGCAAGTGTCATGTGGCATGTTGTAGCTCGTAGACTGCGGCAAACTACTCAATCTCTTTAGATCAATTGATGAACTTGTTCATGCTATGGAGGAGGCATATGATAGCATATCAATCCAGGTTTTGAATAAGATTTTCTTGAGTTTGTAGTGTTGACTAATAAAACTATGAAAGTAGGTAGTTGCAATAGTTATAGGGTTCCACATATGAACATAGATAGCTTCACAAACAAAAGGCACTTTGTGTGCACTAGTCTTGTAATTTTGCTTTGTCACAATGTAGAATGTGTAATACAAGATTTAAGAAATGATTTGTTTGGAACAAATTTTGTTTTCAAAAGCATCACCTATCATGCGACGAAGGGAGTATTTGTTACTACATAAACATGTGATTGGACACTTTCCACATGCCAAGTTTCGAATTCATGTGTGTTGGTTAACAAGAGGGCGGTGTAAGAGAGTTCGGAGTGTATTCATCTCTACATCCAAGTGTGTAGTTAAGGAGAGACTGAAGAAAAAGGCAGACTGAAAATTCTGTCTCATCACTCGTTTCAGTCTGCAAAAATTTGTGGGATCCCGGACGGTCCAGCCCAGACATTTAGATTTATCTCATTAGGGGTCGGTTTCAGACAGCTCAGCCCTAAACCAATCACAAGATGCCATGTGGCATTTTAAGATAGAATTTAATTAATTTATATAAAAATTGGATATTGTATGAAAAAGTCTATTAATGGTTTTAGATAAGGGCCAGTTTAGAGTATATATAAAGAGATGTGACAAAAAAAAATGGATTATCATCACTTTACTGAAATGCAATTTTTAACCCTTTAGTGCCCTAGTGACCAATAAGTGGTCACTAAATCACCAAAAAATGAAATGCTTTAAAATTTGTGAACTATCTTAGATGTGTAACTTTTGATTCGGTAAATGTTGCAAAAAGTGAGAGTCACAATAATTATGTGTGAGACCATTCTTAACCCTTTAGTGCCTAGGGTACTGTAGCATGAAATCACGGAAATTCAGACTTTTTTTTACTATACTGGAACCCCTGCAGGTGTAATAATCTATTTTAGTAATTGACCGTTTGAAATCAAAGTTAACCCAATCACCGATACTTCGTCGAAATTCCAAAAAGATCCAACGGTTGAATCAGTGGGTTATGATATTACAAAACACCGTATAAGAGCTGCAGAATTTGATGTATTTGCAGGTGAGTCACTTTGGCACTCTATATAATCTTACACAAATTTTTTGAATTTCAGACAGAGACGTTCAAGCATCACTCATATTGACAGAATGCAAACAAGCCATTGTACTCATTCAGAATGCTGTCCTAGAATTTGCAATCGTTTTACAACTGTTTGCTTGTTCTATGTATACAGTTTCTCTACAACATTTCTACAGGTAACAGAATTTACAGTGAAATCGAGTTTGTGCATCAGCATACAGTAAAGATAAGAGGAAGTACAGGGGATCATGCGTACTATCGAAAAAAACAAAAAAATGAAAAAAATCTATGCCGAATACATAGTTGTATCAGAAATGCTACAGTAGAATACATACCTACCATCTTTATCTTCTCTTCTTATCTTTCGCCTTCCAAGCCGCACACTTGTACTATCTTTCTAGTCTTCATCCCGCAAGCACTTAGTGTGACCACATTTCTGTCCCTGACATTGAAGTTATGAATAGTGAACATCACAAAAAGACACATGGGAACGTTGCCAACCCTTCTAATGTGGTCGTTCCCAGTTATGCAGCACCTGCTGAGAAGTCACCTAGCAAGCTATAATCCCATTCAGCTGAAACGGACTCCTAACTGTTTCTACTGTTCACTGAAATGAAAGGTGAGGTCACCCGTGACTTCATCGAACCACAAACTCTGGTTGCATTTGTTGCACAAAGAGCGGTTCAAAATCTGTAAAATAAAACGACCTCCATTGAATTAAATCTCGACACTGAATTTATACAAGCACTGATTGAAAGAACCATGATCGATCTAGATCATCAATCATCTTCAAAAAGCGTGGTTTGCTAGATCAACACCCTGATTGACTCCCATTACAAGATTTATCATCGGCTCAATTGAAGATCTCCAGGAATAGCAATACTCACTTGCAAGTCGCCCGGCAGTCGCACATGGTGCAGCAGCCGCATTAGCCAATTTCGCAAGACATAATCAATCGATGCAAATGCAGTCACAATTTAATACAGAATGCTACTTCACTTCCAATCTTTTCAGAACATCATAGCTTATCAAAACGAACGAGACAAGAGACCATCGTTACGTGATGTGAATTGAAGAACGAAAAAAAGATGGTCAGGCTTCGATTGAGCTTACCAAAAAGCAGGCTGTGTAGTCGAGCGTTACCGATGTCTGGCCCGGTCTCGTCCTGCAACCCGACCTTGCCTTTACAGGAGCCCTAGAATCATCGCTTCACTAGACGAACGCGTATTCTGGTAGGCTTAAGAGAAATGGAGGCGCTCCACGATCGGTTAACGACACAGAGAGTCAAAAAAGAGGAGAGCAGCAATTGACAGGAAGATATCGATGATGATCAGTACGTTAACTTGCGACCCATGGGTCGGCATCCACAGCAGCCAGAAAGAGGATTTGCATTTAATGATCAATGTCTTCTAACTGACGCCGGGTGTTTCTCAACGGCATCTTCCACAACCGACGATGCAAGTCTCTCTCTACACAAGTCTCTCTGTAGACAGAAGCTTTGTCAATGTTCTACATGATCATCCTCCGGAGCTAACTCTTGCTCTTCCCCTGCGGCTGCCATCAACTCATTGAAATGTTTCGACTTTTCAAGAATTATCTCAACCTGTCCATATTCAAGTAAAAACATCTCACTGTCATCCAATCATGAACTGCACTACATCACATACAAGTACCACATACCGCACATAGAACAGTTTTCGCTTTCTACATAACAGACAAATAAAAAATGAGCAAATATGTGCATCATGAAACGTACCTTAGCTTTTTGAATGGGTCGACCTCTCGTCTCATCTTTCATGTCCACCGTTGACGTAAGAATTTCTACACACACGAACCAAACATGAACCTAGGTTTCCAGCTAACATGTGTGTACCTATTTCCAAGGCTGAGAGTTCGACTTCCTCAAGCTGCTGCATGTATGTCTACGAGACAAGAAAATTTATTGAGATTATGTTATGATCAACATTAATAATATTTAATAATAATAATAATATTATTATTTAGTATCATTTACAAATTGAATGTGGTTAGTTATGCAACAATATGGGACCTGCTGTGGGTTTCCTTGAGATAAGGTAGAAGCACCTAAAACTGACATAGTACCTAAAGTCGATAATTTCTACACATGGCTTTCATTTTAGAACGCACATCTAGGTAGGCCATAGATGGCTTGTCGTTTTGGTCAACAAAAAATAGAACTATTACAATTTTGGTCAACAAAAAATAGAACTATTACAAAAAAGCACACATGAATGACTTGTTTACTGCCTACATATGACTGTGTTGCAAAATTGTACTACATGCGCACCACCATTTCATTATGACCAAGGAATTGAGCTAACAGATTTCTCTGATATATTACCAACTTGCTATTTGAAGATTGGACTTCCAATGTTGCTATATAAAAAATGGATAAAAAAGAAAAGTATATCTCCACAATCTTCCCTTATCATTGGAATGTTTAGCCAATAATTCTACAGTGATGTTGGCTCGTGATCATCAGTTAGGGTTGAGGTTCGCACATTGAGTCCAGTAAATTAAGCTGTGATTATGAGCTCCGTTTTCGTAGTCTATAAGGTTACTGAACTAGGCGAAATTTATCAAATCAGTATTCATGATTCATTCATTCATTCCTTATAATCGGAGGGCAAAGAATTGCTCAATTCTTGACAAAAAATAATATTCAAAGCAGGTGATTCTCTTGTCTAAATCCAGTCGAATTGATCTCACAAAAAGAACAAGGATTCGCGTCGAGGTACCTCGTCAAGACTGTTATGTTTGTTACCTCTCCAAACCCTAAACCCTAACCCAGTTCCAAGCACAAAAATGATACTGAGGTCTGTCACAACATATGGACTTTTGCATTGAATAGATTATATATGTGAGCCTCCCGCTCACTGAACAAAACCACTGCTGTACCTTCCAACCATGCGTGCACAAGCACAATGAGCAAACCCTAAACCCTAAACCAGTTTCCAAACACAAAACAAGCACAATGAGACTGATTTGGTTCTAGACAACCAATTTATCCACATCAGCAACCAAAATGGCATACAACAACAAAGCATATGCAAGTCTCTCTCTATGCAAGTCTCTCTCTAGACTTATACTAGTAAACAAAACCAGTAAACAAAATCAAACCCTTGGTGGACATGATATAAGTCTAGAGAGAGACTTGCATAGAGAGAGACTTGGTGGACATGATATTGAAGACAAAACTATTAAACAAAACCAAACCCTTGGTGGACATGATATTGAAAACAAAACTATTACAATTTTTTGAGAATTCCCTGCACATACAAGCACAACAAGCCTACTAGTATAACTGAAGATGAGTCTTTATGCAAAAGCTTACTCATACCCTTACCCTAGCAGGCACTTGTACCCAGAAATGGAATAGAAAATTCATACCTTGAAGCTCTGCGGCATCGTTGAGGAGGATGTCCGACAAGGGGCGAGGGTCTCTTCGAGACGGTCCACTGTGCACCATTACATCAACGCCTACTCCATGTGCTCCATGTTTTGGCTCCAAAACGAAGCAGGATGAGGAATCAGGTAACGCATGGCGACTCTTTGGTGCCACCACCTTCGGAGTAGTACTCTCAGCTGCAGGGCATGGCTGAATGCCGGTGGGCATGAATGGCACTCCGTACATGTCGTGGCAAATGTTCAGACGTGCGTCTTCGGCAATTTTATCGACAAGGGCAGTGATCTCGCGCACAAAAGTTGCACCCACGCATTTGCTGCCATTCTGGGACGATGACGACGGTACCGAGGTTGAGGCAATTGATTTTCGAACATACTTTCTAGTAGGCAAGCCAGTTCGTCTGCTGATCGGGATCACAACCTTCGCTCTCTCCATTTCTTCGCTCACCTCGATCTTTGTATTGATGTGCAATGATGGCCCCATCCAATGTTCACGATGAAGAATAGAACTATCAAGATGATCAACTGCATCCAGGTCAATCACGCCCACCCTGTCTTCGACATTAAGAAACGTTGACATATCCGGCGGTTCAGGGAGACCTCCATGCTGTGAAGTAGGAGACGGGGGAGGGTCTGGTCCGTCAATGTGCACACGCTCAGACGATGTTGGCAGCGTCAGGCCACACGTCTTGCCGTAGTACCCTGTTAAGGTTTCTGGAGAAGCCATCTTGCTCGCCCTCAGAACGGCGCCAACTCCAGCCGAGGATGGCAGCGCACTGACGTCGGAACAAATACTGCAGCTGTGCAGGTAAGAGGTGTCGAAGGTCGTTGAATCCTTGAATGTGCGCCGGCAGCGGCAGTGACAGTAAATAATCTTCGTGTAACAGCGAACAGATGATACGCAATTTGTATCCCCTTGCGCCTTGTTTGTTCTTGGCCCAATCGTACAGGACTTCAGTAGCGGCTGGGAAAGGTGGCGCCACGAAAGGAGGCACTGGCCAGAGTCGCAAATTCGGTCCGCCGCTCGATAATCTACTACGTCTACTACCAGGAAGGCTAGTATTTTCGAGAACCCAGGAAGCATTCTCTTCTGTCGCAGGCATGGTACTCAACGTTGGCAGTGAATTTTCACGCATACAGGATTGCATTTTATACCCTAAAACTCCAAGTCGCAATACACCTCTATAATTAACGTAAAACAAAACAGCAGTCGGTGGAAGCATGGAGAAGAAGAATGCTTTAGAAATAAGAGGATGACTCCCCTGTTCGTTTGTATTGAAGGCAAGGCGGCTGCACAGCTCCCTAACTCCAATGTTGCGATCGTGTAGGACTCTCCGCTTTTCCACATCGCATGCACAGAAAAATCTCGCCATCGCCATTACTCCTCTGCCTTCGGTGGTCCCTCTCCAAGCGCTTCCTTGCAGCTAGTCGTGCAAGATAGTTCTACAATTGAATCGTAAGGAGCATGGACGAATTGGTGACTGCCATCTTCAAAAGCCTGAGTGGGGGCCTGCAGATCCAGATCTCGAAGCATCTGCAGGGTTTAGCCTGCCGTGAAGTGCCGTCACAGGAGCTATGTGGACCAACAGAGGAAAAGGGTGGATCGCAAGCTAGCTTCGAATGGGACCGTTATTGAGAACAGATTAGTTCTTGTGTTCCCAACATTACAGGGAACAAGCGACCACACACATCCACATCAGTGCCTCCTTCATCCAAGACTCTCGTTTCTTTTACACTGTCTGATACGTATGCTTCACCTGCATGTACGTATTATTTTGATGCTGCGGTGAACATTATGGATTTCTGAGATGAGTGTTTGTGCAAATGACGATCGGATTACAGTATACTGTTGGTCTAGCGAGTGCGCAAATCTGAACTTTAGAACTGAAGTTCCAATTCTTCACGGATTCTCTGTTATTTGCATTTCCGATGTTGCAGTGACCATATTCTGGCTTGCTAGGCACTAAAGGGTTAACATGATAGATTGCAATGGAGTGGTGTTGACACTGGTTATTGAGAACATCTTCACTTTCATTTAAAATAATTTAACCCAAATTCTATTTAACTTTGAAGTCTCACACCCCCCAAAATCTCATATTTGAGTGCGCATTATACGGTTCAAAGACATACTATAATCTTTCAATCCAACCGTCCGATCTTACCAAATTTTAATCGACACTTGTTTCATTAAGCTATGCTTACATTTATATGGTTAAATGTTATTAATAGTATGCCTAATTTCTACAAATAAATTAAAAAATATCACCCGAAAAACTGTGGTTTCTCCTGAACCACCCTGGGCAATAAAAGATTAAAACTCTTAGGCCTCTCTCTAGGTGTAATTTGAACTTGGACTAGAAGAATAGCCATGTAAAGTGAGCTGATTCTTTTAATGTATTGTAATCACAATAACTAAAGTAATGTTGGGCAAAAAATCAAAAAAAATAAAATGTGTACAATATTATACATGTATATATACATATATAAAATAAATATTATAACGGCATTTTTAGCCATGATCTCTTGGTTTCGTGATGAGAGAGCCTTTTTTTGCTCGACTGGTCGCAAAATCTATTAAAGCATGAAACATTACCCACTAGGTCACTTTATAGACCTTTTAAGGACCTCGACACGCGTGATCATTTTTTTCCGGTAGTGTAAACTCCCTGTCTCTAAATCCCTGGTGGTCTAAAACCCCTAAGTGACGGATCAACCATTTTATGGTCTCTGCCCTTTTTTTACGGGCTGCCCAAAATAGAAAAAAACTATTTTTATAGAAAATAAAAAATATTTTTAAATAGGGAATCAAGTCTACTTTCCAACCCAATTTGAATCATGTCAATCCGAGTTAAACTCCACCCGGGATAAATTTTCAAAGAAAAACACTTCTACATTGTCTAGTGTTAGAAAACTTACTATTTTGGGAAAGTAATGATGTTCTCTCCTTCGAAAAATTTGCAATTTTTGATTTTAGAATAGAATGTCTAGTTTTAACAAATCATACAGAATTTCAAATTCTAAAATAAATTTTTTAACTCTGATAAATATTTGAAGTTAAATGCTTCTAAATTCATTATGAGATGATAAAAAGTTATTTTTTGAGATTTGACCGTATGGGTAATTACTAAACATCAAGCTCCTCATTGTCTCTTTTGGACCAAACTTCATCAAAGTCGAAGAAGTAATTTTTTATAACACATTTATGTTTTGCCCTTACCCCCTCCGTCATTTAGGGGTTAAATGCGGGCACTATTTATTCACGCCTCCTTTTTCTGGAATTTCCATCTTGAGCACCTTCAGTGCTTTTTTTGGCAATTGTTTTTTGGTAATTTGGGGCCTATGCTCCCAAATTACCCTAGGGGGACCTACTTGGTAATAAAAAACCATTGGAGGAGGGGGTTGTTTTTTAAGATGGGGCCCGAACTGGACAAAAATAGGGGGCACTTTTGACCCCATTCATTCAAGAGCACCGGGGTTTTAGAGAAATCGGTGAAAACCCAGTTGTCTTGGGACAAATTCATAGACTAATCACAGATTTTAAAAAGGCATAAGACAACTTTTTGGTCCCTAGCCTAAACTGGCCCTGATTCTACCAGTCTACCTTACCTGAACTTGAAGGGAGATCAAATGGCTTATCTACAAGCATGGCAGAATCTGCGTCTCCTCCATTCCTCGAGCTCGTCTCTCCAACTCTTGTCACCAAAATCTGAACTTGCTTCGGCAATCCCACAGTGGCTGCTGTGCATTTGCGATTTGCTTCCCTTCAATTCGGCCATTGCAAGCCCCGATTCATGTCATCGGCCATGTTGCAAGTCAGGGCTTCCTCCTGTGCTTCCTCTCGCTCTTCGTTTTGTGCAGCCATAATTATTCCTCTCTGTTCCCCTCGCTCCGCGTCTCTCCGTCGTCCTTCCGTTCGCACTCTCCCAGTGTTCGCCGTGCAGAAGTCGCCCAAGGGGTTCGGCAAACCGGGGGCGAACGAGAAGAAGCCCAAGAAGGTCCCCGATGGCACTACTTTGCGCAAACAGGAGCCACAAAAGGATGAGGAGGGGGAGGAGCCCGAGGACGATGTGGTGCCGGAGGTTGTCACCAACCGCATGCTCAAGCGCATTACCTACACTGTCGGTATTCCGTTTGCTGTCGGAATTGCCTTCTTTGGCTTGTTCTATTACTTGAAGGCGGTCAAGAAGGTGGACATTCCGGAGTGGCTGCCGTTGTTCACCTCGCTTCTCACCTTCGGCTCTTCGGGCGCCGGCATCACGTACGGCGTCTTGTCCGCTAGCTGGGACCCGAAACGCGAGGGCTCCTTGCTTGGTTGGAAGGAGGCGCAGCTCAATTGGCCTGTCTTCTGGGAAACCTTCCGTGGGAAACGTGATAGCGGCAAGTCCCGGTAGGGTTTACGACGTTCTAGGGTTGCTACACCGATTTCTGATTGTTGTGGAAAAGACATATGGCAATGCCGTTCCATTCGACGGGCTGCGAACATTCAGTGGTGTTCACAGCTAAGTGGCGAAGGCCGTCTACTCCCTTGCCCCTGCATTCCTTGTCGATTTGGATTTTCGGAGCATTGAGGTTTGTTCTTCGCAAGAGCACGGAGTTTTCTGGATGCGGGCGTTCGTCCCGGAGCTGAGCAGGCGAGAGCGAGTTGCAATTCTCACATTTGTCCAAGTTTTCCTATTCTTGTCCTATCATAGTGGCTTTGAGCCATCTGAACGTCAGAGAGTTGATTTTTTTAGGGTTTCCATTCGGTGGAATGAGCTTCAAGATTATCGTGAGTGGTTTCTGTACTGATAGTGAGCAGGAGCGCTTGATGTGTCTGGTGTCGAGGCCATTTGAAATTGATGAAGCACCTGTAATTTTAGCCAATCTTTACTCTTGTGTCATATGTTTCTACTGCTTGAATTTCGGAGTTTTTCACTATCCGTTGCGGGCATACTGACGAATTCCATTGCAGTGTAGAATCAAGCAATCATCTAGGAGCTGATATAATTGGATTTCTTGTCTGTTAGGCTAATGCCGCTGCACTCTGGAACGACTTCCAAAAGTTATGAAGAAACGAAGCTGATGTTTGGACTTCATGTTTGTTATACTGGAGCAAATACATGCGCACTCATACCTGTAGTCTCATATATGGCTCTACTGATATGGGATCAAATGCAACATTTTTGTATGGAAGTCTCTTTTGAATTTGGATTTCTTGAATTTCCGCATGATCCTTCACGAAGCCACCGAATCTTCTGAACATTTTGACACGCTCAGGAAAATCAACGAATTTCCGTGTCAACTTCTATAAGCCGAAAGTGGGTGTATAAAGAGTCAAAGCTCTAAATGACAAATGATGGAGTCGTGAAGGTTTTCAACCTCCTTTCCATACCAGTAGCAATGTGAATTGATCACTGTTGAGCATACTCGTTTTTTGAAATGTAGTGATGAAAAGCTTGTTGGAGAAAATTCTAGAGAATTTGAGCAATAGACTCCTCTGGCGGCGGCACTGTACTAAACATGTACTGAGGATAAGTGAGTGCACAGTAGGGTATTAACCCCTAAATGCCTGAGAGACTAAAAAATGGCTTATGAATGAAGTCGATTGTTCAATTCCAACTACTGCGTGGATGATTTCCATCCAATTCTTTTTGTGAAGGGCTTTGCCTTGGTGATGCCACCTCTTCAAGTTAAATTCAAATCATTTAAGCTATTTTTAGAATTTACATGGGGTCCCAACTACAAAAAGAGTCGTAAAAATGATTCACCGTGTAGTGTATTTTGAATGTTTTTGCTTGTTCTACTTAAACTAAATTTAGGCTATGAAAATGAGTTCCATTGCATTTGAGCTTAACTAACAAAATGAAGCTTGCCAAGTCTAGTTTTTACTCCACTTTGAATTTTTGGAAAAATCTAAAAATTGAGTGTTTTATTATAGTTACAAGTTTGGTAGGTATCACTACGGTGTAGCAAAATTTCTAAATTTAGATACACGGATGATTTTCATCAACTAAACTTTTCTTCATTGTAATTTACACCTTCGGTAGAAAATTGATACATTTTGTAATTGATGTGAATTTTCTTTACAATCACTTCAAAAAACAATAGTAATTTCAAAATTTCACCAAAATTTCACCAAAATTCATGATTTGTAATAGACATCTGGCTTCATCTACTAAAAATATAAAGTTGAATTCTTTTATTATTTTAGTCGTAAAATTGAGTGTGGTATATAAAGCATGATTCCATGGTCATAGGCCCAACCTTTAGGGGTTAACCCTTTAAGGTTCCAATTCAACACTGTTTTCAAAGAAACGTTATAAAATGTTAGATGAATACCAAAAATGGATTTGATGTACAAAGAAAAGTTGTAAATGTCAACGCGAAGATCACATTTGTACGGTTGGATTTATCATTTTTTTATTAAGTATTTTTAATTATTTTTGCAAGGTTTTCTCTTAAAATTCGATTAAAAATCCCGCATTAACACAAAAAAAATTAAAATATTGTAATGAAATTGAAATAACATGCTCTATGAGATGGTATGGTTTCCATTATTTGGTTCTACTTATTTTGGAAAATAATTGTTTAGGTGTACTTTTTGAACTAAGAATGAAACTTGACATAAACCAATTGTGTGATTTTTCCAAAAATCATAATAACCCATTTTAAAAATCCAAACTGTATAATAGATAGTAAACTTGCACAAGAACCAAGAGAAATTTACGTGGATGAAAATTGTTCAATTCGGATGAGAATCGAACAACTTAAATCTGTTCGTCGTCCAAATATTGGACGCAAGGAGCGTCAAAGGGTTAATTTGAACACTGTTGTATTTTGTATCTATACATTAAACATGTTTAGAATTTAAAATATTCACGTATACTTACATTAAAATATATCTAAACCGGAATATATCTTTATACAAAGGTATTTAGAGATATAACCTGATGTATACAAGGGGGTTTTAGAAGGGGTCCATGTGATTCTCAAACATAATGCAGAGTGCACCCTTGGGTAGACTCCTCGTATGCTTCATTTGAGCAAGATTTAAACAAGATGTGAACAACACTCAGTACAATACTCACCGAGTGGTCGAAATTTAATACATGGTAGCTATTTGAAAAGTTTTTCAAAATTGAGGAAGATCGACTATTCATTTGCATTGTTTGAGTAAGATTTGAACAAGATATGAAAATCATTTCGGATCTAAACTTTCAAAAGTTCACTCCATTCAAGTGATTCATTGGAATTTGATGGTGATTGTACGTAGCGTTTTAGGGATTTACCACGTAGCACTTGTGGGGGTTTGTTCTCGGGTTTGTTGCGTAGTGCTTTGGGTGTTCACCGCTTAGTGCTTGCGGGAGTTTGTTATGTAGCGCTTTCGGGTTTCACCACTTAGCACTTGTAGGGGTTTGTTGCATAGCATTTGGAGTAATGTTGCAAAGTGCTTTGGAGGTTTCTTGTGGAGCACTTTAGAAGTTTGTTACGGAGCACTTTGGAGGTTTGTTGCCTAGCGCTTCGGGGTTTGTTTTATAGCGCTTTGGAGGTTTTGTTGTGTAGCATTTGTGGGGGTTTGTTTCATAGCGCTCTGGGGGTTGTTGCGGAGCACTTTGGAGGTTTTGTTGTGTAGCGCTTTGGGGTTTCACTATGTAGCGTTTATGGGTGTCTGTTGCAAAGCACTTTGGAATTTGTTGCTGAGCGCGTTGGAGGTTTGTTGCCTAGCGCTTTGGGGTTTGTTTTATAGCGCTTTGGGATTTCACTGTGTAGCATTTATGGGGGTTTGTTGCGGAGCGCTTTGGGGGTTTGTTTCATAGCGCTATGGGGGTTGTTGCGGAGCACTTTGGAGGTTTTGTTGTGTAGCGCTTTGGGGTTTCTCTATGTAGAGTTTGTGGGTGTTTGTTGCAAAGCACTTTGGAATTTGTTGCTGAGCGCGTTGGGGGTTTGTTGCGGAGCACTTTGGGGGTTCGTTGCATATTATTTAGCACTTTGGAGGTTTGTTGCATATTAGTACTTTGGAGTTTGGGGGTTTGTGTTGCGTAGCGCTTTAGGGGTTTGTTGCGTAGCACTTTGGAGTTTGTTTCATAGCACTCTCGGGTTTGTTGCGTACGCTTTAGAGGTTTGTTGCATAACACTTTGGGGTTTGCTTCATAGCATTTTGGAGTTTGTTGGATATTAGCACTTTGGGGTTTGGGTGTTTGTGTTGCGTAGCGCTTTAGAAGTTTGTTGTATAGCACTTTGGGGTTTGCTTCATAGCATTTTGGGTTTGTTGGATATTAGCACTTTGGGATTTGGGTGTTTGTGTTGCGTAGCGCTTTAGGGGTTTGTTGCATAGCACTTTGGAATTTGCTTCATAGCACCTTGGGGTTTGTTGGATATTAGCACTTTGGGGGTTTGTTGCATAGTGTTTCAAATGGAGGTTTGCTCAGTAGCATTTTGGAGGTTTGTAGTGGAGCCCTTTGGGAGTTTGTTGTGCAGCCTTTAGAGGTTTATTGCATAGTGTTTTGGAATTTGTTGTGCATGTAGTCCTTTGGGTTTTTTTGCATAGCGTTTTGGGTTTCTTTGCGTAGCACTTTCGGGTTTTGTATAGCAATTTTTTTTATTGAATTTAATTTTATTAGTTTGTGGGTGTTTTGTCGATTTGTGGGATTCCTAAATGTCTTTCATCAATTTTATATTGTTGTGTATTGATTAATTGAGATGATTTTTATAGTTTGAGGCAAAAAGCAACAATAAGGGAGGAGGTGAATGGTTTAGAGGTAAATGGTCTTTTTGAGATGAACGGTTTGACGGCTAAGCTCGATGGAGAGAAGTTTGGTATGAGTATTTGACAATACCAGTTGGCCATCATTGTTTTGCAATTCAAGAAAGGAGGATCAAGGTATCATCCATCCACCACTTTTCATTTGTATAGATTTTAATCTATATTCACCATTTTCATCCATATGGGTTTTTACTCAAGAGTGTATGGTGTTTGTTTTTCATTGCATATTCAATAATGGTTTATTTATTGATACACAATCTGTTGTATGCATGATTTATCTATTTCTGGAATGACCCTACTACATAATTCACAAACTCCAGAAATCAGTGAAAATTTCGAACGGAGGATATAGAAGGATTTTGGCCAACGGAGGATCCTCCGATAGATCGCCGCATACTTTCCGCCTATGGAGGATCCTCCGATGTGCTCTATTATGTTCCACATACAGTTTTCAACACATACAGTTTTCAACACATACAATGCTCTTTGCATAGTAAATAAACTCTGTCTTGTCCAGAATTAGACAGTCCGTATTTGAGCCCTTTTTCCAGAACTAGATAAATCATGCATTTGTATATGGTGATCTTTATTTACAAGAAAGCCTTGTTATTAACCTACATCTTTTAGAACTCATGATTGAGCATCTCGGCTCTAATATGCTAGTAACTAAACGCGGGCATCTTGATTTGCTTAGTAAGTTGCTCAAATTGTAGCACCCAACCTCAACAAAGTGCGCAAGATTTAACATGACGTTATTGGTTGTTTGCTTGATTTTGTTTCACATTAATTTGGTGTTGAAGGGTGAGCATTCATTTGTAAGGAGACAATTGAAACTCACTAACAGGTAAAAGTTCCAACAAGTAAATTTGTGTTTTCTTGTTTAACTACTTCTTATCATATCTTCTTCAATTTTCTCACCAACAACTTTGATGTTGTTCTTGAAGGTTATAAAAGAGCCTTTTGAAATCAGATGTGAAGAGTGTTTTTTTTACTTTTTTTACTTTTTTATGTCATATTTTCACAAAATCATCTACTTTCATTGATGTATGATATAATTTACATGTGCATGTGTTCTCCAACTCATTTAGTCATCTTCAAAGGTTGGAAGTAAACTGTTGTATTTTGATAATTCTTTAGCTCGGCCAAAGGTCTCTATTAGATAAGGATTTTTTTAAGTTATTATTGGTCACTAGAGTAGGTTAATAGTAACACTTCAATTCATTTATAGCAATGTTGGTATTTATTGAATTCCAAAAAATTCGCACTCTAAAAAATTAAGACTTGATATCAATCCCTCCTAGGCTCGTTTAGTAAGCCTCCCTAGAACAACTTTCACGTGGTGATAACAAGACTTATGACGTGGCCTTTAATGGATTATGGGTTTGCAAGTGGTGTCTCGAGTGATGTCTAGTTGGAAATTTGTGCAGGGATATTTGCAACTCTGGTGATAGTTACAATGTGACAGTGGTGTAGTGTTGTTACAAGAGTTACAAAGTTGTACGCTAGGTTGTACTCAGTTGTAGAGGTTTGCAATTCTGCGATGAAGTTGTGGAGTTAAAAAAAAGAATGGCATCATCAGGAATTTCGGACCCCACTGATTCTGCACTGATTCGGTGCGATTTCCGATATTTCAAGGGTTCGTACGATTTTCGCACTGATTCCGCATCGTTGCGTCATTCATCGCAACTACACTGATATGACACGATGTTCGTACAAGCGGATATAGTACTGATTCGACACGATTGATACATCCATTGAAAACGTATGAATTCAGCACTCTTTATAGTCGTCAAATGTCGTGTTTTAATCGTCTTTAAAACTACACTGATTCAGTGCGTTTTTCGTGCGACATCATCTTTTCCATATCTAGATTTTATTTTCTTTTTATATCTAAATTTGATCAAAATAATATTATTAAAAAATATAAAATAAAATAAAATATAAAATAATTACATTCCTCATTACCCACGTCAATTACACGGAAATTGCCCGCACATGCGGTGGGACCCACCATAGCTTCCCGAGCTCTATCGCCAACGGTGGGATTTGAACTCTCAACCTTCCGGTTGCCAATCAAGTTCCCAACCACCAAACCACCTCAAACTCTTCATGCATAGAATGGAACTCTTTTGGTAATTATCGAACTTTTTTTTTCAGCGGACTTTGAATGTTTTTAACTATGTGAAAAAATCTTTTTTTCCAAATTTTTTTTTGCACTAAATTATGCAGGACGTTTTCCATATCTAGGATTTTTTTCATAATTTTTTGAATTTTTGAATTTTTTGCCAAAATCGTGTTGGCAGATCAGGGATTCAGGGCTGTGAGCTGTTTTTTTTTTTCAGCGGACTTTGAATGTTTTTAACTATGTGAAAAAACTTTTTTTCCAATTTTTTTTTGCACTAGATTATGCAGGACGTTTTCTATATCTAGGATTTTTTTCATAATTTTTGAATTTTTGAATTTTTTGCCAAAATCGTGATGGCAGATCAGGGATTCAGGGCTATGAGCTGTTTTTTTTTTTTCAGCGGACTTTGAATGTTTTTAACTATGTGAAAAAAACTTTTTTTCCAATTTTTTTTTTGCACTAGATTATGCAGGACTTTTTCTATATCTAGGATTTTCTTCATAATATTTTGAATTTATTTATTTTTTGCCAAAATTGTGGTGGTTGTGAGCTATTTTTTTTTGCTCCTATGATGAAAAGTACA
This sequence comes from Pohlia nutans, assembly GCA_022496805.1. Taxonomy (NCBI): domain Eukaryota; kingdom Viridiplantae; phylum Streptophyta; class Bryopsida; order Bryales; family Mniaceae; genus Pohlia; species Pohlia nutans. Next base: position 10,935,556 of record CM040090.1, read on the forward strand.
ATGATAACCAATAATACCAAATTTGAATTCTAAAAATATAAAATGTTATTTCTTTGAAATTTTAATGTGTATTGCTTCTAAACTCTATAAATGTAGATCTAAAAATGTTTTGGGAAATTAAACTGGAAGTATAATTTAAAGAAGATTCTTGGAATATTCCAACATATTCCAAAATAATATAAAATATTTTGAAAGATTCCAAAAGATTCCAAAAGATTCCAATATATATATTAAAATATTGTACACGGATGTCGTACGAAAATAATTTGCATTACAATAGATACTGAAATCGCACGAATATAATAAATGGCATTAATATGATACGTATACGATACTGAATTCGCATTAACTAAAACCGCACGTTATCCGTGTCTTGTCAGCCATGTGATGTAAATACACGATTAACGCACGGATTCCGTCAAACACGACTTTCGTGCGGAAACAACACTTTTCTGATAATCATTGAAAAGACACTGCATCGACACTCTAGTAATGCATGTCACTTCCGTACCGTAACGACAATTCTAAATGCACGTATGACGTGCGGAATCAGTGTTTAACGATAAACGCACTGAATCAGTGCAGAATCAGTGGGGTCGGAAATTCCTGATGATGGTGTACAGGTGGGAACTCTCACAAGGGTTTGTGACGTTTTTGCGGGGTAAAAAGTACATAGTTTGGCCTCATTTTTTACCCCCTTTAGCATTGTATCCAGAAGTGTAGATTGGGAGTCGGGGGTCAAACTTTGACTCCCTTTCTAGAACTTTTATTGGGGTAAAACATGATTTACCAGGGTAAAACCATGGTGCTTTTGACCGGCATGGAGGCAAAAAGACTGTCCTAGGGTAAAAATCACTTATTTCGCTCCCTCCACTCGAGTTTGGCCCTAGAGCCAAAGTGTGAGGGTTCCTGTGACAAAAGCTCCTTGCCAGTGTTCATTTCGTTGGGTCGTCACAACGAAGTGAAGTTTGTGGAATGTGGACACCAACTGTTTTCTCCTCTTGGTTGTGAGCGAGTGGTTCAACCAAACCATGGTTATAGGGAACCCTCATAGTTTGACTCCAGAGCCAAACTCGAGTGGGTGTGAGCGAAATGAGTGATTTTTACCCTAGGGCGGTTTTTTTTGCCTCCATGCCGGTCAAAAGCACCATGGTTTTATCCTGGTAAATCATGTTTTACCCCAATAAAAGTTCTAGAAAGGTAGTCAAAGTTTGACCCCCGACTCCCAATCTACACTTTTGGACACAATGCTAAAGGGGGTAAAAAATGAGGCCGTACCATCTACTTTTTACCCTGGCAAAAATGTTTGGGACCCCTGTGAGTCAGTGACCAAGTGAGTGGAGAATGGCACGAGATTCCAGCGTTCCCGAAAGAGTGCAGAAGAATGTCTGAGTCGTCTGGCAAGTAAGGTTGAGACACCCATTCCCGACCAGGTACATCGGAATTCTCCAATGTAGTTGGTCCGACACTTTTCCGATGGTTTACCTGCCTATCGGTTTTTGATACAAAATTGATATCGGTTCGGTGTCGGAAATATATCGGATAAGCTTCGTAACAATTGGCATTGTATTTGTGTTGGAACAACATTGGATTTTCTTGTATTGATTTAGCATAATTTTGACATCATACCATTGGTAATAATGACTTAATGTTAAAACGGCATCGTTTAAGCAAATTATATATTTGAAAAAAAATAACGTTGTTTTGACACCGGTTCGATAACCATCAGACCAATGATAAAACGATAGTGTTTTTATGTTAAAGTTACTACATTTGTCGTTACGATGATAAGTTGACATAGGTTCAACTAGTGTTGAAACGATGTAAAAACAATGTTGAAACGACATTGATGTATTATGCAATTTTTGTAAAAATTGCATTAAATTAGTATTAAAACAATGTCGTTGCAATAATAATTGTATTTTAACCCCTAAAAGCCCCAGGGGTATTGGACAAAACATAGATGTGTTATAATATGTGCCTCCTGTATGTTTGATGAAGTTTGGTTCAATAGACAAAATGTAGGGAAGCATCTCTACAAATTCTCTGTACAGTCAAACTTCCAAAAATAACTTTAGACCTCTTTTTAATGAATTTAAAAGCATTAACCTTTGAAAATTTGTATAAATTCTAATTTTCACTTTTAGAGTTTGAAATTTAGTGTGATTAGTTAAATTTGGTTTATCTATTATAAACTTAAAAGAAACAAAAGAAATGATGGAGGGAACATCATTACTTTCTTCAAATAGAAATTTTTGTAACACTAACACAATGTTGAAGTGATTTACTTTGAAAAATTCTCCCGGGTGGAGTTTAACTTGGATTGACATAATTCAACTTGGGTTGAAAAGTAGACTTGATGAAGTATTTTAAAATGTTTTTTATTTTTTCAAAAACTTATTTTTTGGGTTTGGGGAGCCCGTTAAAAACAGGCAACAACCAAAAAACAGTCTCTTGGGAGCTTAGGGGTTAAACTTCTTTCCTAAAAAATCAACCATTTAATAATAATAAAGGTGACATATGAAAGATTGATGACAATTTATGATGATGCATTGAATTATGATGCATTGAATTGTGATGATCATGCAAATTTAATCAATCTTTCCATATCTCAACATTTTCAAGTATTGCTTGAAATATTTAGATTAATCACAACAGAATAAATATATAAATATATATATATATATATATAGAATATCTATATATATTGAATATATATATATATATAACTTACTGGTAATTTAATTTTTGATGTAGGCTAAACTCTCAAATATAATTATACAATTTTTTCTTGGAAAGTCTAGGCGAAGCAACCTAGGGGGTCTAAGCGCAAGAGCATGAAGTCTCTAGATAAAGACAAAGTAAGAGTCATGAGAGGATAGATCACACGGAAAGTTCGAGATGAAAACTGCCAATTGTTGGAGGTGATCAAGCCTACAAGTGCAGAGCGTTTGGACAAGGAGCACGATTATTTAAACAAATTGGCGGAGCTCCAAAAAGGTAACACATGACAATTTATTTATTTTGAATTTATTTTGAATTGTCTTTTTTATTTTAAAATAATAATCCATGTAAGCCTTTATGCCTCAAATGATTTTAAATTTACAATAAATTCACATGGCAGATGACATGTGGTGAAAGTTGGAATACGAAGATGGACATGTTGATCCATATGGATCAGCAGCTTTCCACGGAGCTATTGCAATAGCTTACTATGGTCGTAATTATGATAGGAACAAGGTTTTTGATATGACTTTACATCAAGCAGGCTGGTTTACAAACGTGGTAAGTAATTTAAGTATCACCAAGGCTTTGCATAAAAAATACTTTTTAATTTTTTAATTTTTTTTTTGATAATTTAATGTTACATTTAGTTGACAATTTCAATATCATGATCTAGTATGAATTTAATGAGTACTTTCAAAGTTTTGCATAAAAGTTTACATAAGTATGTTTTTGTACAAATGGAACAAACCATGGAGAATAGTAAAGACCTGAGAGAAAAAGATACTCGTGCAATAGATGATGAAGTGAACAAGGCCTCAATAAAGATCATAGAGGCAGCTGAGGGAGGATTATTGACTCCCGTCAAAATCATTGAATTGCTTAATGATTGATGAAGATGCCAAAACATAAACATAATTATCAAATGTGTGTTAGGATTGTAGCATTTTGATTTTAAGTAGATGTCGAATAAATAAATACATAATTTTAGTGTATTTTTAATGGTGTGAATAGTTGTGAGCTTGATTTTGAAGAGTTTTATTTTGTGGTATCAAATTATTGTCTAGTTGGCAATACTCTTAATTGAAATTTATATTAGTCAATTATCTTTTTACAAGTGTGCAAGTAGTGTGATGAAAATTAAGATTGTTGCTAAAATTCATTAATTTCTATTGTAATCTTCATTCTGACTTCATTTTCGGATTCTAAGTGTCCAACACTTGATGAATTTTTATTTAATTATTTATATTTGTTTTTTAATTTCAAATCAATCTTTTCTAAACACAAATGGAAATACCATCTATTGGTATCGTGCAATGGTTGAGTCATCCCAATTTTTAAATTTGAATTATCTCTCTATTTATATTTATAATGCTACCACCAATTAACCCTTAAGTTCCTAAGGGTTTTTGCTACAAACTACGTGTGTTATAATATGTGTTATTTATGAATTTTTGAAGTTGTGATGTGTAATCTCTAAATTTCATCCACATGGTTGAATATTTTTTTTTAAAACATAATTGGTTTGTGTCGAGTTTCAATCATCTCTTCGCCCTTCGACGCGCCAACGTTTATATTCGGGACGTTGGATGATTTCTGACGACGCATCCCTTCAAGACATACAATGATGTCTTTCATCCATCCAAATTTTTCTTGATTCTTGTGCGAGTTGGCTACCATTTGTACGGTATGAATCTTCAAAATAAGATAATATGAATTTTTGAAAAATTACAAAAGTGGTTTATGTCAAGTTTCAATCTTAGTTCAAAAAGTGAGACCTTAAACATGATTTTTTATAATAAGTAGAATCAAATAATGGAAACTATACCATCTTGTAGTGCATGTTATACCAATTTCATTACAATATTTTTTAAATTTATAGTGTTAATTTTGGATTTTTAATTCAATTTCAAGATAAAACTTTGAAATTTTAATTAAAAAGTATTAATAATAAATATGATGAATCCAACCGTACAGATGTTATCTTCACATTGACATTTACAACTTTGTTTGGTACATCAACTCCATTTTCGTTTTTCATCAACCATTTTTAAACAAATCTTTGAAAACTGTGTTGAATCGAGACGTTGAAGGGTTAATACTTGTTATTCCAATTTCATTACAATATTCAAAAAAAAATTGAGTTGATTTTGGATTTTCACATTGACGTTTACAACCTAGCTTTGTATATGGACTTTTTTTTTTTTTTCATGAAACATTTTTCACGAATCTTTGAAATCAGTGTTGAAGGGGCCGGGATGTTAAAAAATTTAAAAAAAACACCGAAGGTGACTTCGGGAAGAAAACAAAAGGTTTTTTTTTTAATGTATAGTGAGTTCAGTGAACTAACGGTGTGTTCATATCACTTCATATACATTAAAAAAAACAATGGTACATGTAGTGATAGTTAAGTTTGAGATTCATGCAAGCCGGACTGAAGTGAACTGTTAGTTCTTGGAAGGTGTTGGGTTCGAAGCCAATGGATGTACAGCTGTAGTGAAGGATGTTACCAGATTCGTGAGGAGTCAGGTTAAAGGTGGACTGCAGGGTGGGGCCAGACGTGACGTGGCGGTGTGCGGGGGCGTCGGAGGGTGAGGTGGCATGTGCCAGGTGGGGCTCAATTATTTTATTATTTTATTTTTAATTGTATTTATAAATGGAATTGATTTTATATTGAATTAATAAATATTTAACATTATATCAATCATGTTTTGGCACAATGTTGACATTGAATTTATTACCATTTTTATTGCATAAAACCAACATTGTTGTAATGTGTGTCGATTTACTATCGCATTATCACTAAATCAATGGCAATTTATTGATATCGTTTTGCTATTCATTACATGTAGTTCCTATATTGAATCGATTATTGTAGTATGGACATGATTCAATGTCGAAACGATATCGATTTTTATGAAAACCTAATTTGAATTGGAAATTTGCAAAAAAAGTGTCGGAAATGTATCGGACCGACTCTAAGGTGAATTTGAGATGTACACAAAACCAACCACTCTAGATTCTTGCCTAATTTCTAGGTTTTGAAAGGGAAGATGTACCTCATTTGTACACTAGAGCATATGATCGGTTTTTGGTAAACCTAGTTAACCTACAACTTCTACTTAAAAAATTTGTAGTTATTCAAATAATTATCAAAAATTAATTAATTAAATATGAAAACTTCTTAAATTTTTAATGCTAAAAGAGAAAAATAATCAAAATATCGATTCATCTATTCCAAGTATAGTACATGTCTTATTTGATCGGTTTTAGGTGTCTTGACCTTACTTCATGGGTGAATTACGTTGGAATGCTATTCCCTAAGCTTATACAGTTTGCATGTAGATCTTGACTGTCTCTGTTTGAGGCCTGCACACAAACTTTAATTTCTTTGTAAAGACTAGAATGCATAATTCCTTGCTGTGACATTCAAACATATATTATGTAAGTTCACTTGAAGCTCTTATGCATTGTAAGGCCTGTGAATTCCTGTTGAGCCTGGCAAAAATGGAAGAATTTAAAATCCTGGATCCCTTAGATTTGCGTTATTGTTGTTCACGCATTAGAGGCAACGACTAAGCTTCAGCAATGCACAAATTGGTGAGTCCAGGATGTTGTTTCCCAAGTGAAAAAATCAACCACTGGATGTCCCCTGATTATAAGCAACCCTCGGTCAGCACAGTATCTTTCTGCTTGGCTACCCGTAACCAGCTCTGATTGAGCGCAAGTGTCTGCTTGCACTTGTTTCATCCACAATTTGTTCATAATCATGCAAGATTCATCCATGAAGGTAGCAGTTACGGGATTCTTCATCCGGGAATAGAGCTTGTTATGTTGGATAACCCTCTCGCCGCCTCACGGCAGCTTGAAGGTTACCTAGTTTGTAGTCGTCAGAGTCATCTTCTGAGCAAGGTTTTCAACTTGAGCCTGTATATTCTGCATCCAGTGCGGTACTTGAAGCAGTATATTCGCCTTGAGATTCCTCTTATGAAGCTCTTTGAGTGAAAAAAATGTCAGATACAACTGTGAATGCTTTCCCTCACCTACAGGAACAGGCTAAAGTGCAAAAGTGATTGTGATAATGAGCTGATCATCCGTGACAGAGGTCTATGATACAATCATGTATGCAGAAACAAGTATGCTTCACCAGTACTCTACAAAATCCTTTACTGCTAAGTTGAGTAAGTGTACAGTACATCGCAGCGGTTAATACGGACTGCAATTAAGTTTCAGAAGGTCCACTCCCCATAACATTCAGTAGCCTTCAAAGAAGGCTGCCTCTTAGTTTCACCCACCTTTATATATGGAGTGACTAGTGATTTGTAATTGAATGGGCTATTGAATCAAATAAACAATTACATGACACTATTGAATTGTGACTAAGTGAGTGCTTTTGATTATGGTTAATTGCTCTTGCTAAATGTCACATGACCCCGTAGCTACTGATGTGATGTGAAATATCTCACATCATTTCATTGGGAACGAAATGACGTGGAATATTCCACATCATTCTGTTTGGGAAGGCAACACTCACAGCATTAGAGAAGAATTCAGGCCAAACGAGGGCGCTGCCTCACTGTTCTCATCCATGCACATTCCCTACAGCACATCAATAAGTTACATAAGTGTATCAGATTGTGTGAATTTGCTATTATGTGAATTTGCTATTGTGTAAATCAGGGATACTATCTATGTGCCAGTGCAGCTCATCAGTGTATCCATGTGTCAGTGCATCCATGTGCACATGTGTACATGTGTACATGTACTAGTTAACTTCGCCATGTGGCTGCTCGTTAATTTCACCATGTGACTGCGTAGCCACAGGGCGAACTGTGAGTGGACAGAGATAAAATTTTCGCCAACAAGGCACGCGTGCATTACGGTTCCCAAAAGCGGGAACGAGCTGCACTGCGCAGGGAACTCGTAGCCCCAATAACGGTTTAAATCTCTTCTAATGAGGCTTCATGCAAGAAGGCTTCATGTAAGGAAGTTTCATACCTTCAATCTACTCAGAACCTACACATCTTTCCACAAATCATATTGGGGTGGATTTCCTGACCGATTAACCCCTAAACGTCCACGCATCCAGTTACTGGATGTTTGTTGGTCAAACCCAATTTTGATCTTGAAGATGACTTTTGTTGCTAATGCATCCAACTAAGAAAATGAAGTTTATTAAGTCTAGTTTGTACTCCACTTTTCAAATTTTAAAAATTCCAATTATTGAGTATTTTATTGCTTGTGCAAGCTTTGTAGGTCAAGGTTTGAATTACACTACATAGGAATGATAGGATTTTCAGCTTTCGAATTTCAAAATTGAAATAAAAAGTTTCTATGGAAAACATATCATGTGATTCTCCATTGTAATTTGTACTTGCTCCCAAAAAAATATTAAATTTTTAAAGCTTTTTTGTAATAAATTTTATTTTTTGAAGTATTTGACATATAAATTTGTTAAAAATGCCGTATTAAATCAAAAAAATCTAAAAATTTCAAGACTGATAGGAAACATTCAATTCCATGCATGAAAAATATTACAAAATATATTTTGATAAATCTTGAAGGCCAAATTTCAGTAAATTGTGTAGTTTGACTTTCCTACAAAAGAGTGGTACGCTTAAGGGTTAATTATCGCTTGAATGGTTTCAATCTCCTTCTCGAATGCCGTGCAGATGAAGCCATTTGGTCCCTCCTCCGCCAATACCCTGAAAGCTGTGTTCAAATATGCGAGAACCTTTTATATTCTAAGGCCTACTTTATACACAGGCAGGCTGGGCTGGATGGAAGGTCGGCTCGATTCAATCCGACCCAAGTTAGGAGTTCGGGCCATGGCAAATCTTGTCTTGATTTTTTCATATGGGTCGAAATATTTGCCGCTAAAATCATGCCACATAGGACACCACGTAGGAAAAATTGCTCCTTTCAACTCGGCCCTAGTATAAAGTTCTTGGGTTGGATTTGAAAGAATCGAGCGATCCTATTGGTTGAAATTGGTTGGAATTTGAATAGTTCGCGCCGGCCCTCGATCCGGCCTCAAAAACATAATGGACCTAATTATGCAACATTTGAAAAATACTGTCTACATTGATATCCAATGAGGTGTTCATTACTTGCATGTATTTTGAATGATGAGCAGTATTTGAATTGCTAATTCATTCAATTCCTTATGACCCATATTAAGCTTCATGATTCCCTTGTGAATTTGTCCTATAATAAGCTTCTTGTTTGTTCAAACTAGTATTCCTATTGGTTGAGGGTGCACAACGTTGTGCTTAGAGTCCACACCATTGAACCAGTTAATGCTTTGATTTTGAGGGTTGAGAAACTTAATATAGGACAAAGGAGTACACGCATACTCATTTGATTGGTATTTAAACTTTACTTTATGCTCACATCCTTTACTATGGGGCCCTCATATTTTTTGATAAAATGATTTATTCTAATTGTTCATAAGGCTCTTTAGCCCTTCTATTGTCGACCTTAGAATTAAATTGGCCACTATTCCCAAATCACTATAGCAAATTCAAAATCATGAGCAAGTCCACATCATTTTTAGCTAAAGATTGGGTGGTGAGACATAAATTGTATTTAATATTAAAGCTTCTACAATGCTATTGTTGAAAAGGGTAGACTCAACTAACTACTAATAAAAGAACCTTATAGTTTTGGCATATGAGGCTAATATTTATCAAAAAATTAATTATATTTTTGCATGAATTTGTTTTGTACCAAAATGGCTACGAAGATATAGTAATATAGAATTATCTTATAAGTCATGAAATGTTCGCTAGCCTTCTCTTGACATTAGGAGAAAAATGGGGTCCCAAAGGGGCCTTCTAAGACAGCCCGTGTTAAGTGAACCGGCTGCCCATACACCCCTCTCCTTGTAAACCCATTGGTGAAGGTCGTTGCCCGCTGACAGCGTCAGAAGCCACAGTGCTGGCAGTGTTGGCAGCGTCGATTGGCGCGACCCACGGAACTGCACTGCTGGCAACCACGGTGGCACCATTGGTGCCCTTGTCAAAAGTGCACGGTTTTGCCTAAAATTTTCAGCACGTGCCAAAGGCAAAGGCCCCTTTGTCACTACAGATTTCTCCTAATGCTTGTCGTTGGAATTGTTTTTGCTAAAATTAATTGAATTCTTATTCAACTTTTTTTGGAATGAAAGCATGCCTTAATTGCATGCGATTTAATCACACCAGTTGACCTTTTTTTTTTTTTTTGTGGGTCAATTATGAATTATGGTCAATTATTTAAGTTTAAATTTTAAAATTGAGTCTAATAGAGACTTAATTCATTCGACTACTCATTTGCATTGTTTGAGTAAGATTTAAACAAGATACAAACCTCATTTTGGATCTAAAATTTTGGAAGTTCACTCCATTAAAATGACTCATTGGATTTTGATAAAGCCAATTGTGAACATTATAAGAATTGGAATTTTCAAGCATATAAATAGTTAGATGGAATTTGATGAATAATAAGTTGTTGAACAATCTTGAAAAACTCTACAAGATTGATCCATCAGGTACTTCTTTGAACCCATTATGATACATCTAGCATTTCAAGAAAACTCTTGGGCACTTAGGGGTTAAACGTTCAAGGTCTTTTTCATTTTTTAATATCATTTTAGTATGCATATTGTCACTTCTTGTAGACACTTTTTGTTTTTCTTTAGAGATAATATCAAAATGAATATCAAAATTTACTCAAATAAACCAATTTATTACATTTTTCCATTGCTCCAAAGTATGACAGTACGTTATAATACACGCTCTCTATTACTATTTATGTTTTTTTCTCAAATTTGGATGACTGCAATATGGCAAGAGTTTAAAATTAGAAAGCTTTACATCTAATGAATAAAACATTTCATTTCATGTAGATGAAAAATATTCAACATAACCAAAACTCACAGATTTCATCATGTTGTACAGCACGGATCTTCAAAATACGATATTGTGATTTTTTGAAAAGAAACCCAATTGGTTTATGTCAAATTTCATTCTTAATTCAAAAAGCAAGATTTTAAATGTGATTTTCCAAAATAAGTAGAATCAAATAATGGAAATCATACCATCTTGTCTCATGAAGTACAAGAAAAAAAATTCACATAAAAATCAAATATTCACACCTAGATGACATGAAATACTTTAATTCAAGTCTAATTAAAAATTTTAATTGAATAAATTAATTTTCATGTTTTTATGCTTTGTGGGAAAATTGCCAAAAAATCAGCATTTGCAGGCACTGTAGTACAAAATGAATAATATTTATTAATCCTTCAAATGAATCATTTCAAATAACACATCTAGATGTGCTTCATATCAAAAATTGGCACCAAAATGACGTCATTGAATATTTTTAACAAATGTTTTAAAATTCAAAATAGTTGGGACAAATTCTGGTTTAACCCCTAAGTGACCGATCAACCATTTTATGGTCGCTGCCCTTTTTTACGGGTTGCCCGAGATTAAAAAAAACTTTTTTAGAAAATAAAAAATATTTTCAAATAGGACATCAAGTCTACTTTCCAACCCAATTTGAATTATGTCAATCGGAGTTAAACTCCATCAAGGAGAAATTTTCAAAGACAAACACCTCAACATTGTCCTAGTGTTACAAAACTTACTATTTCGGGAAAGTAATGATGTTCCCTCTTTCTAAAAAAATTCTTTTTTGAACTTTAGAATAGAATGTCTAGTTTCAACCAATCATACCAAATTTCAAATTCTAAAAATAAAATTTGTAATTTTGGTGAATATTCAACGATAAATGCTTCTAAATTCGTTTAATGAGTATCTAAAACATTTTCTGAAAGTTTGACCGTATGGATAATTACTAAACATCGTGCTTCTCATTTTCTCTTTTGGACCAAACTTCATCAAAGTTGTAGAAGCAACATTTTAAAACACATTTAGGTTTTGCCCTTACCCCTCTGTCATTTATGGGTTAAGATCTTTTTTAAGATCTTTAAACCTCTTGAATTTTAAGTGAAATTTCTTTTGTGCATTTGATAAGTGTAGGAAATCACAACCACATCTGGTCGATTCATTTTTTATTTTGTTTTAAAGAGGAACTCATTCAAAGCTGCCATAAGGGCTGATTTTAGTGTTAAAAGTTAGGGCTTTTGGGGTACCCATATCAAACCATTGCCGATAAGTAATGAACTCTTAAAAAGTCCTGATTTCAGTTACTATGGCCTTTTGCAGAATAAAATACTGCTTACTTGCCACACTATCATTAATTACAGCACACTTATCACACATTCAAACTATGTCATAGTGATTATTTAAAGACCCAATTAAAGAAGTCAAGGGTGGCACAACTTCAAACTACTGCTTAGTTACTAATTAGGAATTGGCAGTCGGATTAAAGAAGGCAGGGTATAATACAAACTAGCGGCCAGTTGGAGGTAGAAATAGGGTGTAGCCCCAAATTGAAGTCACACATTCAAGACAGCAACAGCTAAATTTTTTATTTCGCATGAGAAACGCACAGTGGCAAAACAACACTAAGGACGAAACTGACAGAGACTTACTTGCATGTAACTACAACTTACTAGTAAGTTGTGGCAAGGCAGGAACAAAAACAAGCACCAAATGAAGCCTGGAAGGACTAAGGAACAACAATCAACTCATGTGAATTTTCACCTCAAAGCGGCGGATAGCTCTATGTACAGTTGGGGTATGATCGGACTACTTAGAGAGTTTACTAAAGAGTACTCAACTGAAGGGCAAGGAAAATTTTTGTCGAAAGTTCTTACCTCCTGCCAAGTATGTGACTGAACACTAGCATAACGCAAATTAAAAAGATCGAAGCTATACAATGGCCAGTACATCCAGTACCAATGCTGATTCGAGAATCCTTTTTTCCTTTTGCAGATGGAATCATTTGAGTGATGTGGACCGTGATGAAAGGCAACTTACTGGCTGCGTCATTTGTTGCGGAAGTACATGATTGTATTTTTCTAACGTCGTGAAAAAAACAGCTATGATTCATAAACCAGTGCCCCAATTTTCGTCTTGTACAGAGAAGATTGCAGTCGGGAGCCGCAGATCGGAACACAACGTCGAATTCCAAAAAGGCCGATCAGAACTCCATGTCTCCTCAAGTCGAAGTTGAAGCGCTCGTGTTTGAGGTCGCTTCACATCTCAAGGACCACATCTGGAAAAGCACGAACAACAAATTAAAGAACGGTCGCTTTTTGACAACACTGTAATCTCCAGCCTAGTTAGTTCTGGAGTAGTCAACTTGCTAATGCCAAACAAGGCCATGGTTATAATCAAAAGTGATTCGTAAGTTAGCAACTATCTAGTCGGTGAAAGATTTTCAGCACTTGCTTTAAGTATGATCGTAACAATCACTGTTTTAGACTTCAGCGCTTTGACTTTGAGAATAAGTATGTGTATTTGAATCTCATTGGTTGCATATCTTCTAAGTTTGAAGATTCTGTAATGAGTTGCAAGAAGTTTAGAATTATGGACAAGGTAACATAAAAGTACAGCCTCGTTAATCATGGAAATGATGAGGGTTGTTATCCCGGTTATTATTTCCGTAATGGGAAGTCCTTTACTTTCACGTTATCATAGGTAGCCTTAACGATCAGATCATGCTCAATCAAGGGCCTCAAAAGGACAGCATAACGTTGAAGAAGGACAAGACTATGAGATAACACCATGCTCTTCATATCGAATGCTTGGTTGACAGCAGATTTTGGATTCAAATCCAACTGCCACATCATCCTGCATTGGCATAATTTTTATGGGATCTAACAAGAGGTGGTATGTTTTGCCAACTTACATTCTGAATCGGTCTTGATCCAATGTCCACCATCGCTCCGGTTCGACCCGACGCTATCTGAGAGCTCTTCCTGAGCATTCACCATGTAACTTCTCTCATGCATTGCCACTCTTCTCCTGAATTCTGCAACTTTCGGGCTGCATGCGTCGCTGGGAAGTCGGCCTGGTGGTCTCGTCCTGTTCTCAAGGGGCGGAGTGACTGGAGTAGTCAAAACTTCTCCACTCTTACCCCCATTTGATGGTACACCCTGCAGCATCAGAAAATGAAAAAGAATGGTCAGTTCCACAGCGCCCAGCTTCAGGAATCAATGAATCATTGATCACTCAGTCGATGGAAGAAACTGTAAGCTAGCAGTAGTAGTACCTTAAACTCTTGCGAGAATCTTTCTGGTGCAATCCGTGCTTGTTTACAGTTGGACCTCCAGAGCTTCGCGAGTTTCCCGAGAGATGGTACTCCATTCGAACCAAAGCTTAGCATCGATTTCTTGTCAGGCTTCGATTTATAGTCTTCTTGCTGGATATGTACAAGGTCTTTTCGAATGCGCTTTGCATTCGTCCGAGATGGTTTTTTGAAGAGGCCGCAGAAGTAGGAGGAATAGTATTCCTGATCGATGTGGGCTTGGGGAATCACAACCGGGGGTGGCACGGAATCGGTCCAATGCCCCAGCGGTACATACGGTTTACTGGGCAACCAGGGGCTGGCAGGATCGAGGCTCCGTCGGAGCTCAGGAGGCAACGCCGTGAGGAGAACGATGGGCTTGGTTCCCGCAACGGGAGATCGATTGCCGGCTTTGTAAAGCGTGAGGGCCTTCGATGGATCCGGGGCCTTCACAAACTGATTCTCGTCGGAGTCCGATCCATAGACGGGAAGCTCGTGACGCATGGTCGTTTTCAGGCTCCGTGGCAAGTGAGCCTCGTCATCCGAGCTCTGCATCATGTCCGTGCACGACTCGAATCCGTCTGGTAAGTTCTTCTTCTGGTTGTTGTTGTTGTCGTCGATGGTGTAGCGGATGGCGGCCAGCTGCTCCAACGCGAACGTCCCTATGGCCAGTAGCCCTTCCTGCTCGTGGCTGAACACGAACCGAATTGTGTCTTGTAGCTTGGACTCGTCACAGGCTCCAGAACTTGTATTGTCCTTGTGTTGCGGGTAGCCACCGTCGTCGTCCACTCCGAACAGCCCCTGTTGCTTCCGGACGTTGCTCTTGAATGGCATCGTGTGCCCCATTGGCATCCCCCGATCCAGCCCATGACTGCTGTTCCTTGGATCTGAGAATCACGCACCGTTGCCAAGTGTTCAGTGTGTGCAGAGAACTCAAACGATTTAACAAAAAAAAACTACAGAGAAAATTAAGAACGTTCGATGCAACAAACAAATCTATTGCAATGTCATAGAGTCTAGCTCCCCAGAGTAGCACAGACTCTTCATTCATGTGAGGGTAGAGCCTACGTTACTGTAAGTTTCCTAGTGGTCTGAAAGACAGAACTTGCTTGTTATTCTCTCACGTGGAACATCAACATTTGAATCGTGACCGAACTAAGGTCGACACACTATTGCCAACTTTGTTAAGCAGTTCTAACAAATATTGGCTAGAGTATTCCCCGTGGTTGGCACCAAGTGATCCAGAAAACAAAAGACGATCATCATCCAGGTTTCGAAGTTTGAGCTCTCAGACGAGTGTGTATCAGTATCTAGGGCAAAAGTGCACCTGCTTTCGTGACTTGCTGTAGAACTGTCTGCGGTGGCGGAACCTTGCTCTTGCCCCACCCGAATAACTACAGCACACAGTGAGCCTGAATGTTAGTTATAAAATCCAAGTGAAGATTCAAAACTCTCCAATCCACAGGGGAGGCGCAGGCAGCCAATGTGAAAAGGACTCTTCGAACGGCCTTTTCTACGTAGTACGTGGCTGTGAAGCAGATCGTGCCACTTTCTACTCCTAAAGGCTAGTTAGTACTTTCCACTAATCTGGATCATCTTCAACCGTAAAACTGTAGATTCTCACCTGCTCTATCTAATATGTAAGAGACTTCGTCTATCAATCTGTAGACGCTGCGCTAGCTCAAGAGATTGAATGTACTTCTACATACAAGAAGCAAGCTATATACCGGCAAGTACCACACATTCATTCAAATGTTATCGCGTTTGAAAATTGTAGTTAGTACCTTCATGTTGAAACCTGAAGAGTCTACCCGTAATTGCGATCTACGGAGAGTTTCCACAGAAGACAACACCCATCAAAATCTGCTACCGGAGATCGTCTTTGACTCCGATTCGATCACTTGAGATTGGCGTTGTTTGCTCACTCGTGAGCCTTCTTTGAGGTATTGAAAATACCAACGTACTGCCCTGTCAGTGCGAATGCCCCGGCCCAGATGATTAGGACACGATCACCCAACACAACGACGACAACAACATTACAAAACTCATGTTTACACTAATCACGGGTTCATGGCCAACCCCTGGTAGTTGAACCTCCCAGACTTGACAATCTATTCCCTACGCTGATCAAAGCAAGTCGGCGATCCCTAGAACGGTCACAGTGTGCATATTCTCGCGAACGTAATTGACAGGTGACGGAATGATTCACCAGAAGCTACCGAAGTAGCAACTCGAGTTGCAACTTCGACTAGATCAGGAATCAGTGGACGTCTGATCGGTTGTACAAGAAGTAAGTTGTTATCAGTGAACGTTGTTGACGGTACTTACCTTTGGGAAATGATCACACGATGGATCGATCAGCTAGCTAGCGACGGAGCGCTCCTGGAATCGAAGAAGGCTCAGATTGAAACGAAGGGACCGGAACGGAACTAGCTGCGAGTGACCATCGATCACAGCTTGAATGATGTTCAGTGCGACTGAGTGAGGAAGAATGTGATGACAACGACCATCACAGTTTGATGATCAGTGCGATCGATCGAGGTGAGGAAGAATGTGCTCGCGGCAGCGTTGGCAGCAGCTAGGACAGCGTGGCTGGGCACCCTAAGATTACTTATTATGCTCTTGGTCTCTTGACTCCGGTAGGGGAAACTCTCGGGTAATATCGTGGCCCTGGAAAATATAGCCAAACCTGTCACCCCTTGGCAAACCCACAACTTGAGCCTCCAGCCCTTCTGACGGACGGCTCTGCTCTCCTCTCCAGCCGCTCCCAAAGAATGATTGCACTATTTGTGCTGCCTTTGTTTTTACGAATATCAGCAAGCTCATTGGCACTTTTGTTTATGTATATTAACACATTCCTTTCTTAGTTTGTTTTTTTTTTTTTTTTGGAAGAGTGAAAACCACTCAATTAAAGTGCGACGGAAAAAAAAAAGTGAGAAGAACAATCAGCCGGAAACCCAGATTCTTTGCTCTTTTTCTCTTTTCTTTCATTGCTCTTCCAGCATTCCATTGCAAGGAGTCTAGTGTAGTATATCAGAATTAGTTAAATAGATAAATAAAACCTTTTTGGACGGCACACACAATTTTGCTTTTGAGCAACCCATGACGAGGATTTTCCAATCGAGTGGAGAGATGATTTCACAACTGGGAATCCAATCGTCAATCACGCCATTTGGTTTGAGTAATTCTCCACCATCATCAAGGTAGTTTAGGGTCATCTCGGACCTTCTTTCTTTCCTTTTTCTTGTTGAATGTGTTTTCACTAGTAGAAAAAGGTGGCATTGCCTGGGGAAGTGCCCCATGCAAATGACATGTTTATGCGTGGAACTGGGTGGCGCTTACTTGGGCACCTCCCTCAGCAGTGTCGCCTTTTCTACTAGTGCTTGATGCGTGTACTTCTTACACTAATGTTTTCTAGATTAGAATTTGGTTCGGGTTTTCAAGTATTGATTTTGATATGACGAGAAATTAATAAACTTGATGTTTTTAACACCCCATACAACTTGATCTCTACGTTGCTCAAAAACCCACATAGGGCTCATGAAACACAGGAGATTGGCGGAGAAGTAGGATTGTCATATTGGGTGTGTTTAGATCGTTGGGAGAAAAGAAGATACCATAAAATGTAAGAACTCATTTCAATTGTTGATGCTGAAGGAGGGGGATGGAGGGAGGAGAGGTTGCAGAGTTGTATTTTCTTAAATTTCATCTACTTTCAAGGTGGACCAACCTCACTAGAAGAAAGCCTTAGGAAACATAGAAGAGAGGCTGAGAAGCAAGGTTGTCATATTAGATGGGTTAAGGGGCGGTTTACATTGAGGACCAAGAGTCATGACCAAGAAAATTAAATCGTTTTCATGGTCATGGCTCTTGGCCAAGAGCCGTGACTATGAAAAATCAAAAATGGATTTTTGAGTGGCTTGGTCACTCTTGTAGTGTAAAGTGGATTTGGACCAGGACAACTTTGGGCTGATTTTTTTAATATAAATCCCAACGATCTACAGTAACGTCAAAAAAATCGGGAAAAAAAAATATTAAAAAAAAAATTCGGCCAATGCCTTATTTTCAGCCTTACGGCTGCCTTGATTTCCGTTGAGTCGAGCATTTTGCCTCGACTCAACGGAAAACCCGTTGGACCATGGCACATTATCCAAATGGCAGATTTTTGTAGTTTTTGGGGACCTCAAAGTTAGTGGTCATTCTCCTTTTTTCAAGGTAGTGTAAAGCCAAATGGGACCAAGAGCTCTTTTTGGGCCAATCACAAATTTTAGAATTCCATGGTCATGGCTCTTGGTCCTTAGTGTAAACCGCCCCTAAGATCAGGAGAAGAGAAGACACTAAAACACAAAAACTTCATTTGTTGATGCTAAAAGGAGGTTTGACAAAGTTGGATCATTTCTTAAATTCTACTCCCTCTACATTTCATTAATCCCTAAATTTTTGAGCGACCATATTCTAGTCGTTCCACTTTTTGGGCAGCCTCCAGGGACCTCATATTTTTAAAATTTTCAATGAAAATTTCAGTGTAGCTTCCAAAAACTACACTCTACATGTCTCACTTCGTTTCATGTCATTCCGATAAGTATTGCAGAAGTTATAAGCATTTGAAGTTTTTGAAGCGAGATCAGGCAGCAAGAATTTTTTTATTTTTTACTCTTTTTCAAAATTTCTTTTTTGATTCATGATTGGTTGATCTTTATCTACAAATGAAGCTATAAATCTACCCATTTTGAGCAATGGGATAAAAGTTATGAGGAGATCTGTTTTTTGGGCAGTTTGGACAAAAAAAACTTTGAAGCTCATTTCTAAACACAATTTTCAATATTCTAAAATGAAATAAAAGGCACTGGGTGAAGATTTCCAAGTACAACATTCTCACCGTTAAGATTGACATTTTACAATTCCATGTCAAACTTATTAATGATTTTCTTTTTCCTTTCACTTTGTACCCACTTCTAGTAATTGTTTTATGAAAAAATTAATATGAGCTTTTTTCTTACAAGATTTTATATTTGAAGACTTAACTCAATTGTTAACATGGCCTTGCCATTCAATGAATTTCTAACCCATTCAAAAAATATATATTAATTTCTAAAGTTCAAATTTGTCACTGGATTGAACCCCAAAAAAATTTCTTTTGCAACTTTGATCCTTATAATCTAAGAATCTAATGGTCATTTTGCTCTCAAATTTTGTGCTCACATGAAAATTCAAGTTGGGTATTAGATCTTACGGTTAAATGATGAAAAAAATAAAAAAACATATGATTTCTTCTGCAACTTCCAAATGCTGTGTTTTTCATGGTTTTTTGTGAGAAAGAGGTCGTGGTCCTTTAGGGGTTAAAACACCATATTTCATTTTATTTTTACATTTAAAAGAAAAACCGGGTCTTTCAGTGAGACATAGGGGACCAACCACATAAGCAAAACTTGAAATTTCAAGAAAACCAATTTCCAAGGGGGCAGGATTTTGAACACCTTCGTGAAATTGTGAATTCTTGTCTTTTGTGCATTCTCTCGTCCATGCCTCGTCCTGTGGTGATTGAGTCTTGCGGGGTGGCAAACCTCAGTTTTTTCATCCAGCATTAACATAGACGCCCACTGGCTTCTGAAATTTGCCTTTATCGTGTGAGTTAGAGTATTATAAGATTGGCTAAAATGACATATTGACGGTGCCAATGGTTACAGATACTGATTTCTTTTTCTCTTCCTTGGACGATAGTGAAAACAGATACTGATTCAATCCCTAAATGACAGGGCAAAACCTAAATGTGGAATTTGATGAAGTTTGATCCAAAAGAGAAAACGAGAAGCACGATGTTTAGTAATTATATATAAATTAAACTTTCAAAAAATGTCTTACACATTCATTTAATGAATTTAAAAGCATTTATCATTTAATATTCACCAAATTACAATTTTGTTTTTAGAATTTGAATTTGGTATGATTGGTTAAAACTAGACATTCCATTCTAATTTATTTTTTTTAAAAGCAAAAAGATGGTAAGAGCATCTGCACCTTTGCACGCTATAATTCACACACCAAGATTATTCATTTATATGTACTTCAAGAGCCCTTAAACTTATAGTTCCGCAATTGACGGCGTTCAATTTGTGCCAAAATTTTTTTTTTTTAAACTTACAGTTTTCCACCCTCACGTACCAAACATGTGCATCAAATAGTCATTGGACCAATTACAAGACAGTGGAATGTGGAGATATATACAACTAAATAAGATTTGAAGTGTCATTATTTACTTAGTTACACGCTGTGACTGAGGGCCCAAAGGCTATTTGGAAGAGCCTCCAACATTTTTCATCCAATTTTTCAATGTACCAAACCCTTTTAAGGTATGGGTGTGGTTGTTCTAACAACAAAACTGGATGTGACGAAAATTGAGATTATTGATCTATAATGATAATAAATATGTTAGTAACCCTAGTCTAAGAGACCATCGTGAACGGAGAGTCTGTTGGGAGTAGTTCACCTATCTATACGTCATGGGCATGGATAGGAGGGTCCGCCTTAGTGCTTCTTTTCAAAGATAGACTCTATAGCTAGGACTAGTATTCAATACCGTAACTGGTAGTCAATGAACAATAGCCATTGTTAGTTTTCGTGTTTGTTTAATCGTATATAGTTTTCTTCTTCTAAATGGCCCACTTTTTATGTTGTAGTATGATTGTGAGAGGATAGGGAGTTTGTATTTGGAGGTCCGGGTTCAACTTTTGTATAGCCACTGAATATGTCATTAAGCATTGTTTTTATTTTGAGTTAAGTGTGTGTTATTTCTCCTGGGCTTTTAGGTGAGTTCTGGTAGTGCTTGATTGTTCTCTAATTTCTTCTTTATAGGTATTTTATTATATTTTGATGTATTTCTTTTAGAGCGTTTATAATATGTGTCTTACTTAGTCTTAGGTGGTCTATTATAAATAACTAACTAACAGTTTGGGTCTACTAGTTTACATCCATGGTATATGGCACCTTTTGCTTCAGCTGTGATGGTTAGTACTAGTAGTGAAATATTCCAACCTTGTTTTCTTTATTATTTATTAAGGTTTCGTATATTTTTCTTTATATGTGATAATTCATAGTGTGAATTTGTCAAATCAATATGTAAATTCTATAAATTGTATTATTATGTTGGATGTGGTTGTATGACTCGTGGTAGGCAATTGTTGGACGCTTTAATTCTAGAAGTATATATGATCGTTCTAATATAAATCCGTATTTGCATGATCTAAGTGGGCATGTTGTAAGTCACGTTCTAAGGAAAATTTGGAGTCCTATTAATTTGTGGGATAGAATTATGTTTTTGTCTTTATGTTGTAGATTTTGTCGAGGGTAAAACAATCACATCTTAATTTTTTTGAAAACCGCATGCATTAAAAAATAATTACCCCTATATTATGTATTATATTATCATTAAAATGATATGAATTTTTTATTGGAATTTTAAAACAATTAAAGGTGTATTATGTGATTTTTGAGAACTTTATTCGTCAACGTGATGTTTTAGTAATTTTTCTTACTGAACTTTCAATCATTCAAGTTAGAAACGGTAGCTTTAGTAGAAAATAGAAAATAACAAATTTGGTCTTTTCTATTTGATGTGTGATAAATATAATATAAATCTTCAATTGAAAAAAAATGACAACTTTTTAACAAATAACCATATGTTTGTTACCTAGTGTTGAATTTTATTTTTAAGGCGCATGCTCGTGTATGTGGCCTGGGTATTGAAGCACACTAGAGTGTCCTACCCTTGTTTTATATTTGGCGCAAGTAGTCTCACCCTGATCATTCGGTTTTGGTGATGTATATGATCCACTTGTGTAGTTATTTTTTTTGAAATATATTTTAATGTGATGGAGTCATTAAATCAAAGGGAAAATAAGGTTTGTACATTTTGTGAGATGGCATTCGTAGGTTTTTGTGCTTTTTTCCATTGGATTGAAAGATTGATTTTAGTATTTAGACATGCAATAACACAATTTTTTGTGTATGAATATGTGGTATTAATATATTGAGTTTTGGGAATATTTTTTGAATTCTGAAAATGGAAAAGTTTCATTTATATGATGAATACAATATAAATGGCCTACATGTTAGTTTATTTCATATGGAATTGGCTGTAATTCATCCGAAACTTGTGGTGGTGTTTTGTATATGAGTTTATTAGCACATATGTCTAGAAATAATGGTTCATAAAGTGTTTTGTTTGTGTACCAATCTTGATTTGGTGTTATATTATTGTGATGTTGTATGGATTGGTTTGTGTTGCTAGTCTTGCCTAATTAATAGTTTGGTTTTTGAGTCATTTTGTGGAAGCGTGTGCATAATCTAAATCCATCCATCATTGCTTGAAGGCTGTACCTTTTGAGTCAAGTACTTTATCTCTATGGAAGTGAATTATACAAATTTATAGATATTGAGTATATTATGGGCGATGAAAAGTATGAGTATTGTATGTTTAGAATGTTGATTATAACATTTTTGAGGTGTTTGCTAATGCGGCATTGTATATTGGTGTGTTTTAATTCCAACTAGTATGGGCATGTGCCGTTGGCCCAAATGTTCCACATATCCCTTGTGTTCTTTGTGGTCCCCATGTTCTTTGTGTTCCCCGTGTTTCCTACAGTCCCCATATTCCCCATGTCCCAATATACCTATGAGTTCCCGTGTACCCTGTACTCTTTTAGAATAATTTATTCATAATTTAACTAAATTGAAAATCCATAACTTTTACATTATAGGTTCAAAAGCCATGAAACAACTTCAATGCATCCCTTCTTGTTGAGATATTTTTTTAAATGGCATCAAGAACTCCCATATTCCATTTTTCACAATTTAATTCAATATGCAGTGACGAAATTTGATTAAAATCCATAACTTTCACACCGTATGTCCAAACGTAACAAAACAAGGCTCCATAGACCCCTCCTTGTCGAGAGCTTTCCAATAGTACCAAAAATGTGGCTAGAAGAGACACAACCAAGGAGAACTCAACGTAACAAGAAAAACAAAACAAACAAACTTCCTTAATGTATATATAATTGCGTCTTTTATTGTATACCTTTGATAAAGCTTGATGATTTCAAGAGATGATTTTTACGTCTAAGCTTTGTAGTCTTGTTTATAGTGGTGGGGTTATTTTTTATTTTATTTTTAAAGAATGCATATAATATTGTTTTGAAATCCATTCAATTAGTCTTTGGGTGGATATGGTGTGGATGTATGTGTTGCCGCTGTCCTGTAGATATGTTTTTGTATTTTTTGTTATTATGGTGCATGTATTGTGTTTATATCTTTGTTTGAGTTACATTTTTTTTATATGTGTGTACATTGGGTAATTGTAGTGGTGAATTTACAAATTAAGAAGTATCCTTTTGTTGGGGTTGAAAGAAATATTCAAATATTTTTTCTATGTAGTGTTTTTATTGTTTTTTAATGTAATATGTCATTTTTATTAATTTGAGATTATATTCAATTATGTTTTTCTTGTTACTAGCTTGATCTGTGCCAGCCACAAACACATCAAAAAATTAAAATGACTCTCAATGTATTTATAATTGTCATTTTTTCACAAAGAGCAACATTGGGGTTTAAAATTGATATTTTGGGTAATATTTAAAATAACTTTTGAAATCATTTATTAAGAAGATATTAACCTTTGAAATAAGCTCATAGGTTCCAAATCAAAAATTCATCATTCAATCACTTCTTCCATGTATAAATTCTCGTAGCACTACATACAAACAGACAAAAAAAAAACAACCTTCTCCTTTATTATAAAGATATGGAAAGAACTATATTATGGTTTTTAAAAGCCATTTTCTATAGATGATATTTTTTGGTAGTATTCATTGGCTTGGATAATTTCAGTTATGATTTGTGCTTGTTGGTTTCTTCCGCTATTACGGTTTTACATATAGTATGTTGTATATTGAATTTGGGTGTAGATTTTTGTATATATTTGGAGGGGTGGAAAAAGGTATTTCTTATATGTTTTGTTTTTTTTGTTTTTGAAGTTGGTTGTCGTGGTGACGGTGTTGTAATGTGGTATTGTCTTTTAACCCCTAAACGCCCACCGTCCTCTCTAAATTGGGCAGTTTTGCAAAGAGGCACTATAAAATGTAACTAAGAGGGATATTTTGAACATAATGTATGAATAAAAGTTTTACATTGTTAATTTTGGATTCTATCTATGCGGTTAGATCTATGATTGCTATCAACAATATTTTTGTATAAAATTTGCAACTTGAAATTCAAAGTTATTCTATAATTTGATTACAAACAAGATATTAACAATTTGTGGATAAAATTTGTTACAATGGGTTGAAATGTAATACTATAAGTGTAATTATTTATGGGGATTTTTTGGTTGCTTGTTTCTATGAGTTGACTTTTTCAAGAGAAATTTTGAACAATTTTGAACTAAGATTTTAGAAATGTATGATGAGTTACTGCAACATGAAATGAGGCATGAAAATTTCACAAATCATCCCCTTTCTAATCGCATCACACATACATGAAGATAACTTCCAATAAAATCTATAGTAAAAATTTCACACTACAAAAAGTGCACAAGGGATGAGAAAAATTGAATGGAATTTGTACATCGTCCAAAAAATGGACGCCTAGGTAGTTAGGGTTAAGTTGCATGGTCAATGTTGAGGATGAGCAAAGTTATTTGCAACTTTGGAAGCAAATGAGGAAGAATGGTGAGATTTGTTTTACTTCTATATAAGCATGATTTTTTTTAATTCTCAAAGATCACTATTTCCACTCTTACATTCTCTTTATGAAGTATGTTCTTAATATGTTCCAATTTCAATTATGAATAGAATGAGATTTAATGAATTTCCTTCATGAAGATGTAAATTGACTCGAAGACTAATGTGGTGATGGTGCAATCCCTAGTGGAAATGCTTTAAATACTTGAATTTGTTTAAGGTAAAGATATACATGGTTTCATGGAGGAACAAAAACTTACACTGCTAGAACAAAAAGAAATGCCAACATAGTTTGATTTTGATTACTATTGTTTTGAAGAATAATCTCGTATTAATGTAAAGTTATAAAGAATGATCTATCATTAAAAACTAATTAGAAAAATATTTTGATGTTAATGCCTCAAGGTGCACCTTTCATTAACCCTTTAGTGTCCACGTCAATTTTTCATGCAACCGATTTTTTAAGAGGTGCTTCTGAATGAGTGGCATTTTTATACAAATTGATTGCTTAAAAAATTAAACCATATGAAATTAAGCATACTTCAATTTCACACATTCTATTGAGAGCTCGTGTAGATTCGATTGTTCATTTGCAACATTATGTCTCATATTCGTAATCCTACTTGGATTGTCATTGAACAAGTACACGTACCTCTCTTTGCTCAACTTCATTCCAAAAGTTTAATAAAATAAAATAAAAATTTATAAAACCTAGACTTGACTTGCAACTTCAATACCTTCTCCGAAAAAATTTCCATACCACCTTTCATCAATTTCTCAATTTCTCAAAGAATTTTAAAGTCCACGCATGAGGATCACATATAGTTTCTATAATAAATTTTTACATTAAAATATGAAAGGAGTTAGTACATCAATCAAGATCACAATACACACACTAATAGAACATGAACAAGAAAACACAATCCCCTTCCGTTCTTCAGATGACCCGGTCTCATTTCCAACAAATATGGATCTATATTTAAAATAAAAAATAAAAAATCAAGCAGTGAGCAAATAGTGGCCCCATGGGCACTAAAGGGTTAAACCTAGAAGCACATGTGTTCGCAACACACTTTTAAAACCCCGCCTATATGTAATTTTGTCGTTAATGGAATTATGTAATCATACACATCCAATTACAATGATAAAAAAAAGTAGCAATGTGTATACACAAAAAAGGATCCCCGCATATATAGTCTCTAACATATGTATAAAAATTATACTTTTAAGTGACAATCAACTTGTAGGACCATATGTGTAATGTTGAAAAACCCTAACTTTCATTGTAATTTTTTTCATCTCCCTGATATAATTCATAGGTACGTGTTTAATTCTGCAATATACATCATAGTAGCTAATGCAATTATTGTTTCCAAGGCTACCATCAAATGATTGGTAAGATCATATGTCCACTTGTTGTTAGCACCTCCTATGTTAAATTCTAGTGACATTTCCATACAAATACAAATGTTCTAAATTTTTATAGGGACCTCCATATATGTACGTAACTACAAATTATAATATGTATAGCATATGTATACTTTGTACGGAAATGTTCAAATTAATACCCCCTTTGTGCACTTATGTATAATTTCACGTATTTAGTACAATGCACCCGGGGTGTCGATGTAATTTGTGATAGAATAATTTGGTATTAATGTTGAAACAAGACCTGAAAATTTTGTGATTGCATCTATGAGTTTATTTCAACCCTTAAACGTCAAAGCAAGCCCAATGAGATTATTTTTGAGAGAATAATGGAAAAAAAAAGAGGATTTAGTAAACCAAATTTGAAATGGATTGGTGCTTTAAAAAGGTGATGAAAAAGAAAGGCTAAATTTGCAACTTGCGCTATAAATAGGAAAATGTGGAACAATCCACAACAAAATGAAGATATCAGGGGAGAGGATAGGAGTTGCGATCGAGCAGCAGTTGTTTAACTTCCATCGCATTTTGGCAATTTTTTAAAAATAAGCGCAATAGTGTAATTTAAAAAAATAAAATAGGACAACAATGCTACCAGCTCTACGGTAGGTTCTACTAGCCTTGTGGCAAGGCCTGGTAGACTTGTTGTGGCCATAATTGAATTTTTTTTAATTTATAAAAAGAAGTTTTGTAAGAGTGACTAGTTGAGGGTAGGGCTCAAAATTTTAAATATTCCTCCAGGCTGTCCGTTTTGAATCCTTTTGACGTTTAAGGATTAAATTGATTTTTGGAAAAAGAAGAAAAAATCCTTTGAAATTTGTTCCATTTGGTCTACAAGTAATTATAA
Organism: Pohlia nutans; assembly: GCA_022496805.1. Classification (NCBI taxonomy): domain Eukaryota; kingdom Viridiplantae; phylum Streptophyta; class Bryopsida; order Bryales; family Mniaceae; genus Pohlia; species Pohlia nutans. The sequence continues at coordinate 10,962,469 of CM040090.1, forward strand.
CTAAAATTTGTTGCAGTGCCTTTAAAAACACAAAGTCTTATTTCTAGATGTTTTCCAAAATTTTCAATAAATTCATTCTTAGAGAATAATTTGAGGTTCATTTTTCAAACTAAAACATCAAAGCTTCTTGATAGAACATGTTTGCACCATAAACATCTTAGAAAGTTAATAGGATGTAATTTTGAAATCCATGCCAATCAAAAGCCAATGAACTAGCACAAAACTCTTGCATAATGTTGATGAAGAGTCTAGTGGTTGTCAATATTGCTACCTTGTTTACTTTTCCGGTTTGCCCTGTGCCTTGGATAGTCAAATTACTCCCCATTGAAACTCTTCGATATCATTAATCAAATAGTCCATATGATATGATTATTATTATTGGTAGACACCCCTTAACATTTGGATTGAGATTCTATGGAAAACACCTCTCCAAGCCATGGCTTGTGCTCCAAGGGCTACCTTTGGAGGTCAAGTTATTAAGATGAGATGTAAATCAAGAAAGGGCTACAAAACTGACTATTAGCATTTTTAAAAACATTTCCTAAAGTAGTGCAACCCATAGCTCCAATACTCTTAAAAGGGATGATAATTCAAAAATAAATAAATAAATTCTTCAAAATTTGTGAGATATCTACTTCTTTTGTTGAGTGTAATACAACCTCCAAAGGATTAAAAAAATTACACTTTTGTCTTGTCATTTTATCCTGTCACTTTCTCTCTTTACCATACCTTGAAATAAAATGTCAAGTGCAAAGGGACATTCTATAATCTACCCTAAACCTTAAACTCTCATAGAATGAAAATTTTCTCTTTACAATCTCTTGCTTCTAGTGTCACTAATAGGTAAGGGGTACTTCGGCACCAATGAATAATATCAAAGCGTGTTGCCCAAAGTGCATATTGGTACTAAGCACCATGAATACCATGTATTAACACTATTGCTTGGTGTCCAAAGATCACCCTTTTTATTAATGTGTAAAAAGGCTTTAACCCCTAAATGCCTACAACCTTCTCCAAATTTGCAAAATCGCAAAATGCATTATAAAATGCAACTAAGAGGAATATTTTGAACTTGATGTATGAATAAAAGTTGTACTATATGAATTTTGGGTTTTGTCCATACAGTTAGATCTATGATTGCAATCACCAATTTTTTTGTATAAAATTTGAAAATTAAAATTCAACATTCTTTTTTAATTCTATTAACCCTTAGACGCGCCTGCGTCCAGAATCTAGACGATGGATGATTTTGGACGCGTCCCTTCACCACGCACGGGGATGTTTTTCATCCATTCAATTTTAAAAAAAAATTGTGCTAGTTGATCACCATTTGTACGGTATGGATCTTCAAGATAAGATATTGAGAGTTTTTGAAAAATAGCAAAAGTGGTTTATGTCAAGTTTCATTCTTAGTTCAAAAAGTGAGACCTTAAACATGATTTTCCATAACAAGAAGAATCAAATAGTGAAAACCATACCATCTTGTAGTGCATGTTATTCCAATTTCATTACAATATTTTTTAAAATTTTAATGTTAATTTTGGATTTTTAATTGAATTTCAAGAGAATACCTTGCAAAATTAATTAAAAAATATTTATAATAAATATGATGAATCCAACCGTATAGATATTATCTTCACATTGACATTTATAACTTTGCTTTGTACATCAACTCCATTTTAATTTTTCATCAAACATTTTATAACGAATCTTTGAAAACAGTGTTGAATCGGGACCTTAAAGGGTTAAAAATGAGATATTAACAATTTTTGATTTGTGATTTTTAAAGGTTTTTGGTTGCTTAATGTTATGTGTTGACTTTTTCAAGATATTTTGAACTATTTTGAACTAAGATCTTAGAAATTTTTTGTGAATCACTGAAACATGAAATAAGGTGTAAATATTTTACAAATCATCGGTCCCCTTTCTAATTGATTCATACATGAATGAACTTTACTTCCCATAAAGTTTTGTAGTATTTTTTTACTTGCAAAACTTGGCTCGATGAATGAAATCTTATTGAGATTTATCATTCATCATCCAAAATATGGACTTTTAGGCAGTTAGGGGTTAAAGTATGTTCTTACTTGATGTTGGTGCCCGAAGACCACCTTTTTTGTTAGTGTGTAAAAAGGGCATTAAGGTACGTTCTCACTTGGTATTAAGAGTAGTTGAATATTAGTGAAGATGAATTCAAATAACTTTTGGAATAAATTCATTTTGCTAAAACCACTACTAAAACCAAGTGGGAACATACCATTAGTTGACAATATTATGAAGGATGGAACCAAAAAGAGTCAAATAAACTAAGGACCACTTCACACTATGGACCATAAAGATTGACCAAGAGAAATCATTTATTTCCATAATCACGGCTCTTGGTCTAAAGTTGTGACCATGAAAAATTAAAAATCAAATTTTGAAGGTCTCGGTTACTTCCATATTGTGAAGTGGGTTTGGACAAGGACAAACGTGGGTTGATTTTTTTAATGTATATCTATAAAGGGCATATTTGGACTTTACCTTGTATTTACTCTCTCACTCTCATCATCCTCCTCCTTGTTTCCACCTTCTCCTTTTTCCTCTCCTCTCTTAAAATTTTAACTAGGGTTGCAATTGGATGTTCGTGGGGGGTTTGCAATCAAGCACTCTTTTGTAAGCAATATGGATTTAGGGGAACCAATTTAGGGGTAAATGCACTAGAATACGAAGCAAACAAATTAGGCCATGCTGCAATTGAATTTGAAGAATTTGAGAAGGTACAACATCAAAATTTATGAAACAAATAAAAGTTATTAACATATTCTACAGTTCCATGGCTTCAATAAATCAGGATATAAATAAGAGCCTTCAAAAATACAACAGTGACATAGAAGAAACATTGTTTAGGCATTTTCAGCCCCACGGTCTCGTCAATTTGCATTCAATCAACCTCTTTGGGTAGACTCAACGAAAAAACCTGTTGAATCAAAGAACATTATCCATTAGGTAAAAAATAGCATATTTAGGTAACCTCAAATTCCGTGGACAATCTCCTTTTCTCAAAGTAGTGCTAAGCAAATTCAAACCAGAACGATTATTTTTAACCAATCACATATTTTAGAGGTTGTGGTTAATCTTCATGATGCAGAGCCCTAAGAGCATCGCCACCCACATGCGACAAGAGTCTGACATGCGCCAAGAGTGGATGAAAAATGCTAAGGGCCCTTCAAAAATGCCTCTTGGCCCTCTACTTTGGCGCGTCAAGAAATGGCCCTCCAAATTTATGTTTAGTTGACTGAATCTGACATTCTACTTGTGATTGGTACATTGACTATTTGACTTGCACTTTTGGTGCTTGAGGGGCGTTTAAGGGTGGGGGAGTATGATTTCAAGGGCTCTTCAAATATAGATGTAATATTTTAGCGAGTCACCTTTAGCTCCATGGGTGGAGATGCTCTAAGAAACAAACGGATCATACATTTCATAATGCATGTAAGGTCGAGGCACCTAAAACCGATAACTTAAGCTATCTACACTATTTTTGGACCAGCCATTAATAGGGTGATATTTTTCCCGGGTTGGAAGTTAGTTTTCGCGGAGAATGCAAATTTTTCCATGAATTATTTCTCAATATTGAAATTTGTACAATTTTTCAAAGTGAAAAGTACTTCAGGACCCAAAACCAATCACATGCCCTAATGTACAAATGAGGTACATCTTCCCTTTCAAAATCTAGAAATTAGGCCAGATTGGTTTTGGGTACCTGGTCGGTTTTAGGTTAATTGATGAGCTTGAAAAAGGAACCCGCCGTGTAAATGAGAGTACGTTTTCATGGAGGTAAAAGAGGAGAGGAGCACATGGGTATTGTGGGGAGCCGGCCGGGGTGGAATGCAAGCATGCAAGAGAAGATCGTGCAGTGAGGGAGAATTCATTTGGCATTTGAGTGTGGTCACAAGGGCAAGCCGGCAGTTACAAACAGACATGTAAAATTAGGGCTGACGCCAGCTGGGAATGTCACAGTTGCGGGATTTTATACACAGGTGTGAATCACACTCCCTGGGCGGGCCTGCCATGTTTGGCCTCCCCCACCGACACCCCTTCACAATCTGGTGACGAACGCAAATTGTGGCTGGTGTCCTTTGCAGTGGCAGGTAGCCAAACAGGGCTGAAAGCTTCTATAATAACCCGCCAAGGCACTCCTGAACGTCGTGGATATCCAGGACTCTAAGCTTATCGTTAGCTGTATTCCCTGCTCACTCAGTTTTCCCTTTTATAATTAGAACCTTCGCTTCTCCTACAATTGTCGGTCACCCACCCCCATTCGTTGCCTGTGCAAATGACTGTTATTACCCTCAGAGCATGGCCACCCATGGCCTCAGAGGGTCTCTGACCTCAAGAAGTGGATGAAAAGTTTCAAGGGGCCTTTCAAAATGCTTCTTGACTCTGGATTCTAGCGTGTTAGAGCATTCCCACCCATGCACGCTAGGACTAACCCTCTCAAATTATTCATCTACATGTGAAGGGCCCTTGCACTCACACTCCCCCACCCTTGCACGCCCTTCACGTATAAAAAGTGCGCATCAAATAGTCAATGGACCAATCACAAGTAGAATGAGAGGAATAATCATCGAATAGTCAACTCAATAGTGATTTCAAGGCCCAATTTCTAACACGCTAGAATCCAGAGTCAAGAAGCATTTTGAAAGGCCCCTTGAAACTTTTCATCCACTTCTTGAGGTCAGAGACCCTCTGAGGCCATGGGTGGCCATGCTCTTAGAAATTGGGCCTTGAAATCACTATTGAGTTGACTATTCGATGATTATTCCTCTCATTCTACTTGTGATTGGTCCATTCACTATTTGATGCGCACTTTTGATACGTGAAGGGCGTGCAAGGGTGGGGGAGTGTGAGTGCAAGGGCCCTTCACATGTAGATGAATAATTTGAGAGGGTTAGTCCTAGCGTGCATGGGTGGGAATGCTCTCACTCTCTCATTACCCTCAGGGCCGCTTCACACTATGGCCGAAGGTCGAGAGGCCGTCGGTTTCCACCAATCAATTGCAAGAAACCATGGTTTTGGCCTCTCGACCCTTCACCAAAGTCCAAAGGCCGTGGACCTTCAAAATGCTTAGATGGCAACACTTTTTGACCAAGGTGACGGCCTCTCGAGAGGAAGTTTGGGTCCTACATTTTGCAAGACCGGTCACTATGGTTGAGAGGCCGTCGATTTCTTTTCATAAAAAATGAAAACTATATTATATTGCTATTTTCAGTAGATTTCTTTGGACTCTCAACAAAGTTTGGACTCTCAATCCCACGGCCTCCCGACTTGGACGGCCATAGTGTGAAGCGGCCTTCAGTCTCTCACAATTCACCACTTTCACAATTCCCCACTTTTAGGTGCCTCTACATTTGCAGTGCATGTCCATTGGCACCCTACACTACCACCACATGTAAGCACTCCAAAGCACTACTAACACGAAAATTGTGGTTTATTGGAGTTAACCCTTAACCCCTAACCGTCCAACCATGCATATTTTGCATGATGTACGGATTTGAACTCCGATTTCTCATCCATCATGCACTTTTTGCAGTGTGGATTTTTTAGTGAAATTTTTATGGGAAGTTAGCTTCGTGCATGTGTGATCCGATTAAAAAGGGGATGATTTGTGAAATTTTAATGCCTCATTTCATGTTGTAGTGTTCCACCCAAAATTTTGAAGATTCAAGTCTAAAAGTGCTCTTCAAAAAGTCAACTACTAAAATTAAGCAACCAAAAAATCTCCAGAAATCACTACACTTAGAGTAGTACATTTCGACCCATCCCAAAAAAAAACATTATTAGATTGTCAATATCTTATTTGTAATCACATTACAAAAGAGCTTTAAATTTTAAGTTAAAACATTTACACATAAATATTGGCGATAGCAATCTCAAATCTAACCGTATGGATAGAATCTAAAACTCATAATGTACAATTTTTCTTTATTCATCAAGTTGAAAATATCCCTTTTAGTTGCATTTTATAATGCATCTTCGGAAAACTGCCAAATCTGAAAAATGTGAGAACATTTAGGGGTTAAAGAACAATGCAAGTCCCACGGGCTTGGTGTTATTTTGGGAGAATTTCTCTTATAACTTCTACTTCATTGCACCAAATGGGGTTTTTAGAATGCCAAACCAAGCATCTCAAAGAGATCTATACTTTTTAAGGATACAGCCAAAGTAAATCAAAAACGTAATCATGCTTAAAATGGAGTGTGGTATCAGGAAAGCATATGTCCTTTAAGGGTTAACCCAATAGAGTGTCTCAAAGTGGAAAGAAACCTTCAACTCACCTTAACTCGTTTTGAGTTAAAAGAATCGGCAAAACTAGTCTATGGTGAATTGGAGATTAACCCCTAAAGGACCAGGAGTGTTTTAGCTTAGCTCCTGTTTTCTTAACTAGCTCTTGTAGCAAGCTCAATTTCTTATTAGTGTGGGATAATTTTCATGATCGGCACCGTTGAAACTAAAGAAGACTTACATAGCTTGTTAATGAAAAAAAGATCAACAAGATCGCACAATTTTTGAGAAAATGCCACCATTGAGAAGATTGATGGAAATTGTTCGGGTGGGGGTACTTTGTACTTATGCTGAAATCGGATTGCTTAGAAATGCTCCAAAACATCTGAAATTTTTACCACATGTAAAGAACATGATGACCCTCATGTGGAATTTTTTTTGTCAAATTTTGAGGTGTGGAAAAAAAGATATGGAACTCTGAAGTCTCCAAGCAATGAGATTGGGCCCAAAAACTGAAATTTTTGTTACTGCCCCATGTCCAACCCAGTTTGGAGCATGGTATGGAGCATGGGTCCGGCTCATGACACACTCCTCTAAATTCAATTGACCCACCTCAAGGATTGAGGCCCCCTCTCCCCACTGCCAATCACTCAGGCTCTTCTCCCAATGCTGGGTTTTGATTGCCTCAGATGGGAGGTAACAAGAGTAATAAAAAAAATAAAAAAGAATCACTCCCATTGAGAGTGATGGGTAACAACAACCCATTGAAAGCTCCTGTAAGAGCAAAGTCACAGACCATGTTCAAGCTCCTGATCAAGCCCATTTGTTCCTGCTCTACTCCCATCTGTTCATACTCAAGCCCAATTGGGTTGATCACGTACTCAAATTTTTTAGCGATGTAAAATATATATTGATTATCTAATAAAATATTTAACAAAAATGTTCAACCTATAACTTATAAAATATATAATAAATATATTCATAACTCATAAAACAACATAGAACACATAAATTTCATCAAATGAGGAATGAAATTATCGTAACTCATAATACATAGCTAATAAATTCATACTCATAATAGAGTGCACATAAATCATGACACATATGGACATAGGGAACTCGTGACCTCCACAATGCTAAAAGAGAGTTCCCACAAGTTGTGTCAAATATTGATATTATTAGGGTAGAGACTCCGCATAGTCTCCACATAAGTCCTCTGTTCTTTTCGATTAACTTAGTTGTCATTCAAGAATTGACATAAAGTTCTTTGGCAGTTAGTAGAGTCCGAGATTATGTAAACTCACCTACTAAGATCTTAGAATTTTTTGGTGAATCATTGCATCCTTAAATGAGGCATAAAAATTTCACAAATCATCCCCTTTTTAATGAGTTCACACATGCGTGATCAGCGTGAAGCTAACTTCCCATCAAACCTACAGTAAAAAATCCTCAATGCAAAAAATGAATGAACAAACGGATGAAAAATCAAAGGTTTGATTTCGTACATCATTCAGAAAACAAACGCTTGGGCAGTTAGGGGTTAACCGTAGGCTCTTGTATAAAACTAGTGTGAGATGTATGTGATAAAAAAATTAGCAACTTTGATTAGATAGATTGCAAGATATTAGCATATTGTATATATTGATGTTGATAAAATTGTACTAAGAGTATACATATATATATATTTCTTTTTCATGTTGACAAAATTATACTAGGGGCAATATAAATTTTGCATTCAAACACCAAATGGAAATTATAATTATAATTCCATGAAGTTTGTCCATTCCTCCCAAGTTTTAAAAAATTCAAAAAATTACATTAAAATTTGATATCATGTATATACGCCTTGAACTCTCAATTGTTCTCCATATTAACACTGCATTTTGAAATGGCATCAAGTCCTTGCAATCAATACATGCTATTGATACAATCTTAAAGATGTTTTGAATTTTAAATTGAAAGGTTTTGAAACTTTCATCAAAAGAGCCAAATATTTTATGATAAAAGAGATTATTTTATGTATCATGAATAGCAATTATCTATATAGTCAAATTAAACATATGTTAAAAATACATTTGACAAATAAATATCAAAGCACCTAAATGTGATTATTCATCACAAATATTTTTAAAATTTTAACATACGATTCTATTTATAATTAGCTGAAATTCATCTTACTTTGATTAGCAAGAAGGAGTCAAAGATATTATCATAAAAGCATCATTACTTTCCCCTGAAAGTAAAATTCTAGCACTTCAAAAGTATTGTACACTTTGTAATATTTTCTTTGTAAAAAAAATTTATTTAAGCAATAGCAATTTCATTTTACAATACACTTGTACCAAGATAATCCATTTTACTACGCATTCAATAAATGAGAATTCGAAAAATAAATTCATGCAACTGAAAAATGGAATTCACCAAAAAAATAATGGTAGTAAAAATAAAATCAAGCATTGACCAATGAATAGTTGCTAGGGTCAACAAGGTCAAAAGGTTATTTCAAACATTGTTTCAAAGATTATTTCAAAAGCTGTTTCAAATGGTTATTTAAAAAAACCAGTTGTTATATTTTTTTGAAAAAAAAGCAATGACCCGTCTCTGCTAAACCACTTCCTTCTTTTCATCCGATATTTTCCACCTTCGAGCAGAGAGCACTTTTGTCCTTAGTGGTGATAGTAGTGCACAATTTTTTAGCCTTTTAGAATTTTTGTAGGCTGAACAAACATGATGGGTCTAATGCAAATTCTGAGAACCTTTATCTTTTAGTTTTTTCTTCTTCTTTTTTCTTCAAAGAGGGCCTTGTATTTAAGGGTCTTCATTCTCAAAAGAGGCACATCGCCTACTCTTTATCTACTACAGTATGCATAGCATAATAGAAGAGTGCAATGGAGCACCCTTTTGAGAAATGAATCTAAAGAGATTCTTCATTTAGATTCATTTTTCTAAGTAATGAAGGAATGCCATTTGTGTTCCATGAATTTTGGGACTACAATATCATTGCCACATAAACTTGGTTTCTAGCTAATTGTAACTACAATGTAGTCCCATTGCAAAAGGGTGTTGGCTCTACCATTCATGCGGGGATGGCGTGTAGGAACGAGGTCCTCAAATGTGGAGAGAAAAAGCAAGCGGCCTCGGTGAAGGGGTTCTCGACTGCTTGGTGTATTAACCCCTAAATGATAGAGGGGGTAAGGGAAAAACCTAGACGAGTTATAAAATGTTACTTTTGCAACTTCGATGAAGTTTGGTCCAAAAGAGAAAATGAGAAGCCTGATGTTTAGTATTATACTTATGGTCAAAGTTCCAAAAATAGTTTAGATACTCATTTAATAAATTTTAGAGCATTTACCATTTAAAGTTCACCAAAATTACATATTTTATTTTTAAAATTTGAAATTTGATATGATTGGTTGAAATTAGACATTATATTCTTAAATTAAAAAAGGAAATTTTTTCATTCCCGAAATAGTAATTTTTTATAACACTAGGACAATATTGAAGTCTTTGTCTTTGAAAAATGCTTTAGTGAACCTCAATATTGCAAATGAAATGTATCAAAAAGCACTAGAACATGATCTCGAGCCCAAATTTAAACAAACAATCAAAACTTGAAAAATGTCATTTTCTCCCCATGGGCAATCATTGTTGTTTGGGCTGCAACCAGAAAATGGTCAATTAGTCACTTAGGGATTAATGAGATTTTTTGCACTAGAAGTATTTTCTTAACCCTTAAACCTCAAGAGAGCCTGGGCGGGGCAGCCCGAAAGGCATCTAAATTTTCAGAGAGAAAAACAAACAAATAAATAAAATGCAATAAACGGCTTTGTTGGGCACAACTAGCCAACACTGTAGCACTGCGGCACTTTAGTAGTCCCAACCTCAAAACCTGTTCAATTTGATAATTGTGATTGCTTAACAATAATTCCACTATTTCTCGAATGAGGCGCAAATATGGAATTTAGATAACTTTTTCAGTAACTTTCCAACGCACTAATCCTCGCTTGATTTGGTTGAGAAAATCCACTTTTTTCTTCATTATTCTCTTTTAAATAAGTTTATGAGGCTTACCTTGACGTTTAAGGGTTAACTAAATGAAAGCTTGCTCCCTCTCTTACTTGCCTACCGCCCCTTACTGGGGACCCTTATCTAATCGTTCTTTTCCTTTCTTCCTCGCACTTTAATGAATTGGTTTCACTCTTTCGGAAAAATAAAATAAAATCGTTGACTTCCATTGCTCATTATGCTTTGCTCTTTATGCTACTCCGGATTGAACTGTTAGAGCATGCCCAGCAGCATGTGTTTTGGAGGGACCAACGCCAAGATTTGGTGTAGTTATCTCCACTTGCTTCGAAGTTTGGCCCAACAACTACCCACCAACGCTAAATAATAGTTTTTGAAGCCAAGGTTTGAGGTTTCCCCGCCATCCAGAGAAGCTTTGGCGCAAGCAAATTTCTCACACCAAGCAAGCAAAGATGCTCAATCAACAATTAACCCCTAAACGTCACAGCGTCCAGAAACTGGACAACGAATGATTTCAAAGCCTTCTCACGTTCTCATCAACGCTTGGATGATACTAATCCAATTTTTTGGAGATTCTTCACCAAGTTGTTGTCCTATCTAATGGTTGGATTTAGTCATACTAGAGTACATATTTTTCTAAAATTGCAAATGTAGAAGTATGTCAAGTCGTTGACCAAGCCAAAATTGCATTGACTCTAGCTCAAAGTGGAATCGTGAAAAATGAGGTCATAGATTTAAGAAACACAAAAATTTCAAAGTATCACCACACTTAAGAGTATCTCATTTCAAACTCATTCCAAAAAAATTTACTCAAAAAATATTGAAATTTAGTTTGTAATCGAATTTAGAAGGAATTTTTAATTTTAACTTTCAAATTTTATAATTAAATATTGGTGATTGTATTAGTGAATCGAACCGTACGGATGGAATCTAAAATTCAAGATCTAGAACTTTCATATGTATATCAATTCCAGAATATTCTTCTAAATGGTAGTTTATAATGTTTTTTCTCAAATTGTCAATTCCAGGGACACCCTGGTACGTTAAGGGGTTAAATAACGAGCTTGAAGACTATTCACCGGCCCGTGCTTCAAGGTCATCAAGTAACTTTATATAAAATCTTCATTTTATAAGTTGCCTTGGTGTTCGCTCCAGGAATGCTGCTGGGGTACTTCATGTAATACATTCCTCCATACGGTATTAAAAATGGCCTTCAAATTGATGTTTGGCGGAAATGTTTTCTCTGTAACTGGCTGCTGGGCTTGCTCTTATTAGATTTTATTGAAGAGGTTCTTTTTAATGGACACAGATCAGACTTTTTTCAGACTGAGTAAAGAAAGAAAAAAAAAAAGATTGCAAGGGTTTAAAATCTTTACAGCTACACTAATTTGCTATTACTACTACGTTCTTGGGGGAATCTGAGTACAGTAATCTGTAATATAATACTCTTTGTATTATTAGGCTTGTTTCCAATAGAATGAATGTCGGCCAGTTGCAGAACACTCAGAATCTATCAAAGGGATCACCGTCATTGTAAAATTACATTAGCTTGCCATTTTTTCCTTTTCTTTTGATTTTTTTTCCATTTGGGGGACTAAAATACAGTCTGCCCTTCATACAACGACAGTACATGGTTTCTCTCTTTTGCAATGAAGTTTCCGTTTCATTTGTAAAAAAAAAAACCAAAAACAAACACTCTATAGGGGCAAATATGACTATTGTAGCTTCCCAATAATTAATTAAAGTGCAAAAAATAGTTAGGCAACACGGAAAATAATATATTAAAATTGAACAGTAACATATAAAATATATATTAAAACCACTAATCCTTTAATATTATTAAATTTTTTGGGGCAAACTATGTCAATAATTCCCCATAAATTTAGGCACCTTTTTATTAATTATTTTCTGATTAAGTTCCTAGGAAGTTACCGTATATGTATAATTAAAAAAAAAAATTATACACAAATAAAGGAAGACCCTTTACTTTGAGAGAAAGAAACACAAATACAATCCAACCCCTCAAGACCGACTAGAAAGGAGAACACTAGAACTAAATCTCGTTTATGATTCCAAAACTAAAGTTGATTAACTTCCAACTAGGTTAGTTCTCAATTCAGTTAGAAATTATATTATTCTTTCAAAGAAAACATGTGTGACAAATTATTTATGTAAATAAGGGTTGGTTCACACTATGGCAAGAGGCGGTCGCATTCCAAAGCCAAATCATGTCAAGAGTCCAAAGCCTTTGGCCATACCTCAGTGTGAACTACCTCTGATCCATACCTGTCATGTTGAAAATAGTGCTTCCCAAACATGTTATAATAGTGAGGGACAATAGAACTTGCTACCAACTAGCAAATATTTTTATATACAACTTTATAGTAGAATTGTAAAGAAAAGTCATTAAAGATGAGTACTTAAACCATCGGTACAAAAAGGAGGTCTTTCTGGTTTTTCTTTAGAGGGTTTCATTGGACCTCTTTAAATGAGTGTCACCAACATATTTCCAAGTAAGTTCAAACTTTTATTTTTTTCATTTAGGAGGAGTTATGTTTGTCAATTATGAGAAAAAATTATTAAAAATTGGGACCTACAATTTTGATTTATCTACATAGGCAACTCCATGGAACTTCAAAAGTCTATACAAGTTTAGAAAAGGAGGCTGTTTTTTTATATGGGTCACAAACCTTATGTTGATAGAATTGATTTAAGAAAAAACTCTTGTTGCATTCTCTAAAGTAGCATATTAATTACTCTTTCCACTAGTAAAAAGAGTAGTCTTTTGACATTAAAGAATAGTGTTAAAGCATAACATTGCCCAAGACTACCATTGACGTTATGCTCTACCACTATTCCATGGTGCCCACATACCACTTTTTCTACTACAATAGTCTTCATTGTCTATTTGACTCGCTCATGTGAGGCAGATTGATCAATTTCCCTATTTCTCTATTATATATATACATATATATATATATATATATAAGTAATAATACACCCTAGTAGGGTAAATGTAACATTGAATGTGACTTAAAATCGATAAAGTGGATGTTTTCAATTTTATACATCGTAAGTTAGAGAATTTTATTTCTAAACGTTCTTGCATCCAAATATTGGATGCACCTTGATCAAAGTCAATTTACAAGATACCTAAACTGTAAATTAGAAAGTGCTATTGCTTTGAAAAATCACATAAATGTATAAAAGATTATTTTAAACATAATTGATTGTTTGATTAAAAATTCAATTAAACATTAATTAAACGTAAAGGTTATGCAATGTAACCTTTGTACACGCAATTGTTATATCTCACCCTCCATGGGAAAAATTAAATTGGATAAATAGTAAATATGGACCAATATTATCGGATGCAGTAAAACAATAAAATTTGATTTTTGAGCAATCTAGGAAAACCACCCCAAATTCTATTTTTAACCTGTTTAGTTTTTCCACGGAGGGCGAAACATATTTTGTCGCTTCTTGTCTTCTATGACATTCAATTGCCATGTAAAATAAACTTAAACCTAAATAGGGTTTTTTTGGGGTGTACAATGTTTAATGCATTTATGTATATAGAGGAACATCTATGCGAAATTTCAATTTTAGAAGTAAAAATTCTATTTTCTATGCATTTTTTTTCATCATTCTACAAAATATATATATATTTAAAAGCATTTGTCAGTTTTTTCATGCTTGGTTTTGGAAATAGGTAGACAATATGAAAGCAAACATCTTTCATTTTGGAGGATATTGCAAAAAGTTATGGAATTTGTGCATGACGAGTTCAATTTTTTACTACAATACTAAACTAGCACAATAACAAAACCTTCAAAAATTGCATCACGTTTAAACTAATGCCACGTTAAATATTTGATATATTGAAATGTTTGAAATATTTGAAATATTTGAAATATCTAATTTGAAATGTTTGAAATATTGACATGTCTATGATTTATAAAATACATAAATTCAATTATATCAATGTAAATTATACCTTTAAAACTACAACTTTTGTTACCCAATCATTGCAAATGTTGTTTTAATTTTTTTGGGTTTTAATTTATCAATTAAAAATGAAGATAGAGTAAAGTCCTAAATGACCGGAGGTGTTTTTGGTAAATATAAAACACCAAAACTGCTACTTTTGGTGGATCGTGCCAATTTTATATATTTTCATTTCTTATATCTAACCATAGGATCTTGTGCATAATTAGTATAAAAACATGTGCTAAAAATTACAACAACCTTGCTAGAAGAAGTGACTTCCAAATATTTCATAGCGACGTGCAAACAAATAATACGGTCAAGATAAGTCTTTGAAGGTATTTTTTATAAATGAATTCCATTAATATAGGATGCTTATAATTTATTTATTTACAAGAAAAAGAAAAGAAAATATTACTAATAATAATGAGAATCACTATTATTTTAAAGTACCTCTAAGTACTCTATTATCTCAAGTGGTACCTAAAAAAATACATAGTGACTTCCCCAAGCATCTTTGACAACCTAGATTGTAAGATATATTTGCATTTGAAGTATTTTTTTTTTGGGACGTGCCAAACCAAGTTAACAAACATAGAATCCTCTTAACATAATTTGTTTGTACTATAGAACATGATGGTTTAAAAATTTTAATTGGAGAATTGAATCGAGATCAAAGAAAAAAAGTCCAAACAAAATCAACATGTTAAGCTTGTTTTCAAATGATTAAGTAGAAGTAGATATAAAATGAAAGAAAAATCTAAACCATTGACAGTTCTAACATAGGATTGAAACACGTCAATCCTATTGGTGAAAATGTTGTAGAAAATACTCAACATCCGATTCTTGTTTATTTTTAATTTGGAAATATATTAAATTTTAATAAACAAACAAACATATATATATATATATATATATATATATTAGTGGGACCCGTGCCGTTGAGCACATTGAGCTTGGTTTTTGAGCTTGGGTTGTCTTCTCGACGGATTCCAACGCGGAACGGCCGAGTGAGACAAACCATGTTGTATTGTATATTATATATATATATATATATATATATATATATATATATATATAAAAGAAGCTTTCGAATAAATCAAATCTTGTCATGTGAGTATAAAGATATTTCATGTGGTAGTTATATGATTTTTTAAAATTGCAAAATGTCAAAAAAAATTGTGCTTAGAGCGGCATAATTTTTGTTCCTAAGCACTAATTGAGTATATATATATATATATATATATATATATATATATATATATATATATATATATATATAAACACACACACACATTGTTTCTTCACTTGTAGAAAAGTTCCAAGAAAATCACATCAAAAATTAAGATCTCACGAACTTGCTCAAATTTTCAATTGTCCCCTAAATAGATTCTATAAGGGTTAAACCTTTGAAAGATGACATCAAATTAGTACTTCTTCCTATAAGGTTGGATGCCCTAAAACCACCAACTTAAAATTATGGCCTCATTTTAACAAGGTTATTCATGAGAAATATTTTTCAGTTATTTGGAAGAAGATTTATCACAAAATGCGCAAATTTTAGCAATTTTATTCCCAATTGATACAAATTTTAAGAGAGGAAGGAGCACTAGCACTCAATTTCAACATATAGGTTCCTCCATGAACACACCATGTTGTACTAATTTTCACTCATAATGATGCCCAAAACCACCAACTACTACTTTGCAATGCTTGGCATGCCATTGGTTTACTTGAATAGTGAAATTGGTGGTTTTAAGTCTCAACTTTGGTAGCTCCAAGAAAACTCTAAATGTTATAGTTGGGGGAGGTGGTGGTTTTAGGACATCCAACCTTATATTGATCCATTCCTAAACACTGTCACATTGTTTAAAAATTCTCTAAAAAAAGTGAATTTTTTCTTTCTACAATCCCTTACATTGTAAACAAATAATTCATTTTTTTTATCCTTATTTTAAAAAGGTGTGTTATGTTTCCCCCTCCCTCCTAAGATATACATCCCCAAATCCCCAATTATGAAGCTGTATTTTGAAACCATAAAACACTAATTTTAGAAAATTTCTCCAATGTCTATATTTGTGACTTTATATTCACTTTTATAAAACCAGATTTCTTTTAGTTTTTGACTACTTTGATGAATGTCATTTGTAGTATTCTAAACTTCACCACATATGAAAAAGTTCACTTCACTTACTAAACACACATAAGTTGGAAGTGGATTAGTGCAATTGATTTTAAATTATTATTATAATCATATTTATATATTTTTCCATCATTTAGAAATAAAAAACTGTAGAAAAACATGAAGACAATAAACAGTTCCTTGTTCACTAAATGATTTTAAGTCTTCAAATTTAAGTTGAGTTGAACATATCCTACATTCTATTTGTGAGTTGTCCATTGACAATTTAGTGAACACATTTGACATATGGGGATGGAGAATTTTAAGTTGAAGGATTGTTCCCTAAATCTACATCTGTAATTTCATCATGTGGATTTTAGCATGCAAGGATATTGATGCTCTTAGAACATTCACGGCCTGTAGCAATAGGGGAATACAACATTGGACGATGTTGTGTATCTTAGTAGGATGAAACTAGCGTGATACAATTTGAAATATGATAAACACAACCCAGATGTGGGCCAATGTGGCACGTTTTGTTTTAAGAATGTTGCGGTGGGAAATTGACAGGGCCCCCGGGTGGATTGCAGGAGGTGTGGTTGAATCGACACTACTGATGTGGATGGATGATTAGGCCGGATCTTTGACGCTCCAGTGGGGCGGCCGAAAATTGCCCGGCCTCTCTTACATAGGGTGACAAGCCCGGTTTCACATCATCACACTATGGATCAATAAAAAAAATCAATTTTCCTAGGTAGTCAACTTTTTCACAATGCTTTGGTGATACTTGGGTGATACTTGATGTTACCATGATAATACTTAGGTAACACCTATGCAGAATTTGGTTACTCACCTAAATTTTCCTAAGTAATGGCTATTATTCCTTTCATGTTTTCAAAAATCCTTCATTAACCTGTAAAGAACCAAGAAGTCAAAATTGGGCCTCATGTTTTTTTTAGCATTTTTTAGCAAGTCTTGTGTGGACTTTCTTCAATTCAAATTTATTTGTGCTTTGACCAACATATACAATGTTTTTGGACGATATAAACTTGACCCATCAAAATTGTATTTTTCACTATATAATCAATAAAATTTGTCATTTTAAAACCATGAATCCTTCGTCTTTAAAGGTTAAAAGTAGACACTGTATTTCAAGTGTAGCAATTAGGCTATTATTAGCTTGAAAAATCACTGCTATGGATGCTCCTGTACTCTAATCTTTGCTTGTGAACCGTTTGACTTGGGATGCAACAGAACTGTTTATTTTACTGATTTTTCCTTACTCGGTAATAGAAAAAATAAAACCATGACGGCTAAAAAGCCAAATCGTACTTACAGATGTGCCGGTGTATAATCACTTTTCTCAACTATTTTCTTAATTGCTTTTTTTTTTTTTTTTTTTGAGAGGTGGTCAAACACTAATTTCCACCTATTTCTTAATTTCAAATGAAAACGGTTTCAAGTAAGAAAAGTGTGAGGCTATTTTTTACTTTTTTGGTTCAATTTATCGTTCTTCAAAATTGTTAGAATTGTGCTTTTAAAGCTCAAAACCCTAAAATTTCAATATATGTTACAATTTTATTTTATTATTTTATTTATCCTTCAACTGAATTCCTTTTCGTGTAAGCTCAAGAAGCATGCTACCTACACTTTGTTGTTTACTCACTATTATTTACAATTTTCCTTAAGAATTTAATTTTATTCAAAGCATTTTTGTAATTACTAAGATTTTTACAAGGAAAAAAATTTGAAAAATCTTATAAAATTTATTTTATTTAAATAATTATGAAAAAATGAGGATAAATTGGTTTAACAATACCTTATATGAGAAAGGTTCCATAATAATATAATATAGTTTTAAATGTGAGGAATTGACGAGATTCGACCAGGTAACTGTATTGTGGACGCTTAACCCCTAAATGACGGAGGGGGTAAGGGCAAAACATAAATGCGTTATAAAAAATTACTTCTTCAACTTTGATGAAGTTTGGTCCAAAAGAGAAAATGAGGAGCATGATGTTTAGTAATTATTCATGCAGTCAAATTTCAAAAAATAGCTTTTTATCATCTCATAATGAATATAGAAGCATTTAGCTTCAAATATTTATCAAAATTACAAATTTTATTTTTAGGATTTGAAATTTGATATGATTGGTTAAAACTAGACATTCTATTGTAAAACTAAAAATTGCACATTTTTCAATGGAGAGAACATCATTACTTTCCCCAAATAGTAAATTTTCTAACACTAGACAATGTAGAAGTGTTTGTCTTTGAAAATTTCTCCCCGGTGGAGTTTAACTCGGATCGACATGATTCAAATTGGGTTGGAAAGTAGACTTGATTTCCTATTTGAAATTTTATTTTATTTTCTAAAAAAAGGTTTTTTCCATCCCGGGCAGCCCGTAAGAAAAGGGCAGCGACCATAAAATGGTTGATCCGTCACTTAGGGGTTAAGGGTTACAAGATAAAATTTACAAACATCAAGGATTTAATTTAATTTAATTAATTAATTTATGGATAAAAATACATTAGGTTCTTTAGCCCTTGTACGCTGTACCTTAGAATAAGAATCATTGTAGCATATTCTAGGATACTGGACATGCCACATCATTATTTATCTAAAAAATGATGAAAGCCCACAATAGCCTTGCCTCAAGAATCATATTTTTTATTTTTTTATTTTGCATGGAGTGAGAGCAAAAGGGTGAATTTTGACAAGGACTAAAGAACCTTCTATAAAAGTGACTCTTTTACTACAGGAAATTGAAGAGAGATAAAATTAAAAATATTACATAAGGTTCTTTAGCCCTTGTAGGACAGTTGTACCTATGAATAAAAATCATTTGCACGAGAATCGTTGGATATAGTTGATTATGGAATATCGGACATGCCATCAGGAATTTTGGACCTCATTGATTTTTAACAATTTCCCTGCGACATTCGATATTTCTTGAGTTTGTACTTTTTTCTCACGGATTCCATATGGATTTACGCTAATTTTGTAGTGAATCCCCATGGCTTCTACATTCATTCTTTTTGTTATTTAACAAAGTGCGAAATCAGTGGGGAATTAGCGCAAAGTTCGTGCAAAATCCGTATGAAAAATGTTCAAACCCATGAAATATCGAATGTCGCACGGAAATCGTTTGAAATCTGTAGGGTCCTAAATTCCTAATGGCCACGTAGTTCTTTACCTAGAAAATGGTGGTTGATAGTAGAAGTCCACACTAGAGTCCACAACAGCCCCGCCTTAAGAATCGCATGTTTTGAATAATTTATCTTCATGCAGTGAGAGCAAAAGGGTGAACCCTTGCACGGGCTAAACATAAGGCATTTAAGCCCATTTAATGCTTACCTCCTAATCTAGACATATTCTATAAGACAATAGTATAAAGGATTTGGGAATATAAGATTCTGGCAATAAATTAAATTGAAGTGAAGCTGAGTTGGTTGCTTCTCGCCAATGATAGCCCATTGGGTCCATGCTCCCTAACACTTTTCGGATTTTTTTTTATAAAAACATTGTAGAGCCCTGATAATTTCTGAATTCTTTATAAAAACTTTTGTAGAGTCCCATAGATCGAAGAGGGTGTGATCTCCCAACCAGTGATTCCAAATCTCGCTAAAATTAGCTAGATTTTTACCAAAAAAATTCTTGTGCTATTAGTACATTGTAGGTAAAAATAGTCATTAACAAAAAAACTTACAAATTTTATAAGTTATTAGACAATTTGCTACATCATTCACTTTTGAGGTAGCATCAATAACAACTAATCAAAGTTTCATAAGTATTTGGCAACTGCCAATAAGAGCCCTCTAAATATATTTTGTAAGAATATTTTTAGATTTCCTTTTCTACTTTTGCATACTTGGATAGCAAAAGTCGCTGATTACAAAAGAAAAATGCCAAAATAAGATCCTAACATGCCCAAAATGGAAATTTCAAAAAATGGAGCCCATGGGTGAATAGAGCTTGCATATACTTTGAAGGGGGGATTTATACACCAATGTTGACACATGCATCACGTAACTTTAAGGGAATTTGTTATCAACCAAAAAATATAAAATACGCAATTAGAAATTACTTTAACGCATGATAGAAAGGAACGCAATGCAAAAAAGGAGCGTGGCTCTGCTTGCGGCACTGTAATGCAATTAAGGGGCGGTTTACACTATGGACCAAGAGCCATGACCATGGAATTCTAAAATCTGTGATTGGCCCAAAAAGAGCTCTTGGTCCCATTTGGCTTTACACTACCTTGAAAAAAGGAGAATGACCACTAACTTTGAGGTCCCCAAAAATGCTAAAATTTCCCAAATGGATAATGTTTTCATGGTCTCCTTGATTATAGTTGAGTCGAAGCAAATGCCTCGACTCAACTATAATCTAGGAGACCATGGGGCTCAAAAATCATTGATTGGCTAGTGTTCAATTATTTAAAGAGAAAGGAGGAAAAAGGGGAGGATAAAAGAGAGAATGATGAGCTTAACCCCTAAGTGACCAAATGACCATTTTATGGTCGCTGCCCTTTTTTTACGGGCTGCCCGAGATGAAAAAAAAACGTTTTCGAAAAATAAAAAATATTTTCAAATAGGAAATCAAGTCTACTTTCCAACCCAATTTGAATTATGTCAATCCGAGTTAAACTCCATGAAGGAGAAATTTTCAAAGACAAACACCTCAACATTGTCCTAGTGTTACAAAACTTACTATTTCGGGAAAGTAATGATGTTCCCTCTTTGAATTTTTTTGCTTTTTTGAACTTTAGAATAGAATGTCTAGTTTCAATCAATCATACCAAATTTCAAATTATAAAAATAAAATTTGTACTTTTGGTGAATATTCAACGATAAATGCTTCTAAATTTGTTTAATGAGTATCGAAAACATTTTTTGAAAGTTTGACCGTACGGATAATTACTAAACATTGTGCTTCTCATTTTCTCTTTTGAACCAAACTTCATCGAAGTTGTAGAAGCAACATTTTATAGCACATTTAGGCTTGGCCCTTACCCCCTCTGTCATTTAGGGGTTAAACTTGTCCCGTTCTAAATCCACTTTACACTACAAAGAGTGACCAAGTCATTTAAAATTGCATTTTTGATTTTTCATAGTCACGGCTCTTGACCAAGAGCCATGACGATGAAATGATTTAATTTTCTTGGTCATGGCTCTTGGTCCATAGTGTAAACCGCCCCTAAGTTACACTCCGTCACTCTTGGAATGAAGCAAGTTTCATTTTTGTCAAAAAGAAAGAAAGAAAAAGTAATGCAATTACACAGTACATACTTGAATAGTAGGCTTAGTTGCACCAAGAAAAGACAGGGGAGCTTTGAATTCTTTTATGTTTCTGGGTTTTCCCTTCCTCCATTTCAGGAGCGCAGATGCAAGTGTGGCAGGGGCTTGGTATGAATGGGCCATGAGAGTTGGGGCTAGCGCAGGGCTTTTTTTTTTTTTTTTTTTTTTTGACACAAACAAAGGGAGACCCTTTATTGCGAGAAAGAAACGAGAAACAACCCAACCCCACCGAGACAGGGCTTTTGGTTATTTTGAATTCCGACCGCCACTCACTTTCGTTAACCCTTTAGTGCCTAGGGTACTGTAGCAAACAACTCTGGATTTCAGTGGGTTTTTCCACTGTGGTTGAGACTACCAAAAATAGAATGGGTTAAATTAGAAAGTAACCGTACAACTCTATTCTCAACTCGAGAGCACACATTTTATTAAAATTTGAGAATCATCCGATGGTGGGATCGGAAGATTATAGTATGTATTTGAACTGTATAATGCACGCTCAAAAACGAGATTTTGGGGGGTGTGTGACTTCAAAGTTAAATATAATTTGAGGTAAATTTTCAAAAATAAAAGCAAAGACGTTCAGCTATGCCCTATGTCAACACCTCTCCGTTGCAATCTTTCATATCAAAAATAGACTCATACATAATTATTGTGAGATTTATAAGTGAAAGTGACTTGTCCATGTACGGTTTAGGACAAAATTTTATACGTTGAAAATTGACAGGAGTGGGTACATTAGTCAAGATCGGATTACACACACTAATGGAAGATGAAGAAGAGAACACAACCCAAAAAAATAAAACAAGATAACAAACTTCCAAACACAAGAAATACTACACAATACATATGTTGTATTTGTAAGTATTTACTGTATTTTCAAGTATTTGCAGTATTTTTGCGTTCTGTTGATAGGTATTTTGATAGTTGTACAATTCCAAATTGAAAATTTCTTTTTCTGGAAGGTGCGTAATGTATGTGCGCAAATCTGAACTTCAGAACTTCAGAACTGAAGTTCCAATTCTTCACGGATTCTCTGTTATTTGCATTTCCGACGTTGCAGTGACCATAATCTGGCTTGCTAGGCACTAAAGGGTTAAGATAGTAGGCAGGAAGTTAATGAAAATGGTATGCGCCTTGCTTCTTCTCGCAATAAAGGGTCTCCCTTTGTTTGTGTCAAAAAAAGAATAGAAAAGGTACGCGCCGTCCGATCAGATCGAATGAATGGATAGGAAGGACATGGGGTCAGTGAGTCAGTCCCATGTAAGCAGAAATCCAGAGGGATTGTTTTAGTGAAAAAGTGCAAATTAAAGTTTCCGAACTTCCTGCTTTTCCCCAGTTTTCTACGTGAAACCATCATCACGATTCAAGAGTGTACTTATTTTAAGTTAGTTTGTAGCTCTCACACTTAGCGGCACAGCTCACTACGCTTTGTAGCTACCCATTGTAAGCCCTGACGCACTAGCAGCTGGAGCTTCGTCACTGGTCGATCACGTAAAGACGCCTACGGAGTTTTTTTTAAAAACAAATTGAAGGGACGACTACGGAATTCCATGTCAGAGACATGAGATTCGGAATTAGCACTGGCCTGGCTGGGGCGGCTCTGACTCCCCGGTTACCTTTTCGCTTCTCTCATGAGTGCATTTTCGCCTCAGCCTGAATCATGAGGCCTAGATTCAACTTGTGAGCTCAGTTCCCCGTTTGTTTCATTCTCCCATAGCTAGCACCGTCATTCTTCAAAAAAGCAATAAACGAGAAAAAAGAAATTGTGAGCTGACTTCTGTCGATGATCCATCTATCCCGGAAAATGGTGTTGAAAATGTAACCTTTTATTTACTTTTGATGCAAATTAAATGAAACGGAATTTCATTGCAAACATAAACCGCCCCATGCCAGTTACATGTGGTCAAAATAACCCTAAAATACAGGCACAAATGAACAAAATGTAGCCTTTGAACCACTGCATCTGTCATTCCTTCATCATTACTGCCACAGTGACCGGTGATTACTCAGGTGAAAGCCGACTTACTTTATAATTATGCGGGGCTCTGATTGTTATACTTAGCTTGCTGCTGCAAATTAACTTTTAAGTTTTGTATCATGATGATGATTCCACACTTTTTCTTTTTGGGTTTTTGGAAACGAAACAGAGGGATGATTATACATATTACAAAACGCACCCTTAATGCAGTCTAGACTCAGCTGCATTGAGCTGAGATTCCAATTGCGATGTTTGTCAGTCTCGGCCTCTGCCACTTGCAGTTCGGATGCATGAATATTTAAATCTTCTCAACACGTACTGTGGGTAGATTGAGCAGTGGACTGCAATCTAGAGGCCGGACAAGTGGGTTAACAGAGCCAGGCTGATTTCGCTTAAAAATATTGTTTTGCATTGTGTTACAGTTTTCAATGTCGGATCACTGAACCAGCTTCACTGCGATTAATATCTACTAGATTGAGCTTCAATTCCCACTCTCTCGATCAATGCAATCTGTAAAGCTTACTTTGAAACGAAAGAGGGAGCTCTAAGTTACATCTTCCTGCTGTTCCGAACTGGACACTACAAACAATGCTAGCTGATGACTCTAGAATTCTTCTCTACAGGAGCACCAAGTTGTGGTCCGAGGCTTGCAATTGAGAAAATGAACTGTTCGGTACTGTACAGTGAGCTAGAGTACTGAACAGTGAGATTATGTGTTCCTTGGCTATGGACTCTGTTACAAACTTGCATAGACAATGATATCAGCTACTGCGAGTAGCCCACTTGGTGTGTTAATTTCTAAGTTATATAGAAATATTTATTAAGCAGGTAGCTTGTAAGTTACAAAAGGCTGAAATCCACACTGCTAGAAAGTCCTCCGTTAGCATCATCATATATGACTCAAGATTCTCGTGGGAGTGCATTTCAAGGTCTGCATGCAAGCTGCTGTCATGACCTGCAATTGACACAATGAGCGAGAGATTCCTGAACGTATGCATATATCCATTTTTTAAGAATAATAATATTTAAAGATCGACGGTGAGAGAGATTTACTCGTTGACACGCTGAATTAACGGAATGCGACACGATTAAGTTAGTTGCACAGAAGCTTAGTGATCCAGTGCAGTTTGACTTGAGAGGCTCCTTCAGTGATCGAAATATTCGGTCCCTTCAACTGGCCATCGTGCCCATGATCGCAGCCAGGCTACGTCCATGATTCCAACTCGAACCACCTATTTTTATTTCATTTTTGAAACCACTGGATGAATTCCATCGAAATCAATTGTCTGGAGTGCTATATATCAATGACATGAAAATGATCAATCGTACCCACTTCCTTTCTTTCTAAATCACGAACGTATGTTTCACGACCTCGTTTGCTTTGTACTCA
Organism: Pohlia nutans; assembly: GCA_022496805.1. Classification (NCBI taxonomy): domain Eukaryota; kingdom Viridiplantae; phylum Streptophyta; class Bryopsida; order Bryales; family Mniaceae; genus Pohlia; species Pohlia nutans. The sequence goes on from CM040090.1 coordinate 10,987,537, forward strand.
ACACATGCAACTCGTAGCGCCATGGTTTCTATTTTCGTTGATGAAGTCCTATGCTATATAGCATAATATTATACTACTTTATGTCACTAGCGTACCACATACAATACGCTATCCAAGTTTGTACGTAACTGATACCTGAAGTCTGCAGTTTAATAAATTCAAAACGTCTGGCACGTCTGTACGTTGCCCGAGACTGTTCAGAGTTCTAGTTATCAATGAGATTATTACTAATCAGTTTGGTATGATCCTCCCTCAATAATTAAGATTAAGAATTGTCGCACCATGTGACGTGTTGACTTCGAAGGTTTCGACCATGACTCAATATATATGAGTCGGATATGGACAAGAGCTATTAAAGCCAATGCCGGTCATGAAGGACCATCATACATGTGGCTTTCTGATAGGGAACTGCTTCTACTAGTAGGGGATTTTTTTTGATTTTTTTTACTTTGCAAGATGGGAGAAAAATTAAGCAGCAGAAAGGAGAAAAATTAAGCAGCCTGGGTCCCAAGGGAGCGGCGGGAGAACAGTGAGAGTTGGAGCTAAGATATGTAGATGCCACCAGTGCAGACAATTTTGTTCATGCCCCGAGTAGGGAAAACTCTTTTGCCAATGCGGCTTGTTCCTTGTCGCTACACTTGATAATGAATCTGACCGCGTTAGTAGGGGAATTTCTTTGTATGCTATTATATTAGCAAATGTGACTGAGGGTTTGTGTGAGCCACTGACACGCAATAAAAACATACTAGTGCCTAGGTTTAAAATGGTGTTTTAAATCAGACAGTGAGGGAAGTATTTAGAATTGGACAATATGAAATTTTTCAATTTGGAAAAAATGGCACCCAGTGAATGTTTTCGATTCGGCTCTGATTAACAAAACTAATTCTGTGAAGAGCGAAAAGCAGCATCGATCAGTAAGACCAGCTGAATTTTAACATGCACACTCGAAATCGATTCACTAGTGTACGTCTACCTGGACTAATTACAATAGAATGATGTGTGCTGTAGATAATTGGGAAGGTGATTGTTTCCAAGTCGAAGCCATTAATTAGTAATTACACGGTTTTACAACTTATGAAATCATTAGCTAGTCTGTTTATATGGGTACAATCCCGTGTTAAAAACAATTATAATTTGTGCTCATGTTTCAAATCGTCAAAAGTGCACAAAGCTCTTGAAACTAGGACTGGTATAGATCTAAGGTTCCCCAATCAGGCTTCTGAAAGACTGCCGATTTTCTGGAAATTTCGGAATGTGATGATTTATGGAAGTAGAGTAGTACAAACCCATTATAATTCTCGACTCAGAGACAATCAAGTCCGGAATTCTAAACAACAGCCGCGCGAGGCAGTACCGAAAACTATCATACGAGATATTAACTGCTAGTGAGCCGAAAACTAAAAGTTCTGATAGTAGTGAAATCAGAACCGGGAGGAGCAATTTAGTGCTTGCGTCAACATAGGTACATCATGAAATCGAAGATAATGAGACTTTAAAGGAAATCTCTAATATCAAAGTAATTAGTGGCTTCACATGAATTATCATTCATCAGGCTCAATCCAAGTTCAACCGAGGTTTGATCGATCGAGCAAGGCTTTGAAAAGGACTACTTAAGGTTCTCCTGCCAGACAGAAGCTGAGTCTTTCTGTTCTTAGTCAGAGAGTCTGTACTACTAACTGTTTAACTCACCCCTAAAGGACCAAGAAGCCCAAATTCAGTGATGGCCTGATATGGGTACTACCCCCTTATGAATTAGTGTGATTTTAGAAGAAAAAAAACACTGGTAAGGAAAAACTATTGGAAAATTACAAAAATTAGATGGTGTTGTAGATGGTATAGTAGGAGCAGCATACAATGTGTTAAAAATGAAAGTTTTGGCATGCATAAAATGAGTTACACACAGTCACACATATGGTTACATATAACCGGGGTACCCATATCAGAGTGACCATTACTCAATTGGGCCTCATGTTTTTTATATCAGTTTTGAGTAGCTCCTATGTGAACTTCTTTTTGATCCAATTTATTTGTTGTGTGACCAACGTGACATGCAATCATAACATTTAATAGCCTTTCAAAAGGCGTCAACCTTTATAATTAAATGGAGCGACCAATGATTTGTAATTGAATGGACTATTGAATCAAATAAACAATTACAAAACATTGTTGAATTGTGATTGAGTGAGTGCTTTCCATTACTATTCACCATGGTTGATTGCTTTTCCTTAACGCCACCTGCCCCTATAGCTACTAATGTGATGTGGAACATCCCACATCATTTTATTAGGGGGATGAAATGATGTGAGATATTCCACATTAATTTGTTGGGGGAAGGCAGGAGCCACAAAGGCTACTGAATATTATGATGTCCTTCACTGATTCTAATGATATAAAATTTAGTCTCATATGAATTATACATTTCACAACATAATCAATTGAATTTATCATTTTAAAACCACAAATCTTTGGTCCTTTAGGGGTTAATGTGAAAAAATGTCCACAAAAGCTGGGCACATACTAGCTATTTGCTTTCTAAAATGTTCTCGAATGTCTTCTTTAACTTTCTTAACAAGCATGTTGAGGGGGTAAATAATCTTTCTTCACACATAGACTCTCAAAGGTTACCCGCGGTGCAGGATAATGGTCTCCCGGGGTCCCAGTGGATGTTGGGCAATTTTTTTCCAAATGTATTAACCCTTAATTATCATATCATGCTTTGTGACCCAAGAGGAGCACTATTCATTAAATTTTGGAAACATGAGCGTTCCCAACCTTCTCTAAAAACATCTTCTAAAAATCCCATACATACATATTATTGTACGTTCATTAGAAGAAAAATTGTAATTTTGGAAACATGAGGATTCCCAACCTTCTCTAAAAACTGGTTAGAATTCAGGACACGCATACCATTAATGCAGGAGTACAACTTGAACCACGGGGTCCGAAGAGGAGGTATACAGGTAAATGGGTGAGCAATACAACGTTATCCCTTAACGATTTTAACATACACTTAGGACTCTTTAATGTCACAACTTTGGTAACCAATGTACATGAATTCAGAACTTTGACATGATGTGGATTTGGAAAGCGTCCGATCACATGTACACAAAATAGCAAATATTCTTTCCACATATTGGAATGTGATATCAGAGAGTGTGATTTAATATAAAGTTCAGAGTGTATCATACTCTAAATATTTAAAGTCTGGTCCCTTCCATCTGATGCAGGCTAACAATACATAACATTCAAAACTGATGTTCATATCTTCCTCATTCATACTGCCATTATCAAGTTTGTAATGTAACCTGTCAATTCGCTCCACTAATTGAATAGTATGTGATTCAGCTGCACATTAATAACTTACTTAGGAATTTGGGTACTCAGTCAAGAAGCTGCTCGGACGACGAAGAATGAGTCGGCAACGAGAATGAAGAGCAGTTGTTTCCCTTCGTGAAGATGGTTTTCAGTGACGAAAGCCGGCCATTCACCTCTCAAGTAATGCCGAGTGTGCTTTCCATAGCTGATGCTGCGAGTCATTGTATGCACCGGGGACTGGTCATGGATGCCCTGCAGCTTGACCTCGGAGTGAACTCGGCTGCCGTGTGTCTTCCAAAAGTCCCGAGGAATCTCCTGCCCCACAATCAAACATGTATACATCAATCACTGGGACTCAAGCTAGTTCCGAGCTCTAAATATAAATCTCCAAGGAGAGAGGATCTTACCAAGCAAGGTATTTTGTTCCCACAGACATTGCTGGCTGTTAGTGACTTCCAGAAGCTCGGAAGGAGATGCTCTGAGTTTTTGAGGTTCGATGGAGGATTTGCCGAATTGTCTATGACTGTCTTCCTTTTGGCAATCACTGAGCCATCTCTGCATTTGTAAGACTGAGCCTTTGGAGCTGAGCGATCGGAGTCAGAAGTCCACTTTCGTGAAGGATTATCGCTTCGAAATACGTAGACGTCGAACTCGGACATTTTCTTCAGTGCGAAAAGAAGCGAGTCGCCTTCCAAGAGGCCATTGGAAGTAGCAAACGTTTTAAACCCTCCTCCGAATCTCACTTGTGTACAAGTTGGAGTATAAACGAAAATGTTGAGTTCCACAGGCCAAGCCTTCGTGGATGGTTCTGTTCGAAGGATAGCTGATTTTCGAACGCTGCCACCATGTTTTTGGATAAAGCGAGAAGGCAGTGTCTGCGAGAAGGCAACATTAAAATTAAAAGCGTTCCATGGCGCAAGAAAATCATGGTTATATATTGTCGGAAAGTACTACACTTTTCACGAGTAGAATCAGTGTCGATACTAATCAATCTAGTGACAATTCTAAATCCAACTTGGAACGCATACCGGTCCCAGATTTCTGAAATGTGACGCTGTGAGGGTCGTCTCGAAATGGGGTATTCCCTGCAACTTGTCAAGCACTCGGGGCTTGTCACCAGCACTCAATGGCATGATCTTGGCTCCGGCCATCGATAGTTGCATCACCAGTTGATACTCCACTTTTAGGACAAGGATTTTTCTGCCGAATATGGGTTTCTCCTCACTGATTTGCAATGTATGCTATAGGACTTAACTATTTTTGTGCACATGACCAATTGAACCAATCATATTGCTCCCGTTGGATTTACTGAAACCTGCACTTTAGTAATTGGCTTCACTCTCCCAGTCTCTCACTTCTTGTATTAAAAGTATTTGGCCGCATGCATCATAATCCTCCCAACAAAATGAGACCTCAGAAACGGAGACTCAAATGACACACGGAAATGCTGAAGTGAGAAGCTTTAGATTGAGGAGTAAGTTTCAAAACTTCGACACAGTAGATTTAAATCAGAGGTCCGTGGGGAACAACCCGACATGGCCATAAATGGTGTACGTGGACTGTACATCTGGACGTGGATATGTGAGATTTGGAAATTTTACAGTACACCTCTTAATGCTGCGCATTTAATCGATGAAATGATTATTGTCTCGGCCATCGAGTTGCAGCTGGATGGGCATCATGAGTGAATATTTTTCATTATTCAGAAGGCGATCACATTCACAATAACCAAAAGAGTTTGATTCATTTGAGCATACTGGAACCCGGAGACTTGATCAGATTTCACCCAATGATTCTGATGATTGTGGCCAGCCTAACCCTTTAAAGCCAATTAATTCGAGATTGTGAATCAAAGTTACGATTTCTTGAGAAGGTTGTAGGGTGCAAAATCAAGTGCAAATATTCATGATGAGGTGTGGATCGATGCGTATGAAGCTTGGCATTGGGATCTACATAATTTGCAAGTTTCTTGTGTCTAATTGAATCATCTGAGACCGCACACAGTCTGGAGCTCTTACCGAGGCTCTCTCCACAAATTGGTTAAATTGTGATTTTCATATGAGTGCATGCCAAATAAATGCTGCTCTGTGGCTTGAATGAAATGCTAAGACCTTCTTAGGTAAAATCTCACGGCCAGGCCTGCTCATGGCTTGCAATAATCAAGTTAGCGTAATTTGCAGTTCTCATCAAAAGAGAAGACTCTGACATTGTTTCGAAATTTAAGAAAGATTCGAGTTTAAAATCCAACTGCAGCTTTGCTTGTAACACAGTTATTACCCTAATTAATCGAGAGATTCTGGCTGCTGAGGTGGTAGTCTCAGGGCAACAGCATTTGACATTCAAAACTGAAATAATTCATGTGTTCGTTAACGGCGAAGCCGATGCCAGTCTTGATCAAGTAGTATACAACGGAACCTGCCTTATGCTCCACTAAAGTCTTACGACTTCTGTGTCGATTTCTGAAATGGCTTAATGCAACTTTCCATCGCGCTGCTATTGTATGATATTTCAGATCGACTCTATCTCTAGAGATATATCTTGGGCTCTGAACTCTCACGATTGAGGCTGTTGCACTTCTCGGACGACGAAGAAGGAGTCGGCAGCCAAAGTAAAGAAAAGTTTTTGGCCTACGTGAAGATGGTTTTCATTCACGAACTCCCTCCATTCTGTTCTCAAGTACTGCTTCATACGCTTTGTAGTGGTACTGCTACGGGTATGGCAACGCATCGTTCGCACCGGGGACTGGTCATGGATCCCCTGCAGCTTCATCACGGAGTGGATTCGGCTGCCGTACATCTTCAAGAAGTCTCGAGGTATCTTCTGCACAGGCTCACAACACAGAACCGGTCAATTATGCAGACCTCGATCTATTCATGCATATCCTGGCCTGCTTTGAAATTTGCGTACTGTAACGGAATCCAAGACGCTTGCAAACTTGAATTCAATGAGAGAACTTACCAAGCGAGCTGTATCTGTGCCGCATTCACATCGAAAACGGACGTTGGTGGCTGTCAGTTTCTTCTCGAAGCGGGGAAGCAGAGAATCCCTGGTGATTTCTTGCCAGAGTGTTGAATTCTCTTGGCTCTCGTTGCATCGGATGGAGACCACAGGACTGTCAGGTCCGGAAGAAGATGCCGCGCCTGAATCATCTGCAACTGTCTTAGACTTTAGCGGAGTTACACGGTTCAATCCATCAACCTTCTCTTTACCTAAGTCAGAACTTCCCTCCTCATCAGCAACCGTTTGTTGAACTTCGAGAGGCTGCCTTGTTTTCTTCTGTGAAAATTCAGAATGAATTCTGATTTGCGCTTGAGAAGGCAACTCTTGCTTGAACTTGCTGCGAAATATATAGACCTCAAATTCGGACATAGCCGTGAGTGCGAAGACGAGCGAATCGCCTTCCAGGAGGCCATTGGAAGTAACGAAAGCTTTCCAACCGCGGCCGAATCTCACCTGCGTCCAATTTGACAAAGAAATGGCGAGCATCACTGGCCAGGCTTTTGCGGATGATTCCGTTCGAAGGATAACCGATTTTTGAAACCCGTCACCATGACTTTGCACGAACCAAGAGGGAACTGTCTGCGAGAATTGAATATCGGAATCAGAAGCGTGCGTACGTCCTGAAGTTGCAAATGGCGCTGCAGATTTAAAATACGTGTCTTATGGATTGTGAATCACGAGTGTTGCTTAGTCTATCACCAACAAATTCAGATTCGAAAGTCAAAACTAATACTAACAGCTCTGGACCCAACTTGCGAAGCGTACCAATTCTCTAAAATGTCTGAGCTTGCTCGACGCACTCGTCACTCCGAGGATCTTCTCGAAATGAGGTCTCCCTTGCAACTTGCCAAGCACTTGGGCCTTGTCATCACAACTCAATGGCATGATCTCCACGTTGTTTCTGGCCATCGCCTGCTGATAATTCGATCTGCCGGAGAACTTACTGCAACATATTGAGCTAATAGGTGGCTTCACTCTCAGTCTCTTCTTGTGAGGAATTTGTATGCATAATCTAGCCAGAGGCCCGGTCTTGAGAATCCATAAATGGTGTATAATTGTATATATCCGGACGTAGACCGGCAAGATTTTGAAATTAGAAACCTCTTAATGGTGATTGGTACGCTTCGCAAGCGTAACAATCATTCCATGGATACCAATTTCAAGTGCAGATATTAGTGACGAGTTGGCGGAAGCGAATGCAGCCTGGCATGGGAATCGTCAAGCTCCTCATGTCTAATTAGACTGCAGTCTGGAATTCTAACAGATCATACTACCTCCACAAACGGATTGTTAGCACCAGTGTTTAAAACGAAGTTTTCATATGAATGCATCCCCCATTAATTGTGCCGAACTATGGCTTGCACAAAATGGTATTGATCAGCTTCTTGGGCACAACCTGGTCGCTCGTCAAGTTGTCATTTGCAGCTCTGATCAGAACTGACGAGCAGAAGAGATTCGCCGTCCATAAAGCACCGTAGTTCTACTTGTAATACGAAGTACATACCGTAGGAATGGATCACAATATGTTCACAAGTTGCCCGTATGTGAGTGCTACAGTAGTCTAGCAACAACTTTTCACATCCAAAACTGATAATAGTCCATGTGTTCGTCAAGGGCGTGCTAGTCTTCAGCTTGCCTTAAAACTAATGTACGAAAATTACGGCTTTCTTAACCCTTTAGTGCCTAGCTGACCACATTATGGTCACTACAACGTCCGAAATGCAAATAGCACAGAATCCGTGAAGAATTCGAACTTCAGTTTTGAAGTTCAGATTTGCCCACATACATTACGCACCTTCCAGAACAAGAAATTTTCAATTTGGAATTGTACAACTATCAAAATACCTATCAACAGAACGCAAAAATACTGCAAATACTTGAAAATACAGTAAATACTTATAAATACAACATATGTATTGTGTAGTATTTCTTGTGTTTGGAAGTTTGTTATCTTGTTTTATTTTTTTGGATTGTGTTCTCTTCGTCATCTTCCATTGGTGTGTGTAATCCGATCTTGACTAATGTACCCACTCCTGTCAATTTTCAACGTATAAAATTTTGTCCTAAACCGTACATGGAGAAGTCACTTTCACTTATAAATCTCACAATAATTATGTGTGAGTCTATTTTTGATATGAAAGATTGCAACGGAGAGGTGTTGACATAGGGCATAGCTGAACTTCTTTGCTTTTATTTTTGAAAATTTACCTCAAATTATATTTAACTTTGAAGTCACACACCCCCCAAAATCTCGTTTTTGAGCGTGCATTATACAGTTCAAATACATACTATAATCTTCCGATCCCACCATCGGATGATTCTCAAATTTTGATAAAATATGTGCTCTCGAGTTGAGAATAGAATTGTACGGTTACTTTCTAATTTAACTCAGTCTATTTTTGGTAGTCTCAACCACAGTGGAAAAATCTACTGAAATCCAGGGCTCTGAGCTACAGTACCCTAGGCACTAAAGGGTTAAATGGCTCAATGCAAATTGCCATCGCCCATGAAATTTGGTACTCGCGCCGTTCTGTTGTGTAATATGTCGACCACATCCACTCTATCTGACGATCTTGGGCTATGATAGAGGCTGCTGCGCTTCTTGAATGACGAAGAATCAACCTCAAAATGGCAACAAAACACTAATAACCAGTGATTTTTTGGGGGCAATGGAGTTATCCGTAAAGTCACCTTGGATTTGAAGAATCAACAAAGAATTTTGCTTTATTGTACTCTTATTTCTTCACTACAAATAGTTAGGTGTGGAAGATTTTGGTGGTTTATCATTATTAGGTGTGTAAGAGGTGTGTAAGAGCTTAGTGGTCTTCAAAAGTTTTCAAATAAGAGTATAATAAAGCAAAATTCTTTGTTGATTCTTCAAATCCAAGGTGACTTTACGGATAACTCAAATGTAAAGCTTCTGGCAATGCTTTTTTCTGTGATTCTTTTCTTGAAGCCTAATTGGCAATTAAAAAAAAAAAAAACCTGAGAAAAAATATTTGGGGAAAGTTTTAGCTTAGGATCATATTTTAATCTAATTTCTTCTTATTATGATAGTTTTTGTAAAATTTGGCTATCTTCACAAAAGCATAAAGAAAATTTGGTGAAAAAATTCAAAAAATTCTCATTTGTTTTTTTAAACCCCTTTAGAAGTATGCAAAGAGCCATGTCGGGCCATGTTTAATTGTTTTCAATCAAATGTTGATTTTCACCTAGTTCTTTATTTTAAATGAAAAGGTCTCAACTAAGAAAGTGTGGGGGCTATCTTCTACTATTTAGTCTAATTTACCATTCTTCAAAATTGTTGAAATTGAATTTTTTACAACACTTTATACCTCAAACCCTAAAATTCCAATTTTCTATCATATTTCTTTTTATATTAGCTCAAGAAGCATGCCAGATACACCTTTTTGTTCATCACTACTATTTAATTTTTCCCTTTAAAAATCATACTATTTAAAGCATTTATGTAATTACTATAATCTTTACAAGAAAAAAGCTTTGAAAAATATTATGAGATTCATTTTTATTTAAGTAATTATGAAAAATGAGGGTAAATCGGTTTAACAATAAATTTTATGTGAAAAATACCCAAAAAATATAATGCAAATTAAAACACAAGGAGATGTGATCTCATGTGAAGAATAGGAAAAATATTATTAATTTAAAAAAATAAAATCCAATCTAATATGGATGGTCACCGTCCACATCTGATTGGATTTTATTTTACTATTGTTTTATTATTTTATTAAAATTTAAATAATTTTAAAATATACATATTTTTAATTAAAAAAATTAAAGATTATTATTTAATTTTTTTGGGGATGAGATCTGCTCATGCAGATTTTAAATGAAAGGGGCCTCTTAAAGACCTTAAATTTTTTTAAATGTTTTTTCAACTAATTAGAAATCTATTATACAATACAACTCGGTTTGTCTCACTCGACCCAAGCTCAATGTGCTCATTGTCGAGGAGACAACCCAAGCTCAATGTGCTCAACGGCACGAGTCCCACTAGTATCTAATAACATATATACACATTAGGAGAAAAATGGGGTCCCAAAGGAGCCCTGTAAGCTTGCTCGGGTTAGGTGAACCGGCTGCCCAAACACCATTTTCTATATAAACCCATTGGTGCAGTCGCTGCCCGCTGACAGCGTCGGAAGCCGCAGTGCTGGCAGTGTTGGCACTGTTGGCAGCATCGATTGGCGCGACCCACGGAACTGCACTGCTGGCAGCCACGGTAGCACCATTGGTGCCCTCATGTAAAGTGCACGGTTTGGCCTAAATTTTTCAGCACGTGCCAAAGGCCAAGGCCCCTTTGTGACAACAGATTTCTCCTAATGCAAGTATAATTGAATTTATAAAGTCTTCCCATACAAAGACAATCACTCAATCTTGAAAAAACTCTCCTTGAATATTTATGTGACTGAATTATAATATGTATCTTGTGTATACATTGGACGGTGATATTTCAATTAAAACCCTTTTATGTACTTATATGAATAATAAAGTGTAAGCTCCACCAACACTACATATCTCACTTGCCCAAATGGGCTATTGTGGAAATTCATTCACTTAGTATTCAAGTATTTGCGAGGCTTCAACTAAAAGTTGTATCCAAGTATTTGTTTCAAGTATTTGTGGGGCTTTGACTAAAAGGTGCATTCAAGTATTTGTTTCAAGTATTTGTGAGGTTTCAACTAAAAGTTGTTGAAGCATTGCATAAAAAGCTATAAAGGTGCAAAGGTTTTTTTGGCAAACAATAAAATAGATAGAAGTGTTGATGTTTACATTGTGTACATTCTCAAAGTTTAACATATATTCATCATCAAAGATTATCATGGTGTCTATATAAAAAAGTTTTTCATTTTAATATTATATACATATGAAATTGGAATAACATCTATTATACAGTACAACTTGGTTTGTCTCACTCGACCGTTCCGTGCTGGAATCCATCGAGGACACAACCCAAGCTCAAAACCAAGTGATCAAAATCATGACCATTAAACTAAGGTCAATGTGCTCAACGGCACGGGTCCCACTAGTTGGAAGCCAAATTGGAAGCCAAATTTTGGTCAGTTTCCTCTTAAAATTCAAGTTTTTTACTCCTAATGAATTCGTATTTTTCTAAAAAAGAAAAGTCAGTCTTGTGAAAATATGTAATCTAAGGCTCTTTCACATGGAGGTGTTGGGATAGTGCGAGCTTGACTATTGTTGGCCAGAAACAATAGTGGTTTTACCATAAGATCGATTTTTTTAAAATGATATTGTCATTTGACAATTTAGGTGAATCTCCCGGCAAGAATGTTTGAAAGCAAAGTGGATGTGTACTAAAAAACCAATCAAATGGAAGTGCAACAATGTGGTTGTATTCATGTTCATGTTCACTATGATCGTGTTTAAGGTTGTCAATTCGACTTCCGACAAAAAGTGTCGGGAAGCAAGATCGATGTATACAAAAAACCAATCAAACGAGAGCTCAAAATTTAGAGTAGTGTGATCGTGTTCATGTTCAATGTGGTTGTGGTTGTGTTCAAGGTTGTCAATTTGACTTCTGAACAAGAGTGCGAAGAAGAAAGTCAAAGTGTATAGTAAACCAATCAAATGAGAGTTTAACAATTCGTGGTCATGTGTTCAGGGTTGTCAAATGTTACAGGTTGTCACTTCAACTCCGAACAAGAGTACAAAGAGGAAAGTCATTGTCTATAGAAAACCAATCAAATGAGAGCCCAACATTTTGTGGTGGTGTTTAGAGTTGTTAAAATGTTCAAGGTTGTTAAAGAAAAGCTAATCTGCTTGTACCTAGGGATTCTCCTTACAACTTAGTTTTTACCAACTTATGTCAAATATGTCACAAAACACCATGTGAAATGATCCTCACTTCAAGAATGAGACCAAATTTTATATCATTGAAATCAATGGAGAATATTGCATGTGTTGATCAAAATACAAAAAATTGGACAAAAAGAGATCCATATATGGGCTTTTAAAAAAACAAAGAGCTGAATTTGGGCTTTTTGGTTCAAAATTAGAGGTTAATATTGTGAAATATAGATCATGATAGATTTGAAGAGGAATGCAATGAAAAAATTAAATCATTGATTGAACACCAAGAGGTCTTATGCCGATGTAGAAACATATACTGTATGTGGAAGGCAAGGCAGGCAAGGCAGGGTTGGTATTTTCATGTCAAATAATTAATAAAATGTGGAAGGCAAGGCAAGGTTGGTAAAATAGTTGAGGGCAAGGCAAGGTTGGTAAAATAGTTGAGGTCGGCACTTTCAAAAGTGATTGTTAAGAAATTAACTATTAATAGCTAACAATTGTCAATGTGTTCAACGCCAGGTCCCACTAGTCCTCTACAAAATGGTATGGTATTCATTATTTGATTTTACTTATCTAAAAAAATCATGTTTAATGTCTTACTTTTTGAATTAAGAATGAAACTTACTTGACATAAACCAATTGTGTTGTTTTTCAAAAAATCATAATAAATGGAAAAAAAAAGTTCTCTCACTACGGTTCGACCCTTGATTCAATGTGATAAAATACTTTTTAATATTAGCATAAGTTTTATCAAGTTTTTCAAACATTTTATAACAAATGTTTGAAAACAATGTTGAATGGGGATGTTAGGTTAAGGGTTATATTCTGTAAAGACCTTGTAGTTGAATCCTGTAAATTAGTCAAACTCTGTAAAGACTGTGAAATGGACAACAATATTGAATTTCAACAATTTTCATCTGGCTAGCAACTTATACTGGACATTCACGCAAATGCCATTTGTATCATCACTTCTGCAGTGGAAATTGTTCATGGCTGAAAATAACCTGACGAGTATTGTACTGTAACTTACATGATGTACAAAAATTGAACTGTCCACCTTCAACATTATACCCAATGCAAGCAAACATCCTCAAACCCAATTACCCTAACCCTACCTGGATGGCCATCAAAATTCAAAAAACACCATCACGAATTACACGCAACATAGAATCCACTTCAAACATTGCAACCATGGGACTGCATACAATTAGAGCAATTGCTCCATATGACAATCAGATTGCTAAGCCAAGTGCAGTAGTTACGTCATAATATACTACATTATATGGAGAATTAGAGAATCTGTAGTAAGAAAAAAAAATGCATCTTCCATTCTCTGTCAGCAACAAACAATTTGAGCATTGTGCAATGGTATCATATACCTGGATTGATTGCATTTAGACAGTCGATATTGACAAGTTTCATTGACAATGCCAGAGATGGGTATCTACAAAGAACCTCATCCTCACAGATTCAATCCCAACAAAGGGAGCTTCACAAATTCACAGATTGCAGCATCTACACTCTGCAACTGAATATATGTCAAGATCAACTAACCAGTACATCTGTCATTGAAGGGACATGGCGAGATGTATTTCTCTACAAAGAAAAAAATAAAAGAAACTAGGAAAAATTAAAGGAATTTCATTCACTTCACTGGGAAGGAGTCTTCAAACCGATTTTCTCGGCAATCTTGGAAGCGTCCCGCTTGACAGCCTTGGCAGCTTCAATGCCAACTTCCTTAATGCTTTGCGCGGTTTCCTTGGTCTTCTCCGGCACGTCTTTCACCATATCTTGCGCCGTGTTAATCTCCTTGGACGTCTGTGTTTTCACCTTGTCCACCACGGTCTCGCCTCCCTCCTTGGCTTCGGCCGCTTTGTCCTGTGCCTTGGCGGATGTGGAGCGCGCAGTTTCCTTCGTCTTCTCCGTGACGCTGCTCGCTGCGTCCTTGGCCTTCTCAGTCACATTGCTGGCCGTCTCCTTCGCCTTGTCCGCTGCGTCGCCGGCCGTCTCCTTGGCTTGCTCCGTCTTCTCCTGCGCAAACTCCTTCCCCTGCTCTGTCTTCTCCTGCGCGTACTCCTTCCCCTTCTGCGCTACATCCCCTGCTTCAACTGACGACCTATCAAACGTTTGCGTTCCGTCCGCGAAATACCGAGCTGAAACCGCCTGGTACCTTGCCGCCTGAAACACACAACCCTCCCTGGTCAGCATTCGAACGCAATTCACATGATCATCACGAATAACAAGGCTACTTCCTCAAACCCTAGTCATGCACACATTTCACATGGCTATCGATAACCATTCGAACACAATAGTCAAGACAGTCACCCATGATAGATATGAAGAGGCCTTAAAAACAAACTACTTCCTGAAACCCTAGTCATGCACAAATCTTAGGTCAAAGCAAAACTAATGCCATATCCAGATCCAAGCATAGGATTGTGATGGTGACCTGTGCAGCAGCGCTCTGGTGAAGAAGCCTCAACAAGCTGGTTCCTCTCATGGCTGCCATGGCTCCAAATGTGAATCGGATAAAAAACAGGGAACCTGATGGATATGAAAGCAAGACAAGGAACGGAAGAAAAAGTGAGAGATGGATTGCAAATGGGGGTGATGGGAATGTGGATTGTGGAGGGCGAGGTGGAGAATTTGAGGTCAAGGGCTTGTAAATTAGAGCGGTCTGCAGTGGAAGAGACAAAGGCCGGGAGGACAAGTGTCGACCATGAGCGCATGGTACCACGTGGCGACGTGGGAGGCCACGGTGTGTGCTGACGTTGTGAGTGGCGGCCTATTAGGGTGGTGAAATGGGCCACGCGGCGCTTGGATTGGCAATGCCCCATTTCCCAGCCTCTACGGCCGTGTTGCCACCCTACCTAATTCCGTGCAAGACCCAATTCCGCACCCTATCCTTGTCCCCAACTCCAGAAGAAGAGGAACTCTGGCCCAGAGGGCCAGCGTGAATAACTTTACCCCTAAGGGTCCCTAGTTCTTTTGAGCTTAAAATCATCATCGCTTTTGATGTGTTATAGCTCTAATGTAAATGAGGTAAAGAAATCTCAACCGTACAATCTTGTAACAAGCCTGTTGTAGATCATGTGGATCAATTTTGGGGTCATTTGGCCATATAGATTGCAAGATCATAGTGTTTCAGTGCTAAAAAAGGATAATGAAATTTTCCTAGCAACACAATGAGAGGTGAAATTCGTTCTCAAAATAACTCAAATGAAAAAAAAATCAACTACAAAGTAGTTCAAAATCATCAATATTAAACATTGGTACCAAAAAAGCCTCATAAAAAAATTTAATGTGCCATAAAATGGCCTTGCAATGTCAAAAAGTAGCCCAAAAAGTGACCCATTTGACCCAAAAAGAAAAAAAGTGTTCAAACTAGACCCGTGCACTAAAATGACTCCCAAACATTCACAACAACATGGATTGCTTTGAATTTTTTTCCATGATAACTAGACCTCATGGGGAATTCAACCCAACAAGTTTTTATTGAAAACGGACTTGGGGTGAAGGAGATACAAGCCCCCGAAGTTACTGCCATCAAAATTCACAGAAACTGTCAAAAAAAAAGATACCTACTTTCAAATGATCACCAAAAATTCAATTCAACTCGGATTGATCTGAAATTTTTATCACACATTCCATACATCATGCGGGGAGGTTTCTCCAAATTTTAGCAAAATCAGACATGTTTAGCAAAAGTTATAGCTCTTTGAAGTTGATTGTCCCTCAAAAACGTCCAAAATATGGACGCCAGGACGCTTAGGGGTTAAAGGATCTGTTGGGGGAAGTGTTGCCTCCTGGGTCACCGGGACCCGGGAGGTACGTGCTACCCTTGATGCCTTCTTTCGAAGGTAGATCCTATGGTCCCCCAACTCCATTTTTTATTGTCTTTGCCCCTGGGGAGAGACTACAAAAACGCTTCGTTTTCAAGGAGTTCCATGGTTGAACAGTACAAAGAAGGTGTAAAACTAAATTTAGGGTAAGTACTAAGGCAGAGACTACGCGACTAGCCGCTTGTTCAATTCCATCTCATTTCAAGTTTGCACTAGATTATGCACTAAATAATAGGTGAAATTGTATGGAATTCAAGGTGCATTATTGACCCTTAAACGTCTATGCTACATTTACCTTGGTCATTATAATCTTGTAATATACATGTAAATTATAATCTTGTACTATACATGTTGTAGATGATGTGAATCAAATTTGGAGTCATTTGGCCATATAGATTGCAAGATCATAGTGTTTTAGTGTTAAAAAAGGATGCTAAAATTTTCATGGCAACACATTTAGAGCTGAAATTGGTTTTCAAAATGACTCAAACGAAAAACTTTGAACTGTAAAGTAGTTCAAAATCATCATAAAAACACATTGGTACCAAAAAGAATTATGAAATTTTTTAATGTGCGCTAAAATGGTCTTGCAATGTAAAAAAAAAGCCCAAAAAACCGTGACCCATTTGACCCAAAAAGCAAAAAGTGTCCAAAATAGAATTGTAAACTATAACGACTTCCAAACATTCAAAAAAAATGGATTGACATGAACCTTTTACCATGATAACTAGACTTTAAGGGAAATCCAATCCAACAATTTATCAATGAAAACGAATATGGGATGAAGGATATACAAGCTCCCAAAGTTGCAGCCATCAAAATGCACAAAAAAACTTTTCAAAAACAAGTCTCTTACTTTCCAATGATTGTCAAAAATTCAAGTGATATGAAATTTTTACCACTAAAATTGAATATTATGCAATTGATTTTTCCAAAATTTCATTGAAATCAAACATTTTTTGCAAAAGTTACAGCTTTTAGAAGGTGAAGTACCCCCAGAAAAACGTCCAAAATATGGAGGTCGGGATGGTTAGGGGTTAATAGTGTACTCCATGAAGACTAGGATGGTGATTTCACGGTATGGCAACCAAAATATGTAGTTACGAGTTGCAAGTTTTGGAGTTATTGAATTCTAGAATTTATTTTTAAATTATATTTATATAAGTGGCTTAAGATTTTGCAAAAAATGTCAACAAACTTTATATAAATTATTTCAAAATTTTATTAATTGCATTTTGATTCAAATGTGTAATAAAAGATGTTATGCTATACAAAATGTATAAAGTATTCAAAATAATATATAATATTATATAAAATATTATAAACTAACATATCATATGTTGAAGATATACTTAGATATTTTAAAGTAATTATTATATAGACTTAACCCCTAAACGTTCTCACCCTTTTCAGATTTGGTAGTTTTCCAATGATGTATTATAAAATGCAACTAAGAGGGATATTATCAACTTGATGAATGAATAAAAGTTGTGCATTATGCAATTTAGATTCTATCCATACGGTTAGATTTGCAATTGTTATCACTAATATTTTTGTATTCAATTTCAAACTTAAAAATTAACACTCTCTTGTAATATAATTACGAATAAGATATTGACAATCTAATAATGAAATTTGTTGTGATGGGTTGAAATGTAATACTCTAATTGTAGTGATTTTTAGAGATTTTTTGGATGCTTAATTTTAGTAGTTGACTTTTCAAGAGCACTTTCAGACTAAAATCTTCAAAATTTTGGGTGGAACACTACAACATGAAATGAAGCATAAAAATTTCACAAATCATCTCCTTTCTAATCGGATCACACATACACGGATCTAACTTCCCATTAAAGTTTCAATAAAAAATCCACACTACAAAAAGTGCGTGATGGATGAGAAAACGGACTTCAAATCCGTACATCATGCAAAATATGCATGGTTGGGCGGTTAGGGTTAATGATGAAGTAGTGGCAAATGCTTACATAGTTACTATCCCAGGAGATGCACTATATTAAATATGTATAAGTATACGAGAACGCACAAAAAGGATATTAATTTGAACATTAATGTATGACGTATTCATACAATAAACATATTTAGAGTTAAAAATATTCACACATATTTACATTAAATATATATATTTAAGATGGAATAGATATACATACAAAAGATTTTAAACATATAACTCCTTGTATACAGGGGGGTTTTGAGGGGGTCATGAATGCACATGATTCTCAAACATAATGTAGAGTGCACGCCCCCGCGCATACTATGCACTTTTCTTTTTGCCAAAATGAATGGCTTAGTTTGAAACACTCAGAACAGAGGGAATATGATATGTATTTCCACGACTATTTAAGTGAAATCAACAATAACTAAATTGAACTTAAAGATTATCCAAGATGGTCACCAATCAAGATTTTCTATTTCTTCAAGGTAAATTATCAAAATATGCTTTTACTTTTCAATGATTAATTTTCAATCTAAATTCACCAATCCAAATTTGAAATTAATGATTTTGTCTTCAATGTTTTTGATATGATCATTCATGCTAGAATTACAGAATTTGAAGCTTAATGACATGTGATAGACTTGAATTTTAGATTGATAGTAAATAATTGCCCTAAAAATATGTAATTATTAAAAAAATTAGCCAAAAATCCAAAAAGATAGTCTTGACATATATAAGATCAAGGTTAAGAAATGAATTAGTGTTGCACTTCTCTCTATACAACCAATGACATGGGAAAAACAATTCTCTTAAATTTGCATAAAAAATTGAAAATTTGAAAATTAGGTTTTTTGCAATTCAAAAATGAAATTGGTCAGAAATGATAGGGAATAAAGACAATGAAGTATTAATCACAAAATCGTTGTGCGGGTCATGAGGGGGTTAAAGGATTTAAAAAATTATTGCGAAAGTTCCCAAAGAATTCGTTGTCAAAAATTTAAATAACCATTAGAGAACAAATACAGGGTGACATTTATTCATAGTTGATTATTTTATTTTATTTTATTTTATTTGACTTCTCCAAGCGAAGATTATTGCGAAGGTTATTGCAAAGGCTATTAGAAAGGTTATGTGAAAGGGTATATGAAAGGTTCATTAGGAGAAATCTGTAGTCACAAAGGGGCCTTGGCTGTTGGCACGTGTTGAAAAATTTAGGCGAAACCGTGCACTTTACAAGAGGTCACCAATGGTGCCACCGTGGTTGCCAGCAGCGCAGTTCCGTAGGTCGCGCCAATCGACGCTGCCAACACTGCCAGCACTGCCAACACTACCAGCACTGCGGCTTCCGACGCTGTCAGCGGGCAGCGACTGCACCAATGGATTTACATAGAAAATGGTGCTTGGGCAGCCGGTTCACCTAACACGGGCAAGCTTAGAGGGCCCCTTTGGGACCCCATTTTTCTCCTAATGATTTGAATGGATATATGAAAGGTTATTTAATGTTCATTATGAAGGTCATTTTAAAGGTTATTAGAAATACCATTTGTTATTCTGTTGAGGATCCTAGGTCGGTAGTAGTTTAGAAAAATGGTATTGACAATTATAGGTTCCACTTGTGACTTTTCAACAATTGTAAGGTTTTTTATAATGTAACCTTTTTATGATGTAACTTAATCTTTCACATCTTTGAATAGTCTTCCCATAATTTGTTTCATTTCGCCCTTAAAAACCATTACGTGAAGTAACCTAACCTTTCACATCTTATTCAATTCCACAGCCTTTCATTTCGTCATTGGTAGTATGGAAAGAAGTGGAGCCGTAGTGTTTATATCTAGGTTACCACCATCACAAATTTAAGACTCCACAAATTTTTAATGATTTCCGTGTGACATCCGATATTTCATGGGTTCTTACATTTTTGGCGAGGATTGTGCAGAGGTTTCACGCTAATTTTTCACAGATTCTGCATTGTGTAAGATAATGTAGAAGCACAGATGAATGTAGAAGTTGTGTAGATTTAGTGTAGAATTAACACAAATCCCTTGCTTCCAAAAAACCCATAAAATATTTGTTTGATCCTTGCAAAAAATGTACAAACCCATAAAATCTATTCCAATAAAACACAGTCAATGGAATTTATATATAATTCCTTCAAAAAATCAGAAGAATAAAAACTCACCAATAAAAACTTGTGAATTTTAAGATTTTTCTCCATAAAAATCATTTGAATTTAGATCCAAATTTAGCTTGTGCATTCTTCAACTAAAATTTTCCATCTCCTTTATGTAGATTATTTAAAAAAAAGTGGTTTTACTTTCAAATGCTTATCTTGTTATTTTCTTCTAAATTTGGATGATAGGATCAAACAAAAAATCATTCTTTTTTATTTACAAAATAAAAGTATGGATTTGATACATGTTCCACTTCAAAAGAAATAAAAATGAAATCTTGTGTGTGCATATATGGATGTTCCTAACAACCATTCTAAATGATTAGAACTAAACTTATAAGAACTCTTCTTTCAACCATAGAGGAGAGTATATTTGGAAGAAGGGTGAATGCATGGTTTGGTGTCTCAATAGTGGCAAACGTATACTCCCTAAAAGTCTATATCATATTTTACATATAATGTTAAATTTTTTTTGTTTTATTTTTTATAAATTCTGTCATATATAGAACTCAACCACTTTAAAACAAACCTATTAACTTTCATTCATATGTTTTCTAATAAAATTTGTTGTTGTGCAATGGAGATTAACCCCTAAGCTCCTGAGCGACCATTTTCTGGTCGCTGCCCGGAAAAAACGGGCTGCCTGGAACAAAAAAATCTTTTTTTGAAAAAATAAAAAATATTTTAAAATACTACATCAAGTCTACTTTCCAACCCAATTTGAATTATGGCAATCCGAGTTAAACTCCACCCGGGAGAATTTTTCAAAGTAGGTCACCTCAACATTGTCTTAGTGTTACAAATTTTGCTATTTGGGGAAAGTAATGATGATTCCTCCATCATTTCTCTTGCTTTTTTGAAGTTTACGATAGATAGCCCAACTTTAACCAATCGTACTAAATTTTGAACTCTAAAATTGAAAATTATAATTTATACAAATTTTCGAAGGTTAATGCTTTTAAATTCATTAAAAAATGATCTAAAGATTATTTTGGAAGTTTGACCGTATGGATAATTTGTAAAGATGATATTCTACATTTTGTCTATTGAACCAACCTTCATCAAACATATGGAAGGCACATATTATAACACATCTATGTTTTGTCCAATACCCCTCGGGCTTTTAGGGGTTAAGCATCCATTTTTTTTCACCAAAAAAAAAAAAACCTGAAACCAAAGCCAGGTATGGTAACTTGATTACATAAGGAACCCTGAGTCAGATGCCCATAGGAAAAAAAAAAAAAACATACTTTCTACAATCCCTTACATTGTAAAGAAACAATTATTTAATTTATTTTTCATCCTTATCTTTATCTTTTATTTTATAACATAACTGATAATTTCACTTGAATATAACTAAATATATAAATAAATTACATAAAAATTAAGTCTATACAAGTGCAAGCCCACCTAAATCTTAAATATCTTAACATGCTAAAAAACATGTTGTGCCAAAAAAATCTATTCCCGTGCTTTAATGTACATTCAAAAACAACACCTAGTTTTTACCACAAAAAAGTCCACAAATACATGATAGATTATGTGCTAGCCTATAAAAGTGTATTTTTGAGTTTTTCATGATTTAGCACATTAAATAACGACTCACTAACAAACATTTTCAACAAACTTTATTTAAAAAAGGTCCACACTTGAAATGTTGACAACTTGTGACAGTCACTATTCTATAACTAAAAAGTCCATAATTTCTTTATGATGATGTCATTTCCCCAAAAAAGTTTATTTTTATGGACAAATATCAAGGCCAGAATGTGTATACAAATTCTCATGCCAAAATTCTTCATATATACCTTTTTTTATAAATGTTTTATTGAAGACACCGTAGTGAATAATCCTCTGTGACATCAAAAGTGAGACACCAAACCATGCATTCACCCAGAAGTTGTCTATCTTCACCTTCAAACTCTATTAATATATATTCCACATTTATATCTCGGGGGGTGCACTCTACATTATGTTTGAAAATCACGTGCGTTCATGACCCCTTCTAAAAACCCCTTGTATACGAGAGGCTATATGTCTAAAATACCTTTGTATACATATGTATTCCGTTTTAAATATATGTTTAGTGTAAGTATACGTGAATATTTTCAGTTCTAAATGTGTTTATTGTATGTATACGTAATACGATAGTATTCAAATTAATACCCCTTCCGTGCACTCACGTATACTCGTATATGTTTAGTACAGTGCACCCCCCAGATTTATATCCATTGATGTATATTCTTGTAGGATTTCATGAATATCAATAGTTGTCACTTATTGACTTTTGATTTGAAAATTTGACTCATTGCCAAGGTTTTTATCTTTACATAATATGAAGACATTAAACCTTCTATCAATAAGATCTATTTAATTCTTCCTATGTTTTATCTAAAACATGTGTTCAAAAATTGTCACCTACCCTTCTAATCATGACACAAGTCTAGAGGCCTATGCATGAGTCATGTATATATGTACCTTCTTATAGTTTCAAAAATCATCGTCCCTTTCAAGTATGATTCATGCTCATAAATAAATCTTCACTGTCCCTTCCAATAAAAGTATACCATTCTACAAACTATCATTTGCTTCACCGCAACATGGGTATACTATCAGTAGTTGTTACAATTCTACCCAAGTTAACATTAATACAATTATATATTCATTGTCCTTTTCAACAAAAGTAAAATGAATTAACAAGCTCTCATCGTCTATTCCATCATATAATACTTTAAAAATGAGTAAACACAACATTTTAAAGTGAACACAACATTTTAAAGTGAACTCAACGATTAGATTATAAGTTCAAAATATAAAAGAATCCTCATATCATTTAATTTGGTAATAAGTAGATTTTATTGGTTTTGAATGGGCAATTTGAATATTTTCATACATTCAAAAATTAACCCTAACTTCAGTAGCTAAAAGTGCTAGAATTTAGAAATCTGACAACTTTTCTTATGAAATATTACGTAAATGAACATATACTGTAACATATATAACTGGCCTTGATTAGAAGCTTGTGAACTTTAAGGAAACTAGTTCTCCTTTTTATTTGCACAAGTAGTTTACAAAAGCAAATAATATCCATTGTCCCTCCATGTGACATCTTTTAGTTGAGACTGATAAGATTTCCAAGTTGGTTTAACCCATGCAGGGTTGGACATGAAGTGCACTAATAGATTTTATTTTCTTTTCTCCCTTTTTTGTTAACTTTTGAACATGTTATCTTTAACAACATATTTCTACTGTAATATCAAGTCTTCTTTAATTTGGGTCATGTTCGACTACTCAACAAGAGTTGAAGACACAGGAAAAACCTTGTTCATCAAACAAGCATATTTTAGGAATACTTTTAAAATATTCTAATATGTTCTAGGATATTCTTGGATGTTAGGAAATACTCCATCTTATTTTATTATTCATGACATTTAAATCTAATACAATACTCAACATCTACGGTCCAATATAACAAACATTGGAGGAAAAATGTCGGAGAAGACAACAATGATCTTAATGTCAATTCTGTAGAATATTGCACTTTTTGTGTTCACTTTAGGGTGTTTTCACGGTAGGGCGTCCAAAATGTGTAGTTTGAGATTGCATAACATACAAAATGTGATGGTAAAACTGTCAATGTCTCTTTCATACTGCAACACATGGAAACCAACTTATCAATTGTATAAAGCATATCGTAAAAGACTAAAGGTGTAGGTTGCTTGTAGGTTAGGTTGGGACGTTGAGTCAAGTAAAATTCCTAAAAGTACAAGTGGAAAATATATTTTTAGAGGATTAATTAAATATTCATAAGCTTATGTATCCAATAATGTATTACAGTAGCTAACAAGTTCATGAATAAATAGGCAAGCATTATTAGTCTTAACCTACTCCTCTATAACCAATCAAAAGATTCCAAGAAGGCAAAACTCACATGCATTAAAAATTTGAAATTATGATTGCATGGATGGCAGACCAATGAAATACCTATTTTAGACCACCATGTCGCAAATTTGCACAAGCAAGCAGACAAACATTATTAGTCTTAACCTACCTCTCTTTCACTAATCAAAACATGCTATGAAGGTGAAACTCACATGCATTGAAATTATGATTGCATGATGGGTTGATGGCAGACCAATGAAATTACTATTTTAAACCACCATGTCACAAATTTGCACAAACAAGCAGACAGACATTATTAGTCTTAATCTATCCCTCCTTAACCAATCAAAACATGATTGCATGGATGGCAGACCAATGAAATACCTACTTTAAACCAACATCTCGCAAATTTGCACAAGCAAGCAGACAAACATTATTAGTCTTAACCTACCCTTTTTTACCAATTAAAACATGTCATAAAGGTGAAACTTACATGCATTGAAATTATGATTGCATGGATGGCAGACCAATGAAATACCTACTTTAAACTGAGCTTTAAACCACCATGTTGCAAATTTGCACAAGCAAAGAGATGAACATTATTAGTCTTAACCTACACCTCTTTCATCAATCAAAAAATGCCATGAAAGCAAAAGTCTCTTGCATGCATTGAGATCATGATTGCACTGATGGCAAACCAATGAAATTACTACCTCATACTACACAAGGAGATAAATACAAGATTCCCATATGGGAAAGGTTAACAAATTTCCTACAATTATAACTTTCCCAAATCAAAAATACACTACAATCATCCTATGAAAGTTACTTACAATTGTGGGAATTCTGTCCCACTTCCTATATGAAATCCTAGTGTGGGAATGTCTATATCTCCCTCTATGCTACGTTGTTGCATATTTGCACAAGCCAACAAACAAACATCATTTGTCTTAATTTCCTCTCTTTAACCAATCAAAACCTACAACAAAGGCAAAACTCTCCTCACCATATTTAGATCATGATTTCATGAGCACACTTACGACACTTGACTATCAATATTCTACATACGAGACCAAGAAGGGCACATCAAAATCCTTCACGTGACTGATTGAAAAGATGTGTTGTATTGAAAATGTTTCATGAATCACAAAAATAAAGCTGATATATAGAGAAAAGTTGTAAATGTCAATGTACATATCACATTTGTGCAATTAGATTTATCATATTTCTAGTTATTAATAATATTTTTTAATTAAACTTTCAAGGTTTTGTTTTGAAATTCAATTAATTAAAAATTTAAAATTTAAAAAATTTGTCTTGAATTTGGAATTACGTGCACTATGAGTTGATAAAATGTTCATTATTATTTTGATTCTATTTAGTTTGAAAAATCACTTTTAAGATCTCACTATTTGAACTAAGAATGAAACTTGACATGAACCACATTTGTTATTTAAAAAAATTCACAATATCTTGTTTCGAAGATCCATACTATACAAATGGTAGTCAACTAACACAAGAATCTAGAGAATTTTGGATGGATGAAAAACACCACCGTATGTGAATGCATAAGAAATCATCCAACATCCAAAATATGGACGCTGACGCGTCAAAGTTAGGATTAAAGGGTTGAACAACAAACAGTGATTTAAATGCAATCACACACGTAAGACAATCACACAAGAGGACATACAACTCAGTCATGGGTTCCAGGGTACGTAAAAAGCTAATTAAAAGTAGACCTGTTCGAACCTCCAAAGGAATCCTGGCAACTACACAAGGATAAAATCCATTGGCTACAGAACATCATGGAGTCCACAGGCCTCGCAACATCTAGCTTTAAGGGGACCTATATGTATTGGAATGTCACAACAAGGATCTACTCTTGGCAAAGATATATATGCTTCTGTGCCTCAAACAGAATGGCGAGACTCTCAATTATAGTACTAGTAAGACTAAGTTATTTAAGCTTAGGGAAAAACATTCCAACGCAATTCACACATGAAGTACTTGGACTTCAACGGGATCTTGAACTCTCTCGGCGGCGCTGGAATGTCATGCCATTCTCCGGTCTGCTGGTCACGGACAGTCATGGCTTGTGGACGATGCGCTCTCTCTTCGCTCTGCAAGTGTTGGGCCATACCAAGTGTTGGGCCCAAGAGGAGAAAGCGGTCGGTGACTCTCAGGTACACATCGTGGAGTCCCGACGGCATCACCGGCAACGAGCTCGTGTGAGAGTCGACCACTCTGATGCCTGCGAAGACGGTGCTATCTGTGACATATAATTCGTAACTATTCCGAAATCCTGTACGTGTCTTCGCCAGGCTCCTGAACATGCGCTGCTTCCCATTCCGGGCGGCCAGAAAGTAGGCTTTGAACAGAGTGTTCCGGACCCAGGCTCCCCGTAAGGGACAACTTTTCCGTCTCAAACCATTGTCCTGACTCGCAGTTGTGGTATCGCCCGACTTGCTCGCTGTCTACGAGTTCCTGCCCATACACCATGCCGTCTCTCTTCCGGCTACACAACTTCGTCACGGAATCGTAAAGCTCTGCTACACACCACTCGTTGCACTCGCGTCGACGTTCCGAGTATGTCCTGCAATTATACTTGTACACCACTGTAACTTGATAACGGCCCGTGCTTTTATCGACCACCAGTTGAACAAGCAGCGGCGTCCTCGAGTCCGGGCTGCATTCTCGAAGCGGAAGCGCCTTCCACTCGTTCGTGAGCAGGTTACACACCACGATGGGACACACTTTCCTTGGGCCGGAGAGTACGAAACAGAGCAACCCTGCGTCGTGTGCAAAGCACACCTGCTTCACATACCCGCTTTTCAGCATCCGGTGCTCGTCTACAGTGTTGTCTAGCAGATGGCGAAGCACACGGCGATGCCATTGACCGGAGGCGAAATCGAACGCCGCAACCGTGAGCCGGAATCGATGTTCCATCTTGACAAGGGCGATCATCATTCTTCGGATGCTTTTCATCCAGGACCTTCCTGAAGGCTCTTGACTCAGGAGCGCTGGACTTCGCGAACATCGGCCATGATTTGGAGAGGCATGGCAGCGAGCTTGCGAGTTCAGGTAGGGTAAGGCGGGAAAGGATAATCTCCTGCGCTTCCTGTGGCAACTCCGCACAATTATTCTCGGCTTGTGATTTCTGCACCTTGCGTCCAGGACGCACGGATCTCCGAATGGCTAACTGTGCCATGATCGTTTTGTCTCTTTTTCACCACAGATCGGATACGGTTCAGCGTCGGACCTGTCCAGATTTCGACAATTGCAGACGGCAGACCCAAACTCCACTGTCAACATGCCAAGTTAGAAGTCTAATTGCTATCCCTGCGTGAAGGTTTCACGGAGGCTTAACACACGATCGAGGAAATGAGGGATTGATTTTGTCTTTCTTAGTGCGCTGATTATTCTCAAATGAACTGTGAAATCAATACATACATTTCTATATTAAGTGAAGCGTTAGTAGATCAATATCTACTAACTCCACTCACCAAACAGCTTTACAGCCCTTGGGTCTAAGGAATCCTTAAAGTGCAGCAATTTACTTGCAACCTTTGGAGACGAGAAAAGCACATACATGTTTAAATGAAAGAAAGACTCATAAAAGAAAGCACAAGACTGACCACAGATAAAATGTAGAAGTTAAAAGTTACAGCAAATGACGAAGATCAAACAACCTTTGCTTATTTCAAAACTTCTACATCCTACAAAAAAAGCAAACAAGTTACGAAATCACCTCAGAGGTGCTGATAGGGAGGGGACACAAATTTTTTCCCAATTGAACAATTAAAACAGTCCGGATTTACGAGCCTACAAAAAGCAAACAAGTTACGACATCACATCAGAGGTGCTGATATGGCTCAGGAGGGCCGGGGACACAAAACTTGCCCAATTAAACCAGCAATACAGTACGGGTTTAGGAGCTTTTACCTGTTGAGTTTTCAATCCCAGCCTCGTCGCAATGCTCACCCTGCATCTCCTTGCAAGTCAAACGAAGTAAAGACAAAACGAATTCTGCAAGCAAGTTACAAGTAACAAAAAGTAGGTCAAATCTCAGGCACTTCGTTGAGGTCTGCGGCCACAAGAGCAACATTTCGAGAAACCAAGCTGCTGCAGAAACGCATACAAAATCTATCATTCAATGTCTCTCTCATTTTGTAACACATGGAAACCAGGTTATCAATTGTACAAAGCATGGTGTAAAGGTGTAGAATACTTGCAGGTTAGGGTTGGTTACATGGAAACCAGGTTATCAATTGTACAAAGCATGGCGTAAAGGTGTAGAATACTTGCAGGTTAGGGTTGGTTACATGGAAACCAGGTTATCAATTGTTACAAAGCATGGCGTAAAGGTGTAGGTTACTTGCTGGTTAGGGCTGGGACGTTGAGTTGAGTTCGAGCAGGTTGAAGCACGGATTGCCCACTAGTGAGGTTGGTCTCCCCCTTTTTATACTTGATATAACCCAACCCAAATCTAAATTTAACCGAAAAAGAGGAGTGTAATTGGATTCTGACTTGTATTCACAAATCACAAGGAGTCTGGAACTTGGCATCAACAAGCTACCACAGTTGTCAGGCTATCCAACCACTCCACAAGTTAGACATCCAACAGGTCGTCTAAGAGAGACAAAAGACCCCTATTTTGTCCAACAAACATATTTTTAGATATAGTTAGGGTATTCTTCATTCTAGGATATTTGACATCTACCTAACACGACACTTGACTTCAAATGTCAAATATGATGAACATTGGCAAAAAAAAGTGTAAATTACAAGCAATCCACGTGGCTTTCAGGAGGTTTTTTTTGTTTAGTTGGTATCCACATTCAATCTATCAACCTTGAAAGATAGCAAAATGTCTTGCCTAGTCAAATCAAGACCTCAAGGAATGATCTTAAGACTAGAAATAAAAGTTTTGAAACTTGATAATCATTAAAGTTAGTTAAGACAATACGGTCATAGTACGTTGTGAATGAATGGATGATGATGATTGTAAGTTAATAGTGGGTTAAGATTGGAATACTAAATGAGGAGTTTAGAATCACATAAGGATTAGTTCTAAAATAACTCATTAGAATTAATCCTAAAACATATTTGAATCTATTCTAAACTATATTTGGGTTATAATAATATACAGTCACAATTGTGGATGAATGGATCATCAAATGATGATGTAGGTTAATAACGGATGAAGAATTCAACAATAAGTCAAGATTCCTAAAACATGTTAGGGGTGCAAATGAGGTAAAATGAGCCACTAAAGATGTCATCAGTGCTTTGAAGAATTGCTGTGGAAGAATAGTCTTGTCTTAGAAGTTGAGAAGAAGTGAAATAGCTCTACTCTAATGTTCTATTACTATTTGTATAACATATATTAATGGACACCATTGGTTATTTCAATAAAATCCTATGTTTGTTTAGTACTAAAATAAACATGCCATCAATGCTTTATGTCCTTAATGAGCACCTATATGGATGAAATATGTAGATGAATTCTTCATTATGTTGAACAAAAATACAATTTTTTGTGAACATTCCAAAAAGGAATGGAGTTAGAATTATGGATCATGAGGTATTCAATTGAATGGATGAGTGGCGACGCTCATCTACTATCAATGGCACGTGTACATTTCACTACCTAGATGAGAATCAATGGCTAGAAAAGATTGTCTTGTACTCTTGTTGTCTTGCCACTAGGGTTTGCACTTTGCAGCGCAGGGTTTTGCAGTGCACGGTTTTGGAAAGCAAGGTTTTGCAGCTCAAGCAATCTTCAAATTTGCTACGCTCTCCGCAATGGAATCCGCTTACTCCGCAATGTAGAAGTCGTCAAACGAGTGGTGCTCCGTTGAGCAAGTTGCTGTTGTCCACGAATAAAAGAAGTGTAGAAAAATTGAGGACCTATCTCTATTACAAATTAAAGGTAGCACTGCTTATCACTTTTCGAATTTGGTAGTTCAGATTTAATGAAATGTGGTTCAATTTTTAACAAAATGTGTGTTAAATTCAAATCATCACGAATATCTTTTTATTTATGCGACATTTTTTAAAATAATATTTTACAAAAACTTCAAAAAGTAAATTCATAAAATCATTGAAAAAATATTATCCAAAAGTAAATTTCAAATATTTATGATTTAAACCTTTCATACCGTACTTTTTAAAAATTGTGTAACAAAAATTTGGGGGGAAGCGTCACGTAGTGTTACTCTTCATCATTACGGAGGACATGGACACTTAGTCTCACGGTAATAGGTATTTTCCAGGAAGAAAAAAAAATGCAAAAAAACCTAGGCTCCCAAGCTCCTGGGCTCTCTAGCTCTCCGCTCTTAGGCTCACATGCAAGCATTCCCGGTGGTCACTTACTAAACTATTATCATGTGAATTTTCTCATGTTTTGGTAGAAAAACATTCAAGCAATCAACAATTTACTATGATTCTATTAAAAATCCTTGAAGTTGTTTGGTTGTTGGGCTAAAAACACATTCCTTGCTACAATACCTATGCATGTTAGGAACATAAACATATGCTCAAAAAAGGAACTAATTGAAATTAAATCACTTTTTGGTTGTTTTTGTGGGCAAAGAACATTTATTTAAGCATCTCACTTTTGTAGTACTAACACTTTACTGTGCTTCTTCTAACACTACTTGGAATTATATGCAATGCGGCTTCCTTTGCAACTTCGTCTTGATGAAGCTTACTCATGTGAAATTTCATTCTTTTAGCAACATTGAACACGACTTCCTGACATTGCACATGCTAGTAAGTGCACATCTCGCTCGGGGGGTGCACTATACTAAATATGTACGAGTTTACGTGAGTGCACAGAAGGGGGATTAATTTGAACATTGCCGTATTACGTATACATACAATAAACACATTTAGAACTGAGAATATTCACGTATACTTACACTAAACATATATTTAAAATGGAATACATATGTATACAATTTAGACATATAACCTCTCGTATACAAGGGGGTTTTTAGAAGGGGTCATGAATGCACGTGATTCTCAAACATAACGTAGAGTGCACCCCCCGAGACATCTCAAA
Organism: Pohlia nutans; assembly: GCA_022496805.1. Lineage (NCBI taxonomy): Eukaryota > Viridiplantae > Streptophyta > Bryopsida > Bryales > Mniaceae > Pohlia > Pohlia nutans. Next base: position 11,018,598 of record CM040090.1, read on the forward strand.
TATTAACTTTCAATTTGTCTGGAGCTCCAATACTTGAGACTCTCACATTTAGCTCCTACAAGATGAGCCGACTGGAATATATGCCATCTGATGTCATGAGGCCAAACTTTCAAAAATGGACATGATTTTACTGGCACTCGGTGTAGCACCACTTGCTACCAACAATAATTGCCTAAGTTCATTGACACCTAATTCTCTATTACGTTGTTAGTTCTTTCTTTAAGATTTATAACAGGAGACTCATAATTTGGAACACCACATTCAATATATTTGGCCTATTGTAGACTAGGACATCTTCTAATTAGTGTCATCTCACAATGCTAAAGGTGCGAGAATGACGCTCAACACTTCCTCACTCTTTAAGAGGCATGATGGTTGAACTTCACATTGGCACCTTGCGGGAGTGAGAAGAAAAATCACACCTCCTTGAGCATAGTACATGTGATCTAATGTAAGTAATTATATATGTAACCTTTTTTAGCCTGCTAGGGAAGTGACACAAGGCATTTCCTACTCACTAATTCAGACGCATTATAGATACAAAAGGGTTTGTGTTTCTATCTAATTTTTGTCGGAAATCCAATTTACTGTAATTTTGCTCATAAAGATTGGATATTCCAATTTTAATATTCTTGAAATATTAGCCAAAGATATATAATTTTATCTTCTTAATTTAATGTTTGTGATTTTCTTTAACAACATTAGTTATGCAATAAAATTCAATTGAAGTTCTATGAAATCAATCAATGTTAGTTATTTGTATTCCAATTTATTTGAATTTAAAAGGCCAAACTATTTTCATGAATCATTTGTTGAAAAACTCTTAAAGTATGATGGTATGAGGGTTTACTATGGAGATATGAAGAAGTGTAGATACAAAGAGTTGTATATTGCATTTGTATCGTTTCCTAGTGAAATTTGTTGCCCTAATCAAATTTTAACTCTCCATCTTGATTGATTACAACTTACTCTTAGCCCCGCTTTTAGGTCAAACTATCAAAAATGTATTCTTGGAAAGGATGTTGAAAAATTATATATTAAAGAAATAGTCAGATAGATATTATAAATAAGGGCTTTAACAACATTGAGAGTAAATAAGAAATCTAGAATTTTTTTATGAAAACTATGCAATCTATACATTTTTGAGGAAACATTGAATGCAAATCCTTTAAAGACTGAGGTTTCTACATGGAGTGCCATGGGCAAACTCTCTACAAGTCTATAATGAATGCAAACCTTTAACTTGTACATATTTTTTGAGTGCCATCTTCATCAAAGGACTTTCAGGAAGGATGAGTTTTTACAATCAAATGCTTTATTAAAATGTTATGGTACCTTGGTGTCAAAATATTTTTCTCATTAATTCAACTCAAACAATTTAAAAACAAATTTTCGTATTCTACCACAACAATTTAAGACTTTTTTATAAAAGGAGATTCCCCAATCCAACGGCTCTTCATACAAGGGTACTAGGTCAAACACACACTTTATTCATACCAGTCTCTAAAGAGGACCATAGTTCATACAACACTGAAATTACGATAAATTTTGGCCCTAGGTATATACAAGACTACAAGAGAGCGGAGAGACTTTACTAAGAATTAATTTTTCAAAATAATGAGATAAAATTCATCCAAATTGAATGATAATTGATTTAAATGGATGAGAATATGTCCAAATGGATAAATGTACCCACACCAGCCAACCACCATAGTATATGGTGACTTCAGTGTATAAGGGTTCCATATACAATATTAAAAAAACAAAACTGAAAATTTCTAAATTTCTAAATTCTTTTTACAATTCCCCAAAATACTTAATTAATGTTTCATTTTCGCATATTAAGATACTGTATTGGAGAATAAACCTGGGCATCATTGAGTAAAGTATCTATGCATGTCAGCGTGACCCTGGGAGACAACACCCTTTCAATTTGCAATAGGAGCACAATTTAATTACAATTAAAAATTAAGTTTATGTGGCATTGACACGATACGGTAGTCCCAGAATTCATGGAATATAAATGGCATTTTTTCAATACTTTAAAAAGCGATATCTAACTAACTCTAAACTTTTAAAAGTTCAAAAATAATATTGAATGCATCCCACCGTGACGCCGACAAAATAAAAAGATAGAATTTTCAATCTAGGTTTCGAAAGGACGCTCCATTGCAATGCTCTATTATGCTATATACTTAGATATTAGGATAGACAGTTTGGGTCTAAGAAGAATGGAAACCCAAACTATACTCGAGAGGCCATCCAATTCTTTTTCATAATAAATTAAAAGCACATATTATTACCTATTTGCAACCCAGTTCTTTGGACTCTCAACAAAGTTTGGTCACTCAAATCCCTCGACCTCTTGACTTGGTCCACTTGGACGGCCACAATGTGAAGCGGCCCTAAGACACACAAGCTCAAGACTTCATGGTTTCCAAGGCATACAAAAGCGGATGTAAACTTCCAATCGTGGCAACACCACATTCAAGGCGAGACTCCTATAGTTGCCACTTCAATCAGGACATTCAAAAGGTAGAATGGAAATCATAGGCCTTACAATTACAATTTGCAGGTTCAGGCAAACATAGTAAGTTCTGTAACTGTAATTTCTCACAACAAGGAATCCACTCTTGGAAAGGAAAATAAAGCTTCAATCAATCAGTCTGTACAGTCACGTCTCAATGAGAATAGAGAGACTCTACTGTAGTAAGACTGCAAGCACTGTAAGCGCTGTCAGGGAAAAGCATTCCAACGCAATTCACACATGAAGTACTTGGACTTCAACGGGATCTTGAACTCTCCCGGCGGCGCTGGAATGTCGTGCCAATCTCCAGTCTCTTGGTCACGGACTCGCATGGATTGTTGACGATGCACTCTCTCTCCGCTGGCGTACTGGTCCACGGCCAAGAGGAGCAAGCGGCCGGTGTCCATGAGGTACACATCGTTGAGTCCCGACGTCACCACCGGCAACGAACTCTTGTAAGAGGCGACGTCCCTCACGCTTGTGACGACGGAGAAGTCTTCTGGGTCGACGCCATATTCCATGGCAGATTCCGAAATCCTGTACGTGTCTTCCCCAGGCTCCTGCTTCAGCTTGAACATGCGCTGCTTCCCATCCCTGGCGGTCACGAAGTTGGCTTCAGATTGCTCCGAGCGAAGACTCGCAATGTGGGATAGCCCTTCCCTCTCAGACCAATAGTTGACCTCGCACTTGTAGTATCGCGAGTACAGTTGGCTGTAGTAGAGTTCCTGCCCATACAAAATGCCGTCTCTCTTCCGGCTCCACAACTTCGTCGTGGAATCGTAAAGCTCTGCGACATACAACTCCGTCCATAACCCCCTCAAATTCCCAGTCAAATATACGCGATGCATGTACACCACTGTGACTTTGTAATGGCCTGTTGTTTCATCGACCACCAGTTCGACAAGCACCGGGGTCACCCTCTCTTCGCGTTCTTGCAACGGAAGCGCCTTCCACTCGTTCGTGAGCGGATTGCACACGACAACAGGACACCGTTTCCTTGGGCCGGAGAATACGAAACAGAGCAACCCTGCGTCGTGTGCAAAGCACGCCTGGTTCACGTACCCGCTTTTCAAGCTCCGGTGCTCATCCGTGTCGTCTAGCAGATGCCCGAGCACACGATGATGCCATTCACCAGAGGCGAAATCGAACGCCGCAACCTTGAGCTGGAATCGACGTTCCATCCCGACGATGGCGAACATTTTCGGATGCTTTTCATTCAAGAGCTTCCTGAAGGCTCTGCACCGAGCCTGGGACTCAGGACAGCCTAGGTTGGCAAACATCCGAGTCTGCCATGATTTGGAGAGGCGTGGCAGCAAGCTCGCGAGTTGAGGGAGGGGGAGGCCGGCAAGGACATTCTCCTGCAACTCCTCTGGAAGGAGTGGAAGCTGCGCATTTACATTGTTGGCTTCTTCTTGTTGTGCTACCTCCACCTCTCGCCGACGCAGGCACCTCCGAGGCCGCAGTGCCATGATGTCTTAATTTGTCTCTTTTTCACCACAGATCGGATCTGCACTTCAGACTCGGACCTGAGCAGATTTCGAACTAGAGGAATCACTTAATTGCAGACCCAGAATCCATTACTGGTTACAAGCCAAATTAGAAGCCTGATGTAATTGCTATTGACCTACACCTTCGATCATCAACAGTTTCGATCATCAACAGTTTCTGTCACAAAACTCTTGGCTCTAAGAAATTCTTAAATTGCAACAATTTACCTGCAATCTTTGGAGATGAGCATTACACATGCGCGTGTAAATTAAAGAAACGTCAGCAGAGAACGGAAATTAATGACTCCAAATAAAAAGTATGAGCTAAAAGTTCTAGCGATGGAAGAAGATCTAACAATCTTTTCCCATTTAAAAGTTAGAACAAGCAAGCTCACAACATAAGGTGTTGGGAATAAGAAAAAGTAAGCAATTTTTCCTGATTTAAAAGCTTCCGCAGCGTACACTATGCCAACTTACGACATCAGAGGTGCTGATAGGGAGGAGGGACATAAAGAGCAATTAAAAAAGCAAGTAGTCTTTTAAAAAAGCAATCTCGTTTAAAAGCTTCCACAATGTATAGCAAGCAAACCCACGACATTTGATGATAGGGAGGAGGGGCCTTAAAAAGCAATTAAAAAAAGCAATTGCCAAACAATACTAGTTTAAATTTTGTGGAGGTTTTACCTGTTGCGCCTTTCAATCCGCAGCCTCCTTGCAATGCTCACTCTTTAGCTTCTTGCAAATCGATCAAGCCAAACAAAGCAAACACAAAAAGAATCCTACAGTACTACAAGCAAGCAACTAAAAGAGTACTTACTGAGCAAATCAAGCTGCACAAACGCTTGGATACCAGGTAATAAATTGTGCTAACAATGCATGGTGGAAAAGAGAAGGTTACTAGCGAGCTAGGACTGGGAGCATGTTGATTCAAGAGTTGGAGCAGGTTGGAGCCGGCTGACAAGTGAAGGTCGAATCCCTAAGTAATTCCAAACTTTATACCCAACCCATACCTAAATTCAGGCGTACGAGAGCAATGGCACTGGAGTCCGGATGATATCTACAAAGAGTCTCGTTGGTATCCACATGTAATCTACCATTTGAATTGTGATCTAGGTAAGCCTGTTTGGTTTTCACAACCAATCTACTATTTGTGATGATTTTGGAGTCTATTTGGTATCCACAAGAATCTACACTTGATTTAGAGGTATTGAGGGGACATGTGTACTAATTTATTGACATTCCACACTATATTGTTTACCATTATTGTACAAAAGAGCCGTGATTTTTATTTTATTTTATTTGTGTCACATCGTTAGACAGTCTCAAATTATTTTTATTTTCTTGCTACACAATACTTTGTTTTTCACATGGTGATTTTGTAGAGTAAAATGGTAAATCCCTTAGATTTTAATGGTCCTTGTAAATAATATTCATATTCAGTGTAGTAATTTACTACCTTTGAAGGCTAGCAAAATGTGTTTCTTGGTCAAATCTTTGTTAAAGAATCAAATCTTCGTTAAAGAATGCTTTCAACCACGTTAATGACATTAGAGACATTAGGGACACTGAGGAATGTTCTTAGGAAGTCTTGCAAGGGAAAGGCCAAGGTCATATTGTCATAAAACTTATTAGGGTTAATTCAATACAATCATAGCAGGGATCATAGTTGTGAATAAAGGATGATGATGTAGATTAATATCGGGTTAAGGATTAGAATGCTAATTCTAAAACATATAAAGGCTAGTTCTAAAACATATTAGCACGGGTAGGCAACTGCTATATTATACATATGGAGGACGACAATGGTCTCATATGGGTATCTTTTCAAAATAGTGTGATTTTAGGAGAAAATCCTTTTGATAATAAAAAAAATGGAAAATTAAATAAATTAAATGGCCATATAGATGGCATGGTTGATGGCTACAGACATGGTGTTAAAGACGGAATTCTAGCACATATTAAATGAATTACACGAAGAATTACACATAAGTCACACGGGGACCCATATGAGGCTGGCACTCGGCCTCAACATTAAAACGACTTAGAGGACGGCTTATGTAAAACTTATATCAAATTACATAAAGCTTAAAGGACAAAAAGTTTGGTGAAGACAAATTCAACAAAAAGAGATGTAGAAAATGTTGGGTTCATTTGCATATTTATATAAAAGAGGCTCGACAATGAATATAATAATGGAGAAACACCTATGTATAATTTAATAAAAACCATACAAGAAGTTGTGATCAATTAAAACCAAAAGTCATTGGTAGTGTATTGTTTATAATAAAACAAAATTATTATATTTTTATGAAAAAGCCCAAAAATTTGAATACGTTGGTCTATGCTACATATATTAAAAAAATCCCTTCATAATTAGGTTTTTAATGCTACTATTTTCTTTAAGAGTTCTAAAATATATCAGCCACACTAAAAACAATGTCGTAACACTTAGTAATAATGCATAGGTTGGTAACTATTTCATTTTATAATTGGTTGATTTAAATACAATGAGTAATTTAGAGATATGTGTTAGAATCTTGAAGAATTTTTAGCTACATATATATATGAAAGGTCAAATGTCATTAGTCTCACAATGCCAAATAATTAAATACTCCCTAAACTTCTTTGGCCTTTAGGATCAAGTATTGGTTCAAAGTACTCCTTTCTAAACAACGCTAAATTCTTTGTCTACCTCAAAAAACTCAATTATAGGGTAACCCATATGAATTTGTATTTATCCTTTTAAAATATATCTCCATTATTTTAATGATAAAATGTTATTATAGGCAAATGAATGCATACATTTTACCTTTTATTTTTTTCAAAAAAATGAAAAATTGAGTCATTCAAAACTTCAAAGGAATTCAATTTAATGTCTTACAAAGAAATTCTTTGATGCACATAAAACTAAACTCTTCATCACTTTCATTGAATTACGCATAATCTAATGATTCAAAGCCTCCTATGTACATCTAGATATATTGAAACAAATAGGATTTATTTATTTTTCAAACAAAATAAAATAAAAACCCACGTTGGAACTATAAACCAAAATTTCTTGTAGCTTTTGCAATACTTATTGGAATTACATGAAATGTTCATGTTGCGCCCAAATGCCACTCCGTTTGTCTTAATGAAGCATATGTAAATTTGTGTATAAATGATAGTTCACTCTTTTAGTGCCATTGAATTTGAGTTTTTAACATTGCACATGCTATTCAAATCACGGAAAGGGCCGTATACGAGGCTGTATAGTTATTTTTTGTATACTCGTGTTGTCGTGTGTCAACCATGTATTTATTTCAGGGCTATGGGTAGAAAAGGATATTCCTCAATTTCCTAGAATATTGTGGAATATATTTCTAATGCTATAAATGGAAAAATGCACCCTATACTAATTATAAAGTTGAATATTGAATTTAGAGACTCCTATAATATTTCCATAAGTTTTTTTCTACTTTTTCTTCAAAAGAATCTATTTTTTAACCAACGTTATTTTAACCTTTTTGCTCAATATTACCGAGACTCACTTACAGTATTAGTTTCAATTTTTTCCGGGTCCCAATTTCCATGTCTCTCACATGTGGCTTGAATAAGACAATTCACCTACCATTTGATGACATGGGGGAATTTCTACAAATGACTAAGTACAAAGTGCGGAACTACTCGCCACGATTATATTAAGTTTTTAAATTATATTATAATGTACATAAAATTGAAGCAAAATATATAATTTATTAGACCGCTCTAAATATATAACTAAATACCGCTCTTAATCAACACCAACTACCTACTAGGGTAGGAAACGTTCCAAGACTCAATATTAGGGACAAAATACGCTAAATTGGCCTAATGTAGAGTGGGACATTTTGAAATTATTCTTGACCAAGTCAGAGGTAGTTACAACCGTGCACTCTACATAATGCCAAAGGTGCGAGTGTAGGGCTCAAGAGTTCTCCACCCTTTGGAAGCTAGCCATGATGGTTTACCTTGGCACAATGTGTGTTGTGAAGAGGGAGGCTACTCTTCTTTATAGTTCCTGTGATAACACAAATGCCTATATTTGTGGAAGCGACAAATGACACATTTTCTACTCATCAAGTCATAATTATCGTGGATACAAAAGTTTGTACATCTTCATATCTCTATCACATATGTGTTCTTTCGATTCTCTATTGCATATTCTTCATTATTTACTACAATTGATCTCTTATTTTCAAATGCATATACATAAATTCTCTTAAAATCTCAAAATTCAAAGTACAATTAGAAATTTAATATACAATATAATTAATAATTTCAAGTTGATTCTAGTATTCACAATCTTATATTATTATCGTAGTATTTGTAAGCTCAATTGTTGTTTGTCTCAATTTGTAGGCTCAAGGCTCGGCTCAAGGAATCCAATAACATTTGTAGGCTTAAGCAATATAAATTATTATAATCTCAATGATAATTTTTGGATATTCCTTTTTTGATATTTCTATAAAATTAGCCATAATTTTATATTCTTACCATCTCAATTTAATATTTGTGATTTTCTTTTTAAAATATCTTTTATGCAATGAATTTCAATTCAATATATATGCAATTAATGTAATTTCAACTCCAATTTATTTGAATTTAAGAGACACATTGAAAATATTTTCATAAATCTCTTGTTGAAAATTTATTAAAATATGATGGTTAGAGGGTTTACTTTGAAGATATGAAAGATTGTAAATACAAAAGGTTGTTTGATGCATTTGTTTTGTTTTTTTTGATGCAATGACTAAATGCATTGTTTTTGGATTTCTTTAGAGTGGTATTGCAAGGGATTTTATTCTGTATATGTATCTAAAATCTTAAAGTTGGGGTTCAATAGTCTCATTTGACCCTTTTTTATATCTTCTAACTATAGTACAATTCCGAGTACTGAAGTCTATTGTTAATGAATCATCATAATTATTCAAGTTTTATTCTTAATGTATTGAAGAAGTTATGGTCTCCAATGATTCACAAGAGCCTTGAGTTAGAGCTATTATCCAGGTCTCTATTTCATTATGGTGTTTCAGAAAGAGTGAGAGATGTTTTGAAACGATTGTTATATGAATCAAAGTTTGACATGAAAAAATGGACGATTCAAAATTACTCAACTTTTTTCATAAATGCAATTTTAAATCAAAGTTTGACGTGTTCAAAATAAAAGTTGGTTTTGAACTAACTTCAAAATATTGTAGGTAAAAGTTATTATAGCATTAGTATTTGACTTTTAGATCCATGTTTTGGATGGAAAGAATGAACGTTCGCATTTATAAATCTATTTACACTAATAAAAAATAACACCACTGTTACGGTAACCATTACTAAAGTTAATTGGTTTTTTTGACGTTTTTGTAAATTTTATCCCCAGCGAGGTCACTGTCAAAATTTTATTAAACCACATGAGAAAAAATATAGGATACATTTAATTCATTGGAGCAAAAATTTATACAAATTTTAGAAATACCATAGCCTGAATGAAATGGCCTATACGGTATTATGTCTAAAGTAGGGTAGTTGAAAAGCATAGGTAGTATTCTATTTTTATTAATAAAGTAGGGTCTCAAATATTTAGAAGAACGAAGAATTTATGTGAGTTCTGATGAAAATCCTTGGATTAAATGAGAATTGCCTCAATTAACTAAAAATCGTCGAAGTTAGCCAATGGTTAGGAATGAACCACAAATGAAGGTTGAATTATTTGGCTTCATGGGAAAGTCTCGACATGATGAATTTTAGCATCAGGTGACCAATGAGATTCATAAGGCTAGGGTGGGGTGGTAGTGCCGCATGCTTCCTCTTATACCATGCATTTCTCACTTAAACATACCTTCGGACATTTTAGGCACTAAGCACAATCATTGTTCTTTTAATAGCCCACCTATAATTGACCCCCGACCGCACGTGGTTTACAAAAGTATGTAGTGTGTAACCTCCCCGTGAGTTTATCGCCTTAATGAATTTGTTCATTTAAAGCTTCAACCTGTCCATTGTATTTGTTTGACAATCATGTGATTTCCTTTTAGATTGTAAGTTACTCCTAGTTCAAACTCTTAACCTCCTCGATTGGTGAAAGACCGTATATCCATCTTATAAGCATGATCGAAGGAGGTGATCCCTAGGATGAATTCAATGTCATCTATATCACATATATGCAGACGTTGCCTCCGTGGTATTAAAAACCTACGTAACTACGTTAAAAAATCCCGGGAAGTCACTATCAAGAATTTAGATAATTATGAGAGAACATATATAGGGTGTCTTTTATTCATTTGAGATAAAAATTAAAAATTTACATAAGTAATATAGGGTGTTATAAAACCAAATTGGGAATAGTTTAGGAATATTTTTAGAAGATACGTGGAACATATCCTAAATATACTATAAATATTAGAATATTCCAATTATTTCATAGTCGTCCATTATATACCCTTTGTACGCTCATATGTACCCAAAATTTACACTAAATGACTGCTCCACGTAAAAAATAAGATCTAAATAGTTAAGTTCTTGTAGATAAAATCTATCAAATATTAGATTCAACGTAGTGTTGTGTATGTGCCATATACCCTCTTTTAAGTAACATACGGTTTATGTAGAAGGGAACACATTTATTCGGAGGTACATAGTGAAACTGTAACAATTGATTAATTTAACGGATTATTAAGTAATAATCTTATCATTTGAATTGGTAATGCAATATAAATTAGTAACTACATATATTATATGTTATTTTATAATACACAAGTTTGATAATGTTTGAAAAGTTATTAGTAATCCAAAACGACTAAAATAGTAAAACATGGTGGTAACCAGTCATTAATAACAACTAAAATGAGCTAAAATATTCATTATATGTCACAAAATGTCCTTAAATTTTTCTAATATCTACATAAATCCAAGATATTTTTTTCTAATCACTTATCAAAAGTCGTTAGATTTGGGCGGAGTTGGCTTGTTATATTGTGAATGCACCCTTAGTGTTGTACTTTGTGTATGAGCCTTCAATGCATAGATTTCATCCATGTTTTTTCATCTGTCATGCACTTTTTGAAGTGTGGATTCTTTACTATAGATTTTATGGGAAATTAGCTTCATGCCTGTGAGATCCAATTAAAAAGGAGATGAATTGTGAAAATTTTATGCCTCAATTCAAATTCTAGTGATTCACCCAAAATTAAGAAGATTCCCCTGTAAAAGTAATCTTAGAAAAGTTAATTCATAAAATTAAGCAACCAAAAAATATCAAAAAACTTAAAAACCACTAAACTTAGAGTATTACCACTATTACGTTTCACCCAATCACAATAAATTTCAACCACATATTGTCAATATATTATTCGTAATTGCAAAAGAATTTTCAAATTTGAATCTCAAATTTTATTAAAAAATATAAGTGATAGCAATCATACATCAAACCATACCGATACAATCAAAAGTCATAATGTACAACTTTTACTCTTACATCAAGTTCAAAATATCCCTCTTAGTTGCATTTTCTCATGCATCTTTGCAAAACTACATAATTTAGAGAGGGTTCTAGGCATTTAGGAATTAAAGAGTGGTAATTATTAGAATATAGAAAAGTGACAACTTTTCATATGATATTTTACATATTAAATTCAAATTTTTTATTACACATAGTAGGCCCAATATATAAGCAAAATGAACTACATCCTACATATGGAAAAGTGTTTAATTAATGATATTATCAATGATAAATAAATACTTTATAATACAAAAAATTCACGCCAATTTTTTGAGCTATGGTATTCATTGCATACATATGTTCGACTTCTATTTTGTTATACCTACATACATACATACATACATACACGTATGTACGATTCCAAACATTACCTTTGATTAAAACATAAGATTATAAGTGTTTGATTTAATCATAATCTTTATTTGTTGGAAGGAATGGTGACATACCACACCCTAAATCAAAAAGATGGACGTATGGTTTATATAATGATGTTTGTGTTCATGCCCGGGTATGCAACTCCCATATTATTCACAGGGGGCATCGGCATTAAGATGTCTTAGAGGGCGGCTTTTGTAAAAATTATATCAAATTATATAAAAATAAAATTATAAACAAATAGTTAGGTGAACACCAAATTAAATAAAATGAGATGTAGAAAATGTTGGATTGCATGTTTATTAAAGTAAATCTCCACAACATATATAAAAAATTGAAACACTTATGCATAATTTATTTAGATCTATAAAAGAAATTGCCTCTAATAAAAATTAAAAGTCATTGACGGTGTTTAATTTATAATAAAACAATCTTAAAATTTTATTAAAAAGCCCAAAAATATGGGTAGCTTGGCCTATGCTACATGTTTAAAAAAAACTCATATAATTAGGTTTTTAATGCTATTATTGCCTTTAAGGAAAATTTAGTTATTGTATATTATTACATTTTTGGATTCCTTATTAAGAGGGCTACAAGAGTTTCTTACATTAAAACCAATTACATCACTTGAGATTGGACTAAAATGAAATATAAGTCATTATAATTAGGGCCATATAATATGGGTGTTCGTGTAAGGGATGGTCACGATATTAAATCCATAGCTTGATTGAAAGGCATCAAGATGACATACTCTGATGGGGGGTGCACTTTGTGTTAAAAGCAATGAATAACATGTATATATATTTTCCATTAAAATATTGAAATACATACATACACATACAAATACACACAAATATATATAAAAAATACTTTAGGACAAAATAAGTTATAGTTACTAACTAATTACACCATGATTTATAAGAAATAGAATAAAATTCATATAGAATCTAATATTTATAAAAGAAAATGAATCGACTTACATAAAATGAGTAGACATGGAATAAGAAACAGTACAAAACCTTATATCTCTGGCTTATAAAACAATTTCACACAATGAAAAACATTTCAACTAGTGGTGTGATTTCTTCCACAATTTATTACAACATATTTTTTTACCCAACAAATGCACTCTTATATGTGAATAATAAAACAACATAGTTGTATTCCAATACATGACCGAAAAGATTGTATGAGCACATCAATGACACTTGATAAGTCACCATGCATAAATAAAGTCTAAAGGTTGTTGAGGTATAATAGAAGTATTGAACAAACAATGACAACATAAAATTACACAAAAATAAATATTAATTTCAATTTCAATTACACACGTTATAATAAGACATACAAACCCAATCAAACTTCCAAAACCATGTTTCAAATGTAAATCTCCAATCCTTGAAACTACACAAGCCTGTCTAGGTCGAGTGGCAGTAGGACTCCACTCGGAACCAAGGGCTAAAATTGGTTGCAATGTTGAATATTTGTCCATATTATAAAGTCTATTTTATAGAGTCTAGCTACCTCTGAGAGAACACACTAAGTAAGCGTAAACTATACAATTGAAACATATACCCCAAACATAGATACATTGCCTATCCTAAGAGACACTCCATTTACCATCATAGTCTCTTTAATCTCTTAGACGGTTAGCAATATTATTATCATTTCTACAAGACATCCAAAATCATACAATTCAAATGGCTTACAAAAGCTTCAACTGAACATATATGTAATTGTCACAACAAGGAAGCTTCTCAGTCTTCGACAAGGCTAGTTAGATTGTGAATATAAACTCACTTAGGGAATAGCATTCCAATGTAGTTCACACATGAAGTAGTTGTCTATCGTGGGCATCATGAACTGACCCCTCGGCATGGGAATCTCATGCCATTCTCCAGTGGGGTAGAATGCGTTAAGAGGAACCCCCACCAGCCCACCCGGTGGAGCAGGGGGTCGGGAGGAGAGGACCCGGCGAGGGTGACCTTCCCGACAGCTCCCTGAGCTTCCCGGCAACTTCAATGGCTTCAAAAATAACATGGTGGCAGACTGGCGGGGGTGACAGCCCTTATCTTCTCATGCAACTTCAATTCCGGCCCAAACTCCAAGCTTCCTGGGTCCTTCCAATTCCGGCCCTCCAGCATTCGAGCTCCCTCCAGTTCCGTCCCTTTATCAATTCCATGGGTCCTTCCAATTCCAGCCCTCCAGCATTCGAGCTCCCTCCCTCCAGCATTCGAGCTCCCTCCCTTAACCCATATCGTTTGGCATTCGGAGTCCCGAAGAGAATATAACGCCTTCGAGGTGCCTCCCCTTTCGAGAAGATACTTGGAACTATATGGCACTTCGACTTCAACACTTGGAACATGGTAGATAGAATCTCACAGGTGCAGGTTCCCCCGTTAGATCTGAACCCGTTATGCCATTTTTAAATTTTTTATTTTATTTTATTTTAAAGTTGACTTCTTTTTGCAAAAATAAAATCCTAATGACGTAAGGAACCCCACCATATTATTTTTAATTTTTCCATATGTTGTTCAGATTTTGCTAAGACTATATTCTTTGAATTTAATGGAAAATGCAGCGATGAGTCCCGGGACTCCATTTAATTTTTTTTTGCACAATTAGCTGCCTAATATCATTGGAAGCACCCTCAATTTTTTATTTATTTTATGGAATTTTTTTTCCCATATGTTATTGAAATTTTGCTAACTCTATGTTCTTTGACTTTGGTGGAAAATGCAGCCATGAGTCCTGGGACTTCATTTAAATTTTTTTTACACAGATGGGTGCCTAACATCATTGGGAACACCCTCAATTTTTTTCAATATTTATGAAAAATATTTTTCCATATGTTATTGGAATTTGGCTAACTCTATACACCTAACGTAAAATCGATTAACCCCTAAACGTCCACGCATCCAGTTACTGGATGTTTGTTGGTCAAACCCAATTTTGATCTTGAAGATGACTTTTCTTGCTAATACACTCACTAAGAAAATGAAGTTTATTAAGTCTAGTTTGTACTCCACTTTTCAAATCTTAAAAATTCTAATTATTGAGTATTTTATTGCTTGTGCAAGCTTTGTAGTTCAAGGTTTGAATTACACTACATAGGATGTTCACCTTTCGAATCTCAAAATTCAAATAAAATTTTCTATGGAAAATATACCATGTGATTCTCCATTGTAATTTGTACCTGCTCCCAAAAAAATATTAAATTTTAAAAGCTTTTTGTAATAAAAAATATTTTTTGAAGTATTTACCTTAAAAATTTGTTAAAAATGCCGTATTAAATATAAAAAAATTGAAAATTTCAAGACTGATAGAAAACATACAATTCCATGCATGAAAAATATTACAAAATATAATTTGATAAATCTTGAAGGCTAAATTGTGTAGTTTGACTTTCCTACAAAAGAGTGGTACGTTTAAGGGTTAAATAAGACATGTTCTATATTTGGGATAGATGAATTGGTATTTTGATTATTTTTCTCTTTTAGTACTACAAAATTTGAGAAGTTTTCATATTTAATTAAAAAAATTTGAATCGTGTTTGAGGTCTCACTTTTTGAACTAAGAATGAAATTTGACGTAAATCGATTGAGATATATTTTTTAAAATCAATATAACCTTGTTTGAATAATAGTCAACTCGTATAAAAACCACGAGTAATTTTTGTGGTTTAGGGTTGTCCAATTTGGATGAGATCTAAAGAGCTTTAATCTGTTTGTTGTCCAATATATGGACGCTGGCGCGCTACAAGGTTAAATCAAAGGTCTTGGACAGCTTGCATATGAGCAAACTAAGTGTATGTAATGGGGGCCTCTCAAATAATTGGAATATTATATTGTTTGTAATATATTTGGGATATATTCCATATCTTCTAGGAATATTTCTAAAAAAATTCCAAATTGGTTTTAAGTCCCAAGTCTCAAAAGGGGTCCCCTTAGGCCAAGTGTGGACCGTAGGCCTGTAATTTGCTAAACAATTGCCGATAGAAGATCTTAAAGGGCCCAAAATGGAAATGTCAGAAAATGGGGCCCATAGGTGAATAATGTTTGAATGAACGTTTGGGGGGGGGGGGGGGGGGGGGGGGTTTAGAGTCGGGGAATGATGCATCCTTATTATGTATTGTATATGGCATTATGTGCATTCGTGACCCTCTCTATGTATATGTGTATGCATATTTAGAAAGAAATATAATATGCCTATTTTTTGTATATCTTTTTCTCCATCTCCCCGCCTCAACCCTACATTAATCATTTAGGAATGAATTTAATTTGGAAATGAAGTAGGAAAATGAATTTGGTAATAAATTTTAAAATTTTAAATTGAGTTAAATTTCATTTTTATATATTACTTTTATTTATATAGATATAGATATATCACGTAAATCACCCTAAACCCTAAACCCTAAAGCCCTAAGACCCTAAAACTTGAATCTTTGTCATAATTTTGGCATGTAATAAATTAATTAATTATAGGATAAAATATTTTAAATAAAAAAGCAAATATACAAAATACACGAATATAGACTATATGAATATTTAAAATATTACATATTAAAATTTATTATATTTCATATAACTTATAAACTATGGTACACATTTTTCTTTATATATTAAAAATATATACATACAATTATATACTAAATATCAAAATACAAGTATACTACATTTAACAATGCAAAATGCATTAAATATATGTGTAGACTAGCCTTCCTGTCATATTATAATTCTAAAATATACATTAACCCTTAAACATTCCATGGGGATACTATATATATTGTCGTATGATTGAGATTTGCTACCAACCCTAAACTCTAAATTAGGATCTTAATAGCTCATTAGAACTATATTGATTTAAATTTCAACTTCTACTTCCAAGCAAACCCATTAAAGGTGTGGATCCATTTCAAATACAACCAAAATACACTATATTCTACTAGTGGCTACGGCACGATCAGATTTGTAGGAATTAAACATATACTAAATATTGTCAATATAGGTGACATAGTAAATATAGTAAATATAATATATAAATATACACATATACTATGTGTAAATACTACATATAGTCATAATAAAGGACATAGTAAATATACTATAAATAAATAAATAAATACTAAATATAGTAGATATCTTAAATATAGTAATACACTAAGTATAATAAATATACTAAATACACTACATATACTAAAAACTATCATATGTACTAATTCCTATAAATATAGTAAATATAGTAAATACTCTAAATATAGTATCAAACAACTCCATCGATTTCTCGACGAAACTGCAATACATGTTCCACAAAAATGTGGAACGCTGTGCCTGGAGCATGCACAAACTTTTGCCGCCAAATGAATTCGGCAAAGTAGCCATCATAAAGCCTCTTTACCGTACCATATCGGGGCAAAGACCTCTTTACCGCACTCCAAGTCCCCTCAATAGTGTTCGTATGAACCCCCGTCACCGGATCTCGAAAATGCAAACTATGATTCACCTTCTGGTGAAAATATCCAAGACGCAAGAGGCGCTCCGTGTCATACCCCCGCCAACAATCATTCACTATAGTGGTTCCCGGCTCCACATACTAAACAATAATCTCCTCTAGCGTAAGTACCGTCCGATCTGCCACCGTAGCTAAAAATACCTTCTTCGAACCGCGCTCTACACCACCAAAAACCCATTGCCCCTCCACCCTACGGCCACGATGAAACTTTCGTTTCCCGAATTTACTCTCATCTACCTCGACAAACTTTCCTACCCCGCCGATCCTCTCTTCCTCCTCACTAGTCACGACCAGAATACATATTTCCCGACAATAATTGTACCAATCGACCGAAGTGTGAGCCGAAACGACACCTGCATGAAGCCTAGCGTTGATCTGCGTGTCTTTGTTGCTCCAACAATACATCAAAGTCAATCCCTGCCGTAAAGTCAACTTTGATTTCTCGAACCACGTGCCGGACCGAGCAGACACGCACCGTCTACATCCCCGACGTCCACATCGCCACCTAAAACCCTCGAGACGTTTCCGGTCCCGCACCCGACCCATGGGGTTCCCACAACTATCACACTCCCGATCCAACGGGATTAACCTAAGATCCATGGCAAAAGCCACGCAAGCATCCAAGGTGGAAGTGTGAGCTACAAACTCGTGCATGCTCAACAGTTGAACTTCCATTGTCCGAGAATGAAAATGAATACTAATTTGCACAAAAATGTGAAATAGTAAACAAATTACGCTTGAAAAGTGAGAGGGAGTTTTGGAAAAAAAATGACTAGATTTAAATTTTGAAGACACCTTCATATTCTCAAATGTTATGGGTTTTTGAGGTGGAGGGAAGAACGCTGGAGCGCTGGAGCGCTGGAGTGGAAGGAGGGGTTGAAAGAAAACCTCATTAAAAATATTAAAAATTAAAATTAAAATTAAAATTTGTTTATGGAAATTCGTTTAAATGGGTTCGTTCTTTGATGTCCCAATGTGGGCTATTGGGTAAGTTCAGTAAGAAGGAGCGAGCTTTGTGGACCCGAAATAGAGGAGCTACCAAGTACAAAAAGCTTGCAACCATGTATTTCGGAAAGGGCCTGCCACCACTTCCAAGAAAAGATGCTGGCCCACAAAATCCGAATGCAAGCTCACCACTGCCAGAAAAAGGTCCATAAAACCCGAAACCATGAAATTGCTTGGAAGGTGACCACTCCGGGTCCTCCCCTCCCAACCCCCTGCTCCACCGGGTGGAGCTTGGGGGTTCCTCTTACAGCAGGTGTCCCTCTCCAGTGGATTGGTTACGGACTCTCATGGTTTGTTGACGATCAAACATCACACCCAACCTGATCCAATGGTCCACAATCGTGAGGAGAAAGCCGTTGGTGGCCCTGAGGTACAGGCCGTTGTAATTTGACATCACCGGCAACCAACCCTTGTAAGAGTCGACCTCTCTCACGCTTGTAACGATGGTGTTGTCTGCGACGGACTCCGAAATCTTGTATCTCTCTTCACCGGGCTCCTGCTTCACCTTGAACATGCGCTGCTTTCCATTCCTGGCGGTCACGAAGTTGGCTTCAGAAACTCCCAGGTATAGGCTCGCTAAGTGGGACTGCCTTTCTGGTTGAAACCATTCTCCTGACTCGCAGTTGTGCCCGCAGCTGAAGTACTCCGCCTCTCGATAGGATGGTGGGCGGTAGACGACTTTCTGGCCATACGCCACGCCGCCTTCCTTCGTGCTCCACAGCTTTGTCTGGGAATCGTAAACCACGGCTACGTACCGCATGGCATACTTGTACACCGCAGTCACTTTGTAATGGCCTGATGGGATATCGTCCACCAGTTGAACAAGCACCGGGTCCATCTGCTTGCATTCTTCAAACGGCTCAAGCGCCTTCCACTCACCCGTGAGCACATTGCACACCACGACGGGGGACACTTTCCTTGGGCGAGGAATAAGGACACAGAGCAACCCTGCGTCGTGTGCAAAGAATGCCTCATACACATACTCGGGTCTCAACCGCCGGTGCTCGTCTGTGTCGTCTAACAGGGGCTCCAGCACACGGTAATGCCATTGACCGGAGGCGAAATCGAACGCCGCAGTTGAGAGCCGGAATCCAGGTTGTTCAATTCCGACAAAGGCGATCATTTTCGGAGGCTCTTGATCGAGGACCGTCCTATCGACTCTTGGCGTCCCCCGCGAATTGGAGACGCAAAGGCTTGCGAGCTCAGATAGGGAGTGGCGGCCAAGGATATCCGCCTCCACCTCCAGTGGCGACTCCGGAATATTCTGGGCTTCTTCTGGCACTGGTTGTGATTTCTGCCCCCTACGTTGATGCGTGGATCTCCGATTGCTTCGACTTGCCATGATCTTTTGGTCGCTTTTGACAACAGATCGGATACGTTTCGTTTCAGTGTCGGACTTGCGCACGTTTCGAACTTACTGGGCATCACTTGCTTGCAGACCCAAAATCCATTACAATGCAAACAGACAAAGTCAGAAGTCTAATTGCTACCACTCCATGAGTCTTAGTTGTTCCAGGGAGGCTTAATTACGAAACGAGGCCCAGAGGGATCGATTTCAAGTCTTCTTAGTGACTGGGATGATTTTTACAGTTAAGAGTGAAATTAGTAGTTACCAACATGGCTGTCAATGAAGCGTTGTTATTGACCTACTCCTTTAATCACCAAAGAGCTGTAGGGGCCATTTGAACCTTGGTTCTTTAGACGGAATTCTTAAACTACAATAAAACTACTTGCAACCTTTGGAGATGAGAAAAGCACATGTACGCGTGTAAATTATAGTAAGACTCATCAAAAAAAGAAGAAGACCACAAATAAAATGTAGGTGTTACAGTAGAAGTTACAGCGATGGATGACCGTCAACCAATCTTTGCTCATTTCAAATTTTCCAAATCCAAACCCTAGAAAAAGTTAACTTAAGACATCATCAGAGGTGCTAGGTGGTGTGAGAAGAAGCATTAAAAAAAGCAAGCATTCTTTGGTGATTTAAAAGCTTCTACCACGTACAACATGCAAACTTAGTCAGAGGTGCTCATTTAAAAAGCAAGCATGCTTTGCTGATTTCAAAGCTTCCACAACGTACAACATGCAAACTCACGACATCATAGGTGTTGATAAGGAGGAGGGGACATAAAAAGTAATTAAAAAAGCAAGCAGTGTTTGCTCATTTAAAAGCATCCACAAAACATTCACCGTCTACAACAATCAATCTTATGGCAACAGAGGTGCTAAAAGGAGGAGGGAACATAAAAAGAAATTAAAAAAAACAAGGTTAGCTGTTTTTTTTTATTTCAAAGCTTTTCATTTCAATAGGGAAGAGGGGACCAAAAGAACAAATTAAACAAGCAATTGCCACACAATACTGATTTACACAGGGTGTTAAGCTTTTACCTGTTATGCCTATCAATCCATAGCCCCTTGCAATCGGCTTCCTCTTCAGCTACTTCTAAATCAATCAAGTCACACAAAGCAAACACAAAAAGAATCTTGCAAGCAAGCAACAGAAAAAGCAACAGAGAGAAATGTCAAATCTCAGTCGTTTCATGAAGGTCTACGACTAAAAGAGCATTGACTGAGCAAATCAAGTTGTAGAAACGCTTGAAAACAATTGTGCTAACTATGCATGGTGGAAAACAGAAGATTACTTGTAGGTTAGGACTGGGAGCATGTTGATTCAAGAGTTGGAGACTTGGAGCAAGTTGGAGCCTGTTGAGAAGTGAGCGTGGGATCCCTAATTCCAAACTTTATACCCAACCCAGACCTAAATTTAGGCGTACAAGGGGAACGGCACTGGAGTCTAGTTGGTATCTACAAGGAGTCTCGCTGGTATCTACAACTCCACAAGCAATATACCATTCTAGATTGCTCTCGAATTTATTTGGTATACACACGTGTGCGATCTAGGGTGAATAGAGGTATTAAAGGGACCCATTCTAATTTAGCGACATTTAACACTAAATAATATTTACCATTACTGTATAAAAATAAATTTTCAATTGAATGTATTTGTAACACAAGTAGTCAAGACAGTCACAAATTCAGTTTTATTCTTTTGCCACAAAGTAATTTATTTTACCATTATCTATTTTCTAAAAGATAAATTTTAGATTTTTGGACCCATTTATCCCAAAGCTCTCAAGAGACCTTTTTTTGGTCGTTGCCATCTTTCCAAAATGCCTTGTTTCAAAATAATCATTCTTTTTCAAAATAAAAAATTTGATGGCAAACATAAACAAGTCTTCCTTCCAATGCAATTGGATATATGTTCACATGATCAAGAGAAAATAAATTGTATTTTATTTTTGTTTTCTTGTAACCATAGTTAGATAGTGGGAAGTTTATTTTTATTTTTTTTGCCACATAGTATTTACTTTTTACTATGTGGCAAACAAGGTAATTTCTACAGGGTAAGTCTCTAATTTTTTATAATCCTCGAGATATCCCTATTCAATGTAGTAATTTACTACATTTGAAGACTAGCAAAATGTCTTTTCAAGTCAAATCATCGTCACTACAAGGAATGCTCACAGAGTCATAGTCACATCACGGACATCAAAGAGATATCACGGACATCAAAGAATGTTCTTAAGAAGTCCTACAACGCGAAGGTGGGGAACTTAGAACTTATTAGGATTAAAACAATTTGCTCACAGTTGTGGATGAAATGATGAATGGATGATGATCTTGATTAATAGGAGGCACAGGGTTGGAATGCTAATTCCAAAACATATATACGGGTTATTCGTAATATGTGTTAGCCCCGGTACGCAAGTCCTGTATTATACACAAAGGGCATCAACATTAAAACGGCTTAGAAGACAACTTTTGTAAAACTTATATCAAATTATATAAAAATTAAAGGACTAAAGAGTGAGGTGAAGACAAATTAGGTAAAATGAGATGCAAAAAATGTTGGGTTGCATATATTAGAAAGATGCTCTGCAATGTTTATAAAACATTCAAACACCTATGCATAATTTAAGAACGCAAAGTCAAGAGTTTTAAAGTACATTTTCTATGTTAAAAAGAACGTCATAACACTTAGTAATAATGCATAAGCAAATATTTAACTCATTTTATAACATTGAAGCTCATAGATCAATTAGTAGGCTTAAATAGTACAAGTAGACATAGATATTTGTTAGAATCTTGAAGAATGACTAGCTACTTATATATAAAAGATCAAACGTCATTAGTTTCACATGCCAAATAATTAAATACTCTCTAAACTTCTTTGGCCCTTTAGGATCAAATATTGCCTCAAAGTACTCATTTTTAAACAATCATGCTTTATTCTTTGTTTACTTGAGAAAATTTAATTATACATTTATTGACATGAATTTGTATTTAACTTTTAAAAATATATCCTTATTCAATTTTAGTAACAATTGCAAAATAACAAATAATGTTTGAATTCCAAGAAAAAGAATCCAATCTCATTTAACCCCTAAACGTTCTCATCCTTTTCAAGATTGGCAATTTTTCAAAAATACATTATAAAATGTAACTAAGAGGGATATTTTCAAGTTGATGAATGAATAAAAGTTGTACATTATGCATTTTAGATTCTATTCATACGGTTAGATTTGCAATTGCTATCACCAATGTTTGCGTATAAATTTTCAAACTTAAAATTTAGAGCTCTTTTGTAATATGATTACGAAGAAGATATTGACAATCTAATAATGAATTTTTTTGGGATGGCGTGAACTGTAATACTCTAAGAGTAGTGATTTTTGGAGATTTATTGGTTTCTTAATTTTAGTAGTTGACTTTTTCAAGAGCACTGTTAGACTGAAATCTTTGAAAATTTGGGTGGAACACTACAACATGAAATGAGGCATAAAAAATTCACAAATCATCCCCCTTCTAAATGGATCACACATTCACAAAGCTAACTTCCCATAAAAGTTTCAATAAAAAATCCACACTGCAAAAAGTGCATGATGGATGAGAAATCGGAGTTCAAATCCGTACATCATGCAAAATATGCATGGTTGGGCGGTTAGGGGTTAAAAGCTTGGAGTTCTTTTCTTCAAATTGTATATAAAGAAATGTATGTCCTATAACATGTATGCAAAATTATTGAAAAACATATAAGTGGAAAGGGGTAAATTATTGAAAGTATTGACAAATTGCTAATAATTAGAAATAGAATTCAATTTAATATTTATTCTAATAATAAAAATGTTATAATAGGCAATCCATACTTTTTACATATATATGTTTCAAAAAGTTAAAAAATCGAGTCATAAATAACTTCAAAGAACTTCGATTTAATTTTTTGCAAAGCAGGAAGCTCTTTGATGCTTGTAAAAATAAACTCATCAAAACTTTTCTTAAATCAATCATAATATAAAGATTTAAAGCCTCCTATGTACGTATAGATATATTCAAACAAAGAAAAATTATTTTAAAATTAAGATAAATAAAACATTAGAATATCTTTACGGGTATTATCTTAATATTAGTGTAAATTTTGGGTACATATGAGCGTACAAAGGGTATTTAATGGGGGGTTATGAAATAATTGAAATATTATACTATTTATAGTATATTTAGGGTATATTCCACATATATTCTAGGAATATTCCCAAATTGATTTAAAACTTCCTATATTAATTTTATAAATTTATAAATTTAATTTCAAATGAATAAAAAACACCCTATATTTGTTCTCTCATAGTTATCTAAATTCTTAACAGTGACTTCCTTGGGTTGACATTAAATATAAAATATTTAAAAAAATATAAATTGTAGTTCTTTGAAGATATAATATAAAATTAACCATTTGTTATAACCATTTATATAATATTATCTGAACATTATATAATATGAATATATCATATATAAAATTTTATTTGAAGATATAATATAAAATGTTATTTGTTTACTGGCGTGGTCGTGTGTCAACCATGATTGTATTTATTTGAGGGCTATGGGTAGAACGGAATGTTCTACAATTTATTAGAATATTGTGAAATATTCCTTTAAATGCTATAAATGAAAAAATTCAACCTATATGTTTATAAAATTGAATATTGAATTATTAAACGCCTACGTTATTTTCATTTGTTTCTCAACTTTTTCCTTGAATGAATTTATTTTTAAAACAAACATTGTTTTAACCTTTTTGCTCACTACACCTTAGGAGTCACTTACAATATTAGTTTTCAATTTTTCCCCGGTCCCAACTACCGTGTCTCCTACACGTACGTCCTAAATGACAATTCCACTATCATTTGATGACATGGGAGAACTTTCACAAATGTTTAAACATAGGGTGCGACACTACTCGTCACCAACAATAACCACGTTCAATCGATACCAGCTCCCTATTAGATCCTTAATTCTCTCTTTGGAACTCAAACGGCACGACTCAATATTTGAGACAGTTCAGACACCACACTCTGAATTGACCTCATGTGGAATGGGACATCCCCTAATTGGTTTTGACCAAGTCAATGGTGGAATTGCGCACTCCACAATGCCAAAAGAGCGGGTGTGGGACTCAACACTACCTCACCCTTTCGGAGCTAGCCATGACGGTTTACCTTGGCCCAATGTAGAAATGGAGAGGGAGGTTACTTCTTTTTATACTTCATGTGATAACACAAGTGACTGTATAAAAGCAACAAGAGACATTTCTTACTCACTAGTCATTATGTCACATGGTGGATACAAAAGTTTGTACCTCTTTGTTTCTCTATTACATATTGTTCATTATCTACTACTATAGATGCTTTGCTTTCAATTGCATATGCATAAGTTTTCTTAAAATCTTGTAATTCAAACTACAATTGGAAAATGAATTCAAAACATAATTGATATTGTACAGTTGAATGAATTCAATATTTATAGTCTTATGTATATTCTTATTCAATATTTATAGTCTTATATTATATTGTAGTATTTCTAGGCTCAATTGTTGTTTGTCTCAATTTTTAGGCTCAAGAAATCCAATAACATTTGAAGGCTCACGTTGTCACGCAATCTAATTTATCATAATTTAAGTGATAGAATGTCTTTTAAAATTAGAAAGAACTTTATAATATTACAATCTCCATTTAATGTTTGTGATTTTATTTGATACTATTAGTTATGCAATGAACTTCAATATAATTTCTATGGAATCAATGTAATTTCGATTCCAATTTATTTGAATTTAAGAGATATAAGTATTTTCATGAATCTCTTGTTCAAAAGTTATGAAAGTGCGATGGTCGGAACGTTTACAATGGAGATATGAAGAATTGTAGATACGAAAGGTTGTCTATTGCATAATTTATATTGTATTTCTAATGCAATGATTAAATGCATTGTTTTTAGATTTATCTATAAAGTTGTCACAAGAATTTCTATTCTTTAGATTTAGTAAGAGTTTAATTTAGAGTTGGGGTTCAATAGTCTCACTTGAGTTTTTCCATTCCTTCTAACTATAGCACAATTTTGAGTACAAGTCTAAATGAATCATCAAACTTATCCTAGTTTTAATCTTTAACCCTGAGCATTAATTAGATGATTTGAAGGATTTAAGCCAGGCTAATGCTTCATGTGTTTGCCCCCTTTTAGCCCCTCGTAGCACTAGGTTTTTTTAAATCATGAACATTTATATGAAGACATTTTCCCCTAAAAATAATCCCCTAAGGTTCTTCAAAACTATTAAAATTGCATTTCTTACAACACTTTAAAGCTCACATCCTTAAAATTCCAATTTACAATGAGTGTAGAAAATGTTATTCGATTGATTTGATTTTTATATAAACTCAAAAGGAATGCCAACTACATACTTTTGTTCATTTCTATTATTTTCAATTATCCTAAAAATCACATACTATTTTAGGCATTTTTATAATTTCTATAGCTATTACAAAGGAAAAACTTTGAAAAATCTTGTAACATTCAATTTCATTAAAATAATTATGAGAATATCAATGTAAATTAGCTTCATAATAAATCATATGACAAAACACAAAAAACACATAGTACATTGTGAAATGTGAGAAATTGATGACTGAAGGTTTGACTGGCTTGGGGGGGGGCACTGGCAAAAAATTTAGAAACCACGTGCGACAAAAAATACGGTCCAATATATTCATTGTAGGAAAATTTGTAAAAAATGTACATGTAATATAGGGGATTTTAAAATAGTGTAACATGTTTACATATAAAATACCATCACATATAATATTTTCAGGCTCTTTACATGTAAAATACCGTCACCTTATAATCCTTTTTGCAAGGTAAATAACCCCCCCAATAAATAGGTCGTGAATGGACGTGTACGCAAAATATAAGAGGGAGTGCACCCCCGAGTTGACCGGTTAAATTTAGTGTGGTCGTTTAAAGGTTAATGTATTGAGGAAGTTGTGGCCTTCAATGATTCACAAGATCTTTGAGTTAGGGTTGACATCTAAGTCTTCATTTCACTATGGCGTTACAAAAACCCCGAGTATGCAACTTCCATAATATATGGCCCTGATTATAATCACTTATAATGCGTTTTAATCCAATCTTAAGGGATATAATTTGTTTGAATGTAGAATAATCTTATAGCCTTTTAACATGTAATCCAAAAACGGACTTATGTACATGAAACAAATATTTTTGAAAAAAATAATAGCATTAAAAACCTAATTATATGAGTTTTTTTAATACATGTACTATAGACCGAGCTAGGCAACTTTTGGGCACGTGCTTTTGGGGCTTTCTAAAAAATAATTAATTTTAACCATACCCAACTTCTTTGTATGAATTTTTAAAAACTATGCATAGGTGTTTCAATTCTTCATATATATTGTGAGTTTTCTTTTTTAAATGTATCTTATTCAGCATTTTCTACATTTAATTTTCTTTTAATTTGGTCTTCACCTAACTTTTTGGTCTTTTTAATTTAATATAATTTAACAAAAGCCGTCCTCTGAGCTATTTTAATACCGATGACCCTTGCATATTTAATACAAGAGTTGCGTACCCGAGACAAAAACCTATTGAAATGGTTATTACATGAATCAAAGTTTGACATGAGAAATTTGACGATTCAAAATCACTCTAAATTTTCATAAATGCAACTCTATTTAAATTAGATTTTGACTGTCCAAAATTACATACGTTTTATTGATTTCCAAATTAAGCCTACAGTTAAAACAATCACAACACTAATGTTTGACTTTTGGATCCATGTTTTCGGATGGATAGTATGAACGCATTTATAAGTCCATTGATAAAAAAATAAAAATAAAAACCATTGCTGCGGTAATCATTACTAAGGATAATTAGCCTGAATGAATTTGTCTATTTAAAACTTCAACCCTCCATTGTATTTGTTTTGATATGTGATTTCCTTTCAAATAGCAAGTTACTCCTAGCTCAAACTCTTAGCCTCCTTCTTAACGACTACCTTGAAAGACCTTATGTTCATCTCATACGCATCAAAAAAGGTGTATTCTAGGATGAAGCCAATGCCATTTCTATATCACATACCCGGAGAAGTTGCCTCTGTGATATTAGAAACTATGTGCGTTAAAAGATAGGATCTAAGTAGTAAACTTCTTGTGGGTAAAATTTATCAAAATGTCATGTTCAACATAACTTTTGTGTATGTGCCATATGGCCTCTTCTAAGTAATATAGGGTTTATGTAAAAATAGACATATTCATTTGGTATTACTTTATATCAAAAATTAAAAAGCATATATATATATATATGGGTGTGTTGTAATTGTATTCACTTTGAATCATATAAAAGAGAAGGGGTTATAATATATGCATGAAATAAGAAATGACGTAATAGAAAGGTGCTTAAGTGCCTAAAAATAAGAGAAATTGAAAATAATACATTTCCAGGTTCACTATACATTAATACTCCATTGTCTCATGTGTATAAAAAAAATAGGAAGAGTGACCTCCTAGGAGTCATATATGATCAATGTCAAAGTCTTACACAAAAAACTCTTTTCTGCACGCCACTTGTAGAGAGACAAGCATTCCCGTTGCTACAAGCTTAACTAGTATGATGTGGTTTACCCTTAGTAAAGTGCACATTTATCCCGGGGTTCACCAAGCGTTAAAAGAAGAGATATAGGTGATAACAAATGTAGGATGGTCTAAAATCCTTTAGACTAAAAATCAGAAAATTATTATTCATGTACAGTAGAGGTCATAGAATGTGTTGTGAGGGATTGTAAGTAACATAGAACACACATTTCATTAAAATTGAACCACATTTTGTTAAAACTAAACTACGACTCTACGAGATTAGAAAAGTGATGAGGAGCGTTACCCTTGCGGCCTTGCAATAGAAACAGGTCCTCAATTTTTCTACACTGCTCTAATTTGTGGAATAAGAGTGTTGTAGAAAAATTGAAGACCTATCTCTATTGCAAAAGGTAGCATTCCCTATCATAATTTTCTCAATATGATAATTCAGTTTTAACAAAATGTGGTTCAATTTTAACAAAATGTGTGTTATAGTATTCTCCTTTTGTAGTCATGTTTGGATTTAGATACGTATTCATTAGGATACCCCCTTTATATTTATTTTTTCGCCAAAATTTGGAGGCGTAGTACATTTCTTTGGACTCTCAACAAAGTTTGATCACTCAATCAATCCCACGACCTCTTGACTCGAACGGCCACAATGTGAAGCGGCCCTAAGACACACAAACTTCATATTTTTCAGGGTATACAAAACCATATGTAAACTCCACAAGGCTACACTCCTATAATTGACACTTCAGGACATTCAAAAGCTGGCATGGAAATCAGTGAGAGGCCTTACAACTTGTAGGTTCAAGCGAACATAGTTCTGTAACTATTTTTCACAACAAGGAATCCACTCTTGGAAAGGAAAACTGTACAGTGCACGTCTCAATGAGAATAGAGAAACTCTAGTAAGACTGCAAGCACATTCAAGCTCTGTCATTCAAGCTCTGTCAGGGAAAAGCATTCCAACGCAATTCACACATGAAGTACTTGGACTTCGAAGGGATCTTGAACTCTCCCGGCGGCGCTGGAATGTCGTGCCAATCGCCAGTCTCTTGGTCACGGACTCTCATGGCTTGTTGACGATGCACTCTCTCTTCGCTGGCGTACTGGTCCACTGCCAAGAGGAGCAAGCGGCCGGTGTCCATGAGGTACACATCGTTCAGTCCCGACGTCACCACCGGCAACGAACTCTTGTAAGAGGCGACGTCTCTCACGCTTGTGACGACGGAGAAGTCTTCCGGGTCGACGCCATATTCCATGGCAGATTCCGAAATCCTGTACGTGTCTTCCCCAGGCTCCTGCTTCAGCTTGAACATGCGCTGCTTCCCATCCCTGGCGGTCACGAAGTTGGCTTCAGATTGCTCCGAGCAAAGGCTCGCGACGTGGGATAGCCTTTCCCTGTCGGACCAATCGATGAAATCGCACTTGAAGTGTCGCGCGTACAGTTGGCTGTAGTAGAGTTCCTGCCCATACAAAATGCCGTCTCTCTTTCGGCTCCACAACTTCGTCGTGGAATCGTAAAGCTCTGCGGCGTAATATCTGCGATGCTTGTACACCACTGTAACTTTGTAATGGCCTGTTGTTTCATCGACCGCCAGTTGAACAAGCACCGGGGCCATCCTCTGGTTGTATTCTTGCAACGGAAGCGCCTTCCACTCGTTGGTGAGCGGATTGCACACGACGATAGGGCCGTGACCGGATTGCACACGACGACGGGGCTGTGTTCTCCGTTTCCTTGGGCGGGAGAATACAAAACAGAGCAACCCTGCGTCGTGTGCAAAGCACGCCTGGTTCACGTACCCGCTTTTCAACCTCTGGTGCTCGTCAGTGTCGTCCAGCAGATGCCCGAGCACACGATGATACCATTCACCAGAGGCGAAATCGAACGCCGCAACCTTGAGCTGGAATCGACGTTCCATCCCGACGATGGCGAACATTTTCGGATGCTTTTCATCCAAGAGCTTCCTGAAGGCTCTGCACCGAGCCTCGGACTCAGGACAGCCTGACTTGGCAAACATCCGAGTTTGCCATGATTTGGAGAGGCGTGGCAGCAAGCTGGCGAGTTGAGGGAGGGGGAGGCCGGCGAGGACATTCTCCTGCAACTCCTCTGGAAGGAGCGGAAGCCGCGCATATACATTGTTGGCTTCTTCTCGCGCGGGTTGTGGTTCCTCCTCCTCTCGCCGACTCAGGAACCTCCAAGGCCGCAGTGCCATGATGTCTTAATTTATCTCTTTTCACCACAGATCGGATCTGCACTTCAGACTCGGACAGGCTGTGCAGATTTCGAAATACAGGAATCATTTCATTGCAAACCCAGAACACGTTACTAGTAAGCCAAGCTAGTTAGAAGCCTATTGTAATTGCTATCGTTATGTTAACACATACATTACTATTCATCAAACGTTGCTATTGACCTACACCTTCAATTATTAACAGCTTCTATGTCACAGAACTCTTGGGTCTAAGAAATTCTTAAATTGCAACAATTTACCTGGAATCTTTGGAGATGAGCATAACACATGCGCGTGTAAATTAAAGAAACGTCACGAAAGAATCGGAAAAGACTCCAAATAAAAAGTACGAGCTAAAAGTTCTAGCGATGGACGAAGATCTAACAATCTTTTCTCATTTGAAACTTTCCCCAACCTAGAACAAGCAAACTTACGACAGCAGAGGTATTGGCAATAAGAAAAAGTAAGCAATGTTTGCTGATTTCAAAGCTTCCACAACGTGCACCATGCAAACTTACGACATCAGAGGTGCTGATAGGGAGGAGGGACATAAAAAGCAATTAAAAAAGCAAGCAATCGTTGCTCGTTTAAAGGAGCGATTCCACAAAGTACAGCAAGCAAACTCACGACATATGATTAGAGGCGATGATAGGGTAGAGGGGACTTGAAAAACAATTAAAAAAGCAATTGCCAAACAGTACGGATTTAAATCTTGTGGAGCTTTTACCTGTTGAGCCTTTCAATCCCGGTAGCCTCCTTGCAATGCTCACTCTTTAGCTACGTACTTGCAAATCAATCAAGTCAAACGAAGCAAACACAAAAAGAATCCTATAATCAAGCCACAGAGAGCAATGTCAAATCTTAGCCATTTCGTCAAGGTATGCGACTAAAAGAGCACATACTCAGCAAATCAAGCTCCACAAATGCTTGGAAACCAAGTAATAAATTGTGCTAACAATGCATAGTGGAAAGGAGAAGGTTACTTATAGGTCAAGACTCGGAGCATGTTGATTCAAGAGTTGGAGCAGGTTGGAGCCGGCTGACAAGTGAGCGTGGGATCCCTAGTTCCAAGCTGTATACCCAACCCAAATCTAAACTTAGGGTACAAGGGGAATGGCACTGGAGTGTGGTTGGTATCCACAAAGAGTCTCGTTAGTATCCACAAGGAGTCTCGTTGGTATCCACAATTAGTCTCGTTGGTATCCACAAGTAATCTACCATTTGAATGGTGATCTAGGTAAGCCTGTTTGGTTTTCACAAGCATTCTACTATTTGTGATGATTTTGACGTCTATTTGGTATCCACAAGAATCTACACTTGATTTAGGGGTGTTGAGGGGACCCGTGTACTAATTTATTGACATTTCACACTATGTTATTTACCATTACTATACAAAAGAGCCGTAATTTTTTCTTATTTTTTTTGTGTCACATCATTAGACAGTGGGGCAATGGTTGGCTTGGGGTAGACTTCTCACAAACTTTGTCTAACTACAATGTTAGTTTCTTGTACAATGTCAAAAAACTTCAACTTTTAAATATAATAAAGTATGATTTCAGGAAATGAAGTTTTAGCTTTTACTCCGTTTAGCACTTCTAATTTTTCATGAAAAAAAAAATCCATCACAATCAAAGAATTTAAAGAAATTTTAATGGATTTTTTAGTTGAAAAAGTAAGTTTTGTCCTTTATACCTAAAATCCTTGAAAAAAACCATAATAATTTTATTTTAATATCATTTTTGGATGTGACTAACATTAAGTGGTCCTATGCATAAAATAATTTATTTTAGTAATAAACATTTAATAAATTGTGCACTATGATGCTTGCAAATCCCAAAATTCAGTACTTTTTATCAAGTCTATGAAAAGATCCAAAATTTTCAAATTGTAAAAGAAGCTCAGTAGGAATATACATCTCAACCATTCCTGGATTTTGTGATTCATTGCCCTAACAGCTAGCTCTGCTGACAATACTTTTTGTCATTGAACTTCAGGAGACGGTCTCGAGTGCTCAAGGAGCGTAAAGAAGAGCAGGTGGCGAATGAACCCGAGGCTGACCCGGAACGGGATCAAAGGACAGTTTTCGCATATCAGGTGAATGGCGTTAACTTGGCTTTTGGGTGCATTCACAATATAACGAGCCAACCCCGCCTAGTATTAACGACAGAAAAAATTATTTTCAATTTGTGTAGATATTAGAAAAATTGAAGAACATTTTGCTACATATTTTGAACATTTTAGCACATTTTAGTTGTTATTAACGACTGGTTACGACCATAATTTAGTTGTTTAGGAGTAACAATAACTTTTCAAACATCATCAAACTTTAGTATATTGTAGAATGACATATATTGTATATAGTTACTAATTTATATTGCATTATCAATTCAAATGATAAGATTATTGCTTTATAATCCGTTAATTTTAATCACTGGTTACAGTTTCCTTGGGTCGTTATACCGTGAATGTACCCTTTTCCCTAATTTTAATTGTACAGCTCTACACCTGATTTTGTTTACAACAACTGAGTTGTTAGGGTTCGTTCAATCACCATGGTGTCAACTCGGAGAGTTTTTTTGTTTGTTTGTTTTGGGACCGAGTTATTTCCAGCCGTTATTTAGCACAGTTATCTGACTGAGTGGTTGTTATGTCCACATCGATATGTCGACTTGTGTACTTCACTCACCTCTGATTGTGAGTGAATGTCTGTGGGAATGAGCGGCCTGCTTCATACATAGATGTACGTATGCGGTGATTTACTACAAGTGTGTGGTATTCATATTAGTTAGTTGCATACTGTATATACACAAGCCCCGCAGCTAGCACCCTGAGATGGAAGGAAACAATTTGAAGTCTTATATGTTCAAAGATGTAGATGCTTCTGTTTAAGGCGAGCAGGTTGCCCTGAAACTGATGGTAGTGGATTATCCCCACATGTAAATGCAGGACTCGATCTTTGAGACCTTGGGAATAATTTGCGCCTGTGGTCACATTGAGTTGAACTTAAGGAGTCCTTGCACCCAGGAGATTATATTTTAGGGGTACAGCAGTGGATCTGGTCATGCAGGTTTATTTGATTGGTCCAGTAATCTTAGCTCTGCTTCAAGCAGTGTAAGCTTCCACTTCCTGTTGTGACTGCTTGAGAGCTAGCTGAAAGGAACCTCTATTGCTACAGAAAGGTGCTAACTCGGCTGTTACCTGGAAGCAAACCTGCCCCGTCATATTGGTCTGAGTTGTTAGAATATAACTCTGGCCGCCCTTTGAGCTTCCAGCAGTTGCCGTAATTGGCGAATATTTCTAACAGTGTTCCACAAGTTCAATTTCATTCGTAGACGTGATATCATATGCTGTATCACATTGTCCATGAGTCCATCCATGTGGAGTCAATTGCGAATGTAGTGATACTCACCTATTTTCCATGATCTTGAACTAATAAGCATTCATCATGTTTATCTCTGAAAGCGGATGAGCGCGATGTTTACGATATTTTCTCTCGGGCTGGAAAGGTGAGGCCTGACCTTTGTCATACCTCTGGGTCTTGTAGTCCTCTTCTGAAAGAAAAGCGTTGGAATCCTTGTTACTTTGCTGGTGTAGGGAAGGTGAGCAATGCATCGTCGTTGTGTTTCTTTTATCTGAGGGCATTGTGTTGCGGAAAAAAAATCAAGTTTCTACTTTTTTTCTTCCTTGCACTTTGATTAATTTTGTCCTTCAAGATTAAAAAAATGTATATAAATAAATAAAATAGAGGCAATGTTTGAGGCCTTCAATGTATATTTTATTTTTCTAAATAAGTAATATTCAAGTATATTATTCGTTTTTTGAATCAACATATTTGAAGTTCATAAAAGTTCTTAACATTAAACTAATGTCAATGTGCGCAACGGCACGGGTCCTACTAGTAGGTTGCAATATTGGATATTTTTCAATGACAATACTATAGAGTCTCTTTTATAGAGTCTAGCTACTTCTAAGAGGACACAGTAAGCGTAGACATCGCTATCCAAACCCTTACGACATAGATAGATGACCTATCCCAAACACACTCCATTCACCATCATAATCTCTTTACTCTCTTAGACCAACAATATAATTTTCAGTGCTACATGACGTCCAACACCATAAAATTAAAAGGCTTTACAAAAGCTTCAATTGAACAAATATGTAATTGTCACAACAAGGAAGCTACTCACTCTTGGCGAAGAAAAACTTCTTTTGGGACCTCAAATTATTAGAGACTTAGAGAACGACTAGTTAAATGTTCCAACGTAAGCTTACTTAAGCTTACTTAAAGAATAGCATTCCAACGTAACTCACACATGAAATAGTTGTCTATCTCCGGCATCATGAACTGTTCCCTCGGCATTGGAATCTCATGCCATTCTCGTGTGAATTGATCACGGACTCTCATGGTTTGGCGATAATGAAATGTCACCCCCATCCTCATCCTATCGTCCACACCCAAGAGGAGAAAGCGGTTGGTGAAACTGAGGTAGAGGTCGTAGTAATTCCACGACATCGCCGGCAGCGAGCTCTTGTAAGAGCCAACCTCTCTCACGCCTGTGATGACCGTGTTGTCTGCTACAAACTCCGAAATCGTGTACGTTTCTTGGCCGGCCTCTTGCTTCACCTTGAACATGCGCTGCTTCCCATTCCTGGTGGTCACGAAGTTGGCTTCAGATCGTCCCTCGTACAGACTCGCAAAGTGGGACTGCCTTTCGGGCTGAAACCATTCTCCTGACTCGCAGTTGTACCCGCAGCTGAAGTACTCCGCCTCTCGATACTCTGGTGGGCGGTAAACGACTTTCTGGCCATACACCACACCGCCTTCCTTTGTGCTCCACAACTTCGTCTGGGAATCGTAATCCACTGCTACGTACCGTATGACATGCTGGTACACCACAATCACTTTGTAATGGCCAGATGGGCGATCGACCACCAGTTGAACAAGCACCGGGTCCATCTGCTTGCATTCTTCAAACGGCTCAAGCACTTTCCACTCACCCGTGAGCACGTTGCACACCACGATGGGCGGCACTTCCCTTGCACAGGGAATGAGAAAACAGAGCAACCCTGCGTCGTGTGCAAAGCACGCCTCATACACAAAATCGAATCTCAACATCCGGTGCTTGAATGTGTCGTCTAACAGGTGCTCCAGCAGACGGTAATACCATTGACCGGAGGCGAAATCGAACGCCGCAAGTGAGAGCTGGAATCTAGGGTGTTCAATTCCGACAAAGGCGAACATTTTCGGATGCTTCTGATCGAGGACCGTCCTGAAGTCCATTGACGTCGCCCACGATTTGGAGACACGGAGCAAGTAGCTTGTGAGCTCAGGTAGCGTGAGGCGGCCAAGGATATCCGCCTCCACCACTAGTGGCAACTTCGGATTATTCTTGGCTTCTTCTGGCACCTCAAGCGGATGCCCGATTCTCCGATTGCTTCGACTTGCCATGATCTCTTGGTCGCTTATCACAATAGATGGGACCTGTGCACATTTCGAACTGGGAATCACTTGCTTGCATACCCAAAATATATTACTAGCAGACAAAGTCAGAACGAAGTCTAATTGCTACCACTCCGTGAGTCTAAGTTGTTCCAAGGAGGCTTACGAAACGAGGCCCGGAGTGATCGGTTAACTTTCATGTCTTCTTAGTGCGGTGATTTTACAGTCGATCATGAAATTAGTAGTTACCAACATGGCTGTTAATGAAGCGTTGTTATTGACCTACTCCTTCAATCAGCAAAGAGCTGTACGGGCCGTTTGAGCCTTGGCTTTTTAGACGAAATTCTTAAACTGCAACAAAACTACTTGCAACCGTTGGAGCAACCGTTGGAGATGAGAAAAGCACATGTACACATGTAAATTAAAGTAAGACTCATCAAAGAAAGCAGAAGACTACAAATAAAATGTAGGTGTTAGAAGTTACAACGATGGATGACGATCAACCAATCTTTGCTCATTATTTCAAAACTTCCAAATCCAAACCCTAGATGAAGTTAACTTACGACATCATTATTCATCAGAGGTGCAAGGTGGAATCAGAAGAAACAATTAAAGAAGCAAGCATTCTTTACTGATTTAGAAGCTTCCAGAACATACAACATGCAAAGTCACCACATCAGAGGTGCTGATTAAAAAAGCAAGCATGCTTTGCTCATTTAAAAGCTTCCACGTTGTACAACATGCAAATGTACAACACCAGATGCTAATAGGGAGCAAGGGACATAAAATGAAATTAAAAAAACAATTACAAAAGCAAGAAATTTTTGCTCATTTTAAAGCATCCACAGTTTACAACAAGCAACCTTACGACATCAGATGTGCTAAAAGGAGGAGGGGACTTAAAAAGCAATTGGAAAAGCAAGGTTTGCAGTCTTTTTTCATTTCAAAGCTTCCACAGCCTACAACAAGCAATCTCACGACATTAGAGATTTAGAGGTGCTGACATAGAGGAGGAGACAAAAAGAACAAAATTAAACAAGCAATTGCCAAACAATATTGATTTACAAGGTTTGGAGCTTTTACCTACAAATCAATCAAGTCAAACGAACTAACGAAGCGAACACAATATGGATCCTGCAAGCAAACAACAGATAGCAATGTCAAATCTCAACCCTTTCGTCAAGGTTTGCGGCTACAAGAGCACTTGTTAAGCAAACCAAGCCGCACAAACGCTTGGAAACCAGGTAATAAATTAGAGTTGCTGATAGGGAGCAGGGGACATAAAAAGCAATTAGAAAAGCAAGCATTCTTTGTTGATTTCAAAGCTTCCACAGTGTACAACATGCAGACATACGACATCACAAGTGCTGGTAGGAAGCAGGGGACATAAAAAGCAATTAAAAAAGCAATTAGAAAAGCAAGCAATCCTTGCTCATTTCAAAGCATCCACAGCCTACAAGGCTACAACAAGCAATCTTACGACATCACAGATGCTAAAAGCAGGAGGGGACATAAAAAGCAATTAAAAAAGCAAGTAACCTTTTTTCATTTAAAAGCTTTGTAGCCTACAACAAGCAAACTCACTACATTAGAGATTTAGAGGTCCTAATAGGAAGCGGAGGGGACAAAAAAAAAAAAAACTTAACAAGCAATTGCCAAACAGTACTGACTTACAGGGTGTGGTCAGGAGCTTTTACATGTCGAGCTTTCCAATCCACAGCCTCCTTGCAATGTTCACTCTTCAGCTACTTGCAAATCAATCAAGTCAAACAAAGCAAACACAAAAAGTAAAATCCTGCAAGCAAACAACAGAGAGCAATGTCAAATCTAAGCCGTTTCGTCAAGGTCTGTGGCTAAAGCCTAAAAGAGCACTTACAAAGCAAATCAAACTGCAAACACCTGGAAACCAGGTAATAAATTGTGCTAACAATGCATGGTGGAAAGGAGAAGGTTACCAGCAAGTTAGGACTAGGAGCATATTGATTCAAGAGTAAGTTGGAGCAGGTTGGAGCCTGCTAACAAGTGAACGTGGAATCCCTAATTCCAAACTTTATACCCAGCTGTGGCCTAAATTTAGACGTACAAGGGGAATGGCACTGGAGTCTGGTTGGTATCCACAAGGAGTCTTGCTCGTATCCACAAGCAATATACCATTCTAGGTTGTTCTCGAATTTATTTGGTATTCACGTGCAATCTAGGGTGAATAGAGGTATTTTGTGGACCCATTCTAATTTAGCGACATTTCATACTAAATAATATTTACCATTATGACATTATCGTATAAAAATAAATTTTCAATTGAATGTTTTTGTGACACACACTGTCATGATAGTCAAAAATTTATTTTTATTCTTTTGCGATACGGTAATTTATTTTGCCACAAGCTATTTTTTCTAAAGTAAGTGCTTTTAGATTTTTGGTCCTTTAATCCCAAAGCTCTCAAGAGACCTTTTTTTGGTCGCTGTTCATCTTCTCGGAATGCCTACTCTCAAATTAATCACTACTTTTCAAAACACTAGTAGAAATCTTGTCTTATGTGACAAGTCTTTAATGACTCAATGTCGGGAATGACATGTCCGTAATGACACAAAGTGGGACTTTGTGTCATTACGGACTTGTCATTCCCGACATTAATCATTAAAGACTTGTCACATAAGACAAGATTTCTACTAGTGAAATAAAAAATATGATGTCAAATATAAACAAGTCTTTTTTCCAATGCAATTGGATGTATGTCCATATGATCAAGAGAAATTATTCTTTTTGGTTCTTAATAAGACGTAGTTAAATAGTGAGAATTTTATTTATATACTTTTGCCACATAATATTTATTTTTTTAACACGGAAATTTTTATAAAGGAAGTCCCTCTAATTTTTATGATCCTCCCCCGGGTCTCGGGGGGTGCACTCCACATTATGTGTGAGAATCACGTGCGTTCATGACCCCCTCTAAAAACCCCTTTGTATACAAGAGGTTATATGTCTAAATACCTTTGTATACAGATGTATTCCGTTTTAAATATATGTTTAGTGTAAGTATACGTGAATATTTTCAGTTTTAAATGTGTTTATTGTATGTGTACCTCGGGGGGTGCACTGTACTAAACATGTACGAGTATGTGTGAGTGCACAGTAGGGGTATTAATTTGAACACAACCGTATTACGTATACATACAATAAACACATTTAGAACTGAAAATATTCACGTATACTTACACTAAACATATATTTAAAATGGAATTCATCTGTATACAAAAGGTATTTAGTCATATAACCTCTCGTATATAGGGGGGTTTTAGAAGGGGTCATGAACGCACGTGATTCTCAAACATAATGTAGAGTGCACCCCCCGAGATGTGCACGTAATACGGCAGTGTTCAAATTAATACCCCTTTTGAGCACTCACGTATACTCGTACATGTTTAGTATAGTGCACCCCCCGAGCCCCGGGTACGCAACTCCCATATTATACGCAGGGGGCATCGGCATTAAAACGGCTTAGAAGACGGCTTTTGTAAAAATTATATCAAATTATGCAAAAATAAAAGGACCAAAAAGTTGGGTGAAGACCAAATTAAATAAAATGAGATGTAGAAAAAGTTGGGTTGCATATTTATTAAAAAACAAAACTCCACAACATATATAATGAATTGAAACACCTATTTTAAAACACCTATTTCAAAACACCTATGGTTTCAAAAACACATACCACAACCGTATCTTAACACAAATTGGTAGTCTTCTATCCCAATAGTTAGACCAATAAGTTGCCTATTCATAATTTAAAAAGATCCACACGAGTAGTTACCTCCAATTAAAATTAAAAGTCATTGGCAATGTTTTATTTATAATAAAAAAATCTTAAATTTTTATTAAAAAGCCCAAAAAGTTGGGTAGATTGGCCTATGCTACATGTATTAAAAAAACTCATAATTAGGTTTTTAATGCACATATATGCTTCAAGGAATATTCATTTCCTATACATAATAACATTTTTGGATTCTTTGTTAGAAGGGCTACAAGAGTTATCTACATTAAAAAAAAATTATATCACTCGAGACTAGACTAAAATGCATTATAAGTGATTA
Organism: Pohlia nutans; assembly: GCA_022496805.1. NCBI lineage: Eukaryota > Viridiplantae > Streptophyta > Bryopsida > Bryales > Mniaceae > Pohlia > Pohlia nutans. The sequence continues at coordinate 11,058,758 of CM040090.1, forward strand.
TAATCAGGGCCATATAATACGGGAGTTGCGTACCCGAGGATCCTCCTAATATCCCTATTGAGTGTAGTAATCTACTACCTTTGAAGATTGGTAAAATGTCTTTTCAAGTCAAATCATCTTACTATAAGCAATGCTCTTAGTGACATAAGGGACATCAAGAAAAGTTCTTAGGAAGTCCAGCGTGCAAGACAAAAGAAAATGACCTAAAACTTATTATGGTTAAAACAATATGGTCATATATAGTTGTAGATGAAATGATGAATGGATGATGATGTATATTTATAGTTGGCATAGGATTGGAATGCTAATTCTTAAACATATTTAAGGATTAGTTGTAATAAGTGCTAGCCCCGGTACGTAACTCCTAAATTATACATGAAGGGCATCGACATTAAATCAGCTTAAAAGACTGCTTTTGTAAAATTTATACAAAATTATATAAAATTTAGAGGACTAAAGAGTGAGGTGAAGACAAATTAGGTAAAATGAGATGCAAAAAATGTTGGGTTGCATATGTACTAGAAGGAAGCTCAACACAAGGTATATAAAACATTCAAACATTTATGTATAATTTAAGAACACGCAGTCAAGAGTTTGAAAATATATTTTCCATGGTAAGAAGAACGTCATTACACTTAGTAAAATTGAATAAGTTGAGATATCTAACTCATTTTATAACATTGAAGCTCATAGATCTATTAGTAGGCCTACATACAATATCAAGTAGGATAGAAATATGTGTTAGAATCTTGAAGAATTACTACCTACTTATATAAGAAAGATCAAATGTCATTAGTTTCACAGTGCCAAATAATAAAATACTCCCTAAACTTCTTTGGCCCTTTAGGATCAAATATTGCCTCAAAGTTCTATTTTCTAAACAATGCTAAATTCTTTGTTTACTTGAGAAAATTCAATACATTTACCCATATGAATTTGTATTTAACTTTTTAAAAGATATCCTTATTTAATTTTCTCAAAAATTGTAAAATAACAAATAATGTTTGAATACCAAGAAAAAAAATCCAATCTCTTTGAAAAGCTTGAAGTTCTTTACTTCAAATTTTATATAAAAAATGTATTTGTCCTATAACGTGTATGCAAAATAATATCATGTTGAAGAAAAAAATTGAAAGTACGTAAATAAAAATTATACAATAAATACAAAATACGTATACATTATTGAAAAAGATACTAGTGGAAAAGAGTAAATTATGGAAAGTACTTACAAATTGCTAATAAATTGGACATAGAATTCAATAATATTTATTCTAATGATGAAAATGCTATAATAGGCAATCCATACATTTTACATTATTTTATACTTTTCAAAAAGTTGAAAAATTGAGTCATAAATAACTTCAAAGAACTCCAATTTAATTTTATGCAAAGCAGGAAGCTCTTTGATGCTTGTAGAACTAAGCTCATCATAAATTTTGTTAAATTAATCATAATGTAAAAGATTCAAAGCCTCCTATATACCTATAGATATATTTAAACAAATAGAAGTTATTTTGAAACCATAAACCATGCATGTTATAGACAACACGCATGTTAATAAGACAACACGCATGTTGGAACCATAAACCAAAAATTCTTGTAGCTTTTGCAATACTTATTGGAATTACATGAAATGTTGCGCCCGCTTGCTACTCCTTTTGTTTTGATGAAGCATATGTGCATTGTGTATGAATGATAATTCATTCACTAGTGGCATTGAATTTGACTTGCTAGCATTGCGCATGTTATTCAAATCACGGAAAGGACAGTTATAGTTATTTTTTGTATATTTGTGTGGTCGTGTGTCAACTATGTATTCATTTGAGGACTATAGGTTGAATGGAATGTTTCACAATTTACTAGAATATTGTAGATTTTTTTTAATTGCTATAAATGGAAAAATGCAACCTAATATGTTTCTATAAAATTGAATATTGAATTTTAAGACTCCTACGTTCTTTCCATAAATTTCTCAACTTTTTCCTCTAATAAGTTTATGTTTCAACTAACATTGTTTTAACCTTTTTGCTCACTACACCCTAAGATTCACTTACAATATTAGTTTTCAATTTGTCCCCGGTCCCAACCACCGTCTCTTCTACACGTGGATCCTAAAAGCCAATTCTACTATCATTTGATGGCATGGGGGAATTTTAACAAATGTTTAAACACATATTGCAGCACTAATGACTAACCGCGTTCAATCGATACCAAGTGAACCCTCTACTAAATCCTTAGTTCTCTCTTTGGGATTCGAAACACAAGACTCAATATTTGAGACACCACACTCCGGATTGGCGTAATGTGGAATGGGACATCTCAAATTGGTCTTGACCAAGTCAATGGTGCAACTATGCACTTCACAATGCCAAAAGTGCAGGTTTAAGGCTCAACACTACTTCACCCTTTGGGAGCTAGTTACGATGGTTTACCTTGGCACAATGTTGGAGTGAAGAGGGAGGCTACTTCTTTTTATACATCATGTAATAACACAAGTGACTATGTTTGTAAAAGGAACAACAGACATTTCTTACTCACTAATTCACTTGACTCATGTTCCACTTGTCTTTGAGCAATATGATTGGGTATCCTAAAACTGCGGGTTTGAGGCTCAACACTACCTCATCCTTTCGGAGCTAGTCATGACAGTTTACCTTGGTACACTATGGAAGTGAAGAGGGAGGCTACTTCTTTTTATACTTCATATGGTAATACAAGTGACTATGTTTGTAAAAGCAACAACCGACATTTCTTACTTACTAAGTCACATGGTGGATACAGGAGTTCGTATCTCTTTGTTTCTCTATCTCACTCTTTATTATCTACTAGTATTGCTATTGATCCCTTATTTTCAATTGCATATACATAAGATCTTTTAAAATCTCAAAATTCAAAGTACAATTGGAAATTGAATTTACAATATAAGTCGATATTAATGTACAGTTGAATTTAAATTTAGTATTGATAGTCTTATATTATTATTGTAGTATTTGTAGGCTCAATTGTTGTTTGTCTTAATTTGTAGGCTCAACAAATCCAATAACATTTGAAGGCTCACGCAATCTAATTTGTCATAATTTAAGTGAAAGAATGTCCTTTAAAATTAAAAATAATTTCATATTATTACAATCTCAGTTTAATGTTTGTGATTTTATTTAATACTATTAGTTATGCAATGAGCTTCAATTTAATATCTATGCAATCAATGTAATTTCAATTCCAATTTATTTGATTTTAAGAGATAATTATAAGTATTTTCATGAATCTCTTGTTCCAAAAGTTAATAACCCCTAAAGGCCGAAGGTTGTCAAAATACACTGAAAATCAAGCCGTTTTGGCTTGCTCGGGCCTTTAGGGGTTAACGTATGATGGTCGCAGGGTTTACAATGGAGATATGAAGAATTGTAGATACGAAGGGTTGTCTATTGCATTTATTGTTTTTAGATTTATCTATAGAGTTGTCGCAACAATTTCTATTGTTTAGATTTATTAAGAGTTATAGACTTGGGGTTCACTAATCTCAATTGACTTTTTTCATTTCTTCTGACTATAGCACAACTTCAATTGCAAATCTAAATGAATCATCAAACTTATCCAAGTTGAATTGCTCAACCCTGTACACTAGAAGATTTGAAAGATTTAGCCAAGGCGTATGCTTCATGTGTTTACTCCCTTTTAGCCCCTCTGTAGCCTTTTCACCCCTGAAAATAGTCCACTTGCCCGCGTTAAAGTACATTAGCCCCGGTTAAAGTTTGAAGGATTAGCCCCTATTGTTAGGGGATTAGCTCCTATGGGCCCATTAGACTTGGGGGCTATCGCTTTGAAACCTTCTTGTATAAGTGTGTAAGGAGCACCGGGGTCATCTTTGATCACTTTTCGGTCAAACGTTGATTTTCACGTAGTTGCTAGCTTCAAATGAAAATGGTCCCAACAGAAGAAGTGTGGGAGCTATCTTCTATTTTCTAATTCAATACAAGGTGCTTCAAAATTGTTAAAATTGCGTTTTTACAACACTTTAAAGCTCACATCCTTAAAATTCCAATATACACTATAGAAAATCTTATTTGATTGATTTTACTTTTATACAAGCTCAAAATGAATGTCAACCACACTTTGTTGTTTATCACTGTTATTTTCAATTTTCTTAAAGATTTCATACTATTTTTGTCATTTTTGGAACTTCTATTGCTATTACAAGGGAAAAACTTTGAAAAATCTTGTAAAAATCAATTTCATTAGAATAATTACGATAATATTGGTGAAGATTAGCTTAAGAATAAATTATATGAGAAAAATACCAAAATTATATAATACATTTTGAAATTTGAGAAATTGATGAGGTTTGACCAAGTAAACTTAGTGTGGTCGTTTAAAGGTTAATGTATTGAGGAAGTTGTGGTCTTCAATGATTCACAAGATCCTTGAGTTAGGGTTGACATCCAAGTCTTCAATTCACTATGGTACTCCAGAAACCTTTTGAAATGGTTTTTACATGAATCAAAGTTTGACATGAAAAAATTGACGATTCAAAATCACTCTAAATTTTTCATAAATGCAACTCTAAATTAGAACTTGACTATCCAAAATCACAGACGTTTGTTTTGAACTAACTTCAAGATATTGTAGGAATTTTTTTCTCTTTAGTAGCTTGGATATGAAATATTTTAGTATTTTATTGATTTTTGATTTGAGCCTATAGTAATTTAAGCAATCGTAACACTAATGTTTGACTTTTGGATCAATCTTTGTTTTGGATGCGTGTTTGGATGGAAAGAAAAACACATTTATTAGTCCATTCACAAAAAAATAAAAAATAAAACCATTGTTACGGTAACCATTAGTATCGATATTAGCGTTTTTGACGTATTTTTAAAATTTATCGGATGAATGAATTTGTCCTTTTGAAACTTCAACCTTCCATTGTATATGTTTTGAAATGTGGTTTCCTTTCAAATGGTAAGTTACTCTTAGCTCAAACTCTTAGCCTCTTAAATTGACGACCACCTTGAAAGACCTTATGTTCATCTCATAGAAGTTGGGAGGGGGAGATGGAGAGCTGATCACAGCAGGCTAGCAGATTTGTGTGATGAGGGAGTCGTCGTGCTAGTGTGTTTCAGCAAAAGAGGGTGATTCCTTCTGTCTCTGCATTGTAGTGTTTTGACTTGTGCCACAACTGCCCAGATCTAGATTTATTACGCCCTGAGCTGAGAGGAGAGGAAATGGTGTAACTTGACTATCTGCAAGTTCTCCATATCTTTGGATCTAAACTCGGGTGTAACAATCCGAGATCTTGTAGAGCACCGTTGTGTGGACTTTGGGGTTGGAGCGAAGACTCGTGTAGTACAGACCGTTGGCTGGATCCACAGAGGCGCCGATCCAACCCACCGGTCCAAGCAGACGATCTCCAAGCAGTGAGTAGCTCACTTCACCACCACAAGAAGCACACCCGATCTCCTTCCCATCACTGATCTGCAACCCAAGAAGTTATCCGCATACATCATCGAACCCAGAGCCGGAATCCAGCAAGCAACACTCGGCCAACCACTCCACTACTCTCGCCATCACCCAGTACCAACTGATCCATCTATCCGATCGGCTTCCCCATTGCGCAACCGAAGACCAAGCAGACTGGAGCAACGCCATCTTCGACATCCAGGTAAGTTTTCGCACCCAAATCACTTGCTTTATTCTTGTCAAACCTCGCTTACTTTCAATTCCAGCAACGAATCATGCACCGTACATGCCAAGTTCATTGCTAGATCTAGTACTGATGACCCGACCGGGGCGACTGAGCAACCCAGCACCGAAGGAGAGATCCAACATTCAGCCCTCCCAGCCGTGAATAGCGATACTCAGGCTCGAAGATCCACAAGCTCGAAGATCCACAAACTCAGCAGTCGCAACAACCGGAACCAACAAGAGACTGTCGACAGCAGGTGGTCGAGCAGACAGTCGAATAGCAGAAAGACGAGCAACAGACAGCAGACAATCGAGCAGCAGACGAGCAGGCAGTCAGGCAGGCAATCGAGCAGGCAGTCGAGCAGCAGACAGGCAGGCAGGCAGGTCGAGCAGCAGACAACTGTCGGCAGCAACTGTAGCAGCAAGTCGGCACAACATCTGAAACAACAGGTTGGTAGCAAAAGCTGCAGAAGGCAGCACATTACCCAAACTTCCACTGAATCAGCAAAAGGAGCAGCACTATCCAAAGTCCAATCAACATCAACAACGCCGCAGCTCCTCTCAGGTAAGTATTCTTTAACCCCCTACATTTCAATTTCTGAAATCTCTTATTTCTTGCTTTGCAATCTCTTACCTTGGTGGTTGTGGGCCGAGGGGTGGGTGCAGGCACTACAGAAAAATATGGCATCAACTCGCAGCAACAGGTTCAAGTTTAGTCCCGAGAAATCGAACACTACACCGGAGAACATGGACATCGACATGCCAACCAACAGTCTCAAGCAGATAATAGCGGCGAAGGCAGCCAAACGAAAGGCGGAAGACAAAAGAGATGAACATAAGGAGCAGTCCCAAGAAGAGCAACCACACTCATCATCACCACTACCAATGTTTTGGTACGGCTTTCATACGATGGAGCTACTTGCCAGAGACAACAAGGAGGAAGAGATGCCCAGAGATGAGCCAGTAAAAGATATTGAAGGTAGAGAAGATTGCACAAGGCACACACACAAACACAAGGAATGCGTAGAAAGAGATAATCTTTACTCAAAGGCCTTCCACCTTAAGTAGTGTACACTAGGAGGTCACCATGGACAAACCATATGGGATAACTCATCACAAGGACACTCTAGAGATCAGCCCATGCCTAACCCCTCCTCCCACACACCATTATTTAGCACCCGTACGTCTTTGGCTTCTAGCAATACTACGTTGCATCAATTACCTCAATACTCCCACTTTGCGTAGAGCCAAAGCCTCTAAGTCCAAATGCTATTACTAATCGTTGGTGTCGGTCTCTACAAAGACCCTTTGTGAGCACATCCGCCACCATGTGCTCCGTTGGACAATACTCCAAATGTATAACTCCCAATTCCAACTTCTCCCGAATGAAGTGGTATTGCACATCAATGTGCTTCGTGCGTGAATGATGTGTAGGGTTCTTTGCAAGTGAAATGCACCCTTGGTTGTCACACATAATCGTTGTAGCCTCACCTTGTGTGCAACCCACATCCACCATTAGTTGCCTCAACCAAATGGCCTCCTTCGTGGCATGGCTCGTAGCCATGTACTCGGCCTCCACCGTTGATGTCGCCGTGGTTTGTTGCCGCTTGCTATTCCACGACACCGCTCCCGATCCGACCTTGAACATGTAGCCCGTTGTCGATCTTCGATCGCTCGTGTCTCCCGCGTAGTCCGCGTCACAATAGCCGCTCAACACAATGTCTTTGCCTCCAAGACACAACTTCACATCGCTTGTGCCCCTCAAATAACGCATGATTCTCTTGACCGTCATCCAATGCATCGAGCCCGGTCTCGCCATGTGTTGACTCACCACGCTAATTGGATACGCAAGGTCGGGCCGTGTCGCAATCATCGCATACATCAATGACCCCACCGCTTGCTTGTATGGCACCTCCGCCATCGATTTAGCCTCCATCGCATACTCCTCCTCCGAAAGCTTGACGAGCTTGGAGTTTGCATCCAATGGTGTTGCCACGGGCTTACAATCCTCCATCCCGAATCTCTTGAGCACGTCCATCACATACTTGCCTTGACTCATGGTGATAGTGCGTGTAGCCCTGTCTCGCACAAACTCAACACCAAGACAAAAGTGCAATTCTCCAAGATCACTCATCTCGTACTCTCTCTCAAGCATGCCTTTTAATGCATTCATTAAACTCATGAGGCTTGCAAGAATGATCAAATCATCAACATATATGATCACAATCACCACATGTTGCCCCTCTTGCATGAAGTAGAGACTATGATCCGCAATGCTCCTAGTAAACCCGTGTGCAACCAAGAACGTGTCAATCTTTTGGTACCACGCTCTTGGAGATTGTTTCAACCCATACAATGATTTTTGCAACTTACAAACAAGGTGCTCTTTACCTTGTTGCACAAACCCCTCAGGTTGCACCATGTAGATATCCTCCTCCAAATCGCCATTCAAAAATGCGGTCTTCACATCCATTTGATGCATCTCCAAGTCCAAGGCCGCTCCAATGGCAAGAATGCATCGAATGGTGGTGAACTTGGCCACGGGAGCAAATGTCTCGTGAAAGTCCACCCCATGCACTTGCGCGAACCCCTTGGCTACTAATCTTGCCTTGTGACGCACAACAATACCCGAAACATCCCTCTTTGTCCGAAACACCCATTTGCAACCAATGGGGTTGCGATCCTTTGGAATGGGAGTTAATTGCCACGTACCGTTAGCAATTAGAGAGTCGTACTCCTCTTGCATGGCGCGCTCCCACTTGACCGCATCCTCACCTTGCATGGCTTCTCGAATGGTCAATGGACCATCCGATAATGCCACATTCGCATGCTCGTCCTCCACTTGAGGGAAGATGTGGTTCTTCCACCATTCTCCAGGTGGCTTGCGCGATCTCTCGGGGTACCGCCGCTCGCTTGAAGAAACTTGCTCCTCTTGCGTGCCCTTTGCGCCATTCTTGGCCTTTGAGCTCGATGGCGCTTCAACAACCTCCGTGTCGCCAGCTTCGTCATCACCGTCATCATCACCTACATCAACAACACTAGGAGACTTGGAGGGTGTGTCCACCAAAACGTCTCCACTACTCCCACTTGGACCAACCTCCAAAGGAGCCTCCATCGTAGACTCCTCACAAAATGTCACATCACGTGACCGAATGATCTTCCTCGTGTCCACCGACATGAGTCTATACGCCTTGGTACCTTCACAATACCCAAGAAACACACATTTCAAGGCCTTAGCCTCGAGTTTCGTCCTCCGTTCGTTAGGAACCTTCGCATATGCAATGCATCCGAAGATGCGCATGTGTGCAACACATGGTTGCCTCCCACTCCACGCTTGCTCCGGCGTCATGCCTTCAACCGCGCTTGTTGGACACCGATTGCGTGTGTATACCGCATTCACCACCGCTTCCGCCCAAAGGTCCAACTTCAAGTTTTGAGCGTGCAACATGCTCCTCGCCATCTCTACAATGGTGCGATTTGCGCGCTCCGCAACTCCATTTTGTTGAGGCGTGTACGGGGCCGAAGTTTGGCGTGCGATGCCTTCATTCTTCAAAAGCTCGTCAAATTTCTTGGACATGTACTCGCCGCCATTGTCCGACCGAAACACCTTGATCTTCAACTCGGATTGGTTCTCCACCAATGTCTTGAACTCCTTGAACTTCTCAAAGCACTCACTCTTGGCTTTGATAGGGTAGAGCCATATCTTCCTTGAAAAATCATCGATGAAGGTCACAAAGTACTTGCAACCTCCCATCGATGTGGTCTTCATGGGGCCACACACATCCGAATGCACGATCTCTAAAACTTTTGTGGCCCGTGTCGCCCCTTCACCCGCAAATGGCAACCGTTGTTGCTTGCCTTCAATGCAACCTTCACACGTGAATGTAGAAGCATCCACTTTCAATTGATGAAGGTCCATACCGCTTACCATGCCGCGTAGTGTCTTCACACTCTTGATGTTCAAATGGCCAAGTCGACGATGCCACAACGCCAACTTGTCGTCCTTCAAGTTTGAATGCGCCAACGCCGCCGATTCCTTCGAATGCACCTTGGAGAACTTGATGTGGTACAAGCCCTCGTGTTCTTCAATGATGGCCACCTCATCTCGACTCGGTGACAACACATAACACCCCTTATCACTAAACTCAACCCTCAAGTGCTTTGCCACTAATTGCCTCACCGATAGTAAATTTGCCGTTAATTTGGGAACGTGGAGGACATCTTGGATAGTGATTGTCTTCACACGACCCCTCACCTCGGTGTCTACAACAATTTGGCCCTTGCCAACGGCCTCAAGCACCGTATCATCTCCCAAAATCACTCTCCTTGGATTAATGAGAGCATACGAATGAAAACAAGTTTTATGTGGTGACATGTGGCTTGTAGCCCCCGAATCAACAATCCAATCACTCGTACTACCATTGCACGATACATTGCTTGCCATGTTTGCATACTCATCACCAACCTCAATCCAATCACTCATGCTTGCATCACCCTCGATACCATCACTCATGCTTGCATCACCCTCGATGTCATCGCTCATGCTTGCCTCATATCTAGCCGTAAATGCGTACTCATCATCGTCACGAGTTTTAGTGTTGTTTGCACTCTCCCCTTTCTCATCCCTCTTGCGTTTGAAGCAAAATTTGGCAATGTGGCCCTTCTTACCACAATAGAAGCACACCTTGTCGCTTGAGCTCCCACCGCCTCCATTCTTGAATTGCTTCGCCACGAGTGCCGTTCCATCTTCTCGAGACTCGTTCTCCTTTCGCCGCGAAAGCTCGTGCAACAACCGTGAGGTCACATAGTCCAATGTGAGCTCCGTAATGGGTCTTGACTCCATCGCCACGATGAGGTACTCGTATGATGATGGAAGGCTCTCCAAAAGTGTCATCACGATGTCACCATCCGTAACCGACACGTCGCAACCGTTGAGTTGATCCGCGAGAGCTTTGACCTTGTTGATGTGCGCCAACATGTCATCTTCTTCGCCCATCTTGATGGTGAAGAACTTGCGCCTCAAAAACAAAATGTTGGCCAATGTTTTCGCTTCGTGAATGTTGCAAAGCTTGGACCATGCTTCCGCGGGTGTCTTGCACGAACGAATGTGCGCAAGTTGCGAATCCGCGAGGTTGAGTGCCAAAATGGCAAATGCCTTCTTCTCCCTCCTCGTGTACGCTTGCATGATCCTAGGATCCGTAGAAGAGAAAGGAGGTTCCTCACTACCCTCGACAATCTCCCACAACTCCTTCTCGGCCATCACCATCTCCATTTTGAATTTCCACAAGTGGAAATTCACCCCATCGAACTTGTCCACGACCTTGGGACCCTCACCCTCAAAAGATGCCATGATCCTCACTTACGTATGCCTCCCCACACAAATGAAACCTCAAACTCAAACACACAACTTTGTTTTTGTGATTTTTTTTTTTGCTTTGATATTGCACCTTTGTGCACCCAATGGGTTTAAAACAACCCCAAACACTAGATCAGCACTTTTGTGCTCCACACACGCCTCCCAACACTCAAATGTGAGAACCCTCACCCAAAAATGCAAAGAGGCTCACCAAAACCCCTCAAATCACTCAATGGAGCTCAAAACAACTCCAAATGCTTCAATACGACGCCTTAGTGTCCCCAAACACTCAATGCACGTCAATGACACCTTTGTGTCCTTCAAGAGCACTCACTCAATGCACATGAACTCACACAAGTCCCTCAAAACCCCAATCGCATTGAAATTGCTCAAAACCGCACCTTTGTGCACAAACTAGCTCCAAATGAAAATTTGAGCACCCCAAGAGCATGAAACACATGCAACACCTCAAAGCAAGTGCCTAATCACTAGGATCAGATGGTAGACCCTCCACGAGAGTCTTCACACCTCACAAATCACTTGCATTTACTCAAATGCTCACAATTGAACCAAACGAAGTTCCACTCGCAACGAAGAGATAGAAGAAAGAAAAGAAGGAGATCAAGGGAAGAAATTGACCAAAGAGAGTGCTCCAACATGTAACTTCAGCCCATGCACACCTCCAAGAAACACCAACGCTTCAACAAGCTCCAAAACCTCCAACAATGCTCCAAAACCGCCCGTTGCGCACCGACCTCAAAATACTTGCACAAATGCAATCTAATACTCATGAAACACACATGAGTGGGCCCATAACCTATTGAAGGTAGAGAAGATTGCACAAGGCACACACACAAACACAAGGAATGCGTAGAAAGAGATAATCTTTACTCAAAGGCCTTCCACCTTAAGTAGTGTACACTAGGAGGTCACCATGGACAAACCATATGGGATAACTCATCACAAGGACACTCTAGAGATCAGCCCATGCCTAACCCCTCCTCCCACACACCATTATTTAGCACCCGTACGTCTTTGGCTTCTAGCAATACTACGTTGCATCAATTACCTCAATAAAAGACATGACTACCAGAGGCATCCCACAACAAGAGGCGCAAGAACTACGCGACGCAGTCATAGCCTACCCAAGAATTCCCCAACTCTTGTACCCGTGCAAGAGGCTTGACGACATTGAAGGACAACACTACAACTTGACACAGGTACCATTTGATATTGCCACCAATCCTACCACCGGTCTCTCTCTAGATTTTCACATAGCAATCCATTTTGACTCCCTCCCTTCCAAGGAACCTCTCCTTCATGATGTGGTCAAAAACATGGTCCTCAAGAGATTGGAAAGCATGAAAATCCCTCTTGGTAATGATGTCATAGATCCTATTGCCATTCTTTGCAAAAGTGTGAAGAATGGTGGTCAAAAGGGTGTTTGGGCGGGTATCATTAAGCTCCACTTATTGAACCCGGAAATTGATGGAATAGCCCTCCTAAAGGGACTTAGAATTTTTTCCCTTCAACTAGATCCCGAATCCTCCATCATCACGGTAGGCAAAGTTTGCAAAACCTACCATGCCATCTCTAGAAACCACAACCTCTCGGTGAAAATCAAGAGCGAAAACTTATATGGGAAACAAGCCCACAAACTCTTCAAAGAGATTGTGGAGAGTAGTTTCCGCCGCAAACAAGAGTTTGAGGTGATAGAAGTCCAAAAAAACTCCTCCCAAAACCATGCCTATGTAGTAGCACCCACACCCCAACAAGCCAAGAAAATAGAAGACCACCATGTCTCATCCTACCAAGAGATCATCCCGGCCATCCCCAAGCAAGGTCCCTTTCTAACCAAAGAACAAAGAGCCAAGAAGGATGCCCTAACCCTCACTCTTTCTCATCTTCCCCTCTTGATGAGCATAGAAGCCACCTCCAAGGCTATCAAAGACATTATGGGAGAGAACAATGTAGTTTCCATTTGGTACCACAAGGAAAGTGGTACCAAACACAATGGGAGTGCCAATGTCCAATGCCTCAACCCCATTGTTTTTAGACAATTCCTCAACAAAATGGAGTGAATTGGGTCAAACTACGTAGAATTCTCACCTCATAGAAGAAGCCTAGAAGGTAGTGACAAACCCACAGATGAAGAAATTGCAAAGTTTGGTTTTGACAACACAAATACCGCAATTGTCAACACCTTAGAAACCTTGAAAAACCAACAAACTAGCAAGAACACTATCACCAAGGATGAGATTGTCTCTATTGTAGAGAAAGCTGTAGAAAAGGGCAACAAGAAACTCAAAGGAGAACTCCAGAAGGAATTGGTCCAATCTAAAGGAGAACTTCAGAAGGAGATTGTCCAATCTAGGGTGCACGCGGAGAAGATTACAGATGACCTTAGAACCTACATGGAAGAATTGAAGCATCCTTAGCTACAGCCCTCAATTCTATGAAGAAGATCGCAGGTGGTAGAAAATCTCTCCCCCCCCTCTTCCAGAAGAAGACCAGTCAAACGTGGATTGATCACAGACCAAAGGGAAATAAAGACAGGATTTTCTTGCGTAGCAACTCATATGATGGAGAGCCTGACTAGTATAGAAGAAAAAAATACCTTCAAAACGCGTTGCAGCAGACCGAAGCAGCTCACCACAGAAGCAGAGCACGGAGCCGAAGCGGAGGACAGAGAACAAGACGGTAGAGAAGAACGAAGGCGTCGATCGATGAAGCCAAGTTATTCGACTAACAGACACTGGCACTTCAACTGCCAGTTAACCCAATGTTTAACTCTACGTACAACTACACGTACAACTACGTACAACTACACGTACAACTACACATACAACTACTCGTATACTCACAAACATCTTGACATACAAATATATGACAATGGATACAATATACATACGGATGCCTATACGCACATGGTATACGACCAAAAATACAAAAGACCAAATACAGTATATATTATATACTACGCATTATACTACAAGCATACAAAAATACGAAAAAAATACATATACACGAAGTATTTCTACACCAAAAATCAAAAAATAAAATAAAATACAAAAAAACAAAAAAACAAAAAAATACATATATTAATAAAATTAAAATAAATAAATAAACAAAAACAAAAACAAACAAAACAAAAAAACAAAAAAAACAACAAAAACAAAACAAAACAAAAACAAAAACAAAAACAAAAAAACCAACAACAAAAAAACAAAAAAAACAACAACAACAACAACAAAAAAAAAACAAAAACAACAACAACAAAAACAACTACAAAACACACACCAATAACAAAAACCCAAAATATATCAAAAGACAACAAAACAACAAAACAAACAAAACAAACAAAAATAAATCACAAACCATTTGTAATGACATCAAATTCAATACTGATAACACAAAATACAAAATAAAAACCCACCTCTTCAAAAATAACAATTTCTCCCCCCACCTTATATTGCTACTTAGTGGTGATATTGAAACTAACTCAGAGTCCAAAAAACTTGTCAAAAACCACCTAAACCACAACAACCAAAACATACTAACACCCAGAACTACCACAGTAAATCCAACAACACAAGAACAAAAATGGACTCGGCCTACCAGCCTCGTCCAAAGAAATAATATTAACAACACTCAAAACAACAAGAAAACTCGCAAAAAAAAACCTTTTTCAAAAAGAAAAAGAAAATACACATAAACACCATTTATTATACTACTGCTACTACTTGGAGACATTGACCCCAAGTTTAAACTTAGGAAATCTAGAAACCCCAAACTCGAACTTAAGCTATTTAAAGACCCCAAGTTTGAAATTGGACTATCTCGGAACCCAACAAGTCTACAACTTAAAAACTCCAACATAAACAAAACAAAATCCAATATAAATAACACAAAACACAAAGTAAAAACTCACCTTTATCAAAATAATAAAAATAAAACATTTTACTTACACAGTTTACTTCTACTAAATAGTGACATTGAAACCAACCCAGGACCGGTGCCCAATACTTTACAAAATACAAAATACATAATACACAAAACAAAAAGAAATACCATAAATCCCAAAAATAAAAACCCCAACAAAAATCCAAAACCTAAATGGACTCGGCCTAATGGCCTCGTCCAAAATAGACAAAGAAAAAAGGAAAAAGAAAAAATGACCCAAAAATCTCCTCTAAAAAGAAATTTTTTCCACCAAATATTAATGTTATGCGGGGACATAGAAACCAACCCCGGGCCCATGCCCGACTTATTAAAAACACACCCGCCCACACATCGTAGAAGATCCAAAGCATACTTTATACCAAGTACGATTAAATTACAACCAGAATACCAACATTTAGCAAAACAATTTTCATCTATCATAAATATAACACATCCAAATCATGCGGAAACCCGTAATGACTATCCACACTTATCAAACTATATTTATCAAAATCAACATCATTCACCACCAAGAATACTTTACGCTCTTATTATTACAATTAGTCCATCAAAAGCAACATGTGACCAACTCCTAATACAAATTCCAAACCTTGGCTGAACAACTCTATTACTAGAAAAAATGGCCCTACTACAAAACCCACCCGAAAGGCACATTTTAACCAAACATCCATACACAGAATTCACAGAAAATAACCAAAACTTAATAAACCCACCAAAAAACATTCACAAAGAAATATACGATTTTATTCACCAACACAATAATTCTATAACCCTCCAAAACATGATTGATAAATTCCCATTTCTCCCTATCAACTTATTAGAAGAAACCCTAAAAATATACGAACCACTACATGAATATAATCATCCCCCACCTTTTCCAAATATACCTATAATACAACCACAAGAAATACAAACAACAAATAATAACACAAGATTTATTACTTGGAATGCATCATCACTAAATACGGCCCTTCCAAATTTACATGAACTAATTACCAACACACCAGACGAACCCGCCATCATCACATTACAAGAAACTAAAATAACCGCTACAAAATCAACCAAATACATACAAAACCTACTTCCAAAATACAAACTAATTTTTAACAACACACATGCCCTTACAAGATGCATTCAACAAAGAATACCATACATCCCTGCTAGAGGAGGTCTCCTCACACTAATACATCACAAATATGCATACCCCGGTAATGTCACCAAAATCCCAACCCCAGAGAAATATCACCTTATCTACAAATAATAAAAATAGACAACAAACCATTACAAACATGGATAATTATCCACATGTATATGCCATCACATGCAGAAGACATACAATATATACCAATGATCCAACAAAATATAACACAACAAATCAATACACATCAGAATGCTACACACATACTATGTGGTGATTTTAACAGAGACATAGCACTCATCGGACGACAAAATGGAACCGACATAACTCCACCACAAGCAGAAGACATAGAATGGAGAACATTTACTAATAATCTCCACTTAGAATACGTCCCAACAAACTGCCCATACTCAAGACAAGGAGGACAAAACTATAACCAAACCACCTTAATAGATGGATACTACATCAAAACACCAAATAATAATCTATACATATCTACTATAGACAATGATCACAATCTCAATTCTGACCACTCACCAGTAACATTACACATACCAACAAACACTCTACTAGCGAGACTCATACCAATAACAAACAAAACAACTAGAATACTAAACCCCATACCACGAGAAAACATTGATAAATTCAAAATAGAATACTTTGAAGAAAATGCTCTACAAATAAATGAACTCGTCACAGTATTATCAAACGATCAACTAACAGATGTCCAATGGCAATCATCATGTTCAAAACTAGATTACTTGATACAAAAAATCTCAGACAAAATTCAAGAAACCTGCAGTGCACCACCACTCCCAACACTAACAAATCGCACCTCTCAACAAGGAGGCTTCTTACCAAGAAAACTACAAAAATCATGGAAAAAACACCTATCTACCTACCATCTAATTAGAAAAACAATTTATATAACAAAAAATACACAAAACTGGCAAACACATCCAATAATTGAAGAATTAAAAACTCATACAAATGTAAACATCCCACCACTCCCAACACAAGAACATGACCAAATAGAATGGATCCAATCATTAGTAGAAATAGCCAAAACAGCAAAAACACAAGCACGTAAAATCACTACAAAATACACCCAAAGTTGTATAAAAAAGGCAATTAAAAAATACAGACAACTATACGACAAAAGCCCAAAGAAAATAAACAAGAAAGTCTTCAAAAATCAAGAAACACCACCATTAGATTGCATTATGGACAGAAACAACAACATATTGACCAATCCAGAAGACATAGCAAATGAAATCCACATACAACAATCAATTAGCAATAGACCTACAATACCAACATGTTACTACCAACCCGAACACGCAGTACAATGTACTTGCGGAGTTAGACAATACCCATGGCACGACCTTGATGGTTTTGTAATAGAAAAAAGAGGACATCCACAAACACCACTTTATAAACACTTTGATAAGGAAACATACGAAATGTGTCTTAAAAACCTATTCAACAACAAAACACCAGGCCCAGATAAAATCCCCAACTCAATACTAAAAAACATGCCAGAAAACTTCCAAAAACTACTCTTTCTATTTTTCACTCATTGCTACAAACAAAAACAAATCCCAGCCTCATGGAAAATCAGTTTAACCATACTACTCTATAAAAATGGAAACCCAGCACAACTGCCAAACCACAGACCAATAGCACTTGCAAACACAATATACAAACTTTTCACCAGTATGCTAACATACATATTATCAGCATACGGTGAAAAATACCAAATCCTACACGATAGTCAAGAAGGATTCAGAGCAGAAAGAAGTACAGCAAGACAATTACAACTCCTCATAGCAGCACTAGAAGATGCAAAATTTACAAACCAGGACATATATCTACTTTATATAGACTTCAAAAATGCATTTGGCTCACTAGATCATCCAAGACTCCTAACTATAATGAAAGACCTTGGATACCCAGAAGATGCAATTATGCTAATTGGCAACATCTACTCCCATTCAAACACCATTTTTACCGATGAACACTTTGGCAAAACAAAACCAATACCGATTCAAAGAGGAACCATACAAGGAGATACACTTAGTCCATATCTTTTCATAATTTTTCTTGAACCACTATTGAGATGGCTACAAAGAGGGGAAAATGGCTACAAATTTGGTACATCAGAAATCCAAATTAGCTCTGCAGCATACGCGGACGATTTAGCAGCTATATCAAACAATACAAAATCACTACAAATACAACTAAACAAAATCGACACATTCTGTGAATGGGCAGGCATGGACTTGGGAGTCACAAAATGCGCCGTTACCGGTTGCCCAAATAAATCCAAAATGCCACCATACAAATTTAAAACCCACATCACAAACCAAAAAATCAATTACAGGGACCAGACATTACCAGTACTCGATCAAAACGAACCATATGTATACTTAGGCATACAATTAGTTCCATCACTAAAATGGAAACTCCAAACACATATCACCACAACTAAAATAATAGACCAATGTAAACAATTATCAAAATGCCCTGCCACCATCAAACAGAGAATCGGTATGGTGGACACAGTAATCAGAGCAGGCATAGCCTACAGCTTCTTCGCAGTCCCATACTCACTACCAACCATTAAAAAACTAGACAAGAAAATTATTGCAGTCCAAAAAACAATATGCGGTCTACCTAAAAGCACCGCAAATATTATAACTCAACTTCCTCATGATTTATTTGGACTAGAAGCCTTCTCTCTAAAAAATGCCTACCTTAGATGCATTGGGGAACAACTTCGAAATGCACTCAACGATAAAGGAAGACTAGGAATAATATATAAAGGACTTATACAACACATACTTGTCAAAGCTGGAGGTGCCGATACCATCCCAAGAATTAAACGCCAAGACTGCATCACATCACCTACAACACGAACATTATTTCTTCTAAAAATAGAAGTTGGTATACACCTTAAAAGCACAGAAGAAAATTTTCAACTAGACATGACCGAACTAGAAAAAAAATGGAGATCTGCAGTCACAAATGACCTACCACTATTAGACCCAAAACTCTCCATAAAATTATTATACAAATTAATGGCACACAAAATTTACAATATCAATCAAATCATCCTTCCGAACAGCACAAAACTAATGTCACCAGAAGAATTTGAAATATACTATCAAAATCCAACTAAACTAGACAAGAGTGCATTAAACATAGCAGAACAACTCTTCTGTGAACCAAAATGTGACGAAGATTGCCCAAATCCATGTCAAATACACTTACCTCCCCGTACACTAAAAGAGAAATACAAAATATATAACCACAGAGTAATACCAAGAACACCAACAAATCCCATACAAGTCCCTCAACCTCTACAACAACCAGCCCCACCACAAAACATAAAAAACGATCCCATAAGATTCCCCATTCACATAATACTAAACCACAAAACAATCACAACTAAAGACAAATATAAAATACCAAAAAAATACAACACCTATCTATGTCAATGGATAGACTCAAACCACATAACATACAATAAATGGATACAACAACGCGAACTATTTCCACTAAATCTACCAACAGTAATAGACCATAACCTAAACCTACTTACAAAATACTATACAGAACTTAAAAACAAACACTATCAAAATATTATAAACACACAATTCACACCCGAACAAAATAAAGACACAAGACACATCCCACCCCCAACAATAACTCCCTACATCAAAACATCCACAATTGAATGCAATCCAGACAGAGACATAGACACAAACAAGTACACCATTCAAACACAAAATAATAAAACCCACATATATAATGACATCGGTAAATATATCACCACCATTCCAACTACAAGAATAAAATGGTTATGGCAACAATATAACAACAATAAATACAACAACCATAGACTAATACCTGCTATACAACCATTTGAAACGGAAGTAGTCTGGTTATACCAAAGATATGAACACAAAAACCACAAAAAGAATACAATAAAAACACCACACCATACCATTCCAGCCAGCATTCTAGATACACTAATAACAACATTTAATATAACACACTCATATTTTTCCTCACCAATTACATGTTCCATGAAATCTACCCAATTCTTCTCTACATACGCTAGAGATAAGATTTTTGGCTCACTAGGAACAGCCTTTCAATACAAATGGAAAGGTATTGGATATGCTCACCCAAATGACGCCGAAACAGCACAACAAGCAATACACTGGGCTAGACTAGCAGCAAAACAAGACCCAGAAACTGTCACCATTTTAGCAATCCCGGACACCAATTGGTACCAAAACCTATCACCGTACAACGGACCCTTTCCGGATACGCACGCCGTTATACACTTTGCCGTGGACACCATTACATATGATGAACCAACAATCCCACTAATACCCAACAAAACCCGAAACGAACCACTTGCAATACACATATGGTGTATCCATCATCAAAACAACAACATTGGCACAATAAACCAAATAAACACCATAAACACAGCAATTGAAAATCTACAAATTACACAATACCATACACAAACAACACCACCGACACCATTAAACACAAAAGTTAACAAAAGCACAAAATGGAACAAACTTCTATACCCACCCTATAACAATCTACCAAACACGTGGATCGATCCCCTTCCAAACTTCGAAATAAACACTACACTAAAATTTCTACCACAATACAGCTATTACACAGATGGATCCTTTTTACCACCTAAAGAAGCGGATGATGGCCATTGGAAAAAAGAAAAAGCTGGATATGGCATATACAACTCAACAAAACCAGATGTACAAATATCAAAAAGACTGCCTGGACTACAAACATGCTTCAGAGCAGAATTAATGGCATACACGAAACACTTTTACTAATCACCACTCGATATATGAACGAACCTGCACATATTTTTACTGATTGCTTCAATTGTATACATGTTCTAAACACACAACTAAAACACCCTACCCAACAAAATAACCACGCAGATAAAACCTTATTAAAAGAAATGGTTGAAATGCTACAAAAACGTACACAACCCACCACAATCTACAAAGTTAAAGCACACACCAAAATCAACGGAAATGAACACGCAGATCAACTCGCAAAAGAAGGAACCATGAAAAGAGGCTATCAACCAGCAGCAAACCCACACGAATTTGCACATACCACACCTTACTACTTCCAAAAAGATACCTGGCCCGGTCGTATCAAACGACCAGACAAAGGTCCGGTTAGATGCTTGGAAGAATACATCAAGAAACATGGCCGTGAACATAACCTCGAACTACTGGCAGAACATTTCCCCAACACCAACAAATGGACAACAAACCCCATCATAGATAACGAAATGTCCAATGACTTTTGGAAAAACCCAGAAATAACAGACGCACAAAAAACAAGCATACTAAAATTTAGAACCGGTCAATACATGGGCAATGCCAGAAAACAATTAATTTTCGGCATACAAAGATTCCCCTCAAAAACATGCCCCATCTGTAACTCACAAGATGCAGATACATGGCTACATGTACTTTTAATATGCAAACAACACCACATACACGCACTGAGAACCAAAAGACACAATAAAGCGGTATGGGAATTAAGAGAATTAATATTATCCTCAAATAAATCAAGATGCTACACCCTCATGAATGCGGGCACATTCAACAATAACCCACAAGAAAATACAGTTCTTCCATGGTTATTACCATGTACTTGTAATCAACAAAGATGTCATTGTAATGCCAGATTCAAACCAGATATATTATGCATTAAAGGTCTCCCATACCAAAGCCCACCGCCCCTAAACCCCGATGATAACCTAACCATACAATTTATAGAATTCACATACACAAACGACAGATTTTCACCAGAAACAATTGGCATAATTTTTTTAAAATACCAACCTCTAATCAACGATATCATACAACAAGGCTGGAAAGTGGATCCCATCATAGTCATTACAGCTGGTGCTAGAGGAACCACACACGTCCCCTCAACGAAACTACTTGAAACTAAATTCAACATATGTGAAACCTCCATAAAACACACATTCAAAGCAATAAATACCATTGCCATACAGTATGCCGGATCTATCCTTTTACATAAAAGACGTATAGAAAATAATCAAACAATACCAACAAACGTAGTACATTAAAAGAGGGGGGGTAGTGGTGAAAACCACTGCTAGCCACTCTTCAAATTCACTAGCTCAGCTTGTCTCAGGCGATAAGTGGGGCCGGTTGGTTGGTACAACTTTCCTGCCATGATAATTCACTAGCAGCACCAAGCCATGTGTATCACACCACTGCTCAACGAACCCAACTGGTTTCGAACCCGGACCACATAATCGTGATACAACGCCCTTCACCAACCAACCAAAGAACTCATGACTTGGTGATAAAACTTAACACTAAACATACCTTTATACAAACTAGAACTCACCCATCATTTCTTTGTTACTGTTACTTTGTTTTGGTTACTATAGTGTCCATCCTCGAAAGGGGAGAGTAGTATTGTTCCAATGTCCCTTTGTCCCGTGGGCATCGGGTCATTGACATTACGAACGGACACTTTATTCACGCCGGCCCATTTCTTTGGGTTGGTGTTTCTATCTATCTTCATCTCATACGCATCAAAGAAGGTGTATCCTAGGATGAAGCCAATGCCATTTCTATATCACATACCCAGACAAGTTACCTTTGTGCTCGGGTGGGTCCTCGGAGGCTTCACTGGCAAAAAAATTAGAAACAACGTGCGATAAAAAATAGGGTCCAATATATTCATTGTAGATAAATTTTGTAAAAAATGTACATGTAAAATAGGGGATTTTAAAAAAGTGAAACATGTTTACATGTAAAATACCATCACATATAATATTCTCAGGCTTTTTACATGTAAAATACCATCACCTTATAATATTTTTTGCTAAATTTTTTTGCTAAAATAACCCCCCAAATAAATAGGTCATTATCGCACGTGTATACAAAATATACAAGGGAGTGCCCCTCCCGAGGGTGGGTCACTTAGTGCATTTTACAAACAACATGCGGCAGAAAATAGCATGGGTTTTATTCATCATAGGTAATATTTATAAAAATTTATAAAAAAATTACAAATAAGATAGAATGCAATGAAAGAGTACATGCCATTATAAATAATTTAGGTACACCACATTTCTAATCCATTATAATTTTAGTACATTTAATTTAGAGAATTGCGAATGGGATCCAAGGTATTAAACTGAGTATAGTCTGTTTTGGGGGAGAAACAGCTAGAGCACAGTTGGTAGGAAAGGGCTGTTAGCTGCGCGGTGGACAAAAAGTAGGTCTAGAAGTGAATGAAAGCTCAGTTCTATCCACTTGAATTTAAAGTCATGTTACTTTTAGATTATATTTAAGCCTTTACAAGGAAGATAGCATATAAAAAATTGCATTGGTCACGATTTTATAAAAATGATAGAGTCCATAATATAGGCCATTTTTCCCATTAAGTAATCATAGGGGTCCTTTTAATTTCAGCTAGGAGGTAAATAGCCCCCCAAAATACACCCCCTCGCCGCACATGGTACCCAAAATATATGAAGAGTGACCCACCCAAGCCTTTGTCGTATTAGAAACTATGGATTGCGCGTTAAAAGATAACCAGATCAAAGTAGTAAAGTTCTTGTGTGTAAAATTTATCAAAATATCATGTTCAACATAACTTTGTGTATGTGCCATATGGCCTCTTCTAAGTAATATAGAATTTGTGTAAAAGTCGACACATTCATTTGGTATTACGTCGTGTATTACTTGTAAATTAGCATACTTTTTAAGAGTTAAAGATTAAAAAGAATATGTATGTGCCAAAATATGTGCCTCTAAATATGGAAAATAGCTAGTCGTAAAATGAATGTGTGGTAAATGTGTTCACTTTGAATTATACAAAAGAGAAGGGGTTATAATATATGCATGAAATAAGAAATGAAGCAATAGAAAGGTGTTTAGATGCCTTAAAATAAGAAAGACTGAACATAATTCATTGCCGGGTGCACTGCCTCCATTGTCTCATATGTATACAAAAAAATAGGAAGAGTGACCTCCTAGGAGTCATATACGACCGATGCCAAAGTCTTACACAAAAAACTCTTTTTTGCACTCCACTTGTACAAAGACAAGCATTCTCGTCGCAACAAGCTTAGTATGATGTGGTTTACCCTTAGTAAAGTGCACATTTATTTTTTTGCTTGCCTTTCTCATTGTTTGCAAGTCTACTATTGAAGTCGTTTGTAGATTAAGAAATGAATGGGTTGTTCTTAAACTTTGCTTGGGGAAGTTAGTCAAGTTACTTAGCCTTATTTTTTGCATACACGTGCAATAATGGGGTATTTAATGGGGGGCTATTTACCTCACATTAAGGTTTTTAGGGGACCCTATATTTATTAATAATTCTACTTTCATACATTTTTAGGCACCCTATGCGTAATTATAAATTTCATATAGTTGAATAAATTTCACCCTATATTAGTTATATTTCCCTTATAATTATTTATAGAGGCGAGCTAATAAAATTTAGAAAAATCCGAGCGGCATAGTGGTAGGGTTTGAAAACTAAAAAAACCGTAGCGGTAAGTTGAGAATACTTAGATCAAATTATAGTCACATCTAAGGTAATGATTGGAAGTACTCTTTAAAAAAATTATCAAATACTTCAATCCACACTTAGTAAATGGAAATGACTATTTTTCATCCAAATATTTATTCTTCCAAAGACTATACTCACCTCAATAATTTTTTTTTTTCAAACCCCTTCGTGACTAGGGTATTTTACATATACATGAAAATAATTTGGACCACTAAACGGCAACCTAAATTATATGTAAATTTTTTCTTCCTCATTTCTTTGAGGCTATAGTAAATCTAAAAATTGTATAATTTTTATCCATCATAAATAAAATGCACCCTATTTTTAATCTCTCATAGTTTTCTAATTTTCCGAGAGTGACTTCCCCGGGGTTCTTAAACTTTGTTTTGGAGCAACGAGGCTTTGTAGGGTGGCGCTTTGGGCACAATTTAAACAAGTCTCTTGACTAATGTTCCACTTGAATGTCCTTTTAGAGCAATGGTCTCTATGGGTACCCTGAAATGCCCTTTGAATTCTAAAATCACCTCTATAGCAATTTTGAATGAGTCCCTCTTTTAAATTTTTTTTTTATTGAATCAACCGGATATAGTTCTCGGGGGGTGCACTCCCTCTTATATTTTGCATACACGTGCATTCAAGACTTATTTATTAAAGAACTATTTACTTTGCAGAAAAGATTATAGGGTATGGTATTTTTCAAAATAAAGGTAAATGCTTGTATTTTAATACACCCTATTAGGAGTTATAATTTTTTGGAAGAATCATTTAAAAATACCCTATTTTACTCATACTGCATTTTTTTCTTATACCCCAAATAACCAATTCTTTTTACTATACCCTATTTTTATTCTTGGAACCCAACTATTGTTCATTTTTTTTACACCGTCTTTTGTCTTTACATCCCATTTTTTCCACCCGGCACGTAGGTAGAGAACACTAACTCCACATTGAATATGTTGGTTCAATAACGTTCAAGCCAGCCAGCCTGCGAAGTCATCCCTCCAAGCTTTTTCACTAGAACATTACCTTTTTTCATCCACTACCACAAATTCTATCCTAAACCCGCTACCCCTAGTAATTGTTTCCATACTATTTTACATGTATAGACTAGATAAAAGAGGCCATTATATGTGATGGTATTTTACATGTTAACATGTTTCACTATTTTAAAAACCCCTATATTATATGTACGCTTTTTGAAAAAAATATCAACAATGAATATATTACACCCTATTTTTTATTGCAAGTTGTTTCTACTATTTTGCCAGTGCTCCCTCCGAAATATGGTTTTGATTTCCTACACTCATGCAATAGAGAAAAAAAAATTCACATAAAAATTGAAGAGGTTTAAAGATTTTAAAATAGACTTGTACAAAAATCAGAGTTGCTAAAAAAATCCCAAGCATTTGTTTAAAATATCCAATTATGTCATTTTGGTACCATTTTTTGATATAAAGTACATCTTGAAATGTGTTATTTGAATTGATTATTTTGAACAATTCAAAATATTGTTTAAATTGTACTAGAATGCTTGCAAATGTTGACTTTTGGAAATTTTTCCTACAAAGCATAAATACATGAAATTTTATTTATTCAATTGAAATTTGGATTTGATATAAAGTATCTCATTTCATCCAAGTGTGAATATTTATTGCCATCCAAGTATTTCATGTCATCCAAGTGTGACTCATTGCCTCCAAACTTTACAAGCAATTTATACTTTTAATTTAGTGCATGCAACCATGCCCATTGTCAAGATGACGCATAACAAGTTCCATTCCAATCTCTAAAGTTAACTACAGCTTTTATTCTTTGAAAACTTATAAGAAAATTCTAAATGCAATGACCAACAATGCTTGTGCCATATCTAGGTAATTATAACACCTAACAACCCTTACCAAAAACAATGAAAGCCTTTGATTTTCCAATTGACTTATGAAGTTTTGATTAATTGCGAATATTTTATCTTTATCTAATTTCAAGTCATTCAATTTTTAATCAATTGATGTTAAGATCTATAATTCATCTGGGCTACATAGTTCTTGTGTTTTTATCATGATTATCCTAAGACATGTATTTTCAAATCCTCACCTATCTTTCCAATCATGACATAGGTCTATAGTTCTATGCCAGAGTAATTCATGTCCCTTCTTCTCATTCCAAAATAGCATTCCCTTTCAATTAGAACATATTTTTATAAATTTTCACTTTCCCTTGCAATCGAAGTATGGTTATACAAACTATCATTTGTTTCAACCAATGGATGGGTCTAAGAGTTGTCTCTATTCTATGATTCAACCATCATATGGTTCCAAACTCATTAGTCTTTTTAACCAAAGTAAATTAGTAAAATGAATTCTCAAGTAGTCACTATCCCTTGGATATGTATACTTTATATATATGAGCGAACAAAAAAAATTAAGTGGTAGGAATGGATTATAAATTCAAAATATAAAAAATCCTCATTTTATTTAATTTTGTAATCAATATCTAGGTTTATTTGGTTCCCTATGAATGATTTGATTTTTTTGACTATTTACAAAAATCAACCTTTAAACAGTTGCAATTATTAGAATTTAGAAAAGTGACAACTTTTTATATGCAATTTCATATATTAAAACCAAATTTTTATAAGACATAGCAAGCCCAATATGTAAGCAAACTTTAAGTAAAATAATTCTCTAGTCCTATTTATTTGCACATATAATATACAAAGACAAAGAATTTCTCATTTGTCCACCTAAGAAAAACATTGAGCGTATTGTTTAGTTAAGGCGGGTGGGATTTCCAAGTAAGTCCAACCTCACTAAGTTGCTAACATGTAGGATTGGACATCAAATGCACTAATTTCCTGGAAAGTCACTATCAAGTAATATAACGTGTTTTAAAACCAATTTGAGAATATTTTGGGAATATTCTTATATATATATATATATATATATCCTAAATATACTACAACTACAATCCTGATCTATCCAAACTTTATCCAATCTTTGTAACTATTTAAGTTTGTTGAGTATCCATTGGCAACACACGACACCGCAAGCTATTGGTTACAATATTGGATATTTGTCAATGACAATACTATAGTCCCTTTTATAGAGTTTAGCTACCACTAAGAGGACACATTAAGCATAAATATCGCTATCCAAAGTAACCCTTAAGACATGGATAGATGACCTATCCCAACAGACTCTCTATTCACCATTATGGTCTCTTTACTCTCGTAGACCAAAAATATTATTTTCATTCCTACAAGACATCCAAAACTATAAAATTCAAAGGCTTCACAAAAGCTTCAATTGAACAAATATGTAATTATCACAAAAAGGAAGCTACTCAATCTTGGCAAAGAAAAGTTTCTCAACCTCAAATTATTAGAATAGAGAAAGTCTAATGAGACATTAAATATAAACTTATTTAGGGAATAGCATTCCAACGTAATTCACACATAAAGAAGTCGCCTATCTCGGGCATCATGAACTGTTCCCTCAGCATTGGCATCTCATGCCATTCTCCTGTGAATTGATCACGGACTCTCATGGTTTGTAATGTCAACCCTACCCTGACCCTATCCTCCACACCTAAGAAGAGGAAGTGGTCGGTGACCTTGAGGTAGAGGTCGTAGTAATTCGGAAACATCACCAGCAACGAGCTCTTGTAAGAGCCGACCTCTCTCACGCCTGTAACGATGGTGTTGTCTGCGACGGACTCCGAAATCCTGAATCTCTCTTCACCGGGCTCCTGCTTCACCTTGAACATGCACTGCTTCCCATTCCTAGCGATCACGAAGTTGGCTTCAGATACTCCCGGGTACAGGCTCGCATTATGGGACTGCCTTTCCGGCTGAAACCACTCTCCTGACTCGCAGTTGTACCCGCATGTGAAGAACTCTACCTTTCGAGGCCAATGTGCGGGGTAGAAGACTTTCTCGCCATACACCACACCGCCTTCCTTCGTGCTCCACAGCTTCGTCTGGGAATCGTAAACCACTGCTACGTACCACATGACATACTGGTACACCGCAGTAACTTTGTAATGGCCTGATGGGTGATCGCCCACCAGTTGAACAAGCACCGGGTCCATCTACTTACATTCTTCAAACGGCTCAAGCGCCTTCCGCTCACCTGTGAGCACGTTGCACACCACGATGGGAGACACTTTCCTTGGGCGGTGAATAAGAAAACAGAGCAACCCTGCGTCGTGTGCAAAGCTCAGGTCATATACATACTCGGGTCTCAACCTCCGGTGCTCGACTGTGTCATCTAAAAGGTGCTCCACCACACTGTAATACCATTGACCGGAGGCGAAATCGAACGCCGCAACTGCGAGCCGGAATCCAGGGTGTTCAATTCCGACAAAGGCGAACATTTTCGGATGTTTCTGATCGAGGAACGTCCTGGAGACTCTTGACATCGCCCGCAATTTGGAGAGGCGGAGCACCAACCTCGCGAGCTCAGGTAGCGAGAAGCGGCCAATGATCTCCTCCTGCAACTCCAGTGGCAACTCTGGCAACTCCGGAATATTCTGGGCTTCTGCTTGCATTGGTTGTGATTTCTGCACCCTAGGTCGATGCCTGGATCTCCGATTGCTTCGACTTGCCATGATCTTTGGATCGCCTTTCTCAACAGATCGGATACGTTTCAGTCTCGGACCTGTGCACATTTCGAACTGGGCATCACTTGCTTGCAGACCCAAAATCCATTACTAACAAACAAAGTCAGAAGTCTGATTGCTACCACTCCGTGTGTCTAAGTTGTTTTAGGGAGGCTTAATAAATGAGTTCCGGAGGGATCGATTTCAACTCTTCTAAGTGACTGCGATCATTTTTACGGTCAATCGTGAAATTAATAGTCACCAACATCGTTGTTAACTAAAGCGTTGTTATTGACCTTCTCTTTGAATCAACAAACAAGTTATAAGGACCCTTGGTCCTTGGCTCTAAGGAATTCATAAATTAATTGCAACCGTTGGAAATGAGAAAAGCACATGTACACGTGTAAATTATAGAAAGACTCATCAGAGAAAGCAGAAGACCACAAATAAAATGTAGGTGTTAGAAGTAAGAGCGACAGATGGCAATCAACCAATTGCAATCTTTGCTCGTTTCAAATCTTCCAAATCCAAATCGTAGAAAATATTAACTTACGACATCATCAAAGGTGCAAAGCGGAGTCAGAAGAAGCAATTAAAAAAGCAAGCATTCTTTACGACATCATCTAAGGTGTAAGGTGGAGTCAGAAGAAGCAATTAAAAGCAAGCATTCTTTGCTGATTTCATAGCTTCCACATTCTAAAACATGCAAACTTACAACATGAGAGGTGCTGTAGGGAGCAAGGGACATAAAAAGCAATTAGAAAAGTAAACAATGTTTGCTCATTTCAAAGCATCCACAGCCTAAAACAAGCAATCTTACGACATCATAGATACTAAAAGGAGGAGGGAACATAAAAATTAAAAAACAATTGAAAAAGCAAGGTTAGTTGTTTTTTTCATTTCAAAGCTTCCACCGCCTACAACAATCAAACTCACGACATTAGAGATTTAGAAGTGCTTACATTAGAGATTTAGAGGTCCGGACATTAGAGATATAGAGGTGCTGATAGGGAGGAGGGGACAAAAACAACAAACTAAACAAGCAATTGCCAACAATACTCATTTGCAGGGTGTGGAGCTTTTACTTGTCGAGCCTTCCAATCTACAGCCTCTTTGCAATGCTCACTCTTCAGTTACTTGCAAATCAATCAAGTCAAACGAAGCAAACACAAAAAGTAGAATCCTCCAAACAAGCAACAAACGAGCAATGTCAAATCTCAGCCATTTCGTCAAGGTCTGTGGCTAAAGCCTAAAAGAGCACTTACAAAGCAAATCAAGCTGCAGAAACGTCTGGAAACTAGGTAATAAATTGTGCTAACAATGCATAGTGGAAAGGAGAAGGTTACTAGCAAGTTAGGACTGGGAGCATGTTGATTCAAGCATTGGAGCAAGTTCGAGCCTGCTGACAAATGACCGTGGAATCCCTAGTTCCAAACTTTATATCCAACCGAGACCTAAATTTAGGCGTACAAGGGGAAGGGCACTGGAGTCCAGTTGGTATCTACAAGGAGTTTTGCTCGTATCCACAAGTGATATACCATTCTAGATTGTTCTCGAATTTATTTGGTATTCACGTGCAATCTAGAGTGAATAGAGGTATTAAGGGGAGTGAGGGGATCCATTCTAATCTTACAACATTTTACACTAAATAATATTTACCATTAAAATAAAATAATAAAATTTCAATTGAATGTTTCTGTAATACAAATAGTTAAGATAGTCACAAATTTAGTTTTATTCTTTTGCCACAAAGTAATTTATTTTACCACAAGCTATTTTTTAGAAGTTAAGTCCTTTTAGATATTTGGTCCTTTTAACCCCAAAGCTCTCAAGAGACCTTTTTCAAGGTGGTTGCCCATCTTCCCAAAATGCCAAGTCTCAAAATAATTACTATTTTTCAAAATAAAAAATATGATGTCAAACATAAATAAGTCTTCTTTCCAATGCAATTGGATGTATGTCCATATGATCAAGAAAAATAATTTTACTTTTGGTTTTTGTAGGAGACACTTAGACTATGAGAATTTTATTTTTATTTTTTTGCTATAGTATTTATTTTTTCAACAAGGTAATTTTTATAAAGCAAGTCCCTCTAATTTTTACAATCCTCATGATATCCCTATTTCAGGGTAGTAATCTACTACCTTTGAAGGTTGGTAAAATGTCTTT
The DNA here is from genome assembly GCA_022496805.1 of Pohlia nutans. Classification (NCBI taxonomy): domain Eukaryota; kingdom Viridiplantae; phylum Streptophyta; class Bryopsida; order Bryales; family Mniaceae; genus Pohlia; species Pohlia nutans. The sequence goes on from CM040090.1 coordinate 11,090,293, forward strand.
TCAAGTCAAATCATCGTCACTACAAGGAATGCTCTTAGTGACATCAGGAACATCAAGGAATGTTTTTAGGAAGTCTGGCAACGCAAAGGCCAAGGACCTAAAACTTATTATGGTCAAAACAATATGCGCATAGTTGTGGATGAAATGATGAATAGATGATGATGTAAATTAGTAGCGGACATAGGATTGGTATACTAATTCTATAACATATAAGGGTCCCGGTACGCAACCTTGGTACGCAACTCCTATAGTATACACAAACGTCATTGACATTAAAGCGGCTTCTAGAAGACATCTTTTGTAAAACTTATACAAAATTATATAAAATTTAAAGGACTAAAGAGTGAGGTGAAGACAAATTAGGTAAAATGAGATGCAAAAAATGTTGGGTTGCATATATATCAGAAAGAAGCTCTACAACATATATAAAACATTGAAACACCTATAACGCCATATTCATTAAATTAGCCAATCTTGATTATATTGGCCGCTCAAATAGTGTGATTTCAGTTCATTTACTCTCTTTATTTGAATAGTGTGGCGGCCAATATAAATAAGATTGGCCAATTTAATGAATATGGGGTTCTATGCTTAATCTAAGAACGCAAAGTCAAGAATTTTTAAATAAATTTTTCATGATAAGAAGAACGTCATAATACTTAGTAATAATGAATAAGTAGATATGTAATTCATTTTATAACATTGAAGCTGATAGATCAACAATAAGCAGGCCTAAATACTATAAATAGGACAAAGATTTTTGTTAGAATCTTGAAGAATTACTAGCTACTTGTATATGAAAGATCAAATGCTAAATTCTTTGTTTACTTGAGGGATATTTAATACATTTTCCGATATGAATTTGTATTTAACTTTTTAAAATATATCTTTATTCAATTTTAATAACAATTGCAAAATTATAAATAATTTTTGAATTCCAAGAAAAAAAATTCAATCTCTTTGAAAAGCTTGAAGTTCTTTTCTTCAAAATTTTCTATAAAAAAATGTATATGTCCTATAACGTGTATGCAAAATAATATCATGTTGAAGAAAAGAATTGAAAGTACGTAAATAAAATTTATGCAGTAAATACAGTATATGTATACATTATTGAAAAAATATTATTGGAAAGGGGTAAATTATGGAAAGTATTGAAAAATTTGCTAATACACTAGACATAGAATTCAATAGTATTTATTCTAATGATAAAAATGTCATTGATGATAGGCAATCCATACAAATTACGTTTATATTTTTCAAAAATTGGAAGACCGAGTCATAAATAACTTTGAAGAAACTTCAATTAAAAAAAATCCAAAGAAATAAGCTCTTTGATGCTTGTAAAACTAAACTCATCAAAACTTTTGTTAAAGTAATCATAATGTGAAGATTCAAAGCCTCCTATATAGTTACCTATAGATATATTTAAACAAAGAGAAGTTATTTTAAAATTAAGAAAAAAAATAAAAAAAATACCCTTGTTGGAACCATAAACCAAAAATTCTTGTAGCTTTTGTAATACTTATTGGAATTACATGAAATGTTGTGCCCACTTGCCACTCCTTTTATCTTGATGAAGCATAGTATGTGCATTGTGTATGAATGACAATTCATTCATTAGTGGCATTGAATTTGACTTGCTAACATTGCACATGCTATTCAAATCACGGAAAGGGCACGTATGGTTAAATTTGTATACTCGTGTGGTTGTGTATCAACCATGATTGTATTTATTTGAGGGCTATCGGTAGAATGGAATTTTCTTCAATTTGCTAGAATATTATGGAATATTCTTTAAAATGCTTTAAATGGAAAAATGAAACCTATATATTTATATAATTGAATATTGAATTTAGAGACTCCTATGGTATTTCGATAAGTTTCTCAACTTTTTCCTCCTATGAATTTATTTCTTAACTAACATTGTTCTAACATTTTTGCTCACTACACCCTAGGAGTCACTTACAATATTTGTTTTCAATTTGTTCCCGGTCCTAGCTACCGTGTCTCCTACACGTACGTCCTAAAAGACAATTCCACTATCATTTGATGACATGGGAGAACTTCCACAAATGTTTAAATAGAGGGTGCCACACTACTCGTCACCAACACTAACCACGTTCAATCGACACCAACTCCCTATTAGATCCTTAATTCTCTCTGTGGGACTCGAAACGGCAAGACTCAATATTTGAGACACCACACTCCAAATTGGCCTCATGTGGAATGGGACATCCCCTAATTGGTCTTGACCAAGTCAATAGTGGAATTGTGCACTTCACAATGCCAAAAGTACGAGTGTGGGACTCAACACTACCTCACCCTTTTGGAGCTAGCCATGACAGTTTACCTTGGCACAATGTGGAAGTGAAGAGGGAGGCTACTTCTTTTTATACTTCATGTATTAAGACAAGTGACTATGTCTATAAAAGCAACAACCGACATTTCTTACTCACTAAGTCACATGGTGGATACAAAAGTTCATAACGCTTCGTTTCTCTATTGCACATTCTTCATTATCTACTACTATTGATCCCTTATTTTCAATTGCATATACATAAGTCCTTTTAAAATCTCGAAATTCAAAGTACAATTGATAATTAACAGTTCAATTTAGTATTCATAGTCTTATATTATTATTGTAGTGTTTGTAGGCTCAATTGTTGTTTGTTTTAATTTTAGGCTTAGGAAATCCAATGACATTTGAAGGCTCACGCAATCTAATCTATCATAATTTAAGTGATAGAATGTCCTTTAAAATTAGAAAGAATTTTATATTATTACAATCTCAATTTAATGTTTGTGATTTTATTTAATACTATTAGGTATGCAATGAACTTCAATTTAATATCTATGCAATCAATATAATTTCAATTCCAATTTATTTGAATTTAGGAGGTATAAGTATTTTCATGAATCTCTTGTTTCAAAAGTTATTAAAGTATGATGGTCGGAAGGTTTGCAATGGAGATATGAAGAATTGTAGATACGAAGGGTTGTCTGTTGCATAATTTATATTGTATTTCTAATGCAATGATTATATGCATTACTTTTAGATTTATCTATAGAGTTGTCAAGAATTTATATTCTTTAGATTTATTAAGAGTTTAGAGTTGGGGTTCAATAGTCTTCGTTGAATTTTTTCATTTCTTCTAACTATAGCACAATTTCAAGTACAAGTAATACAACGTGCAATATAAAATAGGGTCTAATATATTCATTGTTGATAAGTTTTGCAAAAAAGTTACATTTAATAGCCTTATAGGGGGCTTTCAAATAGTAAAACATGTTTACATGTTGTAAAATACCATCATATATAATGGCCTATTTTATCTGGTCAATACGTATAAAATAGCGTAGAAACAATTACTAGGAGTAGCGGGTCTAGGATAGGGTCTGTGCTAATGAATGAAAAAAAGTAATTTTCAGTCGAAAAGCTTGGATGGATGACTTTGCAAGTTGGCTAACTTGAACGTTACTGAACCAATGTATTTAATGTGGAGTTAATGTTCTCTATCTACATGCCGAGAGGGAAAATTTTAGCGCGTTGTTTGATAGGGTGTAAGAAACAAAATGCGGTGTAAGAAAAAATGGACAACAGTTGGGCTCCAAGAAAAAATAGGGTGTAGTAAAGAGAATTGGCTACTTGGAGTATAAGGAAAAAAAATGAAGCATAAGTAAAATAGGGTAGTTTAAATGATTTCCCCCAAATTTTATAATTACTGATAGGATGTATCAAAATACAAGTATTTACCTTTATTTTGAAAAATGCCATACCTTGTAATCTTTCCTGCAAGGTAAATACCCCCGGATAAATAGGTCTTGAGCGCATTTGTATGCAAAATATAAGAGAATGCACCCCTTGAGCCTTAACCTTGAACATTAGAAGATTCGAGGGATTTAGCTAGGGCTAATGCTTCATGCGTCAGCCCCCTGTAGCACTAGGATTTCTTAACTCATGAACATTTTTATGAGGACATTTGCCCCTAAAAATGGTGTGCTTGCCTCCATTAAAGTACATTAGCCCCGGTTAAAGTTTGAAGGGTTAGCCCCATAATTAAGGGATTAGTCCCTATGTGCCCATTAGACCCGGGGGCTATCGCTATGAAATCTTCTTGTGTAAACGTGCAAGGAGCCCCGCGGGGTCATGTTTGATCATTTTGCGGTCAAATGTTGATTTTCAAACTAGTTCCTAATTTCAAATGAAAATGGTCCCAACTAAGAAAGTATGGGAGATTGGGAGCTAGCTTGTACTTTCTAATCCAATTTAAAGTTCTTCAAAATTGTTAAAATTGCATTTCTTACAACACTTCAAAGCTCATAGCCTTAAAATTCCAATATAAATTGCAAGAAAATGTTATTCAATTGATTTTATTTTTATATAAGCTCAAAAAGAATTCCAGCTAGTTTGTTGTTAATCACTATTATTTTCAATTTTCCTAAAGATTTCATACTATTTCAGGCATTTTTGTAATTTCTATTGCTATCAGTACAAGGGAAAAACTTTGAAAAATCTTGTAAAAATCAATTTCATTAGAATAATTATGATAATATCGATGTAAATTGGCTTAAAAATAAATTGTGTGAGAAAAATACCAAAACTATATAATAAAATTTTAAGTGTGAGAAATTGATGAGGTTTGACCAAGTAAATTTAGTGTGGACATTTAAGGGAGGAAGTTGTAGTCTCAAATGATTCACAAGATCTTTGAGCTAGGGCTGACACCCAAGTCTTCATTTTACTATGGAATTCCAGAAACATTTTGAAATGGTTGTTACATGAATCAAAGTTTGGCATGAAAAAATTAACGATTCAATATCACTCTAAATTTTTCATAAATGCAACTCTAAATTAGAGTTTGAACCAATGGTTGTCCAAAATCACAAAAGCTTGTTTTGAACTAACTTCAAAACATTGTAGGGATTGGTTTTCTTTTCTAGCTTGGATATGAAATATTTAAGTGTTTTACTGATTCCAATTTGAACCATTGGTAAAAGCAATTGCTACAAAAAAAGAACGCATTTATAAGGGCCGGTTTACACTACGGTGGAGAAGGCCTCCGGTTGGTCAAGAATGCTTGGCCAAGACATGGTTATATGAGGCAAATGGTGGATGTGCCGGAGAAGAATGAAAGGCAATAAAACATTTTTAATCACTTGGGCTTCTCCGGAGGAGGAGTTTCTTCTCCGGCCTCAAGAAGCTGGACAAGAAACTCCTCCTTCGGAGAAGCCCAAGTCCAAAAAGTGCTGCCATGTAGGCGGCCATGTAGGCGGCCATGTCATTTTATCATCCATGAGAAATCTTCACCACCATTCTTGTCTTCACCTAGTGTAAACACCTTCCGGTGAAGAGTTGCAATTTCGGCCAATCACAGTTTAGAATCGCCCTTTTTTTCATGACCGGTGGACTTCTCCACCGTAGTCTAAACCGGCCCTAAGTCCATTTACAAAAAACAAAAAAATAAAACCATTGTTACAATAACCGTTACCAAAGATAATTAGTTTTCTTGCTCGTTTTTTTGACGTTTTTGTAAAATTTATCACCTCAATGAATTTGTCCATTTAAAACTTCAACCCTCCATTTTATTTGTTTTGGAAAGGTGATTTCTTTTCAAATAGCAAATTACTCCTAGCTCAAACTGCTCGTTCTGGCATGGCCCTAGTGTAAAGTACTTGGGCCAGATTTGAAAGAATCGAGGCAGCGATCCTATTGGTTGAAATTTGAAGAGTTCGGGCCTGCCCTCAATCAAGCCCCAAGTATAATGCGGGCATGATCGACGGCGAGCAAGCAGATCGCGTCCCTGGTGTAGCGCGCCGGCATCTCCAACCCCATGGGCTCGCAGGGCGCCGCGCCGCCAACATCCAAGGCGAGCCTGACCAGAAGAAACTGAACGTCATCTCCAACGAGGTATCCCCCAAATTCAAACTCCTGTTGCAAAGAATTGAAAGTGACCCTCCTCATGACGAAAGTGTCCAAGAATCAATCCAGGTGCCTTGGAAAACTACCTTTCTTAATCACTACAGAAACTTAGCAGGCATTAGAAATTTCTAAACAATGGCATTGCAAAGACTGTCATGAGCTCAAGAAGAAAAACGAGATTTAGGTCACAAGAAAACAAAAAAATAAGTATAGTATTTAGCCACTATTCACTGTTCCCACAAAGTGGGGAATGAAAAACGACAGGTCTGCTGCTAGTGCAGTAGAGAAATTCGCAAAGTAAGAGGACCAGTGATCCACAGTTGAGTCCTGCATCCTGTATATTACAGTTATCCGAATAGTCACTCATACAAGCTCATAAGAGGTGTGCCGGGCTAACATTGGTAGTCCACTAGGAACTTGGGGGCCACGAGGTCCACGGTTCAAACCTTGGCGGCCTCTATTGTTGGTCCTTGTGGTGCATTAATGGGCGGGCCCCGGCGGCATATTTGGTGGCGCGGCTTGACCCGGGAGCAAACTCACTCACCCTACTTTACTTACCGGAAATATAACTCATCTGGTTTTTATTTTTGGAGCCCGACACTCCTACTTTTATTGTCTTATGAGCCAGAATCTTTACTGATCCAGTACCGGAAGCCTGAGATTTCAGGACTTTACGAATTTCTCTAGTATGTCCACAAGTTCACTAAAGTTGCAGTAAGATTTCTTGCAATTAACGAATATGTGATTGAAGTGCCATCGCAAGAATCATGTGAACATCCAAGAGCTTCCCTTTTTAAGCACTGTAGCTTGAAAAACTATATATCTCAATCAATATAGAAACTTGATTGAATGGAATTAGAAACTTCTAAACAACGGCGTTGCAAAGACTCTCATGAGCTCAGACACGAACCTAGTCTCCTTTTCATCAACATCTTCAAGAATGTTATGTACACATGCTCACTAAAGTTTTTCATTCAACAAAGTATTTTCACTAGTAGGAAATGTGTCGCTTTTCACTTACTATAAATGAAAAAGAAATGAAACCGTGCCAGGCACATGGGTTGTGTCAATGTTGGTGAGTAGTTTTGTTCATAAGAAGACAGAAATATAAGTATAATATTCCGGTATTGTTCACTATTCCCACAAAGCAGGGAATGAAAAACGACAGTTGCTACTAGTGTCTTGCAATTGATGAATAAGTGAATGAAGTGCACAAGTAGGGAAGCGAATTTCTTACACTCGGACAGCAGTTAAGCGGATACCATATTCTAAAGTAAATATTACTTCAGCTAATCGAGAATCTTGGGGAAGTCACTTACTAGTGTAAATTTTGGATACATATGAGCGAACAAAGGGTATTTAATGGGGGGCTATGAAATGATTGGAATATTCTACTATTTATAGTACATTTAGGGTATGTTTCTTACATGTTATATGAATATTTCTAGAATATTCCCAATTTGATTTTAAAACACCCTATTTTACTTCTATAAATTTATATTTTTTTTATCTCAAATGAATAAAAGACACCCTATATTTTTTCTCTCATAGTTATCTAAATTCTTGGCAGTGACCTCCCTGGGTCAAAAATCCCGAACACCACAAGCATACCAATGAGAGGGAGTGTGAAGAATACAACATTCATACATATTCTACATTCAATTACACAAGTACTTAACAACTAAGATTAAAGATTAGAGTGGTCTTTTTTTGTTTAGCATATTATTTGCTTGGCCCAAAGAAGTCACTCTCAAGAATTTAGATAACTATGAGAGAACAAATATAGGGTGTCTTTTATTTAATTGAGATAAAAATTATAAATTTATAGAAGTAATATAGGGTGTTATAAACCAATTTGGGAATATTCTAGAAAAATTCATATAATATATAAAAAAAATATCCTAAATATACTATAAATAGTAGAATATTCCGATTATCTCATAGCCCCCATTGAATAACTTTTGTACGCTCATAGGTACACAAAATTTACACTAAGTGATTTCCCCAAGAGTGTATGTGTAGGAGAGAGGTTCCAAGAATATAACTCCTTAGTAAAACGGACTCAATTAGTGAATAAAGATATTACCTTGCTTTAAATTTCTTTGTATGATTGTGCATCCAATGTGAAGAGTAAGTTAATACTTTTCTCTATACATTGTCTCATCTAGTCTAAAGTAGAAAATATCTAACTTCATGAATGTAGCAAAGTTAAACTCTAAATGTTCAAGGATTTTTGACCAAAATTAAAAACGTGTTACAAAAAATGTCTTCCACAACATTAAAGAGGTTTTGTTGAAGATAAAAATAAAAATTAAAAAAACCCTTGGAGTTTATATATCAATAATATGTGAAAACGGATTTTCAAAAAAAGTTAAGAAATTCAATTTAATGAATTAAAATTTATTTAGTTTATAAAATTATCAAAATCACAATTTCTATCGTTTGAAACTTGACACTCGTTGAGTCCTATATTACCTTAGCACTTTGGAGTGGAGCAAAATATAAAAAATTTGTTGCAAGTTTTTACTTATGTGCAATTACAAAAAGTTTCTACATATGATTTGCTCTATATATACAATATTTTGTACCAAGTAAGCGTTTTGTGAGAGCTTTATGATTAAAAGATTGGAGACTACCAGTTGCTTAATTGGCACAATGTTCATATTGCACAAAGCCACAAACCGCTTGAATGAACTCTTGGAACTCGTGTAAAATATGACTGTGATTCATTAAAATCTTCTCAAGATGATAGACTATTATATATATATAGACTTATTTTTAAATTCTTTTTTGTAATTTTTATCTTCTTTTATACTTAATGAAAAAATGTTCAAATATTATCTAGAGTTAACAAAAATCAAACTCACTGGTTTCTAACTTCTAAGGTGAATTTGCATTCTAATATTAACAATTTCTAAAATTCTTCATAGATAGTCCCTTGATCACTCTCTTAGACAAATTTGTGGGAACTCTCTATTAGCATTAAGAAGGTCACCCTAATTTCATATCCTATGACAGCGCAAAGCCTTGTTTTAGATTATTCTTTAATGCACCATATAGTGACTAGTCTTGCAATGTTTTAATTGGAACCAAAAACAAATCTAAGGTGAGATTCTATATTGAGATGCTTTTTTAGATTAACCCCATTGGTGTTCAAAAAAATTTAAAAGGAGATATTGATCCTCAATATCTTGCACATTCTTTCACTAAATGAAACAAATATATTCAATTTTGTAATATATTTTTATTAAACTTCAAAGAGCCTAAGTTAACATATCTTAACTACCAAGAAGATTGTGTGCCATAAAAAATATGAAGCTTATTTCTATCTAATTTGAAATAATGTTAGAAAATTAAAGTAGACAAGAATTATAAAACAAATGGAGTATGATTGACTAGAGTTACAATTTGTATCACAAAAACACATTAGGAGAAATATAGGGTTCCAAAGGGGCCCTATAAGACAGCCCGAGTTAGGTGAACGGGCTGCCTAAACATCCCTCTCTATGGAAACCCATTGGTTGAGGTTGCTGCCCACAGACAATGTCGGAAGCCGCAGTGCTGGCAGTGTTGTCAGTGTTGGGAGCGTCGATTGGCTCGACCCACAGAACCGCACTGCTGGCACCATTGGTGCCAGCGTGTAAAGTGCCCGGTTTTGCCTCAAATTTTCAGCACGTGCCAAAGGCAAAGGCCCCTTTGCTACCCTAGATTTCTCCTAATGTAGAAATCAAAAAATTATCTAAAAAAACATTATTTTTCTATTAGAGATAGAGTTTGTGAAACATTACATGGTGGTGTTTCATTTTGCAAAAACTTATAGGCATGTTTTCTCACCAATTGACGTTATTCAAAGTATACGACTTCTAATTAGGAAAAGTGTTTTTTTTTTTAAAGTTCACTTATAAAACTTTAGATAGCCTAGCAAAACATGAAAATTACTAGTATAAAATGGTTGATTAAGGTCTTGAATGTCATATGTATTTTGAATAAAAATTGACCATCCATATAAATCCTTGATACTTAAATTGTGCACACTTTATTTCAACCAACCACCTTGAGGAACTTGACAAATAGCTAGAGACAACCAAAAATTAAATTAGCACAAAACTAGTAAAGGCAATCCAACCATTGACGCCAACCTTTATTTTTGGGGATCGCATTCAATCAATAAAAAGTATTTATATTTAAAACTCACACTAGTACGAAACTACCCCAATTTACATTTTGAGATGATTTTTTTTGGATTCATTAATACAACTTAACAAAAATTCCATTAAATTTTTCATGTGTTAAAAAGCGGTTTAGAAATCATCTTAGAAAATGTAAATTGGGTGGTGATGAACTAGTGCCAATTGTTCAAATGAACATTTCCATATGCTAATCTCACTCTAATATTGAAATGCATAATAAATACTACCTCTTGAGTCAATCCATACCTTGCGGACTACATCAATGATTTGGCCACACTTCCCTTTAATATAATTTCCAAATGAAAAGAAAAACTCAAAGAATTAGAGTTAGTGTATTCAAAAAAATTGAAACTATGATTTCTATGTGAAAAAAGTGCAAATATGATTTTGTTGTGGCATTTACAAGAGCTAAAAGTGCCATTCAATTTTGAGATCCAAGTCATATAAATCTTGGTTAGCAAACAAAACAATACATGATTCTAATAAGATGTGATTATTTCACTAATGAATCAAATTAACTCAATAATTAGAACTTAAACATCTCTCTTTGATTGTATCAATTTTAAACGAGGAGAGTTGTAAGACTTGAGGTTAATGTTTGTAAAGAGAAGGTTTAGGATTATTTATCATGTTTAGCTTTAACATCCAATTCCCTATTTTTGCACTTGGCTATATAATCATGCACTTGGCTTTTGGGCGCACTAAAAATTCAAATTGGTAAAAATTGCATGAATTATTTGGCCAAAATTTTTCTCCTACAGATTTAGTTGCAAAAGCGATAAATTGCAAATTCTTGGAAACTGCCGAGTCTTTTTTTTTGAGAAAACCATTACTTGCGCTTTGACTGTTTTTGAATTGGATTCAATACGCAACAAAACTCTCCTTTGAAATTGATCTTGACATAGTATGTTAGAAAATACAAGAGGTTGTAGTTCTTAAACAACAAGTTAAGTACCCATCTTACAAAACCATAAAAACATATTGTATGCAATTGGAAGTAGGCCACAAATAGACAAATATGTTTAAAAAATGCTTTTTAGTACACAAAAACACTTTAAAGATTTACAATTTATAAGAATATATAGTACAAACTTTTAAATAGTACCTTGACAACTAAACTAAAAAACCACATACTATATAGTATTATATTCATTTACTCTAGTAAGCATTTAGTTCATTCTGCAGCCTCTAATCACCCGTGCCTTCAATCTTCATTGCAACATATTCAAATATGTGCTACATTATTTCATTTGGAACAATCATTTGCTTCATCCACACGTAATTATATAGCACCATTGTTGTAGCTCTTGTTTTCTCCCTCCAAATAGCAACTCCACCTTGACATTTCATTACTTTGTTATCCGAGTTGTTATCAAAATAGATTGTCCAACCTTTTGGAACAAACTTGTGAGAACGATGAGCCAAATGATTCACTCTCCTATGCAGAGTCCATGGGATTCCATATAAACAACATCGTTGTCAACTCCAATGGGGCTTTCAAATGCATTAAGAGAAGGTGGAAAAAGAACGCATGACCATGCATCCTCAACCACTTACAAAAAAATCATAAAACATCAATCTATCTTTCAATTTACTTTTTGCAAGTTGCTAATAATGCATAGCCGACCCTTTGCTTTCTTCCGCGGCCATTAGAGCATGGGAGCATGAGAGAACATATTTATGTTCCTTTTGAGGAGAGGACGAACAAAAGACGGTCCGCACGCGTGGATCCTCTACCCCAGAAAAACCCAATATATATATATTTTTAATTTTTAATTTTATTTTTAATTTTTTTAATTTTTTTAATTTTTTTAATTTTTATTTATTTATTTATTTATTTTTTAATTTTTGGACATGGCGTAGGGGCTGAGGGTATGCAACACCACACCCTCCATCCTCTATGGAAGCATGGGAGCATGGATTGGGACTATGGGAGTTCATGTTCTTTTGAAGAGAGGAGGAAAGACAGTCCGCGTACATGAACCCTTAGCCCCGAAAAACCTCGGAATTTTTTTTAAAATAATAACAATTTAATTTTGGGTGTAGCCAAAGGGTTGAGGGTATGCGACTCATTTGAATATTGTTTTAAAGGTTGGATGAAAGAGCCTTGTAACCTTATGTACATTTTGGCACAAAAAATAAGAAATAAGAAAAAGAAAAATAAGAAAAATAAATCATGTCTTCTCCTATAGACCTATACACTTTGGCAACAGTATTGTAGTAGCTTAATCTTTTCATAATTTGTAATAGTTTTTAAATAGTTAGTCTTACAATTTTAAAATTAAAAGAAATTCAATTTTTTTTATAAATTTAATTGAAATATTAGTGTTTTATCGCAATATACTACAAGTTTCACCAAAGTAAAAAACTAACTTTTTCCGTTGATTCTTTTATAAGATTCATTTTAAGTACAATTCGGTTCCGAAATGATTGTACTTGGCCAAGTGTAAAAATAGGGAATTTTTTGTTCTTTTTGTCTTGGTGGTAGGGTGGGGAGTTTTTTCGTCCTACAAGTACTCTAGTTCAAACAACACTACCCTTCATCGACTGACCTTATAGGCCTCTGGTAGTGAGTTATCCCATATGGGTTGCCAAAAGGCACCTCAACTGTTCACTACTTAAGCGGGGTAGCCTATGAGTAAAGACATCTCTTTCTACGCATTCCTTGTGTTTGTGTATGTGCTTTGTGCATTCCTCTACCACCTTCAATATTGCCATGGGAGCCGGGATGGGCTTCTCGTAATATGATTGAAGATTGAAGGTACGTTGAGGGTTTGAAAACTATTTCTCAACTTATTTCTTTAGTTCTAAGATTGAAGGTTCTAGTGTTAATACCCTTGGTATACTCACCTTTTGTGAAGTGCTTTTAGAAATAGCATTGGTGTATTGTACATTTTAAGCGTACATGTTGTTTAGTACTTTGGAAATTGTATGTTGTTGAGCATATTTAGGGAGTGATTTGGTGCTTCAAACTTTTGAGTTAGCTTTCTAAGAGAAAAATCCAAGCACTTGTCATTATAAAGGCGATGTCGTGACTAGATTGTAGGGTGTTGGTGTTGAAGGTGCAGTCTCCGGTAGGAATTTACTTTTGGCTATAGGATTTTGTACACGTGTTACAAAAAAATGTTATACATCAAATAGCCCTTTGCTTTTCTAGAAAAAGCAACAAAACTTCATCACAACGCATTCTACATAGTCATGCTTGGATATTATACTTTTATTGAAGCTTAGATATTGACCTTCTCAAAATCAGTAAATAGTGATTAGAATTTTGTTCATGTAATCGTGTCAGTCATTCTCAAGTCTTTATCAATGTAGGGAGTACTATACAACTAAGGTTTTACTTGTTTTACTAAAAAAAAATTAGACATCATCCACTACAAGTAATCGGTAAAAGAATTTAGTATTTACTTTTCAAATTTACATTGACTTTGAATTTTTGCTTAAATTATTTTATCATGCTTTTTTGTGTTAAATGAAGGCAATTAGTTCCAATAATTTAACCTACTTTTCAATAGTTGCACGCCATTATTATTTTCTAAAGTTACAACTTATCAACAACTCTTTATTTTGGAATCATGTGTTGTAATCATTCATGTTGTTTTGCATTCAGGAAAAAGCACATACCATAGCAGATCCCGAATGGCGTGTTTCGTGGCAAGTTGCTGAAAATAGTGGAAAGTGCTCAGAACTTGAAAAGGATATTCCACACCATCTTAAAGTAAACTATGAAAGAACTTGCTCTGATGTAGAATGTGGTTCAGACAATGTGGAATTTAAGTATTTTAATAACAAGAAAACGGCAAGATTTCTACAACCTCGGTTCTTATGTCACTCTTGCGATGATTTTTTTGTACTTGGAGGCCAACGAAGAGAGCGATACAAAACATCCAAGAGGAAAATCAAGAAAACCGAAGAAAATACAAGAACTCAAGATTGTGAAGCTGAACATCTAAAGTTTAGTGAAGACAATAAAGAGTTGGGACTTGAGGAACTTTCAAACGCACAACCTAATAGGCATGTGTCGTTTTTGGCAGCTAAAGCAACTTCATCCAAGACCAGTCTACTAGAAAAGACTCAAGGAGACAATTCAATAGAAGAGGGTCTAGAGTTGATTAATTCTACTGGTTGTTATGAAGGTAGTTGGAATAGGCAAGAAGAGAACCAAGGCTTTGAAGAGGTCAATTTTGGTTGTGAAGAGGCTATACTAGATGTCAATGTGGAAAATGATGACGAAGCTAAGGAGCAATCACAACAACATAGAGATAAAGGAAAAGAAGTCCTTTGGAGTAGTGAAAAGGTTTTTCTTGACAAAGAACTTTTCAAAAACAACATCAAGCTCCTTTTGATGAATGCTCGAGTCACCTATGAGGATTTCCATATGAAGAAGGAAGCCAATTCTATGGAACATTTTTACAAAGAGAAGGTTGACGAATCCAAGATATCAAGAAAGACATCAAAGAAAGGAACAAATCCAATAGATAAATGGAACAAAGGCTTCATAAATTGTATGACCTCTCTTACAGGAGGCTTGGTGAGTGCTAGCGAGTACCATCAAATGGTTGCAAATGAAACTAGAATGGAAGAGTTGTTCTTAGATATTGAGACTATGCTCGATGAAGTTAAATTTATGGATGTTGAGCATATTTCTCATTCTGACATGTTGTCTATGGAAGAGAGAGCAAATCAATTAAGGGATAGAGTGAACGAGCTAGTCATGTAAATGACAAGTTCATTCAATATCATCTCATCTTTGTAATGAAATAGAGTTGCCAGAGCACAAATGGCCTAGGCTCGTTAAGTTGTATATTATTGTTCATGTTAGTATATGCCTAAGAATAGTGTGGTGGTGTGTATTGGTGGTGTTCATATGCGAGTGTGTATAGGACTAGTCTGGTGTCTCTTCAATGGTGTTGATATGAGTGTGTGTGTAAGGTTTGTTTGGTGTCTCTTCATTACATTGTATTATAAATTGTAATGCCTTAAGAGTATACTAGTTTATAATCAACAAAATATCTACAATGAAATAGTCATGAATATTATCTTTTTGACGTTTCTTCATTCAAATCCATTGTAGCAAAGAGAACTTTGGTTGAAATTTCACTATTTGGCATTGTTATATTGAGTTTTCTTTTTTTAGTATAGGAATTTTTGTTCACTTATGTGGATTTTTTTTGAAACACATGCAATAGCCGCTTATTTATAAAGGGGGGTTTTATCCCTAAAAATTTGAATATTTGGTTTTTTTTAAGTGGAAAAAAATGTATTGAGCATAGTTTCTTAATACCCTATAGGTAATTAGAAACCAAAAATGCATTCATTATTAAACATCCTATTTTACTTACAATTTTTTGATAGCCTCCAATTTTTTTGAAGTTCCTTTTTTGAAAGGGGGGGTGAATTTTGGCATGACATTTTTGCCATGGGAATTGCATTGTTGTGGTATGGCACAAAGGAAGATCAAGCAAAAATACACCAACAACATTGTTATGGTAAATGTCATTAGAATGCAACCTGATACTTATAGTGTTAAGAAACTTATTTCTTTAACATAGGAAATATGCAACTTTTCATTTATTTAATTTAAGCCCCTATAATCATATTCATCTTAAAATACCCTTATCCAAGGATTATTTAAGTTGAAATAAAATAAAGGAGTACATATTATATAGTATGGTAACTTTTTTATAAGTTTTTTTCAACATTAATCAACTCCTGTATTTTTTTTGAATTTTTCAAAATTTTACTTCAAATGAATGTAAATACCCTATATTTTATTGTATGTTGTTTCCACGGGGAGGTTACATACTTTTGTAAACCACGTGCGGTCGGGGGTCAATTATAGGTGGGCTATTTATCTAAATTTCTTAAATAATTTGAACCCTATTAGTAAATAAAATGGTACTTTGAGGTATTTTTCAAGATCCTATAAGTAAATATAATTTCCACCATTAAGTTATTTTATAAATCCTATCTTATTTATAAACTGGACCATTTATCAAAATCTTGGAATTTTAGCATAAATTGAACTTAATTGGATATAAAAAAACGACAACATACATGAATGTAACTTTTAAAGAATAACTACTTTGCTTAGTGCCTAAAATGTTTGAAGGTATGTTTAAGTGAGAAATGCATGTTGTGAGAGGAAGCATGCGGCACTACCACCTCACCCTAGCCTCATGAATCTCATTAGTCACCTAATGCTAAAATTCATCATCAGGAGACTTTCCCATGAAGCCAAATAATTCAACCTTCCTTTTGTGTTCATTCCTAACCATTGGCTAATTTCAACGATTTTTAGTCAATTGAGGTAATTCTCATTCAATTAAGAATTTTCACTAGAACTCACATAAATTCTTTGTTCCTCTAAATATTTGAGACCCTAATTTATTAATAAAAATAGAATACTACCTATGTTTTTCACCTACCCTACTTTAGATATAATACCTTATAGGCCATTTCGTTCAGGCTATGGTATTTCTAAAATTTGTATAAATTCTTGCTCCAATGAATTAAATGTTCCCTATATTTTTTCTCACGCGGTTTAACCCCTAAAGGACCGGGGGTGTTTTTAGCTTAGCTCTTGTTTTCTTGACTAGCTCTTCTAACAAGCTCAATTCCTCATTGCTGTGGGATAATTTTGACAATCGGCACCGTTGAAATCAAAGAAGACTTACATAGCTTTTGTATGAAAAAAAGATCGACAAAATCGCACAATTTTTAAGAAAATGCCACCGTTGAGAAGATTGATGGAACTTATTTAGGGTATTTTGTACACATGCTGAAATCGGATTGATTAAAAGTGCTCCAAAACATCTGAATTTTTTACTGTGAGTAGAAATCATCATTCAAAAAATGTGGAAAAATTTTCAAGTGATTTGGAGTTGCAAGGAAGAAGGTATGAGGGTCTGAAGTGACGCCTAAATACCAGAGTGCAACTCAAAAAATCACCAAAAATTGCACACTTCATGAAATTTCAATCAAGAAGTACTCACGGATTCAGCTCTTAAAAAGAACTAGGGTCTCTTTGTTGCTCACTTTACAATGCACGGTTCAGCAACTCGAAATTCCTTACTTTCTAATTCCAGAAGCCACGTGGTGGCCTCGTGGTCCTTTAGGGGTTAATAAAATTTTGGCAGTGACCTCCCCGAGGTTGTTTCTAAAATTCTGCCAATGTCTGCTATGGGTCAAATTCAAAAATAGAATTCTACAAGTGTTAAATTGAAGTATTAAGGGGTCAAAAAATTAAAGGAACTTATTCATAAAATTACATGTCTTTAGTAATCACGAATACACACTAATGGCTTGGAAGATTGTGCTTGACAAATCATGCATAATGAAGTTCAAATATCTTTCACATTTGGCTTTGTGTAGAAACTAGAATTTGACAACTTCAATAAATTCATGCCCAACTAAATGTTTTGAGAAACCCTTATTGAAGACGTGTTTATAAGCCATTTACTACATTAAAAGATATCTGTTAAATTTTATAAAACTACATTGAATTACTATATTTTTATATAGTTATGGTTATTTTTAAATAGTGAGAAATGTCGATAATCTAGCATAGGTTTCCTTAACCCTTTAACGTCAAGATCCACTATCAATTTCAAAACATGTGTTATAAAATGTTTGATGAATCACAAAAATGAAGTTAAATGAAGTTGATGTATGAAAAAAGTTGTAAATCTCAATATGTTGATCACATATGTATAGTTGGATTCATCGTGTTTTTATAAATAGTTTTAAAGTAGTTTTACAAAGTTTTCTTTTGAAATTCACCTTAAAATCCCAAATTAAGAGCTTTTTATACAAAAGTTTATATATTTCTTGAATAATATGCACTATGAGATCAATTATTTGATACCCATTATTTGATTCTACTTATTTTGAAAAATCATTGTTAAGGTCTCACTTTTGAAACAAGAATAAAACTTGACGTAAACCAGTTTTTTCATTTAAAAAAAATTCACAATATCTTGTTTTGAAGATCCATACTATATAATTAGTAGTCAAGTCGCACAAGAACCAAGGAAAGTTTGGATAGATGAAAAATTGTACGAGATGTAGTCAAGAGAAGGTTTATAATTTGTTCATCATTCATTATATGAATGCAGGCGCGTCAAAGAGTTAATACCCCTATTTAATGTACATAAGGTTCTTTAATCCTTGAAAGGGTTTACCCTTTTACTCTCAATGCATGAAACATAAGAAATTCAAAAGATGTGATTCTTGAGGAGGGTTACTGTAGACTTCTTACTCTCCACCATCATTCTTAATTATGGCATGTTCAATATTCTAGAATCCGCTACAACGATTATCGTGCAACAAATGTTATTCCTAAAGACATTGTACAAGGGCTAAGAGCATGGCCACTCATGCCCTCCCAAAGACTCACACTTAAGAAATAAATGAAAAGTGCCAAGGGCCCTTCAAAAATGCCTCTTGACTCTCAATCCTAGTGTCTTAAGAGCATCTCTACCCCGAGCTCTACCCTACTGTAGGTAATTTGCCTCATCAAAAACAGTTTGAGGGGTTGAGGGAAAGACAAAAAGGATTTGACTACGTTGTCCCCACCCACCCACTTGAAGCCTAAGATATGCCATCATTGCTAAAAATAGAGAAATCCGCAATTTATTCTCTTACTACATTTAATTCTTGGACCACGACAGGACTAGAAATATCCACGATAGAGGTGCCTCAAAATTTTGTGGTCACCCATAATAATAAAGAGCCCGCACAACGAAATTTGAAGGGGCCTAAATGTCTTGCACATTTATCGAGGCCGCGGTAGGAGAAAAAAAAGAGGAAGGCCATGCCAGATATTTTAGAAGCTGCCGTTAGGGCGGCAGGGTGGAGATGCTCTAAGAAATGGCCCTTGGCAAATCACTATTTAGTTGACTACATCCCCATACTCGACTTGTGATTGGTCTATTGACTATTTGATGTGCACTTTTGATGTATGAGGGGCGTGCACGGGTGGGAGAGTGTAAGTGCAAAGGCTCTTCAAATATAGATGAATAATTTCAGCGAGTCAGCTTTAGCGTGCACGGGTGTGAATGCTCTAAAGAGCCTTAGAGCATTGCCACCAGTGAAGTGCAAAATGAATGCTCTGAAGTTGAGTTCAGTGCCGAAGTGCCCCACCGGTGTGGATTTTGGATAAACTGAAAATATTGGGTTCCTTGCAAACGTATCGGCCTGTTTGCAAGTTGGAATTTCGACCTGAATTGAATTGGAATCACCTCGTGGTTAAAATGGTTTACAACATCACCTTCTTAGGAAGGTTTTTACACGGCTGATTGGGTTTGAAACAAACAACCTGCTCTGAAAAGCACGTACGTGGGTGGGACACTTGAACTGAACTTCGATGAACTTGCGTTTTGTGTTTCAATTTTCCAGATTAGTTTAGTTTGATGGGTGGTGATGCTCTTAGAGTAGGGCCACCCATGGCCTCCCAGAGTCTCTCACACTCAAGAAGTAAATGAAAAGTGCCAAAGGCCCTTCCAAAATGCCTCTTGACTCTGGATCCTAGCGTGTTAAAAATTGAGCCTTCAAATCACTATTTAGTTGACTATATGCTCCCATTCTACTTGTGATTGGTTCATTGACTATTTGATGCCCACTTTTGATATGTGAGGGACGTGCAAGGGTGAGGGAGTGTGAGTGCAAGGGCCCTTGAAATATAGATGAATAATTTCATAGAGTTAGTCCTACCGTGCATGGGTGAGAATGCTCTTATGTAGATGGCGTTGCAGACACAAAAATGAAATCCTCACTTTCCTAGCAAGAGGCAGAAGCGGTACAAGGACTTTACTTAGTTGCAAGTCAACTGACGGAGTATTCACACCGACAAATTCACACCAGTCCGTGAACTTACTCTTCGTCCTCCGTCATTCTTTACAGCTTTTGTTCCTGAACGTCGTGCATTGACTCGATGATTCAATCAAGGCATCAATGGCTCACGCACCTCTCAACTCCGAATCTTAACTCCGAATGCCCACCTGCCATGTGTACCGCAATGACCCAAAAAGTAGCCAGAACATTTCTGGATAACCCTCTGCCGGAGAAGAATTCCTGAATGGCCACACTCAGCCTTTGTGTCCAGCCTCTCACACTCAAATCCAAGCTCAACAATGCGCGAAATCTCAACTTCCAGCTTAGAGAGCATGATTTAGGGTAGACACACTCCGCACACACCAACTGGTTGCAACTAAGTTCATTCAGACTGTAAGAAAGTTGCTTCCCTACTTGTACACATTTTCGTCAATTGCGAGAAACTTTAGTGAACTTGTGGACATAACATTTGATGAAAAAGCGATTAGATTGTCGAGCTCATGACAGTCTTTGTTTCGAAGTTTCATATGCCAAGTTTCTGTAGTAATTGAAACTATAGTTTGGTGAAGGGTTTGGAGATGGTTTTGCAGCTGGGGTTGCAGCTATGGCGGCAGTGCATCAGCTCATCAAGTTGTCATCACCAGCGGTGCGGGATGCAGTGGCCACGACGTCGAGTTTCGAGATCACCAAGGTTGGCCGGAATTCTCGTGTGAGGAGGAACCAGACGTGGGATTGTGCGCGACGGGTTGGTTGCTGCAGGGCGGCTGCAGTGAGCGTGGAACCGACGTCGTTGCCGCAGCCGCAGCGGCGAGCGCGGGGCGCGTACGAGATCACGACGTTCACGACGTGGTTGCTGAAGCAGGAGCAAGCGGGCGTGATCGACGGCGAGCTGACCATTGTGCTGTCCAGCATCGCCCTGGCGTGCAAGCAGATCGCGTCCCTAGTGCAGCGCGCCGGCATCTCCAACCTCACGGGCTTGCAGGGCGCCGCCAACATCCAAGGCGAGGACCAGAAGAAACTGGACGTCATCTCCAACGAGGTACATCGCCCCCCCGCAATTCCAATTCCTCTTCTAAACATTTGAAATCCAAGAATCATGTGAACATCCAAGTGCTTCCCCCTTCACCGCACCCTTTGAAATACTATCTCATTTACTGCAGAAACTTGACATTAGAAACTTCTATACAATTAGAGTTTTCCGCAAATTCATCTGGGTTTACATACGCAGAATTAAAAAATTTCTGTAAAACGAAAATCCAGCACCGGAAAGGGGGGGTGCCAGATTTTCTGAATATAGACGACGGAACTTTTTGCAGCAGCCAGCAGTCAGGAGCTGGCCAGCAAGGCCGGGTCTAAATCAAGCTCACTGCTCACCGCATGCTCACTGTTCACGGGTCTAAAACAAGCTCATTGCTCACCGCATGCTCACTGCTCACTCCATGGCCGGGTCTAAATAAAAGCATAAAAGGAATAATAAGAAGGTCAAGGCTATTTTTTCCTAAGGCGCAGAAAACTGAGGGCATGAAATTAAAAGGCACCGTTTTTGGTCCCTCCAAACTTCAGACCTGTAGTTTTTTTCAGGCAACTGACATGTCTACTTTTACTGGGAACTCAACCTCTCTTTTTGAAAACTATAGTCCAGTCACCCTACTTGAGACCACTTTGCGGATAACTCTATTGAGTTAACCAAAATCAGAATAGGTGTTCTGACCCCCAAAATATCAGGAAGACAGAGTCTATACCCTCTTTTAGTGTAACCGAAATCAAAGTATATAGTAAACTCAATACCCTCCAACTTCAATTTTAGACACAAGCTCCAAGTTGTCAACGCCTAATTATATCTCAAGTTTGCCACATGCCTTGCCATTATCTCAAATTAGATGTGGGCCATTGTCTCCAAGCCTTGGCTCTCTTTGAACTCACCTTAGTCTCAATTTTGCCTCCTTTGTGACGGTAAAACTTGTTCACATTCCTTTCTATTTTGAATTCTTTGGAAACCATGCCAGTTTGCTTGGTTGCCTTAGATAAGGGTCAAACTTACCTCACCTAACATGTATTTTCTCTTCTTTTCGGTTAACTCTAATAGCGTTGCAAACACTGTCATGTGCTCAAGAACATAATCACTTTTTCTTCAACCTTTCAAGAATGTTATGTCCACTAAACAAGAAAGTTTCTTACATCGAACGAATTATGTGAATGAAGTAGGGAAGCAACTTTCTTACAGTTTGAATGAACTTTCGTGCAACCAGTTGGTGTGTGTGGGGTGTCCACCCTAAATCATGAATTCAAGAGTGCGTGCAGGAGACCTAATTGGACACTAAAACCCTAAATGAGCCTGCCTGCCTGCGTGGGTGTGAGTCTAGATATTTTCGAGCTGTCTGCGATCCAGCGGGCGCACGGGCATCATCGCGTCGGAGGAGGAAGACACGCCGGTGGCGGTGGAGGAGAGCTACAGCGGGAACTACATCGTGGTGTTCGACCCGTTGGATGGCTCCTCCAACATCGACGCCGCCGTGTCCACGGGCTCCATCTTCGGCATTTACAGGCCCAACGAAGAGTGCCTCACTGACCTCGCGGACAACCCCACTGTACGCATCAACACCCTAAACCCCACTAAACCCTGAATGCTCGCTCATGTTCTTGCACAGGCCGGAAAATTGCTCATGTTCTTGCAGATGAAGTAGAGGATACCATTTCAAGAGTATTTTATTCAAAATTTCTCCCCTCTGTCAATAGAGTTATTCAACTCAACGTTTTCAGAAAACTGTCTAAAATTGCAGTGCAAATTCTGAAGTTTGCAGAAATTTTTTAGTTGAAGTATATTAACCCCTATAGGACCAAGGATTCATGGTTTTAAAATGATAAGTTCAAACGATCATATTGTGAAAATTATAATTTGAATGGGACCAAATTTTATATCACTGGAATTAGTGAAGAATATTACATATGTTGAATATTTTTTTTTTAAATTTAACCTAAAAATAATCTACATTAAACCTACTCAAAATTACTGAAAAAAGCAGGAGCCACCTGGTGGCCTTATGGTCCTTTAGTATTGTATGCTCTGCACACCCCTGTCAATTCTTGCACAGGCCAATTTCTCATGTTTTTGCAGATCATGAAGTAGAGGATTCCATTTGAGCAATTTCAATAGGAGTGTGCAAGCTTTCATTGCGAGATCAGTATAGAACAATCACTTTGGGTTCTATAAGAGCCAAACTCTCTTGAGATCAAATATATTTTCCTTCACTCAATAGAGTTTTCCTTCAACTCAAAACGTTTTCAGAACGTCTTAAATTTGCTGAATTATTTTTTGAGTTGAAGTATAACGGTATTGTATGATGATTCCATCTTACAATAGTAGGGGGGATGTTTTAGGTGATCGCTAGCTATTGAAGCCTGGATAGTACACAACCCCGTTTTCCATTCAAAGATGAGTCTCTGGAAAATCCACAAGTGTCAAGCTTTCACCCAACTTGCGAATTGAAGGCCGACTATTGAAGTGAATAAATGGATGAGTTGCTGTTGGTAACAAGAGACTTCAAGCATTTTAACTAATATCATGTTGGAGTGTGCTTCATTTGGAGATCCCTATTAACAAAAGCTCTGGAGAGATCGGTCAATTTGGGTACTACTAACAGGACTTAAACTCAGTCTTTAATTTGTGATCAAATTTTATACATCACATTTCTGACGCAATCAGTCAAAGTGGAAGGTTGTAGACCACTTACTATTGTAGACAACTTCATTTTCCATTCAAAGACCAAATAATGGCTATAATCAAGTTAATGTGCTTACGTCCTGTCAACCAAGTTTATTGGAAGAGCTAGATGAGTTGCTAGCTGTTGGCAACAGGGGCCAGTTAATAGGAGAGACGCTTATCTCATGTCCATGTTTTCCCAGATTGTAAGCTTCTTGTTCAAAGCTTGATGTGGAGGGATTTTATTTATTTATTTAAACATCATGGGTTTTCCATGCTTTTGCACATTCATTCTAAGCTCCTTGTTCAAAGCTTGATGTGGAGACTGAGACCTTTTTAAATTTCTAGTTTTTGGTTTTTCATGTTTTTTGCGTATTGTAAGCTCCTTGTATGTGGGGGGATTTCCATGTTTTTGCGTATAATTGTAAGCTTCTTGTTCAAAGCATGAATGATGTGGAAGGATTGGTTTTTGAAACTTGGTTGTGGAACCTTGCAGATAGATGAGGTGGCGCAAAACTGCGTGGTGAACGTATGCCAACCAGGGAACAACTTACTGTCAGCAGGCTACTGCATGTACTCAAGCAGCGTGATTCTGGTGCTATCAGTGGGGCACGGAGTGTACGGCTTCACGCTGGATCCGCTCTACGGCGAATTTGTGCTCTCGCACGAAGAGATTCAGATTCCAAAGACAGGCAAGCAGTGATCATTTCTTTTGTCAGGAGGTCTACAGTTTAACATTTCCCGTAGTTTTCCATGGCTTCCAGAAGAGCAATCCAGGCTCCTCGGATGCTCCTTTCATATATATAATATCAGGGTGATATACATACATGTGCTACTTAGGCAATACCTGGGTGATACGGCTAGGATTAAAGAGGCTACTGACACATCTTGGAGGGACTCCATGACTGTAGGAAATCTGGCTATTAAATTCCTTCTTGTAGGTTTCTTCAAAAATCCTTTGTATCAATTAGCCAGCTGGCGCAAATGTCATGTAGCAATTTGGCTAAAATGAGCAACCAAAAAACCACTGCAGGCAAGATCTACTCGTTCAACGAGGGCAACTACGCGCTGTGGGACGACAAGCTGAAGCGCTACGTGGATAGTTTAAAGGAGCCCGGTGAAGGTGGGAAGCCTTACTCGGCTCGCTACATTGGCAGCCTGGTGGGAGATTTCCACCGAACAATGCTGTATGGCGGCATTTACGGATACCCCAAGGACGCCAAAAGCAAGACTGGCAAGTTACGGTTGCTGTATGAGTGTGCTCCCATGAGCTACTTGGCTGAGCAAGCCGGTGGCAAGGGCTCTGATGGCCACCAGCGCATTCTGGACATTCAACCTGATCAGGTCAGACTCACTCACTGTATAATTTTATTCCCTAACTTTATTCCCGTGTACGTTTCCAGGACAATTCCATTATTTGCATCTAAGTTAACTTTGCATCATCATTTGGATAAATTGTATTAATGCAAAAGTTAATTATATGCAAAAGTTCAGGTAGACATATATACCCATTATATATTCACCAACTTTTGTTCATAACGTACAACTTTTGTTCATACATCAAACTCAAAATATCCCTCTTAGTTGCATTTTATAATGCATCTTTACCAAACTGCCAAATTTGGAGTCAGAGGGGTGAGGACATTTAGGGATTAATGACGATAAAAGACAAAGGACTTAAGGGTCTAAAATGACAAATTCAATCAAGCATATTTTGAAAAGTATGTTTGAGATTGACCCAAAAATAATCATATCACTGGAATCAATGACAAACATTGCATGTGTTTAATTTCTTTCTACCGCCGCGTTTGAGTAGGTCCCGCACGTGTGGATGTTATTCTATTGATTCAAATTTGTTTGTTTTTTGAAACAATGTTCTTGGTGGCCGTATAAACTATTTTCAAGATCCAATCTAAATTTCCTTTTTTTTTTCTCATAATTGATAGTCAATTGAAGTGGTCATTTGAAAACTACGAATCCTTGATAGATCCTTTAGGGGTTAAAATATCTACATACATGAACGTACTCATTGTGTGTAACTAAAGGTGTGCAAAAAAGAAATGACTGATCCCTAAATTTTGTTGGCTGACGTGTGTGAGGACTGGTGCAGGTTCATCAACGTGTGCCACTGTATGTTGGTAGTACGGAGGAAGTGGAGAAGCTCGAGAGCTTCCTCGCTTAACCTGTTTCACTCAGTTGTGGATTTCTTCTGAGTGTTGGTAAAACGGTGCTCAAGTGAGCTTAGCTTTAGATTTTTGTATCTCATTATGGTTCCGGTGTGGAGTCGAAACGTACTCCTTGTAAACTAGACAGGTCAGCATGAATTAATTCATCTTAGTTTCCAAAACTTGTGCCAGAAAATAATGACTCCAAACCATGTGAGTCATGGAAATGAATGTGAGTTTTCAATTGTAGGATTTGGTCACGTAGGAGAAGTGTGTACAGTGAGAATTTGAGTGAGAAGCGACGTCGTTGCCAGTAGTAAATTTGCTCAACCAACTCTGGATGCGTAGCTTTGGGCCAGTTTATTGCCACCTTCAATGCAAACGGCCATATTCAAAAAAACTCACATGATTGATAAACTAGTACTACATTGCCCAACTACAATAGGGGTTGTCACACATCCTCCACTCCATTCTCAATCTTTAGAGAATGAGGATGTGGCACACTTTCCTTGAATGGTGGAGGTCCCATTGAGTGAAGAATGGGCGTGAAGAATAAAGAATGGAGAATGGCCCATGCTCGGAGGATGAGTGATCAACTAACAACCTCTATTCTCCATTCTCAATCTCCACAAACCACAAAAAGGGTGTCACACTTTCTTCATGTAGAAGGTGTCCTATTGATTCCTCTTTTCTCTCATTCTTCGTAGAAGTTCCATTCTTGTAGGATGTGTGACAACCCCTAATAGAAAGGGCATGGAGAATCCAGAAATACTGTACAACAAATGGATTGAAAACATTGAATGTCGCCTGCAATTCAAACATCCAAAAGAGAGAATTCATATGACAAACTAATACAGAAATGGAAACATGGACATTATGACCGTAAAATGGTTGACTAAGCTCTTAGGATCGAGCTCTATGGATTTTGAAGGAAAATTGACGCTCACTATAAGTGACCCTTGATACCTTAAATGTGACATTCTATTTCAACCATCCACCGAGAGAAACTTGACGCTAGTGACGGCAATCCAACCATTGATGCCAACATTTCTATTTGGTGATCGCATTCAATCACTAAGAAGTAAAAATACTTAGAACAATCACACTAGTACAAAAGCACCCAAGTTATTTTTTTTGGGGATGGATTTTTAAAAATTCATTAATATGATTTGACCAAAAAAATTATTATTAACCTTTTCTTTTTTACATAGTGTTAAAAAGTGTTAAAATAACCATCTTTGAAACCATCTTAGAGAATGTAAACTTGAGTAGCATTGTGCTAGTGTCAACTATTAAAATGAATATTTTAAGGAATGTGTGGTCTAATTCTTGCTATAAATAATATTCTTAATAGATACTTGGGCATCTCTCTTTAATTTTATTACTTTAGAACGAGTACAGTTGCTAGATTTGAAGTTAAAGTTGGTAAAAGTAGGGTTCAGAATTGTAAATCCTTTTTGGCTTTGTGTCTTGGAGGTAGAGTGGGGAGTTGTTTCATTCTATAATTTTTGTGCTTCAAACTTACTAAAAGCTATTTAAAGTCTACAAATCGCCCTTGTGAAGCTCACACTTTGTTTCTTTTAAGTATCACGTGTACAAAAAGGGTATTTAAAAGTACTCTAAAAATTTAAAGAAATTCTTAGTATAATTAGTAATATTTCAAAAATATTTTCATTTTTATTCTTGTATACAATTTTGAGCATCTTATATTAATATAATTCATTTATAAAAATTGACTTCAAAAATTTATTTGAACCCTCTTATTTTTTGCATGCTATTACGTAATCTTGAAAGTGACCTCGCTGAAGGCTTGTCATGCAAAGGGCGGGCGGGGGGATGGGCTTCTTGTAGTAAATTGAAGATCGAAGGTGAAAAAACCATTTGTCCTCTTATTTTTTTAGTTCTAGGATTAAAAGATTATGGAGCTAATACTCTTGATAGACCTACTAACCATTTGTGAAGTGCTTTTGGGAAGGAACACTAGTGTATAGTGCTTTTGAGAAGGTACACTAGTGTGTAGTGCTTTTTGGAAATAGCCTTGGTGTGTAGTACTTTTGGAGTGTATGTTGGTGTTTACAACTTTGAAAAGTGTGATGTTTAGCCTGTTTGGAGAGTGATTTGGTGCCTCATACTTTCAAACTTTCTAAGAGACAATTAGAAGTACACTAAATGGCGTATAATTTAGTCCATGGGGAGAATTGATGTTTTTTACGACAATTTATTCAAAGGCAAAAAGAAATAGTGTCCCTGCACTACATAGGAGTTTGTCACTTGTCATTCCCACTTTCATTGACATTGCCATGTTCTTTCCAAATAATGAGAGTGACATAAGGTGGCAAGCCATGTTAATCATGAAGTTGCCTTATGTCATAAGAACATGCTACATTCATTTTTCTCTTACAAGGACACTATATCTTCCTATAATTAAATAGTGTCGGGGTTGAAAATATTTAGTGTCTCAAACGCTAAATCTGCCATTTAGTGTAATTGTAAGTTATAAGGGTGTTGAGGTGACTCAATTGTAATGGTATTGGTGTTAAGGTGTAAAAAAGTACACTAAATCAATAGTTGTTTATTTATTTTTTTATATTACTTAGATTTTAAAATGAATTTTTGTATATTCTTTTTGTTGAATTTTGTGATTGATTGGAATCTCGTGTTGGAATTTACTTTTGGCTATAGGATTTTGTACAAGCGTTACAAAGAACTACCAAATTAAATAGCCCTATGATTTTCTAGGAAAATAAAATAAAAATAAACAAAGCTTTATTACAATACATTCTACACTGGAATCTACATGTTGGAATTAAGTTACTTATATGATAATTAAGTTACTTATGAAAGAAGTAATAGACCAAGCGTCTACGACTAAGTTACTCATATAGTAATTAAGTTACTTATGAGGGAACTGATAAACCAAGCGTCCATGACTCCAAATTAGTTAGATCACCAAGTTACTCATATAGTAATTAAGTTACTTGTGAGGGAATTAGAAACCAAACGTATATGATTCCAAATTAGTTAAAACACCAAAACAATAGTCTAGTGAGTCTGTACATATTCAAAGAATGTAAACAGACAATACTAGGACTATAAATGTGGCTTGGTGGGTGAAGGAAATCACAATGTTTAACAGACAAGATCTCACTTCTATAGTTGGATGGCAAATCGCAAAGTACACACTATTCATTTACTTTTTGTGCACATTATCTTTCTTAATAGTTACTACACTATATGCTCATGCTTGGATTATTGTACATTTGGTGAATCTTAGATATTGTTATTTTCAAAATCAAATAAAGTTTATATTAGGGTAATCATGTGTGTCATTCTCAAGTCATTATCGACAAAGGCACCATTATAACACTAAGGCATAACTTGTTTAGTCTCTGTCCTTTTGAGAATTTTTTCTTTGAATTTTTTCTAAAAATTATTTAATCATGTGTTTTTTTATCAGATAAAAGTATTTTAGTTTCAATGATTTAACTTACTTCTCTATAATTGCATGTCATTACTATTTTGCAAAGTTTCAAATTATCAACAACTCCTAATTTTAGAAGCATGTGTTGCAATCATTGACTTTGTTGATTTGTTTTACGTACAGGGAAAAGCACATACAACGGCACGTTCGGAATGGCACCTTTCTTGGCACGATGCTCAAAACTCCTCTGAACATGAAAAGGATATTCCACACCACCTTAAAGTACAATTTGAAAGAGCTTGCCCTAGAGTGGGATGTCATTCTAGCAATGTTAAATTCCGGTATTTTAATAACAGAGATACCGCAGGATTTGAACAACCTCGCTTCGAATGTCACACTTGTGAAAAGCTCTTTATACTTGGAGGCAAGCAAAGAGTATTCAAGAAGAACCAAGAAGATTCAAGCTGAACTACAAGGACTCAAAATCTTGAACAAAGAAAGGTGCGCGTAGCACTGGAACATGTGGAGAAATAGTGAAAACACTAGAGAGTTGGGACATGAGGAACTTTTAAATGCATACTCAAATAGGCATGTGTCATTTTTAGCAATCAAAGCAACTTCATAGGAGACCAATCCACCAGAAGAGACTCAAGAAGACAATTAAATTGGTGAAAATCAACATTTAATTGAAAAACAATCAAGCATGGCTCTACGGGGCTCCTTGCACACTCAAGGGTTAAAGGATATAATAATCATTATAAAAAGAATGGGGTCCTTTTTAGAATCATGTATAAAGAAGAACATGCATTTTGAAACATTATTGACTATGATTTTTTAATTTTAAGTTTTAAATCCAAGATTGCTGAGTTCTAAATCCATTTTTTTGTTTATTTCAGATCTCATACGAAAAATCTCAAAAAAATAAAATTTCTTATCATACTATTGAAGAAGACTCAATTATCTCACTAACGCACTTTACAATTTCACATTTGGATAATTTTACCACCCTTATATCATTTCAAAATTTGGAATTCTATAGTGTTTCTGCCTCCGTAAGAGACAGACAATGATGAAAAAATTTGACCGGTGACTGTTCATCAATGTTGTATTTCAGTACATATATTCATTCAAATTTTTTGTGGCAAAGAGGACTTTAAATGAAAATGACTATTTGACATTGCAATATGTGGTGCACTAAGTTATTTTTCGTTTGTTATTGAAACGGTGCTAGCTTTAGATTTTCGTATCTGTAGTTCCAGTGTAAACTAGACACATCAGCATGAATGAATTCATCGTTCTGAAACTTGTGCCAGAAATGACTCCAAATCATGTCATGAAAATCAATGTGAGTTTTAGTTTTTGAACAATACTATTTCAAGCCCTCTGCGTTATTCACAACCTAGTTGCAACAATAAAACCAAAAAGAAAAAACATTTAGAACGACTCAACTTGTTGTGCTGAAAGCCTTGGTGATGGCCTAATATGGGTACCCCTTCAAAAATAGTGTGATTTTTGAGAAATATCTTTTCGGTAAGAACAAAACATTGAAAAATTACAAAAATTAGAGGGTATTATAGGCACCATGGCTGCAACTATATACATGGTGTTAAAGACGGATGCAACTATATACATGGTGTTAAAGACGGAATTTCTAGCACACATAAAATGAGTCAGACCAGTGATCTCAAAACTGGCTAAAATTAGCTAGATTTCTACCCAAAAAATGGGGTTGCTAAACATACAAAGAAAGAAAATGAAAAAAAAATTGAAATGTAGCAAGTATGCTCATCATGATATAAATATGTAGCAGCTTCAGGAGGTGATATCCGCGGATATCATCATGGTATTACCTTAATATATCAAGGGTATTGCTGGATATTATAAATCCGCGGATATCATCATGGTATTACCTTAATATATCAAGGGTATTGCTGGATATTATAAAGGTATCGTGAGTATTGTATGTACTGGGTAGCAAAAGTAGATACGGAGTACCATTTATGTGGGAGGTCGCATAATGTACTAAATGTCATAAAGTGGTTCTGAGATCACTGAGTCAGACATAAGTCACACTATGTGAAACGCATAAAAGTGGTACTCATATTAGAGTTATCCTTAAAGTCACCTTGTGTTTGAACTAGATGCCGTGAATTTTGCTTTAATATACCCTTATTTGTTCACTTCAAATAGTTAAAAGGTATTGAAGAGCTTAGTGGTCTCTCATTATTAGGTGTGTAAGAGCTTGGTGGTCTTCAAACTCATGGAAAACTAGTTTAGCCGTCTTTCTTGGCGACTAAACTAGTTTCCCTTGAGTTTAGAAACCACCAAGCTCTTACACACCTAATAATAAGAGCCCACCATGCTCGTCCATATCCTTTAACTATTTGGGGTGAACAAATAAGAGTATATTAAAGCAAAATTCACGGTATCTAATTCAAACACAAGGTGACTTTAAGGATAACTCTATTATTACGCAACTCCCCGCCTCCCTTCCCTCTCCTGCTGAGATATACTTCTCCATCAACATGAGTCCCACTTTGGTCTGGGATTCAGTTGTGAGATGAATCCCATCGCTCAACAGCGGAAGACCAAATGCATCCACAAGGTACAAATGCTTCACTTGATCACACGCAGCCTTTTGCGCATTCCTCACTTGCTCAACCCACTCTGGATGCGCAGATTTCGGCCAGTATATTGCCACCTTCATAGCAAACCCATACTGGAAAAAATCAGAAAATTCACATGATAAAACTACTAGTAGTACAGAAAGAGCACAGAAAAACGTGACGGCAATTGTTATGAAATGGATCGAAAACATTGTCACCTGCAATGCAAACACCCCAAAAGAGACACGGAGAATTTATAACACTAGTACATCGTTCAACAACAACAAAAAAGAGCAAGCATGGTACAATCTATAGTGAAAACAATGCAGCAATGGATATTGACCATCCACAACAGAAAAGACTTAAGAGGATTATTCACATGACTTTCTTCAACTACATCAGAAAGCGTAACAACTGTAAAAACCTTGAAGCAACTATTCATAAATGGATCTTGAACAATGTATTGTCACTTTCAATACAAACACCCTATGAAACTCATCAAACTACACAGAAAGAGTCAACAATGAAAACGTTGAGGCAATTGTCCTGACGTACAGTCTCTCATAAGTAGTTGCACACCTCAAAAATAGCCATAACTAACTGATGGTTTAGAATCTTTCAACAAAATTTGATATGCTGTAGAACATAGAGGATAATGTGGTTTCGATTTTTCCAATCATATTAGGACCTATTATTTACTGGTTTATTATGTATACCTATTATTTACTGATTTTGAGGTGTGCAACTACTTATGAGAGATACTGTATGTAGTATCACACACTCAATCGAAAAGACTTCAAATGAAAAACTGACACTCCATTATTCAACTACAACAGAAAGAGTAAACATGGCAGCCACAAACGTTGAGAAATGTGTAGGGATTAGGGAGGCAATTGTGCAAAGAATACCTGGAAGATAGGAAGGTCAGGACGCTGCAGATCGGCACGCACGTTGTTGAAGAACGTGATCAACTTGTGCTCATACTCCTCAGCTCGAGATTGCCGATCAGAATCGCTCTCGCCTTGGTACCACAGAAGCGCTTTCAAAGCTCCCCCACTCGCCAGCGCCGCTTTGGTTCGCGCAATCATGTTGTCATACAGCTTTTGGCCCCTCTCCCACTCGGCTATGGCGGATCCCCCCCACGCGCACGGCACCAGGCCTATCTGTGGCCCTACTGTGGGCTTCACTTTGTTTTTCCGAGCGCGCAGAAGCGACGCCGCAAACACTAACCCTGGTCCTACCCCACACTGCTTCTCTGCAGCAACCATCTCCTTCGTTAAATGTATAAACACCGATCAATGACATAACATTATTAACCCCTCAAGGACCAAGCATTCATGGTTTAAAATGATCGATCACATCGTGAAAAATAGTATTCTGTCAGACATGACCAAATTTCATATCACCGGAATCAGTGAAGAACATTGCATGTGTTGGTCAAAAAGGAAAGAAACTTCAAGTCTACATAAGACCTACGCAAAACTGCTAAAATACACATGAGGTTGAATGCGAGCTTCTTGGTCCTTTACGGGTTAAGCATGTTATGGATACCAAACAAAACCTAAACATTCAGAAATGAAGAACTCCGGTGTAAGTTTTCTTACAGAGAACAAAAAGAAGCGGAGAGACGATATATTCAGGTGCTTTCCACTCACAGAAATGTTGAAGAACTAATAATCTTCTTCTATGATAAAAATTTGCAGCATTGTTTTGTGTGAGGGGGGTCTAGTTACCGCTGTCGATGTCAAAGTGAAGAGGCTCATGCGCTTCTTCCCATGCCAAGCTGCTGCTGAAGCGCAGGATGGAACCGGGCTCCGCTTCACATTCCGCAGGGACCTTCCCGTTCCACTTCTTGTGCACGGATCCGTCGTCTGCAACTTCCCGTTCCACGCCTCCGCGGCCTGACATGTTGCTATGTCCCGACAAGATGAAGATCTCCATTTGCAATGTGTTTGATCTGCACACCGCGAAACCCTATTCATGGCCTACTTTTCAATGGATCATGCAACTTCAGGAGCAATGCTGTTGTGATTACATACCAGATGGAAGCTTGAAACGCAGCTGCAACAACGAGAAACCCCAGTACTGGCGATGCAAGCATAGCCACGCGTGAACTAGAATTAGAGAGCAAGAATGTTGTTGTGAGTTAATACGCACCAGATGGGAGAGTTCCGAGCTTGGAAGAGATTGGGAGCTTAGAATGCAGCTGCATTTTTTCCGTGTCCACAGAGTACCTCTTGGAGAAGACGATTATTGGGGAATGATAATTGGAGAAAAGGCCCTTTTGTACCTGCAGATGCCTGCTTCATAGTACTGATTGAATGGACCACTCCTTTGGGGGGGTTGCACAATTACGTTGTAAGGAGTGGTCCATTCTCCTTACAGTGGCCACTGAAAAAGCGTACTGTACAGTGTAGGTCATGAAAATGGGTACTTTTGCTGCCCTTGAGTCCATCAAGAGTATAGCCAGTTTGCAACACGAGAAAAATGCTGGAAGTGCTCGATCTTACACTCAAACCAGTCAGTTTGTGAATCATAATCCACTGTTACACAAGTTCATGCAATTAAGCCCAACGGAAATTTTGAAAAGTTGTATTATCCTTCATTTCATAGAAAGACAATGGCATAACAAAATGTATTCAAAAAAGAGAAAGAAGTTACACCCAGAGTACATGAGAATTTTCTAACGAAGGGCTGTAACGCTTTCACTCAAAAAGGCTCGACTATGAAAAAAAAAAAAAAAAAACTATTCATACTGAGACACCATCCCCCTTCTCAGTGACCAACAAAACCCTGTTGATAACTGTCCGGAGAGCTCCAGCACTCGCACTGCACTTCAAGTCGCCGAAGCATGAGCGTCCCTCATCAGCTGCCTTTCCAAGGTTGGGATCCACGGGCACCCGACCTAAGAACGGCACCTTCATCTGCTTGCACATCTTCTCAGCACCGCCAGCTCCACCGTAAAACACTGACGTTGCAACAAAACTGGAGAGCAAATGGGGGGCATGGCTTTTGAGCACCTCCAGAAGCTCCGTGGTCACGTCCTGTTCCACCCCATGAGCATCGATGGATTTGTACTCCGCGCTCTCCACCTGCTGACGTAGCTCACTCATGTTTTCCACCACGCCAAGCACCTGGGTGCAGCATTCAAAGGCAACAATAGGGCACCCAAAATTAAGGACTCCCAACAAGTGCTTAGACAATGAAATCCTTAAATAATGTAGACTTTAGAAGGAATCTAAGGGCATTTTAGTGCTCTTTTTAGCCCTTATTAAGCACTTGTTACAAGCACTTTTCAGTCCTTAATCCATACCTAAAATTGACATTTACAAGTGGACAATGTATACTGGTAGTAACCTAGGGTTGTTTTGCTATACAATATTGGTTTACTAATTTAATAGTGAAAGGTACTTTTTGAGTGAATGTAAGTAAAATTAAGCACTGGTTACACATTGGGATGAGGATGTACCCACCTTGATCCCGACCTTCTTGCAGAAATTGATCTCCTTCCGAACATCAATGAGGGAGACTTCCTGCGGGGTGGTGACGATTATGGCGCCGTCCACGTTGCTGGCCTTCAAGTATTGCATGATGGAGATGTGCTCATCGGAGGTGCCCGGAGGAGCATCCACCACCAGGTAGTCCAAGTCGCCCCAGTCCACATCCTTCACGAACTGCTTGATCAATCCATTCTTGCGGGGTCCTCGCCAAATCACAGCTTCGTCAGGGTCTGGCAGCATGAATCCAATGGACATCACCCCGAGGTTGTCTTCCACATACACCGGCGACCAGCCCAAGTTGCTTTGATGAATCTCTTGACCTTCCAATCCAAGCATTTTGGGGATACTCGGTCCGCAAATGTCGATGTCCAGCAGCCCGATCTGTTTGTCTAGCCCTGCCAGTGCAAATGATAACTGTGCCGCTAATGTGCTCTTGCCTACTCCTCCTTTTCCTGATAGTACCAGGATTTTGTGCTTCACGGAGCGCATGCGCTCCTCAATGGCTACCAGATCTGCAAAACCCTCGGGGTCACAAGCTCATCTCTATAGGGTAACACGATTGCAACACTTAACTGATGTCAATACATGAAACACGTAAGAGCCAAGTTCCATGGGTGAAGTATCTCACTAAAAGGCAAGTTTTCAGGAACTTCGGGGGACCAAGTTCAATACATGAACCATGTAACCCTATCAACAACACTGTCAATGACACAATTCTCAAACTCTTGGTTCAGTCAAACAAATGTACTCTCAAATTAAGTATTTCAAAAAGACGAAGGATTGACCTAATTCCAACGAGAGTTCCTCCACGAAACTGAAGCAAGGAAAGAAATATTATACCTGGATCTGGTCCTTTCGGAGCAGTCGCACATATTTGCTGGTTTGGACAGCCATCGCAGGCTGATGCTTTTCCCGCCTCCTCAGCTTCTGTTCCAGGACAATCTGTAGAAACGAACAAATCGTCGGTCTACGTCTACAAAAAAACAGCTTGGCTCAAATTGCACACTTGCTTACTTTCCTCGAGAGTCGCTACATCAACGCTCAATTCTGATCACAACACAAATTATACCATTCTCCGAAAGGAAACCAACCCTATAGACGATGAAAGCGAGCCATTCAAGAAGATTTCACCAGGAAAAAGCTAGAAAAATTGCACTTACGTTGATTAGCATCCTCAGGGACGGCTCCGACGGGAGCTTCCGCCGTTTTCTCTACCATCGGAATTCTCTTATTGAAACGCTGCGCTCTTGTTGCTAAATTACACCAATTCAACAATTAGCAAACCCCTGAAATTACTCTATCTACCAATTCAGCTGGTCTCCGCTTGTCTCGAATTCTCGATCGGCAAAGCACAGAGCTGATGAATTTCCCACTCCACTGTACAGTACCGATCACTCCAATATCTGGGAAACTTCGACGTCAGTTTCCGCAACTCCGACGTCAGTTTCCGCAACTCCGACGTCAGTTTCCGCAACTCCAAACCCTAAACCCTACTAAGTTACACGAAGCACCTCACTTGTATTGTACTGTACTAGAATAAATGTAAAAGACTCAAAATAAACATGAATTCCGTCTTGTTGTTTCACTTTTATTTCCGAAACAAAAACGAAAGAACCCTAATTTCAGTGCACCGACTCCAACAAACATCCCTCGAACGCAACTCCTTCATGAAAGAACGCGACTGAAACGGATGAATGAAAATTGCAATGGATGGATGTATGCTGCAAGTAGGTAGACCTACACTTTCTGTGTACTCCGTATTACAGTATGTGAGGGTCGGATTCTAATTTTCCACATCAGATTTTGAGATGTCCACGTCACCATAAACCAATCTCAAGATGACATGTGGCACTCTTGTAAAAAAATGAATTGATTTATATTGAAACTAACCATGAGGTAGGGTATAAAAACATTTTGGTTATAAATGTAGAACCAAGGTATTTTATAGTGACCCCTAAACGCACCAGGGTGTTCCTGGAATTGACAATTTGAGAAAAATTGTCATAAATAGGACTATTCAGAAGAATATTTTGGAATTGATATACAGATGAAAGTTCTAGATTTTGAATTTTAGATTCCATCCGTTCGGTTCCATTCACTAATACTATCACCAATATTTAATTATCAATTTTGAAATTGAAATTAAAATCAAAATTTAAATTTAAAATTTCCTTCTAAATTCTATTAGAAAAAAAAAATTAATATTTTTTCAAGTAAAATTTGTTGTGAAATGAGACACTCTCAAATATAGTGATTCTTTGAATTTTTGTGTTTCTGAAATCTATGACCTCATTTTTGCAAGGCCACTTTTGAACTAAGTCAATGCAATTTTGGTTTGGTCAACGACTTGACATACTTCTACATTTGTAATTTTAGAAAATAATTTACTCAAGTATGACTAAATCCAACCATTAGATACTACAACAACTTGGTGAAGTATCTACAAAAATCGAATGACTTTCATCCAAGCGTTGATGAGAACGTAGGGTTGCTTTGAATTTGTTAGTCGTTCAAAAATTGGACGGAGTGCCGTTTAGGGGTTAAAATAAAAAACTAAAGGGATATGAATTTCATGTGAAATTGTCTTGGAGATCACACAAAGAACCTCAACTTTAAATTCCTTCTCGACGTTAACCCCTATAGAACCATGTGTCCTAAATAGGACATTTTAATGTTTGAGTAGGTTCCGACAGTGTCAAGTTTTATCCCAATTTTTTGAAAAAAATTACGTAGATTTGGTATGTTAACAAATAAAAATGGAGATTGAGTTGTTTTTTATTTCGACTTAGTAAGTAGAAGTTATGGAGAGAAAGAGGATTTTTTATGGAAGAATGGGCAACTCAGGCAAGGCTTCAAATAAACGTCAGAAATGATTTTTTTTGCATCTCTAACTCTAGGATCTTGCTTTAAACTACAAAAAGAATGCATGGTGAAACTTTAATAGAGTTTGACTGTGCAGATTGCAAGTTTATAGCGTTTGAAATGAAAAGATGAAATGACAATCTTTTATGACCTTTTTTGATCGACTTTAGAGAAATGGGAAATTTTTTAATTGGTAAAAAAAAATTAATTTTTTTTTTAATGTTCAAATTATATTAGCTATCATAGGTTAACCCCTAAATTTCCTTGTGTTTTTGGGAGCTTGAAACCACAAAACTGCGATTTTCTACCTCTATGTACTCCCGGGGATGTGAACCAAGTTTTTTTACTTCTTTTAGAATTCCAACCGTAAGATCTTGTACCTAAGCCTATTCATAGCTACTGTTTCAAAAATTGACCGTTGGATGTTTATCATTTGCAAGATCATAACATCCAAAGTTTCTGCAAAAGTTTTTCGGGGCATTGCTTGGGAGGCATTGTCTCCATAGTGCAAAGGGGCACTTGAAGATTGTTACTCCAAACATTTTGCTCATATTTTTTTCCATGTAGATAACTAAGTTGGGTACGCTCATGCAAAATTTTAGAGACTCATTACGCGTTTCAAACCTTCATCCAAATTAATTTCCGGAAGTAGGTATAAAAATGGCAATTTGGTGAAACATGCATCACATTAATTGTATTTGATTTTTGGAAAAAATGAACGGTGATTAGGTACCTCTATGATTTTATAAATTTTAGGCGAAATTATTTTTTAAAAATTTCAAAATCTCAAATTTTGACAAATTTCGAAAGAAATGGATGTGAAATTATAAAAAGCCTTGGAGGTTGCTGTTCTTTATTTTGGAGGCTGCCCTTGTCAAGCCAAGAATATAATCAACATGGGTCACTTCAAATTCTGAGCCTAAATGTGGTGAAGAGCATGTCTCCCAAAAAAAAAATTGAAAAAATGATTATAATAAAAAGTTTTTTTCTGCCCCAGTTGGGCTTGAAACCAAAAATTTCAATAAAAAAATTATAAAATCCGAATTTGACTTTGTAATTTTTACCACACACACCTTGTATGTATGACCATGCCCACGCCAAATTATAGTCTAAAATCCTTAATTTAGACCTTCCATCTAAGCTGCCCGAAACAGCAAAAAGCCATTTTGGCTTTTAAGGGCCTTTAGGGGTTAAAAAGAAATTCACAAAACAATGAATAGAAAGAGGAGAAAATGATGCCCATAAACAAAAAAAACCCACAGTCCTTCACATGTTAACCCCTAAAGAACCGTAAGGTCTTTAGAGGGCTCGTGTAAGTAGAAAAGCTCAAATTTTGATTGCATGGACGTTGAGTAGGAAATCTGTCGTTTTTCACTTACTATAATTGAAAAATGGAATGAAATTGCGCCAAGCACATGGGATGTATCAGTGCTCGTGAGTAGTTTTGGTCACAAGAAGACAAAACTATAAACATAATATTCAGCCACTATTCACCATTTTCACAAAGTCGGGAATGAAAAACAACAGGTTTGCTACTAGTGGTGTCGGAATAGCGATGGTAGGCTTCATCGTATTTTTGATTGTGTTGGAACGCAATGGCAAGTCGTGCATACGAAGTCTTTGTGAGCCGATCAATCGAACATGGGAGAATTCTACTGGATTTTGGTTTGCAAACGTGTGAATTGGCAGAGCAATTTCACCATTGAAATTGAGCTTGTTACACGATTGAAATGAAGAGCGATGGAAATCGACAAAAATTTGCAGAGCCGGCTCAATTCTGAAATTGGCAGACCGATGGAAATCCTATTGAATTTGGCTGAGCAAGCCCAATTCTGTTGAAATTTTTGTGGCCCAGGGAAGTCACTGTCAAGAATTTTGTGAGAGAACAAAAATAGGGTGTTTTTTATTCATTTGAAATAAAAGTTATAAATTTATAGAAGTAATATAGGGTGTTTTAAAACCAACTTGGGAATATTTTAAGGATATTTCCATAAAATATATGGAATACACCCTAGATATATTATAAATAATAGAAGGTTTCAACAACTAATTTATCAACAACTATTCATTTTAGAATCATTTGTCCTAATCATTAACTTTGTTGAGGAAAAAACACATACCATGGCACATGTTTCTTGGCATCCCGATTGGCATGTTTCTTGGCGTGTTCCTCGAAACCATTTAGAACATGAACATGATATTCTACACGACCTTAAAGTAAAATATGAAAGAGCTTGCTCTCGTGAGGAATGTTGTTCAGACAATGTGGAATTTAGGCATTTTGATATAAAAAAAAACAGCAGGATTTGAGCAACCTCGTTTTTATGTCGCACTTGCAAATTGTGCTTCATACTTGGAGGCATGCTATTAAAAAAAAAAACACCAAGAAGATTGAAGCAAATACAAGGACTCAAAATCTTGATGCTAAACATGTCAAGATTAGTGAATGCAATAGGCTGTCGGGATTCGGCTTACAAGAGGGACTTTCAAATACACACTCAAAGGGCCTACAGTAATTTACTGTGATAGTCAAAGTTGTATAGCTATGACTAAAAAGCGGGAATTACATGGTATCAAAGCTAAGTTGATTGATGGAGAGAATAGAGAATTGATTTGGGCTTTGATTGATTTCACAGTTAAACTTGGGATTGGCCCCTATAGCCTCAAAGTTGTTGGTTGCATTGATGAATGCAAGTTAGCATGGCTAGTT
Organism: Pohlia nutans; assembly: GCA_022496805.1. Lineage (NCBI taxonomy): Eukaryota > Viridiplantae > Streptophyta > Bryopsida > Bryales > Mniaceae > Pohlia > Pohlia nutans. Next base: position 11,131,204 of record CM040090.1, read on the forward strand.
CTAGCATTGTAACTAGTTTCTTGGACAAGTTTGGTGGTCAGGGATTCAATTCATGGAAATTGAAGATGATCTATCTCTTGAAGAGGACCCGGGGAAGTCACTGTCAAAAATTTAGATAACTATAAGAGAACACATATAGGGTGTCTTTTATTCATTTTAGATAAAAATTATAAATTTATAAAAGTATTATAGGGTTTTGTAAAACCAATTTGGGAATATCCTTAAAATATTCTTAGAATATGTGTGGAATATATCCTAAATACACTATAAATAGTAGATATTCCAATTATTTCATAGCCCCTCATTAAATACCCTTTGTACGTTCATATGTACTCAAAATTTTCACTAACTCACTTTCCCGAGGAAGAGGGATGGGTTGTGGAAGTTGGTAAGTGGTGAAGAACCAATGCCAAGTCGCACTACAAGTGAAACACCAATTGGAAATGTCCAAGGAGAAAGTGGAGAAAGGGGAGCTAATGGTGGTACTATTATTGATAGCAGTATGACTAAGTGGTTACAACGTGATCAAATAGACTTCTCTACTATTGCCTTTCATCTCGTAGATGAGCCACTCCATCAGATTACTGAGTGTAACTCTGCTAAAGAAGCATGGGATGAACTTTATCATATCTATGAGATGACTGATATGCATTCAAAAAGACTTCTCCAAAAGGAGTTTTGATCCTTCAAAGTGGATGAGTCTGAGAGTATAGCAAGTGCCATAGCCAAATTTAGATCATTGGTTGATTGTTTGGCAAGAGTGGGAATCATTTGTAATGACGAAAATAAGATTAATGTGCTTCTAGGTTCTTTACCAGATTCATGGCTGAGTTTTACCAACATTCACAGTAATGAGAAGAATCCATCATAACTTATTGGTAAGGTTCTGCTGGAAGAACAAAGATTGATTGTTTTCTCTGGTGAAACTAAAGGCACCTCTAGTGCTTTATTAGTCAAAAAAGGTGGTCAATTTAAGAAGTCTGGTGCATTTAAGGGTAAGTGCTTCAATTGTGGTAAACATGGCCACAAAGCATCTAAATGCAAAGGGAAGAAAAGGAAGAAGTTCTATGGCAAAGGCAAGAAGGGCAAAGATGGTGACCATGAGGATAAAACTGACGTACCTGACAAGACAAGAAGATTGGAGAGAAGATCAGAGAGTCCTACCTTACTATGAAGATTACATTGATGATTTCTCTCAAATATTTAAGAGTTGATTAATAATATGTAATTAAATATCTTTAAGGTTGGTAGTATACTAAAGTTTTAATGTTCAAACTATGTTCATACTATTAGGTTCTAATCAACTCACAATTTTGGAGCAATTTCTTAGAAAAGTGTGATTTAAAAAGTGTGAAATAGAAAGCTATTGCCTAATGGAGCATTGAAGCTGAAAATTATACAGTAGGTGAAGCAACCAAAGAAGCTATATTGAAATTAAACATATTCTAGAGAAAATGGGGTTTGCTCAAAAAGGGCGAGAATTTCATAGACGCGCTAAACACATTGAGTGTAGGTGTCATTTCATTAGATCCAAAGTTAAATCTAATGAGGTAGAGTTTGTCTACTTTGGTACAGACTAAATGGTGGTAGATACATTCACCAAAAGTCTATCAAAGGCTAAATTTGAGTATTGTAAGAGTAGACTGGGAGTTCTACCTATCATGTCACTCAAGAGGAAATTAGAGGACTTAAAGTAATACTAAGTTAGGTTTTTAATAAATAATGTGGCTCTGTATTATTATTTACTAAAGGTGGTTCTAACTATGGGGGAGTGTTAGAATTATGTTACTTATATGGTACTTAAGTTACTTATGAGGGAATTGATAGACCAGAGGTCTATGCCTAAGTTACTCATATGGTAATTAAGTTCTTTATAAGGGAACTGATAGACCAACGGTCTATAACTTTAAATTAGTTAGAACACCAAAGTGATAGTCTAGTTAGTATGTACATATTCTAGGTATGTAGACAGGCAGTACTAGAACTATAAGTGTGGCTTGGTGGGTGAAGGAGATACAATTGTCTATTGAACAAGATGTCACTTCTATGGTTGGGTGGCAAGTCACATAATAAACATTGTTTACATTTTGTGCACATTATCTTTCTTAATTTAATATGGTGTCGTTTTTGAAAGCTAAAGCAACTTCATCCGGGACCAATCCACAAGAAAGGACTCAAGAAGACAATTCAATTGAGGAGAATGTAGAGTTTATTAATTCTATTGATAATTACACTAGTCATGAAGGTAATCAAGGCTTTAAAGAGGTTGATTTTGGTTGTAAAGAGGCTATACTAGATGTCAATGTAGAAAAGGGTGATCAACCTAAAGAGCAAGTGAAACAACAAAAAGATAAAAGAAAAGTCCTTCAGAGTAGTGAAAGGGTTCTTGTTGAAAACTCGTTTGAGAAAGAGTTACTCAAAGAGAAGACCAAGCGCCACTTATTGAATGCTCAAATCACCTTCATTGATTTTCATATAAAGATGAAAGCCAATACTAGTAGACAATTATGCAAAGAGGACCTTGATGAATCCAAAAGATCAAGAAAGATATTAAAGAAAGGGAAAGATCCACTAGATAAAGTCATCGAAGGATTTATGCATTTTATGGACTCTATTATTGAAAGTTTGGTGAGTGCTAGCGAGGACCATCAAATGGTTGCAAATAGAACTATGATAGAAGATCTCTCCCAAGATATTCAAACTATGCGCGATGAACTTGAATTTATAGACGTTGCGCATGTTCCTCACTCTGAGATGCTAGTTATGGAAGAGAGAGCAAAACAATTAAGGGACCAAATGAACAAGCTAGTTATATGATCGAAAAGCTCATTCAAGATCTTGTTATATACATCTTTGTTTTATATTATACATGTAGGCATAGATGAACATTGAATGTTGTTTAGTACTAGCTAGTTGACTTGTGATTGATATGAATCCATGTGTCTCTCAACTTGTCATCTCTTAACTGTCTCGAATGTCTCGAATGCAGAGTAGTACCATGCTTGTTTTTTTTATCCTGTTGTAGAACTCGTAATAAAATAGAGTTGCCAAAGCACAAATGGCATGGGCTGGTTAAGTTGAATATTGTTGTTCATGTGAGTGTGTATGAAAATAGTTTGGTGTCTCTTTGATGGTGGTCATGTGAGTGTGTATATCTCGTGAATGTTCAATGGTGTTCATAATGTGAGTGTTGCATAGGATTAGTTTGGTGTCTCTTTATTACAATATATTATAAACTATGATGCCCAAAGAGTTTACCAATTAAAAATCCATAAAATATTTATGTCGCATTAGTCATCAATGTTATTTTTCATCAAATACACATTTCAATTGGTTGTGGCAATGATCACTGTGGATTAAACATGACTATTAGGCATTGCAATATGTAGTTGGCACTACTACTTTTGTAAAAGTGATTTTGTTGTGTATAGCGTAAAAAAAATTCAAACAATGTTTGGTAAAGAATGTTTTCAAAATTTGAAGAACCAACGTTTAAAGTCTAAAATTTTGTATTCTGCATAAACCTAAGGTTGAATTTTTTTGTTTATTAAAAATCAATTTTCTTAAATGAAGCGATGTTATTCATAAACATGAGTCTGTTAATCAAGAATTGTTAGTTTGAAACGGAATATAAGTTTCTAATTGTTAAAATTGAGCATCATTGCTCAAGTAATCCTTGTCAAGTGCTTGTTTTTCACAAGCTTCAGACACAAAGCCTATAGTTGAGTGATTAGTCTTCAACATACTCATGTTGCAGCCACTCCATGATGATTTTTTCAGACATATTGAAACTCAAAGGTTGTTCTTTGAGCAAAAATCAAACCATATTTTAGAGCCACGTCATATATGATATCGAGCTTGTTATGATGTGTAAGAGGGTTGGAATCCGCACCTTTCATTGGGTGAACCTTAAATCCTAACACGAGCATGAACAATCACTTCATATATATTATATCTAGTGGGCCCGGTGCGCAAATGTTTGAGATTTTTACATAGAGTACTTTATGTTTATTTATACTTAAAATTGAGCTGTTCAAAGTGCATAGTTATTTATACACTTTATGTGTATACATATTTATATATTGATGGAGCAAGAGAGTGATGCGTTAAGCATTATTTAATTAATTAATGTGGTACTAGTTCACATTATTATAAAGCAAAAAATACATCCCATCGTGCATTTTTTTTATCTACCACCTTGCCTTGAAGCCTCAAGCAAGTGAAACAAAGAAACCAACTTCCATGTTTCTTATACCCTCTAGGTGGGAGGAAATTTTGATGCTTCAAAGGTGTAAAGAGTAATAAGTTTACTGTAAGTTAATTCCATCGAACTTATTGTATCCACATAAAGAGATGCGTGTGGTAGAAAACTCTTTAATTAAGTAAAGTTGAAAGCATATGAAGATATTGTATGCCCCACGAAGTCATAAGAGGCAGTGAGAGCCAATCGAATTTTTTAATTTTTTTGTGAAACTCTTGTTCTTTACAACTAATTAATGGGAAATGAAATTTTGGGGGAGGGGGGGTGTTTGTGGGTGGGCACATCTAGAAATGACGGATCAAAATGATCTTGTGAAAATTATCTTCATCTCCTCTATAACTCAAACTAAATGTTGGAGACAAATTAGAATGTCTTTTATACTAAAGTAAAAGTCTAAAAGTAAATATGAACTCCAAGTGGCACCGTTTTAGTGATCACAAGCATACACCAATAGAAATACCCTCTTTCAATGTATATGTAGATGACATGATGACAATGCTAACATACATCATCACTATACTGTACCTTAGGGGCAGCTTCAGCAAAAAATAATTCCAAATAAAAATATTGAATAAAAAATTTAATTATGTTGCCTATTTGCCGGAAAACCATGAAATAAAATTAGATGAATGATGAAATATCTTGAAATTGAATACATGAACTAAAAATAAAATAAATTAAAAATGTGAAGAGTGATCACATGAAGTCCACTAAAATAACAAACATTCAATGAAACTTCATCAATTGTGGATGAAAGTTGAACTTAAAGTTATTTATTTCCTGAAAAGTTAAATTTTAAAAAATTACTTTTTTTATTGCCGGACATCAAAATTTGAAATTAATTAATTATTTGACAGAGGAGTGATGAAGCTGCCCCTAAGGTACGATAGTAGACTAAAGACCTCATTGCATGTTGATTCAGTGGGTCTTGGATATGCTCCAAAGCCGTTGCCTAGGAGTTCAAAACCACTTTTTATGTACTTAGTGCTTCGTAGTAGAACACAAATACAAAAACTACTTTGGAATTATCCAACGGATGGGAATCATGAGGTTATTGATGTGGGCAAAAAGACCAATCCAATTTTCATGCTCACTAATGACCGGTGAAGAGAACTTTGTCATTTTGTGAAGTATTCTTGTCCTCTAGCGCTATCGTTACTCATTGGGTCAACAAAACCAAGTTTCATGAATGAAGTATGTCAATGAAAAAGAAGTTTTTAGAGGACCAAGTTTTACAATTCTAATGAACTTTTGAGATAAAAGTGGTGGAGAAGTTGTCATGAAGTATAAAAGGTTCTCAAGTCCAAGACTTCATAACAACTTCTTACTAACCAATTAGTTTTTTTCATGTTTCACTTCAAGCAAGTTCATGGAATGTGCACAAATTCATGAGACAGATTCATGTTCCAATTTTCCCCTCTCTTTGCCTACTTCCATGGACAACTTCTTAAACCCATGGAACTTGGCTAAAATTCCATTAACCCTTAACCCCTAAAGGACCAGGTGCATGCATTGTGTCCAAGAACAATTTCATTACTTTGATAACTTATTTGAATTCTATAATTTTGATTCAATGTTAATTAGAGAATTGTAAATGTCCATTATGAGAACATAAAAATCCTTTAAGATTTGCAATTATGTTAATTGATCTACTGGGAAAAAACTAAAACGTCAATGTAGGTGAACATGGGACATGCTAGTTTAGGAGGTTGATGACCTAGAAGGCATTTTCACACTAGGACGTCATATTTGTCAAAAACTAAAGTGTATAATATGTAAAAATTTGCCATTACTCCATCATTAATACTATATAATAATGATGAAAATGTTTAAATATATTTTAAATGGAATTTGTTTAAAATCTTTAAAATATTTTTTACATATTTTATATTATTTTAGAATATTTTAGAATATTCCAAAAACAAATTTCAAATCTTTACACATTTAATGCAATGTAACAATTAATAACAATCCCAAACACCGACTCAATGAATCATCAACAAGTCACTTCACATGAGCATAAATATTTGATAATCAATCATTTTTGTTGTATTTTATTTTAGAACGCCATTTCTTGTGAGCACCTAGATATAGTATATCTTTGTATGCTCCTAAAATTTCAAACGCTAATCATGGTTTTAGGATTTATGAGAAAGTTTGCAGTCTCCACTGATTTTGAATGATTTCACTGCAAATTCCGATATTTCATGAGTGCGTACATTTTTCGCAGCGATTCCGCATCCTTGCGTCATTCATTACAATTGACATAATACTCGTATGAGCGGATATAATATTGATTCAACATGATTGAAAGATCTATTAAAAACGTGAGAATTCTTTACTCTATATAGTTGTCAAATGCCGTGTCTTGATTGTTTTTAAAGCCACATTGATTTGGTGTATTTTTCATGCGACATCATTTTTTCTATATCTACATTTTTCTTTCTGAATATAGATTTGGTCAATATAATTTTATTTAAATAAAATTAAAAATAATATTTCCATGATGAAGTAAATGAAATTTGCTCTAATTTTTTTTGCCTCGCCCGCACATTATTGTGGGTTGCTTAGACCATAGTGGAGCCCACGACGATTTACCCGAGCTTCATTGCTCGTGGCGAGAATCAAACACGAGACCTCCTAACTTCTAACCGTGCTCTAAACCACCACACCACCTAAGAGTCTTGATGCAAGTCAATGATTTTTTTGATAATTATAAATAAATGTAACCATTGACAATTTTTTTGCCATTTATATTTAATTCTTTTTTTGATTTTTTTGCACTACATCACGTAGGCTTTTTTCTATATATATATATATATATATATATATATATATATATATATATATATATATATATATATATATATATATTTCAAAATATTATGAATTTTTTATTTATTTATTGCCAAAATCGTGATGGCTGTGAGCTCTTTTTTTCAGCAAACTTTGGTTGTTTTTAGCCATGTAAAAAAAATCCAAAATTCAATAGATCATGCAGGCTTTGTTCATAATCTAAAAAAAATTCAAATTTTTTTGAATTTTGTTTTTGGCCAAAATCTTGAAGGCTCTAAGTTGTTTTTTCAATGGACTTTGGATGTTTTTAGCAATGTAAAAAAAAAATCTAGTTTTTTTTGCACTACATTAGGCAAGATTTTTCCTATATTTAAAAAAATGTTCAAAAAAATTGAATTTTTTTTATGAAATCATGATCATGTTTTGGTCGATGCCTCCTTTTATGAGTTGCCCGAGACTAAAAAATTAAAAATTTGATTAAATTATAATTAGTTTCTAATAGGAAAACAAGTATGCTTTTGAACCCATTTTGAATCATGCCAATCCAAGTTAAACTCCACCTAAGGAAAGTTAAAAAAAAACAACAGCTCTACATTGTCTCGTGTTACAAATTTTACTATTTTGAAAAAGTAATGTTGTTCTTTTCTACAGGTACATCTTTTTTTTTTCTCACATGATAAAAAGTACAATTATAACCAATAATACAAATTTGATTCTTCAAAATATAAAATGTAGATTTATTGATTTTTTTAATGTTAATTGCTTCTAAGTTCTATAAATGAAGCTCTAAAAATATTTTGGGAAATTCGACCGTTCCGATATTTTAAAGAAGACTCTAGGAATATTCCAAAAGATTTTGAAATAATACAAACTATTTTGAAAAGATGCCAAAAGATGCCAAAAGATTCCCAAAAAATATTCGAAATATTTTTGGTATTTTTCCTATTTATTATATTTTGTCATTAAATCAATTGTTTTAGAACACTAGAAACTTCTTTTGTTGAGAAGTATGACACCCTAGTGCAAAAACACCCTTGAACGCAAGTGATGTGGAGAAATTTAAGTCATTCATTCTCAGATTAAAAGCTTGAAATAATTCTCAGCTGATTTTGTTTTGATTGATGCCACTGAATGTCAATTGATTTCATACACATCTACACGGATGTCGTACAATGACTACGTGGATATCGTACGACAATAATTTGCATTATAAAAGATGTTGAAATCGCACAAATACAATAAAAGGCCTAGATATGATATGTATACGATATCAAATCCGCATTTTAGGCAATTACATGTTATCCGCGTCTTATTAGCTATGTAATGTAAATACACGATCAACACACGAATTCCGTTAAGCACGACTTTCATGCGGAAACAACATTTTTTCCTTAAACATTGTAAAGACACTTCATTCACATCTTGGTGTTGCATGTCACTTTCTTATCATAATGACACTTCTAAATCCATGTATGACGCGTGGAATTAGTGTTTAACGATAAGCGCACGGAAATCGTTAAAAATCAGTGTGGTCCAAAATTCTTGATGCACCCATCTATAGTTGCACCCCCATCTTCTATTTTGTAAATATCCGCAAACTTATTGTCACAAGTTCAAGAGAGGTGTGTTGGGTTAGGATTAGAAGGCTATGAGGCTTTCAGGGCTATGAGGTTTAAGGTTCAAACCTTGTCAGCGGCTATATTCCGGTTATGTGGTTTATTTATGGACGGGCTACGGCACTTTACTTGGTGGCGCGCCTTGACATGGGATCAAATCCAATCACCAAAGTTAAATTTCCGGAAATATAATTCATCCGACTTTATTTTTGGAACCCAACACTCCTACTTTTATTGTCTTGTGAACCAGACACAATAGCGGAAGCCTGAGATTTCACGATTTTACGAATTTCTCTAATGATATGTTGATTTTACTCAATTTTTTAAGAAAAAAACTCATGATCAAACTTTATAATTATGTAATATATACAATAGATTGTTCTAAAATTGATATACATTCTCACAACTAAATCCTCTTTGAGCTTCAAAAGTGAAGTTTTCTACATGAACATCAATCAAGAGATACAACTACCTTTTTGAAAGCATCACAAGAAAGTGATATATTTTTAAAAGATGAGCATGGTCCTTTAGGAGTTAAAGGACCTAGGATTCATAGTTTTAAAGTGTTAAATTCAATCAATTATATTGTAAAATGTATAATTTAGATAGGACAAGATTTTACATTACTTGAATCAATGAAGAACATTACATGTGTTGATCACAAGACAAATAAGTTTAAGTAAAAAGAAGTCGACATAGTACCTATTTAAAACTGCTATAAAAAACATAAAGCCCAATTTTGTTACATTGTACAGCAGTAGGGTTCTACACTCCATATTGGTTGATTTGATTTTTACTGATATGGTAACTTTTTTTGGAACTAGATTAAAATATGACACTTGCCATTACATGAGGGAATTTAATATGAGTCAAGCAAGTAAGACAAACTTAAAACGTAAAACAAAGAGCATTAAATGGAATCTTGGAAACTTTAATAGAGGTACAAAGGGCTAGGGCTTAACCCTTAACTACATGAACGTTCATTTTTAAACGATGTACAAACTTCATCCATGTTTTTTCATCCGTCATGCATTATTTGCAGTGTAGATTTTCTACTATAGATTTTATGGGAAGTTAACTATTACTATTCAATTAAAAAATGAATGATTTGTGAAAATTTTATGGTTCATTTCATGTTGTAGCAATTCACCTAAAATTTCGAAGATTTCAATGTAAAAGTGTTGTTGAAAAAATCAACTCATAAAATTTAGCAACCAAAATGTCTCCAAAAATCACTGCACTTAGAGTGTTAAATTTCAACCAATCACAACAAATTTCATTCACAAATTGTCAATATCTTATTCATAATCAAATTACAAAAAAATTAGAGTTTCAATTTTTGTACAAAAATATTGGTGATAGCAATCATAGATCTAACCGTACAAATAGAATCTAAAAATTCATATTGTACAACTTTTATTCATATATCAAGTTCAAAATATCCCTCTTAGTTGCATTTTGTAATGCATCTTTGCAAATTTGCCCAATTTGGAGAGGGTTTAGGTGGGTTTAAGGTGGTTACCCCATTCCCAACTAGCGCCTTAACCCTTTAAGATCCCAATTCAACTCTGTTTTCAAAGATGCACTATAAAATGTTTGATAAAACCCTAAAATGGAGTAGATGTACAAAGAAAACTTGTAAATGTCAATGTAAAGATCACATCTGTACGGTTGGATGCATCATATTTTTTATTAAAAGTTTTTATTTAGTTTTGAAAGGTTTTATTTTGAAATTCAATTAAAAATCCCAAATCAACACAAAAAAATTTCAAAAAATTGTGATGAAATTGGAATAACATGCCCTATGAGATGGTATGGTTTCCATTATTTGATTCTAACTATTTTGAAAAATCAGGTTTGAGGTCTCACTTTTTGAACTAAGAATGAAACTTGACATAAATCGATTGTGCTATTTTTACAACAATAATAATAACCTATTTTGAAGATCCAAACCGTTCAAAGAATAGTGAACTTGCACAAGAACCAAGATTAATTTTGGTGGATGAAGATTCTCAAATCTGGATGAGATCCAAACATGTTGAATCTGTTCGTCGTCTAGTATATGGACGATAACGCGTTCAAGGGTTAAACCATCAGCTAAGGGCATTTCCAGCAATCAATGCTACAACGATGTTGGTTGTAGCATGAGTTACAGTTGGTAATGGGTTCTCTTGTTGGTTTTAGTATATGTAAGGGTGGTTATAGATTCGTTATTGTTGATTTAACCCTTAAACGTCAAGGTAAGCCCCATGGGCTTATTTAAAAGGAATAATTGGAGAAAAAAGTTTCATTTCTCAACCAAATCAAGCGAGACTTGTTGCGTTGGAAAGCTATTGAAAAAGCGATCTAGATTCCAAATTTTCGCCTCATTTGAGAGATTGTGGAATCGTTGGTAAGCAATCAAAGTTATCAAATTGAACAAGTTTTGAGGTTGGGGCAACTGAAGTTCAACAGTCCCGCAGTGCTACAGTGCTAGCCAGCAGTGCACTGCAGAGCCGTTTCTGCCAACAACAACAACAAAAAAAAAAAAAAAAAAAAATCGCCTCCAAAAATTTAGATTCCTTCCGGGCTGCCCCGTCCAGGCCCTCTTGACGTTTAAGGGTTAAGCATCTTTAATGTGTGCAGTACAAGTCTTCTTTGGACAGAAATAACTCTACCTATGTGATGTGAATGGGATGTGTCATACTTCAACTGAACTTTGAAAATTTATAACTAATTCATTCTTCATCCAAAAATTATGTTTCAACTTGTGTTGGAATCTATTTCTTCTTGCCTAACTCTAAAATAATTTTTTTTTACTAAACAATATCAATGTCTCATATCCGTATTTCTTATTCAGTTAGGAATGGGGTAAGCACCTTAGGGTTTAGGTGGGTTTCGGGTTTGCGGGATTGATCGAGATGGGGAAGAGAGGACAGAGAGCCTCGGAGCGCACTCTCGTGTGCGCGATTCAAGCCCTCGTAGGTCTCGAGCTGCTCGTTGAATTGCGAAACGATCTCTCAATACGCGGCGTTCTCGATGATTGCGACAACGCTATGAAGTATGCTATTCTGGATGTGTTTTTTTTAGCCATTTTCTGGCAAGTAATTTCGCAACGTCGTTTTTTTCTGATTCTAGCTTTTGCTTGCTTGTTACAGTTTGATCATCAAAGAGGCGATCATCGAAGACGTCGAGGTGCACAATTTTTGTCTGCAGTTTTCCCATTATCTGTAGTTGCACCTCTCACGAGTTCAAGATTCAGGGTTTTTTGAAAATTTCTTTGTGCTGGCAGGGGGTTCAGACGCAGCTCCCACTTGTGTTTCTAAGAGGTAGCAACATTCGCTTTGTGCATATCCCAGACAATGTGGACATCATGAAACTTGTGGAAGACAGGGTGAGTGTCGATGCTGATTTAGGGTTTAGGGTTTAGGGTTTTAAGAGAATTGTATTGAGGAATTCTGTGTGATGCGATTGGTTTAGGGTTTGGGATCATGAGTTTTTGGAACATCTTTCTGTTGCATTCTGTTTTTCCTTTTCTGGCGCCTTACAAGTGCAAACATGCTATTACTTTGCACTTGAGATCTGAGTGACAATTGAGTTAACCGAAATCAGAACAGGTGTTCTGACCCCCAAAATATCTATGCCCTCTTTGAGTGTAACCGAAATCAAAGCAAATAGTGAACTCAATACCCTCCAACTTCAATTTTAGACACGAGCTCCAAGTTGTCAGAGACAACTAATCAATCCAATCACCTAATTATATCTCAAGTTAGCCACATGCCTTGCCATTATCTCAAATTGGATGTGCGCCATTGCCTCCAAGCCTTGGCTCTCTTTGAACTCACCTTAGTCTCAGTTTTGCCTCTTTTGTGACGGGAAAACTAGTTCACTCTCCTTTCTGTTTTGAATTCTTTGAAAACCATGCCAGTTTGCTTGGCTGCCTTAGATACAGGTCAAACTCACCTCACCTAAGATGTATTTTCTCTTCTTTTCGGTTAACTCTTATGTTCCTGCACAACAGCGTCTAATGCTCGATCAAGCTGCTACTGCCTACATGGGGAAAGGAGCACCAGCGCCAAAGCCTCCTCCAAGTGTTGTAACTGCTTAAGCATGGTCTTGATGAGGTAAGTGACCCCAATGCTTTGTTTGTTTCTCACCAAATTGGAGAATATTTTTCATCATTCTTTTTCATCTTTCCACACACTGATGTTGAAATGCATGCTTCAAGAGATTTCTGATGTGATTGAATTTGTGCTTGTCGCAAACATTCATATGATATGATACTATTCTTCTTGGACTGTTATCACGTGCTCCTTCGTTGATCTGATTGAAGAATTGTGATCCAGGTTGTGTTCTAGAGGGGCTTCAAATTCTTGTTTCAAATATGTGGGGAACTTCAGCATCAACAATCTTTCGCCTCATAGTAAAGTTGCTGAAGTTGTAACTCATACTTTTTGAGCATTTTGAAATAAGTTTCCTGTAAGTTTTCTCATGTTTTTAAAATTTTGAACCATATGTCGCAGTAGACTAGCAGTGAACAAACATATGATGTACTTGATAAGATTGTGATTGTAAAGAAATCCAGTGTTTTTTTGATGAGATATTTTTACGAGCAATTGCATTGTGCTTGCCACTGTTGCATAAATTCGCATGGTGATGCAACCATTGTTGTCGTGTTCTCACACTTTGGATGAGGGCCTCATCAATTTCAATAGCAATTTCAATTTGGAATACACCCATACAAAAAGTTTTTTTGGTGCCTGTAGTCCAATTGAAGGATGGGTAATAACCACAGAATGATTGCATGGGTCATTATAGGTTAACCCCTACCATCCATTTTTTGGGCAATGTACTGATTTCATCCGTCATACACTTTTTGCAAGGAAAAGAACATACCACAAAATTCTATGGCAAGATAACTTTGTGCACATGTGATCCCAATAAAAAGGGGGTGATTTGTGAAATTTTTATGCCTCATTTTATGTTGTTATACACCAAAAATTTCAAAGATTTTAGTGTAAATGTGCTCTTGAAAAAATAACCTCATAAAGTTAATCATCCAAAAATTCTCCAAAATTCACTACACTTAGGGCCTCTGTATACTAGATGAGAGAGGCCGTGAGGAGAGAAATTTCAGCCGATGAGAAATTGGTCTTCTCGATTTCTAGGCCTTCCATTGCTGAAATTTCTCTCCTCACGGCTTCTTGCCTCTAGTGTAAAAAAGCTATTAGAGGATGGCCACCCATGCCCTCCCATAATCTCACACTCAAGAACTTGATGAAAAGTGCTAAAGGCCCTTCAAAAACATAATAATTATGTGAGCACACTCAAGAATTTGGAACTAAATCAAACTTTATAAATAAAAAAAGTATATAGGGGGTTGAAAATCACATGTTTGCAAGTTGTTACGTAATATTTGGAAGTGACCTCCCCGAGTAAAATTGTTGGTTTAAAGGCATTCAAGTTTGATGGCCTTGAACATTTGGGGCCTAGAAATATAGATATTAGCATTTACGAAATATAAACATAGTACCATGCAAATTTTTTGTAATCTCTTCATTGTAAAAATATTCCTTTTTGAAGAGTACATTCATACTTTGCTCTTGACTTGATTCATCAAATGATCAATTCTAAATTCAAGTTCATAACATTCTTTAGCATCCCCATTGTTCACCCATGGAAATCAACATTTTGTTTTAGGAATCCTAATCTTTTAAAGCATCAAAGCCATCTTTAGCTAGCTTTGATTCTACAAAAGATTACGATTCTTGCAATTATTCTGGTTTGTTAAGGGTGAACCAGTGTTTTTCTTTTTTTCTTTTTTTTGGCTTTGTACTGCTATTTATCTTGTAATATAACCACGATGTATTGTCTTTGACTACACTTGGTTTTTTGCAGTTAAGCAGTACTAGCTTTGGCTTGCTTTAATTTAGCGCCATATGATTATCAAGTTAATGGACCAGAGTTGTTTGGCTTTCTTTCAACCATGTCACTAACTTACCTAAGTAGTTGAGTTTTCTACCAAGTTAGTGAATGTCTTGATTATGTTGGCTTGCTTTAATTTAGCGCCATATGACTATCAAGTTAATGGACCAAAGTTGCTTGGCCTTTTTCCAACCATGTCACTAACTCACCTAAGTAGTTAAGTTTTCTACCGAGTTAGTGAGATGTCTTGATTTTGTTGGCTTGCTTTAATTTAGCGCCATATGACTATCAAGTTAATAGATCAGAGTTGCTTGGCCTTCTTCCAACCATGTCACTAACTTACCTAAGTAGTTGAGTTTTCTACCCAGTTAGTGAATTGTTGTGATTACGTTGGCTCTAAAATCCCTCCGTTCCCTCCCTACTCAGACAATTAATTATTCTAGCCTGATTAAGGGGGTTTTGAATTCTTACCTAAGTTTATTAAATGGCCGCCTCAGGGTTGGTGCCTTCAAGGCCAGCCTGCGTGCGTGCATGCATGCACCAGCGAGCCTTTTTTAAACCCTCGCCCAGCCTACAATCCTCACAGTCTTTAGCCGATCCATGGCTCCTTTGTCACTGTGAGTTTCTTGCTCTTCTTCACTGAAGGTTTCTTGCCCTTGGTAATTGTGTCTTGTGCTTGGCGACGTTGTGTGATGGGAGTGTCGGAGTTATAGTAATTTTGGCCTGGAATTTCGAAAGCTGCTTGGACAAGCCTACACTGCTCTCCAACATGGAGGGTTCGCCTTTATCGAGCCAGGTTCATGAAGTTTTGTGATTTGATTGACTATCTATGTTTTTTTTGCTTTGTTGTATGTTGATTTTGGTTCATGGACTTCTGATTGCAATAACACGCTGAAGCTACCTGAAGACACCTCGTATGCGCATTCTAACCCCCGTTTGTGGCGTTGGATTGTATGGGTACAGGTGAGGGTGGCTTCCTCTTGTTCTTTCCTTCTGATTCTACAACAAATTGCGCAAGAATTGTGGAAGAATGGTTTCTTCCCTTTAAGCTTTTAGGAATCGTCATACACAGTGTGCTTTTATGCAGAGCTTTTGTGACTCTTTGTAAAGCTTTTTGTACCTTTTATGCAAAACTTCTGTTTATTATGTTTAGAACCTTGTTGCTCAATTACTTGTATATCTCAGTTCATGAAAGGCTTATATTGAGCTTTCTTGATTTTTGTCTTAAAAAGCCTTGTCTTGATGTGACTATGCTCTGGAAGCTCCATGCTTTGCATTGCTTTATTGATTTTTGTCTTAAAAAACCTTGTCTTGATGTGACTCCGCTCTGGAAAGCTCTATGCTTTGCACTGCTTTATACTAGTTTTATTCCTTGCCAACCTAATATAGCTTAGTTTAGATAAAGACATTGAATTGATATGCTCTGAAAAGAGATGTTCCGAAAAAGCGCTTTTTTTTCTGGCTATTATTCGCCATAGTGCTACAAATAAAAATCTCTGGTAATTCGCCTTAGAAGAATATCATTGCCTTTTCAACCCAAAATGCCATATGGCAAACCTCGTCCAGGTTTGTGTGCCAGGTGAGCTTTGGATAAAGAAAACGTGACCTTCGACATCGCTAGGCCCATTCAAATAATAATAAATTAAACCAGACCCATTCAACGAAAAAGGGTAAAGGGTACGTGACCTTTGACCTTTGATCATTGAGATGAAAAATAATTATTTAAATAGCCATGTCAAACATTGAAATCTCAATGAAGTAGCCATGTAAGCGTTTGGCTCAAAACAAAACAAAAATTCACTGGGGACAAATATTATGTTGTTACACAAGACCTAAGACTCCAAGCTTGTTTTAACAAGTATTGGATGAAAGTCATCCATACTGGGACGAGATTGCAGGAGCCATTCGTTTTCATTCGGTCTTTGTAATCGGTAAACAACACAATCCTCTGTCTGCAGAAATGATGATGCACGTAACTTACAGTTGGTTATGTGCTGCAGCTTTTGACTCCTGGCCCTTGCAAATTGCCACCTCACCCTGCGCTATCACCAATGAAAACCATTCCAGGGCTCCATTAATATTTAAAATAAATAAATCTTCCCAATAAATATACACTGCAGGAATGAGTTTGATTTGGCAGGAGCTCTTGAAGCCAAGTGGCTGCATTTCCCCAACTTTGAGGACAAATCCAACAAGGAGCTGTCCTTTTTTCCCAATCCATATATGGCCGACATAATTTACCCTTGCGTCGGTCTCCCGGAACTGAAAACTCAATCAAACCCATCAATCCATCAACTTTAGGATATGGGGCCTGAAATGGCCCTCTCTTTGTTGTATTCATCCGTTCAAAGCAGCTTCCTGGGGTGTATTGGTTTGCACGCAAACTTACAATCCAAACGCATCTCTATAGGAGAACATTTACAAATATTTAAATATTTAATTGAATTTTCTCAGTGGAATATTTGCCTAGAGCAATGTCGTATTCTACGTATTCCTTATGAATTTGTATGTCAGAGCATTACACCCTTCAAAGCAAATCCCCACTAAAACTTGAGCCGAAGAAAAGAATCTCTTAATCTCCTAAATGAGCCTTGTACAAATTTAGTGCATAGTATAATAGAGCATTTGCAACAAAGCACCCTTTTGAAAACTGAATCGACACTTAAATTCTCTTATTTAAGTAACGAAGGAATACCATATTTTTGGGACAACCGTATCATTGCCACGTATACTTAGTTTCTAATTGTAAGTGACTCCGGTCCCATTGCAAAAGAGTGTTGGCACCCATTTCTCTATTGTGCTATGTATATTTCAGCTCCAATATCTTAAAGGGGTTAACCTCTAAACGTCTAAAAGTACCTTTGCAATTAGTAGAATACGGTGTATTTTTTTAGTATTTAGAATGGATACAGACCTTTTATAGGTTTGAGTTCAACACAAAAGTCGAAATTTACATCAATGCGGTTCTAGTGAGCTATTGAGATCCCAATTTAAAACTTCTTGTTCGTAGCAAATGCCAATTATACAACCACGTATCTACTATCCCCATGGGACATTTAGGAGTTAATTTCATATCCATAAGCTCTTTGGATGGAATCACTCGGTTGATCCACCCTAGCTACAAAAGTTGTGGTTCAAATGTTCAAACAGTTGTCGTCTGAAAGTTTGGATGTAACGAAGATCCAAGGACATATTCGATCCACCTGTGACAACATCATCATGGCGGCCATGCATCATATGGGAAAAAAAAGCGTGCATTGGGTAAGTCCTTTTCTAAGGTCGCCAACAAAAGCGTCGACTTTTTACTGTGGAATAACAGTATTGATACTTTGATGCTTGGAAGTTGGAGGCCAAGCCATTGCTTGTGGCTCATCTTTGCCCTTTTTCCAATCTTCATCCACTCGGATTTGGTATTCCATTCACATCTTGGATGAACGGACTTCAGTTGGTCTGGTAATTGGGTGCAGTGTCCATAACTGATTTCTGTACTGCTCACTCGGACGAATTCTAAACATGATGAAGTGTTGGAGCTTTTCATACAAATTTTTGCGTGTAGCCGAAGTACCAAAGTACCATAGATTGGTCGCCAAATTATTATTTTTTAATAAAAAACGTAAAAAATCAAAAAAGTTAGAAAGACCAATTTATAATAAATGAATACATTGTTTTTAGTTATAGTTTGCTATTTCTAAGCTATTTTGAACCATTTTTAAAATAAGATTTCTCAGAAAAGAGGGTCAATTAAATTCAATTTTTAAGGTACAAACTTTATTTTTCAAAAAATTATTAAATAGTTAAATTTTCACACAAATAATTTCGTGTACCTTATGTTTTTTCATTCGCATGAAAATTTAGACAATATTTGTTTGTAGGGTGGCGATCCAGGTATGGTACTGCGGTAGCAACCAATGATATATCATTCTATAATCGATGCGGATGGAAAATGATTAAATGGCTGAAATCGTTGTATGCAAATAAAATTTTGATAATAAGAAAAGTTAATTTTTTAAAATTATTTCAAATGTAACAGATTTTAAGGAAGAAAACCTAGAAAGAAAATAAAACAAGGTGTTCAAAATAGTCAAAATTTGGCAATGAAATGAAAGACTAACTTGAATTATGTGAACTTGAAAAATATTTGTATAATAGCTATTTCGTTTATTTTCCCAACATTTCACACTAATTCATATTATGTGGTCAACCTAGTATCATACATTCTGAAATTTAAATTTTCATCATTTAAATAAGGCAATCTAAGGAGTGTAGGTCCATTCATGTTTCACAATGAAAAAATTTATAATGCATTAAACAAAATTATGAACCCTTGAGAGGGCTATAAGAGGAAGGCAATAAGTAATGAATAAAGTGCCTGTTCGTAATGTCAATGACCCAATGCCCACCGGACAAAGGGACATTGGAACAATACTACTCTCCCCTTTTGAGGATGGACACTATAGTAACCAAAACAAAGTAACAGTAACAGTAACAAAGGAAAAAAAAATGAAGTAATGATGGGTGGATGCTAGTTTGTATAAAGGTGTGTTTAGTGTAAAGTTTTATCACCAAGTCATGAGTTCTTTGGTTGGTTGGTGAAGGGCGTTGTATCACGATTATGTGGTCTGGGTTCGAAACCAATTGGGTTCATTGAGTAGTGGTGTGATACACATGGCCGTTTAAAAAAGGACATGTAATCCATTGTCACTCTCATTGTTTTGCGGGCAATGTCACGGGCCTTTGAATTAAACAAATTCCTAATGTACAATGGCTAGCTTTATAAAAAGAGGTGGAGTTAGTTTTCTCTCTCTAAATGTTTTTCACCTAGGTCACATACATTCTTATTATTGAGGTTATAAAAATTATTTTCCCTTGCTCTCATGGTTTGCTTTCCATTTCTACGCTAGTCACATGAATAATATCCTCCTAGTCCCATAAATAATTGTCGACATTTTTTCTCCCAAAATAATTGTCCTATGACATCAATGACACAAAAATTACATATTACTATTGAAGATAGACCATTTTTCTAGTACCAAAACAACTTCTTTTAGAGAAAAGAAAAGCTTTAAATTTATCTAATTATAGATTAATTAAAAAAACAAACTAGCACAATTATGTCCTCCGTTCGGGTTGTGAATTCACTACATTTGGAAACGAGTAGAGGTTAGAAGTAGAGCAAAAAGGGAGGTTAGATGGGCTTCTTTCCGGTTAACTCAAATTTCTCAAATGCAATTGAAGGTCCAACTCATCACAATGAGAAGGTCCAGGTGGCAGCTGACTAGGCTAACTGAATGGCTGTTGTCACTCCAGGATGGTCACATCTGCCACGTGGTCAGGCAGTGATGGAGAAGGCCAAGTGGCTAGGCACAAGCCTGGAATGGTTTTGCCAATTGGATGAAATGGAATTTTGGATGGTCCAGCAGAGGCCAATCCCAGGGACCAACAGAATTCCAGCAATAAAATTGGGGCGTATAACTTAGAGTTATCAGCGGTCGCCCGTACCACACAAGTTGGAATCTCATATATTATTTTAAGTGAAGTGGGAGTGGAAATTTCTGGTGCCAACTAATGATAGGCAATAGTCGCCCACTGTTCATGCGAATTATGCCCTACCCGTCCACCATTCAATTCAATTGGGATTCATCACACGGTTCCACATAGAATCTGTATCTTGGGCTTCTGTGGCTTGGAAAGAATATCAACATATGACCTCGTCTGTCTGTCATGTGCCCATGCTCATGTTTGTGTCGTTCTCATCAGCCCATGGGTTGCCACCAGTGATCCCAAAAGGGCTAAAATTAGCTGGATTTCTATGAAACAAAATTCTTGCGCTACTAAAATAACTATACCTAAAAGCGTCCACCACTCCACCTTACCAACTGAGGCCCTCTTTACACTAGAAACGAGAAGTCGTGGAGAAAACCGGCCAAGGGCCATGGCTCATTCTTGAGAAGCCAAACTTCGAATTTGACGTCCTTTGGATATAGTGTAAAGTGAGAAGAGGCTACAAAATAAAATACCGGTTTTAAAAAGTAAAGCTCTTACATATTTCTTAAAAAATAAAAAATGATTGGTTGTGAGAATTTTGGCTTGACGGCCCCCCGGAATTTGCGTTAGACCCACCTCTTGAGGTGGGCTTGACGGAAAATCCGGGGGCCTTCAAAAATTTCTATTTTTCTTGCCACGAAGGACAAAAGTGTTTTCCATGTCATTTTCTCCTCCTTTTGTCCCTTGGACTGAAAATTTCAAGTGTAAAGTGACCTTCCTTGGTCTTCTCGATTTCTACGCATCCCATTGGCTGAAATTTCTTTTCTCACGGCCCCTCGCCTCTAGTGTAAAGAGGGCCTAAGCCTATTTACACACATACAATAGAAAATATTTTTAGGGGTCTTAATAGCAAGTTCAAGAGGTATCCAACGCACTTTAGCATGCATTATTTGGACACCATATGAATACGTTATGAATTTCCAAAGTGCTAACTATAGGTTAACCTTAAAGCAACCCTAAACTCTGATGTTGAGATTGTGCACATTCTCATCAATAGTAGGGTATCAGAATCTACTTAGTATGGAAGATTGAATCCTAAACGTCTCAAGCTTTTTTGGGCTTAAACCCATCATTGCTTTTGATGTGTTATAACTTGAAATGTAAGTGAGGTGTAGAAATATCAACCATACAATCTTATAATATACATGTTGTATATCATGTGGATCAATTTTGGAGTCATTTGGCCATATAGATTGCAAGATCATAGTGTTTTAGTGTGAAAAAAGATGATGAAATTTTCCTGGCAACACAGTTAGAGGTGAAATTCGTTTTCAAGATTACTCAAATGAAAAAACTTTCAACAATAAAGTAGTTCAAAATCATCATATGAACACATTGGTACCAAAAAAGCCTCATGAAAAAAATTTAATGTGCCCTAAAATGGCCTTGCAATGTCAAAAAGTTGCCCGAAATGTGACCCATTTGAACCGAAAAGCAAAAAGTGTCCAAACTAGACCTGTGCACTAAAATGACTCCCAAACATTGATAACAACATGGATTAACATGAAAGTTTTATCATGATAACTAAATTTCAAGGGGAATCCAATCCAACAAGTTTTATTGAATTTGGACATGGGATGAAGGAGATACAAACTCTCAAAGTTGCAGCCATCAAAATGCACTTAACCCCTAAACGTTCTCACCCTTTTCAGATTTGGCAGTTTTTCAAAAATGCATTATAAAATGCAACTAAGAAGAATATTTTCAAGTTTATGAATGAATAAAAGTTGTACATTATGCATATAGTTGTATTTTATCCATACAGTTAGATTTGCGATTGCTATCACCAATATTTGTGTATTGAATTTCAAACTTAAAATTCAACACTCTTGTGTAATATGATTACGAATAAGATATTGACAATCCAATAATGAAATTTGTTGGGATGGGTTGAAATGTAACACTCTAAATGTAGTAATTTTTGGAAAAAATTTGGTTGCTTAGTTTAGTAGTTGACTTTTTTAAGAGCACTTATAGACTAAAATCTTCAAAATTTTGGGTGGAACACTACAACATGAAACGAGGCATAACTTTTTCACAAATCATCCCCTCTCTAATCGGATCACAAATGCACGGAGCTAACTTCCCATAAAAGTTTCATTAAAAATTCCACACTGCAAAAAGTGCATAATGGATGAGAAATCGGACTTCAAATTTGTACATCATGCAAAATATGCATGGTTGGGCGGTTATGTGTTAAACTGTCGAAAAATAAGATACCTACTTTCAAATGATCACCAAAAAAAAATTAATACATCTTGTATTGATCTGAAATTTTTACCACACATTCCATACAACATGCGGTTTGTTTTTCCAAAATTTCATTAAAATCGGACACGTTTTGCAAAAGTTGTAGCTCTTCAAAGGTGAATGTAAGCCCAAATTCGTCCAAAATGTGGACGTCGAGACGGTTAGGGGTTAAGAAAAGGGTGGCTTAGGTAAAATATAGACATTTGCTAAAAAATTGACAAATTTTTATAAGTCAGTAGACAATTTGCTGCATCATTGACTTTGGAGGTAGTATCAATAACAACCAATTAAAACTTCATTAGCACTTGACAACTAATAAGAACTCTCTAAATATATTTCACGAGAATATTCTTTTCTTTTCTTTTCTACTTCTACATACTTGGGTAGCAAAAGTAGTTAACCTTCTGCATAGGTGGTAGTATATTGCACTAAATACTGCAAATTAGCCGTGGGATCACAAGTTGCCACATGTGATGCAAATTGGGAGGCCACCGGTTCATTACACTACTCTACATTTTGCTAATAGTGCCCCACCCACACTAACTATTTACTAAAGGCTATAACTTTTTACACTATGAATTTTTTTATCAAAAGAAAAGATATTGAAACCTATACATGTAGGAAGAACTCTATAACTTAATTGGTTAAAATATTCATGTTGTGTAAAAAGTGTAGGTGGGATCATTAGCAAAAAGTAGTCTACTTATCCCATTTAGTGAAGGTGGGTTTATAGTGAGTGTGGGAAATTAGTATACTACATACTAAATACCATTATGAAGTAGAATTAGGGTGATATGAAGATTTCAGCCACTAAGAAAAAATCGAACCCTCACTAATTTTGAGATTTAACCCTCACTAATCACGACATGCACTAAATGGGATAGTCAATATATTGCACCCTGCCATCAAGGTCGAAAAGAACTGATTGTAGTAAGAAGAGAAGCTCAAATATTAAGAAATTTATGTCCAAAAATATAAAAACCTGATTATGACTTTTCATGCATGAGATTAGTCAATTATCAACATCAAGTCATAGTGATCTTATAACTACTCAACAAACCCCACACTTTGATAAACTCCCACTCACAATCACTTGTAGAGCTTATGATTTAGCCTCGGGGTGCACTGTACTAAACATGCAAGAGTATACGTGAGTGCACATAAGGGTCTTAATTTGAACATTGCCATATTATGTATACATACAATAAACACATTTAGAACTGAAAATATTCACGTATACTTACACTAAACGTATATTTAAAACGGAATATATTTGTATACAAAGGTATTTAGACATGTAACCTCTCGTATACAAGGGGGTTTTTAGAAGGGGTCATGAACGCACGTGATTCTCAAACATAATGTAGACTGCACCCCCCGGGGATTTAGAAACTACCAAGAGAAAAAACAAAACTTTATAATTATAACAAGCTACCCACTTTCAATAACTCAAGTTTAATTTTACATAATTATTTGTTTTCAGCTATTGGCTACCCCGTGTTGTATCTAGTTACTATAGCATCTACTGTGAGGAGGAGGAAGTAGTCTTGCCGCGATGGTCCTTTGTCTTGTGGACGTTGTAACATGGGTGATTTGAGCAAAAATTCTATTCTCTCCTACCTCGACCCCGACCTTGGGAAAGGACCAAAGTTCCTATTATTACTAGTTCATATTGACACTTTGTGGACCTCAAGTGAGTATGTAGGTTGTATAATACCATGCAATTCTCAATTGTTCACCCCCATTGCTACTCTAAAAATCATCGATCACTATATATGTAATTTGGAGATGACACTAGAGGTTCAAAAATCTATGGAATTGTAAACCGTAAATTGGTTTGGGAAGGTAATCAAATCTACTTTCATGGCATGATAAACTTTGAGGGTTTGGGATTGTCAAACCATACAACAACAGAGCTTTTTATGATACACTATGTACAATGAAGTGCTACCATCATCAGAACTTGTGACAAGTATCATACTGAAAGACATTCTAGTAAAGAGAACTTCAAAGGTCTCCGTATTGATATATTTGTAAGGTAATTGAACAAGTTTGACCAATACTTCTTTCTTGTTTGGCCCCAAGTCATTTTGTCATGTATGATTTTGAGGCATTGGAAAAACATTCTACTTATCTATCCACAACAAGTCGGGTGACCTTCAAATCTATGAAAAAATCCTACTATTAAGCTTGAGAAATTTCCAAAAGCTTGAGAAATTTGATTGTTTACAACTTACTCAATAGCCAAATGGAAGCACCACTGTGGCTTACAAGAATGAATGCTAGAAACCATACAAAAACATTCATGACAAAAAGATTTGGGACTGAACAAGAAAGAGGTATTGGTCAAAAAAATTCAACTACCATTCAATCATATCAATATAGAGACCCTTGAAGTTCTCTTTACTAGCATGTCCTTTTGTATGAATCCCATCACAAGTGTTGATGCTGGTAGCTCTTCTTGGTACGTAGTATCATAAAACATCTATTTTTGTATGATTTGACTACTCCAATGTACAAAAATAAACATGCCATCAAACTAGACATGATTGCTTTCCCAACCCAATTTGCCGTTCAAGCTTGTAATGTCATTTTGAAATTGCAAGCATAGTGTAGATTTTTTTCATCCAAAGGGGATGGATGAATAAGAGTTGTTTGGTACTGTACATATGGTCATATGCTAGATTTTTTTCAATTTTCAAATTAAATTGACCATTAAAATTTGAAAAATAACAAATACAAAGTGAATACTAAGTAAGCCCGAGATGGTTCTACTACCGTTTGTTGATGGCAGTTCTGACACAAAGTAATTTAAAATTTTAAGAATTTGCCACGTATCGCATTCTAATAGGTTGTGACGCCTGAAAGAGTCAATTTGGCAAGTCAAAAAGTTGACGTCAACTTACGGTAATTGTATCACATCCAGTGCTACCTTGTTGGTGCCTCATGTTGAAGGTGCTTTAACCCTTAAATGTCTACACTACAATTACCTAGTCAAATCTCACCAATTCCTCACATTTCAAAATATACTATGTTTTCTAATGTTTTTCTCATATAAGGTATTGTTAAATCAATTTATCTTGATTTTTTCATAATTATTTAAATAAATAAATAAGTTATAAGATTTTTCAAAGTTCTTTTCTTGTAAAAGTCATAGTAATTACAAAAAAAAAATAGTATGAAATTTTTACAGTATTCATACTATGAATAATATAAAAATCATAGTTTTAACAATTTTGTAGAACGGTAAATTGGATTAGAAAGTAGAAGGTAACCCTCACACTTTCTTATACTTTGGGACCCTTTTCATTTGAAATTAGAAACTAGAAAAAAATCAAGCTGACTGAAAAAGATCAAGCTCCTTGTACGCTCAAGGGTTAATATTTTGTAAGTTTTACGTTGTTAGGTTCAGGATCAAGGATCCAGGGTTCATGGTCAATGTCAGTGTTCTTCACATGAATAGTTTTTCCTCACACGGACCAAAACTACAAGGTAGGTTGGGGTCAAAGAAGAACAACAAGCTGCATATTACTCAAGCTTACTGTGCGCAGCTGCAATTTCAAGCTGACTTCTGGTCTCTTTTAGCCCCATAACTTGACTTTTGAAAACAATTCTCATTCATAGACGACATGTTTCCGATCACCTTAACCCTTTACTGCCCAGCTGACCACATTATGGTCACTACAACGTCCGAAATGTAAATAAGGTAGAGGTGCCAGAAACCGTGCAAATTTCAGATTTGCTTACTTAAGACAGTGGTGGAAAAAGTTTAGAATTTTTTAATGGTATGCAAAGTCAATACAAATCCATCCCCAAAAAAAACATATATTTCGAGTAAGTCTATAATTTCTTGTGAATTTTTGACTGTGGACTCATAGAGTGGCCATAAACCGTTCATAGGGTCATGGTTTTCATGACAGGTTGGATTCTCAAAATAAAGCGCTTCTGCACCAATCAGAAGCACTCAAATTTTCCAAGCATGGACGGAATTAGTGCTCTCTTGGGCACTTTCTGAAACCAGGTTGGGTGTATTTATGGGACCCAACCCTGACGCCTATTGGACGGTTTCAAGACCCGCACAGTTTTCTGCACCTCCACCTTAGCAGAGAATCCGTGAAGAATTGGAACTTCAGTTTTGAAGTTCAGATTTGCGCTTATACATTACACACCTTCTAGAAAAAGAAATTTTCAATTTGGAATCGCACAACTATCAAAATACCTATCAACAAAACACGAAAATACTGCAAATACTTGAAAATACAGTAAATACTTACAAATAGAGCACATGTACTATGCGGTATTTCTTATGTTTGGAAGTTTGTTATCTTGTTTTATTTTTTTGGATTGTGTTCTCTTCTTCATCTTCTATTAGTGTGTGTAATCCGATCTTGACTAATGTACCCACTCCTGTCAATTTTCAACGTATAAAATTTTATCCTAAACCGTATATGGATAAGTCACTTTCACTTGTAAAATCCACAATAATTATGTGTGAATCTATTTTTGATATGAAAGATTGCAACGGAGAGGTGTTGACATAGGACATAGCTGAACTTCTCTCTTTTCATTTTTGAAAATTTAACCCAAGTTCTATTTAACTTTGAAGTCACACACCCCCCAAAATCTCATTTTTGAGCGTGCATTATACCATTCAAATACATACTATAATCTTTCAATCCCACCGTTGAATGATTCTCAAATTTTAATAAAATGTGTGCTCTCAAGTTGAGAATAGAATTGTACGGCTACTTCCTAATTTAATCCATTCTATTTTTGGTAGTCTCAATCACAATGGGAAAAAAAACTGAAATCCAGTGCCCTGAGCTACAGTACCCTGGGCACTAAAGGGTTAATCAGTTCAACATACTTCCAGTGGAGTAACAAATAGGCAAATAATTTTGAAGTGTAGGGAAATAGATTTGAAGAAGGTCACATATTTTTGAACAAATTTTCGGGCAATATTGAATTTACTACGAATTTTCAAAGTGAAGATTCTCTCCAACCCGTTCTCGCAACATAGGCTGACCTATTTCCAAGAACTGTAAAACTAAATTTCGAGAACACATGATATCATACTAACTCGGTAACAAATTTCTATTCTCGGCACCAACCATTCCATATTAAGAAGAAACATGTTTCCATCACCATTTACGAATGAATTCAAAAATAATGCAGGCTGCTTCACGGAAATAGGTCGCCCTATATTGCGTGATTAGGGGCCTAATCGGAAAAAGGTCGTCTACCTTAAGTTAGGCTGGAGCTCAACATTCAAAGACTTTCGAAACACACAACAGCAAGACATTGATATGATGTAAGCTTAGACTTGTACTAAGCTTAACCCTTAAAAAGGACCTTAAGGTCATTAGGTGGCTCCTGTTTTTTTCAGTAATTTTGAGTAGGTTTTATGTAGATATTTTTTGGTTAATTAAAAATAAAATAAAATCAGCATATGTAATATTCTTCACTAATTCCAGTGATATAAAATTTGGTTCCATTCAAATTATAATATTTACAGTATGATGGTTTAAACTTGTCATTTTAAACCCATGAATCCTTGGTCCTTTCGGGGTTAATAATAACACTATCATTCATCATCCCAAAACTTACTACAACCAGGCATTTGCTTCAAAAAAAAACAATGAAAAATTACAAACAACCTCAACACAAATGACATAAAATAAAAAGAGACCCAATGATTTTCTCAGATATTTTAATTTCTAGCAGGGATAACTAAAATTGAATTGAATTTAACTTTCAAAATTTTAATATATTGGATAAATTAATTCGTCTAAAACTATGCATTATTTTCATTTAGATCACCATGAATTAGTTCCATTCACTTTGATTGCTTTTACGCTATCTTACAACAAAAAGTTGTTTACGACACAAAAGTACAAGTATTGTAGCTTCCTAGGAGCTTGGTCAAAAAATAAATAATTAAAAGGGTGCCTAAATTTATGGGAAACTACTGACGTAGTTTGCTCAAATTTAGAATTAAAAAAAAGGCCAAAAATTATAATGGTTTTTTATATGTTACTACCCGATTTGAATATATTATTTTTCATGTTGCTTAACTTATTTTTGCACTTTACTTAAATACCAAGAAAAAAAAACTACCCAAGCTCCTTAGAAGCTACGGTATTGTCGAAGCTATTGACAAATTTTAGAATAATAAATCTTAGATGACTTGAAGATTTTGCAAGATATACTAAGTTTGAGCAAGTCTCAATACAAACTAGGTTTCTTTTTTCTTTTTTCTTTTAATTTGTCAAAATGTGACACATGACATCATGTGGAAAATGTATTTTTTATCCAGTATTTTAAAAGGCATAGTATTTTTCAATTTTTTCAATTTACTTTTTCGGTACTATAGGCGACCCATCAACAATCAACTTCCCCCAATGAACCAAGGGGGGCAACCTTCTGAAGTGGTACAGTAGGCCCTCCCAAACCTCCGGCCTAAAAAGGCTCTCGAAACCTAGATTCTTCCGCCCGCCGCAAGCCTGAAATCTACCTCCGACAACCATCCCCATCTCCAAATCCACCAATCCTCAAAACCACAACCTCCCTAGATTCCATCCCCGTAGATTCTACACCGTCTCCAATCCAAATCCACCAATCTGGAAAATCACACCATCCCTAGATTTCAGTCCCGTAGACTCCACACCAAAATGTCGGAATTCGTCGGGGAGCCCTTATCAAGCCCGCCGTGGCTCTCCAGAAGGGTAGAGACAGAGAGCCAGAGCCAGAGGTTCGCGAGCCAGGGGATTGTAGGTGCGTTGCCGCATCCTCATCCACAGCCGCGGCGCAAGCATTTCCGAGCGGATTGTCAGATTGCGGTTCGAACGAGGGCTTTGTGAGCCACGCGCGAGGGGGAACGGCGCCGGGATTGCGATTCGAACCAGGGCTTTTGAGCAACGCATGAGGGAGAACGACATGGCCGGGCCTCACGGGACGGAGTCGCTGGCCGCAGCCTGTTCCACGGGCGGATTGCAGCAGCAGCAGAATCGAGGACAGCGGCAGAAGCTCTTCGCGGAGCGAGTCATGCCGCCCGCAGTTTCGTATTCGTCTTTTTCGGACCGCGGACGGAGACGCAAGAACACGGCCGGTGTCGCGAGTGTCGCCAAAGCTATGGCGCCGGAGTTCGGGTTATTAGGCAGCCTCGTTCCCACGGAAGCTGAATTTCGGTCAGTGCCTTCTTTTGCTTTTTGTTGATTCTTTCTTTTGCTTTCCATTTGATTGTTTGGAACGATGACCTGACTCTTAATTAATTGTGTGTGTGTGTTGTAGTGAGGTTCTTGGTCTTGTGTCTGAGGAGGAGGCTGTGAAGGAGAAGAAGAAGAGTAAGAAGATTGTTTTCAAGGGTTTCAAGTTTAAAGTTGCGAACGCGTCCTTGCGGAGGTTGATAAGTGGCGCTATTGCTGGTGCGGTCTCGAGAACGGCAGTGGCGCCTTTAGAGACAATTCGGACGCACCTTATGGTCGGGACGAGCGGGAAAACTTCGGTAGCTAGTATGTTTCATACGATTATGGAAAGAGATGGCTGGCAAGGCCTGTTTCGAGGGAATGGCGTCAATGTGCTGCGAGTGGCGCCAAGTAAAGCAATTGAGGTGAGACTTCGTGATTCGCTTTGCTATGTACAGAATTCTTCAGTGCGAAGGGTGGTCTAATGATGGTTTTACTAGAATGAGTAATGTACCAGGTTGTTTACTTGCTTTTTGGTTCTCTTTTGCAGCTCTTGGCTTATGATACGGTGAAGACTTATTTAACGCCCAAGAATGGTGAAAAATGGTCTTTTCCACTTCCTCCGTCGACGATAGCTGGGGCTACGGCTGGTGTGTGCTCGACATTGACCATGTACCCTCTTGAGTTGCTCAAGACCCGGCTGACAGTTGAGGTTATTCTCCAGACGACCTAATCTTCTTTTATCAAAGTTTGTGTTTGTGTTGAATTGATGTTGACATTACTGAGAACATGGAGTCTTATCCTCTTACCGGTAGGTGTTGCTTTTGATGTTGTTGCGTCTATTAAGCCTTTTCAGCCAGTTTTGAAGTTGATCAGTGCACTAACTTATATCTCCACTTGCAGCATGGTATGTACGACAACTTGTTACACGCGTTTGTCAAGATTTGCAAGGAAGAGGGTCCCATGGAGTTGTACAGGGGGCTACTTCCGAGTCTCATCGGTGTGATACCATATGCAGCCATTAATTACTGCTCTTACGACACATTGAGGAAAAATTACAGGAGAATTGCAAAGAGAGAAGATATTGGTAACTTAGAAACCCTTTTGATGGGCTCTATTGCAGGAGCTGTTGCCAGTTCCGCATCTTTCCCATTAGAAGTTGCCAGGAAACAGATGCAGGTACATCTATACTCGGGATTTCAATTCTTTCATTGGAGTGTACGTATTAGGCGTTAGAGGCCTCTTTTTTGGGTGTAAATTGCTGAGCATCAGAACTTGTTAAGTATTGTTCGGTAGATCGGCGTTTCTAGAATTTTCAGTTTTCATTGTAGTGCGCTCAAATCTCTCGTCCAAAGCCATTACTTTACCAAATGGTTTTTTTTTTGGAACGTGGTTGGTGGAAGTAACTTTTGTTTGTCGGATTTTGCAGGTCGGTAATATTGGTGGGCGTCAGGTATACGGTAATGTATTTCACGCCTTATCTAGCATTGTGAAAGAACAAGGTATTGGAGGTCTTTACCGTGGGCTTGGAGCAAGCTGCATTAAAATCATTCCAGCTGCGGGTATATCTTTCATGTGTTACGAAGCTTGTAAGCGGGTTCTGGTTGAGGAACAGGAGAAGGCGAAGGCAATTGAGCAAGAGGCGAAATCGGCTGAGGAGATTAAATCATAAAACACCAACATACGCATTCTGATTTGATCTTCAACAGTATGCACCAACATTTTCTGAGAACTCATGGATCAGTAACAGCTGCCAGTGATGTCTGCATCCATCAGGTCCTCAGTTGTAACGGAGGATGAAAGGACCTACTCCGGAAAATTGCTACCTTTTCATGGTCTAAATGTTAGTGTGTAATGGGATGTACGTGCTGGTGGTGCTGGAACTGCGCGAATGAAGAATCCAAGCGTCACCTGATCCTGCGCAGCTCTGCTATCAGGTACTCTTTCCAGAAAAGAGTTTGGATCGCAAATGGACAGTGGATATCACTAACACCATGATGGATATCTTGTACCAGTAAGCGAACCGTGTATAAATCTGGGCGGTTCTGCCAAGAGACAAGGAGGTGACGGGAACATGAAGCTTAATCGGAGAAGAAGACGTGCATAAGTAGGTCAATGGTTCACAGATGGCCGAGTGGATACGAAGTTCATACAGGTCCCACTCTAACGAGTAACATGTTGGTCTAGGCTAACTAACAAAATTTTGGCACAATTAGTTCTGAGTTGATTGATCAGTGTTGATGCCCTGAGCTTGCAGATTTCAGGCATTAAATTTATTAGATTTCATTGGAACCAATTCCTGAAAGAGAAGAGGGTCATCCTCCGAGTCATTTATTCAGATTTGATTACAGAGGCTGATCTCGAATCCTTTTTCTGCTGTTGGCTACGTGTAAATTACCAGAGGTCTCCAGAATTAGGAGAAACAATTTTGTTCTTGCAATAGATTGGGTGTAGTATAGCGGTTGGGTAGCGAATTCTGCTTATTGTACTGTACAGTCCCCTACATATTGCTTACGAATTCTATGCCTCCAGTCCTTGAGCTTCATGTCTTACAGGAGTGGAAAATGGTCCAAAACTCCCAGATTAGAGCACCTCTTGCAAAGAAATTTGGTCAGCAGAATCCTGAGTTTGTCCTAAGTGTGGAAATGATAAAATTTTGCATGGAGGCGTGGAGCATTCATTACGGTGATAAGAATTTCACCACCATCGACCAAATGGCCGAAAAATGTTGCTTTGAAAAGTGGCCACCACCCAAAATCGGACATCACACCCTATTGATATTTTGGGCTACTGGCACACACAACCAAGTATGCTTGCTGTCCACAACGCCGAATTGAGTAATTAATGCTCTAATCTGTTTTAGACATCTGGAATTTTGAAAAGGGGGCTTATGAATGATGAGGAGCATACCCATGCATACACTATTGTATAAATGGCAGTGGCATACAAAGTAGGGATTGTCCATGAGTCATTACCAGCAGTGTGATGTAGGAGTTGATTTGGGAGTCCTACCTGATGTGGAGAGGTGATTTGATCAAAGATTATCTTTAAGTGAGAGCTGCTTCTCTGAGTTGACTCCAAGCTTGTTCATCTTTCATGTGAGAGTTCCAGTCTGGTGATTTGTGTGCTCATTGGAAAGCAGAATTTCCTGCTCATTGAAAGTGAGTCTCCCAACTCATTTCTTTGTATGGCAACTGATATGTGAGCATCAATTGAGTATAGATGATTCTGTTAGCATTTGAAAATTGCTTATGTGTGTATTAGGAAGGTGTTTATGAGAACATTTGCACTGTCCGACACTAGTTGCAATACCGTTTGCATATCTCAACTGATGAAATGTTCTTCTTTTGAACTAGTTGTTTGAGCACAGTTTACATCAAAGTTCAATGCGGAAGCGGACACTTACAAATGAGGAGCGATCACTCATTATTGGAATGTGCCGAGGTGGGATGAGGCCATCTGATATTGCGGAGAAATTGAGCATGCCTCGCTCCACAGTTTCAACAGTTCTCACTAAATGGAAGATATCTGGTTGCATGACAACTCAAAGTGGGGGACACAGATCTTGCAAATTATCAGATCGCGCGCTACGCATCTTAACTCAAGACATCCATCAAGATCGACGTCAACGTCTTGTTAGTCTTGCCGCAAAATATCAGGTGCATCACAATACCATGCGAAAATATATACGTAAGCTAGGCTTTGGAAATCGCATAGCTTCAAGAAAGCCATATCTCAATGTAGTGCATAAAGCAACTAGGTTAGCATTTGCTCGCAAGTATAAGCATTGGACAGAAGAGGATTGGTACAAGGTCATTTGGACAGATGAATCGTCATTTGAACTTCAAAAGAATTCTCGACAAATTCGAATATGGCGAAAACCTCATGAAAAGTATTTGGCAGAATGTTTGGCGCCTACCTTCAAATCTGGAAGAACATCTGTGATGGTTTGGGGTGCGTTTACTGGTTTTGACAAATGCCCATTAGTTATTATGCCTCAAGGAGAAAGAAGTGCTGCACATTTTGTAAAAAATGTGTATGAAAGTACTTTGAGCGGGTTTTATTTCATGCACGATAATCCTCATGAGCTCACACTCATGGAAGATGGAGCTCCTATTCATCGAAGTAAGTTGCCAGAGGATTGGAGACTAGCTCATGGCATGAAGAAGTTGGATTGGCCTCCGTACTCACCTGATCTAAATCCCATTGAAAACATGTGGAAGATACTTAAAGATTGGCTTTGTTACCACACCATGCCAAAAAATAAGAAAGAACTGATAGAATGCGTTCAACAAGTATGGAATGAGGTTCCCTTAGAGCAGTTGCAACGCCTTATTTCAACTATGCCCAATCGAATTAGAGCAGTGATTTCAGCTAGGGGTGGAAGTACTAGGTGGTAGATAGTGTGTAAGGAAATACAAATGCTTATTTATTTTTGACCTTTATATGTATATATTTTCTGTGATATTAAAGTACACTTCTCTAGCATTCCAACGCTCTTTGAAATTCCGAAATCCATCAATTTTTGAGCAAGTTCTGGCATTCCAAAGTTTTGCAGTTTTTCTACTATACTTCACTGCGGCTGGAATTCGTAAGCAATATGTAGGGGACTGTACAGCGGAGGGAACTCGATAGCTGCTTTCAGATTTGTCTATAAATCAGCACTTCGATACTGCATAGCTCTGGATCAAGCTTGTAGTTGACAGTAGCCAGAATGTAAAATAGCAGGCACCGATGTGAATTTAAGGTAGACATATCTAATCAGTAATCACTTCAGTCCCTTCATATCCTTATCCATTTCCATCACAGCGAGAATGTCTTAGTTGAGCTATTAGGTGAGTTATGGAAATAGGTGGTAATTAAATGTTATCGATGAGATGGTAATACACTTGTTTAGTGATGGGTGAGCGATTCATATATGAGCGATTCATACATGCGAGCGATTCATACATGTTAGGGAAATGCTTCAAGGAAGTCGGTTTTAGAATATGTTTTTAGTGATTCAATGATACTTATGCATAGGCCACACAATGTATGGTTATGGGTTTATTTTGAGATGCCTATTGCTCCTACATATGAATGGTTTTGTATTTTCATGACATACCACTTTGAAAACTCATAAAAAATCACAATTTTTAATGTAAGCAAATATGATTCACTTGGATTAGTCCCACTCAAATTTGTCGATGCACGAAAAATTTGTGTGGCTATAAGAATCTTCTCTTAGTGTTCAAATGCTTCAATGCATGGTAATAGGTATTTTTACCTTATTGTGAAAACCTAAACCGATTAAAAAAATAATCTAACATTTTCTTGAGAAATTGGTGTGCCTCAACCCCTAGAGGTTGGGCCTATGGCCATGGAATCATGCTTTATTTGTCACACTCAATCTTGCTACAAAAAAAAATATAAGAATTCAAAAAATATATATAATTTAAAAATAATAATTCATATACTATATATATATACATATAAAATATATAATAGATGAAGCCACATGTCTACTACAAATCATGAATTTTTCATAAATATTGGTGAAAATTAGAAATTACTATGGTTTTATGAAGTGATTGTAAAGAAAATCTATATCAATTGCGAAATGTACTAGAAAATTTCAATTTTTTTACCTAAGGTGTAAATTACAATGATGAAAAGTTTAGTTAATGAGAATCATCCGTGAATTCACAATTTGAGAAAAAGCATCATAAACTACTATTTAAAAGAATATTTTAAAACTCATATACAAATGAAAGTTCTAGATTTTGAATTTTAAATTCCATCCGTACGATTCACTTTACGAATACTATCACCAATATTTAATTATCAAATTTGAAAGTTAAAATTGTAAATTCCTTAGAAATTCGATTACAAACAAAGTTTTAATATTTTTGAGTAAATTTTGTTGGAATGCATTTGAAATGAGATACTTAAACGTGGTGATTCTTTGAAATTTTTGTGTTTCTTAAATCTAAGACCTCATTTTTGCAAGGCCACTTTTGAACTACAGTCAATTCAATTTTTGCTTGGTCAACGACATGACATACTTCTACATTTGTAATTTAAAAAAAAAATGTAATCAAATATGACTAAATCCAACCGTTAGATAGGACAACAACTTGGTGAAGAATCTCCAAAAAATTGAATGACTTTCATTCAAGCATTGATGAGAACGTGAGAAGGGTTTGAATCTACCGGTATTAGTCCTCCACTTTTTGGACGCTTTGACATTTAGGTTCTTAGGACATGTACAACCCTTTGCAACCTAAACAACCTTCTAAAATGACCCTTCTAGAGCTAGTTGTATCTTGCAGAGATTCTCACTCCACTATAGCCCACTAAATTTCAGTGCATACCCGGCCAAATTTCAACAATTTATAGCTAATATAGTACAAGAGAATGAGATACAACTATGATCCACTTTAACCACTTTAACCCCTAAACATACCGATCCTTTGAACACAAGTAGATGCTAGCCTCAAAAATAGATATTAGCAGGACTCAGATGTACAATAGGTGTACATGAGAGGACCATTGCATGCATGAATTGCCGAATTTGGAGAGAGGTGAGGACGTAGAGGGGTGAGGACATTTAGGAGTTAAAAACCTCACATTGTAGCCATTTGTCCTCATTCTTGAACATAGCCAAGGTATTGAAAGCAACAATGGTCCGCTGTGTCAAGTTTCATTTCTGTCGTCCTATATGGCTACTGTGTGAAAAATTTGCTTCACGTTGGCCTCATCTTGTTTGCTCTCATAAGAGTTCCGTGCCATGCATCTATGTTGTGGAAGGTTGTGCATGCTCTATATGACTCTTGAGAAGCAAGGTCCTTAACCCTTTAGTGCCTAGCTGACCACATTATGGTCACTACAACGTCCGAAATGCAAATAGCAGAGAATCCGTGAAGAATTAGAACTTCAGTTTTGAAGTTCAGATTTGCCCACATACATTATGCACCTTCCAGAAAAAGAAATTTTCAATTTGGAATTGTACAACTATCAAAATACCTATCAACAGAACGCAAAAATACTGCAAATACTTGAAAATACAGTAAATACTTACAAATACAACATATGTACTGTGTAGTATTTCTTGTGTTTGGAAGTTTGTTATCTTGTTTTATTTTTTTGGATTGTGTTCGCTTCTTCATCTTCCATTAGTGTGTGTAATCCGATCTTGACTAATGTACCCACTCCTGTCAATTTTCTACGTATAAAATTTTGTCCTAAACCGTACATGGAGAAGTCACTTTCACTTATAAATCTCACAATAATTATGGGTGAGTCTATTTTTGATATGAAAGATTGCAATGGAGAGGTGTTGACATAGGGCACAGCTGAACTTCTTTGCTTTTATTTTTGAAAATTTACCTCAAATTCTATTTAACTTTGAAGTCACACACCCCCCAAAATCTCGTTTTTGAGCGTGCATTATACAGTTCAAATACATACTATAATCTTCCGATCCCACCATCGGATGATTCTCAAATTTTGATAAAATATGTGCTCTCGAGTTGAGAATAGAATTGTACGGTTACTTTCTAATTTAACTCATTCTATTTTTGGTAGTCTCAACCACAGTGGAAAAATCTACTGAAATCCAGGGCTCTGAGCTACAGTACCCTAGGCACTAAAGGGTTAATGGTGTATACAAACTTGCGAATGTATTGCCTGTCACAATCCTAAGAGAGATTTTAACTTAACCCCTAGAGGACCAACGATTCATGATTTAAAAACGACAAGTTAAACTGATCATATTGTGAAAAACATAATCCATATGGGGCCAAAAAAATTATCACTAGATTTGATGAAGAATATTGTATGTGTTGATAAAAAAGACAAATATATCCAACCATTTGCTTTGAATGTCACTGTATAGGGCCATGTTACAATAGAGGAGTCTTTTGCAGTGGGAGAGCTTTTGGCAACAGATTTCACACTTGTAAGGAGCGACCTGAATTTTGAGAACCTACACTAGTAGGAAATGTGTTGTTTTTCACTTACTATAAAGGAATAAGAAATGAAATCATGCTAGGCATAGCCTTGATTTTGTCAGTGCTGATGAGTAGTCTTATCACAAGAAGACATAAATACAAGCATAATATTCAGCCATTGTTCACTGTTTCCACAAAATGGGGAATGAAAATCGACGAATCTGCTACTAACTTAGTGTGAGGGAAAATGGTGTGCGTCTTTATCAAGGCTGTTACACATCTACATGCAATGCTTCCATTTCTTGTGTATGAAGGCAATAATGGAGTGATGTTGCGCAACTTTAGGAAAGCTTTTCACCAAAAAAATTGTGGTGTGGTGGCAAAAACAAGACACTGTATAGTTGTGTTGCTCTGAAGAGCAGACAATGACATCCATGTATCCATCAGTTACTAAGTTACTGCCCCCTAGCATCCACTTAGGGCAGGCTTCCATGTGGGGATCGGTTGGGTGAAAGGCACTAAGGTAACTATATCTAGAAGCGACCATTTCCTCAAAGTGTCCATAGTTGAATCTTCCATTATAAGCAGATTCTGACACCCTACTGTTGATGTGAATGTGCACAATCTGAACATTAAAGTTTACGGTTGCTTTAAGGATAGCCTGTAGTTAACACTTTGGAAATTCATAACTTATTCATACGGTGTTCAAATAATGCATGCTAAAGTACGTTGGAATCCTCTTGGACTTGCTAATAAGACCCAGTGAAAATATGTTTGCTTTATGTGTGTAAATAGGCTCAATTGGTAAGGTGAACTCTTTAACCCCTAAACGTCTGAAAGTGCCTTTGCGGCCAGTAGAATACGGTGTATTTTTCTAGTATTTGAAACGGATCCAGACTTTTTACAGGTTTGAGTTCAACGTAAAAGTTGAAATTTACATAAATGCGGTTCTAGTGAGCTATTGAGATCCCAATTTAGAGCTTCTTGTTGGTAGCAAATGCCAATTATACAGCCACGTATCTACTATTCCTATCGGACATTTAGAGGTTAAGGTATACTTACTTTAGGAGACAAGAAATGAGGTTTCAAGAACCACTCATATTCCACCCATTTCGGTACAAATGGAATAAATACAATTATTGTAAGCTACATGAGATTTAATAGCAAAGGTTGACTTTGCCATGGCCCCGAGAAAATATAGTAAATATTCCCCGGCGTGCACTGTACTAAACACGTACAAATTACAAGTGAGTGCATAGAAGGGATATTAACTCGAACATTGTCGTATTACGTATATATACAATAAACATATGCAAAAATGAAAATATTGATGTATACTTACATTAAACATATATTTAGGACATAATAGATTTGTATACAAATATTTTTATATATGTAACCCCTCGTATATATGGGGTTTTTTAGAAGGGGCTATGAACGCACGCGATTCTTAAACATAATGTAGAGTGCACCTCAAAAAACATTCTTCATAATATGAACAAAGCTATGAGTAGCTACCGTGATTAACCCTTAAACGTACCAGTCCTTTCACGAAAAGTCAAACTACAGAATTATACAAAATTAAGCCTTGAAGGATAATCAAATTATATTTTGTAATATTTTTATGCATGAAATTAAGAGTTTCCCATAAGTCCTGAAATTTTCAGATTTTTTTGATTTAATATGACTTTTTTACAAATTTTAAAGTCAAATACTTCTCAAATTCATTTTAATTATAAAAAGGACTTCAAACAATTGATTAATTTTTGGATGAGATGCAAATCACAATGGAGAATCACATGATATCATTGATATGTTTTCCATAAAAAAAACTAGTTAGATTTTGAAATTCAAAAAGTAAACATCCCATGTAGTGTATTCAGAGCTTGAGCTGCAAAGCTTGCAAAAGAAGTAATTTACTCAATACATGAAATTTTTAAGATTTGAAAAGTGGAGTGCAAACTAGATTTGATAAACTTCATTTTCTCTGTTGAGTGTATTAGCAAAAGAAATCATCTTCGAGATTAAAATTGGGTTTGACCAACAAATATCCAATAACTGAATGCGGGGACGTTTAGGGGTTAACCCCTAAATGTACCAATCCTTTGAATAAAAGCAGATCCTAGCCTCAAAAGTAAATATTAGCATGGCTCAGATGTACATGTAGTACATGAGGTGCACACGACATGACCATTGCGAGGACCATTGCAAGTCTAAAACAGATTATTGCAAGTGATAAGATGTGGTTGTTGATACTTGAAACTTTAACCCCTAAACGTCACAGCGTCCAGAAACTGGACGACGAATGATTTCAAAGCCTTCTCACGTTCTCATCAACGCTTGGATGAAACTCATCCAATTTTTTGGAGATTCTTCACCAAGTTGTTGTCCTATCTAATGGCTGGATTTAGTCATACTAGAGTACATATTTTTCTAAAATTGCAAATGTAGAAGTATGTCAAGTCGTTGACCAAGCCAAAATTGCATTGACTCTAGTTCAAAGTGGAATCGTGAAAAAAGAGGTCATAAATTTAACAAACTCAAAAATTTCAAAGTATCACCACATTTAAGAGTATCTCATTTCGAACTCATTCCAACAAATTTTACTCAAAAAATATTGAAATTTAGTTTGTAATCGAATTTAGAAGGAATTTTTAATTTTAACTTTCAAATTTTATAATTAAATATTGGTGATTGTATTAGTGAATCAAACGGTACGGATGGAATCTAAAATTCAAGATCTAGAACTTTCATATGTATATCAATTCCAGAATATTCTTCTAAATGGTAGTTTATAATGTTTTTTCTCAAATTGTCAATTCCAGGGACACCCTGGTACGTTAAGGGGTTAATACAATTTATGTTAAACTTTTCATTAAAATTAGGGCCGCTTCACACTATGGCCGTCAAGTCGAGAGGCCATGGGAATTGAGAGTCCAAACTTTGTTGAGAGTCCAAAGAAATCTACTGAAAATAGGCATAAAATATAGTTTTCATTTTTTATGAAAAGAAATCGACGGCCTCTCGACCATGGTGACGGGTCTTGCAAAATGTAGGACCCAAACGAGAGGTCGAGAGGCCGTCACCTTGGTCAAAAAGTGTTGCCATGTAAGCATTTTGAAGGTCCACGGCCTTTGGACTTTGGCCTCTAGTGTGAAGGGTCGAGAGGCCGAAACCATGGTTTCTTGCAATTTGATTGGTGGAAACCGACGGCCTCTCGACCTTCGGCCATAGTGTGAAGCGGCCCTTACTTTGGCCCACAGTAATTGCCTGCACGGAAAAGTGTAGATAAATAGAATGTATTCGACGGAACTGGCGGGGTCAAGTCGGACTCCACGCACCGCAAGATGAGTCCGCCGATAGACGGCCAGGATTTCGTCTCCCCGCACAGACCTCGGCGCCCTAGTCACTTAGCGGGAAAGGCGAGCTCGTAGCTTGCCACTTTAGGGCGTCTATTGGTGTGTTTTCGAGGTTCCCAGTCTCTTGTCGTCGTTTCTCTTCTCTCTGGTAACCCCCATCTCCATTTTTTTCGTAGCTGGTTTTTGCTCACTTTTGCAACGATGTCGGGGTTGGAAGATAACAACACTCCCGGCGCCACTCAGCAGGACGAGAAGAAGCCCCTCGATGGCGCTGGTGGCCAGCACATCAACCTCAAGGTCAAGGGCCAGGTTCGTTGCCCAATCGACGATTTTCGAAATTGTTGAGGGTTTTGAAGGGCCATCAGTTTTTTTGTTTTCTGCATGTAGGTCGAGAAATTCGATTGATCGGAGCTTCTGCGCCTTGCGTTGGTGTTTCTGTTTCTGTCAGTTCGAATTTTCGAAAATCAGACGATCTTCTTTTCCAAATTTTTGTGACCGTTTTTTGTCGGTGTATGGATGGATCTTATGTGTTCCCGACCTTTGGCGTACGTTACGTGGATGGGGTTAGTCTCGTTAGGGTTAGGCAGTTTTTTGATGGATTGAAAAAAATTGGTCTGAAAAGAAGCGTTCAGTGAAAGGTTTGTTGTGTCTAGGGTGCAAGTTATTATGGCTTGGCAAGAAACCTGCACTTACAGACAGTGATTGGATGGATGTCTCATTTGTTGGCTTTCAGAGACTTACGTTACATGGATGGCGTTAGTCGAAAGTAGGGTTAGGCAGTTGTTTGCGGGATTAAAGTTTTATGATTTTAAATGAAGTATTGGTTGCTGAAATATGGCCACGGAAAGGTTTGTTGTGTCTTAGTCATTATGGCTTGGCAAGAAACGTTCACTTCCAGACAGTGGTTGAACTGCATGTGAAGACTACCTTGGCAGTTTCTAGTGCATATTATGTAGTGAAATTTCTGTGAGCTTATGAAGAATCAGCGTTTTGTAGGATGGAGGGGAGGTGTTCTTCAGGATTAAAAGCACCGCAACTTTGCGCAAGCTGATGAATGCATACTGTGACCGGCAGTCGGTGGACCCCTCGTCTATCGCATTCCTCTTTGATGGCCGACGTCTTCGAGCTGAACAGACCCCCCAAGAGGTTTGTTCTTCTTAAGGGATGCATGCATTTCTTGGTTCGAAGTTCGTGGTGTTCTTATTTTGCAGAATTTGGTTTTGAAACCCTTGCCTTCGGGTTTTAAGGGTTTTATCATGAGAGCTCTGATTCTAGTGTTTCTGCCAGTTGTAATTGCACTGGTACATTTCTTGCTGTGTTAGTCTTTGATGGAATGTGAACCTTCCGTAATGTGCAGCTGGACATGGAAGATGGGGATGAAATCGATGCCATGCTTCACCAAACAGGCGGGGCGACCTGCTGAGACTATGTAGTCCTGAACATCTTGTGTATTAAACAGGCACCATTATTTTGTTCAAACTTTGGTGTTTTGCAGATAAAACACTTCTGTCTCTCGGATCTGTCTCAGTTACAGATAGTCTTCAAAGTTTTTCCGCTTGTTTTACTTCCTGCTAGGAAAAAGAACTCTTATGAGCAAGGATATATCAGTGTGTAGCGGTGGGGTTCAATCTCGTGAAGAAAGGAGGAGATTACAGTACCTGCAGATCTGGAGTACTGACAAGTGCTCTGGCTTTTTCCTCCTCGAACTCCCACGTACTTTCATAGGCTCAAGGATGCAACGGAGGGTCGTTCTCTCTACCTTGCTGCAGATGGCGTTTTGACTTACACAGTAGCCTGCAATTGCGTTGGGACATTGTGATATGCAACATTTATGTGAAGTTGAACTGTCCCGTCCAATGACCATGATGTTTCCAACCTCCTTCTGCGTCATGTTACGATTGCGTTGTGACAGTAATAATGCAACTTG
This sequence comes from Pohlia nutans, assembly GCA_022496805.1. NCBI lineage: Eukaryota > Viridiplantae > Streptophyta > Bryopsida > Bryales > Mniaceae > Pohlia > Pohlia nutans. The sequence continues at coordinate 11,173,976 of CM040090.1, forward strand.
TGTGTAGCTGTTGTGGATTGTTAAAGCTAGCTTAAGATTTTTCTATGGAGTCTTCTCCTGACTATCGTAAGGGTGGTAGTTTGTAAAGTAGCAACCAATCTACAACTGAAGTGATGTTCTTTCATATGTGATTCTTCTGGTCAAGATTTTGGACTGCCTAGTCTGCAATCTTATAGGTCTCTTGTCTTGTATGACTTGATTTGACTGGCAGAATTAGATTTTTAAATTAAACATATACAATTTTATCTAAATAAAGATTAATGTTTCGAAATGTAGTGAGTGTATTTTGGGTGATCTAAAGTGAGTGTATTTCCGGTCTTGGGATCATCAGGGCAGCAGGGCAGTTCTGGAGGTCTTTTCACAAGTAGAAAGGGTTGTCTTTTGGCACCAATGAATAAGGTTGAATGTTCTAAAATCACTACATTGAACAACATATTTAGTGTCTGGGACACTTTCTCAAATTTGGACACTTTAATTTTAGGGAGATATAATGTTCTTGTAAGAAAAAAATGAATGTAGTGTTTCAATGACATGTGGCAACTTTTATAAGAAATATGATATGCCACCTCATGTCATTCTCATTACTCGAAAAGAACATCGCACTCTTAATGGAAGTGGTAATGATAAGTGCATAACTCCTATATAGTGTCAAGGGGCACTATTTCTCTTCACCTTTAAATGTATTGTGGTAAAAAACATCAACTATTTCTTGACATTGGTTGGCTGTCCTAAAATCATCAACTTAAGCAATTTGGCCTATTTTTGGTAGTGTCAAATTTGAAAAAATATATGATTGCATTCAAAATAGGTTTTGATGAAGACTGCAAAAATTTGCAACATCTAATTTGCATTTGTCAATTTTATACAAAATTCCAAAGTGGAAAGTAACTTCTAATCCATAAACCGTCACATACCATTTCCTAAGTTGAGACTTTGTTGTTCTTAGATTCCACTCATGAGCTAACCCAAAACCACCACTATTTCTTCGCAATGCTTGGCATGCCATTGATTTACTTGAATAGTGAAATTGGTGGTTTTGAGTCTCAACTGTGGTGGCCCCAGTGTAGCTCAATTTCAATATTGAGCATAAAATTGTGGAAAACTGTGCATTCCTTGTTAACCCCTAAGCTCCCAAGAGACCATTTTTAGGTTGTTGCCCGTTTTTTCGGGCTCCTCAAAATAGAAAAATAAGTTTTTCAAAAAATATATATATATTTTAGAATACTTAAGCAAGTCTACCTTCAACCCAATTTGAATTATGTCAACCCAAGTTAAACGCCTCCTAGGGGAATTTTTTAAAGTCGATCACCTCAACATTGTCTTAGTGTTATAAAATTTGCTATTTTGAGGACTTCAGTAATGATGTTCCCTCTATCATTTCTTTTGCTTTTTTAAAGTTTACAATAGATAAATCAATTTAACCAATCATGCTAAATTTAAACTCTAAAAGTGAAAATTAAAATTTATACAATTTTTCAAAGGTTTATGCTTTTAAAATCATTAAAAATATATTTAAAGATTTTTTGGAAGTTTGAAGTATGGAAAATTAATAGAGATGATGCCTTACGTTTTGTCTATTGAACCAAAATTCATCATATGGGAGGCACATATTATAACATATCTATACCCCTCAGGCTTTTAAGGGTTTAACCCCTAAACGTCCCTGAGTCCAGGAACTGGATCACGAACAGATTCAAAGCCTTCTCACGTTCTCATCAATGCTTGGATGAAACTCATCCAATTTTTTGAAGATTCTTCACCAAGTTGTTGTCCTATCTAATGGCTAGATTTAGTCATACTAAAGTATATATTTTTCTAAAATTACAAATGTAGAAGTATGTCAAGTCGTTGACCAAGCCAAAATTGCATTGACTCTAGTTCAAAGTGGAATCGTGAAAAAAGAGGTCATAAATTTAACAAACTCAAAAATTTCAAAGTATCACCACATTTAAGAGTATTTCATTTCGAACTCATTCCAACAAATTTTACTCAAAAAATATTGAAATTTAGTTTGTAATCGAATTTAGAAGGAATTTTTAATTTTAACTTTCAAATTTTATAATTAAATATTGATGATTGTATTAGTGAATCGAACCGTACGGATGGAATCTAAAATTCTAAATCTAGAACTTTCATTTGTATATCAATTCCAGAATATTCTTCTAAATGGTAGTTTATAATGCTTTTTCTCAAATTGTCAATTCCAAGGACACCCTGGTACGTTTAGGGGTTAACCTACACTTATGTAAAATGAAAGAAAAATACTTTACAAAATATAATTGCTAAAAATATACCAATTTTTTAAGTTGATGGTTTCAAGGCAATCAACCTTAGTGTCAAAGCCGCGTCACTCAGGCGCGGAGAGAGAGGCTTGCTCTATCGCCGGCACAAGGATCCTCGCCCGTCGGATGAGAACCACGGATCCAAGGGTGCAGGAGATCCGACGTGGAGGAGGGGTCTGCAGCCACAGTAAACGCAGCAGGTCAACATGGAGAGGGCACGCTGGGCAAGTTAAATTAAAATAAATAAATAAACATACATGCTGCCCCCACACTTAAGGCCCGTTCGCACTTGGCCTTTGCAAAGACCGTGGATAAAAATTTAACACCCCCACAATTTTGGGAAAAAATACTTCTTTGTAGGAAAGGTGTCATCAATGAGGTTTGGAAAGGTGTTAGCAATAGTAGGGGGGTTACATAATAGCCCTTCAAGTGCCACATTAGCTAAGACCATTCTTTAGTGTTAAAAACTAGGGAATATTTCCTATTTTGGTGCTCCTTTAACAATTGCCTACTATTGCTCAAATATTTTTTGTCCTCCTAAATGTTAGCTAATACCCATTCTTAAAAGCGTGCCATGTGTACATCCATGTAGGATTGGTAATTACTAAAGAATGTAGGTGGGAACACACACTTTTTTAATGATGTAAGACCCCCTTGTAAGACCACCTCTAAGGCCAGGTGTGAACATACATTTAGGCAGTTAGGCTCCCACTTAGATTTTGAAACATGTAGGGACTTCAACCACGAGTCTTGAACCATCCAAAGCCCAAGTTTTAAAATGACAAATGCAATCTATCTTATCATGAAAAATACATTTGAGAACGGATCAAATTTCATATCATTGGAATAAGTGAAGAACATTGTATGTGTTGGTCAAAGAAGAAATAAATTTACACAAAAATAATTCTATGTAAAAACCTAGTTAAAAATTCCATATATGAGAATTACAAGGAATGTATGCCCAAAAATGTAAGCGACTACAACTTTTAAAAAGCCTAAGCCGACTGCAACTTCCAAAAAGCCTAAACCGACTACAATTTCTGAAAAAAATCATTTGTCTATTTTAGAAATTAATACATGTATGATATAGAATTTTAATTTATATGATATTTTAACTTGTAAAGGACCAAGAATTCGTGATTTTCAAGACCACTATTTGTTTATTTTTGTTGTTGTTTGTTACAATTTTCCTGCCAATGATAACTCACTAGCACCACCAAGTCAAGTATATCACATTAGTGCTCAAACAGATCAAACATGAATCAACTAAACCACATAAATGTGATACATAGCCTTAGCAGAAACAGTGACAAAAATAAATGAGTAGTAGTCTTCAAATTTGTCACAATAATAAGATCCAACCCTAAACCCTCACTTCAATCTCCAATAAATTTTTCACTGTGCTAATCTCATGAACCATAATGTTTGTCACTATTCTAATCGCGTGAAGATAAGAACTTTTGGTTTGTGATGGGCTTATATGGTATGAAGTTCAGAGACAGTGTGGAATTAAGAGAGAGTGTGAAGCTTGTGAAAGTGAACAATGTAGTAGATAGATAGATAGAAATTCCGGTCCCTTTTTAGCAAGGGGCCGGTGTGAATGAAGTGTCTGTTTGTAATGCCAATGACCCGATGCCCACCGGACAAGGGGAAATTGGGACAATACTACTCTCCCCTTTCGAGAATGGACACTATAGTGACACACTAGCTACTACCTAGTTAGCCACTAGTGCCTTGAATATACCGGACATGATATCCCCCCAAAGGACTTTGAGGTACCCATACAACAAGGTCCAAGGACCCCCACCATAGTTGGGGAACAATGTAGTATAGACAATGTACGCAATAAACACATTAAATAAAAGTGTACTTAATGTGCTTAATGCCCAATATAGGCATTAAGCACATTAGGCATACTTTTACTTAATGTTCCGTCTTATATATTTTGATGATATAAAAAATATATATATATATATATATATATATATATATGAATTCAACTAGGTTTTTACATAGAAGTATTTTTGTGTAAATTTATTTTTTCTTTGACCAACACATACAATGTTCTTCACTTATTCCAATGATATGAAATTTGATCCGTTCTCAAATGTATTTTTCATGATAAGATAGATTGCATTTGTCATTTTAAAACTTGGGCCTTGGATGGTTCAAGACTCGTGGTTGGAGTCCCTGCATGTTTCAAAGTCTAAATGAGAGCCTAACTGCCTAAGTGTGGGGGCAACATTTTATTTATTTAAATTTGACTTGCGAGCCTGCCCTCTCCATGTTGACCTGCTGCGTTTGCTGTGGCTGCAGACCCCTCCTCCACGTCGGATCTCCTGTACCCTTAGATTTGTGGTTCTCATCCGACGGGCGAAGATCCTTGTGCCGGCGACAGAGCAAGCCTCTCTCTCTGCGCTTGAGTGACGCGGGTGTCAAAGCATAGTGCCCAAGGCTCATACATGTATTGCTTTGGGCATCATGCTTTAACACTATTCATTGATGTCCAAGACCACCCTTTGAACTAGTGTTTTGTATATTAAAATGTCACAGAAATGGGATGACATACTAATATGACATGGCAAATGACATGACAGGGTTTGTATGTCATTTTAAAACCAGAAATAGTGGAGACGGTCTATCTGTCAAGTCAATAACTACATAATAACAAACTTTTAAAAACCTTAGACTAGTCTTTTACGTCAAATAATGTCTAATCAATACTTGTAAGAGATTAAACCTTTAAGAACCTTGCACTTATCATTTACTTCGAATACCACATCATATTTTACATTAAAAAAAAATTGTTCTTAAAGATGGTGAATTTTTTTATTTTCTCAAGTCAGTACTAATACATTATAAGATCACAAGTGGGATGTTGCCTTAACCCATATAGGAAAAAGAAGCCCTTGAATTCTTTTACAACATTTTTAGGAGGTCACATGTGAAGTTCTTTTGGTTTAAGTTTATTTGTTTTTGATTAATATATTCAAGTTCTTTATTGATTCTGATGATATAAAATTTGATCCCATCCAAATTATTCTTTTGAGAGTATGATCAATTGAATATGTCATTTTAAAACTATGAATCCTTGGTCCCTTAGTGAGTTATTCATAGGCAGGAAAGTTGTACCACCAACGAGCCCTATCCTACTACCTGAGACAAGATCTTAAAAAAGTAGCTTTAAGCCGCTTTCCCATGTATGGGTTTTTTGTGAAGATTTTATTCAATTAGGAGGGGTTGGTGGTTTTTTGGTTTTTCTTTTATGTAGTGGAATGGATGCGGCATGGTGTATGGCAATAGTGTTCAATAAATTAATTAATTTATCTAAACGGTCATAGGGAGCAAGAAAGATTAGGGTATGTTGGGATATAAATGTAGTTGGTGTGAAGCTTCAAGGTTGGTTGTTTTGGGTAGTGAGAAGTTACAGTGAAGTGGTTCGTTTTAGTTTCTCTTGGGGCCATGTGAATATTTATGTAATATGAGTGGCTTGGTGTTGTTGGTGAGTTATCACAGGCAGGAAATCTGGAGTAACCAATAGTTTTTGTCTAAATAAATAATTGATTACATTATATTTGACGAGGGCTTTGTAATGCTAGCTGTATGCACAATCATTGGTGATATGTCAATTAACAAAGTGAACATCAAATGTTAAACATAGAATGGTCAATATTTTAATGATAATATATAATTATATAAAAATTATAATTTTTTCATTAAAAATTATTTACATATAAATAGTTCAAGGAAGAAACTTTGGAACTTCACTACTTTATCAATTTTGGCACCTTTCTTTTTTTAAATTGAAGATATGTCCATGCTATGTCAACTCTTTCATATATTCCAAATTTTCACATGACACAATAATCTTCATAAAAAAATAATCATTTTGTGCTAAAAATAATTAAATAATAGAATATTTATTTATAAACAGAATGTATAATTATAATGCACTTTGTATTTACATTGAAAATTTGTACATATCTAATTGGACAACTTTCACATGTTAGGAAGTGTAAACAAGTGAAAATGCATTTCGAAACTCCAAAATTTGAGATTTACACTTACAAACAAAACTGAGTATTGATTTGAAACTTTTCCATTCAAACAACCATATCATGAGCATCAATGGGCAAAGTCCAAAAGTGAATTTGCAAAAGTTGTAGTGTGCGACATATAACACATTACTACCAAAGTTTGAAGAGAAACTCAATTGTGATTTGAAAGAAAATGAATTTCAAAGTTAGCCATGTCTAAAACTTGGTTTTGTGCGCTACAAGTTGGAAGTACTTTAAATTTTGTGAATTTTTTCTTATAGCTTCAATAAAACTTTTTGTGCCTTGGCATGTTGGTATACATCGTTTTAGACTGTTGTACGCAAAAATTGAAGGAAGTTGACATTTATAGAATTTAAAATATTGACAATTTGACAAACATGCAAATGATGTTGGTTTTCACGATATTTGAATTTTTTTTTGGATTTGAGAGTTTGGGACTGCATTGGCCATTGTATAGAGAGCATAGGTTGCAATATGACCATTGTTACATCTTAATACCTTTACATTTGAAATAGTTGTTGAATAGGCCAATGCGTTCAATTTATATATTGGAGCTATACGATGTAGTTTTTTGGTTTAGGATTTTTGTACGAAAACTAGAGTTTATGACGCACATAATCAATCCTACAAATCAAAATTAAAAAACATATTATTTTCCATATCATCAAAAAATTCAAAACTGCCAGAAATTACACTGACTTTCATAAAATTGACAATATTTTGATGATACTGAACACAAAAAAAACAAGTTTTTCAATTGGTTGATTGAGTATGTGCATCATGAACCCTAGACTTTGTACAAAAAAGTCAAACCAAAAAAGTGCATCATACAACTCTAATATATAAATTGAATACTTTGGCTATTCAACAACTATTTCAAATGTAAAGGTATTAAGATGTAACAATGGTCATATTGCAACCTATGCTCTCTATACAATGGCCAATGCAGTCCCAAACTCTCAAATCCAAAAAAAATTCAAATATCGTGAAAACCAACATCATTTGCATGTTTGTCAAATTGTCAATATTTTAAATTCTATAAATGTCAACTTCCTTCAATTTTTGCGTACAACAGTCTAAAACGATGTATACCAACATGCCAAGGCACAAAAAGTTTTATTGAAGCTATAAGAAAAAATTCACAAAATTTAAAGTACTTCCAACTTAGCGCACAAAACCGAGTTTTAGACATGGCTAACTTTGAAATTCATTTTCTTTCAAATCACAATTGAGTTTCTCTTCAAACGTTGGTAGTAATGTGTTATATGTCGCACACTACAACTTTTGCAAATTCACTTTTGGACTTTGCCCATTGATGCTCATGATATGGTTGTTTGAATGGAAAAGTTTCAAATCAATACTCAGTTTTGTTTGTAAGTGTATTACATCAATTTTGATGGATAAAGTCCTTCTAGTGTTTTAAATCTATAGTAAAAGAGAAATGCCATATTTTATGGCAAGCCCAAGATGTTATGAACAGGGAAAACTGAATGAAGTTCGTCACATATATCATCCATCCATTTCGTCATCCATCTATTTCGTCATCCACGGGGTCTAGGGTTTTACATTCTGCAAATGCGATGCAAGCGTTCAGAGACCTGTATTTGGTTCTTGACAATTAGGGTTTCAAATCAGGATGGTGTTAATGAGCTTCTCCCGTCCCTAGAGTTTTCTACTCCTTTTTCTTTTGTTTTGGAATTTTTGAAGCAATTAGATCGATGGAGTAGTGTTAACCGGATCCGGGGTTTATGAAATACTCTGCATTTGATTGAGCTTGTGCTTGTGCTTTTTTGTTTCTTGTCATGCTGCTCCGACGTGCCCGCCAGTGGGCCTGCAAGGTGCCGGAGGGCAGTCTGCTTGGGCTGTTACGAGGATGCAGACCGATCTCCGCCGTCCCTTGCTCCTTTGCTCCCAAGCGGGGCGGTGAGAACAAGGATGGCGAAGGCGATGGCGACGGAAAACCTACCAGAGCCAAGCGGGAAATCATCAGCGATGAAGAGGTATAAATAACCTTGTATCTTTCGTTGTTAATTTGTAAAGTTTCTCCCCCTTTTTAATGACATGTTTTAGGATCCTTTTAACCCCTAAGCGTCCACTGTGTATTTTCTGTAGTGTAGGAAAGCTGAACCCCCTGGTGCAAATCATCTGTTTGCGTGAAAATGACTTCAGTTTGACACAATTGACACTGTAAATCTTGTAGTGTAGAACATGAATTTCAAAATGATGTATTGCAATCAGAAAACCTAGGTAAAATGAGAAAACGCCACAGTTGCAAAGTTCAGTGATGCAGATGGCCATATTGGGCATTTTAGACGTTTAGGGGTCAAGTCTTTGAACTTGAATACATGATTTTGAATTGCAGTAAATTGTATAAAATCATAAATGTTGACTTTTTTCAAGTCTCATTTTTCACGACACTCATTCGTGTGAATATTCTCGGCGCGGGTTAGTTTTTTTGGTCCAGGAGTAGTATCTCACAATGGAAAGATATTTCTACTTGAAATCTTGATTACAGTAAGGAAAAATCCTGCAAATAAGGATCTGACCTATGTGCACACGATGAAAATTTGGTTGTTGTTGAGAAAATGGATGCCAACACAGGTCGTTTTGTAATTTTTGGCGAATTTTTAAAAGCTCTATGATGTCTTTCCCAAAACTGTGCTGTGCTTATTCTGAATTTTACTAACTTTCTAATACTTTGCACGAGAAGGTTATAATCAAAGAATGAAATCTTAGTTTTCATTCATTTAAGATTGCTATTTGAGTGAAATTAGAGATTTATGGTTTAAAGAGCCATCTTAGGTGAAATTGGGACATCTACCATTTGCAATAACGCTCAGTACTGTAGACTTAGACTTTAAAATTTTTATTCATCACATTTTGGATGTCTTTGAATGGTTCATAAACCTTTAATAACACATGATTCTGCTACATATGCAGATTGCGCAAACGCCATTTATATACAATTTTTCCGGGGTAGAGCCCGATTACAAAGCTTGCCGGTTGTCCGACCCCGTGAAGGAGAGAATCTGGAGGTCTTACACCGACAATCCGGAGCCTGTGACACTCGACAGGCTTGCGAAGGAGTATCGGATACGCAAGCAGCGTGTGCATGCTATCATATGGCTCAAGGACATTGAGAAGCAGGAGGAAGCAAAGCAAGGGAGTCCCTTGGACAGAGATATCGAAGAGTATTTTGAGAGACTAGATGGGTAAGACAGTGTGATCACCTCATATATATTGGTTTGGGATATAAAAAACAGTGCTGCCATGGACAGGCTCTTTGTAAACAGCCTCAAGAGGAAGTGACATTCTGTATGTGATGTGCTCTTCAGACTCTCTTTGTACAGATGCAAGTTGTGCTGCTCCGAGACTCCCTCTGTCCGGGAATAAGTGTCCTAGTTTTTGGCTTCTTTTTTTCCTAGTATTTGACCTATGTTTTACACTTCAAACGTGAGCCCTGTTCACTTCAAATGGGGTGGACAATGAGAGTGACACAAAAACCACATACAAGTATTAAAGATAGACCATTTTTCAAGGACCAAGTTGAAAACTGCCAAAAATTAGGACAGTTATTTCCGGACAGAGGGAGTAGTGTTGAAGGACTGTTGGGCTTTTCCTTCCTTTTCTATCTGAGCTTGAGGTGAGCATTCGGTTACAGCTGATCCAAGGGTGGGACGGGGTGTGGAACAGAACATACGAGGCTGCTGATGGGGAGCGCCACGTCAAAATTAGACGCACCAGTCCCATGGTGAAGAATTCAGCTGCAGAGGATGATGAAGGGCCAGATTGGGACGAGTTATCGGCGAAAGAAGATGCGATGATGCTGCACGAGTTTGAGCGTCGAATGTCTTTCAACAAAAAACAGGTCAGGGTTTAGGTCAACTCACCGACTGAGAAAGAATGTTAACCCACCCCTGAGTGCCCAAATTAAACACAGTAAGTCCGATAGTTGAATATAATAACTTCCTAAACATATTTCTACTATTCAGAAAGGTAGGGTATGGTTTCTTCTTTTTGTTTGTAGACGAAGTTTCTTAAATGATTTATTTCAACTCTCATAGATATGAAAGCAGCCACTTTTGGTCATTTGCCCAGGTTCATGTGCATTTGTGTATATAGTGTTCCTGTTTTTGTGGTAAATACTTGTCCTGGTCTTGTGCACATAATTTATTGTGTGGAAATCATCAGACAACAAGTGGCATTATTATGCTTTATAGTTGCCTCAGTCCCTGGTTTCTTCTGATTGTTTACATGTTCGAGATTTGATGGTGGCAACAGTGGTTTAGGGTCAAAATTGTTTGTTTCTTTTGAGCCTAAGTAACTAACATGTGTTTGTACAAATCTCCTTGTGTCGTAGATTGCGGGCATGATAACGACGGACATTATTAGTAGACGAAGACCTCCCGGTGGATGGAGTTACCTTGTGGAAGAGTTGGGCGAACAGGGTAAAAGGGGGAAGAGGGGCGGGAAGCGCTTTGTTGCAGAACCGGATGGAACTCGGAGAGGATTGAATGAACTGGAGAAAGAGTTTCTGAAAAGGGAGAGCTTGATACCCAGGAGAAAGCTGACGGCAACATAGGTAGTCACTCACTCGATGTACTTGGATGCAGTCAGAGGAACTTACAATAATGCAGAAATTCTGGACTAAATGAGCTTTTGCCTTGCACATTCTAGATTCAATTTGTCAGCACTTGTAGAGTGGTCCTCCAGGTCCTTCTGGACCATTTCGGCTTACTTAGGACTGTCAGTGGTAAGCCTCTCTGGTCATTGAATTAAATCACATTGTGACTATCTAAGTCTGGGTGATCGTTCCATTCAAGTACTGTACAGAATTGAATTGCTGTGCTGGAGAAAATATGAAAACAATGCCATCTGGTACGTTTGTTGCCATTAGAGTTTCCATAAATTGTCCGTTCGCAAGCTCTTGCCAACTGAAGGTAAATGGCCACTGGCAGTTTTCTAGATGATTCCTGGAATGTCCAAGTCATGCAATCTAATTTAGAACAAGCAGCTACGCTACGAAGAGCGCTGACCGGAATGCTCTAGCATAGAAGGTTATCAGACATACTGCTACGTTATTATATTGAATTTTGAACGTCCAAATGTATCCATAATCTAAAGTGGCCCTAACTATGCCCAAAAGGACATAGGTAGTGAATGCTATGAACTCTTGATACCTCAATTTAGGTGTAGATGGTAGAGGTAGATTCCTATCAAACATATATTGTTAACCTATAACTGACAAGAATCCTTTATCAACAAAAGAAAATACCAAGAAGTCGTCCCATGCCTCTTTAAAATATGAACTCATCCTGAGATGGCTTGGGTTGACAAAAGAAAATACCAAGAAGTCGTCCCATGCCTCTTTAAAATATGAATTCATCCTGAGATGGCTTGGGTTGACACTACTAGGAAAAATGAGAACGACCATGGACGTAAATGTCCCCAAAAGGCCTATAAAATGGCCTAGTGGTATTATTTTATGATCCAAGTTTTGTAGTGGGTTCAGTAAAACATTGCAAGAAAATGCTGACTTGTTTAATATTAACATTTTTTAATTGTTAAATTTATTTTTAAGAAATTCCTATGTTCATGTAGTTAGGCATACATTAAAAAAATCAGCTCATTTTCTTTTTAGTGCATGGTCATTCCTCTAGGTCCGAGTCTAATTTACACTTATTGAGGTCCGAGTCCGATTTTCACCTTGGTATGAGCTACTTGTAGGTGTTGCAAGGCACAACTGTGGATTATCTTCTCACTTTGACAACTAGTCATTAACCCTTACATGTCCTATTGTCCAGAAACTGGATCACAAATAGATTGAGAGCCTTACAGCTTTTTCATACAATTTCGGATGACTTTCATCTAAGTCACCTTTGTAAGACTATTAAATTCTCTACCAATTACAATAGTTCTTTTGTGATGAGGAGTTGTTGATAATATTAGAGAGGCCTCCAATTGCAAGTTTGTCAAATTTGTTGGGTAGATTTTATGCTTGCAATAGTCCTTTCATGTACACCTCATGTACATTTGACCCATGCTAATATCTATTTTTGAGGCTAGCATCTACTAGTGTTCAAAGGATTGGTACGTTTAGGGGTTAATCAAGGTGATTTGATCTAGCTCCAGTCAATCTTGCAAGTCTGGAAAATTTCATGTTTTCATGAGAGACAATGGTCAAATCCTTAACCCTCTTAGTCTGTAATGAAATGGTGTAAAATTTATGAACCATCTTAGTCTGGTGTTTGAAATTCCGATGTGTAACTTTTGATTCTCGAGATGATGCAAAAACAATTTGGAATTTGACTTTCTTAGATATCCAGATACCTATGTACAAAACACCAAAATACTGCAAATACCTCAAAAGACAAAATATTTACAAATACAACATATGTACTATATTGTATTTCTAGTGATTGGAAAAAATTATCTTGTTTTTTTTTTTGATTGTGTTCTCTTGTCCATGTTCCATTAGTGTATGTATTTCAATCTTGATCCATGTACCACCTCCTTTCATATTTTAATGTATAAATTATTGTCCTAAACTATACATTGAGAAGTCACTCTCACTTATAAAATTCACAATAATTGTGTGTGAGTCCGTTCATGACATGAAAGATTACAATGGAGAGGTCGTGGCACATGTCATTGTTGAACATTTTCACTTTCATTTTAGAAAATTTAATCCAAATTCTATTTAACCTTGAAGTCACACACCCCCCAAAATCTCATTTTTGGGTGTGCTTTATACGTTTCAAAGACATACTATGATCTTCCAATCCAACGGTCCGATCTTAGCAAGATTTAACTGACGTTTGTTTCATCAAGCTATGTTTACATTTATCCAATTGAATACTATTAATTGTATTCCTAATTTCAACAGAGAAATTTTTAAAAACATATCTCCCAAAAACTGTGGTTTCTCCAAAACCACCCTCGGCACTAAAGGATTAAATGCACGGAACAAGCACCATCTACCTTAACCCTATATCCTCAAAGAAAGCCCCACGGGCTTATTTACGAGAGAATAATGAAGAAAAAAGTGGGTTCTCTCAACCAAATCTAGCGAAGATTGGTGTGTTGAAAAGCTACTGAAAAGCGGTCTAGATTCCAAATTTGCAACTCATTTGGGAGATTGTGGAAACATTGGCAAGCAATCAAAGTTATCAAAATGAGCAGGAATTTAGGTTGGAGCAGCTAAGATTGTTTTTTGAAGAGTGCCGCAGTACTACAGTGTTGGCCAGCAATGGCTAGTAGAGTCATTTTTTATTTTTATTTTTATTTTTACCCTCCAAAAATTTGGATGCCTTCCGGGCTGCCGCGCCGAGGGCTTCTTGACGTTTAAGGGTTAACCTCTAAAAGCCCAAGGGGTATTGGATAAAACATAGATGTATTATAACATGTGCCTTTCTTATGTTTCATGAAGTTTAGTTCAATAGACAAAATGTAGGGCATCATTTGTACAAATTATCTGTACGGTTAAGATTCCAAAAATAACTTTAGATTTTTTTTAGTGAATTTAAAAACATGAACCTTTGAAAATTTGTATAAATTATAATTTTCACTTTTAGAGTTTGAAATTTAGCATGATTGGTTAAATTTGGTTTATCTATTGTAAACTTCAAAAAAGCAAAAGAAATGATGGAGGGAACATCATGACTTTCTCCAAATAGCAAATTTTATAACACTAAAACAATGTTGAAGTGATTCACTTTGAAAAATTCTCCCAGGTGGAATTTAACTTGGATTAACATAATTCAAATTGGGTTGGAAAGTATATTTGATGTAGTATTTAAAGTATTTTAAAGTGTTTTTTTTTTTTTTTTTTTTTTTTTTTTTTTTTTTTTTCAAAAAAATACTTTAGAAAAATTCCGGGCAGCCTGTTAGATTCACAGAAAATGGTTGTTTGGGGTTTAGGGGTTAACCCCTAAACGTCCACGCATCCAGTTACTGGATGTTTGTTGGTCAAACCCAATTTTGATCTTGAAGATGACTTTTGTTGCTAACACACCCAACTAAGAAAATGAAGTTTATTAAGTCTAGTTTGTACTCCACTTTTCAAATCTTAAAAATTTCAATTATTGAGTATTTTATTGCTTGTGCATGCTTTGTAGGTCAAGGTTTGAATTACACTACATAGGAATGATAGGATGTTCAGCTTTCGTATTTCAAAATTGAAATAAAAAATTTCTATGGAAAACATATCATGTGATTCTCCATTGTAATTTGTACCTGCTCCCAAAAAAATATTAATTTTTTAAAGCTTTTTTGTAATAAAAATTATTTTTTGAAGTATTTGACTTAAAAATTTGTTAAAAATGCCGTATTCAATTAAAAAATCTGAAAATTTCAAGACTGATAGGAAACATTCAATTCCATGCATGAAAAATATTACAATATATATTTTGATAAATCTTGAAGGCTAAATTTTGGAAAATTGGGTGGTTTGACTTTCCTACAAAGGAGTGGTACGTTTAAGGGTTAAAACTTGAACTTGGCCTTATGGTCCTTCAAAACTTTTAAGATTTGCAATGCTAGGGTGGTTTCTATTACTATCCAGTCAACTCTGGCACCTTGAGTAAGGTAGAGGGTCATATTTCCGACTGGGTTGTATTTCCGATCCCTACTGGTTGGGGGATGGGTGTCAGAAATCAGCTAGCATGGTTTCAAATAGTGTCCAAGAGTGTTCTAATTTCGTCCATGCTTGGAAAAATCAAGAGCTTCTGATTGGTGTAGAAGCACTCTATTTTCAGAATCCAACCTCTCATGAAAACCATGACTCTATGAGCGGTTAATGGTCACTCTAAGCTTTCAGACTTAAAAAATCATAGAAAATTGTAGAAATGCTCAAAAAATGGTTTTTTTTGGGGGATGCCTTTGCAATAGCTTTGCAGAGCATCCAAAAATTATAAAAAAAATTCTTTCACAAGTCTAAATATGCAAACCTGAAATTCAGTCGGGAATTGGTCCCACTACCTTAAGCCTGGTCCAATTGTGACTATTTTTGGCAGTTGCTGACCCAAAATTTGCCGTTGACTTTTCTTTGCAACAACTCTCATTTCATTCAGCAATGGAAAAAAATAAAATTACAAAACAAATAAAATTCTGTATATTTTTCTTGCAACACTAGTAGAAAAGGTGACACTCCCCAGGGACATGCCCAGACAAAATCACTATGCATGAGTGGAATTGGGCAGTACTTGCCTAAACATCTCCCTAGGTAATGTCACCTTTTCTACTAGTGGATGGACATGACGGTGTAGTACTTTGTTGAAAATGGATTGAACGTCTTGGTCATGTTGTGTAGGAGACATTGATGGCTGTTGGCATGTCGGAGTGGAATGGGAAACGTTAGTTATATGTCAAATCTCGGTCGAGTGGAATGTCAAATGTTTCACTCTGCATTTGAATGCTGGCTTCACCAACCTGATTATATGCATGAGCAGTGTCAGATTTCATGTTCCTCAGGAAAACTATAACATGAAATGGATGGAACACTAGAACATGAAATGGATGGAACACTAGAACATGAAATGAGGCATAAAAATTTAACAAATTGTCCCCTTTCTAATCAGTTCACACATGCACAAAGCTAACTTCCCATAAAAGTTTCGATAAAAAATCCACACTGCAAAAAGTGCATGATGGCTGAAAAATCGGAGTTCAAATCCATACATCATGCAAAATATGCATGGTTGGGCGGTTAGGGGTTAAGAGTTAAGAGTGATCTTTCATAAATTAAAAAAAGTTGGGGTAGCTTGAGTATCCTAGGCAATAGCAATTCCAGTCTCAGCAAAAGTAGTTTCTATGCACGGGAACCAGAATTGGAGCACAAGACAATGCATTTTCACAATGACATTCTAAAGAACTACTAAATTAAATAACCCTATGATTTTCTAGGAAAATAAAATAAAAAATAAACAAAGATTTATTACAATGCATTCTACACGGGATTCTACATGTTGAAATTAAGTTACATATATGATAATTAAATCACGTATAAAAGAAGTAAAAGACCAAGCGTTTATGACTGAGTTACTTATATAGTAATTAAGTTACTTATGAGGGAACTGATAAACCAAGCGTCTATGACTTCAAGTTAGTTAGAACACCAACTTATTCATATAGTAATTAATTTAGTTATGAGGGAACTAAAAACCAAACGTCTATCACTCCAAGTTAGTTAAAACACCAAAGTAGTAGTTTAGTGAATCTATACATATTCAAAGAATGTAAACAGACAATACTAGGACTATAAATGTGACTTGGTAGGTGAAGGAAATCACAACGTTTAACAAACAAGACTCACTTCTATAGTTGGATGGCAAATCACAAAGTACACACTATTCGTTTACTTTTTGTGCACATTATCTTTCTTAATAGTTACTACACTATATGCTCATGCTTGGATTATTGTACATTTGGTGAATCTTAGATATTGTTATTTTCAAAATCAAATAAAGTTTATATTAGGGGAATCATGTGTGTCATTCTTAAGTCATTATCGACAAAGGCACCATTATAACACTAAGGCATGACTTGTTTAGTCTCTTCCCTTTTGAGATTTATTACTATGGATTTTTTTTTTAAATTATTTTATCACGTGTTTTTTTTATCAAATAAAAGTATTTTAGTTTCAATGATTTAACTTACTTCTCTATAATTGCATGTCATTACTATTTTGTAAAGTTTCA
Source organism: Pohlia nutans (assembly GCA_022496805.1). Classification (NCBI taxonomy): domain Eukaryota; kingdom Viridiplantae; phylum Streptophyta; class Bryopsida; order Bryales; family Mniaceae; genus Pohlia; species Pohlia nutans. The sequence continues at coordinate 11,191,013 of CM040090.1, forward strand.
ACTTATCAACAAGTCGTAATTTTAGGAGCATGTGATGCAATCATTGACTTTGTTGACTTGTTTTACATATAGAAAAAAGCACATACAATGGCACATTCGGAATGGCATGTTTCTTGGCACGTCATTCAAAACTCCTCCGAACATGAAAAGGATATTCCATACCACCTTAAAGTACAATTTGAAAGAGCTTGCCCTAGTGCGGAATGTCGTTCTAACAATGTTAAATTCCGGTATTTTAACCCCTAAACGTCCCTTGGGAACCGTATATACGGTCACCGTATGTGGTGTATTTCATACTGTACTATGTACACAAACATGTCAACACATATACCATTGGATAGATAATTTGTCAATTATTGCATTCAGCTGAATGTTGTTTCAGCATATGAATACAATTGTGCTAAAATACACAGATGTATAGGCTGATGTACGTGGCCACTGCGGCACTCTCAGACCTTTAAGGGTTAATAACAAAGAGACCGCGAGATTTGAGCAACCTCGCTTCATATGTTGCACTTTTGAAGAGTTCTTTGTACTTGGAGCCTAGCTGAGTGGTCCGGAGTCTAGCGTTCCAATGCGGTGACTAGGGCTCAAACCCTAGTGCTGTTTGGTGGCCACCTTTTTAGTCCACCCAATCATGCTTGGGTCTTATGATCTCATTTTATGAATACCCTGAAAATGTAGGCTAGGTAGTTGTAGGGCCTGCCTTCAAAAAAAAGGCATCGAGGGTAGTGAGCGCTATGTAAATCTTGGTGGTGTATTTAGTATCATTACGAAATCTTAACCCCTAAAGAACCAAGAAGTCTAAATTGAACTTCATATTTTTTTGGTAGTAATAAATATGGCATTAGAGGAGAAATAAAGATTCAAAAGGCCCTATAAAAGAGGCCCCTTGCATGTTGGGGCACATGGTTATATATATGTAATAACCCCATCCAACCTCGGCATGGTTTTTTTTGTGTTTTTGTGTTTTTTCTTTAAATATTTTATTCGTGGTAGAAGAGTCATGGTGGCACAGTTGTAAACTTTACTTAACCCATAACTGCCTGAGCGTTCATTTTTTGGACGATGTACAAATTTCATCCATAATTTCTCATCCGCCATGCACTTTTTACAGCGTGGAATTTTTATTAAGGATTTTATGGGAAGTTAGATACATGCATATTTGATTTGATTAGGAAGGCAATGATTTGTGAAAATTTTATTCCTCATTTCATGTTGTAGTGATTCGCCCAAAATTTTGAAGATTTCAGTGTGAAAGTGCTCTAAAAAAATCAACTCATAAAACTAAGCAACCAAAAAATCTCCAAAAATCACTACACTTGGATTATTACATTTCAACCAATCACAATGAATTTCATCCATAGATTGTCAATATCTTATTTGTAATTGAATTACAAAATAATTTTGAATTTCACGTTTCAAATTTTATACAAAATTATTGGTAATAGCAATCATAGATCTAACAGGATGGAAAGATTTTAAATTCACAACGTAAAACTTTTATTCATATATCAAGTTCAAAAATACCCATTTAGGTTGCATTTTATAATGCATCTTTGCAAAATTGCCGAATTTGGAGAAGGCTCTAGGCATTTAGGGGTTAATGGAAGCATGTGCTCAGACATGTTCATGGGCACAATGACATGCAACTTGCACACTTGAGGGTTTTTGAATCCTCATTTCTCCTCTTATGCTTGTGTGAAATCTTTGGTCCTTTAACCTGTAAATATTAGAGGAATAAGGACAAAAGCTAGATGTGCTATAAAATGTTACTTTTGCATTTTTGATGAAGTTTGGTCCAAAAGGGAAAATGAGAAGCATGATGCTTAGAAATTATTTGTATTGTCAAACTTTTGAAAAAAAATTAGACACTCACATAATGAACATAGAAGCATTCACAATTTAATATTTACCAAAATTAAAAGTTTTATTTTAAGAATTTGAAATATGGTGTGATTGGTTAAAACTAGACATTCTATTCTAAAACTCAAAAAAGCATTCTTTTCAAAGGAGGGAACATCATGAGTTTCCAAAAATAGTAAAATTTAGAACACTAGGACAATATTAAAGTCTGCGGAGGTCTATCTTTGAAAAATTATCCTTTATGGAATTTAATTCCAATTGACATGATTCAAATTGGGTTGGAAAGTAGACTTGATTTCCTATCTGAAAATATTTATTTAGTTTAAAATAAATAAATAAATAAAATTCATCATTGGCAGTGACCATAGAATGGCAAATGGCCGTTCTGTCACTTTGTCAGATTAACCCTTAAACGTCTGAACGTGCAAGAATGGGTAATACACGTTGTTTTCCTTGTATTTGGATGCCTACTGCACCTTTTCATGCCCCAAGGTTATTCAAATCTTTGTATTCATTCTATTCTCTTTCCAACGACATCATTAGGAGAAATCTGTTGTCACAAAGGGGCCTTGGCCGTTGGCACGTGCTGAAAAATTTAGGCCAAACCGTGCACTTTATAAGAGATCACCAATGGTGTCACCGTGGCTGCCAGCAGCGCAGTTCCGTGGGTCGCACCAATCAACGCTGCCGACACTGCCAACACTGCCAGCACTGCGGCTTCCGACGCTGTCAGCGGGCAACGACTGCACCAATGGGTTTACATAGAAAATGGTGCTTGGGCAGCCGGTTCACCTAACATGGGCAAGCTTAGAGGGCCCCTTTGGGACCCCATTTTTCTCCTAATGATAGTACTCCAAGATTGGACCATCCAACTAGCGAGTAAGTGCATGAATACTGCATTTGAGCTACAGTCCCGTATTATACGGCGCAGTGTATGGACCTGAAGGACGGTCGGGTAGGGATTTGCTGACACAACAATGCACGTTGGTGGAAATTCATACGGGATCTTGCGGCTTGGCGGGAGAACCAATTCGCATCTGTGATGGAGTAGCCTCGATCAAGATTGGAATTGATACACTAATGGAACACGAGCAAGAGAACACAATGAACATCACAAAGAAAATTTCAAAAATATTATGTGAATATTGCCAAAAATATCTAATATGATAAAAGATTCCAATTTTTGAAAAGATTCTATTTTCATATATTTAAACATTTTCCATAATTATTATATAGTATTAATGGTTTAGTAATGGCAAATGTTTTAGATACTATACACTGTTTTCTTCGACAAATTTGACGCCCTAGAGTGAAAACGTCCCTATTAATGGTTGAGAAGTTCTTGTGTGTACTAAAAAAAATTGTAAACGAAGTCAATGCCTCCTGAATTTTATTACTAATTCATAAATGATCATTTGGAAATATAAGCTACACCATTGGAAAGATTAGACGAAGAACTATTCCAAAAAAAAGTTATATATTTAAAAACGTTGAAATTAAACATCTGGCAGCCTGCTTGAGTGCACAAGCAACCACATTGTGGTCTGTTGGGACATTAGAAGATAATCATAGGTATAATGAACCCGTTTTAATTGAAGGCATTTTAACATGAAAATGCTGTATCTCATTTTGTGAATTAAAGAGGGAGCTTCATCAAGTGAAATAAACAAAAAATTCAGCCTAATAAAGTTAATAGAGTTCATCTAGAAGCCATAAAGTGATTTTTTCCCCTTTTCGACCTACATTTTTTATTCTTTCTCTAAATTGTATTTACGTGCTTGTCCAACTTTTTATTTTAGTTTTAATAACAAGTCTCAATTGCATGCTATCAACTAGCACTATTTCAAACTAGGGTTTTGATCCCACTATTGCAACTTTGAGCCAAAACAAGGGATCAAATTTATTTTTGCACCTAAATGATTGCTAAAATGCGTCAGGCCCTTTCTTGTGTTTCATCAATTGCATTTTTGTTAAAAGTCAAATCTCAAAATAATTTTTAAAAAAAAGTTCAATTCCAATAGATACATGTGTTAAAAATGAGAAGGAAAAAAAATTAAACAAACATTACAAATACTAAATTTACTCTATTTATATTTGAAGTATAATTTATTAAAGCACAAATAACTAATATCAATGTTGGTGATTAGGATTGCAAGAAATAATTATAAGAAGAGAAGTCGAAATCTTTAAGAAATTATTCTCTCAAACTAATTTTATTTTGTATGATGAAAAAGAGAATTTTGGAAAATATCCACTAAATTTGACATTTGTTAGAAATGAAATTTTCAAAAAAATCATTTTGCATGCGATCCTGATCTTGACATTTTGAAATATAGAATTTTATTTTTTCAAAAGATTAAGTACTTGACAGAAATGTACCAATCCCATTGCCGATCCTTCACATAACATTCTTAAACAATTGGATAATGCACTGCTCATTGTTTGATTGGCTTTTTATTGATACAGTAACTTTCTTTGGAACATGAAGTAAGAGATGAATCTTACCATTATATAAAGGAATTTAGTAGGAGTCAGGCAAGCAAGACAAACTAAACCCCTAAACGTCCTCAACCCTCTTCAAAATTCGACGACTTGGCAAAGATGCATCATAAAATGCAATCCAGAGGGATGTTTGCACTTGATGTATGAATAAAAGTTGTACATTATGAATTTTATATTCTATCCATATAATTAGATCTGCGATTGCTACCATACCATTATTCTGTATAAAATTTGAAACTTGAAAATTCTTTTGTAAATTTGATTACAAATAAGATTTTGACAATTTGTACATGAAATTTGTTGTAATTGGTTGAAATGTAATACTCTAAGTGTAGTGATTTTTGAAGATTTTTTTATTATTTAATTTTTATAGTTGACTTCTTAAGAGCACTATTACTGATTGAAATCTTCAAAATTTTGGATGAATCTCTGCAACATGAAATGAGGCATAAAAAATTCACAAATCATCCCTCTTTAATCGAATCACACAACTCACTTCCCATAAAATATATAGTAAAAATTTCACGCTGCAAAGAAGCAATGGCGGATGAGAAAACTATGTTTGATCTTGTACATCGTCCACTTTTTGGACGGTTGGATGTTTAGAAATTAAGATGTGAAAACAAAGAGCATCCAAGAGCATCACCAAAAATCTTTGAAACCTTAAGGTAGAGGGTCATATTTCTGACCGGGTTGTATTTCCGACCCCTACTGGTTGGGGGATGGGTGTCAGAAACCAGCCAGCATGGTTTCAAATAGTGTCCAAGAGTGTTCTAATTTCGTTCATGCTTGGAAAAATCAAGAGCTTCTGATTGGTGTAGAAGCACTCTATTTTCAGAATCCAACCTCTCATGAAAACCATGACTCTATGAGTGGTTAATGGTCACTCTAAGCTTTCAGACTTAAAAAATCATAGAAAATTGTAGAAATGATCAAAAAATGTGTTTTTTTTGGGGGATGCCTTTGCAATAGCTTTGCAGAGCATCCAAAAATTATAAAAAAATTCTTTCACAAGTCTAAATATGCAAACCTGAAATTCAGTCGGGAATTGGTCCCACTACCTTAGTAGGGGTACAAAGTCTAGGGCTTAGAGAATGTTATAATTCACATCACATTGGTCATAGCAAAAACTGCCGTAATAAAAAAATACTTAATGAGGCCGGCCAAACTAAACCCTACACGCAGTCATTGCTGACGCCGTAACTTAATAACTGAATCAGGGTGATGACAAATTGTCAACCAAACTATTTGGTCAGTTGATTGGCCAATTTAACTTAGAATAGTTCTCTCCAGGAAGTCAGCACTAGAAGGCTGCAGAAACGACACATAGCGTTCAAAGGGGTCGAGATGATAATGGCAAGTTACGACGTGTTTAGGATAGAAGGATGGGCCCTCACACAAGGCAACCAATGTGGTCACCCACTAAAATCAGAATGCCCCAGTGAGGACCCACCGTACCAGTCCCCTACATTATCAGATGCAGCACTAACTGACAGCACGCGAACCCTGACCCACGCCCTCGTAGATTCCCTTTGTGGGTTAGCTTCCTCTGGCTGAACTGGTCGCTTCAAAATGGAAACAAATGCAACCAACTGTAGCCATAGAAAAAGAAAAAGCAAAACGGAATTTCAAGTACACTTACCATGGGCCATCCTAATCCTAATCAAACTGAAAGGTATCGACATTCAAGGGTAGGAAAATCTGAAACGGCAGAGATCCATGTGAAAAGATTTCATGCCTTTACTAAATTTAACCCTTCAGCGCGCCGGCGTCCAGAATCTGGACGCCGGATGAATTTCAGCAGCTCGATTTCTGTAGGTACCAATTGTTTTTCATCCATTTTTTTATTTTTTTTCATTCTTGTGCTAGTTGAACACCATTTGTACGGTATGGATCTTCCAAATAAGATAATGTGAATTTTTGAAAAATTACAAAAGTGATTAATGTCAAGTTTCAATCTTAGTTCAAAAAGAAAGACCTTAAATATGATTTTCCATAGTAAGTAGAATCAAATAATGGAAACCATACCATCTCGTAGTGCATGTCATTCTAATTTCACTACAATATTTTTAAATATTTTTGTGTTAATTTTGGATTTTTAATTGAATTTCAAGTGAAAACCTTACAAAGTTACTTTAAAAATATTAATAATAAATATGATGAATCCAACCGTACGGATATTATCTACACATTGACATTTACAACTTTGTTTTGAACATCAACTCCATTTCCGTTTATCATCAACCATTTTATAACAAATCTTTGAAAAACAGTGTTGAATCAGGACGTTAAAGGGTTAAAGGACAGGAAGAAAGAAATTCATCTCTAGAATCCTACTTGCATCTTTTGCGGTACCTCTCTTTTTATCCGTCTGTAGGTTAGTGCCGAAAGGATTCCGAATCGTCTCCTTCGCCGTTTCAACAGCAGTTATTTCGGTCGATGTACAATTGATTGACCACCAAAAAACCGTGTTAGGCACAAGTATCCCCTTCCGCGCTTTTTGGGGCCACTCGTGTATCCAACCTTGACTCGCGGGAGACAGGGGGGTCTACACCTGTGCTATCTCATGCTCATGAAGTCAAGTGTGGATGACATTAAAGTGTGGATGTTAATTGTCATGTTCAACAGAGAGAAATAGTAAAACATACCCTTCGTGTAGGCATATGCATAACTTGCACACCAAAACATCATGCAAATTACACAATCATGTTTTCACAATCGCATTCATGTATGGGCACAATGAAATTTTAGAGCTGTGCTTGAAGCCTTGCTGGTCTACCAGACAATAATATAGCAGGAGTGATACAAGCAGATTCGAGAGACAATAACAGATGAAACAGTGCAGGAAACCGCTGTACTGCACATCGGCTCACAAATCAAGCAAATAAAAATCCGAGAAGATTTCAGCGTACGCGAGTATTTGGGTGCTGATCTTGCCGTTTAAGAACATGAAGGTCACATGCACAAGACGGTACAATCACAGAAACTCATAGTGAGGTGCAAAAAGATGCCATCACACATAGCATGGTGCATGCAACGTACATACTTTGCACAAAAGCCATACGGGAATGCAGACAAGAATCGCCAAACACTGAAACCTCATGTAAGGACGGATAGCGTTATAGAGCAGGACCTGCAACATATTTTCCATGTACATATTAAAACCACTGCATACAAGAGAAGATGCACACGTCAGAAAACTGACACGGGTCAGAATCACACAAAGCCTGGCTCACCCAAACGCCAGAAGTGAGAAGCTCGCTGACCTTACTCAGGGAGCATGCTTGCCAAGGAGCATGCTTACCAACGGGCCACTTGCGGCCAAGCAATTTCCGGCCGGCTTTTGCCCAGGCGAAGCATTTGAGAGCCGCAGGCCTGTGTAACAACCAGAGCCTTTCTCTCATCAGTGTCTCTATCCAAGTCAACCGTCAGGAAAGTGGAAGCAAAATGGATCTCTCTATCTGACTGAGAAATTTCTCTATTACATGATTGTATACACCAGAAACAGCCACTGACCAAGACATGGAGGGCGGATGCGAGCACGTGGAGTCTACCCCGAGGGGGTCTCCAAAGCTTGTGCTGCAGCACACTTAAGCGTCTCCGCTTACGCATCACTCCTGGCTGCAACGATAATTCCCCTCTTTTCCCATCAGCCACTCTTGAACACACAACAAATCCCCCTCAGCTACACTACATACATGTGATTCTTAACTTTTCAAACGCATACAACGTCAAACCCCATGGGACTGGGCCATAAAACAACTACACACACAAGGAATCATTCTCTCAAGATCATACTTCATGTCAAACCACCACTCCTATGTCAAGACCGTGTACTCAAGGCCAATAAGAATCATGTAGCGCATGAGCCATTGCCGAGACTCTCGTCAGATACGACTCCAAATTCACCATCGCGGCCCAGGCGCCTTCGCAGATGCGAAAGCTCCTGCGACATAGCCCAAAGGCGTTGCTGTAGGGACAAATTCTCCTCCTCGAGGTGCTGGATGTGTGTCTCCTGATCAGCCACCACGGCATGCTGTCTTAGCGGCGAATCAGGATTGTACAACATCTCAAAGCGTTGAAGGCCATGATCGATTCGTTCTTCTACTTGTTGCACAGAATTCGCCGGACGACGGCCACCGCAATGCTCAGTGTCCGACTCTCCACAGGACGAGGAGCCGGAGTCTCGTTCAATGTCGTCCGACCGAAGACGAATACGTCCGTTCATGGAACCGTAGGCGTTGACTCCTAGCTCGTTCGCGACTTTGCAGTCGGCGAGGCTTTCAGAAGGCCATGACGTAGGAGAGACGACTGGCGTATCCAGTGCCGGCGTGGCAGGCGACAACAATGGCGCGTTGATGCCAAGCTTTCCGGCTCTCATCAGGTAGGAACTTGTGTTGTAAGGTGCGCAGGGGACGCGGTTCACAATCGTTTTCTTGTTCTTACGCCGGGGTTTGTATCGCCGAGGCAGCAGCGAGTGCTTAGCATACGGCTGCGGGTGGAACCGCGAAGGATTGTGCCACTCGCGCGCCCATGGCCTCTTCTTGCCGTCCACCAGCGACACAACCAGCCAGTCCCGTTGTTTCGAAGGATATCCCATCTACTCTACCAAAGAAGCTTCAACCGTTCTCGAATACCTGCTTCTCTCTACAAGTAGGCAAAAGATAGATGCAAAGTAGGCAGAAGAACAGAAGCCAGCAGTTATCCAGCTCGATTGCTGCTTCCACCTCTATCTTCCCCGAGCAAGAACCTCGGAGAACGTCGCCAGATCGACGCTTCACGCCAACCTCCGCTAGCAGAAAACTAACAACAAGAACGTCGAACACACTTTCAAATTCCCGCAACAAGCGCCGGACGACACCAAAACCGCCTCCAAATTAATCTCCTCCAAGTAGCCGCAAACTACACACGCCAGCACCACTTCAGCACTCCGAAACCGCTTCAAAAAACGAAACGCTGCAGAAAACAACCGCGGCGTTTGTGTTCTCCTCCAATCACGTTCAAAAAAAACTCAAAGCAATGCTTTAAAAATCTTCCTTCGGTTGTGAATGGTATACTCCACCGCACGCTAATGGCGACGAGCTCTTCGCATCAAAACAAAATGCGACTGACGCAGTTGTTGGAAGCTCGGGGTTACAGTGACGAAGACGGGGATCCGGGGAGACGCTCTGAAGAAGCAAGACGACGCCCCTCTGAAATCTACAAGTCACATGGAAATCGGTTATCTAGCTCTGTCCTAGAACCTACGATTCCAACCCATCTACGATTCCAACCCATCTACGATTCTGTCCCACGTATGATTTCAGCATCTGTACCCACAAATCTAGGGGTACGAAACTTATACCGTAACCATTGCTTCACAAATCTAGGATTTATTATGATTTTCTGAAATCTGCGAAATCTTTAGATCTAAAATTCTTGAATATACACTCAAACCTCTTTATAATGAATCACTACAATGACATTCTAGAATATTTTGGAAGACTATCATTGATAATGGCACACATTCAAAGTATGTCATAAGGTAACTACAGTCTAACTTTGATAATGTCACTCTTGTTAACCCTTAAAGGACATGGGCTCACATTGGGGGAGCCCGGAAGAATCAAATATCTTTGTTGGCTCACTGGGCATCCGTGCCCACGCTGCCCCCATATACAAAATTTGAATAAAAGTTGTACCTAAACCGCTCCCCCGCACCCGGGCTCGCATGGGGCGTTTAAGACCGCCACGATGCGGCACAAGGGAGCCGTCCCAAGATAACAGCCCCGAGCTGTCAGCCTGGACTGTCGGCCCGAGCTGCCGGCTCAAGGCACGCCCGAGCTTGCTGGCCCGAGCTAAGTAGATATCAAGTGTCACTAACCTCTATTTTTGGGGTTAGTGAGTTTAGTGATATTTGATATTTACTTTAAAATAAAATGGCTAGATACTTTAAAGAACTTGGAATAAAAAAATTTCAACTTAATATTGTTGTGACTACACCAAGTGAAATTCATTGTTTAAAATTATCAACTAGAATCCCGTGGTTGGAAAATGAAGATCCATACTTATCTTGATATTTTTATAATTTGCATAAAGTGCAATAAGTTTTTTCACGAATGCCAAGTCTATTGCTTGGTCCACTTTTATATTTTCTCAAATTCCAAATCTTGAGTACTTTATAGCATTTTAGAACCTATTAGGGGTCAAAAAACTTACTTCTATCTCCTCATTTTAACCCCAAATAATCCGAAGCTGCCTAAAAAAATCCCTACTCGAGAAAAGGCAAATAGTGTATGATCTAAAACCTTTTTGACTGATCCAACTGTAGGATGCTTCAACCAAATTGATTTTACTAGCACTTACAAATTTTCAACCGATCATGGTTCCTTGATAGCAAGGTTATAAGCTACAAAGTTGGTTGCATTTTTTTTTGGCCCCCTGCCCAAGTTTGAATCTTTTCTAAAAAAAATTGTCTTTTGATGTGTACATCATTTACATACGAAAATCACCATTCCATCTTTGTTACAACGACTGGAATAATCAGAGAAAATCTCAAAAATTTATAATCAAAACTCCATCCACATTGAGTTGACCAAACATGAAAAATTAGCCTTGGTCCTTTAGGGATTAGAACCTATCAAATGGGATTGAATAAATAATTCCATTCTATAATTTGATCTTTCATTTCAAAATAAATAGCTGATTTTTATTATCTTTTCTTTCACATTAAAATTAAAAACTTGTAGTAGTAATTTGTTCTTCCACACTATAAAATGAATAACTTGTAGTGATAATTTGTTCTTCCACAATTAAAAATACATAATTTGTAGTCATGATATGTTCTTTTACTCTAAAATACCATCCTTTATTTTATACTTTCTATTTTTTCTTTAAAATAAATGTAAAAGATGTATTTTACTTTTGAAAAGTAGGATTCAATTGGACTATAAATTGTCATCAAATAACTTCTAATTATGTTATTACTTCACTTGCATTATATATTCACCTTGATTTTAACAATTTCTCCAATTTTTTCATCATGGCCTCTTCACAATCAGTTGGTATCAAAAGAGAAAGAGATGAAGGAAGAGACTATAGGAAGCAAAATTTAGAAAAATGTAAGTTAATTTCATGGAATTTAATAAAAAAAGACAACCTTATTCAAGTGGGTTTTGAAGGAGTTGGTGCCAAAGGATGCCTATATAGTGCACATAGTGCACAATATACAAACAAAATCATGTATGTTATTCCTTGCCAATTCACCTTAAAGCATAATATTTTTGTACTTGCATTTTATGGAGACCATAATGTAGTACTTGAGCGCGGTCACTATGCACATTGTTGCCATAGAGTTTGTGCAGACAGCTTGCCTAGATTCATAGAGGAAGGGCAAAAATGTAAAAAAATGTCCTAATTTTAGCAATATTGATTATAAGTCAAAATGTATAGAGTTATTGGGGCTATGGAATTGTAGGGATTTTGAAATAGATTGTATATCATAATTCTATGCATTTCTAGAAGGATGTAGAGAATTCACTAAATCTAAAAGTGGATTAGTGGTACAATGTATTATTTCACCCGTTAGTGTTTTATATCGTAGTACATTGCAAGGATTAAATTTACCTAAAGATATAGAATTGCACATTACTTACTCAACTATCCCAAATAGTTGTCTTTCAAATGATACTAAACCACATTGGGAGCATGAAAAGTTTAACAATGAAATATGAAATGGCAAAACATATACAAAGAGGATAAATTGGTGAAAATTACTTCAACAGGGTTAGCCATTTTTTATGGATCAAAACTTTCTTCATCAACTTTGCAATTGGAATTATCCCACATGATAGCTCTCTATATTCCGGATGTATATAAAACAAGTTTATATCAGTCTACAACAAAACCAATAAATTTGTCTTATAAAACAACACCATTGTATGGCCAAACCGAATATAAAACACAGCTAAGCGTGGAAATTACAAAAACAAAAGTCATGGTTATTCGACCAATGCTGGAGGTTGGTAAAACAGAAGTAGAATTAGCTGAAAGATAATAGATACCCACCTAAGATGGTTGATCAAAGTATTGGATCAATATCAAAGCCAGAGCTGATGAGGATATCCACAGCAGGGCAAAAGCTATGTCATCTCTTGAATTGTACCATCTAAAAAAAGCTGACACTTTATTATTAGCTGTTCACATAGGACTACCGCATGATCCAGGGAAGATATCGATGGCTCCATTTCCAAAGTAGGTCATATTACACTCTACATAACGGAAACTTCTGTTTGCAGAACCAATGGGAAGGACGTAAAAGCCTATGGATGTCACGAGTCCTTTACACTTCATCAGGAATTTCCGACCCCACTGATTCTGCACTGATTCAGTGCGTTTATCGTTAAACACTGATTCCGCACGTCATATGTGCATTTAGAAGTGTCGTTACGGTCCGGAAGTGACATGCATTACTAGAGTGTCGATGCAGTGTCTTTTCAATGATTATCAAAAAAGTGTTGTTTCCGCACGAAAGTCGTGCTTGACGGAATCCGTGCGTTAATCGTGTATTTACATCACATGGCTGATAAGACACGGATAACGTGCGGTTTTAGTTAATGCGAATTCAGTATCGTATACGTATCATATTAATGCCATTTATTATATTCGTGCGATTTCAGTATCTATTACAATGCAAATTATTTTCGTACGACATCTGTGTACAATATTTTTTGGAATTTTTTGGAATTTTTTGGAATCTTTCAAAATATTTTATATTATTTTGGAATATGTTGGAATATTCTAAGAATATTCTTTAAATTATACTTCCGGTTTAATTTCCCAAAACATTTTTAGATCTACATTTATAGAGTTTAGAAGCAATACACATTAAAATTTCAAAGAAATAACATTTTATATTTTTAGAATTCAAATTTGGTATTATTGGTTATCATTGTACTTTTCATCATAGGAGCAAAAAAAAATAGCTCACAACCACCACGATTTTGGCAAAAAATAAATAAATTCAAAATATTATGAAAAAAATCCTAGATATAGAAAACGTCCTGCATAATCTAGTGCAAAAAAAAATTTGGAAAAAAAGATTTTTTCACATAGTTAAAAACATTCAAAGTCCGCTGGAAAAAAAAAACAGCTCACAGCCCTGAATCCCTGATCTGCCATCACGATTTTGGCAAAAAATTATGAAAAAAATCCTAGATATAGAAAACGTCCTGCATAATCTAGTGCAAAAAAAATTTGGAAAAAAAGTTTTTTTCACATAGTTAAAAACATTCAAAGTCCGCTGAAAAAAAAAGTTCGATAATTACCAAAAGAGTTCCATTCTATGCATGAAGAGTTTGAGGTGGTTTGGTGGTTTGGAACTTGATTGGCAACCGGAAGGTTGAGAGTTCAAATCCCACCGTTGGCGATAGAGCTTGGGAAGCTATGGTGGGCCCCACCGCATGTGCGGGCAATTTCCGTGTAATTGAAGTGGGTAGCGAGGAAAGTAATTATTTTATATTTTTTAATATTTTATTTTATTTTATATTTTTTAATAATACTATTTTGATCAAATTTAGATATAAAAAGAAAAGAAAATCTAGATATGGAAAAGATGATGTCGCACGAAAAACGCACTGAATCAGTGTACTTTTAAAGACGATTAAAACAAGACATTTGACGACTATAAAGAGTGTTGAATTCATACGTTTTCAATGGATGTATCAATCGTGTCGAATTAGTACTATATCCGCTTGTACGAACATCGTGTCATATCGTGTAGTTGCGATGAATGACGCAACGATGCGGAATTAGTGCGAAAATCGTACGAACCCTTGAAAAATCGGAAATCGCACTGAATCAGTGCAGAATCAGTGGGGTCCCAAATTCCTGATGTCAATGCAGGTATATACGAAGTAGTATCAATGATAGTGCCTTCGTGAGGCACAATAACCCTCCTTGCAGACTCTGACTCCTCGTTCTCCCAAACCTTCCATAGCACAAGCAAACCACAAATTTTAGAAGGCAATTTAGCCCCATCTGATGCAGATAACACCTCTGCATACCAACGGACCCCGCTCCAACCAAAATAGCGACGCCCAATGCCCTCTGCAACCAATAATTCGACAATGTCTTTGGTTTTTCCTCAAGGATAGACTCCGGGCTCCAAATGATCACTAGAATGTGTGAGCATAGGTCGGTTGCCTCCAGCACGACCACAAATTGGAGGGCGCCTATCTTGAAGAGTGTCTTAAAAAAATGGAATCCCTCCAAGAGTGAGAGGCCAAGGCCTTATGGGAAGATCAATCCATAAAACCACTAAAAACGGTATAGCATATGCCACACTAGCACATCCTGGAAAATAAGAAGCAACTTCAGCGAACTGCTCAGTGATAGGGTGCGGGAATCCATTCATCATCCGAAAGTTGAAATTTGTGAGGTAGTGTTTTGACAGCTCTATCTCGGAGCTCGATGGTGCATTTTCAACTGCCTCCAACATGAAACGAGGAACATGACTTGAATACAATAGTTCAAGAACTTCCTTTGAAGGGGAAGGAGTGGGCCTCGATGGTGATGGAGTGACATATCGAAAAACTCTTGGAGAATCAAACTCCTCCATAATGCTACCTGATATAACTATGCACATTTTAGATTGTCAAATATACAATTTATACATGAGCTGTAAAGCAAAAGTATGACATATGAAAGTAAAAGCCAATTGAAGAGACAAACCAAGCTTGTTGAAAGTAAACGTGAAAGCCAGAAAAAAGCAAAAAATTCTCAACCAAGTGTTTCTGCTTCTACAATAGTTAATGAATACATGCATTAATTCATGAGACATGCTCACATGAAAGGAAAGCAAACTACAACAGGTTGGTTTTCCTTGTCACTCGATTGACCATGAATACTATATTTGGATATGATACAAGAACTACACACGTGTTGTTCTTGTTCTGTTGATGCCTTCAAACGTTCTGTTGTTCTTGTTCTGTTGATGCCTTCAAACATTGCTCTTTCGAATTTGTTGATGTCGAATTTACCCTCAAAGCAAGAATCATCTAATATGTCAATATTTTTCTCCTCTAAGAGTAGTCGCGCCAGAATCAAAACGGTAATCACTCATTAGCTTTCTGTTTCAAAAAACGCAATTGCAGTACCGCAAAAAGGTTTAATTTTAAGTTCATGTCCGCACACAACAGTTCACTTTAATCTGTGAACAACACAGTCACTTTTGAAAGATCACTAAGGTGGTTACTCCATTGATTTCCCAAGTTAATAAGAAATACGGATATGAAACATTGGTATTGTTTAGTAGTACTGTCTGAGCCAAACAAGCCTACAGGTCTGAGCCAATGCAACAGACGATGCGCAAGCAACATGGTGTGGAACAACGTATGAGATCAAGAGCGACTTCAGATGGTCATGTTCACACAATCTCAGGGCGAAACCCAAGGTACGAAACGACGCTAAAAAAGCTTAATTGAACATTATGAATGATTCCTTGTAGACAGTACTTGCTACTCGCTTCAGTTGAAATTTTTAGATCTAGTAATTTAGATGGAAACACAAACTGCACAGTACAATGTTTTCCGTTACAATTCCAGTGATCAATAAGGTATCTCAAGAAACCCCTATACAAGGTGACAATATATCCATCGGATCAGAAGACCATACTCGAAAATTAAAGGAAAACACTCCACATGCATGATGCTAGCAAACGAGTCTGAAGAGGTTCACAATTTAAGAAAACCTAGGAAAGAGTCAGAGTGTTTACATCCTGAAGGCCTCGATTCGATGTCCACAGGTGCAATACCGCCAATCGCCGCTCCGAACGATCGATCTTCAATCGGTAGTCATCAGCAAGCCGTGCTTAATTTGATTGATGGTGAACCATAAACGTACTTATATAGACAATTAACTCGACCGAATGAACTGAGACTGAGCATTAAAACGGCCGGCCCCAATGACTCAATGATCAAATGCAAACCCTAGATGGAGCTCAGTGCAGGTATCGGTAAGCGGTGCGGATAATTATGCTTAGTTTCTCTATTCTACCGAGCTCTGCTCCAAGCTAGAGCCGTGAATCGCAAGTCGACCCTGACCAGCTTAATTCTGCACACGGTCTGGGAAATTAAAGAGAGAACTAAAGGTCACTCTGCAAAAAGGACTCACTGGTTCAAGCGAATAAGACCAAACTGTAATTAAGACGTACTGTCTCTCTGAGCTAGCAAACGAAGCGCAAGCAAATAGAAGGAGATATCGTTCCATATCACAACTCAATAATAACACGTGCAGCAGAGAAAGCATTCAAAGATTTGGGTGATGAATGTGCATCAAATATTTGGAAAAGTCTTATGCCAAAGTTTGGAACAGAAATCAACAAATATTTTGGTAAACAAGCTACTACCACTCAATATTTGTGCATTGGACACAAAGAAGATCCAACTAACGTTGTTCAGATGCACATCAGCAAAAACTCTTATATCAAGCCCCACATTGATACAAATGATTTGGAGTCATCAATTATCACATGGTTCACTCAAGGACAACTACAAGGAGAAGAATTTGGTTTGTTTCAAATGATATACAAATTTAGAACAAACAATGGTGCAGGGTTGTTTCTTAGGAGTGAAAAATATGTACACGGTACTCTAGAGATTGATACACGAGGTGCTGCATTAGATAACTACACTTTAGGGGTTGCATTGATTAACAAGAAATGGTTAATTACTAGGTCAATGAATCAGTTGAATGCAAAGACCTGTAATCCTAGAGGAATTCCATCTTCTGGGACATCTTCAGGTCGTTGTAACAAAGATGGGATGGTGATTTTCGTATGTAAATGATGTACACATCAAAAGACAATTTTTTTTTAGAAAAGATTCAAACTTGGGTAGGGGGCCAAAAAAAAATGCAACCAACTTTGTAGCTTATAATCTTACTCTCAAGGAACCATGATCGGTTGAAAATTTGTAAGTGCTAGTAAAATCAATTTGGTTGAAGCATCCTACAGTTGGATCAGTCAAAAAGATTTTAGATCATACACTATTTGCCTTTTCTCGAGTAGGGATTTTTTTAGGCAGCTTCGGATTATTTGGGGTTAAAATGAGGAGATAGAAGTAAGTTTTTTGACCCCTAATAGGTTCTAAAATGCTATAAAGTGCTCAAGATTTGGAATTTGAGAAAATATAAAAGTGGACCAAGCAATAGACTTGGCATTCGTGAAAAAACTTATTGCACTTTATGCAAATTATAAAAATATCAAGATAAGTATGGATCTTCATTTTCCAACCACGGGATTCTAGTTGATAATTTTAAACAATGAATTTCACTTGGTGTAGTCACAACAATATTAAGTTGAAATTTTTTTATTCCAAGTTCTTTAAAGTATCTAGCCATTTTATTTTAAAGTAAATATCAAATATCACTAAACTCACTAACCCCAAAAATAGAGGTTAGTGACAGGTGATTATGTGCATTAAGAACTCTAGTCTTTATACAAAAAGCCTAGACCAAAAAACTGCATCATATAGCTCCAATATATAAATTGAACGCACTGGCCTATTTAATAACTATTTCAAATTCAAGGGCGTTAACATGTAACAATGGTCGATGTAACAACCTATGCTCTCTATACAATGGCTGATGCAGTCCCATGCTTTCAATTCCAAAAACATATTAAAATATCGTGAAAACCATCATCATTTGCATGATTCTCAAATTGCAAATATTTTAAATTCTACAAATGTCAATTTCTTTCAATTTTTGTGTACAACACTCTAAAATGACGTATACCAAGATGCTAAGGCTCAAAAAGTTTTTTTGAAGCTCTAAGAAAAAATTGACAAAATTTAATGTAGTTCCAAATTATAGTGCACAAAACCGAGTTTTAGACATCGCTAACTTTGAAATTCATTTTCTTTCAAATCGCAATTGAGTTTTTCTTCAAACTTCCATAGCAATGTGTTACATGTCGCGTACTACAACCTTTGCATATTCACTTTTAGACTTTGCCCATTGATGCTTATGGTATGGTTGCTTGAATGCAAAAGTTTCAAATCAATACTCAATTTTGTTTGTCACTGTATATTCTCATCTTACAAAAGAGATATAAAATCATTATCCATTTGAAAAAGGAATACAGTATGAGACAACTCAAAGCTTCGAGAATGATAATTATGTATTAACTCCTAAATTTCCTAGCGTTGTCGGGTAGAGAGGGTTTTGCTCTGGGAAAACGCGGGGTTTCTAGCTGCAAATAGTTTGAATTCAAGGTATGGGGAAATATGATAGTGTAATTTATTGTTTATACCATTAAAAACCCAAATCTATGTTTTATTTTGCAAAATAGCAAACCGTGTAAAGGCTTAAACCTTTAAAAACACTGTCAGCATTCAAATGAATGCCACAGACACATACTTGCTCCAAATCAAAAGTGCTATAACTTTCTGGAAAGCTAACACAAAGCTACACAATCTGTAAAAATTTCAAGAGAAAATGATTTACCATTCAATATTTATAGCGTGCTGAAGTTGAGACTCCAAATATTCACGGCAGCTGTACATCTCTCCACTTCGGGACGCATATCATCTTCATAAAAGCTCCAAATACATGATGCCATAATTTTTTAGAAAGCTAACATCACCATCTACGTTGCCTGTAAATCTTAGCTTAAAATATCATACTGTCCGTTTTCTATACTTCGTCAAAAATGGAACTTCTATATTGAGCGGCAGTTTCACACCCTCAAACTTCTACACGCATAACTTTCACGTCCTAACTCCAAAACAAGAGTTTAATAGCTTTTTAGAAAGCTATCAACATAACACATGTGCTCACAAAATTTCAAAACTAATCGATCATTATACAAATTTCTACAAGAGTTTAAAGCGACTGCCTTTGAATTTCGACGGCACTAAACCCTCTTTCACTTCTCAAGGCATAACTTTCTCATACTAACTCCAAATGACAAGCGCCACACACCATTGGAATCACAACAAGAAGAGGAACGTGCTCTCAAAATTTCATTGAAATCCGAGCTATACACAGTAAGTCACTTGTCCTCAAACACACGGCACAAAACTAAAAAACTAAAACATGAACACAAGAAGAATGAGGTTCGGGAGAAGAAGGCCCCCCTTATCAAGCCACAAGGGGGAACACATCAGCCCATACCTAGCCACATGGGCACCCTAAAACTAATTGGGTGACCCAAAAGTCTCCCATACCTCTATCCATTCGCTTATTTTAATGATAAACTCACAAAAAACTAAAAGAAAGGTAAAACAATCTTCACCTTTCTTTTCAACAACTATCAAAACTCAAATTAAATATCAAAACTCATTCTAAGAAGATAAATGTAAAGTTTGACTCTTATTAGTCAAAACACAAGGCAATTAAAACCTTGTAGAGATTATGAATCAATTCATAATCTTTCTCAAATATTCCCTATTCATTTCTTCTTTAAATGAGATATCTTAAAACTCATCAAAATAACAATACTATAAGTTTTTACACTATATGCGCATTTGCATCGCGACAGCGTTCAGAAACTGGATCACGAACGGATTCAAAGCCTTCTCACGTTCTCATCAATGCTTGGATGAAACTCATCCAATTTTTTGGAGATTCTTCACCAAGTTGTTGTCCTATCTAATGGCAGGATTTAGTCATACTGGAGTACATATTTTCTAAAATTACAAATGTAGAAGTATGTCAAGTCGTTGACCAAGCCAAAATTGCATTGACTCTAGTTCAAAGTGGAATCGTGAAAAATGAGGTCATAAATTTAAGAAACACAAAAATTTCAAAGTATCACCACATTTAAGAGTATCTCATTTCAAACTCATTCCAACAAATTTTACTCAAAAAATATTGAAATTTAGTTTGTAATCGAATTTAGAAGGAATTTTTTATTTTAACTTTCAAATTTTATAATTAAATATTGATGATTGTATTAGTGAATCAAACCGTACGGATGGAATCTAAAATTCTAAATCTAGAACTTTCATTTGTATATCAATTCCAGAATATGTTTCTAAATAGTAGTTTATAATGCTTTTTCTTAAATTGTCAATTCGAGGGACACCCTGGTACGTTTAGGGGTTAAATAACCGACAAGCTGCAATTATAGTGTTGAGTAGGTTATCATACATAACTGGTTGTTCACTTTCTAATCACAACCCTTGACCTTCATGATCCAAGGGCGTAGGATGGAGTGTTTTTCTTGTGAATTTTTCTTGAAGCCTAACTGACAACGTAAAAAAAATTTGGGAAAGAAATATTTGGCAAAATCTTAAGGTTACAAAATTCTTTGATAGAATTTCTTCATATTTCAGTAGTTTTTCTTCACAAAATCTAGCTATTTTCACAGAAAAAATGTAGAGAAAATATGGCGAAAAAATATCAAATTTTCTCATTTTTTCCTTCTCAAAAAGAAAAATGCCATATTTTGTACAGGAATTTGGCAAAATATAGCTAGGAAAAAAAAACGCTGGTAGGAAGAAAGTTGAAAGGAGAGATGGTTACGTTTGATAACCAGTGTTAATTATCTTGTCATTACGTGGCAGCTCAACTATTTGTAGTGACTCTATTTCAGACACCAGTTAAGGTAGGGGTACCAATTTCCGTCAGGCACCAAAAACCGTGCAGTAGCTTGATTTCAGCAGGAGGTACATTATAGCCCCCACCTCCAATTTTGAATGTACTCAACGTGCTCATTTTAGACTGAACGGTTTTTGGTACCCCTACGGCTTCTACTTCCAAAATTCATAACTAATTCAAGATGTATCTAAAATTAATGATTCCAATTGCTTTAAATTCCAGCATACTTTGCACATGTACCAAAATTGATTCCCTGAGCCGCCCTCCAATAAGCTAGCCAAATCTGAAATTTGAACGGTTGTTGGTACCCCTACCTTACCCAATCTGTAGTCACACAACAAGTGTGTTCCTTTTTAGACAAAATCATGAATTTTGAAAGTGCCCACGTCACTTACTCGCAGGTTCCAGCCAATCAGGAATTGACACGTGTCACTAGTGAAAGGCAAACTTGCTGTGTACTGATGCAGAGCCTTTAGAATGATGGAAAATCATTAATTTCCCATCAGGGATCATTTGTGGAATGAGGCACGATCAGCATGAACCTGACTTGTAACATTCTGCTTTGTGGGTCACTCACGAATGAATATTTAATATTTTTTCGAAAAATAAGGTTTGTTCTTAAGAAAAATGAATTCCTTGATTTTTCTTTTCGAGAAACAAATGATTAAAAATGGCTCGAAATGGTTTTAAATAGCTTAGAAGTAGAAGTTTATAGTTAAAATTAATTTATTCTATTTTTGTTTTTTGGTCCTCATAATTTCTGATACTTTTTATTTTTTATTTTTTGAATTATTTTTTGGCAATCTAGCTATGATATTATGATATGTTCAATTTAGCAACACCACCATTTCACATCACAAATAGTGAAACGCCATCATCACAATTGATGTTGAATAGTATGTCCTACTGGAAAATACTTTAGACCATACCAAATAATCATTTCAACATTCATCCGTCATATCCAATATTTTGTAAAATACGTAATTAAGAAAATGCAAATTCATGTGAATATTCTTCACTATCTTATTATTGATTTTATCGTTCATATAACAACAACAATAATAATGATGGTTTTTCTATTAGTTTAGCATGTGTTTTAGAATTATTTGAACTGCAAATGTGCTATCAGGTATGAAATACAATTTGCGACATTAATTAAATCATAATGCCAATATCATAATGTTTTGTGCAAATACCACATTGTCACAACTAAAGTCCATGTCGTCCTTGCCAAACCTCAGGGAGTGCACCATTCAATAAAGCTAAAAATCACGTGCGTGCATCTCTTTATTAAAACACCCATGTATACATTTTTTTTGAGTGAAATCAAGCGATATATGTACAAATCTCACAGCCTCAAAATACATTTCCATATGTACGCAAAGGCTAAAAATGAGGAATTTAACCCTTTAACGTCTCGATTCAACACTGTTTTCAAAAAAGGATTATAAAATGCTTGATGAAAACCAAAAATGGGATTATTGGTTAAAGCAAAGTTGTGAATGTCAATGTGAAGATTACATATGTACGGTTGGATTTTATTTATTTTCCATTTAATACTTTTAAATAAAATTTGCAAGGTTTTCTCTTGAAATTCAATTTAAAATCCATAACTAGCACCAAAAAAAATTAAAATATAGTAGTGAAATTGGAATAACATGCACTACAAGATGGTTTAGGGTCCATTATTTGATTCTACTTATATTGAAAAATCATATTTAAGGTCCCACTTTTTGAACTAAGAATGAAATTTGATATAAACCAATTTTGCTGTTTGTCTAAAAATCATAATAACCTATTTTGAAGATCCAAACCTTACAAAAGATGGTCAACTTGCTCAAGAGCCAAGAAAAATTTTAGCGGATGAAAAATGTCCACTTTGGATGATAATCAAGCAATTTCAATATGTGCGTCATCCACTATGTGCACGTTGGCGCGTTAAAGGGTTAACTCCAAGGCTTGGAGTTAACCCTTGATACATATCTACTTTCCACTCGATTGAAATATATCTCCTATACGTACATTTTGTACATGCTTGTTCTAAATAATACCCTTGTTGTGCATACACGTGTATAATTACAGTACTTGAAGAGTGCACTCCCTGAGTGTTAAACACCAGAATGTCATGATCAAATCCAAATTGTTTTAAGCAAAGCACCGTATTGCTGAAGCCAAAGACCACGTTGCTGAAAGTTATGGTCATTGGTCACGATAGTGTAATCTTTGGTCATAGAAATGTGGTCTTTCGTAATGGCAATGTGGTTTTAGTCATGGCAATATGGCAAGCAATATGGTTTTCTGTTATGACAATGTGATCTTTGGACATGACATTCTAATTTTTGGCATTCTGATTTAACAAATGTAACAAATTGTATTCCATAATTTGTCTATTGCATACATCATGCAATTGTGGATATTGAAACATGCAAATGTAGATAGCATCATTATGTTTAATTTCCTTGTTTTAAAGAAAATTTTTGATCACCTCTTTGAAGTAGGTTAAATAAAATTCTAAGGAGACAATGACGCTTAAAATATAAGAACTAAAGGGTTTTTTTTTTTTCAATTAATAGGATGATCCATATTGTTGGATTTAAAAATAGATAGATATGAGCTTCTATACTTTTTTTTTGGATTTGTACCAAAACTATACAACATGCCTTTGCACTTATTTATTTATTTATATTTTCAAATTCCCATTCCCAATAATCATATTGAAAAAAAAAGGTACTATTAAATTGAAGTCATGATCTCATGGTTTGGTCTTGATGTAAACCATTCTTTATATTTAAATCAAGTAAGTATATGTACTATCACTATATGGAGCTCCGCGGGGTTGGCAACACCCAACCAATGCTCTTTGGCCTTACCGAGCCTAGTCAAACGACTAGGCCTGTTCAGCCATATTGCCCGCCTCGTTTCACTGCGTTAGCAGTTGGTCAGCAGCTGTGATTATTTTATTTTGTAAATTTTTAAAGTTTAGTTTTCTTTTCTAGTTTAAATTTTTTAAATTTTTAGTTTCTAAAATTTATTTTTTTATTTTTTTCAATTTTTTTTCTCTAATTTTCTTTACTTTCTTTTGTTTTTTTGGCATTTTTTTTAGTGTTCTTTTGTTGCTTTTAGGGGTCTTCTTTTTTGGCTCTTCTTTTTTGTTTTTGTCCATTTAATTATATTTTCCTATTTATTTTCTTGTTATTGTCTTTTTATTAATTTTTTTCAAGTCTTTTTTGAAATTTCAATTTTAACTATATAAATAATTTAAATTTATATTAAAATTGAATCTATTTATAGTTTTTGATTTATTAACAAGGAAATAAATATAGTATTAGAACCTACAGGCATAGAACCGCAGTGTAGAAGAGCACGTTTTTGAAAAGTGGACCCAAAGATTATCCTAATTCGAATATTTTTTTCCTAAATAATGAGGAGATGCCATTTGTATTCTATGAATTTTGGGTCTAATGTGTCAGTGTTATGTATACTGAATTTATTGTTCTATGTGGGTAAGGTGCTCGAGTTTGGAGAAGGCAAATGGGTTGCGTAGATGACAGTTGTGTGGTATTGACCCATGAGAGGATGGGAAATGCAAGACGAGCGGGGATTTAGGGAAGCAAAATATACGAATTGTATGGAAGCATTGTGGGAGCCATCTGGTGAGGGACACGGATGGGTTGTCAAGGACGTGGCTATATTATCATGGAAAATGTGCCGGTAAGATCAAGGGGTAGACTTGTACAAGAGAACAATGTGGAGTGCATGGCAAGTTCACGGAGGCGAAGATCAAAGTTCCAAGAGAAGCAAAACTGCATTTGGTGGAGTATATTGGACTACCATTGGAAGAAATGAACAATGAACATTAAATTTTGCAGTTCTAATGACTTGGATGCATATTAATAGGTTTAGTACATCATATAAGACATATGGTACTATGAGCTGCCGATTACGTAGTAGCAATAGCCATATAGTATAGCGCAACGTACAATACTCGGTTGATTGTGCAGGGGTGCTTTGAATGACTTGATGTTTTGGTAGAAAATGAAGATAATTTTGTATCCATTTTTTACTACCCCCTTGATACATTGTTTGGTAGTAAATGAAGTACTAGTGCAACATTTAATACATGTGTGACCAATTTAGCATGATTGGAGTAAGTTGAAACCCCCAAAATCCCCACTTTAACACATCATCAATTCCCAACCCGTAAAACCCATGAGTACCAAAATTATTGACCCTCTTGCAACTTCAAAAAAGCTTCATTTTTGTTTGATTGGCGACAAGTGCATTGTCATACCCCCCAAGTGCAAAAATTCATAATTTAGTGTTCCATGAGGAAAAACATGGAAATTACACTGGTGGTACGTAAATGGACAACAATATCCACATGACTCTATTGTAATGAGATTCTACATTCATGTTACAGATATTTCAACAAAGTTATCGTTTAACTCAGAAAGTTTTGAGCTCTGGGGCGGTTTACACCACGGACCATGAAGATTGACCAAGAGAATCAAAATTATTTCATGGTCACGGCTCTTGGTCTAGAGCCGTGACCATGAAAAATCAGAAAATCATTTTTTGAATGTCTTGGTCATTTCTCATAGTGTAAAGTGGATTTGGACGAGGATGACTTTGGGCTGAATTTTTTAGTAAAATTAGTAAAATAATCGAATTTCGGTCAATCACTGATTTTCTGCCCAACGGTCCAATTGATTTCCGTCGAGTCGACCTATTTGCCTCAACTCGATGGAAAACCTGTTGAACCAAGAAACATTATCCACTCGGCAAAAAATAGCATATTTAGGTAACCTCAAACTTTGCGGTCAATTTCCTTTTTCCAAGGTAGTGTAAAGCAAAGTTGGACCGGGATGACTTTCTTGGCCTATCACAAATTTTAGAGGGCCGTGGTCAACCTCCGTGGTCCATAGTGTAAACCGCCCCTCTATTTTGATTTCAAGATTTTAGATATCAAACTTTTGAACATGAATAAAGGCCTGCTTCCATGTGATTATTGGTGGGTACTTGAATTTTTCATTCTTCAATGCCGGGAGCCCAAAATCACTTCCATGTGCACCCAAGGTAGAGCTATCCGACATACTGTAGACTCATTGTTGAGCATAAAATAAGTTAAAGTTTGGGTTTCGGCCCACATAGAAGGAGACTAACATGAAGTAAGATTTCATGCATAGTAGCGTTTGAAACATTTTGAATAAAAGGATAACTTTAATGGATAATGTTTGAATAATGTGTGTTAGTGTTTTAATGACATATGGTAGAGGATACTAAGCTTGTTAAGGATCTGATCCCATCTCCTATATTGATCCACAATGACTCATTATCACTTATAGTGAGCTCACTTTGAAATAGCATAAGAATTCATGGCTTTCAAATCTGGAATGTGTTTAATACTACTAAAAAGTAAAAAGAAATACTCATGAATCTTGTTCACATTTTTCAACACTTATTTGGATGAGCTATAAAATTTTGGAATTTTTATTCGAACTTTCCCAAAACTATGGGCAAACTTCCCCAACTATGGGTAGACTTTTGTTTTTGCAATTGTTGGGTACATTACCTTCGGATCTTTTAGCCTACCCACAAGAATGGCGAAACTACCTTACATCTTCCAAAAAGCACATTCCTACTTATTGGTTAACCCCTAATGCATGCAACAACCTCAATGTGCTCTACTGTTTCTCATTGTCACATTTGTACAAGAAATTCATTCACCATCTTGAGCACAACGAAATATTCTGAAATTTTTACAGCAACATGTCTTGTAGTCCTTATAAGGCTGACAAAAAAAATTTGACTCCATAGGATACATTATGCTACAGTAAACGCCACTTGTACATGAATGTTCTTCCATGTATGTGCATAGTATGAACATGGGCAGCCTCCTTTAGGGATTAACCCTAACTGACTGATTGACTATTTTTTGATCGCAGCTCCAAGTGTAGTGACTACCCATGGTCAGGAAATGACATTTTTCAAGTTTTGATTTTTTGCCATAATTGGGGGTAGAGACCATTTTCTAGTGATGTTTGATATTATTAATCCTTGAAGGATTTAGGGAATAGTAGATACATTGCCGTATATTTAACATTTGTTATGAGTAGAAAGTTCCAAATTGAGATTCCAATAGCTTTTAAGACCATATAGACATGAATTTTAATTTTACTTTTGATACAATACTCATAGGAGGTGTAGAACCATTCCAAATACAATGAAATACGGTCGTGTACATTGGCCGGAATGGCCAATCTGGACCTTTAAGGGTTAACAATATTGAGGTTCACTAAGGATTTTTTCAAAGACAAAGGCCTCAATATTGTCCTAGTGTTACAAAATTTACTATTTTGGGAAACTAATGATCTCTCATTTGAAAAAATTTCCTTTTTAAAATTTAGAATAGAATGTCTAGTTTTAACCAATCATACCAAATCCCAAATTCTAAAAATAAAATTTGTAATTTTGATGAATCTTCAATGGTAAATGCATCCAAGTCGAGATCCAAGTTCATCAAATGAGTATCTAAAACTGTTTTTTGGAAGTTTGACCGTACATATAATTACGAAACATTATGCTTCTCATTTCTCTTTTGAACCAAACTTCATCAAAGTTGCAAAAATAACATTTTATAACACATCTAGATTTTGCCCTTACCCCTCTGTCATTTAGGGGTTAAAGTGACGCGAACGGTATCTTCTACCTTACTTGTATTACAGTTTAACCCTACCTTATTGTGATAGCTTTGCCTGCATCCACAACCACAAACAATCTCCCTTTATGTGTTCTTCTCTCTTTGAAAACAAGCAGCTACGCTACAAGAAGCTCTAACCAAAATAGTATGATTAAAGAACAAGAATGCATTTCGGTGGAATCATGGGCGGAATATATTTGCTAGAGTTATTTTTAGCCCAAGAAAATGAGTGTCCCGGCAATGCCTCTTCCCTACAGTCAGAGCCAACAAATCAAGAGATCATCAAGCTATCAATGTGATAAAATAACAAGCAACTCCGTCCCTTTAGCTACTCAAACTTCCTCACATTAGCTTTTGTCAATGCCGGGCCTCCTCGGTCCCCTTCAGTACACAGCCAAAAAAATGATCATGCTAAACAAACAATCAGAGTTACAAGCAGATAAAATAACACGCAGCTCCGTCTTAAACAAAATGATACTCTGTCCGGAAACAATTGTCCTAGTTTTTTGGTTTTTTTTTGGCCGACACAATTGCCCACTGTTTTGTACTTCAAACTTGAGCCCTATCCACTTCAAATAGGGCGAACAATGAGAGTGACACAGAAACTACATACTACCATTAAAGCTAGACCATTTTTCCAGTACTAGGACAAATATTTCCAAACAGAGGGAGTAATTAGTTACAAAATACATGCAACAAAATATGTATGAGTTGAACAAACCTAAATGTTTTAACCCCTAAAGAACTAAGGATTCATGGTTTTAAATTAACGAATTCAATTGATCATATTATGAACACTATAATTCATATGGGACCAAATTTTATATCACTAAAATCACTGAAGAACAGTGCATATGTTTGTCAAAAAAGAAAAAAATTTGCACAAAAGAAAATCTACTTAGAACCTATTCATCTACGGGGACATTCTCTCATTTTCCCCTTGGATTATTGATCGTAATACATCATTTTAAAGCTCTTGTTCTACACTACAAGATCAACAGTGTCGATCGTGTAAAAGTGAAGTCATTTTCACACAAGCAGATGATTTGCAGGAGGGGATCCAGTTTTCCTACACTAGAGAAAATATACAGTGGCCACGATGGTACTCAAATAATACATTGGAATCCCTCCTCTCAACAAAATGGACAAGATCCAAAATTCCATTTTAAGAATGGAATCCACTCAAAACAGCTAAAAGCCACGAGAATGGATGGGTCCCCTACCTTGTAAACATTCATGTATCACTCTTGATCCACGTCAGAAGAACCACAAGAGTGGGTCGAATCAGCAAATCTGCATGAAGAACAATTTTCCACAAGATATGTCAGTAAAAAGGTACACAAATACTAAACAGATAAGAACCTGATAGAACCGTCTCCAACAATAGCAACTCACACTTGGTTGGCCTTCAGGCAAGTGGTGTAAGCAAGCATGAATTGGCTTAATGGGTATGGTCGCTCATATTTGAAAGCAAATGAGCTTGTCTAATGTCACCTATACAATCTATTGTATTAGGTTTTTACATTTTTTTTTATCAAAAACAAATTTGGTTCTTGCACCCAACGTGATGTCTCCACATCTGTTGAAATGCTTAACCCTTACAGCAGCAAGGATCTTTAATTTCAAAATGACAAATTCAATCGATCATTTTGTGAAAAATAGAATTAAGATGAGACCAAATTTTATATCACCGGAAGCAGAGAAGAACATTGCATGTGTTGGTCAAAAAGGAAAGAAACTTGAACAAAAGGAAACTGTCCGCATATGATCTACTAAGAAAAATCCATTTCAAGCTTCTTGGTCCTTTAGAGGTTAAAGTGAATGCAAACATCAACAACGACGAATAGCCAATAGGAGTTTGGGTAGGAAGTGAATAGGCTCAATCTATACTTGGCTCTCAACTCTTAGCATCCTTGAAATAAGTACCATGACACACAAACATATATAAGGGCCGCTTCACACTATGGCCGAAGGTCGAGAGGCCGTCGGTTTCCACCAATCAAATTGCAAGAAACCATGGTTTCGGCCTCTCGACCCTTCACACTAGAGGCCAAAGTCGAGAGGCCGTGGACCTTCAAAATGCTTACATGGCAACACTTTTTGACCAAGGTGACGGCCTCTCGAGAGGAATTTTGGGTCCTACATTTTGCAAGACCCGTCACCATGGTCAAGAGGCCATCGATTTCTTTTCATAAAAAATGAAAACTATATTTTATGCCTATTTTCAGTAGATTTCTTTGGACTCTCAACAAAGTTTGGACTCTCAATCCCACGGCCTCTCGACTTGGACGGCCATAGTGTGAAGCGGCCCTAAGAAAATGCAAGTTGGTCATCAAGTTATAAGCTCTTGTGTGGGCCATTGCATTTCCGCGCCATTCTAGCTTTTCTCCCATCCATCATGAATATGAGCCTCATGATGGGTTCACAAACAGGCAACGTCTAGGTTGGTTTTGCATTCTCGTATGATCATGACCATCATCGTCATGATCTTATTAATAATATGTGATTAGCAAGATACTTACACTTTCACTACGGGATCCAAGGTTTTACGGGATCCAAGGTTTCACTCTCTGACGTTTCGTTAACTCAAGGTTTTTAGGGTTTAGGGTTTAGGGTGGGGACCATGTTTCCGTAGCCAATCTTCTAGACAATTAATTAACTCCCAAGTACAAGATCCTTACAGCCTCTGCTTCGTAAATAAAGCTAGAGCGCCGCAATTCAGACACAAAAGAGTGTGGTAGATGTAAAGAGCATACCTGGATGCAGACATACACACAAAGGGCATAAGGTCCAACAATAGTCCCTCCTGCACAAAATCCATGACTTCAATATGACTTTACATGACAGATGAAGAACATCAAATAGCTATGAAAGCACATAAAGGTCCACTCTCACTTGGTGTTGAGAGTGGTGTCAGTTCATAAATTCATTCCTAACACCATTCTTAAAACCAAGTGCAAATGGGTCTTTGCCTAATAGGTGGACAAATAATGCAAGAAGTTGACGCCAACATTTTGAATTGGTAAAAAATGAAGCTGTTTACATACCTCACCGGGAGGATTTCAACATTTCGCCGGGGCTAATTTTGGAGTGAACCGGGGCCAAAAAATCAGTACATTAGCCCCTCGGTATTTAGCCCCAGGATCCATATTGTCTATTTCAGACTTGTACCTCGCAACAGGAATATAAACTATGAACCCCAAGATGGTAAGAAACAATTAATCACAAATTCCTCGTGAACCCTGTACTGTACATTAGCAGGATCTTATAATAATGCTACCAGCAACCGAGGGACCTCTAGTGCTACTTTTAACATGGACCTAAATGCGCTATCACACAAACCTAGTCATACATCCCTCTGAGACTTAGACTCAATCCTTCTGTTATCAGGTTCTTTTACATCATCTAGAGGTTTCGCCACAGGTACACTATCACTTGAACGTGACGAAGTTGTAGCTTCCATTTTCTTCATGGCCTTCCACTTGGAAAGTGAATCACCAGCTTGGTCTTTCGTGTCAGTGGAGACTGTTACGGTGACTGTTGCAACACTTGGGCTTGGTTCCTTGAAGGACTGTTTCCTCTGGTATACTTTGGAACTTGATTTTTGATCGCCATCTCCTGCAGGTTTGGATGACACGGCAGTCAAGAGAATTGGCTGAGATTGGGAGCCATTGTAACTTACAGGTCGGGGCTCCGTTTCCTCTACCAGACGCTGCATTGAGCGCACAGGTGTGGCCAGGCGTCCACCGTGATGAGCTACCACTTTCAGAAGGTCCAGAAGTAAGTCCTCCTGCACAAAGTCCATCACAAAGTCAATACCACCACTTAAGGATGAATCATGGTTTTAAATATATTGACGAATCAATTGATCATATTAAGAACACTATAATTTAAATTTATATCAGTGAAGAACATTGCATTTGTTGGTCAAAAATAAAAGAAATTTGAATAAAAAGAAGTCCACATAAGTCCACATAGGTCCTATGTCCACCAATTTGGGCTTCCTGGTCCTTTAGGGGTAAAGGTGACCAGTACATCAAATATCTATGGCATATTATTTTGACTGCACCTCATATACTGAAACAAGGAGATAGATCTCCCACAATTGATATACATAATCCCACTACATTACCAACAGCAGTCGAGGTCCAATATCTGAAGTCGAGGTTGAAAAACAAATAAATAAAAATAAAAATAAAAAATATTCTGGGAAGAACTATGCGCGGATAACAACCATGAATTCATGTAGTGCTGAGAAAACTTAAAATTGGAGTGGAAACGGTAATGCGAACTTTACCTTAACACGGAGATACTTTTCAAAGCGGGACGTTTTGACAAAGCATGATATCATAATCTGCAGATTCAGAGGAATCAGATTAGTCTAAAATATAAATCCTTGTCTCTATATATATAAACACACTGCAGACAAGTTTCGGTAATAACCAGGAAAGGAACATCCCATGTCTTTGTTAAAAACGTCAAGTAGAAAAGACGGAAGCTGACCATCAATGCCAAGTTTTGGGAACTAATGTAATCAAAAAAGACTCGGCGATGGAGCCGCTTCTGCTCAATTTCGGGATGATTTGCGATCACTTTCCTCATGTCTGCAACAATTTTCTGCACCGAGAATTTCATTGAGATGGGGCCAAATTCTATATCACCAGAATCAGTGAAGAACAACATTGCATGAGTTGGTTCAGAGAAATGAACAAAAGAAAGTGCACCATATGACCCACTCAAAAGAGCCAAACTTACGCTGATTTTTTTCACATCAAGATGGTTAACCGCAATGTGTGTCTTGACACGCCAGTGTGTTTTTTGTGTCAGGTTCCGAACGACACTAACACTGAACTTGTGGTTTGGAATCAGCACTGCCTCACGGTCGTCTCCTCTGATAACAGTCGGTGACCACCACCCAACATGCTGCGTTGCACAGGCACACAGTTTGGTGAGCAGACCATGTTGTACATACTATAAAACTTCAAACCCAATCGAAGCCGTTCACATGTTGAACCAATCCAATCCTCTCGTGAAAGCTTGACAAATTGACACAACAATAGGCTGAACATTTTAATTACATACATATATACATTTGCTATGAACAATTGAGCTCAAAATCTGTTTGTTAACCTTCTAACCAAATGGCTTCAAATTTTGAAAATGGAAAAAAATACTAGAATGACTGGCTCTTTAGGGATTAATGTTTTCAAAGTTAGACCAAACGTAGCATCCCTATTAATAGAAACAAGGCATTGATGTTCAGATTTCAATTCCCTATTCATTCTCTGTTTGTGGTCTACTGCAAGTGTTTACAGAAGAGGAATGTCAATCTTTAAACCATTGTGAGTAAAAATTTGCTGGAAGGAGTCCTACGAACTACACTACTAGGTGTATAAATCCATAATCAGCAGATGCGCTTCGGATATACCTCAACGGTGCCTATGACCTCTTGACCTTCGATTTTCGTTTGTATCCACTCGCTTTCCACAAAGGGCTTTGTGGCATGAATCATAACGCTCGACAAAAAGTTCGTGAAAATCTGCAAAAGGACAGCAAAGTCATCTCAGAAAATGAGGTGCAAGAGTACCTGACTGTCAAATGGAACATCGCCAGAATACATCCTCCTTAAAAACAGGATCTCAAAAAATTTCCACCAAAAAGACAAAAACAGGATGGAAATCGGGTTACCTCTCGACCAGCAAGAGTTAGGAGAACTGTTCCGAAGCCTCCAGCTGCAAGCCATCTGTGAGTAGAGAAGCCCAGAAGCTCCAGGAATAGACAGACGGCTGCCACCCACACTGATGTGGACACAGCATTACCAATAAAGGGCAAACTCACCTGCAGTAGTCATTACCCTTCTTTCATTACACACTTGCAAAATGCAGAGAGGTGGCTAAATATATCAGCTAAAACAACATTAAGCCCCTAAAGGACCAAGGTTTCACAGTTTTAAAATAACAAATTCAAATGATCATGTTGTGAAAAATGGGACCAAATTTTGAATCACTGGAATTAGTGTAAGAATATTACATATGCTGAATGAAAAATACTTAAATTTGAACAAAAGAAACTCTACATAAAACCAACTGACAACTACTAGAGAAAACATGAGGGCCTTTATGGTTAACAACAGCAAGGATAGAAAATGGAGGTGAATGGGTTCTCATTGCACGTACACTCCGGGAATCCTTGAGACTGCTGCGCTTCATTAGATATTTCTGTACCTGCTGTATCAAACTGTAGGAAACTCAGTCTCAACAGATGCATTATATTACACCATTCATTTAATTCACAAACTTCGATGACCTGAGTTTCCTAAGAATCATGTGAATTACACATTACTACAAAAGCTATGAATTTTCCCCAAGTTCAAAAGCACTTGCCTGCCAGTACATAACGCAAACACCGATACTGTTGTTAGAGACCGCACAAAGTGTGTCAACCGTAGCTTAATTGCAGTGCTCGCTTCTGATGGCAGTTCAACACAATCCAGAGACCTGTCATAAAACAATACATAAGTGTAAAGAACGTTGTTAAAACAATTCCTCTTCTGTATCAACATGTTATATCCAAACATACATTATTGATTCTGCATGAGAAGGTCCTACTATTCAAAGTAGTACTACAACATGTGCTTCAGTAATCACAAGGCATAGGTAAATACCTAGCACTTGTAAGCAACACCACGGTTTGTCATTAACCCCTAAAGGATCAAGAATTCATGCAAATTCAATCAATCATATTGTGAAAAATATAAATATTATGGGACCAAATTTTATATCACCGGAAAAAGTGAAGAACATTGTATGTGTTAGTCAAGAAACAATAGAAAGTCCACATAAGACCTACTCAAAAATGCTTAAAAAAACATGAGGCCCAATTCGGGCTTCTTGGTCCTTCAGGGGTTAAGGTTCATAGTCAGGTTTGATTGGAGGAAAAAAAGCATCTGTTGAATAAACCATAATGTAAATATTTCATAATGCGCAACATGGGAACATTGCTCACACGTTTTAGCAACAGACACTTAAGAATAAGAAAGGTAGAGCTGGCCATAAAAAACTGAAACCTGCACATCATGATGATTCCCGCCCATAAGACTAATGGTCGAACGTAACTCTTCAACACTGTCCGAGTCTGACATTTCTCCCAATTACTGTCTGCCTGCACTCCAGGAAGATCACAAATAACGATTTGCACAACCACAAGGACAAGGGAAAATGAAAACAAAAACAACAGTATTCAAAATCCAAAATCTTAGTCACCATGATATCAATTCGGTAGAGAAAAACATGATCCAAAAAGCATAAAGCCTCTTGGTCTTTTACGAGATGAAAAGAGTACCTTCGTTACCGAGCTCCAGATGCACCGCACCGGAGGATCCAGGCCCCAGAAAGCGAACACAATCAAGCCAACAGACGCAGCAGAGAATTGTACCGTGGGTGGCAATTCCTGAACGATGGTACAAACCCTAGAAAACCGAACTCGACATGTATCAGTTGCAAAAAAGCACAAAGGGAGCGCTATATCCTGTCAATTGGTGAAGTCATTAACCAAATTGGGCCTCATAATTTTTGTACCAGTTTTGAATAGGTCCTATGTAGATTTCTTTTTATTGAAACTTATTTGTTTTTTGATCAACACATGCAATGTTCTTCGCTGATTCCAATGATAGAAAATCTGGTCCTATCTGAATTATATTTTTCACAATATGATCACTTGAATTTGTCATTTTAAAACTATGAATCCTTGATCCGTTAAGGGTTCCAAACCACTTCATTACATACACAAGCAAAGCGATGAAATAACAAACAAGAGTTTCATAAAACAATTGCAATTTTCAAGTGCATACCTAGAGATAAGAAGAGGTGCAGCATTGATTGTTGGTACTACCACCTTCTGGACAACATCGGTAGAAAGTGAAGAAACTATCGGAACGCGTCTCAGCAGTGTTGTTGATCCAATTGAACAAACGTTTCGTTTCAGGATCAAATCACTCTGCCATGGCCAGAACCCTACTGTTAAGAAAAAAAAACAGCAAGGTGAAGAAAAATAATCCGAGGTTGTTTCATATTGCAAAATTCTAGCTCAAGAGCAAAAGAACACACCCGGCGCGTCGACGAAATCGATGCAGGAAGAAGACGAGACGCTCGCGGCACCAACAACAGCGCCTCCTATCAATCAACCCCCAAAATTTTCAAAACCCGATCGCAATAAAACCCCAAATTCGGAAAAAGCAAGAACGAGAAAAGCTCACTCACCGAGGGACTCCAGCAACGGAGCTGCAAGGACGCCATTAGTCCTCGCCTACTACAGCAGAAAGCAAAGCCGCCGCGTCATGAAAGTATGGAAAGAATTCATGTGTGTATTCTTCTGCAATTGAAATCACGAAAAGAACAGGGTCGTTCGATGCCAAGTGTAGGAGACGACGACGAAGAAGAAGCAGCGGACAGTACTACAGTACAAGGGTTCATTAGGTTCTCATCTCTCACTGTTACCTTACCCCACCACTCACCGAGGCACACATAATATTCTATTGTAAAAAAAAAAATACAGCATTATTATATGATTGTTGGACGAGCGCCACTTTGTTTGTGATGACTGGCGTTATGGAAAAAGAAAAGAAATGGACTCTGGGCGTGGCGGCGACGCATCATGAGTCACATGGCGATGATGCTTAGCTTACCCCTCCGAATCATCAACAAAAAAGAAATGATCATCATCCTTTGTCTTGAAATTCAAGAAGTTGCACAACACTGATCATTCGTTGCTAAAAACAAAATGGTGACAGTAGCAGCGAGAATCGAATCGAATCGAATTGCGAGGGAATGAATAACTGAGACGGGAATGCGGCACCATGTCAGTTGTGGCTATTTGGAGCGCAGTGAATCCATGTCTTTATTTCACTGTGGCTTTGGCTATGGAAACGAAAAGCGGGAAGATGGAGGTCACCGCTGAAGGTGCAAAGTGGTAGTCCATAGCTTACTACGTGGAGGGGCTATACGCAATTCTAGGGACGAAAGGCGAACTGAAGGGTGGAGGCAAATGTACGTGTGGCGGAGTTCTGACAGCCAGGAAAGGAAACAGCAACCGGGAGTTAGGGGTAGAGTAAGTTAAGACGTAGTAGTGCTTTGTTTGGGTTTTGATTCATTTTTTTGTGTTGAGTTTCGGGGAAGGGTTATCTCTCTTCTGGCTCTCTCTTTTCCTTCATTTTTTCAGCAAGCAGTGACTACTGAGGAGAAGAAATAAATTTAAAAAGAAAAGGTTAGTTTTACTCTCATCTTTACTGCCATACGTTTTGCTAACTTATTTCTCCGAAATCATGAAATACTTCCTTTCTCTCGTCTCTGCTGCGTGCGTCTGTCTGTCCGTCACCCTGCTGGACCGGTCAGTTAGTTTGTTTTCCCCTTTAGTTTCTTTGGGGGTTTTTAGTTTTAGTTTTTCCGCCGTAAGTATTCCGTTGATGCGGTTGTTTGTGGTTTGGTTTTCCCGTTCCGTTTCGGATGAGTCAGTGGCGCCGTGAAGGTTAGTAACGTGGCAGCCACGTTTTTTATTTTCATTTTGTTGCCTCTGATAATGCCGTTTTAGTTTGGTTTTCTGCGACGAGGGTTTAATCTTAGAGGTCCACCACTCCTGTCGAGCTCAGGCTTTTACAGAAATGGTTTAGTACTTTTCAAGTATTTCGTTGCATGAAAACCCTTTCCAGTTACTGCGGCTGTGGTTTCCCCTCTCAGGGGTTAGCAGTCGTTTGCGTGTAGATTGTCTGTCAGTGGGTTTAGAAGTACTACCGACCACCTTCCTTCTTCTAGCCTCTGGTCCACCATAACTCGCTCGAAACTTCATCGCTGGTTCCGGTTGAACTCGGATAGCAAGTTGAAAATCATCATCACGTTGCCTGGGTTTTGCGTTCTCGGGGTTTTGGGCTGCTGGCGTCTCTATCTTAGCGGTAGACACCAGTACGAGTGCCAGTTTCAGAGAAGAAGCGCTGTAGACCTGCTTTTTCAAATATTGGCGCGTCGGAGTCCCAGTTGGGTTTTCGTGGATGGCTTTCTGTTCTTAGTTATAACGTCAAACGACAACGCGCTAATCAATCTCTCGAATTCGGAGGAATGTATCGAGTCGGTGCGAATTCGGACTATCTAGGATTTTAACATGTAGTGTTGCCACAGGTCACGGTCTGTTTAAACTCTTTTGTACGAGATGGAAGGCGACCCAGGAGCGCAACAGCAGCAACAACTATTACTACAACAACAGCAACAACAACAACCGGTGAAGCGAAAACGAGGACGGCCGCGCAAATCCGAGACGGGAACTCCCTCGCAAACGACACCCGGAACGGATTCCACGTTGAAGGCGCGCAAGCAACGGAAGCGGAAAGGGGATACCGATGCGCCCACGCCGTCCAGCGTGGACGTGTCCATGATCGGGCAACAAGTGACGGGCGTTTTGGAAGGCACGTTCGACGCGGGCTACCTCCTGTCTGTCCGCGTCGGAAACTCCGACACCATCCTGCGCGGCGTGGTGTTCGGGCCGGGGTTGTCCGTGCCCCTTTCGAAGCTGAACGACGTCGCGCCGGGCGTCAAGCAAGTGCGCCGCGAGGAGAAGCCGTTGCCATTGCCAGTTGCTCCGAAACCAGTTGCAAAACCAGTTGTTGCCTTCCCGTCGCCGCTCTCGTTCATGGTGCCGAGCTCCATCCCGCCCACCTCGGCCGTGCTCGAATCCGCCGCTGCATTGTTCGGAGACTCCATCGCTGCTGCTGCTTCTTCCTCGCCGGCTCCAAGCACAGGCCTCGTCGCTGCGTTGCAACAATTGCCCGGCGGTGGCTACACTGTTCCGGATCCTGCAACGTTCACCTCCTTCCAACCGGAATCTGTCAAGACTCTGAATTTCTCTCATTGTCAAAGCAGCCCGGGCCGTGCAAATTGATTCATGGCTTGGAGCTGGATATCCGGTGTCGGTGTACATGAAGATGATTTGATTAGCTGCAACTTGGTTGAGGAAGACATTGACGTAGCCATTCATCTTGAGCTAGAAAAGCAGCAGCGGGGGTATGAATAGCAACAACTGGAGACAGGCAAGTAAGTTAGTTGCCAAGGTGTACCATGTCTGCAAGGAAACATTTCCTTGACACTCACTGTCTCCCATTTGTTTCCTCTTTTGCATCAAATGCAGCGCTTGAAACCTTTTTCTTTTCTCTTTAAGAATATCATGGCCGAGGGAGGCCTTTGATTTTACCTCTCTTCCTCTCTACCTGAGTTTGTCAAAGAGTCTGTGAATTCGTATTTGAATTGTGCAAGCAGGCAAATTGGTGGCTTGGAGCTGGATCCTATGTTGCTGTACATGAAATGATAATTATTCCCCAGTTGTTTGATTTGGTTTGAGGAAGACAGTCATCTATCTTGAACTAGAAAAGGGGTATGAATGGATATTAGCCAGCAACAACTACACTCGGCGACAGGCAAGTATGTAAGTGTGCTATGTCGATCCCATTTGTTTCCTCTTTTGCATAAACCCCTAAAGGACCATAAGGCCACCAGGTGCCTCCTATTTTTTTCAGTGATTTTGAGTAGGTTTTATGTAGGTTCTTTTTTGTTTATTTTTATTTTATTTTTAATTCAACATATGTAATATTCTTCACTAATTCTAGTGCTATAAAATTTTGTCTCATTCAAATTTTAATTTTCACGATATGATCGTTTAAACTTGTCATTTTAAAACCATGAATCCTTGGTCCTTTCGCTGGTCCTGTTTTTTTCATCTCTTGAAAAATATCATGGCCGAGCTAGGCAGGCCTTTGATTTTACCTCTCTTTGAATTCTCTCTATTTCTACAACCTCGGAGTTCATTGCAATGTTTGTCTTGAGGATTTTATCTGCATTTCTTGTGTTATGCTGACCTGTACGGAAAGCTAACATGCTCTGGGGATCTGTTCCAGAGAGGACAGTCATAGCCTCTATGTTGAGAACTAGGAGAATCTGAAACGTATTCATTGTATATTAGTTCCTATGATTAATGTTTTTTTATACATAACGTTGTTCAGCCCACTACTGTCCACCTTCAAATCTCAAGCATCTGGGAGGGGATTGGAGGAATCGCAGAGCATTTTATGTAACTTCAGCTAATGGTTGAATTATTTTATTGGTTGAATTATTTTATTAGCAGACTAGCGGTTGGCGCTTGCTTTGCAACGCATTAGAGCAACCATTTTAATGCATTTTCCATACTACAAAATATTTTAAAAAATACTCATTTGAAAATTTTATAGAAGATTGGAAGAGTATAGATGGAGCGGGCTACAAACATTAAGTGTTAGTTATTGATATTAGTGATAATAATCCTTAGCACTTAGGCATAGTCATCCGTGGACAATTTTTCATCCACGGACAGTTTTTCCATCCATGGATTGTTTTCTCATCTACGGACTAATTTTTTCATCCGCGGACTGGTTTTTCATCCGCGGACTGTTTTTTCATCCACGGACTGTTTTTTCATCCGCTCACTGTTTCTTCATCCGCAGTGGATGAAACTGTAATTTGGGCAGAATCTATTAACAGTGAGTTAATATCTCCCAAAATAATCATTATTTTTGAATTCCGACTTTGGATTTGGGCTCTCTAGGGGGGTTTTTATCTAGCAGGAAGGAAAAAAAATTGTGTAGAAGGTTTTTCAAAAACCACATTTTTGTGAGTGTTTATTATAAAATTTTTTAAAGAAGTTCAATGCCTAACTTTGTAGGTAGATTGCTAGGGCATTTTTACTTGGTTTTAAATATCCATAACAATTTTAGTCAATGACAATGAAAGTGTATACAATGATTGATACAAACATGCACACATTAAAATGCAGAGGCATTCAAATATAAATACCAAAAATGCTTATAGAATGATTTGGTTGTATTTATTGATATAGTAATATAGTAATAAATAAAATGTCTCAATTGAGACAATGACATCATGATGGACACCAAAAGAATATAGATGGATGGAAGGGGACGTCGCCAAAGCGTGCATGAACCCTAAACATGCAGAGTTTGAAACAAACTCTTAACTTTCCCATCCACCTGATTCAAGTGTAAATATTTAGAGGAACTTATATGACAATGTCATGTAAAAACCTCATGATAGACAACGTTTTTCACCGTTCCCACGGCTTCATTGTTGTCATTGGCAACCTTAATGTTTGCAGGATGTCTACCACGAGACAATGCCACATATAATTGACCATGGCTAAATACTTCATTGCGAAGATAAATGCCGACTCGATCATATGATTGGCCCTGCGATTTGTTGATTGTCATGGCAAAAGCGCCAGTGACAGGAAATTGTCTCCGGCAAAGTGTGAATGGCAAGCGGCTATCGTTGCAATGATGTGTGATTCTAGGAATCAATACCTCTTGGCTACGATAGCGACCTTCTACAATTTCACATAGCAATACACTCGGAGACACTTGCAAAAGACGCAAACGACTACCATTGCACAAACCTTTTGCCGGATTCAAGTTCCTTAGCAACATCAAATATTGGCCACATTTAAGACTTAATTGGTGAGGAGGCAAACCGCTCAATTGTAAAGAATTCAAAAACTCTACTGGATAATGATGGGCATGCTCATCATTTTCGTGGACAAAATCAGCACTAAAACATTGATGCACATCACCAGGTATGCGATCGGTGATTCTTCGGTTGATTTCTTGGGCATCATCATTTCGGACAGCCAAAATAACGCGCTCAGAGAAATCAACCGGATCATCAAATATAGCATCAATGAGACCATCTAAAGAATTTCCAGGAGCAACCAATCCCAGCGGTAGATCTACTTTTGGACCGGTTTTGCCCTCACCAATATCTAACAAAAACTTTTGAAAGTCCGGTTGACTTTGCAAACGCATGTTAGTGGTCAAATGAAAATGTTGCATTAATGGAAATAAATATGAATGTCGCAAGCAAGCTTGAACAGTCTGCTTGCGACCTCCACGTACAACTACAGGCAAAGTTTGGCGAAAATCACCGCCATATAAAACTACAACACCGCCATTTGGACTATCTACACCGCGTATATCTCGCAACGATCTGTCTATAGCTTCAAACATATAACGATGGCCCGCACAAGCTTCATCAAGTACAATCAATTGTACTTCACGTAAGCTTTGACCTAATGTAGATTGGGCACTAATGCTACAAATCGATGCATCATGCAATTGTAATGGAATAGCAAGAGATGAATGTGCCGTTCGCCCTTCATCCAAAAGGCATGCGGCAATTCCACTTGTTGCCATTGCCATACACTTAACACTACGACCGCGAAGATAACCTAATATGGTATTATACAAAAAAGTCTTACCTGTACCACCGGGACCATCTAAAAAGAAAAGCTTATTTGGAGAATCGGAATTCAAAACGGCAGTAGTTACCGCATTGAAAACAATGTATTGTTCATCGTTGAGCTTTCCTACATCCTCTTCTAGAAATGTACAATTTTGATTATCAGAATCAATGTTGTCATTGGCATCACTGCCAACATCAACAATGTTTGAATAACCTAACTCATTCAATTCTTCGATATTAAAAAAATCTGTAAGATGTTTATCTGATGATGACAAATATTCCTCAATGCTCAAAATCGCTTTGCAATAGCGATTTTGATCATTGCGCCAATCATCAGACATAGCGTCAAGATGTGTCTTTAGTAAACCAAAAGGATCTAGCGGTTGTCCAAACACAAGAAGTGTTGCAAACAACCTCCGAATTTGTTTAGGCAACGCAATGACAGTTGCCTCTTGCAAACAATTTTCCCACTCGGTATCATCGTGTAAAAGTCCTCTTGCAATACTGGCGGCTTTGTACGTTGGATACACCGTATCATGAAAACAAAGTAGGTCCTCAAATGAAGTTGGTGCCTCAACATGAGTCAACAACAAACGCAAGTAAAATACTTCGGTACCTACGGGAACCATATTTATCCGA
Source organism: Pohlia nutans (assembly GCA_022496805.1). Lineage (NCBI taxonomy): Eukaryota > Viridiplantae > Streptophyta > Bryopsida > Bryales > Mniaceae > Pohlia > Pohlia nutans. The sequence continues at coordinate 11,233,622 of CM040090.1, forward strand.
CCAAAAACTTTTATCTTACGTTGTCTTCTTTCCCACATGTTATTCTTCACATCCCACTTGTAATAGAGTGGAAGATCCATGTAACGAAGAAGCATGTGATTGCCTTGATTGCCAGAAGCAATTAAGGCACGAATGCGGCAATTGAGCTCAAAAAACTTGGTGAGTCTAGTCTCAACATTTTGATCAATCACCGACTGCAAAGATGTTCCTTCCTCAAAAGTAACATATTGTTGACCAGGAAGGTGAACCGGTAAACGACAAATACTATGGCTCTTATTGTTGGTTTCAAAACCAAAAAGCCTCCAACATGCTTCTTGAGCGGCCACATAACGGCCCTCCAAGAAATCCTTAACTTCATCTATAACTTCATCTATTTCCACAACTCCACGATCTGGACCTTTAAAAATATACTTGTGGAGATATTTGACAGTTTTTACCGAACTGCAAATTTCCACATTGATATGACAATTAAACCGACCTATCAAATATGGATTGTATGGCACAACCCATCGATTATCTAAATGGACGATTTGTCCACGTACGCGTTTTTCGATGTATCGACCGTGGTTTCGACGGCGGTACAAAACATGACCGTCACCATCCACCTCGGTGTTATCTCGAGCTTGCATCGGATAATCCTTTGTACATCTATTGTCTTCCATGCATGGACAATTGGGATTGTCCAAACCACATGGTCCATGCATCATGTGCTTGGCAACCGCGGCATACAATTGCGGTTGTCTCTCTAAATCGGGAATCTCCGAACATACTATCTTATCTACAAGGTCACAATCATTGACCTTGTCTTTCAACCAAAGAAGAATGTGAGCATGAGGAAGACCACGTTTTTGAAACTCAATAGTGTAACAAAAAGCAATGGTCTCTCCCATGACATTCTTCTTTGTAATCTCATCCATCAACGCTCTTAGCTTAAGCTCAAAAACACGCACGACAATATCTGGACGATCAGGAGGACTTTGACCTGGCTCAAGCTCATCAAGAATCTCAGGCCAGGTCGGATTACATGTCATTGTCACAAACAAATCGGGCTTTCCTAAAACTCTAACTAAAACCATGCTATCATGAAAGAGTTTTTGCATGTACCGGGGGGAACCAATGAATGTTGCAGGTAAGACAATACGTCGCCCAATGCGTGCCGTATTGTCTCCCTGTAAAGCATCCACGACCCCCTGATAGCATTCTGCACGAAGTTCGGTTTGATGATGTCTAATGAAAAGTAAATTTTCATGTTCTACACGTAGATATTGATCCACTACATATTGCTGGAATAATCTACCAGCCTTGTGTAATACATTGGATTCCGGCCGCTTTTGAAGCAAATACTGGACATATGACTTTAAAGTCACTCCAGTATCTGCTTTAAAAGTCGGTGACCACCCACATTGTCCGTCAGGAAACAACAATGGATAAGATAAAGCATCGTAAGCTGGATGAACTTCTTTTATACGTTGCAAACCTCCACCATGTTGGTGAAGAATAATATCTCTACCAAAATTCATGTATTGTTCGTCAAGAACAACAGCAGCAACTTCTGGAACTACTTGGCGATTATAGCGACGGGGATGTTCTCCAAAAGGAACTTCACCGGAGATACGGAGCCCCATATTTTGTCCCCTTTGAAGAACATCACGCGAAGACTTGAAACCACGAACCAACGCATTAATGGATTCTAAAACTTCTTGAATGTTATTAATAATATCACAATGAAGATCATCAAAAATCTCCATACGGCGATTTGTTTGTAAATCATCATCCAAGAAATAAATTTGTGCAAATTTAGCGTCTTGGTCTAAATCGGGTTGTAAATTTCCAATGTGATGACATAACTCTCCGTTTACACGAAAAGTATATACCCCTCTACCTTCAACTTGGCCGGATTGAAATTTACTTCGCATACTTGTAAATGCAAAAGCTTGATTATATTTTCGAATGGATTTGAGAAAATCTCGAGATTTAGGTGTTGTGCCCGTATAAAGCTCGTTGAGCATTGGATGGACAATGGGGTGATTAATATGTTCATTGGCAATTTTGCCATTGTAACAACAAATGGTATTCTTTTCTTTCTTAAAACGAAACGCCAAACATTTTGAGCATTGAATGCACATTGATCCAACACTATAAACATTGACATCAACAAAATTATCAATGGTAGACAAAGCACGAGCCATTCTCTAAAAAGTAGAATTTAGGATAGGATAGTGAAGATCCTATCGTAAATTCTAAATTCCACAAAGATAAAAAGATTTTTTAAGATAAAAAAGGTTTTAATAAAACGATGAAAAACCCTACCCGAAATCTCAAACTCCACAAAATATTTAATAAACCATAACCAAAACCAATACCAAAACAAAAACAAAAACCATTTCAAAACTCAAAAAAAGGCTCTTGATAGTACCTCAAATAGCTTTGCTCCAAAAAAGTTGCTCTCCACTCCAAAAAGTTTACCTTCAATGCACTACAATTCAAAAAATAAATTAAAATAAGGTTTTGAAGTTTTTGCATTCCAACATGGAATTTCATTTTGAAATCATATTTGAAAACTTAGTTTAAATTTTCACTTACCAAATTTCAAAACTATACTTATCCAACAATTTCATCAAAACATCCACTTCCTCTCGAAGTAAAATATTAAAAAGAACATGATTAAAAATTTAAAACTTAAAAGAGTGACTTAAATTATTTTTTTCCCAAAATATGCATTGTACAAAACCGTGTCCAGAAATAAAATAATAATAAACAAATAAGTAAATCATTTTAAGAAAATTAATTCAAAAAATTTCAAAAAATTTCAATTTTTTTTTCCCTGCAATATGCACAGAGCTGCAGCCAGGAAAAAAAAAAAAAAAAAAAAAAAAAAAAAAAAAAAAAAAAAAAAAAAAAAAAAAAAAAAAAAAACGTAAAAGTAAAAGTTTCTGTTTTGCGGACAGCACAGAACTGCGGACAGCACAGAACTGCGAACAGCAGCTGTGCTCGTTTTTCAACATTTTGCTTTGCTTGTTTTTTGGTTCGTTTTTGGTGTTTTTGCACTCAATTTTCACTCAATGTCAACTTGATTTGAAGACGAATGTTTGAAAACTTGATTTTATGATTACCCAAAATCAAAAATCACCAAAAAATTGCAATCTCACCTCAAATTGCTTGAACAAATTTCTTGAACTTTGCAACTCCAACTCCAACTCCAACTCTCAACTTCCAACCTCCAAGATCACATCAACCAACTCCAACTCCAAACTCCAACTTCCAACTTCCAATTTTACAACTCACAACTCACAATTTTGTCTTCACAACTCACAATTTTCAAATCTCAACTCACAATTTGCAATTTTCAATTCACAACTCTAACTCCAACTCTCAACTTCCAACCTCCAAGATCACATCAACCAACTCCAACTCCAAACTCCAACTTCCAACTTCCAATTTTACAACTCACAACTCACAATTTTGATTTCACAACTCACAATTTTCAAATCTCAACTCACAATTTGCAATTTTCAATTCACAACTCAAAAGTGTAATCAAGAGCTTCAAAATTGTAATCAAGAGTTTCATATATGTTTTGGGTAAGCACAATTGTAACATACACTTGAAATTGATACACACACAAACTCAACGTTCAAATTTCAAAACGGCTCACTGAAAAGCTACAGTAAAAGTAAAAGTAAAAGTAAAAGTAAAAAAGCAAAAGTAAAAAAGCAAAAAAAAAAAGTAAAAGTAAAAGTAAAAGTACAGCTGACTTTTTCAGGAGGGGCTTGTGATTTTAGTAGTATGATTCTTTAGAGTGTTTCTACAGTGTAAAGGGAGTAGTCCAGCAAGGGCTGATGTACCATACCCTACAATAAGTATTTGTCACCTTGAGTTTACAAAGATTTGCCATTAGAAAATGATAAAATTGGAATTTTGGAGCCAAATTTGAATATGTTGCAAAACACAAGATACACAGCACAATAGAAGTGTTGAGATTTGATAAAAATAAAAAAATTATCCATTTCACTTGGAAATTGGGCAGTCTAGGATAAGATGTCTCAATCAACAATTTTAAAGGTAATAAACCTCCAAAAATCATGATTTCTTTTGCATATGATTCTATAGTGGATTTGTTTTCTAAAAAAATTGTGGATGCAAACTATGAAAGCACCAAAATCGGTGTAAAAAAACTTCTCACCCAAGTTTCTATTATTCACCTTCACATATGAAGAAGGTGATTGCTAGCTCCTTTTCTGGCAATAGGTTCTCGCTATATATACCTAGACCGTCTCCACTCAACCATCCTTTTAATTTCCTAAGACTTCTCTCAATAGTTTTTGTTTCTCCAAATTTTAGTCAAACTAAGGCCTACTCAACCTATTAGTTTACGGATAATTCTAATGCCAACAACCGAGTGCCCACCCGACAAAGGGCCATTGGAACAAATCAAGTGAGTCATCAGGGTCCTCAGTGAATATGCGAACTTTAGGCCCCATTGTTTGAGGTCGTACATCACGTTGCCGATTTTGCACCTGCGAGTGTTTTAAAAAAAATTGTAGTAAAGGAAAATAGGCCCTTGCATGTGAACTTGAAGGCATGTGAACATGGTGCCATGATGGTGCATTGAAATGCAATTAAGATAATTTGGTACCAACCTCCATACCAATCTAGTATGGATAAAATGACACTACAATGACTTGTATGCAGCCTCTGGTGTTAACCCCTAAATGTACCAGGGTGTGCCTGGAATTAACAATTTGAAAAAACTCATCATAAAGTACTATTTAGAAGAATATTTTGGAATTGATGTACAAATGAAAGTTCTATATTTTGAATTTTAGATTCCATCCGTACGGTTCGATTCACTAATACTATCACCAATATATAATTATCAATTTTGAAAGTTAAAATTATAAATTCCTTCTAAATTTGATTACAAACAATATTTTAATATTTTTTGAGTAAAATTTGTTGAAAGGAGTTTGAAATGAGATACTCTTAAACATGGTGATTCTTTGAAATTTTTGTGTTCTTTAAATCTATGACCTCATTTTTGCGATTCCAATCAATACAATTTTGGCTTGGTCAACGATTTGACATACTTCTACATTTATAATTTTAGAAAAATATGTACTCAAGTATAACTATTTCCAACCATTAGATAGGACAATAACTTGATGAGGTAACTCCAAAAAATTGGATGACTTTCAATCAAGCATAGATGAGAACGTAGAGTGAGTTTAAATTTGTTAATTGTCCAGAAACTGAACGCTGTGATGTTTAGAGGTTAAAATGGCACAAAAATAGCCCAACTTTTCTGATGTGGTTGCTGTACTTGCATTTGGCTTTTTGCTCAACTGGACTAACAGTTTCGCTCTCTGTAGGTCTTGCAGTGTGACGCTTGTTACTGAAAAATTCAAGCTAAAGATTGATACTTTTGTTTAAGGTGAGAGTAGCACAACTTCTACAAGCGAGAAGAACTTGGCTAAGAGCATCCTCAGTCCTGAGACAAATGTTCACTACAACGGCAACTGGCGGGCGCGGATTCCCATGGCGCGGGCCAACGCTCTCGGTATCCGTCCTGTCACTGCGCAGCTCACGCCATAGCACCTCCGGCTCTCGGCAATTTTTGCTTGTTTGCCGTGAGAGAAAGTCCTCCCGGTAGCAGTCCTGACAGAGTCCCTGATTGTCTGCAAGCCAACGAGATTCTAACAACCTGGAGTCCCTGCGCCACCTGGCTGCCCACGTAGTAGCATAAGTTCCTTGCCGGGGCAGTTGACGGGAGATACGTTGGACCCTCCTCCCTGCTCATGCTCCCGCTCCTTTGCAGGCCTCTCTGCAAAAGCTCATTGCCGGGAACTGTGGAGGGAGACGACTGAGGATGCTCTAATAAGCTCAACTCTTATTTGAGTTGACCGAAAACAAGCAGCTCACCCTCCTAGATCAATGTGGAGTCCGCCACCCAATATTATCAATTTTTGACAGCGCTTATTTATGAATAGTCCTTTGGTCCCATCATGATTCTTATGAATAGACCATTAGGCTTGGGGAAACTTGTGGAAACTCTCTTCTAGTATTGGAGAGGTCAGGAGTTCCACTTTCGGCAGTATAAGGCCTTTCTTTAGATTATTCTCCAACTTACTTTAGAATAGAATATTGCAGTCCTTTTGAACTTAAAAAAGTTGATTGATATGCTACAAACAATAAAGTCTTTTTACTCTCTTTCTATCTATGATGAATCCAAGATTGGTGAGGCTTTTTAACAAGGTAAGGTAGAGGTTGCTAAAAAGTTAAGTCATGTACCGACAACTTACATTTCCTTTTTAAAATGAAGAAAGGATGTAGAAGTTGGTGGTTTTAGGTTCGTGGTGGTTTTAGGTACCTCTACATTAGAGGATAAAATCATTAGGGACTTGATCATGTTTCCAAACTTAACCCCATCTCCAATACTAACCTTGTTACAACTACTCATCCACCGTTGAACTTACGAGCATGATGAAGTGGAAGCATGACTTGGCTAAATGGTCTCCAAACATTTATTTTTGAATGAAAATGGGATTGTCTTCTATCAATGATCTCCAACATCCCACTTTGAAATTGCATGAGAAATTCTTACTAAGATCCCGTCACAACTTTATACATCATAACGTTCAGTAGCCTTTGTGACTGTTGCCTTCCCCCAACAAAATGATGTGGAATATTCCAATCATTTCATCCTCCAATGAAATAATGTGAGATACTCAACATCACATTAGAAGCTATGGAGGCAGGTGGCATTAACCCTTAAACGTCAAAAAAACCCCGTGGACTTTTCATTAAGGAATAATTGAGAGAAAAGTAGCTTTTTTCAACCAAATCAAGCAAGGATTGGTGTGTTGAAAAGCTACTAAAAAAGCGATCTAGATTGCAAATTTGTGCCTCATTTGGGAGATTGTGGAGTCATTGGTAAGCAACCAAAGTTATAAAAATGAACTGGAGTTGAGGTTGGGGTAGTAGAGGTTGTTTCTTGAAAAGTGCCGCAATGCTACAATCCTGCAACAATGTTGACCAACTGAGCCGTTTTTCATTTTTCTTGTCCTTTTCTCCGAAAATTTAGATGCCTTCCGGGCTAACCCGCCCAAATCCTCTTGACGTTTAAAGGTTGAGCAAAAGCAACTCACTCAATCACAATTCAACAGTGTCTTGTAATTGTTTGTTTGATTTGATAGCCCGTTCAATCACAAGTCACTAGTCACTCCATATATAAAGGTGGATGAAACCAAAAAGCTACTGAATGTTATGATCTCCCAGAAATCTCACTGATACATATATTAATGTTAAAGCAAATAATATCCTCTATCCTGATGCGGGGTAAGTTCACGTATGAGATCACAATTGACTTTCTGTTCCATTTTCTAAAGGCATCCGGTCTTCTGTCCTGCTTTTTTCATGGACCAGAGCTAGTACCAGAGCATTCTAACACCACTTCTCCTCATGGTCCCACCCCACTACCCAATTCTTCTCCCTCCCTCCAAATTTTTATGAATAAAAATTTCAATCCATCCAATCTTCTATTTTGGGTCTACAGTAAGATCATGCCGATCCTCTCCTTTCCATTTTACAGGTCAAAAAGAAGGGATTTGAGGGACTTTACAAATAACTCTAACACACATGGAGGTCAGGATAGGACATTATTGAAAGAGTTGTAATGTGGAATTTAAAAAAAGAATGATCGCTTAACACGTACACCTTTTTTTATTTCTTTTTTACAGTTGCTCAGGAGTGGATCTGACTCTAGATATCATGGTACAAAATAAATGGGAAATAGTGAGAAATCGATGAATCTACGTCTCCGATTCAGCTGACTTTTTGGCTAACTGCTTCCCGATTAACTTGAGCAACTCATCTAAAGGAATGATCGGAAACGAAACGGCGGTTACAAGGAGCCACTCATTCCAGCTCAAGGGGACTACTTGGAACGAGTCTGCCAACCAGGGAGTGTACATGATGGTAAAATGGAGTCCCATGGAAACAGCTATGGCTACAAGAAGGGATCTATTCACCCACGGCGGCGTGGTCGACAAACTGTTGTTTTCCGAAAGAGCATTCAGAGCATTAAACATCTCAATAACGACGAGAGTAGACATGGCAAGGGAGGAGGCTTTTACCTTCCCCACGGAGAAGTAGTCGCACGGGTCGCCGAACACGAAAAGGCGGTCGCCCGCAGTGTAAGGGCTGGCGTGAAAGCTGGGCCACAAAGAGCACTCTCCCCAGTGTGACAACTGCTGGAACGTCACTGCAGAGTGTCCATCTGCAGACAAGTCTATGCCCAGAAACGAGTCGTTGTTCAAGTACCAGAGCGCGAACACGCCCACAGTCGCGAGCCCCACGTACGAGCCGATCACCATGAAGCGGATGAAGTTCCACCCGCTCACGAGACCGTCCGTGGATGCGCGAGGAGGCCTTTCCATGATGTCTGGGTCAGGGGGGTTGAAGCCCAACGCGGTCGCCGGCGCCCCGTCCGTGACGAGGTTCACCCACAGCAGCTGCACTGGAATCAGCCCTTGTGGGAATCCGAGAAGCGCCGTCAACAATATGCACACCACTTCACCAATGTTGGAAGAGATCAGGTACCGAATGAATGACTTCATGTTGTCGTAGATCGATCGGCCCTCTCGTACTGCTGACACTATTGTTGCAAAGTCATCGTCCGCGAGTATCATGTCACTGGCCTCCTTTGCTACCTGTTCACATGCACACATTTTGCGCTCTTCCAATATTAGCACTGTGAGAGTGTTCAAAACAACGGTCGCATAGGTTGTTTCATAAATCCCCTAGCCTAGCCAAGCATAGCATGCCCCCATCGATGGATTACCATACCACAAGAATGTCCACGACTAGTGACATCAATGTTCCTTCATCACAAAAGACCCCTCCATTGAATTAACAAAGTTCTTTATATGGGTGACACGGCACATTCTTCCCATTCTCAATCTTCAGAGAATGGGTGCGTGGCACTCTCCCCTTGAATTGTGGAGGACACATTCTCTGAAGATTAAGAAGCTTCATTCTTCTCCTACTGAGGTGAAGAATGGGCGTGAAGAAGACTGAGAAGCTTCATTTCTTGAATTAGTGTGACGATTGGCTCCTCAATTCTTTCCCCAGGTTCTCAATCTTCAAAGAATCAACTTCTCAAAAGTGTTGACACCCCCTCATGTCAGCATTAGGAGTTGTCACACCACCTCGGAGAATGGAGAATGAGGAAAAAGAGGAGCCAATAGAGTTATCCGCAAAGTGCTCTACAGTTGGGTGAGTGGACCACAGTTTGTGAAAAGAGAGGTTGACAGCACAATAAAAGTAGACATGTCAGATGCTATAAATAAACTAGAGGTCTGAAGTTTCAAGGCACCAAAAACGGTGCTCAAAAATTTCCCAACCTCAGTTTCTATTCTCGTGGATGCTCTTACACATGGGCTTCCTTGGCTTGACACGTATCTACATGGAGTGGGTCTTCCTTGGATCTATTTAACTGAAATAGAAAAACCAGTAACTGATAGCCCCACCAACCAGAGTTCGGGCCAATTTTCGTATCCCAAGGAATTTGCTAAACTGAGGTTCTAAACCCCTATGAGTTTGCGGAAATCTCTAATAGGATAGCTTCTCCATGGAGAAGGTATGACACCCCTTTTGTGGTTTGTGGAGATTGAGAATGGAGAATAGAGGTTGTTAGTTGGTTACTCATCCTCCAAGCATGGGCCATTCTCAATTCTTCACCCGTGGAGGAGAAGAATGGAGATTCTCCAATCTCCGAGAATGGGCCCTCCGCCATTCAAGGAGAGCATGCCACGTCCCCATTCTTCATTCTCTGAGAATGGGAAGAAAGAGGTGTGACACCCCCTATTATAATCATGTAGTCCTTAAGTTGATGTTGATGCAAATGGAGGTGACCTAATTTTAACGTGATATTAGTGTTGTGGGCATTAACTTGATATTACATTGACAACTATTAAATTGACATTGTCTTAATATTGTTCTATTGTTGTAAGGGATTAACATAGCTAACTTACATTTAATAACTTTGTGAAATCTAAAAGGGGTGTCTTCTGAGACGATTCCCCTAACCAGATAGAGGGGCTGCATTTGCAAAGAAAAAGCAAGATCTCACACAGAGCCAGAACATTACGCACCTCAGTGCCAGTGATTCCCATGGCAATGCCAATATCCGCGAGTTTCAAGGCAGGAGCATCATTGACGCCGTCACCAGTCATGGCCACAATTTCGCCGCCAGCTTTCAACACACGGACTATCTCTTGCTTATGGATGGGTTCCGCACGAGAGAAGACGAAGCCTGAGCCTTTGAGCTTGTCCCCAAGTAGAAGCTCCTTTCTATCGGTCGCCGAGAGTTTCATGAAATCCCTTCCGATGAAAGACTTGCATGACAAGTCCTCGTCTGCACCGAACAGTCCGATTTCCCGGCATATGGCTTCCGCGGTACTTTTGTTATCGCCAGTAATGACGACCACCCTGATACCTGCCTTCTTGCAATCCTCAATTGCAGCTTTCACTTCCTTCCGTGGTGGATCCTATATCCAAATTAAACCCCCTTTTGTTAAAGCTTTAAAGTAGCCTCCATTCATGATCTACCAAAAATGCACTTCAATACTCCCTGTCAGGAAATAATTGTCCTAGTTTCTGGCATTTGTGTCTTTTTTTGCGCAATATTTTTCCTATGATTTATGCTTCAGATGGGGCGGACAATGAGAGTGACACAAAAACTACATACTACTATTAAAGATAAAAACCATTTTTCGAGTATTGAGGCCCTCTTTACACTACAAGCGAGAAACCGTGGAGAAAACCACACAAGGGCCATGGCTCATTCTTGAGGAGCCAACCTTTGAACTTGACGGCCTTTGGATATAGTGTAAAGTGAGAAGGGGCCACAAAATAAAGTGTTGATTTTAAAAATAAAGTTCTTACATATTAAATGATTGGTTGTGAGAATTTTGGCCAAACGGCCCCCCGGATTTTGAGTTAAACCCACCTCTTGAGGTGGGCTTGACACAAGATCCAGAGGCCTTGAAAAATGTCCACTTTTCTTGCCACGAAGGACAAAAGTATTGTCCATGTCATGTTCTCCCCCTTCCGTCCTTTGGACTAAAAATTTCGGGTGTAAAGTGACATTCTTTGGTCTTCTCAGTTTTAGGCCTCCCATTGGCTGAAATTTCTCTCTTCATGGCTTCTCACCTCTAGTGTAAAGAGGCCTGGAGACGGCTATTTGTGACAAGAAAAATAGTGTTAAGCTAAAACACACCAAAAAGTAGGACAGATATGTCTGGACAGAAAACCACAAACCTGGAGACCGCCGAGACCCACGAAGGTCAATCCACTTTCGATCGAAGAGTAGTTGTCAGCATTAATCAGTACTTGGTGTGCCGGGTGCTGCAGTCCATCGTAGTCGGCCAAAGTGCCGAGGTCGCTCTTGAAAGCGCAAGCAAGAACTCGTAAGCCTTGGCATGCCATTCCCTCAACGCTGCTTATTATCTTCTGCCTAAAGCTGGGGGTGAGAGGAACAATCGTGCCATCTTTCAGTTGAACAGAGGTACATCTCTCCAGGACACATTCTGCTGCACCCTGCAATGATCAATGCTGTTCTCAGTTACTATTAACCCTCAACGGATCAAGGATTCATAGTTTTAAAATGACAAATCAATTGATCATATTGTGACAAACATAACTCAGATGGGACCAAATTTTATATCAATAGAACTAGTGAAGATCATTGCATGTGTTGGTCAAAAAAAGAAAGAAATTCGAACAAGAGGAAGTCCAAATAGGACCTACTCAAAACTGTTGAAAAAAACATGGTGACCATTCTGGTCACCGTGGACGCTTAGGGGTTAATTTGCCCGATCGACCGAGTGTGGAATGCGTTGCTCTCGAGTTACAACATTTTCCTTTGAAAACGTACAATTCAATTAGAGCTCTTGGCAAAGAGTCGATGAGTAAGCCTTGAGAACTAATTAGATGAGCACGCCTGTAATACTGAGTTCTAGATCCAAGAAAAATTACCTTCACAAGAAGTTTGTTACCGGTCTCGCAGCTTGGTTCCTTTACAATGACACTCATTGACTTCCGCAATCGATCAAACTCCAATGTGAACAGCCGTTGACAGGAATTCCCCCAATAATGACATGCCCCTGCACGTATAACTCAGCCCAGCGCAAAAGTTTTACTTCAATCCCGAGGGAGACAGCTTCTACAACCATTCCTGATCGATGATGGCTTAGAGTAGAATTCAACTTACCCATAGAAGACCTTTCAGAATCCAACGACCTCTGCGCAGATATTTCTTCTTGTTGTTCGCGTTTGCCAGGTGCTTTCAACTTCTCAACTAGTACCTTCAGGAACAAAGAGAAAATTCAGCAGAGAGACAGGTAAAGCGGTGAGATTCAAAATCTGAGAGAAAGCTATACTATCCGTACCTTGAGAGCTGCTTCTGTGGGCATTCCTGTTGCTCTATACACACCGTTTTTGCGCTGGATCCCAGCATCGTTGCAAACAGCACAAATCTGTGCAACAGACTGGAGCGTTGCATCCAGGGTTTCTGGCAAACCAATAACCTCGCCGTCCTCGGGATCGTATGAGGTTCCAGAGACTCTAAAAGTGCGCAAAGTCTCCGGTGTGTCTACAGCCACCAAGCGCACAACTGACATTTCGTTCGTCGTCAAAGTGCCTGTCTTGTCAGAACAGATCACACTCGTGCAACCCAGAGTTTCAACAGAGGGCAGCTTTCGCACGATCGCATTCTCTTCCGCCATGCGACGAGTGCCCAGCGCAAGACAAGTCGTGATGACTGCTGGCAAGCCTTCCGGAATGGCAGCCACAGCAAGCGCCACTGCCACCTTGAAGTAATACGTAGCTTGGTCCAGATTGAACTGGAAATTGGTGGGAACTCCATCCACAACGTCCCACGACGCAAAGTACTTGTAATTCACTAGCCACACAAAAATGCAGATGGTCCCAACTACTTTCGTCAACAAGTCGGCGAATTCGTCGAGCTTTCGACTCAAAGGTGTGTCATACTCTTCTAGCGATGCCTCCTGAATCTGGGACTGAATTTTACCGATCTCGGTAGTCATGCCTGTATCAGTTACAACACACACTGCACTCCCGTTCGTTACCGTGGTCCCTGCAAACGCCATGCAAAGCTTGCCCTGCAACTCGATTTCGTCATCGTCTCCTTCCTCCGCTTGCTTCAGCACGGGTTGAGACTCGCCTGTCAACGACGCCTGCTGTAACCGTATCGTTCCCGATTTAAGCACAGCAATGCGCATGTCGGCAGCCACTTTGTCACCTGTGCATTAATTAATTAATTAATGAATGTGCTACCTCGTCCACTTTATTATAAAACAAAAAGTACAGGTCAGCATGCATTCCTTCTATCTCCCACCTTGCTTTGAAGCCTCAAGCAAGTGAAATAAAGAAATGAACTTCTTCCATGCTTCTTATACCCTCCAGGTGGAGGAAATTCCAATGCTTCAAAGATCTAAAGATGCTCCAAAGGTGTCAAGTCTACAAACTAATTCCACTTCCACGTGATGTATTTAAAGAGAAGAAAACTCTTTTGTTAAGTAGAGTTGAACACATGAAGATAATGTATGTTCCACAAAATGGTACTCCCTCTGTCCCATGGAATAATTTCACTGAAATCCATGGATTAGTGAGACAGGGAAGTGGGGTAAAGGCGACACCTGTCACTGCTGGGATTGGCTTCATGCACATGAGGATAATTACTCAGACGGAAAAAAACAGATGATAATTACTCAGAAGTGTGTAAGACCGGAAATCAGGGTTTTATTCTTGAACAAAATTTAAGTGGGTATCATGGTGTTTTAGTGGGACGAAGGGAGTAAGAGGCAGAGAGCATTTATTTATTTATTTGGGAAACTCTTGTTCCTTCCAACTAATTAATGGGAAATGAATTTTGGGGGGGAGAGTCACCTGCTCTTAGTTCTACGATGTCTCCAGGCACCAAATCCCGGCTTGGAATGTCAATAAACTCGTCAGCGTCTCGCAGAACACGGGAGGACTCGGGCTGCATGTCCTTGAGAGAAGACAATGTGCTCTCGGCTTTGCGCTCTTGCCACACTCCGATGATAGCATTGAGAATGATGATCGACAGGATCACCAGTGGCTCGGTAAAAGCTTCCACTCCCGGGGATTCGTTTTCACCTAAATCACTCAACGCAAGCAGAAAGGAAACCCCAGCTGCTGCTAGAAGAATTTGCACCAATGGGTCCTCGAACTGCTCCACAACCAGGCGCCAAAAAGGCTTGGCCTCGCCCTTCTCAAGCTCATTCCAACCGAATTGGAGACGCTGCCTTTCCACTGCGTCCGGCTTCAGACCCGTCTTCAGGTCTACATTGTAGTATTGGAGTATTCCTGCCAGGGGTTCCGTCCAAGCTGAAACTCCAGCTCGTTTCGTGGCACCTCCTTGCTGGAAAAAAAACCACGTAACTTAGTCAGTGCCATGACAAGATCTTTAACCCCTAAGTGTCCACTAAGTGTATTTTCTGTAGTGTACAAAAATTGGACCCTCTGCTGCAAATCAACTGCTTGTGTGAAAGTGACTTCAGTTTAACACAATCGACACTGTTGATCTTGTAGTATAGAACAAGAGCTTTAACCCCTAAAGGACCATAAGGCCACCAGCTGGCTCCTGTTTTTTTCAGTAATTTTGAGTAGGTTTTATGTAGATTCTATTTTGTTAATTTTATTTAAAAAATTATTTAACATATGTAATGTTCTTCACTAATTCGAGTGATATAAAATTTGGTGCCATTCAAATTATAATTTTCACAATATGATCGATTAAACTTGTCATTTTAAAACCATGAATCCTTGGTCCTTTAGGGGTTAAAATGATGTATTGCAATCAGTAAACCGAGGTAAAATGAGAAAATGCTACCATTGCAAAGTTCAGTGGTGTAGATGGCCATATTGGCCGTTTTAGACGCTTAGGGGTTAAAATGGTGCCATTCAAAAAGACTTGGATCTATAAAAAAAGAACCAAATTTCAACCTTAAGAACTATCTGGCTGAGACTGCAAACATAAAATGATGTACATACACCGTGCCTTTTTCACTAAACCTTACCTGCGGTTTTGGAAGTTGGCCACCTGGAGGAGCGGTAGAATCCACGTTCACTTTCTCTGCAACGTCTGTAGCCCTTGAATTTTTTAGTGCCTGTAGTCTGAAAAGTTTTGGGAACCCTGCTATTGTCACTTTCTGCAGCACAATCTCGAAATGCTCAGTCTCTCATTCGAATCACGTAAAAGAAAAAAAAAACCCTTTATACATCAATCGCTCTACTATAATCAGCAATGGTATAGCTACAAATAGACCGGTATCGATACTCTCTGCAATGAAGGTACACTCAAACCTCTCTAATTGCACTGCCTTGGGCACAGGCTGACAAATGGGCTTCTAAATGCACTCTGACATGTATTCGTGTGGAAGCTGTTTCAGGATAGAGTGTGCAATTAGAGAGGGCTGAGTAGAAACTGCAACAACGACTGGTTTTTCATATACTATATATATCTAGGTCGAAGCTTCAAACACTACAATACAGATCCATTAATTCATCCAATAAGTAAAATGCGGACTTAAAGAACTTACTTGTGGAGAGGCAGAATCTTTGATCCTTTGAACATCATGAACCCTGCAGCCAAGAAAGGGCTTGCAAAGCCGGCCCTTCGAGGCATAAGATGCCATACTAAGAGGAGCAAAGGCCACAGAGGCTGCTGCTGCAGCAATTTGAGCCATTGTTCTCAATCAACTTCTCTTCGAAGACTCAGGTTGTCAATTTATTCTTGTACTCTTTCCAAATTATAGAAAAATTAGTGTGCAGCTCCCATTGTGTTTCCCCTAAAATGGTGATCATCCCAATTCACCAACCCTAAAGCCCAGTCTCATTCCCTTACACCATAAGCTCAACCTTCAAAACTGCTCCTCAGCTCCTGACACCATCATCTCTTTCACTGTAACAACACCACCACCACCAAAACAGAGAATCATCAAAACCCCAATTCCCAAAATTCAGCTACACTCCAAATCAAAACTACATCAAAACACTCGCCATTTCAAAAACCAAACTACATTCCTCATACTCAATCGAATTCACTGGCGGAAATTCCAATGCATCGTTCGAGCTCAAAACCCCAATTCCCAAAAACTCAAATCAAAATTACACCAAAACTCTCGCCATTTTCAAAACCGAAACCACTCAAAATCAAAATCAAAATCAAAACCGAACTGGAATTCCTACATACTCAAACGAATTCACTGGCGGAGATTCCAATGCAAAGACAAACTGCGTAACCATGAAATACTACCAGGGCGAGAAAAAGGTGCGTGCGTTTTTAAAGAGGGAAGGACATGGAAGGTGATTGAGTGGCGGACATGATGATGCGTGAATCGGCCAAGCGGGCAATGAGAGGTGCGGAAAAGCCATAGCTGCTGACTGCTGCTGCACTAAGCTAGTGTTGCCATACCCCAGTCACCTTCGAAGCACCAGGCCGGAGATGGAGGGCTCATGACCGTGGGGCACGGTCATTGAGGCTGTGACAAGTGGCGGGTTGATCGTGCGGGCTCGTCTACTTTTTGGTTGCCTTTTTCCAGATTTTTCTGTCTAGTAAGATTTTTACTTTTTTTGTTTTGCAAGTGAATGCTTCGTGCTATCTTGTTTGGCAAAAGGAGGCTGCACCAAGTGTCATTCCACAATATTTTTCAGGGTCCTAAATGCCTAACTGCACAAAAGTCTTCACGAACCATAATGGATGAATCTAGGATTAATAGTTTTAAAATGATAAATTCAATTGATCATATTGTGAAAAATCAATAATTCCTCAATTTTATATCATCAAAACTACTTCAATGGCTCTAGCAACAATACACAATCACTAAGGTAGAATCACCTATTGGTGGGCATAACCGTTCCCTATAAATGTTGTAATGAGCAA
Organism: Pohlia nutans; assembly: GCA_022496805.1. Classification (NCBI taxonomy): domain Eukaryota; kingdom Viridiplantae; phylum Streptophyta; class Bryopsida; order Bryales; family Mniaceae; genus Pohlia; species Pohlia nutans. The sequence continues at coordinate 11,250,609 of CM040090.1, forward strand.
GCGGGCGCATGCTATCGGCGTGCTTTTCATTGGACTGCGAAAATTAAGTAGATAGTGCCCGAAATTAGGTGGGTAGTACAATGAATGTGGGATGAAATATTGCGGTTGTGAGGTGCTTTTATTTCCAGTAGCCTTACAACATAATTAGCAAGATTTGGTTACGTGGTGGGCATTGCATAAACAAACAAGTGGAAATGGCATTTAATGTATGAGCACTGGTGTCAATTGGCCAAGCCCTTAAAAAAGACCACCACAATGTTTAACACCCACATGAATTTGCACACTTTACAACTTTCTACTTTCAAAAAGTCGATTGGCTCTTTTTGAAAACGTCCTTGACAAATACAAATTTTTTCTCTAAAAAAATACGTAATCAAACATGATTTTGAAACAAACCTAAAATAAATTACAAAAATTCCCAAACCTTGACAAATGGGTAGCCAATGCAAATATAGATACTAGTAATAAACTCTCCAACTATTTTTGGACTAATTTGCCAATCACAAACAATGAAAAAACTTGCCTATTGAAATTTCGCACATATATAGCCAATGCCTATAAACAACTATTTTTTGTCATACAACGATTTTCCTCTACTACATGTCCCATATGTAGTTCACTAGATATAGACATTGAGCTACATATTTTCCTAAAATGCAATCATCATCACATCTAAATGACATAACAAAGCAGTCTAGGGCACTATGTGAACTCATAGTATCTTCAAACAAAGCATGTTGTTAGTCCTCATTAATGCTGGCACATTTAATAATAATCTCCAAGAAAATATAGTTCCTTTTTGGATACGCCCATGTACTTGCGACACACGCAGATGTGACTATAACACTCGATTTAAACCTGTCATACTATATACTTGAGGCCTCCCATGTAAAAATGAAGCTCCTTACATCTCCAATCCAAACCTTACCATTCAATTCATTGAATTCACATATTGTAATGATAGATTTTCACCCGACACAATCAATAATAATTAAACTCTTCAAATACCAACCATTAATATATAATACTATTGTAAGAGGATGGAAAGTAAATCCACTCATAGTAATTACCGCTAGAATTAGAGCATCCATACACAGTCATCCCCTCCATTAAAATTATTAAAAAAATAAATCAAACTACCTAAACTCCAAATTAAACCTACCTTTAAAGAAATTGATACTGTAGCTATCCATCATGCTATGTTTATACTCCTTCACAAAAGAGAAATAGAAAATAACCAACCCACACCCCTAAATTTTGACTCTCGTGACAACATATCTATTCTTAAAACATTTAACCCATTAAAATCCTAACCCTCCTTTGTGTCTCTAGTAATCTCATCAAAATTTGATCCTCCATAGTGTCTAAGGGCCGCTTCACACTCTGGCCGTCCAAGTCAAGAGGCCGTGGGATTGAGTGGCCAAACTTTGTTGAGAATGGAATGAAAATAGGCAATAAGATATAGTTTTGATTTTTTATGAAAAAGAATCGACGGCTTCTCAACCATAGTTTGAGTTTCTATTCCCATTCGACCCAAGCTTTTTTCGAGAATTGATCAAAAAATGTACCATATAGGCATTTTGAAAGGCTAGAGCCTTTGAACTTTGGCCTTTAGTGTGAAGGGTCGAGAGGTCGAATTCTTGATTTCTTGCAATCCGATTGGTGCAAATCAATAGCTTCTCGACCTTCGGCCATAAGGTAACTATGTTTAAAAGTGATCCTTTCTTTGAAGCGTCCCTAGCTCAATCTTTCATACTAAGTAAATTGTGACGCCCTATTATTGATGAGAATGTGCACAATTTGAACATCATATAGTCAACCTATAGTCAACACTTTGGAAATTCATAACTTATTCATAACGGTGTCCAAATAATGCATGCTAAAGAGCGTCAAAATCCTCTTGAACTTGCTATGCTATTAAAAATATTTTCTGTTTTTTATGTGTATATAGGCTCGGCTCAGTTAATAAAGTAAACGCTTTTATCTTAGTGTGAAGCGACCCTAACCTCAAAAAAAAATGAGTAGTCCAAACCAATAAATTTTTGGTAGGATGCCTACATGATAAATCCTTTATACCTACCAAGGATGAATCAAACATATACTCTATTCACGCCGACCCCTCCAAGGACCGGAGTTCTATATGTGCCACGTTGAGTTCGGAAGCGTCAAGTCCAAGGCTTCGAGGCTTTCAAGGGCTTGGCCAATTGGCACCAGAGCTCCTGTTGGCGGCGCATTCAATAAATGCCTTCCCGCCCACCTCGATTGATCCATTGCATTCCAAGCACCCTGCTGTCTTTGGAGGAATTTAAGCTCGAGCATTGAAGCAGCAGCAGCATTGGCGAGTGCTTGTTTTCCGAAGCTCCATCTCTCTTGTTGTGGTTGTACGAGTGCACGTTTTGCACATACCGTACTTGTAGTTTTCAACTTTCAAATTCCATGACTGCTCGACGCTTCATGATGAGATTTCTGGGATCTTGTGGTGGGAAGGATTAGTTCGGAATAATTTCTTTATGACATGCTGCACGAGCATTTCGCGTCTTGTTTCTCACCCTGCACGAGGAACCTTCTCCAATTCACTGGTTACTGCCAAACTGCTGTTTATAGCAAGTTTTGCAAGCGGTTCAGTTGTTCAAAATTTTGCCAAGAATTTTCCATCATTCTTGTACCCATTAAATTTACTGGCTGGTAATAAACCCGCTCTAATATGGTCAGGGTTCCTTGTGCAGTCTGTCTTGAAGGTAGGAGGGTATGCCGCTTGTTACATGCTGTTGGGGTTCGAAGCTCTTGACGAATTGAGTTACAGTGTGTATGAAGATACATCGCTTCTCCTTTTTTAGTTAACCCTGGTGCATTTTCATTGCGGCCAGAATCGTGTTCACGTGTGTTTTCTGTGTGGGTTTAGAACCTGGTAAGCTGTTAGTGTACAGCAATTTTCTAAGATGTGAATTCGTTGTCCTGTTGCTTGTGAATCTAAAGTAGATGGGAGCTCTGGTGATTTGAATTCCACTTTCTGGTGCTATTGTTTCCCACTCCTATTGCATCGTGTCAGTATTATACGCATTCTTTTGAGTAGGTTGTTCGTTTCAATTGGCAGGGTTTAGGGTTCATGCCAGACACTACCTAAGTGGCATTCCAATTGGCAGGTTTAGGGTCCATGCTAGAAACTACCTAAGTGGTATTACAACTGGCATTGGCAGGGTTTAATAGGACTCGGTTGTCTGGGAGGGGGATTTTGAACTGGGGGATTTTGAACTAGTGATCTGTGTTTCAATGTAAGGCTGAGAGATTGTGCCAGCTTAGAATTAGACACAGGGAACCTTGTCCCAATTCACTAGGAAGTAAACATTACTGCCAAACTGCTGTTTATAGCAAGTTTTTCAAATTGTTGTTAAATTTAGCAAGTGATTACCATCATTCTTGTACCCTTTACTGCCTAGTAATATGGTCGGAGTTCCTTGTGAGTTACTACATATCGGTATGCCATCTTTTCCACTAAAGTGACATCAATGCTATGTTCAGGCCGATTTCATCATGGCTTCAAACCATGATGAGGAGAATTCTGAGGATTCCAAGTTGTCTGATGCTTCGACAATCGCTAGTGTCACCAAAGATTTCGGTTCGTTGTCTTCGAACGCAAAGACAAGCAAGGAAGATTGTGATAACTCATTGAAGAGAAATGTGGACTCCAGTGGACCTTCTGGCTCGAAGGTCTGCACATATTGTGGCCAGGGTGGGAAGCTGAGTGTGTGCTCGAGGTGCAAGGCTGCTTTCTACTGCTCCAGGGAGCATCAAAAAGCACACTACCCCACGCACAAGCGAGGATGTCGGCTGCAGGGCGAGGCTCTGCAAATCGCTGCAAAAACGTCGGAGGTGCACACAGGGAGCCTTGTCCAATTAAATATTACTGCCAAACTGCTGTTTACAGCAAGTTTTGCAAGTAGTTGTTCAATTTAGCAAGAATTTTCCATCATTCTTGTACATACCCATTACTGCCTGGTAATATGATGAGAGTTTCTTGTGGCAGATCGGATTGGTGGTGAGCGAGGACGTGCCATGGGGCGAGCTGCCGGCGGAGGTCATGGCGTGCGTGCTGTCTTTCTTGTCGGTGCCGGTGTTGTGCAGGCTGCGGACCGTTTGCAAGGGATGGAACGAGCTACTGTGCTCGCCAATGTTCCACGACCTGCATGAGAATCACAACCGTCATCGCTCAATGTGCTTTCTCAGACGCTTCAAGGTTTGAAGAATGCACACCTAAACTGTACTATGCATACTTAAACTGTTAGTACAATTTTGATGCTTCCAGAATGCTACGCCTGAGGAAACATGGTTAGCAAGACTGTTAATATTTTTCCTTGCTGAGAATTCGATATTGCACAACACGGAGTTTAGGGTTTTGCCGTCATTGTTGCTCTGCAAAGTTTCACACAGTTGGAAGATGTTCAAGCCGAACAGAATATATGTCTTAAGTGAAACTATCCTTATGTACTTGGTGCCTATCATTAGTGATAGATTTCTTCTAGATTAATGCCTATCATTATGTGATAGATTTCTGATAGAGTTCATAATTCTGATAGAGTTCTGGTCATTTTCCACTGCAAGTATAATGCGCTCGCGGAGGTTGTTAGACAGTGCTGTCGACAATTTCTATGGTTGTTAAGTAATATTTAAATATCAAAATTCTCGATTAGTGTGTTTTGATGGCATTGTCACGTATCCAGGTGTGCCATGGTTACACCGCAATCGACATTCCTGTGCAAAACACGACATGCTTTCTGGAGTTTGATGAAAAACGATGGTACACAATCAAGGGCGCAGAGACAGGGTACGACACGCGTGTGATCGCCATGGACGACCACCTTGTTGCGGAGTATGTACCTTCCTTTTTCATTGGAGGTGCCAAAAGCCCGTCCAGAATTGCTGCTTTCACAATTCCCTTTGGACCCTGTAAACGAAGCGACTTTTGCTGTAGAAAGTTCGGGAGTGAACAAAAATTAGGCCATTTGGATTCGTAGATTTCACACAGTTGAGTTAACCGAAAAGAAGGCCATCTAACCTCCCTTTTTGCTCTACTTCTAACCTCTTTTTTGAGCTATACTTGGGTTGAATAGTGTCGTGTCATAGCTTGTCCCCTTGTGGGCCATGGGCTTGGAGGTTTGATAGAAGGTGTGGGAGTCATTGCGAGGTGTGGAGAATAATGACACTGGCTTGCTCTAGATTGTCTCTCAACTCATCATGAACTAGTTTAAGGTCTATTTATATTTCAATATGAGTTCAAGAGGAGTTCAAGAGGAGTTTACTAAAACTTTCCTCCTTGAGCTGACTTTTCGGTTAACTCGAGTGTCATCTTAAAGTTGTGCAGGTATTGGAGCGAGAACGAGGAGGACGCGTATGACAACGTTGTTCCAACTGCCTTTGGTGTCGAAATGATAGACCCGGTTTCAAAGCTGTCGTTCACACTTGAGCCCCCGTTTCGGCAGTGCCCTCCGAACGAAGTCCTGCCCACGCTCGTCTTGGCTGCAGATCACGCGTCGCGCAGCTTCCGGATCTTTCTGATCGACAACAGCGGTCACGTGGCGTTCGGTCTGGCTCGGTTCCTCAGGATTTACGACTCCACTGCTGCTCATTCCAGAGATGGGAAGGCGATCACCCCTTGGCGATGTGCAAGTTACCCGCCGAATCTGAAATGGCAAGGCGCAAGTCGTCTGCCAAGCATGACACCGGAGATCAATCCCATCACACGCTGCAGGTGGGTACATTCTCAATCAAAAGTCTCATACAAATCGTATACCAAAACAACCCTATGGTTACTTTACATTGTCCACTTGTTTGTTTTTAAATGTTGGTATGGATTAGGAACTGAAAAGTGCTGGTAACCAGTTCTTAATCCATTGTGTATTTTTTTAGTGTAGAAAAGTTGGACCCCGTGCTCCAAATCATCAATTTGTGTGAAAATGACGTCAGTTTGACACTGTTGATCTTGTAGTATAGAACCGGAGCTTGAAAATGATGTATTGCAATTACAAAACTGAGGTGAAATGAGGAAATGCCACCGTTGGAAAGCTTAGTATTGCAAATGGCGTTTTAGACGATTAGGGGCTAAAAAGAGCTTAATTAGCTAGCACCAAAATGCTCTTAGATTCTTTTGAAATCTACATAATTTAAAGAGTTCATGGTCTAGGCACCTGTAGGGAGTCCTTAATTTTGGGCGCCCTATTGACCGGCTTTTGATGCACCCAGGTCGGCAGCCTTCTTCCGTGGCGACTTGTACACCATTCTGTCCCCGTTTGCCTCCGAGGTTTGTTTTCTGATGAAGTACGATTGCCAGAACGATAGCTGGAGCATGATTGTCGAGGAGCTTCCTCGCACTCCATGTTTCACGTTTGATCTGAACCTGAAACTCAAACTGAAGCCCGCCTATCCGCAACTCGTAGCGTGCGGCAACAAGCTGTACATGTGGTATTGGTCACTTGGCTGTGCAACTTACTCCAGAGGCAAGCTTTCGGCACCGCTGGAGATGGTGGAGGTTGAGGTCCCTCACAATACGCTGAAAACAGTGTTTCAAATCCCCCCCAAAAGTCTGGACCGTTTCTTCGGTGAACCAGTTGACGACATTGCAGCTGTGCATCCTGATGGCTCCCGTAAATCTGCGGCGCTGGTCTCGGGCTCAACTGGGAGGGTGGTCGTTTACAACTTGCTGACTGGATCCGCACAACAGTTACCTCCACATCCTTTAAAAGCTCGTCCAACTAATTTGCAACACAGGGACCTACCTCCCATGCAATACTGGGCGTCGTTCAAGAAGCTGAGCCTGAGAGAAACTTTGCCGAAGTGGTGCCGCCGCTATCCCCCGTTTCCCTTTAGACTCAGGGTTCGCACAAAGCCGCGTCAGAATGTCGATACTCCTTTCGTTCTGGAATTTGCAGAGGATGAGTTGGATGATTATTAAGTGCCGTGTGCTGGATCTTCTTTCAGCGGATCAAGGGCTAGATTGTCATCTATTTTTCGCTGTGGTTTGAGTGTTGTTGTTGGTAGGTGAAGCTGCATTGTTTTGTTTAGAAGGTAGAGAAGTCTTGTACACAAGGAACTAGACGTATTGAAGCTATCTGTACAGAAGAACTGATGTCTGTTGTAGAAAGTGTTTATGATATGCAATGTATGATCTGTTTATTACAACGCTCAATTCGGTTTAGGGAGTTTAAGGTCTACCGGCTTAATATTCTTAGCACTCTTCTGTTGTCTGGTCTCATTTATACTTTCTACATCAGGAAGATTTCCAAAATTGATTTGGGGGGACTTCAAACCTAACAACACACACTATTGCATGGTTCAGTGGTAGTACCTGATTTCTCACATACGATAATAAAATGTTGGAATGCTCAAATGCAACTATTAAGAAATTTGTTCCAACGCAGCACAAGTGACGGAATGGCAGAAAAACTTACACCAATGATCATCTCAGCTAAAAGCAACTCTGGCAGCTAAAAAACCTTGACACTGTTTTGCATGATGTGTTTGTGTTTTGAATTTTGAAAGCTGTGAGTAAACTTGGAACTATTCAACAGTTGTGCATTCTGTTGTCCTTGAGGCAGAGATAGACGAACTACTCCAGTGGACTCTTTTATTCACGATGGTCGTGTGTCAAGCATTATGATTACGGTATTTTGTTGTTAACTCGTAAACGTCCCAGCGTCCCAGCGTCCAGAAACTGGATCACGAACAGATTCAAAGCCTTCTCACGTTCTCATCAATGCTTGGATGAAACTCATCCAATTTTTTGGAGATTCTTCACCAAGTTGTTGTCCTATCTAATGGCTAGATTTAGTCATACTAGGAGTACATATTTTTCTAAGATTACAAGTGTAGAAGTATGTCAAGTCGTTGACCAAGCCAAAATTGCATTGACTCTAGTTCAAAGTGAAATCGTGAAAAAGGAGGTCATAAATTTAAGAAACACAAAAATTTCAAAGTATCACCACATTTAAGAGTATCTCATTTCACACTCATTCCAACAAATTTTACTCAAAAAATATTGAAATTTAATTTGTAATCGAATTTAGAAGGAATTTTTTATTTTAACTTTCAAATTTTATAATTAAATATTGGTGATTGTATTAGTGAATCAAACCGTACGGATGGAATCTAAAATTCAAAATCTAAAACTTTCATTTGTATATCAATTCTAGAATATTCTTCTAAATAGTAGTTTATAATGTTTTTTCTCAAATTGTCAATTCTAGGGACACCCTGGTACGTTTAGGGGTTAAATGTTACACATTGCCTGTATTCTATGATTTGAAGTTTCGAAGGTACTGAGCAAGATCAAGGGTGAATACTGATTTGGTAATAGGCACTAGTAACAGACTTGTTGTTTTTTATTCTCCACTTTGTAGAAACAATGAATAGTCATTGGCTGAATATTATGTTTATAATTTTTTTCTTCTTGTGAATATTATATTTATAATTTTTTCTTCTTGTGACCAAAACCACTCGCTAGCAGTGACACAACCCATGTGCTTGGCGTAATTTCTTTCCTTTTTCGTTTATAGTAAGTGAAAAAACGACACATTTGCTACTAGAGTGGGTTTCATTTTCAACTAAGGTAGACGGTGCTTAATCCGTGCGTGTGCTAAACCCGTGCCCGTGGTCCAGCCAAAAAAACCGTGCACAGTGATACCCAAACCCGCCCAGCATTGTTCAAGTTTGTGTATCGACATTAGACACTCGGGTGCACGGTTTTCATCTTAGTACCACCCGGGCATAGCACAATTAGGGCGTGTTTGTGGGGAATCTTGCACCCTTCTCTTTGACAATTTCTCAATAATTCAGGACTTCCGGTTCTGAATCGCAACAACTTGCAAACTGCCTCATTGATTCCTGCAAGTAATTCTAAATTTTGTTCACAATTTTCTCACTTCGGGATATAGACGAAACCCTTATCTGTGCAGTTTTGCCACCGTCTACCTTAATGTGGGTTTACATGATAGGGCATGCATGTCGGATGAGACCTAGATCAAGAGAGATTTCTTACTCAGAGTCTGTTGAACTTGAATAAAGGTCATATCACCTGTCATATCACCTACAGCCTTGAAATCTGGCACTGGAAGTTCCGGTAGCAAATTTCAGTGCAAACATAATCCAAGTGGAATTACTTGATTTAAGTATTGCATGGAAAAGCTGTAACAGTTCAAAAGTTCAAAGTTTAATCCTTTAATGACCCGATTCAACACTGTTTTCAAAGATGTGTTATGAAATGTTTGATGAAAAACAAAAACGGAGTTGATGTAAAAAGCAAAGTTGTGAATGTCAATGTGAAGATCACATCTACGGTTGGATTCATAATGTTCTTTATTAATATTATTTATTAAATTTGGCAAGGTTTTCTCTTAAAATTCAATCAAAATTTCAAAATTAACACAAAAAAATTAAAACAAAAACATTGTAATGAAATTAGAATAACTTGCACTACAAGATGATATGGATTTCATTATTTGATACTCTTTACTTTGGAAAATCATGTTTAAGGTCTCACTTTTTGAACTAAGAATGAAACTTGACATAAACCAATCGTGTTGCTTTTCAAAAATATCTTATTTTGAAGACCCATACTGTACAAATGATAGTCAACTAGTACAAGAACCAAAAGAAATTTGGATGGATGAAAACTTGTACACGATGTAGTCAAGAGAAAGATTGCAATTTGTTTATCATTCATTATATGAACGCATGTGCATCAAAGGGTTAATAAATAAATAAAAATCCTTGATCGGGTTTGGATGTCTGAAAGTTGTACATTTTGCAATAAGTATCTATTTATTGTTGTTTTGTTTTTTGTTTTTATTTTAATTATATATTTTTAGGTATGTAAGAGATGAGTTCGATTTTAGTTCATCTTGCCCTTATATAAATACTATGAATGATGTGCTTAATGTGTATAGACATAGAGACCATAGAGAATTGATTCCCCCCTTGTTAAATAACTCATTTTTTGTTGAATGACTGTAGTTCACTATCTTGCATGGTCATTAATCATGTAGGTGCTTGAAGAATACAATGATAAGCTTGTGCTTTTGGGATTATGGTGGTGAAAATGTTGTTGGTTACAATTTAAATTTGCCTTCGCAAACATTGTCATGTTTGACATTGCTACTGCAAATTACTCTGTTTTAAGGGATTTGCATGCATGTACCTCTATTTGATACAAAAGTTTAAGTTGGAACATCAAATTATAGTTGCTTGGTATCACTACTAGAGAGTGCGTAAAAACCAAGACAAAACCAACACACATTTGTTGAAACCAACAGAGAATGAGTTTAACGTAGCAAACATTTAGTCATCTGCACAGAACCAACAAGTTCCTGTTGATTTCTGTTGGAACCAACAAGTTCCTGTTGATTTTCCTCTTGGAACCAACAAGTTCCTGTTGATTCACTACTAGAGAGTGCGTCAAAACAAGACAGAACCAAGACAGATTTTGTCGAAAAAAAAAAAAATCAAAAAAATTTGAAATTTTTTCTAGATACAGAAAAATCCTTGCATATAATACTGCAAAAAAAAATTTGAAAAAAAAGTTTTTTTTACATCGTTAAAAATATTCAAAGACTGCTGGGAAAAAAAAAACAGCTCCAGCCTTCAAGATTTTGTCGAAAAAAAAAGAAATTAAAAAAAAATTGAAATTTTTCTAGATACAGAAAAATCCCTGCATATAATACTACAAAAAAAAAATTGAATTTTTTTTTTTTACATCGTTAAAAATATTCAAAGACTGCTGGGGAAAAAAAAAACAGCTCCAGCCTTCAAGATTTTGTTAAAAAAAAAAAAAATTCAAAAAAATCTGAATTTTTTTGTACATACAGAAAAATCCCTGTATGAAATAGTGCAAAAAAAAAATTGAAAAAAAAAGCTTTTTGTACATGGCAAACGAATCGGCAATGGTTAAGTTCTCTTATAATTAATAAGATAATTCTCATACTTGCATGAGCGTGTGTATGTGGTGTGGTGGTTTAGTAAGTGGTTGGGGTTTAGAAGGTCTTGTGTTCAAATCCGGCCGTAGGCAATTGGTCTTCAGTTAGCCATGGTGGGCCCTACGGTGGTGGGTCGGGGTTCTTGGCCCGGGCAGTCAATTTTTTTTCCGGGCAACCCAAAATTTCCGGGCAGCTACTTTTCCTCGGGCAGGGCAGTAAAAATGAATGCTAGATTAGAAACTTTCTTTATATGTATACTTGGACATTGAAGCAACACCGAACCAAGACATTTGTGTTGATTGTGATCCGGAATCAACTGTTCCTAACCCGCACACGAACCAACAGAATTTGTGTTGATTTTCTCTTACACCGGAACCCCATTTCTCTAGTAGTGTATGAATTTCGTATGGTTTGACATTTGTTTTGATGTACTTTGTTAATATTACGTCATATAGAAATTCAATATGCTATATTATATCAATACATGAAGATTCAAAACTCCTTCAACTTTTTATATCATTTTTCCAAAATTTTGATAATTCTTGAATATTACATATAAACTAAAATTATAAAGAGTGAATTCCACAACCACCAGATCCTCCTGATTGCAACTCATAAATCACTTGTGATGGTGAATGAAGTAAGATGCCCTAAGTTTCATAAAATAAATAAATAAAAATGTTACACAATTTTGAATTTTATTAGGACATGAATATAGTAAAGCTCTTTTAATGAAGATATTATCATACGCATTAGAGTTATTTTGAATTCAAAAAAACTTGAACTTCATCAAAATTTAAGATTTTAACCATCAAAATTTCAACAATTTGGAACATGATTTGGTAAAAATATAAAATTTCAGGTAGAAGTTTTAAAAGTCTTTGAGTTAAAATTTATTTTTGTCAAAGTCTCATTCTCATAAATAGAGGGTGTCATGGCGTCTTCAATAAGTTAATTCTATGAAGATAGAGAACTTGAAGAGGGAATCCAAGAGGCACTCAAGGGATTATTCTTCACGAACCAAACAATGTCACCCCTTGAATGAGTGTGAAGAACGAGAACAATTATACATTGAGAAAATTTACGTGCAGAGAAGAAGAAATGAAGCTTCTCAATCTACACACCCATTCTTCATCTTCTCAATCTTTAAAGAATATATCTTTCACAATTCAAGAAGAAAGTGCCACGTACCCATTCCCTCGTGACACCCCCAAATGACTGTACAAATCATGGATGAATGAAGTCGTCAAATGCGCCCTCCGTCCGACGACCGACGTGGACACATGGGCCGACGGCTGGGAACAAACGAAATACCAACCGGGAACAAACAGAGAACAAACGGGGAACAACCGAGCACAATGGGGCACGTGAGGAGAACAATCGGAAACAGACGGGGAACAACCGGAAACGAACGAGGAACAACCAGAAACGAACGGGGAACAACCGGTGGGAACGTCGTCTCTCTCGTTTCAATGTGTCCGTGGATGCGTCCGTTGGTCCGTCATGTTCTTCCTTCTCCTGTACAAACTCGAACAACAGAGCAGCCTGGCCGTGCGGGACCTCAACACACTGTTGGAGAACACTACACTTCCGAGGTCCACATCAAGAATTCCGTTTCTTATAGATTTCCCGGCTCCAATTGATTACTCTCTGCATTTGCCGGAACGTTCTTGTTCGGGGGTTTAGAGCAGTGTGCGTTCTGTTGTTGTCACAATGCACGGGTTTAAGGAATTCTGGATGCGAGCAGCTGGTAGCGCGATGAGGTGCTGCAACATTGCGAGGGGCTGATGTCGTCAAATGAGGCCATGGCTGAGGACGACTGGATTTGAGGTATTGCATTTAGAGTTCGTTCTTCGATTTTTCACAATAATTCTGCGATGATGTTTTCCCGAGTCAGATCTAAATGTTTGTTTTCCTGATGTATCTAAATGACTTGGCAACTATTCCATGGCGTCGGTTGAATGCTTTTCCCTTGTGGAGCTGAAACGTCAGAGCGTGGCTTTCCATGGTTTAGTGACGAGTTAGTGTGAGTGTTGGAACCTAATACCTAGTTGGAGAGCCTCCAGTTGAGTTTTCGACTCAATTGTTTCTTTGATTGTTAGATATCGTGTTTCTTGGATCGCGGAATTGATATTCTCTTAGTGCGATATTTTCTCGTGCAAATTTTGCTCTGTAGGGATTTTGAGATTAAAGAATGATCTTAAGTAATTCAGGTGTGATTTGAAAGGCAAGGATGTCAGGTGAGTACAATTGGGATCGTGATTTATTTGGATCCGATCGGTGTATGCTTCTAGGAATTTCCTGTAATTTGGAGCGGAAAAAGTCGCTGTTACTGTGGAAGGCAACGGTTGTGCATTCGGCATTGTTGGAGTTTGTATTTTCGCGTTTCAATTTGGAATTATGTGTAGTTGCTGCCAAATGCTGTTAGATCTTTTCCAATTGGAAGCTACTTCCTCAAGTGTTTTCCCTGATTATGACCATTGTAGATATGTAGATATTGAGGCACCGCAATTTGTTAGGTCTTTTATTTGTTTATATTTGCCATTTTTCATGCGTTACTGAAGTTTTAGATTGGTGCAGTGGAAGTTGAATGTGGAAGGCTATTGTGATTATTAACTTTTTTGGTAAGCATTGGTAGGTTTTCTGGCTACTTAGAAGATAATTTTATGAAATTTAGGGTTTGGTGGATAAATTAGGAACCAAATTTATTGTGCATTGCTTTTCTATTGTGAGAGAGAGCAGGAACTAGACGCTCTATTCTCTTTGCTTTTGGTAGTAACCATAGTATTACTCCATTTTCTCAAACTCTTCCTATCCCTCGTTTCATCCTTTGCACGAAAGCGCAGCCTTGTCAGATTAGATGATTTTGGATCAGTGTTTCTATTACTTTCTGTATTCATCCTTCAACTAGAGGTTTCAGGTGTACTGTATGTGTTTGATGTCAGCCAAACTAATGATATCTTCAACTCCGTGCTGTTACGTGTTTGGGAAATTTCTTGACTTATGCTCTGCATTCTGAGAATGAATAGAGTGCCCTGTGGTGGACGATCGATGTGGCGTGATGAAAATGTCGTGTCTGTCTACAGGTCATCTGACTATCATATATCAGGAGACGGAAGGGTAGCAGGATTTACTCTTTATAGATGGTTTCAGAGCTATACTGTCACTTCAATGAGTGGTTGTGGAGCCCTCGAGACGTCTGCTGACAAGTGGTAGATTTACTGAAATGAAGGGAGCGTTTTTTTGGAGAAGCGGCTGAAGCAGTTGTGAAGGGTGTCATGGGCACTCCTGAGTTTTTAATCATGAATTCACACGATGGAATTATAATTGGAGGGGAGGGAACTATACGTGAAGTGGTTCTCGAGCCGTTGGTTATTCCTGAGTTTGTTCATGTTCGTGAAGAATCTCCTGTTCAGGAAGCTGATCTTGCCTTGCTCAGAAGGTTTGATATAGCTTGTGGCGAAGTGAAGTACTTCAAACCTGACACAGTCATCCCCAAGCCTGCTGCCCCAACTCTGGAAAGCAGTGTTAAGCCGAAGTCAGTCTCCCCAAAGCGTTGCACTTGTGCTAAGTTACATGACGAGGATAGTGGAAATTGTAGAAGGCCGGAGGAGTTTCACCTGGAGCAATCGCAGCTCACGGCCAGGTCAGACAATTTGTTGGCAGAAAATGCAGACCAACTGACTATGCTAAGTGGTGAAGGGGAAAGATCCAGCACTCCGGCCACTTCTGTGGCTGATAACGTGGTTGATAGTCCTTTTCTCGAAGAAGACGGCCGAAACATCTCAACCCCGGACGTTGCTGGTAGTCGAGATGGCTCATCTTTTTCTGAGATCGACGAGGGATCAATAGTGGATGATGATTCTAGCAACCTTTCAACGTCTTTAGATTCTAGCAACCCATGCACTCCTGCTGGTGAATCACGAGACAGTCCCACTGCGTCATTTATACCGGGAAATAGTGCAATAGAAACCTTCTCTGACAATCTGGAGCTTAAGGAAGAAAAGAGTTCCAAGGCTAGTGTGTTAGTAGCTGTGAATTCTAAGCGGAAATATCAGCACTTGTTGAACAGCGAGTCTCGCAGCAATTCTTGCACACCGAAATCCCGGGAATTGTCCAGCAGTCAGCTGAGCATCTTAGTGGATGACGACGAGGCAGATGTTGCAGAGGATGCCGAGGAGCGACGAAAAAGCCTCATAAGTGCAGCAAAAGCGGCTGATCTTCCCAAATTTAAGTGGGGGGACCTTGACTTGGAGGATCTGGATAATATGCAAGCTGTATCGAAGAATGGCAATATTGATACAACATGTGCTACATCTTTTGAGGAGTTTCGTGAGGATGAAGGATTGGATGCTCAGGAGATCGCTCCACCAGATATTGAACAAGAACTCCGAGGATTCGACTCCCCAGGCGGTGAAAAGGAGCAAAGTAGTGTCTTCTCACCCGGGCAACCAACAGACTTTCCTGGGTTTGTCGTACCACACTCAGATTTGCAAGAGGAGGTTGTTGCAGTGGCTGTGCAAACTTCAATCAAGGAGGTTTGCACTGGTAATGAAGGTGAGGACCTGTTTGCGAAGTCATCAGAAGCAACTAAGCTCGGAGCTGATATTATAGTGGCAGAAACACCCTGCGAAAGTCTGAGCAGTTCGGGTCTCGCACTTTTGGTCATGGGTGAAGTAGATTTCCGCTTGTCTCCAATTGTGGATGGTTTGCACAGCGCTGAAGTGAAGAAGTTGTCTGAAGTTGCTGATATAGCTGGCAAACCAATAATTAGTCATAACAGAAGAGCTCCGGAGCAGATCATCGGAACCATTGAATTCTCATATAGGAAAAAATTAAAGGATTACCGAAATTTGGGTTAGTCATCTTACCAACGATAATGCAGGTTTGGAAATATTGGATATCGTAAACTTCGAACATAAGGTGCATCATGTTTCAATTTTGAAGATCTCAACGTACTGGTGTTGCATCATGTATCGATATTTTTTGTTTCTCTGGGCATGTTTATAATAGGTACTATCTTCTGATCTAATTCAAGAAAATCCAGCATAGCATTCTGATTCGAACCCTAACATTGTATGGCGTGCTTGTGTTATCCAACGTCCTACACAGTCGTTTAATCATTTGATTCTTGTGTTTCAGCTCTAGGAGAATCTGTCAAAGCTTCATCTGAAGATGTTGCAGCTGCTGAGGTACTTTACAGCGAAACTCCTGGTTCAGGTGGAGATGTCTCTGTTGCCGATACTCCACAGTTTAACAAGCACGGCTTGGAAGAGAGACCTGGAAACGAAGAAGTGCTCAGTCCCAATGATATGGCTTTAGTACCTGTTACAGTTGAAGCTTCATGTGCTGATGTCAGGCCAGAGACTACTGGTGGAGAGAAAGGTGATTGTTGATGTTAACTTTTGGTTCCAACGTCTGTCTAACTTTTTTTTAAATGATCCTTTAGTTCATGCGTTCAGGAAGCTTGAGAAGTTGGTTATTGCTTGCGTTAGTTGCTGAGTTTTCATCTTCTCTCTTGGATAGTCCCTTCCTTAATGGGCAACAAGCTTGCAGATCTTCAGACAGGTCTTAATACTGTTGCTATGCTACTGTGCAGCTGTGGAAGGAAAGGAAAGGTTTCGGCAGCGCTTGTGGTGCTACTTATTTGAGAACATGAATAGAGCCATTGATGAGCTCTACTTTCTTTGTGAGCTTGAGTCAGATGTTGAGCAGATAAAGGAAGCCCTGCTAGTTTTGGATGAAGCAGGTGTCGATTTTAAAGACTTAAAAGCAAGGGTGGATGGCTTTGATCGAGTCAACAAAGGCCCAGGTCTACCCCGACCAGCATCTGCTGCGAGTACCAACAGTTCCATATCAACTAAAGGGGACCTGCAACAGAGACGACCTCATGCTATAGCTTGGGAGGTATGATAACACCTTCAATAATTGGCTTTGCACAAGCTGTTGCAGCTGCAGACAAGTGAGGCTGTTATGGTTTTAATCCACCTATTCTGTAGTATCTCGGTAAAGTTGTTAGGTGTAATCTATCTCTTGCATGTAGTATCTCCTACTCCTGTCTAGTTTCTTCTAGTATGTGAATTATGTAGGAGATGAGGATGTCGGCTTCTTATCTTGTTAAACAAATAGAGCTATACGAAAGCTGTCCCTCCAATAGAATTCTTGCTTACCAATTTCTCCCACAGGTACGTCGCATGGCATGTTCTCAGGAGCAAGCTGATATTCTGTCTTCTTCATTGGAGGCTTTCAAGAAAGTACATGGCTCTCCACAATCCGGTAGCCCGCAAGGTAGAAGAAGGGACACCTCACAGGTCCTCTCTCCAGAGTCCGAAAAACTTGCTCTGTCAGAGTATGTGAAGTTGAAGGAGTCGGTTGCAGCTTCCCGGGACATTCCAGTTCCGAGCTCAAAGGAAATCCTTGTGAGAGCAAAGGAACCTGTAGTTACATTTAAAAATACCAATACAAAGTCAAATGATGTCACCACCAATCGTAGAGATGTCCAATCAAAGTCGAATGAAGTTACCACCAATTTTAGAGATGTTCCTTCAAAGTCGAAGGAGGTGGTTTCGTCTATTAAAGAGCTTCCAGCTAAAGTGAAAGATGGTCTTATTTCTAAAATAACTGATACTAAACTTAAAGAGAGTCAACATTCACGGTTCTTGAGTAAGTCCTTGAACATAGGACCCTCTAATCGTGCAGATAGGCGACAAGCAGATACCTTTGGTGCCTCTGAGAATTTGTCATTCCAAGGTCCGGCATTTGCACGGGCCACTGCTTCACCCAGACAAAAAGAAGGGTTGCGGAAGAAGGCATTGTCGGTTAGTGATTCCGAGCTTCTCACCAACAGAAGCATCGACTCGGCCAGCAAGAGATCGGCGCCCAGCTCGTCTTCCATTGACAGGTTCATGAGCCCAACAGCATCCAGTGAGCAGCGGGCTTCCTCCAGAGAGAGGCAGCTGAATGTGCCAACTGGCTCCAAGACTGCTCTGGAGGCATGGAAAGAAAAGAGAAACTGGGAAGATATACTCTCCTCACCTTTAAGTAGTTCATCACGGGTATCAAGGTCACCGGGGCCTGGCCGAAAGAGCACAGAGCGGGTGCGCGTGCTTCATGACAAGCTTATGTCACCCGAACGGAAGAAGAGAAGCCCCTTAGAAACAAAGAAGGAAGTAGATGGAAAACAAGCACGTGCAACACGCATACGTATGGAACTGGAGAATGAGAAAGTACAGCGTCTCCAGAAAACTTCAGAAAAGCTGAGTAGAGTGAGTGAGTGGCAGGCAGTAAGGAGTAACAAGCTCCGGGGGGGCATGCATGCTCGGCAGCAACGTGGGGAATCTCGGCATGAAGCTCATCTTGCCCAGATCGCAAGAAGAGCAAGTGACGAGAGTAGTAAAGTTAGTGAGGTTCGTTTTATAACCTCTTTAAATGAAGAAAACAAGAAGTTGGTTTTGCAACAGAAGCTTCAAGATATAGAGAGCCGGCGGGCTGAGAGGCTGCAGACTTTGAGGTTAAAGCAGAAGGAAGACATTGCAAAGGAGGAAGCTGCTCAAGAAAGGAGACGTCAGCTTGAGGCAGAAAGATTACAGAGGATAGCAGAAGTGCAACGGAGGAAAGATGAGGCTAAAGCAAGACGGGAGGAAGAAAGAAAAGCTGCTAGTGCAGCTCGGGAGGCTCGAGCCGTAGAGCATGTTCGGAAGAAGGAAGCTTGGGCAAAGGCTCAACAAGAAGAGGCTGAATTACTTGGGCAAAAGCTTTCAGAGAGACTAAGGGAAAGTTCTCTGCGTCGAAAAATGTATCTTGAACAAATCAGGGAACGTGCAATGATGGACTTTGACAAACAAGACAAGCGCAGCAGGGAGATTCTGAATGAATTCTCTATTAGGACACGAGATCAAGGTTCTCCATCTGGTAGGCGAACCTCAAGCAGAGAAAAAATCTCTCCTAATCAATCATTGGAAAATGATGTAGATCGGGATGTGAGATCGGCAACTGGTAAGAGGCATGCAGGTGCAGGTTTGATCAGTTTGGTAGGAGATCACAACAACACCTCTTTGCAGGCAATTAAGAAAAGGGTGAAACGAATCCGGCAACGGCTGACAAGTAGGAAGATTGAATATTATGAGCCCCCTTCTGGAATCGAGAGTCAAGGGCTTGGTACTGCAACTGTCGCAGGTGGGTCAATTTAACAGTTAAAGTATGTCTTTAGGTGCCTATGTACAGTAGTTCATGTCTGTTCAAAGTGTGGGACATAAGTTTGAAATATAAGCTTTAGGTGAATGTATTTAATCTTCCCCAATGTAAAGTTTGGTTGTCGTTGATGGTGGATGTGCATAGTATACTGAAGGTTATCTTTACCTGTTTGGTTGCTACGTGGACTCCATGTCGTTCTTCCTGTATGCGCGCCAAAACTTCGTAACCTGCTATTTCGTGCCTTGCCTGTCTAAGTAGTGGTCCTGATATTTTAAAACTAAAATATAAACCCTTTTACTGCATTTTGATGCCAGGTGGGGCTCGGTCTAAGATAGGGAGGTGGATGCAAGAGCTGGGACGATTACAGGCAACGAGGAAACCTGGAAGTTTGACTTCCAGTGGCTTGATCATTTCTGAGATCATAAAGGTGGGACTACTTCCATGAGGGTCCAATCCCATTCTCATTGTTTTCTCATAAAATCCAGAGGTGACTACAGCTTCTACAGTTTACATGTATCTTGTTTTCTAGTGTGGAACAGTGACGGGTATATTTGTGCTTTACTGATGAAGTTGCCTTTTCTTGCAGTATTTGGAGGAAAGGGAGGCTGAGCTACATGCTGCTCGCCAGCAAGGCCTAATTGACTACATCGCCACAGCACTCCCGGCGTCCCACTCTTCCAAGCCGGAAGCCTCGGCCTTTACCCTTGCTTTACTCCGACTTCTGATGGTTGTTCTGTCGCTTCCAGCGAATCGAAGTTACTTCATAGCTCGTAATTTGTTACCTCCACTTATTCCCATGTTGTCAACGGCTCTAGAAAACTTCAGTTCTAGTGACTCCGTAAACAACCAAGGAGTACTATCACTGGTCTTTTCTAGTTTATCGAAAGAAGTACCTGCTTTACCTTCTGATGGTCAATGTGCTCCCGCTATGCTTGTGAAAGAGGAGAAGATGACACAAGAAGAAAAAATTGAAGTGATGCAAGAAGTACTCGAGGGATTGTTATGGGTTGCTTCAGTGATCATAGGTCATTCATGCGTCGATCAGCACCTGATTCAAATGCAAGAAGACCTAGCAGAACTAGTTGTAGCGTGTGAGGTTCTTCACAAGCTAAAAAATCTCTTCGCTCTTTTTGATCGTCCACAAATTGAAGGAGCGGCAATTCCTGGTCCTGTCCTTCTGGGTCTAAGGATGTTGGAGACTTTAACAGGGCCCAGGGGTAAGACCCTAACTGCTGTTCATGAGACCCCGGTCAACATCGTGGGTCGTCCTCTGCAGCCAACACCTGAACCGGAGTCTATTCAAGAAGATTCAAGTACTCAGAAGCTGATTGGCGTGATTGAGGAATGCCCATCTGGGGATTCTGCACTGTTAAGTATTTCTGGAATCCTAAATGACGAGGCGAAGATGGAGAATCCTGACGCGAAGTCTAATGATAATGTTAAAACACCTGATTTGCTTTCAGCCATCCCCTCCGTATCCCAGGTCGATGAAAAGAACCATGCCTTGAATCGTTCAACTAAGTTCCTACTCGAAGCGATTGAGGAAACAGGATTGGTAGGTCTGCCTTCCTTGCTGACAGCTGTTCTTCTCCAGGCCAACCCTCGGGCTTCACCTGAGCAGGTAATGCTGTAATTTCCAAATATCCTCGGCATGAATATGAGAGTTGTTCATATGAAGGCTAAAATCAAGTTTGATAGCTACTTCAGAAATTTTAGATCCGTTAGCTATTCAAGTGATATTTGAGTATTACTCCGTACTGTGTCTTTTTGTGAGATTTTAAATTTATGCATCTATTATTGGTAAGCCTTAAGCACGAGCTGATTTCCATAATGAAATTGATCTGATACCAGGCTGCAACTGCTCTGCCATCCAATTTCGAGGAGGTGGCCATAAGTGTCTTGCGGGTGTTGAATAACGTTGCCAGGCTCGACCTTCTGCTTGTACAAAATATGCTGGTATGTATGGTTCTTAAGATGCTCATATCTTTACATCCAAGAGCATGTTATATGCATGCTATATGCTTATAAATCGGTAAAAATTCTTGTGGGAGATCCTGACAGGTTTTCTTTCTGCAGGCTTTACCAGATCTTAGAATGGAGTTCTTCCATCTTGTCAGCTTTCTCCTATCTCATTGTACCTGCAAATGGAAGAGCACTACTGATCAGGTAACCCTCATCTGGACCTACTGTATCCATTTATTTTCATTTGCACTTGACTACGTATTCTTGAAAATGTATGATCAGATCTGCGGCCTGAATACACAATCAGATAATTTTTCTGACGTCTTATGGAGTGAACTAGTGAGGATTTCGTGCCAAATTGTGTGCAGATCATCTCTGGGCTTTTTTTTAGGGTAGGTTGTGTGTTTCTCGCGATAGTTGCTCTTAGGTTAGGTCGACTGAACAGACCTGCTAGTGGTGCTAGCATTGCATTTCTTAGGAACGCTTGATTGATAACGCTCTGCTCTGATTGTGCTCTGACCACCTCCGTCTTTGTCGATACTATTTTAGGATTTATTTACATCTAATCTCTTAGTATATTACAGGTTGCTGCTCTGCTCATGGAGACTTTACTACTTCTTGGCTATGCGGCTCTGCTGCATCCAGGCAATCAAGCTGTTCTTCGATGGGGCACAAGCCCTACCATCCTTCACAAGGTTATTTCAAAAACAAACTACTTCAATGTCGTGTTCAACTGCAATTGGGACAATGGTGGTTAACCCAATGATCATCACTTATGTCTATTTTCTCCCCATGTAGTTTTGGTTGTGATTCATAGACGCTTCTCATGTCATCAGAGAGTGGAACATGGCATGCACCAACTAGTGGGTGAATTGGGGGAATTGTCTTTAATCCCTTAGATAATGTTGAAGCTAACTACTGGCTACGATAAGCCAAAAAGTTCATAAGTAGCTGTTAGCATATGATTCTGAAACCGTAAGAGTGCAGCTTCTGAGAACAGTGTGATCTGTTGTGATGTGTACAGATGTGTGATCTGCCATTTGCATTTTTCAGCGATCCAAAGTTGACACCAGTTTTGATCGGGACACTGCTGTCGGTCTGCTACGGCAGTGAGCGCAATCGTGATGTTGTGCAGCAAGAGATGAGCATGGATTTGTTACTTGGGTTCTTGAAAACCTGTAAGCAGGATCCAACTCCAGCTCCTCAGAAAAACGAAGATGACGATGCATCAGTAAAGTCGAAGTCAAAACCCACTACTGCATCAGAGTCAGAGTCAGCGAGCACCGTTACACGTGGTCGGACACGTCACAAGAGCCTACCTGAAGTGTTTTTTCCATCTCCAAAGAAACCAAACCGACTGCTTGCAAAAAGTTCAATCAACTTGAGCTCAAGCATGAGCATGGTCTCCACTGATGGCGAGTCCTTTTTGAAGGAAATTAAAAGTGGGAACTCTAGTTTTCGGAGCATGAGTGGGCGAGTTACTCCTATAACTGAATCACAGAATCCAACCAAGAGAACCAAGGGTTCTGCTCCAACATTTCCTTCTCCAACTCTTCCTAACAAAACCACCAACCTTCTTCAGACGCAGACCACCCCGTCTGTGGCAGCTCTTGGCGCACCAGACGCAAGCGTTTTGTCGTCTACACCCCCTGCAGTGCTGTCGCTGCAGAACCGGTTCCCACAGAGCCTGTGGCCATATGCAGAGGAGTTTTTCTCAACCAGCTCCTGCATGGGAAGTGGTTTGAAGAGTGTTTGAGGACTATTGCCGAATAATTACAATATGCAAGTCGAGTGGTATTACCTTCAATACATCGAAGAATACCTCTTCTGCAGATCATTTACAAGTCATGTGCTGCGGGGAGTTCGTTCTCTAGTGTAATCATTAAGTGCAACACTGTCACTATGAGGTTCTTCAGGTAGTAGTTCCGAAACTGGCGACGGCCTCAATTGCAATCTCAAGGTACAGTGGTTCCGTCTGTCTATGTGCGACAGCCAGAACATGGAGGTTTTCGTTGAAGCCTCTGCATATCAAACTTGGAGATGAGTGGTGAGCAGCTGGGAGCGTGACTGACAGTTCTCTGTGCACTGTGGTAAGCACCAACTTAGACTTGTGAGTTTTTGAAAAGACCGTGATCTTGGCTCAGAGCAGTACTACAGAATACCATTCCATGAGCATAGTATTTACTTTGGAGAATATCTAGTTACTAACAGGCTTTATATCGAACAGGCTTAAATATTATCGGTGGCGTGCGAGTCCCAGTTGGATTAGCAGCTTTCAAGTAACAAGTAGTCGCCCAATATTATTTGTGAGAGTTCCAGCTAAGTATGAACTTGTGAACCATCCTCCTGATTTTTTCAATCCCACATTTTTCAATCAAATGGGTTGGGACACTATTATCCTAAAGACCAGTCTCCTGTGTGGAGATTATTATTTTCTTTTATTCCATTCCTCTAAGAGCACAGCTTCTGAATTGGATATGGCCAGTTGTGGTATGTTGAGCTAGCGAAAAAATCTGGTGACATTTTCTTTCCCCTTCAAAACCACCTTTTTTCGCTAGCAGTGAGTCCAACGTCATCGATTATATCATTAGAGGTTAGTATTTCATTGTAGGAGGATGACTCTTCCAAAATTTACGTTCCTTGTAATAGTGTAATAGCGCATTAATTCGTAATTTTTCTGAGGTTCCTACAAATGCTACTACGTACATGCTATTACGTTCCTGAAAAAGAGACTCTAAAACTTCTCCTAGTCCCTAAACCCTAAACTTCTCCCAGGCCAAGAGTTTTGAATTCTCTAGGAGACTTAAAGACTCTTCTTTGACCAAGAGTTTTGAATTGTTGAGAACCACACTCTCAAAGGTCTCTTTCTCAAATTGGCTGCTTTGTTTCGAATGTGAGTATATAATAAGTTAAATTTCAACATCTAAATTTTGGTTATGTAATGGAAACTCATGATTGTCTTATCCATCATTATAAGTGATATAACATTATTTACTAAAAGAAGTTATGTTCTTTGACAAAAATCTAAGAGATAGTTTGATGGCCATTGGTTCTTCAACGGACCTCTCCAAGGTTTTATGACTAAACATTATGGCTGGGGCTAGATGAAAGGCTGGCTCAATTCAATCCGGCCCAAGTTTAGAGTTCGGGCCATGGCAAACCTTGTCCCGATTTCATCAAATCGGCCCAAAGATTTGGTGCCAAAATCATGCCACAAAGGACTCCATTTAGGAAAAATTGCTCCTTCCGGCCCGGCCTTAGTATAAAGCCCTTAGGCTGAATTTCAAAAAATTGAGCAATTCTATTGGTTGAAATTGGGTGAAATTTGAAGAGTTTGGGTTGGCCCTCAATCCAGCCCCAAGTATAGTATATAAAGTGGGCCTAATATTACAAAGGTCCCATTATTGCCTCTACACCATGGCGCAGGCATGCTCGCGGTTGCCTATGTAATCTATCACGTGGCGGCGTACGACTTTTACTATTAGCATCGGCCAGTAACTCCTACGCGAGATAAATCTAGTATCACAAACCCGCCCCACCCAAGAAACTGCCATGTCAATGTCACACATTTGACAGTGTTATTCACTTTGACAATGTCACGTTTCACACTGTTATGTCCTTGATAGTAGAAGAGGAGAGTAGTTTTATACCAATGTCCCTTTGCCCGGTGGGCATTGGCTCATTGTTAAGACGAATAAACACTTTATTCACGCCAGCCTCAAAAGAGGACTGGAGTTTCTATTTATCTATCTATCCTTGATAGTGTCATACCTTTAACAATGTTGCACGACAAGAATAAGGTTGAGTGGAGTTATTCCACAAGGTTTGCACTAGTTGTAATCAAAGTGTCAAAGTATAAAGCATTGTAGGTTTGAAAGGAGAAGCGTACCTTTCTTGATTTTTTGGCTAAGATCAAGTGTAGTATATGACTTGAACAAATACAAAGTTATATGAATTTGTACATTTTATTAACTAAAATTATAATTCTAGAAATTAAAAAATATTCACACCTAAATGACATGAAATATTTAAATTCAAGTTCAACTTTTTAATTTGAATTAATTAATTTTCATGTTTTTATGCTTTGTGGAAAAAATTGCCAATAATCAGCATTTGCAAGCATTGTAGTACAAAATAATTAGGCATTGCACTGTAAATAATATTTTTAATTTTTCAAATTAATCATTTCAAATAGCACATATCCAAATGTACTTCATATCAAAAGTTGTCACCAAAATGACTTCATTGGATATTTTAAACAAATTGTTTGGATGTTTTGAAGTAGTTGGGACAAACTCTGACTTTCGTACAAAAAGTCTCTTTAAGAATCTTTAAAATGCTTCAATTTTTAAGTGATTTTTTTTTGGTGTACTTCATAAGTGTAGGAAATCAAAACCACATTCAGTTGATTCATTTTTTAATTTTGTTTTAACCCCTTAACGTACCAGAGTGTCCCTGGAATTGACAATTTGAGAAAAAACATTATAAACTACCATTTAGAAGAATATTCTGGAATTGATATACATATGAAAGTTCTAGATCTTGAATTTTAGATTCCATCCGTACGGTTCGATTCACTAATACAATCACCAATATTTAATTATAAATTTTGAAAGTTAAAATTAAAAATTCCTTCTAAATTCGATTACAAACTAAATTTCAATATTTTTTGAGTAAATTCTTTTGGAATGAGTTTGAAATGAGATACTCTTAAGTGTGGTGATACTTTGAAATTTTTGTGTTTCTTAAATTTATAACCTCATTTTTCACGATTCCACATTGAACTAGAGTCAATGCAATTTTGGCTTGGTCAACGACTTGACATACTTCTACATTTTCAATTTTAGAAAAATATGTACTCTAGTATGACTAAATCCAGCCATTAGATAGGACAACAACTTGGTGAAGAATCTCCAAAAAATTGGATGAGTATCATCCAAGCGTTGATGAGAACGTGAGAAGGCTTTGAAATCATTCGTCGTCCAGTTTCTGGACACTGTGACGTTTAGGGGTTAAAGTGGGAGGCATTCGAAGTTGCCATAGGGGCTAATTTAAGAGTTAAAAGGGCTTTTTGGGGTACCCACATCATACCATTGCCCAAGAACACAGATTATAGTGACATAGTAGTAATCAAATGATCAAACTTGAAAATGCGCTTTGTTAAATTTCAGACTTACAAAGTTGTGAAAAGATGATAGGGTTTGATATCTACTGCAAGTTGACTGTGAGGAGAATTAGTTAAGGGATTAAAAAGAAAGACAATCCACTCATTTGAAAGGATTGGAAGACAAAAGAGAAAGTGCACTAGTAAACTCAAGTGCAAATGAATGTGCCTCCGTCAACATAGCTCAATCTTATGTAATAAGTAGACTTTGACACCCCTACTGTTTGATGAGAATGTGCACAATCCAAACATCAGAGTTTAGGGACCTCACTTTAACGTCAACCTATAGACTTTAACGTCAACCTATAGTCAGCAGTTTGAAAACTCATAACTTATTCATACAGTGTCCAAATAATGCATGCTAAAGTGCGTTGGAATCCTCTTGAACTTGCTATCCAGACCCGCTGACCCGCTGAAAATATTTTCTGTTTCATGTGTGTAAATAGGCTCAGTCGGTAAGGTGAACGCAGTTACCTTAGCACGCTGCCAAATGGCAAAAGCAATCGCACGTCACTCAAGCTTTCCTAACAGAGTGCCATGAGTCATCAAGCCCATTCTCTAGAAAGTGAAAACGTAGCGCAGTCGTGGCGCTCACATCTGCCCACACTACAATCTCTCTCAGTCCCTTGCAAATCACCAAACTTGCTCATGCACAGCCGCCCTGCGTGCATGCATGCAAGCTACCAAATCATACATACAACTGTAGACAGACACGCTCTTCGATCAACACGTCGAAAAGCACTGTCTCCACACAGGGCACCTTGACACATTCACCAGGTAGTAAATGGTGCAAGAATGATGGTGAATTTTTGGTGAACGCTTGCTAAATCGATCAACCACTTGCAAAACTTGCTATAAACTGCAGTAATATTTACTTGGCAGTGAATCGGTCAAGGTTCCCTGTGCCACTGAACTGTAACATTCATCACTTCGATCACTTCCACACCAGACAGTCTGTAGAGCGTGCATGGTTAATGCATCAGTAGACTGTAATCGCAAATGGCCATCCCGGAATGGATCCTGAACGCCGTGGTGACGCCCTCAGGTTGGTTAGTACGTACACTGGCGATCGACTGATCGATATATCTGGTTTTGTTTGTTGATTAGAAGCTTCTGATGATCTGTAAGCCCATTCTGACAATTGCAGTGGATGTTTGGTGTTTTGTGTGATCAGCGACGGTGGCGTTGCTGTTGGCGTTGCCGGCGCTGGCGTTCCTCAAGACATGCAAGTTCGTTCTGTCGTGGGTGACATGCGAGGACGTCCGGGGCAAGGTCGTGCTCATCACCGGTGCGTCTTCCGGAATCGGAGAGGTAAGGAGACCACTGCACTGTACGTCTGTCTGAGTTAATTAAGCTAGTCAGACAGTTTCTATTCCTTACTTTCCTCCAAGTTCAATGGACACAACTTGCTAGCTAGCAAGCATCCATTTCTAGTTACTAGCTATGAATGTTAAGTTTCAGAGCAGCTACGCAAAATGTGACATTCAAAGTTCTGGACTAGATCGATCTGAGGTTCCAGAAAATACGTGCCAATTTCGCAAACGTTTGCCATTCTAAGGGCCAAGTTTGATCCATGGGTGAAGTATTTCACTAAAAGACAATTTTTTTAGGGATTTTGGGGCCCGATTCAAGTAAGCTTTTGAGAAAACAGTGGAGTAGAAGTTGTTATGTAGTATGGAGGGTTCTCAAGTCCAAGATTTCATGGCAACTTTTCCTGAACCAATCAAAGTTGTTCATGTTTCAACTCACCTTGGAATCAAATGTGGGCTAGAATGAAGCATTGGGAATCTCCCATGTATTATCTCGTGTAAAATGCAGCCAGTGGGTACGTTTGCCGAGGTGAGGTTCCCAATACTACATGTGACCCTCAAATGTGTTCATGTTTCACCTCAAGCAAGTTAATGGAATGTGCACAACTTCATGGTCAAGTATGCGACAAACTCGAAGTTCCACTTTTCCCTGTCTACTTCCATGGGCAACTTCTCAAACGCATGTTACTTGGCTCTAACCAATACATGACGATGGCAAATGTAGCAGGCTAGAATTATGGCTAGACTGTAGAATTGGGGCCTCACCCTGTCAAATGTCTCTACTAGGTGAGAACATCTCCAGGAGGGACATTTGCCGACTGAGGTGAGGTCCCTGATTCTACAATTAGCATGTAACAGTATGTTTACTCATGCACATGAGGTGTCTTTGCTCAATAATGTGTAGCTTGTTTAATGCCATAACATTATTAATCAATGAGGTGTCTTTTCTCTACTCTACAAAGTGTAGTTACTCAAGCTTGTTTAGACTGACAAAGGTTGCGTATTCTGCTGAGCCGGCTTTTGCTTTTCATACATGGCATGATATGGGTACCACTTTTACGCGTCTCATACAATGTGACTTATGTCTAACTCATTTTATGTGTGCTAGAAATTTCGTCTTTAACACCATGTGTATAGTTGCAGCCATGGTACCTATAACACCCTCTAATTTTTGTAATATTTTCCAAAGTTTTTTTCTTACCAAAAAGATATTTCTCGAAATCACACTATTTTTGGAGCCATCACCCAATAATGGTATGACATTTTGTTTTCTAGCGGTGATCAATACGTTTTGTTCTGACTTGTTTCAAGAGTCCATGGATTGCAGCACATTGCATATGAATATGCAAAGAAGGGAGCGCGGCTGGTGCTGGTAGCACGGCGAGAGGAGCAACTGAAGGCAGTTGCAGATCGAGCCATCACCAAGGGCGCTTCTGACGCCCACGTTGTCGTTGGGGACGTGACAAAAGAGGACGACTGTCACCGCGTTGTTGACGCCGCCGTGCAAAAATATGGCCGCTGTACGTACGACCTTGCCATCATCCATGTCCATGTCCATATGTTCAACAACCTGTCAACAAATATTTTTCAATTTTCTGATATGGATACCACTTTTACACGTCTCACATAATGTGACTTATATCTAACTCATTTTATGTATGCTAGAAACTCCGTCTTTAACACCATATATATAGTTGTAGCCATGGTGTCATAACATCCTTTATTTTTTTGTAATTTTTCAATATTTATTTCTTACCAGAAAGATATTTCTCAAAAATCACACTATTTTTGGAGGGGGTATCCATATCAGGCCATCATCTTCCTGTCAGTGTTTTGAGTTCATGATTCTAAAATTATGATTCTGTTTGAGAGCAATGTGTGTTGAATGTAGTGCAATCAAACATACTAGACGTTAAATCAATCTGCTTTGCAATTAATGAATGATATGATATGGTCACATTTGTTAATTTATAGCATCAAAATTGTGACTGTATTCACGTGCACAACTAAAGATCTAAAATCTGTCCGGAAATTAAGGGTGATACATTTTCACCCATGTAATTTAAATTTGGTTTCCTCTGACCAGATGGGTTGGAAATGATGTATGCAGTGGATCACCTGGTCAATAATGCGGGCATTGTGAACAGCTTCTTCTTTGCCGATTGCCAAGATTCCAAAGCACTCCATGCAACCGTGGTAACTATCACTAGTAGGAAATATGTCCGTTTTCACTTACTAAAAAGGGAATGAAACTGTTGTTGGTGAGTGGTTTTGGTCACAAGAAGTCAGATAGAAACATAAGCATAATATTTAGCCATTGTTCATTGTTCCCACGAAATGGGAAATGAAAAGCGACAAGTTTATTTTCTACTAATGTATTGAATTCCATTATTCCTATGCACTTCTTACAGACCTGTGTGCTCTTTTCATCGAAATTATGGTTTGATCTTCAATCTCATGAATATATTGACTGACAACAGGATACAGATTTCTGGGGCCCAATCAACATGACATATTTCGCACTGCCGCAGTTACGCCAAACTCATGGTAAAGTCATGGTGGTTGCATCAATCGGAAGCTGGTTGCCACATCCCCGAGAAGCCATCTACAATGTAAGTCATACATACATGGAGAATGGCCTGATATGGGTACCATTTTTATGCATCTCACATAGTGTGACTTATGTCTAACTCATATTATTTGTGCTAAAAATTTCACTTTTAACACCATGTATGTAGTTGCAGCCATGGTGTCTATAACACCCTCTAATTTTTGTAATTTTCCAATGTTTTTTTCTTATCAAAAGAACATTTCTCAAAAATCACACTATTTTTTGAAGGAGGTACCCATATCATACAGTGTCATTTTGTGGGAGCTATAATTTTTAATTTTCTTTCCTGTGTCTTTCTACGTGCACACATTCAAGCTGAGTACCTGTTGAATAAGTGAACATTTGTCTCGTATCATGGCAGGGAGCCAAAGCTGGGCTCCTTCAATTTTTCGACACCTTGCGCGTGGAGGAACGTGATTCCATCGGCATTACCATCGTCATGCCCGGTTTCACAGAAAGTGAGGCAACCCAAGGCAAGCTCCTCAGTGAAAACGGTGACATGATTATGGACCCTGACAGAAGAGAGGTGAGGCATCTTCATTCTTCTCTATTATAATTTTATCTTGTCCATTAATTATAATTACTCCGTTGAAATAATTAATTAATGAACTGTGCATCTAATGAGTTTCATGATGCCTAAGGCGACCAATGAATAGTACGTCACTTGAGAAAAGGAATCAAGATTCTTTTTGCACACAATCTTGAGCTCATGTGACATTTGCAAATGTAGGTATTATGGCTCACTTTAGAATTATTTATTTCCTTACATCGAGTTGTCGGCATGTGGGCTCGTTTGACAATGTTTACATGTGAATTAATGGGGTTAACCCCTAAAGGACCAAGTATTCATGGTTTTAAAATGACAAGCTCAATTAATCATATTGTGAAATATATAATTCAGATGAGACTAAATTTTGTATCACTGGAATCAATGAAGAATAATGCATATGATGGTCAAAAAATCAAAAGAATTGAACAAAAGGAAGTCCACATAAAACCTACTCAAAATTGCTAAAAAATGATGAGGTCCAATTTGGACTTCTTGGTCTTTAAGGGGTTAATCCTTAAGCTTCCCATGGAGATAGTATATACATTGTTGCATAATTGAGATTTGCTACCAACAAGAAACTCTAAATTGGGATCTTAATAGCTCATTAGAACAGCATTGATCTAAATTTCAACATCTCTTCTGAACTCAAACCCATTAAAGGTGTGGATTTATTCCAAAAATACACCATATTCTATTGGCCGCCACGGCACGTTCAGACGTTTAGGGGTTAAAAGTTGGCGAGTTTGTCGTTTGTTTATGAACCAAATTATATTGTTATTGTGCAGGCTCATTTTGGGCCACAGCCCATGGCGTATGCAGAGACGGTTGCCAAATCAGCCGTACAGGCCATGCTGCACGGGTGGCGCTACGTGATTACTCCCTATTACTACACGGCACTGCTGCTGTACCGCTTGGTGGCTCCCGAGCTTCTTGACACCATGTTTTATTTCCAGACTGTCAGGAACCCGAAAAAACCCCTAAACAAACAAATCGCTGATGCGACAGGTGCTCCCAAGTATTTGTACCCTAAAAGTGCAGTTCAGAAAGGAGAATAGATCGAGCTGTTGCTTATGGTATACGCAAAATTTTATCAAGCTTAGAGAGAGAAATCCTGCCATCTGGCTTTTGTAACTAGAGTCTAGTCAGAGGAAATAATATGGAACTTTACTGAGGAATGTATAAACTCTTGCCTGCCAGTTTCTTTTCTGTGTTTATCATTTCAAAAGATTTGAATTGGCTGTGAAAACATGTTTCTCCCGCGGTGTGCACTATTAATACTAAACACATACGAGTATATGTGAGGGCTCAAAAGGGTTATTAATTTGAACATTGTTGTATGGCGTATACATACAATTAACATATTTAGAACTAAAAAATATGGAAAATATTGACACATACTTCCATTAACCCCTAAACGTATGAACGTGCCTTTACGACTAGTAAAATACGGTGTATTTTGATTGTATTTGGAATGGATCCACACTTTTAAATAAATAAAAGACGACAAAGTGTTAGCATGCATCCACTACATGACATACCAAATCCATGGAGTATTCTATGTAGCATAACCTGTGACACATGTCACACATTTGTAGAGTCTTATTTTGAAAAGTACAAACTGTAGAGAGTTGAGAACAAAAGAGATGAGAAGGATTTCTTGAAAATTTTTGAAATACACTACAAAGATAATGTGCAACTATGCATAGGAAAATTCATATCGGATTGTAACTTTACCTATTTGAAGCTACCATAGTTGATCGTGATTTCTTGGAGTAGGCTATGCTTCACATAAGCATAAATTGTATAACAAGAGTTGATAAAACTGATTCTTAGACGGCCGATTCATGAGCAATTCAAACCCATCATGAAAGAAATTAAATCCAGAAATCTCACAATCAACCTCAATCAGATCGGTCAATCACCACACATGCAAAACCCCAAATCTACACCCGTCTTAGATTTTACAATTTGGAGATTTAACGAAGCACTTGAAAGTCCTCATTTTCAGAATCACATGTTGGCACACTGAACTTTCATGCAGTGAGAGCAAGAGAGTGAATTCTTGCAAGGGCTAAAGAACCTTATGTGCATAATTTGTCTACATTTCCTACTGAACCTGGATCTTTCTACAGAGAAAAAATTGTTTGCAAGTATACAAACACTAGTAGCAAACTTGTTGTTTTTCATTTCCGACTTTGTGAAAACAGTGAATAGTAATTGAATACTATGTTTATAGATTTGTCTTCTTGTGACCAAATCTACTCATCAGCACTGACATACAGCCCATGTGCCTGGCGTAGTTTCATACCTTTTTCAATTATAATAAGTGAAAAACGACAGATTTCCTACTAGTGAAACCAACACAATCCTCCAGTTAACAACTTTCCCACTCTAAGACAAACACCAATTCGTTAATGCAATATGATTGGTGGATTGGTGGATTGCATCCATTAAGTTTTCTTTTCTCTTTTTAGTGTGCACAAATTTGAACTTTTTCCACTTGTAATTATTTTGAGAAGCAAGGAGTGAGTCTCTCGAGAGCACCAGTTAACCCCTAAAGGACCAAGCGTCCTAATTAAGACATTTCAATGTTTGAGTAGGTTCCCACAATGTCAATTTTTATTTTTATTTTTTGAAATAAATTAAGTGAATTTGGTATATCAATACTTAAATGGGGATCTAATTTTTTTTTATTCCTACTTTTTAAGTGGAAGTAATGGAGCATAAGGGTTTTTTTGGGGAGAATGGTCAGTATGAGCAGGGCTCAAAATAAACCTAAAAAATTATTGGTTTTCAACTTTAACCTTAGAATCTTGTTATAGATTACCAAGAGAGTGCATGGTAAATTTTTTATAGAATTTGACGTACAGATTACAAGATTATAGCATTTGAAGTGAAAAAAAACTGAAATTGCGGTCTTTTTGGAATTTTTTTATTGTTTCTGAAGGCATGGGAAAAATTGTTAATTGGTCCAAACAATTCTTAAACTTTATTTAAATTTTTAATTTAATATTTTCTATCAAAAGGAAAAAAAATATTCACAAGAAAATGAATAAAAGGAGGTGAAAATGATGCTCAAAGACAGAAAAAACCGCAGTTTCTTTAGGGGTTAAGTTATCATCAAAACAACCCAACTACCGTACTCAGGAAAAAAGGAACCAAAAAGCCCTGCCCACCTGGTCGAACCAGAAACCAACCAATGCCTAAGATTTCCAAGAATCTCCTATCAAGATTCCTCTCAACTGCCACATGTCAGAACAAAAGCTTGATTCCATGTTTCAGTTTGTGGCACTCGTGTACCCAAAAAGATTCTTTGAATATTCTGTTTCGAACCTCATTTGTCAAGGTTTCCTTATTAGAGCATTCACACCCATGCACGCTACAAGCTGACTCGTTGAAATTATTCATCTCCATTTGAAGAGTCCTTGCACTTAGAGCATGGCCACCCATGGCCTCAGAGGGTCTTTGACCTTAAGAAGTGGATGAAAAGTTTCAAGGGGCCTTTCAAAATGCTTCTTGACTCTGGATTCTAGCGTGTTAGAAATTGGGCCTTGAAATCACTATTGAGTTGACTATTCGATGATTATTCCTCTCATTCTACTTGTGATTGGTCCATTCATTATTTGATGGGCACTTTTGATACGTGAAGGGCGTGCAAGGGTGGGGGAGTGTGAGTGCAAGGGCCCTTCACATGTAGATGAATAATTTGAGAGGGTTAGTCCTAGCATGCATGGGTGGGAATGCTCTTACACTCTCCCACCCTTGTAGGTCCCTCCTACATCAAAAGTGCACATATGGATAACCATATGAATCTAAAAATCATACCTCACAACTTTTATTCATAAATTAAGTTCAAAATATCCCTTTGAGTTGCATTTTATCCAAATCTGGAGAAGGTTGTAGGCATTTAGGGGTTACGTGGTTTGGTCATAGTAAGGCCACTCCACACATGACGATGAAAGTCTGAAATTTGGTATGCATGCAAGATCTACAAATTTCTTTTTTTCTTTTTCTTTTTTTCTTTTTCTTTTTTTTGCTTTGAAACAAATGGACTTTATATACCGTAGTAGGAAGGCAGGGTCGGCACTTTCATGTCAAATAATTAATTAAAGTTTGAAAAGTAGGGGTCGGCACTTTCAAAAACAATTATTAAAAATTCGGCTATTATTAACTAACATTGAATTTTACTAGCGGCTACACATTTTCCTTTGTTTTTTGTCAACAATTTTTGTTGACTTTATTTTTGTTGATTTCGACAAAATACTTGATAAATTTATTTATTTTTTCGGCATTTTTTTGGGGAATTATTTTCTGCCGACCCTGCCTTCCTGGTACGGTATATGAATAATCTTTTCACGGCATAGGTTTCCAATCAAGCTTGTATTCTGTGATTACTTAGACTAAATTTTGCTGTTTGTTTTTGGTTTATTTTACATCCAAATGGCTAACTCTATCACGAATAGATTAAATACTAGTTGTAAAAGTCCAAAAACTGAATCACGAATAGATTAAAAGTCTTGCAACTTTCTCATACAATTTTGGATGACTTTCATCCAAGTCACCTTCGTAAAACTATCAAATTCTCTACCAATTGCAATAATAAGCTCTCTTGTGATGAGGAATTCTTGATAATATTAAAGAGGCCCCAAACTGCAAGTATGTTAAATTTGTTAGGTAGATTTTATGCTCGCGATGATCCTCTCATGTACACCTTATGTACATTTGAGCCATGCTAATATCTATTTTTGAGGCTAGCATCTACTTGTATTCAAAGGATTGGTACGTTTAGGGGTTGAATCTTTACATTGCAAAAAAAATGCCCAAAATCTTATCTCTATGTGAAACGTGATTTTTTCAAAAAGTATTAGCCCTGCTCAGAAGTAACAAAAATTTAGAAAATCAAATCCAGCATTCTGTCTTGAAGCCCCTGTTGTGAACCTTCAATGAGTGGGATTCTCCATAGTACAACATACTCTGCTATCTTTACAGGTGTCATCTGCAAATCCCATTCACTTCCAAGTTCTGGCATTAGTTGTTGACTTCAAAAGTTTTGTGCTTTTTCCTTCACAGAAGTCATTACATTGAAATCACCATATACTGTGGCCCACGGTATTTAGGAGAGGCTTTACCTATAAGTAATTTCCTAAAATAATGAGGTAAAAGTCATTCAAATGTGATGAAAAATTGTTTAAATGAATGAAAATTGGTCAAATGGATGAATGTACCCATGCCATTCACCCACGCACTATATATGGTGATTTCAGTGTAGTACTCTATGAGGCTTTTGCTTCAACGTAACGTAACTATATCTAGAAGCGACCATTTCCTTAACCCCTAAGTGACGGATCAACCATTTTATGGTCTCTACCCTTTTTTTACGGGCTGCCCAAAATAGAAAAAACTATTTTTATAGAAAATAAAGAATATTTTTAAATAGGGAATCAAGTCTACTTTCTAACCCACTTTGAATCATGTCAATCCGAGTTAAACTCCACCTGGGAGAAACTTTCAAAGAAAAACACTTCTACATTGGCTAGTGTTAGAAAACTTACTACCGTATTTGGGGAAAGTAATGATGTTCTCTCCTTTGAAAAATTTGCAATTTTAGATTTTAGAATAGAATTTCTAGTTTTAACAAATCATACAAAATCTCAAATTCTAAAAAAAAAATTTGTAATTCTGACAAATATTTGAAGTTAAATGCTTCTAAATTCATTATGAGATGGTAAAAAGTTATTTTTTGAAATTTGACCATATGGATAATTACTAAACATCAAGCTCCTCATTTTCTCTTTTGGACCAAACTTCATCAAAGTTGAGGAAGTAATTTTTTATAACACATTTATGTTTTGCCCTTACCCCCTCCGTCATTTAGGGGTTAAAGCGTCCCTAGCTCAATCTTTCATAATAAGTAGATTCTAGCACCCTACTATCGATGAGAATGTGCACAATCCGAACATCAAAGTTTAGGGTCTCTTTAACCCTTAACTTCCTGGGCGACCCAAAATGGGTCGCTCTATTTTTAAAACTGAAAATATCTTCAGGAACGAGTGCCCGAATGATTCAAAATTTGGGCCAATTTTGTGTAGAAACGAGTTAACTATCCAATGGTGTAATCTGATTTGGAGAAATGCACATTGTCAATTTTACAAAATTCCACAAGTGCTGGGTGGTCACAAAATCAGGAAGAAAAGTAAGCTAAAGAGAGTGACAGGCGAATGACGAGCTGCCACGTGTTCTATTTTGGGAGGGCGGCTTGTGGGTGGGTGTAACTACTGAAATGCAAATCTTGCACTTGGATTTCACCTTTTTTCCAAAACTCTTCTTCCTACTATATGTGTTCTTTTGTGTACTTTCAACCTACCGTGTCTGATTTTGCAATGGAAGATCAGATTTGTAGGAAGTTGTAAGATTTCTCTCAAAGTCACAAGTGAACTTGTAAAAAGTGGATGTCATGTCAAGGCCTCTTTCTCACTCATTTTTTATCCTAAAAATACAAAACTTGTTGTCATGCATAGGGAACTTGATTATCTTCAGAATTCCAAACGGCACCAACTTTCTAAAATAGTATGTGTCCAAGAGAGTCGGTCAAAGTTCATTTTCAATAGTAAGAAAACAGTGAATTTCTTGGAATACCCTTCACTTTTATGTCCCATCCAAGTAACCTATAACTTGGATTGGCACCAAACTTTTTAAAGATGAAGGTAACTTGCATGTCTACAAGATCTTACAGTTGATTTTGTAAAAAAGTGAACTATATAAGTTTGAGCAACATGTATCCCTAACCGAAAAAATCAGGGTCCAAAACGCGCTGAAAATGGTTCAGGAAGTTAAGGGTTAAAGTCAACCTATAGTCAGCACTTTGAAAACTCATAACTTATTCATACGGTGTTCAAATAATGCATGTTAAAGTGCATTGGAATCCTCTTGAACTTCCTATTCAGACCCACTGAAAATAGTTTATGTTTTATATGTGTAAATAGGCTCAGTTGGTACGGCTGACGCTTTTAGGTATAGTTACTTTAGAGAAAACAAATTTTTGAAACCACCCCAAGGAAAAATGAAAAATGAAAACAGAATTAAATCTGAGTCACTTTGTGTGAATGATGTTAGAATGATGTTAGAATGATGTTAGAATGATGTTAGAGTCTGCCTGAGTTGCAGCCAGCAGTCAATCCTGCTTCTGCTCTGACTGCATGTGATGATGGAGAATCTCAATTATGCAAGCAGTACCCCCACGATCACAGTCTCAATTTAATCTTTTCCAAGGTTTTCTGCCACATGTTATGACCCCTCCGCTCTCAAATTGTACAGTTCAGTTGTGGTGTTGTCCCTCTCTATTATGACATGTATGCAAAGCTCAACTTTCAAGGTGGCAAGCATCAGTGTTTTTTTCTGGCAATTTTTAGTTTCCGGCAGTTTTCAAAAGTTAAAAATTGTCAGGAAAAAAACACTGATAAGCATGGATTATTCACAAAAATGACCTAGGCTTATCACATGTATATTCTTTCATGTGAGGTTCTTTTTTCTTTTCTTTGTTTTTTTTTACAAAACAACCTACAAGAAAACTACTCGGTCATGTTCCAGAATGTTGGAGAGAGTGCCACACAATGATTCTCTTGTAGGTTGTATCACTCAAAAATAATTGGCTGAAACCATAATATTGTCATAATATAGAATGTCATTGTACTGTATAAAGGGTATTGTAGACTTTACTCTTTTCCTTTTAATCCTTTCATACCCAATAACTCAAAAGTGGTTATTTTTTTTTATTTTTAAGTGTACTATTAAATGCATATTAGCCCACCTAATGTATGGGGAGAACCAAACTCTAATTACATATTGACAAATCAAAATTTTTACTTGACCGATTGAACTTTTAAACCTCATGGAAAAACGTTCATGATTTTTTATGAAAAGTAACACTCAAATCATGTTCTAAATACATTAGTTGTTAGAATTTTCATGTCTTGATTTAAGTGTCATGTCTTGATTTGTAGGGACATCTAAAACATATATAACAACTAATGCATTTAGAACGAGCTCATAACTCAATGATTTCAAAATGAAGAGGACTATTGTTGGTTCTTTCAAGTCCTTCTGAAACCTTGGTTCCACATAAAATAATATAGCATAAAATAATGCTCGTTCTAAATGCATTAGTTGTTATATATGTTTTACATGTCCCTACAAATCAAGACATGACACTTCCTTACAAAAACTACCTGCAACAAAGAGCCCCGCAACAAAACTCTTGACAGAAATGTGTGCACACCACCTTCCTTACAAAACCTCCCTACAACAAAGAGCCCCGCAAACAAACTCTTGACAGAGAAATGTGTGCACACCAACTTCCTTACAAAAACTGCCTGCAACAAATAGCCCCGCAACAAAACTCTTGACAGAAATGTGTACACACCACCTTCCTTACAAAACCTCCCTGCA
Source organism: Pohlia nutans (assembly GCA_022496805.1). Taxonomy (NCBI): domain Eukaryota; kingdom Viridiplantae; phylum Streptophyta; class Bryopsida; order Bryales; family Mniaceae; genus Pohlia; species Pohlia nutans. The sequence goes on from CM040090.1 coordinate 11,289,805, forward strand.
ACAAAGAGCCCCGCAAACAAACTCTTGACAGAGAAATGTGTGCACACCAACTTCCTTACAAAAACTGCCTGCAACAAATAGCCCCGCAACAAAACTCTTGACAGAAATGTGTGCACACCACCTTCCTTACAAAAATTGCCTGCAATAAAGAGCCCCGCAACAAAGAGCCCCACAAATGATGTGACTGTTGTAGGGCCGAGCTCCTTTTTATTGCCTCTCATTCCACCCTCCTCTCAAGACTGTCTTCAAAAAAGCCACCTAGCGAGACTTCAATTCGTCTAGACTTCAACTAATTATCCGCCTCACGAGACTTCATGATTTACATGAACTTAAATCATTTTGAAATATAAAAATTCCATTTTCATTATCTTTCTCTCACAACCTTAACAAAGTTTCAAAATTTTCTAATGTTACTATTGGCGTAAAATTCATACTTTTCCAATAGACCCTTCATTCACACTGGCCTTCTGGATTAGAATTCCTCTCTTCCTCAAACTGGTGTAAAATTTTAGATGAACTTATTTTGATTTACCAAAAGAGCTTAAGTTTGTTTTATTCTTTCTCCTTCTTAGATTCTGTGAATACAAATTGCCTCTAGAACTTCGCAATGTTGATGAACAAGACAGTCTCACATCTGTAGAGCACCTCTCCTCTTTTGAGAAAGTACAGTGATTTGGGGGTGGGGTGGGGTGGGGTGGGGTGTTTATAGTGTCCGTGTGTGGGAAATTAGTGAATTTGATACTAAATATCATTATAATGTAAAATTAGCATTAAAATTAGCATTAAAATTCAACCCTAACTAATTATGTGATGTGGTAAAATAGTGTGTGCTTCAAGAATAAGTACTACACGTACTAAATGGGATAATCACTGTAGTGGATTTTTGGGGCTAATTATTTCTAAATACCCGCTATTTCGAAGGGTGTTTTGAAGGGTACTAGACTCTCTCATATGTAATCTTTCCTAGTAGATTTAGTACTCACAGTCAATAAGACTAACAGTGAATTTCTTAAAAACATAGAATCATACAAACTTTCGATTGTGTTATGATACAAATATTGTACTTACACAAAGTCTACCTTAAAAAAAGGGCATTAAGGGTAGCATGCACTATTTTGATCTTGATGGTCAAATTGGTAGCACTTCCACGAACATACTCTTCATTCATGGTGGCCCTATGGGCTAGAGTTTTTTCCTCTCTAATGTACCCACATAGCCATGTAGCGAATTTGTACAAAAATCATTATTTTTAGAATTTCCAATGAAATGAATTTCCAATGGTATTTGAAATGAAATGAAATGAATTTCCAATGGTAGTTTATGCTACCACATGTTACATACTTAGGTATTAGTTGTAATCCATTAAAAGAAATCTAGCTAGTACCGCTTAGCCCTTAAAAGACCGAGGGTTCATGGAGGTTTAGAAATCTTTAAATATGGATATTTAAGAACACTTTTGGGACATGGTTAGAGAGAACCATAGGATCTTTGAGTTTCCTATCTTTAGAATTACTTGCAAAAAAATGAATGCTAATATCAACTTTATCAAACCACTATTTAGTTGACTATAAAGAAGGGCCATTTCTTACACGCTAGTATTGAAAGTCGGAGCATGGTCACCTTTGCACAAGATTGCTGCCTCAAGCATTTCTGAAAGGCCCGTCAAAATTTATCCTCCCCACCGCCTTCTTAGCAAGGGCCCTCTCTGTCGCGGCCTCTGTAGAATTTGGTTTTGGCTTGCCATCTTGTAGAGTCCTTTTTTCCGCTTGTGAGCTTGAATTTCGGGCTATTCATGGAAGACAATCATCGACATTAATTACAATTTAGAGCATGACCTCCTCCTTGCATGCTCAATGGCTTGTAATTGTTGCTTTGACATTTTTCAAGGCCCCTGGATTTTGCGTCAAGCCCACCTGAAAAGATGAGTATAACGAAAATTGGGAGGCCATTTGGCCAAAATTCTCACAACCAATCATTTTTTATTTCTTAAGAAATATGTAAGAACTTTATTTTTTTAAATTGGCACTTTATTTTGTGGCCCCTTCTCACTTTACACTATATCCAAAGGCCGTCAAGTTCAAAGGTTAGCTTCTCAAGAATGAGCCATAACCATTGTGAGGTTTTCTCCTCGGCTTCTCGCCCGTGGTGTAAAGAGGGCCTAACGTGTACGAATGGAGATGCTCTAATGGCAGGGTGATTTTCTTCGCAGTGGATTTGGAGTTCCAGGACATCAAGTCCAGATGCTTGGTATGATCTCTCCTTTATAGTTGCCAGCAAGGATCATCATTCATTTGTCCAACAGCACCCAAATCAATGTCCATATTGGACACCACGACGACACCTGTATTCATAAATTGTACAAAACTGTAGCAGTGCATACACCTGTAAAACACACACATAAAATTGATGACTTTAATATCTCCTTCTCTAATATCACATCCTTTGTTCTCTCATGAAGCCCTTCACTTCCAAAGACGGCCCTTACTAAGTTATTCAAGGCACTTGACATCTTGACCCATTCTAGGTATTGCATCCATTCCAAGCAATTAGAATACCTTTATGGCTCATTCCAGCCATGTGATGGAATGTAATTTAGCGTTGTCATTATTGAAAAATAAATAAATCAGAATTGTCGTGAACAATTGGATGCTTTATTTCCATTGCACAACAACATATTACAAACATCACACTATGAAGAAAGAGAACACGTTTCCAGTACTTCCCGGCAAGTGATTATTTTGGATTTTTCTTCATACAATATTAGGCCTGGGAGCCATCCCCATCATGCACAAGGTTCCTATCACAAGCAGGTGTGGGAAGTCAAAAAATGATTGATTCTTATAAAACAAAACAAAATTAGAAATTTCATTATATACATTCATACACTGGTAGAACACTTCTCGTGTAAACGACAGAAGACCTACAACTAATCCCGTTTGTTATGTGGGATTTTCTCGTACTAGTTTTTGCTAGACTATGCAGAAGGTGTTTCAACTAATGATACAGACATGCACAAACAACAACTCGAGTTGATATATTTAACAGACCTCGGTCAAACAACTTGAGTTGATATATATAACAGACCTCGGTAAATCTTGTAGGATGATAAAAAACAAGAATATGATTCGGTCAAACAACTCGAGTTGATATATAAATCAGACCTCGGTAAATCTTGTAGGATGATCCAAAAACAAGAATATGATTAGTCAATACGTTTCAATTCGACCAATCATGTTCATGTAAGAATCATGAACAATTTGATGGAAACCAAATTTATTGAAATTGGAAAAGAAAAAGGTCTTTACAGGAATTGTAATGGTTAGGAAAGTATTCCACGTTCTACATTCAACCAAGTCATTGGGACATGGAATGTGCAGTATTGTGACTGCAAAGGTGACAATGGCTGCTCGTCTAACGTAATTGCAGTTGATGTGAAACTTGGCCTTCCGTTCAGACGACTGTGAAGTAACGTATTGTGCATGACCTTATCAATGACTAGGACTAATAGTGACAACTATTAATAAAAATTGGCCAATTTTGTCCATGAATGATTGCAATCTCTTGCCTTGCTTTATGGGAATCATCCTGCAACTAGAATGCAAGAATGGTGAATCTTGTGTCCCATCTTTTATGATGTTATATTTGATTTCGGCTTTGTGTTTTGTTTTACTACAAGCCAACCAATCTTTGCACCGTCACAAGGATAGCCTTGGATATGAAAACACCCGCAATGATGTACCCTAAAATTAACCCCTGTTTTTTTTTGTTTAATGTCATTTTTGTGCAAATTCCATTAACCCCTAAACGATCATGCTCATCCCTAAAATTTTATTACTTTCTCGTGGTGCATTTGATATTCCAACCAGAGATTTTTCCTGCAATTTTTCATTTTTCAAATAGGTGGCACCAATGAAACAAACATCGTAGCACTTTCACTTTCATCTACATTTTAGATGAAATTTTCATGACTGAATGAAAATATGCTCAAATGGATGAAAATATATCAACGTGGATGAATGTATTTGGACTATAGAGCCGAGGAATGAGTTTTGGGTCCAAGTTTAGCCAGACAGTTCTTTCAAAAAAATAAAATTAGCTGATTCTGATTCTGACATCATGATGTGAAGAATTGGATCAATGGATCATTCCTAAATGCCATTGCTGTTCAAGGCGAGGTGTTGGCAGCTGATTCATTCCCTGTTAGTAGTTGCGGCTATCAAACCCCTGTTTGCCACAGCCCCCGCGGGCCTCCGTTCCTTGTCCCTGCCACAGGAAAATTTTGAGAATTTCTGTTGAGCATGAATACATGGATGATGCTGATAAGTTACCACAAAACTACGGTAAGCTTACTTTCCCATGAAAAAGTGGAGATGGTGCTCTGCAATGGATTTTCTACCACAGAGGATTCTTTCCCAATCCTGTTATATCAGTACAATAGCCCCCTCAAATGATACGTAACCTAGGGCCGCTTCACGCTATGCCCGTCCAAGGCAAAAGGTCGTGGGATTGAGAGTACAAATTTTGTTGAGAGTTCAAAGAAATCTACTGAAAATATGCAATAAAATATAATTTTCATTCTTTATAAAAAGAAATTGACGGCCTCTTGACCATAGCTTGGGTTTTCATTCCCATCCGACCCAAATTTCCTTTTGAGAGGCCGTCGCCTCGATCAAAAAGTATTGCCACGTAGGCATTTTGGAGAGCGACGGCCGTTGGACTTTGGCCTCTAATGCGAAGGGTCGAGAGGCTGAACCCATGGTTTCTTGCAATTTGATTGGTGGAAATTGACGGCCTCTTAACCTTCGGCCATAATGTGAAGCGGCCCTTAGGGCCTCTTTGTACTAGGGGTGAGAAGCCGTGAGGAGAGAAATTTTAGCCAATGAGAAATTGGGATTCTCTGTTTCTAGGCCTCCCATTGGTTGAAATATCTCTTCTTCACTGCTTCTTGCTTCTAGCGTAAAGAGCCTTTAGGGACGTTGTACATGACCAATGCTTTTCCTTGAAAGTGGTGATGTAAAAAATTTGGGAAAGAGTATTTGTCAAAATCTTAAGCTTCTAATCATATTTTTGTTAACCGAATATTAGTTGATATTCCCTTAGGCTAAGAGTAGGCTAGTCTATACCCGGCAGGAATAGACCCGGCAGGCGACACGTGGCAGTACAGGCTGGTACAGACTGGTCGACCCGACTTTTCCGGTCGACCAGTCTGACACACTGTCAGACCAGTCTCCTATATGTACCTTCACTCTCTTCGGGAGAGTTGTTGCTATACCATTTGTACATCTTTTTGGCAGCCTCAGTTGTACTTCATTCTTGTCTTAAACTCTTCTTGTGCGCACTAGTATGTTAGACTACTGCTGTTAGACTACTGCTGTTTCCTGCTCTTGAATCATTCCTTGTGGTTGTATCTTGGGTAGTTGCAGTAGTCTGTGGGTATGCAGGAGTCGACTTACTAGCATATTGGTGCTTTTCCTTAGGCGACAGTTCATTCTTCATAGTAGAAACCTCTTACTACTCATCTCAATCTCTAGAAACTAGTCTAGAGTGGAATAGTCTTGGGCGGAGTAGCTTCATTCGTTTAAGGTCGGTTCCTAGAAAACCCCCTTAACAATTTTGATAGAATTTTTTCATATTTTGGTAGTTTTCTTCACGTGATCTGGCTATCTTCACAAACACTATAGAGAAAATTTGGCAAAAAAATTCAAAATTTTCTCATTTTTTCCTTAACAAAAGAGAAAATGCCATGTTTTGTAGAGAAAGTTGGCGAAATATAGCCAAAAAGAAAAGAAAAATTGTTGTACAGTGGGGTACCAATCAAAATGTCGTTTTCGAATTCGCAGTGAGAAAAATTTCAGTACTGCCAACTTTGAAAGCATCCTGAGAGCTCAAAAATTGGTATTTTACCACGAAAGTTTTACCAAAGAATTATCTTTAAGTTATTTATATGTGGGCCAAATTTCAAGGCCAAAAGATTCACCGTAAAAAAGTTATTCAAAATCTACCAACAGTGGTAAATTTCCACAGTTGCCAACTTTAACCCCTAAGTGACGGATCAACCATTTTATGGTCGCTGCCCTTTTTTTACGGGCTGCCCGAGATGGAAAAAACCTTTTTTTAGAAAATAAAAAATATTTTCCAATAGGAAATCAAGTCTACTTTCCAACCCAATTTGAATCATGTCGATCCGAGTTAAACTCCACCGGGGAGAAATTTTCAAAGACAAACACCCTCTACATTGGCTAGTGTTAGAAAATTTACTATTTGGGGAAAGTAATGATGTTCTCTCCATTGAAAAATGTGCAATTTTGAGTTTTACAATAGAATGTCTAGTTTTAACCAATCATATCAAATTTCAAATTCTAAAAATAAATTTTGTAATTTTGATAAATATTTGAAGCTAAAGGCTTCTATATTCATTATGAGAGAATAAAAAGCTATTTTTTGAAATTTGACCGTATGAATAATTACTAAACATCATGCTCCTCAATTTCTCTTTTGGACCAAACTTCATCAAAGTTGAAGAAGTAATTTTTTATAACACATTTATGTTTTGCCCTTACCCCCTCCGTCATTTAGGGGTTAACAGCCTCCCAAAGATTGATTTTTTTTTTTTTTCCATAAAATTCTTTGAAAAAAGACCTATCTATGTTAATTACATATGATAAAAAAAATTTAAGGCCAAAAGATTAATACAAAAAAAGATATTATCAATCTACCAACATGTGTAGTAGTGGGAAACAATGGGGGAAACTACACACATTGGTAGATTGTAATTTTATTTTTTTTGTATACATTTTTTGACCTTGAAATTTGGCATGAATGTTGTTATCATAAAGAGCATGTTGTGCCAAAAATTTCATGGTAAATAGACAATTTCTCAACCGTTGAGAGGGTGTCAAAGTTGGTGGCAAAGTTTCCCCCATTGTTTCCCACAACTACACATGTTGGTAAATTGTTAATATCTTTCTTTGTATTAATCCATTGGCCTTGAAAATTTTATCTTATGTTATTAACATAAAGAGGTCTTTGCTACAAGAATCTCATGGCAGAAAAAAAAAATCAATCTTTGGGAGGCTGTTAAAGTTGGCAGCTGTGGAAATTTACCAATGTTGGTAGATTTTGAATAACTTTTGTTTGGTCAATCTTTTGGCCTTGAAATTTGGCATACATATAATTAACTTAAAGATGATTCTTTGGTAAAACTTTCGTGATAAAATACCAATTTTTGAGCTCTCGAAAGGTTTTCAAAGTTGGCATTATTGAAATTTTTCTCACTGCGAATTCGAAAACGACATTTTGATTGGTACCCCACTGTACATGATGGGCTAAGGCTAGTTTTGAGTGTGAATCCTTTGTATGTAATTGGTCTAATGCACAAAATCAACCCCAAGGCCACTGCGTGATTAAAAAAGTAATTAGTTGCATTAGACTAAAGAACGACAAACTGGACTTTTAAATATAAAGCAGCCGTAAGTAGAATTATTGATTCCAACACTTAAAATCTTAAACTTAGAAGCAACGTTTTTTTACTTATCATAATAGAGTAATGCTATGGAGCACTCTTTTGAAAACTGGATTGAAAGAGAATCTTCACTTAGGTCCACTTTTATAAGTGATGAAGGAATACCACTTGTATTCGGTGAATTTTAGAACTAACCGTGTCATTGCTACGTAAACTTAATTTCCAATTGTAATTAATTGTGGTCCCATTGCAAAAGGGTGTTGGCTATCATTGCTCTATCATGCTAAGAGCATCCACACCTATGAATGCTAAAATTATTCATTTACATTTGAAGAGCCTTTAAACTTACATCCCCCACCTTCAATGCTCCTCAAGCACCAAAAGTGCACATCAAATAGTTATGGACCAATCACAAGTAGAGTGTTGGGTATAGTCAACTAAATTTAGATTTGAAGAACTATTTCTTAGTTCCTAAACGTATCCACATTTTTAATAGAAATAGATGTTAGCCTTAAAAATAAATATTAGCATGGCTTGGATGTATATGAAGTGTACATGAGAGGTCCATTGCAATTTGCAAACATAATATCCATGCAATAAATTTGACATTCTTGCATTTGAAGGCCTCTCAAATATTATCAACATCGCAACATCACAAGAGATTTATTTTAATTGGTAGAGAACGTAATAGGTTTGCAAAGGTAACTTGGATGAAAGTCATTCGAGATTATATGAAAAATTTACAAGGCTTTGAATCTGTTTATGATTTAGTTTCTGAACGCGAGAATGTTTAGGAGCTAATACGTCAGGATTGAGGATCAAGAGGCATTTTTTAAGGGCCTTCAACATTTCTCATCTAGTTATTGCATGTGTCAGACTATGAAAGGCATGGGTCTCTAAGGGCCACTTCACACTATGGCCAAAGGTTGAAAAGCAGTGGATTCCCACCAATCGGATTGCAAGAAACCAAGAATTCGGCCTCTCGACCCTTCACACTAGAGGCCAAAGTTTAAACTTAAAGCCGTCGTCGTCCAAAATGCCTACATGGCAAAACTTTTTGACCAAGGCAACAACCTCTCAAAAGGAAGTTTAGGTTGGACGGGAATGGAAACCCAAAATGTAGTCGAGAGGCCGTCGATTTCTTTTCATAAAAAATGAAAACTATATTTTATTGCCTATTTTCAACACATTTCTTTGGACTCTCAACAAAGTTTGGTCACACTAATCTCACGGCCTCTCGACTTGGACGGTCATAGTGTGAAGTAGCCCTAAGGGCCTCTTTACACTAGAAGCGAGAAGCCATTAAGGGAGAAATTCCAGCTAATGAGAAATTGGTTTTCTCGGTTTCTAGGTCTCCCACTGGCTCTCCTCACGGCTTCTTGCCTCTAGTGTAAAGAGGCCCTAAGTTATGGTATCTACACGGTAGAACCTGTACAGTAGTACACGGTATCTGGATTCTCAAATTTTAAATTAAAAACATATTCAAAAACGATCATGATCACATGAAATGAAGATTCAAAAGCTAGAGCGTAGAAGCACCTCTCCTTCTTAAGAAAGATAAGTTACAGCGACTCAAATTTCGAATAAAAGGATATCCAAAACACAAAAATAAAAGATACCGTCATTCACAGTCATCGTGCGGTGACTCACCCCACGCGCCGCCGCATTGGATGCTTTGTTTCGTTTCCCCGCGGCCACGGTCACCCCCTACCGCCGCGCTGGCCCCGCGGTCTCCCCCCACCGCCGCGCTTCGTCGTTTCTCCACCACAGCTGCTGCAGGCTCCTCCAGCCAGTCTGAGTTTTTGTTGCTGCAGCAGCAAGCGCGTTCATCCCGCACTTTCCCCCAAACGGGAAACTAAATGACTTCCATGTCAACCCCCGCTGCATTCATAGCACGTGCTGTCAGTTCTGGTTCACCTTCTCCCAATTTGGCGGGCGTTGGAAAGAATCTCCACGCTTAATCTGTGCCGGTCTTGGCACAGTCTTTGAAGGTCTTGAATCATGCAAGTCCTTCGGTTGTTGGCGCGTCGAGAGAGAGAGAGAGAGAGAGAGAGAGAGAGAGAGAGAGAGAGAGAGAGAGAGAGAGAGAGAGACAGGGTTTTCGGTTGTAGTGATGTGACAGATCTCATTTCCGAACCTGCTTTTCTTCGTTCTTTTTGCTACATTATTATTATCATTTTCTGAGTGGCGTGCAATCAATTGGCATATTCAACGTGATCTAATTCAACGTGATTTAATAATTTCGGTCCTCGTTTGTGGATGCAGTGCGAGTGTTCATGCTTGCAGTAGACCTCTTCAACCTCGTTGCGAAAGAAAGAGCGCCGCTAATGGTTGTGAGTTTAGGTAAATTCTTGTGCAAGTAGTTGTGCGGGGCTGGAGGGATCACGGTGTGACTTCTTACATTGGAGATCATAGGCTTTTAATCTAATTGAGCAGCGTCGGTCAATAATTTCGGTCCTCGTTTGTGGATGCAGTGCGAGTTCATGCTTGCAGTCGTTGCGAAAGAAAGAGCGTTGTGAGTTGAGGTAAATTCTTGTGCAACTAATTGTGCGGGGCTGGAGGGATCACGATGTCACTTCTTACATTGGAGATCATAGGTTTTTTAAGTATGAGCTCGTGGTGGTGGTTTGAAAAACAAACTTTTACGTTCCACTGCTTTGACGAGCGCTGTGTAGATTTGGAACAAGTTAGGGCTAGATGAGAGATCATATACGTGGTTTAGAATCGAGCGAATGGTAGATCTTGAGCAAATTGTAGGGGTTTGAAGGGATTGAGTGTGAGTCAAGAAGGAGTTGCAGCGTAGGGTTTAGATCTTTGGGAAGAAATCAGGTGCTAGAAGAATAGGCTACGTAGTGTGGCAATGCTGGTTTGTTCCTGAAGGTCTTTTGATTTGATGAGGAATTTGTTTGGAAAGCAAATGAAGAAATTTCATTGCCAGTTACTGTTGACCAGAGTAAGGATTTTATACGTTGAGTGTGAGGAATCGGTTACTTTTCATGTAGTTGCGGAGGAGGAGCTAGTCCGGCACGAGTGTTAATTTTTAAAGTTTAATTTAAGTTACCGGTATATTACTCTATAACACAGTGAGTCGGGAGAAATTCGAGTGATATTTTAGGTTTGACGTGGCAGTAGAGTGAAACTAGAAAAGTTGAGTCCGGACGTTGGGATTACAGTTGTGTTTCGCTTAAATTTATTAATCGAATAGTGTTTTCGAGTATTACTCGGATCACGAGCCAATTGTTTATTTCTTTTTAAAGACGTTACCGTACCAATTCAGGGGATCTCAAGCTGTCGGAATTGATATATATTATAAAAAGGAGTAAAGGAAGGCGCTTTTGAAACTGCTTCTGTGCTTTGCGGACTCTGATCCTGGCATGTTTTTTTCGTGTGGAAAACGTTATTGCATTGCTTGAGGATACTGAATTACTGGAGGATACTGAATTACTGATCATTGGGTGTTGTTGCAACAGGAGTGTGACAGAGGCGACCAAATAAAAATACCTGGGATTTCGTTGAACAAGTGCAATTGTTGAGAAAACTGAGCTTGATTGTGCAAGCTCAATCAAGATGGTGCATTTTGGGCATTACATGTTGGCCAATCAAATACCCGGTTGGGAAGAGTACGTTTTTCATCCTCAAATTGTCTCTCATTTTTTTTTAGCAGTTTTGAGGAGGTCATATATGGACTTACTTTTTTTTTTTTTTTTTGGACCAACTCATGCAATTGATTCTGGTGATGTAAAATCTGGTCACAGTTTGATCAATGAAATTGGTCAGTTTAAAATCATGAGTCACAACAATTGTTCTTGAGTCTGTGGAAGTGGTATTTGGTGCAGATACTATATCGGGTACAAGTCACTAAAGAAGAGGATTAAGCACTACTCTGGTCGTGCTCACCACTCAAGTGTCACAGATGAGGAGCGTCATGAGATTGTGAAATCTTTTTCGGAGCTTTTGGACTCTCAGGTTTGACATTGAAGCTTTCTTTTGATCAATAAGTCAATGTTCACATTTAGTGGGAGAGATTGAGGTTTTTAGCAATCGCTGGATCAAAGTGGCAAAAAAGAAAAGGCAGTTTTTGGGTTTTGAGACGCGTTGCAGTTAATTTATGGACCAACATTTATTGTGTCGACCCCAAGGGAAGAGATTAAGCAATGATTTTGATATGTAGAAAGTTCTAGTGCTCAATGAAAATTAGACGTGTTACAAAGCAATCGTCGAGGCTCATCATTTCCAAAAAAAATTTCCTTCATGTTTAGTAGAATTGTGACATGTGATTATAGGAATAGTGGTATTCTAATGTTAAGATTTGCAAAAGAATGTTGTATCAAGTATTGTGCGGAAATATTTAAAACTTGCTTACTCGTTCGTTTTCAAGTCTCACATGGCAAGGAGGGCTCTTATATGTGGAGTGTTGATGAATTTTTTGTGAGGATGTATTTTAGACTATTAGATGGTTTTTTGCTTCTTTTTTTTTAACTGAAGGGATTTTGGAAAATTTGGGATGGTGTTGCAGATAGAGAAAATTGTATTGTTTCTAATTGAGAGACAAGGACTTCTAGCTGAGCGATTGCAAAGATTGCGCAAGCAAAGAGAGGTCGCTACACAAGTATACTATGAGGGTGATTCCGGAGATGAGCAGCCTTCATTTAGCCCGGCGATAGTGCCTTGGCATATGATGGATGATTATAGGTAACAATTTTTCTTCTTCAGAATTTATCTGTATCTTTCTCCGTCTACAATGTAGTCCAATTGGTAATGTTTGATCAATCAATCATGAAATGTGTTTGTTGCTGCAGGCAAATTGGTTACGATCTTCTACAATTGTTGCATTTTGTAGAGCTCAATGCAACAGGGATACGGAAAATACTGAAGAAGTTTGACAAACGGGTTGGTTTTCGCCTTGGTCATCAATACATAGCTTCAAGGGCCAACCATCCATATTCACAGCTTCAACAGGTGTTCCGCCAAGTGGTATGTCTTCCACGACTCTACTCCTTACTTTTTCTTTTGTTTATTGACGTTTACAGGCTTTTATTGTTGTTCCTAACTGGCATCAAACCTAATTCTGTGTTTGTTTGTGGCTTGCAGGGATTAGGAGCAATGGTGGCAACCATATCTCGCAACCTTGCTGAGCTCAGACGTGAAGGCTTGGACACAGTATCCACAAGTAGTACCATTTCCCTCTTCCGAAATTCTTCCCTTCCCAGGCGCATTGTTGAGCAGGAGCCTGTTATTCAGGTAATCTTGTCACTTTTTGTTCATTAATTAGTCACAGGTGGGCAATTTAACATTAACGGCAAATTTTTTGGTTCCTTCTTCATTAGATAAACATTTAACATGTACTGAATTTGGGATTGATCAGGTCAATATGAGGTTAAAAGATTTTTCTTACTGAAACCTACCACTTGCTAGCCATTACACATATCCATGCATTTGTTGTATTGATTTCAATGTTTGCAGTCAATTGTAGAGACCATGCATCGTTTGACTCGAGAAGTCAGTATTCAATCGTTCGTGGCCAATGAGCTTCTTCTACCAGCACCAAAAGAGGAGATTTCTGGAATGCTCCGGAAGCAGGAGGATTCCCATTTTATGTCTATACAACTGAACCTCTTGAATACTTTCCTCTACATGGTACTTGTCCTCACCTGACAACCATCATGTGTAATGCAGTTTGATTGTAGCAAAGTAGAGCGGTCAAATTTATAATTAGAGATACTGAAGTTCCATATATCTGAGCTACTAAAGAAGAAAACTATTGAGTAAGAAGGGCATGTTCACACCTGTCCCGATCAATACATTCTGAGTGATGAACATAATAGTGTAAAATGATGGACAGAATAGCTAAAAACAATGAAAAAAATAGTGGAAATTGACAGTCTGGTTACGGGTGCTTGCAGGTAAATTATTACATCGTGGTGCCATCTTCAGATGATTATGCCCAACTTCTACATGCTCCAGCCACTTTGTGTGGAGTTATCATAGGGTCCATGCCCTTGGCAGCTCTTGTATCTGCGCTTGTGTACAGCTGGTGGTCGAATTTTTCATACACGGCTCCTCTCATAGTCAGTACTCTAATCTTGATGGCTGGCAACTTGATGTATGCGTTGGCACTCTACTTCAACTCCATTTGGCTCCTCCTACTTGGCCGCTTTTTGTGCGGGTATGTAATATATATCTGGAGCCTTTTTTCCCTTCGCAGATCATGAAATTTCAACAATTCTCTGCATAGTTTAAGTATATCTCAACATATCAGAGTATGTCATGGGGAAAGAGTTTCGTAAAAAAGGTCTTTTAGATTCCATCGTCATACCTGAAGCAACTATTTTGAACCTTTGTTAAATATCTTAATTAATGTCTATCTTATAAGTTAATGGTTGATATCTGAATTTATGGTTTTCAGGTTGGGTGGCGCAAGAGCTATCAACCGAAGATACATCTCCGATCATGTTCCAGTAAAACAGCTGACAAGCGCCTCTGCAGCCTTTGTGAGCGCCAGTGCTCTGGGAATGGCAGTTGGACCAGCTCTTGCTGGTAGTCTCAGTAAACTCAATTTCAAGGTACTTAAAAAATAATTCTAAAATGATTACATGCCTTCATCATTGACATCTAGCTTAACTTTGTCTCAAAGCCAATTTCCAACACTGAATTATTCTTATCTGTGCAGATTTATGGAGCGCCTGTGAATTTTGTGACTGCTCCAGGATGGGTGATGGGAGTTGCATGGGCTGTCTATTTACTTCTCATTATTTTCTTTTTCAAAGAACCGGAGAGGCCTACTCCATCTGGACATGTCTCAAGGCCCGCTTCTGAAAAGAATCTAGCTGGAATGGATGACACCACGTCCAATTTGAATCAACCTTTGTTGTCCACATTGTCAGGAAACCTCTCAAATAATCTAACTCTTGCCTTGCCCAAATACCAAGCTTCGGATGAAGAAGAAGGCGAGGTGGATGATTCAGATTACGGCGATGATAGGGCGGTTGAGACGTTTGGTGAACTCGTGAAGGAGCTCACTATGCCCATCAAAATATTGTTGTGGATCTACTTCATGCTCAAGTTTGCTTCTGAGCTTCTCATTTCTGAATCTAGCATATTGACCACCTATTACTTCGATTGGACAACTTATCAGGTAAAGTTCCTGTAACATTTGAGCATTTTGAAATGTTTTACTTCGATCAGTGGTCTCATTTTGGTCTCATTTCGGTGACTGAGCTGGTTTGTATCACAATATTAGTCTCAATTCCTTGTCAAGTTGATACTTTCTGGCTCTGTTGTAGTTCATGGCATTCAGTTTTTGTTCATGCACAGGTTTTGACGGGGTTACTATGCGATTGCAGGTTTCTATCTTTTTGTCGCTTCTTGGTTTGACTGTGCTGCCTATTAGTGCCGTCGTTGGAAACTGCATCAGTAACATCTACGAAGACAGGTTGGTTTTAATCCTAGAACTTGATTCATAAGGGCCTCTCAACATATGAAAGGTCTAGAGGTAAATGAAAGTATGGTCTGAAAGACTAACATCAGTAGAATCCTTGTATGCGACATTCTTTAGTTGGTGTCCTCTTTACATTACAGAGCTTATTTGGAGAGTATAATAACGGTCAAATGATTTTAGACCAAGTTTGATGGAATGGTCAGATGCGTGTCTAAACTTGGGGGGCTCATGGTTGGCAGGTTGGTGGTTTTGTGGACACAAATTACCACTGGAGTTGGCGTTCTTGCAATCCTGTACTACGGTCCCTTGTTGCATTACAGTACATACCAATATGTGACAGCAGCAATTATCATCTTTGTCTCTACAAACGTTCTTGAAGGTATCAAGACTTCCTCATGCTTGTGGTATCGACTCTTTTTCTATGTAAACGCAGAATATGATGCTTTATTTGTCATAGCATGTTTTTCATCGACCTAGAGTACCCGCTTCCATATCCATATGAGTTCAAATTATCTTTAAAGAACGCAACAAAATGTTCCCAATCAAAAGAAGGAATCATATTTTACATTTTTGAGTAATAGAATTACGTTTTTGAAAGTTACTATAATCAACTGTTAACTTCCAATGTGAACTTTCTACTTTTAGCCTGTGCACTGGGTTTAAATGTAGAACAGAAGATCGGTTATATTGTATTCTCTGCTGTGCGCTTTTCATTTCCGCTGGTTGGCTTTATCCCTTAAAGGACCAAGAAGCCCAAATTGGGCCTCATCTTTTGTGGACTTTCCTCTTTGTTTCTGGACCAACACATACAATGTTGTTAACTGATTCCGGTGATATAAATTTTTTATTCCATTTGAATTCTATTTTTTCAGTGCGATTATTTGAATTTGTCATTTTATGACGCAGGTGTGAACATGTCACTGTTGTCGAAGGCCATGTCACCACGGCTGTCGAGAGGAGTATTCAACTGTGGTCTTTTATCAACGGAAGCAGGGACACTTGCCCGGGCTTTGGCAGATGGAATGATCACCATTGCAGGAAGAGCTGGCGTGGAACACGTCATCAATTACACTATGGTTCCAACTTTCTTCATCGTGGTCTTTACAACTGCCTACACATGGATTGGCTACTACTCCCTGTATTGAGAGAGAGCGTTGCATCCCATTTTTTCCTGTTCTCTAATCATCACCTTCTCTCGGTCTTAATCCATCATTTTGAGCTTTTGCAAAAGTGATGGATTGGTGGGGGTTTGAGTATTGAAAGAGAGTAGTAGTTTCATGAAAGCTTAGTGAGCATTTTGTGAAATCTATTTGTTCTGTGGCTGTTGCTATTTAGTCAGCAACGTGTACTATTAGTGCAGCATAAAGCTGCTTCTAGTAACTTCCTTCTTGCTGAGAGTCTTGTGATCCAAGGTGGTCAGCTGATAACTTGAATCTTCAGATTCTCAATTTTGAATATGAGAATCTGATCCATATTGTGAATACTACAATTGACAAGTCTGGGAGTTGTTCTCAGCAGAGCTTGTGTAAATGATTCTTTTTCAAGAGGCTGAACTGGGATCTGGAATAAACAAAATGTAACATGGTTTCATTCTGCTATTTTCTCATGTTAAATTCAATGGTTTAATAGGGGTGTCAAACCCCCTTTTCGGAATAATCCACTGTGCTACCAATTCAGAGTGGGGATTATCAAAATGAGGTTTGAGACCCCCTTCTTACATCTATATACCTCTATGTTTCCCATCTTGAACTCTTCTTTTCTTTGATGTTGTGACTTTCTGGAATGTAAGAACGTCGTAAAAATGAGAAATCATACCCACTAACTACGGTAAATCACTCACTTTACTCCTTTGTTGCTTCACAATTAAACAATCACTTGATTATTGTTATCCTTATCTTGTGACCAACCCCAATGTTAGGGTTGAACACATAATTGTGATTATTCACAACCACCAATTGCAGCCTTCGTGAGATGATTGCTTAACCCTTTAGTGCCCAGCTGACCACATTATGGTCACTGCAACGTTCGAAATGCAAATAGCAGAGAATCCGCGAAGAATTCGAACTTCAGTTTTGAAGTTCAGATTATGCCACATACATTATACATCTTCTAGAAAAAGAAATTTTCAATTTGGAATTGTACAACTATCAAAATACCTATCAACAAAACGCAAAAATACTGCAAATACTTGAAAATACAGTAAATACTTACAAATACATCACATGTATTATGCAGTATTTCTTGTGTTTGGAAGTTTGTTATCTTGTTTTGTTTTTTTGTATTGTGTTCTCTTCTTCATCTTCCATTAGTGTGTGTAATCTGATCTTGACTAATGTACCTACTCCTGTCAATTTTCAACGTATAAAATTTTGCCTAAACCGTATATGGATAAGTCACTTTCACTTATAAAATTCACAATAATTATATGAGTCTATTCTTGATATGAAATATTGCAACGGAGAGGTGTTGGCATAGGGCATAGCTGAACTTCTTTACTTTCATATTTGAAAATTTAACCCAAATTTTATTTAACTTTGAAGTCACACACCCCCAAAAATCTCATTTTTGAGCGTGCATTATACAGTTCAGATACATACTATAATCTTCCGATCCCACCGTTTAATGATTCTCAAATTTTAATAAAATGTGTGCTCTTGAGTTGAGAATAGAATTGTACGGCTACTTTCTAATTTAATATATTCTATTTATAATAATCTCAATCACAGTGGAAAAACCCACTGAAATTCAGAGCTCCCAGCTACAGTATCCTGGGCACTAAAGGGTTAAGGGATTACTGCACAAATGAGGTTTGACAAACCCTAATTACAATCATCTCAAGAACACCATAGGTGGAGGGTGGCATCGGCAAGAAAACAAAATTCTAAAAATAAATGTCGGAATTTTAGGGAATTATTAGTACTTTTTGTCGATTTCCATATAAATTACTTCTTGAAATTGTCAAAATATTGAAAAATTACCATATTTCACATTTCTTTAAATTTTGTGAATAATCAAGCCTGAGTTCTAGAGAAGAAAAGAGTTGGTCTTGTCAAATTCATTCTCCGTTTATCAAATGATATGATATAAGTTCATGTGAATTCTTATTAGAGTAGATTTTGACGTACAATTGAGCATAGCTAATGATCTTATCTTGGAAATTGTTCAACTAAGAAAAGTTAAAAGGTCAAGTCATCCTCCATGTCCAAAAAGAATTTGCGATTTGAAGTTTTCATACATGAGATAAAAACAAATTTCAGCAAGGTTGTGAAGAATGTGCAATGAGTTGAATGATGAGTGAATGTGTTGTGATTAGAATTTTGGGGCTCAATTGTGCAAAATAAACTAACTTATTTTGAGTTTTGTGCAACTAAGAAAAGTTGCACAATCGAATGGGCTTTCACCTCCAAAAAATAACTTTGTGATTTGAAGTTTTTGTCCAATTTATGTACTCTTAAGTGGAAAAACAAAAGTGAGATGACAAGAGTGAGAAGTGTACGTATCCAACATGCATTGTTGGTGTACTACATTTGTATAAAGCACAAGTGACTTTTTCCATGCATAACTTGCATTTGTAAAATGTAATTCACTTCCATTTATCTTTCATGTATCACTTGGTTATGGCTAAATCAAAATTTTAAACAAATGGTATGGAATGACTTTAAACTACCTCAAGCGAGGAGGTGGGCTCCCCTTAAGAATGCTTATTAGCACCAAAAAAGGCGGAGATTCGATTCCGGTTGGATGCACATTGTGAGGGCTAATACTTCTCTACTTGATAGGAATCCTGAGCATGACGGGGATTGCTCTCAGGCTTCATGTTATGGTGGGAGCATTGCTCTTTGTAGGAAATTATTAGGAGCTTTGGGTTTATTTCAGATGTTGTAAGAAGAAAAATCCAAAAAATCACCTACAGGGGAGTATTGAAAACGTGCTCTCTTCGTTCACAGTAATCTGTTGTTATACAATGGAAATGAAGCATCCATTTGTTTCAAAATTAAAAATAAAAATAAAATAAAAATAAAAATATTTTTAATTATAAATTTATTTATTTATTTAATGTGGAATTGACTTTTTTCACTTTTATTCATTGTTTTCAGAAAATCATTTAATACTGTCAAAAATTGATGTTCAAGGCAATTGTCTCTTTGTCTCATCATCTAGTCTGAAGAGAGGATTGTAATCCATAACCTAATGTGCCCGTTTTACAACAAATATATCACAAGATGATAGGTTATTCATTCAGTCATGGATTAAAACTCATAAACCAAAGGTGTTCTTTTAAACCACTAGATTAACCATAAAACTGAAATTGGACATTTAGATTAACCTTTAACCCCTAATGCAGGCAGGAACCACAATGTGGTCTACGGCTTCTGTCTTCATTTATACAAGAATTTTTTTCATGCATTGTTGCCTCTGGAAAACTATGAAAATTTCACAACACACTCCCCTGTAAGTCTTGTATCTTTAGAAAAAAAATTGGTCTCATACGACATATTAGGGGACAATAGTTGCGCATTGTATTTTTTTGTCCTCTTTGTATAGTGCATGTATGAACATAACAACCTCTTTTAGGGATTAAACGTCAAAAAAGTCCCATGGTTTCTACCATAGAGCGATCGCGGTCAATCAGTGGAGACCCGTCACTCACTCAACAACATCGGAGATCTGTAGCTGTTGTGACCGGGGCATCCCTGAGACACTGATCCATGGTTTCTTCCATGGTCCCTGAGACAGTGCTGTGGGACGCCATCGTGGACCTTGCTCGGACGGCATGGCTGCGGGTACTAGGGTCAAAGCGACACCAACCTCTCGCTGCTCGCCGTCTTCGCAACGCCTTCATGCGGCAGTGGGCCTCGACAGATACTATTTGCACAGTCCAGGAGGACAGAATCACATGGGTTCACATCCCTCCTGCTAGGGGTATCTTTAGTTAAACTAGTTGTTAAGGTATGGTAGTTTTATCAGATAGCTAAAAATCCAAAAAATTTCGCCAGTCAGGTTCGCCTTACTTGGTTCTGCGGCGGTGTCTTTTGCTCTTTTTGCAATGGAATTTTCACCATTTGTCTCAAAATAAAAAAAATAAAAAAAAATAGTCCCATGGACTTTTAGAAAGGAATATTTGAGAAAGAAAGTAATTTTTCTCAATCAAACCAAGCAAGAATTGATGTGTTGAAAAACTACTGAAAAAGCGATCTAGATTCCAAATTTGCACCTCATTTAAGAGATTGTGGAATCATTGATAAACAATCAAAGTTGTCAAAATGAATAGGAATTGAGGTTGAGACAGTTGAGGTCGGTTTTAAAAAAGTGCCGCAATGCTGTAGTGCCACAACAATGCTGGCCAACAGAGCCTTTTTTCAATTATTTTTATTTTTATTAATTTTATGTGTTCTTCCTCCGAAGATTTAGATGCCTTCCAGGCTGCCCCGCTCAGGGCCTCTTGACGTTGAAGGGTTAAATGAGTGCACAATAGGTTGTCCCATAACTGCCGTCCCCAATGTCTCAATTGCAACCTTCTATTCAACAATCTCTACATCAGCAAGCAATATCTTAACAATAATGAAGAAAAACAAAAAGTAGATTTTAATAAATTCCTTAACTTCAATTGTCTCAGTGGCTCATCATCTAGTCTGAAGAGAGGATTGTAATCCATAATTCTACACCAACTTTATACACCTAAATGTCTCAGTTGTAAGCTAAAGTAAGTACACCTTTTCTATTCAACATCAGCAAGCAATATCTTAAAAACAATGAAGATTTGAACAATAACAGTTTCCCTAAACCCTAAACCCTAAAACCTTACTGGTCGGTATGATTCACTCTGCAAGCATGGTGACCAAGACTTTGCCAGTGGAATGGCCATCAATCTGTTTCTGCCACGCTTCCTCGGCTCTGGACAATGGAGTGGTGGAATCCACAACAGTCCGCAGCTTTCCCTCACTGACAAAGTTGCCCAGCAAGGCCAGGTCATTGCTGTTGGCTTTCATGAGGAAGGGGACTACTTTCTGCGAAGAAAATGTCAAAAAATGGAAACCTGCAGCAGCAGCAGTGAAGGTGAGGAATTTTAGCAAAATTAGAGTTATCCGAAAAGTCAGCTCAAAGAGGAAAGTTTCAGCAAACTCGTGTTGAATTCTCTTGAACTCATATTGAAATATAAGTTAACCGAAAAGTCAGCTCGAAGAGGAAAGTTTCAGCAAACTCGTGTTGAATTCCTCTTGAACTCATATTGAAATATAAACAGACCAAAAACTAGTTCATGATGAGTTAGGAGACGATCTAAAGCAAGCTATTGTCGTTATTCTCCACACC
Source organism: Pohlia nutans (assembly GCA_022496805.1). Taxonomy (NCBI): domain Eukaryota; kingdom Viridiplantae; phylum Streptophyta; class Bryopsida; order Bryales; family Mniaceae; genus Pohlia; species Pohlia nutans. Next base: position 11,311,017 of record CM040090.1, read on the forward strand.
TCGCAATGACTCCCACACCTTCTACCAAAGCTCCAAGCCCATGGCCCTCAAGGGGACAATCTATGATACGACACTATTCAACCCAAATATAGCTCAAAAAAGAGGTTAAAAGTAGAGCAAAAAGGGAGGTTAGATGGGCTTCTTTTTGGTTAACTCAATTGCCATAGATGTCAAGATTTGATAGCCAATATTCTAGATTCCTCAATACACCTCAATACAGTTGTAATATACATATATATGTAAAATAAAATTGGCTAATTTTCACCATATTGGGAGAAGCTAGACATCGAGATTAGGCAGTTTTGCAAAGATGCATTATAAAATGCAACTAAGGGGGATATTTTGAGCTTGTTGTATGAATAAAAGTTGTACATTGATAATGAATTTTAGATTCTATCCATATGGTTAGATCTGCGATTACTATCACCAACATTTTTCTTTTATTTTTTTTGTAATTTTATTACAAATAAGATATTGACAATCTGTGGATGAAATGTGTTGTGATGGGTTGAAATGTAATACTCCATGTGTAGTTACTTTTGGAGATTTTTTGGGTTGCTTAATTTTATGAGTTGACTTTTTCAAGAGCACTGATTTAGACTAAAATCTTCAAATTATGTTTTGGTGAAACACTGCAATATGAAATGAGGCATAAAAATTCACAAATCGTGCACCCCTTTCTAATCGGATCACACACACATGAAGCTAACTTCCCGTAAAAAAATTTAGTAAAAAAACCACACTGCAAATAGTGCATAACGAATGAGAAAACAAAGTTTGCTTTTGTACATCATGCAAAAATATGTATGGTTGGGCCGCAAAGTAGTGGCTAATTCCCTCAAAAATGAGTAAAAATTAACATCAATTTATCTTCTTTTTTTTTGGTATCCAAGGCCTCTTTACACTAGAGGCGAGAAGCCGTGAGGAGAGAAATTTTAACCAATGAGAAATTGGTCTTCTCGGTTTCTAGGCCTCCTATTGGCTGAAAGTTCTCTCATCACGGCTTCTCACCTCTAGTGTAAAGAGGGCCTCAATTCGCATTGTAAGACAATCATTAAACACTAGTAGCAGACATGTCGTTTTTTCATTTCCGACTTTGTGAAAACAATGAATATTGGCTGAATATTATGTTAATATTTTTGTCTTCTTGTGACCAAAACCACTCACCAACCATGTGCCTGGCGTGGTTTCAATCCTTTTTTTCAATTATTATAGTAAGTGAAAAACGACACATTTCCTACTAGGGAAAATTTTCACTGACCTGCAGTGAGGAGAGCTTTGGGAGATGGAGTCAAGTCGATGATTTTGGCGGTGGCAGCCAGCTGCGGTTTGAAGGCGGTGAAAGGCTGGTAGTCGGCGCAATGAATGACCACGTCGTACTTCTTTCCAGAGGGGCTCTGCAAACTGGCTCCTGCAGGGGTTTTGTAATCCAACACCTCGTCTGCCCCGAGGCTCTTCACCAACTCCACATTGCGAGGTCCACATGTGGCTGTCACGTGTGCCCCTCCCAACTTGGCTATCTGCTCAAACAAATTAAGTGTCATGCAAATTATTGCAAGGATCACTAGTAGGAAATGTGTCGTTTTTCACTTACTATAAATGGAAAAAAGAATGAAACCGCGCCAAGCACATGGGCTGTGAGTGGTTTTGGTCACAAGAAGACAATTCTAAACATAATATTTAGCCACTATTCACTGTTTCCACAAAGTGGGGAATGAAAGATGATAGGTCTGCTACCAGTGGATAAATTTTGATGGTTCTGCCCAATTCAATTCATGACTATGGATCTTGTAATTGCACCTTTCTCAGAACCATGACTAATCAAACAGGTCTATTGTTTTTGTGTGTAAGCAAGCATACTTTGCATGATGAAGTATTTATTAACCCCTGAAGGACCAAGGATTCATGGTTTTAAAATGACAAGTTTAAACAATCATATTGTGAAAATTATAATTTGAATGGGACCAAATTTTGTATCATTGAAATTAGTGAGAAATATAACTTATGTTGAATAAAAAATGAAAAATAAATTAACAAAAAAGAATCTACATAAAACCTACTCAAAATTACTGAAAAAAACAGGAGCTTCTGGTCCTTTAGGGGTTAAAGGTAAAATGCAGACAGTGAAGAAAATTTTATTTTAGGAGTAGGGAAAAAAAAGAGAGAGGAGGGATTGTATAATGAATTGATGCAGCACCTGAACAACAAAGGTTCCCACACCACCGGAAGCAGCCGTGACGAGCACGTTCTTGTCGGTACTGCTCCCATCAAGTTGGATTCCTCCGTAATCACGCACACTTTGCAAAGCACTCTGGGCAGCAACGCCGAAGGACGCCCCATCCAAGGCGGACACATTTGCCGGTCTCTTTGCGGTGGTTTTGATGGGAGCTACCGCATACTCTGCGAATGCTCCTCCCAACTGAAGAAAATAATTTATTGTGCCATAATTCGACATTAGACGATCACAACTGCACAAGCTCTGTTTCTGAACCAACATGACCAGAGCCATACTAGCATTATCTGCAAAACCTGAACATTAGGAATTTAAGACCTCACTGATTTTTAACGATTTCCGTGTGATTTTGGGCATTACATTCACTCTTTTTGTTATCTTACACAATGCAGAATCCGTGCGGGATTAGTGTGAAATCTGTGCAAAAAAGTGTGTCAGAGTTTGGTGTCAAAGATCACTATTAGCACCTAGTTAGTACCAATAGTAGTCTTGAGCACCAAGCTCTATTACTATTGTTTTAATTCCAAAAAATCACTTTTTTTTATTTGATTAGGGTTTGTGGCTTGCATAGTACATACCGCAACGCCCGTCCAAGAAGATACTTTGTCTCCAATGGCAAAAGATGTCACTCCTGGGCCAAGACCAACAACTTCACCTGCAATGTCGGTGCCTGCCATTCACATGAATAGTTAACATTTTGTGCAAAATGAAGTTCACTCTAGACAATGATACATGACATGCTTGAAAGGAGCTGCAAAGCCCAACTGTTAATTCGATGAAGAATTTAGGTGGGGAATAGTTATAAAGTGGGGAATCCATTCCTAATTCTATTAGAAAGTCATTGATAGGTTACAAGTGAAGTAGATGTTAGTGACAAGTAGACATTTAGAATAAAACAATATACAACAAGAGCCTACCATCGTTTTACTCACACCTTAAAAAAATTCATAACTTATTCATACAAAACCCAAATAATAAGTATTTTAATGCATCGAAATCCTCTCAAAATCCCATAAACATTGAAAAGAGCTAAAAGTCGTGGCCACAACTCATTGATTCATGGAATGGCGAATTGTACGTAAATAAATTAAGTGCACCTGGTGTGTGGGGAAGCTTGGCCGGCGCAAAAACCCTCAATAAACCTTTTTGGATAGCTTTCCAGTCAATTGGATTGATACTGGCAGCCTCAACTTTAACCAATACCTGGTCCTTGGCTGGTCCTGGCACTGGTACTTCCACATGCTGCACAAAGTTTACGGAACATTTGGCACAACTTTTGTTAGGAAGAAATTTCTAGCAAACCCTAAAACTGCAGCAAACAAGGTGATTAAAAAAATACGCAAACACACAGAATGGGTTAGTGGCTTGGTGAATGGGGTATTTCAAATTTTAATAACTCCTACAAGTGTGAAAAAGAGAGCCTAGAAAAAGATAAGAGTCACACATTCTCGCAATCACCAACCAATTCCTGTATAGTGCACACTACTTCTGATGAGGTATCACACTCTCTACGTTCAGAGAAGAATTATCACTTGCTATAAGACCCACTAATGCTAAGTTGACTACCGACAGATGTGTCAAATGTTCTTTGGTTGAGAGGGATAGTGTTAGTATAACCATAATGTTGTGTAAGTTCAAGGTAATAAAACCCATTGATGACTCAAAAAGTACACTTAAATTGGATGTTCTTCATTTAAAGTGTAACTCAACAACATTGTGTAATACAACTAGGTGTTAGAAGGAGAGCAGCTCCACCGCAACCCTCCCAAAGTCCTTCACACTCAAGAACTAGATGAAAAGTGCCAAGGGCCCTTCCAAAATGCCTTTTGACTCTCAATCCTAGCGTGTCAAGAAATGGCCCTTCAAATCATTGTTTAGTTGACTATATCCCCACATTCTACTTGTGATTGGTCCATTGACTATTTGATGTGCACTTTTGATGTATGAGGGGCATGTGGGGGAGTGTAAGTGCAAGGGCTTTTCAAATGTAAATGAATAATTTCAGCCTGTAGAAGTGGGGATGCTCTTAAGCGTTAACATTGTCAAGACTCGTTTCTGTATAAATTAGCTATATTTTAGCTATTTATATAAGAAAACGATGGTTATCAGACATAGCCAACAACAATCCTTTAATGTAAGAAAAGGATGGTGCTAAGGGTAGACACCTACATTACCACTATTGTTGAAAAGAGAACATTAAGAGATAGTTGTGAGTAGCTATAGCTTTCTCAAAACTCCCATTCATTTCTCGAAGGTGGTTGTTTAGTGCATGTCAGATATGGCCATAACCTAACCAGGGTAAAGAGAAAAAGACTGCTAAGTTATAGAGCAGGAGCATCACAAGATAGATACAAAATCCTTCATCAATCTTAGCAGTCCCGGCGAAAGAAGGAAGGAAGCTTACCTACAGCACACACTGACGGTCCAGCTTCAAAGAACCGACATATATAATTTTACCCACCTTGAGATCTGAAGCTCCACCTCCGAACTTGGAGTACTGCACTGCACGCATCATCTGTGGAGTCGCCATCGCTACCTCGTCCAACAACTTGACCACCGTGCAAGAAAAAGAGAAACAATCACAAGGAGCTCAAGGAGCTTAAAAGTGCACGATTGATAAGAGAGGAACTACTTAAGTTCAGGCAAGAAATTTAATGCACGCAATTCTCCGTCGATCTTTCATATTTTTCTCGTCCAAGCAATGCCGGTGCGAGCACCGAGTGACCTGATCGCATGGAGCAGTGGGAAAGATCACGTGAAACTTGCCGCAGTACTAGTAAGTTAAGTACGAGAATTGAACCGACCTCATCCAATAATGAATGATCTTGTTGTTCTCCGTCACTGGAGCTTCGTCACAGCTGCTGCAACGCACACTGCCCATTCACACCAAGCCTCTGCCGCACTTGCGTTCGCGTTCCCGAAATGGAGGAAGGTAAAACCCAAAAACAAAAAAATATTGAAAGCCTTGTCTTTTCTTGCTGCAACTACTGTGCAACTACAATTCACTAAGGTTGGATAACCTATTACCACCAACTTAAGCAATCTGGCCTATTTTTGGCAGTGCTAGATTCCCAAAAAAAATATGACTGCATTCGAAATAGGTTTTGATGAGGATTGCAAAAATTTGCAACATCTAATTCGCATTTGTCAATTTTATACAAAATTCCAAAGTGGAACGTAACCTTTTACCCATACATCACATACCAATTTCCTAAGTTCACACTTTGTTGTTCCTAGATCCGCTCATGAGCTAACCCAAAACCACCAGCTATTTCTTCGCAATTCTTGGCATGCCATTGGTCTACTTGAATAGTGAAATTGGTGGTTTTGGGTCTCAATTGTGGTGGCTCCAAGAAAGTTGTACCTGTCATAAATGGGGGAGGTGGTGGTAATAGGTTATCCAACCCTACCGCAAGTTGGGCCATGCTCCTTTTTTGCGTTGCGTTCCTCCATGCGTTGCGTTGTCATGCGTTCGAGTAATTTCTCATTTCATATTTTATATTTCTTGTTTCCCAGCAGATTCCCTCAAAGTTACCTAACGCACGCATGGATGCTGAAGCTCTGCTATATGTGAATGGGCCTTCACTGCTTGTGTTGGGAAATGGGTCTGTGCATAACTTAACATTCAGTAACTTTCAGTTAGCCTTCATGCACTTTGCTCATTACCTTGAGCCTCCACCTGTCCATTGAGCTACTGAAGAAGTACTCTTGGGTGTGGAATATTCCACACCATCTACTGTGGAGCTAAGACAAAGATAGTTGAGTCAACCGAAAAGTAGCCCATCTAACCTCCGTTTTTGCTCTACTTTTAACCTCTTTCTTGAGCTACCGTATGTGAGGGTCAAATACGGATAGTATTGTGTCGAAATCTAATTTCCACATCATCTTTTGAGAGGTCCACGTCACCATAAACCAATCACAAGATGACATGTGGCACTTTTGGACAAAAAATAATTAATTAATGTCGAAACTGACCACGACATAGGGAATACTTGGGTTGAATAGTGTCGTGTCATAGATTGTCTCCTTGTGGGCCATGGGCTTGGAGCTTTGGTAGAAGGTGTGGGAGTCATTGCGAGGTGTGGAGAATACTGATAGTGGCTTGCTTTAAATTGTCTCTCAACTCATCATGAACTAATTTTTGGTCTATTTATATTTCAATATGAGTTCCAAAGGAATTCAACATGAGTTTGCTAAAACTTTTCTCTTTGAGCTGACTTTTCAGTTAACTCTAGTGCATGCTAGTGAATGATATGTAAAGTGGATGACGCAATGACCGACGTGTACCATAAACCAACCATTATATCTCCAACAGGTGTTCATTGAAAGCTTCTAATTCTATACCAATACTAGATTTGCGTGAAAAGCTTAAAGTGTTGGTTTATGTATGGGCCATCTAGATAGATAGATATGAACTCCGGTCCTCTTTCGAGGCCGGCGTGAATAAAGTGTCTGTTCATCTTGACAATGAGCCAATGCCCACCGGACAAAGGTCCATTGGTACAAGACTACTCACCTCTTTCAAGAATAGACACTTTAGTAACCAAAGATAAATACTAGTAACACTAGTAAAATCCGTTAAATTAGAACTTGCGCGGGTATAAATTGGTGTTTGTTTTGCTGGAGGTCGCCAAGTCATGGTTTTCTAGGTTGGTTGGAGAAGGGCGTTGATTGGGCCATCTACTATAAGTTCTATTTGTTAAGATAGTGCCATGAGGCGGAGTTTCCAGAGCATGTCGTCTTGGTTTCTAGAGCCCCTTGCTCCTCTTCCAGACAACTTTCATGGGTGAAGTTACTCGCTTACCCTTAACTGGACGATGTACAGATTTCATCCATGTTTTCTAATCCGTTATGCACTTTTTGCAGTGTGAATTTTTCACTAAAGATTTTATGGGAAGTTAGCTTCATACATATGAGAACCAATTAGAAAGGGGATGATTTATGGAATTTTTATGCCTCATTTCATGTTGCAGTAAATTTCTAAGATCTTAGTTCAAAAGTGTTCAAAAGTGCTCTTGAAAAAGTCAATTCGTGAAATTAAGCAACCCAAAAATCTCCCAAGAATTTCCAAAAATCACTACACTCAGAGTATTACATTTCAACCCATCACATAAATTTTCCATGTCTTATTTGTAAGGAATTGGAAAAGAATTTTGAATAGTAAGTTTCAACTTTTATACAAAATATTGATGATAGCAATCATAGATTCAACCGTATGGATAGAATCTAAAATTCATTATGTACATCTTTTATTTATGCATCAAGTTCCAAATATCCCTTTTAATTGCATTTTATAATGCATCTCCTGCAAAATTGTTTGATTTGAAGAAGGTTGGGATGTATTTAGGGGTTAAAAGACAAGTTTTGGGGACTTGGGGACCAAGTTTCACATTCCATGTAAGTAGTATAATGTGGAGGAGAAGTTATCATGAAGTAACTTATAGAGGATTTTTAAGACTAAGGAAAATTATTAGGACAGGCTTCCAGATGAGGATTGGATGAAAGCCACTAGAATACAAGAAATGAGGTCTCAAGAACCACCGGCTATATTGGCCACCTATTTCGGTACAAATGGAAAACCAATTTTTGGGTTTATCCATTTCAATGATGAATAGGCAAATTTTTGCTTTTCAGTCACCCCCCATCAAAACATTGAAGCATGGCCTTAGTGCTTTCGTTGACTCGCTCGACCTTTCTTGGATAAAAATGGAGATAGAGAGTGTAAATTATGCCGCCTATTTGAGTTAGCTCCTAAATGCCTACAACCTCTCTAGATTTGGTGAATTGCAAAATGCATCATAAAATGCAACTAAAAGAGATATTTTGAGCTTGATATATGAATATAAGGTGCACATTATCAATTTTAAATTCTATCCATATGGTTAGATGTGTGATTGCAATCACTAGTATTTTGTATAAAATTTGAAACGTGAGATTCAAAATTCTTTTGTAATTTGATTATAAATAAGATATTGAAAATTTGTACATAAAATTTGTTGTGATTGGTTGAAATATAGTACTCTTAGTGTAGTGATTTTTGGAGATTTTTGGTGCTAAATTTTATGAGTTGATTTTATCAAGAGCACTTTTACACCGAAATCTTTGAAAATTTGAATACATCACAACAACATGAAATGAGGCATAAAATTTTCACAAATCAACTCTTTTCTAATCGGATCACACATGCATGAAGCTAACTTCCCATAAAATATATAGTAAAAAATCCACATTGCAAAAATTATATATCTTTTAATATTTAAAAATATTTTTTATTAATAAATATTTTAACATATTAATTTCATGTTTTTAATAAATTTTAAGTTTAGAATTGCAGAGCTCACTGCAAAGCCAGAGTCTCATTGTATTTTTTAAATTTGTATTTGGAGTGACATTGTTCACTCCAGTCATTGTTCATAGAGGATTTGATGAATTCTCGTTGGTTGTTCACGTTATTCAAGGGGCTACTCTTGGCGGCAGCTCTCTTAATTTATTTATTTTATTATTTTGGGCTGCATCTTTAGGACCCTTTCAAGGCCCTCTTGACGTTTAACCCCTAAGTGACCGATCGACTGTTTTCTAGTCGCAGCTAGCCCAAAGAACCGTGACTGCCCATGATCAAGAAATGACATTATTTGACTTTTGATTATTTTGTCAAAATCAAGGGTAGAGATCATGGTCTAGTGTTGTTTGATGCATTTCATTTGCAATATTGAGGTTCACTAAGGAATTTTTCAAAGACAAACACCTCAACATTATCCTTATGTTATAAAACTTTATTTCGGGAAAGTAATGATGTTCTCTCATTTGAATTTTTTCTTTTCAAAATTTTAGATAGAATGTCTACTTTTAACCAGTTATACCAAATTTCATATTCTAAAAATAATATTGTAATTTGGTGAATAATAAATGGTGATTGCTTCTAAATTCATCAAAAGAGTGTCTAAAACATTTTTTGAAAGTTTGATGGTACAGATAATTACTAAACATCATGCTTCTCGATTTCTCTTTAGGACCAAACTTCATCAAAGTTGCAGAAGTAACATTTTATTACACATCTAAGTTTTTTCCTTATCCCCTTTGTCATTTAGAAGTTAAGGGTTAAAATGTATACTACAATAAAGTTTGCAAAATTTAAATATTTCTATCTAAATTAATCATTTATGCTTAGAAATGGTGGCATGTCTCTTGTCAAAAGTGCACCTAGAATATGGAAAGTGCTAGAAGGGGGTCAAATTTTAACTTTTTGAATTTTTAGCAACATACCATACTGACTACATAGCTACTATATATTTTTTTAAATCTTGAACATTTTCCTTGCTTATTTTAGTTGTTTTTGAGCAAAGCCTGTGCAGTCTTGAAATAAACCTAATGATGGCCAAAGAACAACTCAAATGTAAGGAGAAACAAGTTCGGTTATAGTGAATTTTTTTTTATCTAATTTGAGGTCGTGAGATGCACACTACTACACTAGTAGCTCAGTTGGACAAATTTTGAGTGCACATACTACACCCCCCCTTTGGTTGACCGTAGCTTGCAAAAGCCCTAAAATAAAAATTGACTCTATTTAGATTCATTAAATGTCTTGTTTGACACAAAAACGTTCCGCAAGACTTTTCATTCATTATCTATTTGGCCATGTATCAAAGCCCTGCTCTTAATCTACTTCATTGTACACAAAGAACGATTTTGAACAAAATTTGTGTTATTCAATACTTTAAAAATCGCTCCTCTTCATATTGGGCATACAATATGCACATCTATTTTGCGCATTGGAATTATTTTTGCAAAATAACAGAACACGAAAGTTGATGATTGCCAATCTACTTTAATTGAAAATATTTAATTCAAAAACTGCAAAACAAGTGGGCTGGCGTTTGCCTCGTTCCATGAAATTCACAATTCCAATTTACAATTGTAACTATCTCCCACATATACTTCTCATGTTTGGATAAATTAATGAAAAAAATGTTTAAAGCAAGATAATGTAGCTCTAAATTTAATGCCGCAAGGTGTAGGTTTAAAAATTGTGCTACTCAAAATTATTACCCAGATTGTCACCACAATAATACATGTGGAAGTAAAGTTTTGAGTTTAGTTCAAGATTTGAAGTCCCAAGAAACTCGTGGTTGTACTAATATAAAGAACTAGTAATTATGAATTTCACCATATTAAGTAGCCATACTATCATTTTCAATACAACACTTTCAATTTATACATAATAGATTGCAAATTTACATTGTCCAAATCAAGTCTAACTTAATTGCCAATTATTCCAACCATTAGCTAGTATGCATACTGTCTAATACCTAAAGACTTTTACTTAAATACTACCACTACATAATAAACTTGTGAAGCATCGCTCATCCAAATCCATCTCCTAAACTTTTTAAATTCCAAACCTAGGCTAGTAGACTATTTCAACTAAACTACATTAAGCTATTAAACACACAATCCCTTCATTACGCCATTTGTCAACTATTTAAATCAATCAAGATTGGTCTCGGGACGCACCCTAGTGTGAACCGTCGAAACGCTTCACGTTAGTGATAAACTCTTAATTTTAGAGTTTTGATTTGTTTAGCAATTTACATTTGTCTAACCGGGACATTTTAGCCGGTTAGACAAATTCCCGGATTTTGTTGCATTTAGTGTTCGGTTTTTATTGGCAATATTAGATTCCTTTTTATCTAGATAATTTTGTGTGTTTATTAGCTTCTAACAATTTGATTGATTGATTATGTGCAATTGGGCCGTTTGCCCTTTTATTTTACTCGATGATTTTTTACCTATTTCTATTGCTTGTCATTCTAATTCATTAGTTAGTCTAATTGATTAGTCTATTTTATTAGTTGATTGAGTTATTCTTTGTGGGGTGTTATTTTAGCCTTTTGTTTAGTCTTATTTTATTAATTTATTGTTGAGTTTATTCTTTAGCCTATTAGAGTGAGTTTAGTTTATGTTAGTAGATTAGTGTAGTGTGGGACTCCCGGTGAAGTGGGGGTTAGGTGGTAGTTAAGTGGTAGTTTAGGGTTTTGATGGAGTTGGATGAATATTTCTAGGTGGATGGATGTAGTTTTGGTGGGATTCAAAATCCCACCGTGCCGCTTCTGCGGCCGAGCCAGTTCATTGTGTCTGCACCGTTAGAGTTTGAGAGGGACGCTTCAGTTTTTTCAGATCTAGATCTAAGTTTTGCATTTTGGGTTTTTTGTAAGGAGAAAGTAGGTGGAAAGAACACCAAATAATAGCGTAGGCCTTGGAAGATTAGAAAGGAGGTTTTTGTGAGCGAGGAAGTTTTTGTAGAAAATTAGGAAGAATTATATTGTTGTTTTTGACTTGAAGAGAGTTGGAGGAAAACCATGAAAATTTAGTGTAGAAGGTTGGAAAAAAGAGTTACTTGTTTTTGGGAATTGGTGTGGCTCTTATTTGGGTTTTGGTATATGTGATTGGATTGACGTCTGAGGTGACAACCTCGAAGGTCACCTGCGGCGGAATTGGGAGCTACAGCGATTGGCCCGGAATTTACGGCGGGGAAGATCACGCCAAGACGACGAAACGAACAAGGCCGTGACGGTGGACAACCCATCGACAGACGGAAGGAGGGCGGCGAATCCAGCAGCCAAGACGATCAGGAAGAACAACAAGAGACGGCGACCACGACTGCGCTGCAGTCGAGAGCTTCAGCGCCGGAATTTCCGGCGGGCAGCGAGGTGACCGCGGCGAAGACCAAGAACAGGGCGGGTCGGAGCTGCTGTCGAAGCAGCTTGACGACGAAGATCACGATGGGAAGATTGCACCAATAGAAGACCAGCAGCAGCGGCGATCGAGAAACCACGACGGCCGACTACAGCAAGCTAAGACAGACAACCACGGTGAAGGTGAATTCACGACGAACCCAGGGCCGCGAATTACGGCGACCAACCACGGCGATCGAGTCCACGGCGATCGAGTCCACAACGAGACAGGGGATGAGACGACCAGCATGCGACGGTGAGCAGTCAGAAAACGAAAACGACGGCGATCAAACGAAGGCGACCAAGACCGACAGCAACAGAGGGCGGCGAATTGATCACAAAGGCAACGATCAGGAAGACAAGAAGAAGACCACGATCAGGAAGACAAGGCGACGGAAGCAACGGCGGCGATCAAGGGGCTGCGAAGGCAGAGACGACGAACACGGCGACGAGGGGCGTTGCAGGCTGCAGCGTCGAAGCTCGACGGTCACCTGTCCTCTCCCGTGTGATATTACGGAGGGGCCAGGGTGATATTATAGAGGGACGCATCCCTCATCCCTTTGTTCTCACAATTTTTGGATTCTTTTAGCCTAATTAGACTTGATAGTAATTAGAAGGCTAGTGTAAAAACCTTATTATAAAATTGGTAGTTTTAATTACCAAAAACCATTTGTGTGCATTCACTTGTTTCATCAATTGTGGTGAGTTAGTTGTGTTGTATTTTGCGAATGCTTTGAACTTGTTATTCCTTTTGGTGTTGGTTGTGGGTGAATTTGGTCCGGTAAAGGTTATAGTGCGGAAGCGCTGCCCGATTTTCACCGGGCCAATTCACTATTAGAAGTTTAGACAATTTAGGATTTTTAACACTAGGGCTTAGTCCAATTTTCCCCATTTTTTACCATTTTAATTAGAAGTCTCCACACAAACGCTTAGGTTAATAGGAGTCCATTGCTTGCGTCTATAATTCACCCACTTTCCGGCTGGACATATGGGCTTTTGACCGGCGACGGTCAAAACACTCATACCTTGTTAACACCCATTGTAGTATCCTCTCCCATCTAATCAATTGTGGTCTAGCACAATCACTTGTGGAATACGTTCGTGAGCTTAGAGCCAAGACATCTTTTGGAGGATCTGGAAGCTTTGGGATGAAGAAACCGGCACGGGGTGTCTAGGGGATTCAACCCTAAGCCGTGCGCCACCACAAGTAAGCGCAGAGGTGTCGTTTATGTTTACACTTAATAGGTTGGTTTTGCTGACGACAAGGTCGTTGGCCGCCAGCTTATGTTTTTTTTGATTGGTGGGGAGTAAGCTAAGGGGTTGGCTTTTCGAATGACTACGTCATTCGCCGCCGCCTCATAAATAAGTTGCCCCGTGTTTTTGTTTATAGGAAAGTATCATTTTTATTTATTTTTTGTCCGGTCCTCTTAGAAATAATCGTACTAGACAATCAATATTGATTAAAATCGATTTTGATTGGATCGGTTTTGATTAAAATAGTCAGAATTGTTTTGATTATTATTGTTGAAATTGGTTTGATTAATAGATTTAGAATCAATTTTCTTTAGTAGAGTTAGAATCAATTTTTATTAGTAGAAATACATTCGATATTGATTAGTAAAACTCCCTAGGGTTTTACTGCAATGATGGCTAAAAGAATATTTCTCGATGGTTACAACTCGATCGGGTTCTATTTACCGTGATCCTTCATTATTTAGATTCACATACGGTAGAGTTAGGCAATTACAAATAGAAATTGAACCCAAGGATTTGGAGGAAGAATCTTTAGATTTAGATTTCCCACCGGTTATCCCGCTTCCAATGGCGAATCCGGCGGATGCAATGATGGCACCAAGGAGGCTTCTCATTGTGATGCCCCCGGACCTAGCTCCTCGATCGATGCCCGTACACCTCCCCAAGTTTTCTGAGCTGGCTCACGAGGACTCATCCAACCACATAGAGCGATACATCGAGACCCTCGTGATTAATGTCATTCCCGACGAGACATATCGATTAGTGAGGTTTTCTACTACGCTAGAGGGACAAGGTTATGCGTGGTATCGTTCGCATGCCCCCGAGACTTTTGCCGATTGGCCTTCATTGCAAACGACATTCCTTAGGCAATTTAGGCCCGAGACCGGGCAACAAAATGCGCTAGTAGCATTCACGGGGATGCGCCAAGGTCCCACGGAGGAGATCTCGGAGTATATCCGCCGGTTTAATACGGTAGTTACCCGGTTCGTGGGAAACCATTTAACCGCGGAAACCATTCGGTACTATTTTATTCAAGGGTTCAACAAACAATCAACCATCCGGGATGTGTTGAACGCCGAACCCGCCACCGTAGAGGATGCCAAAACGGCGGCATATCACGTGGAAAGGATAGATACGGAAAATAACCGGATGTGGAACCGAACCGTGGCGCCGGTACCTTCTTTCATTCCCACTCATTATACACCACCGCATTCGGTAGAGATTGACACGGGGGAGTCATCTTGGACTCATGCTCCATATAACCCGGTTACGTTCATCCCGTTCCCCTAGATTCGAGGCCACCGACTCCTCAAATCCAATGGTACCCGCAACCAAAATCCACTAACGTGGGCCGGTTGTCGGAATTGGTGGAGTGGTTCAAATAGGCTAATGACGATCTTAAGGTGGATATGATGAGAATCATTAAATCTCTAGGGGATCAATTGACAATGGCGATCAATGCCAAAAGCACAAATGCGTCACCTCCTCCTAATGAGACTGAGAATTTTCCTACTAATATTTGGTGTAGAAATTGCAATGATTACGGTCATAGCGAGCAATTTTGCCAACATCCTAAGAATCACGGTCTGTATGTGCCTCCCCAAGTCCGGGCAAATTCATCTAACCCGTTGGGAGGTAATCAACCTCAACCAAGAGGGGTACCGTGTCCAACGTGCCACCAGATGCATCCTCTTGGTTCGGGAATTTGGTGGGTGGAGTCCGGAGTTGTGTGTGGTAGTTGCGGGGAAATCATCCTACCGACAAATGTTGGCGTCCGCAAAAGGGACCGGGGCCGGGGGGTTCAAATAATCTTAAACCGGCTCAAAATTTCTTTTATGATAAATCGGCCTAAGGTCCGCAACAAGGGTACCATGTGCATTCGTATCCATCGCCATGGTGCTCTCTACCCGCCGGTAGTTCTTCACCGCAACCACCGAGCCAAGGTTCGGGACCGAGTAACATTAGCTCCCATTATTACGTGGGAATGCATCCGGTCCCACCTAGTTCACCTCGGCGACCGGTTTATCCATCCCCGGGGACTTCCCAAGATGCCCGGTATGGAGTTATGCCGCCCAATAGTTTTCAAACCCTGGGAGTTATGCCACAAAACCCTCATCCTCCAAATCATCAAAGTATAAACATTATTATACATGAGGATGAGGAAACCGTCGTGGCTAGCTCTAGTTTAGGACCGGTAGAGCACAATCTGGCGGTCATGACACGGCAACAACGGGCAAATAATCCATCCCTGGAGTCTAACTCCGTGGAAGCTAGTGTCTCGGAAGAGGCACCGGATATCCCCGCCGTTAATGATTTTTTGAGGGACTAGTTAATCGGAAACCCTCTTGAGCCACCGATTGAGCAACCATCAATGGAGGATGCCCATTTTGATCCCCTTGATGATGAGGAAGGTGATCTTTACCGGTTTGTAGAAACTATGGGTTTGGAAAATCACGAGCATTTAGCACCCACGGCTCGGGGGTCACGGGTATTTAACTCAGGGGAGGATGATGATCTTTGAACGGATCTTTGTAGTCTCCGGGCTAATATTTCTATAGCCCAACTCATTCGTGTTGCACCCTCATTGAGGAAGGAATTCAAGAAAGGGGCTACAATTCCCCGGAGACCTCGTAATATAGTGATGAGTGCTAGGATTTACACGAGTCCATTGATCGATGACGGTACCCTCGAGATTGATGTGACTGTTTTAGACAAGGTCATTCCGGGTGCCCTAATTGATTGGGGTAGCGGGATTAACATTATGCCTCTCTCCACGATGGAGAAGTTGGGATTGAAGGTCACCGGGCCTTCCCCGTACGTGGTTAATGTGGCAGATCAAAGGCCAATTACCACTCTTGGCGAAATTGCCAATTGTAAAATGGGAGCCGGAGGGGAAATTTACACATTGACCTTTCATGTCTTGCGTTTAGTGTCAAACAAAGCCGCTTATCCCATTTTTTTGGGAAGAGATTGGTTGCGCCAATGCCTCAGAGCGTTGGTCAATCACGCAATCGCGGTTGACGTTTGGTCCGTTAGACAACCGGTCTTTGGTACCATTGGGTCCCGAATCTCCACAGCTTTAGAGGCATCACTAGAGGTGCCAATGGTCACGAAGGCCACCGGTAATGAACACGTTGATTTAGTATAACCCACGTTTGTGTCGCAAAAAAACCCCATTAATTTAGGCCCAATTAGAAATCTAGGACCGGGACTTTATGATTGGGAGAATGATGGTGAATTTACCGCTTCGCTTTGTGAACACCCCGAGGACATTAATACCCCTAGGGTACAAGCGATAAATATCATCACGACCGTGAGAGCCTTAGAAAACTCAGGCAGATCATACCACGGGATGACAACTTTAATAGATGATATCGAATACGAGGCGGTTTACGACTTCGAGGTCGATGGAACTCAAAGTCTCGGTTTAGAAGGGTTAATGGACGAGGAGGAAAATCTCCCACCTCCCCTTCATTTCCGGAAGACAGCCACTAATATAGAGGTGGAGTCCGATTTGCCTATTTATCCCGCGGTACCAAGTGATTGGTACCATGGTCCTACAAACCCAGTCACGGTCCCCATCAACGATTGCCAAGATGTGGACGTGTCATTAGAAAGTGAGGAGCCCCGACCCATTAAAATGGGGGCTCAATTGTCACCGGAGGAGGTAGAGAGGTACAAGTCTCGTCTTAGAGTTTCGGGACATTTTTGCGTGGTCTTATAAAGACCGCAAGGGCATTCCCGCGGAAATCGCCCAACAAATCATTCCTTTAGTCCCGGGGGCTTTACCGGTCAGGCAAAAAGAACGCCGGATGAACCCCGACTTCAACTGGTAGTCAAAGCCGAGTTGGAAAAGCTTTTAGAAGCCGGTTTCTTTAGACCGGTTGAGATCACGGATTGGGAGTCCACTATGGTTCTTGTGAAGAAAAAGAACGGAAAATTGAGGGTGTGCATAGATTACCGCCGATTGAACAAGGCTATCCAAAAGGATCATTTTGCTCTCCTGTTTATGAACCTGTCAGGTGCGAATGGATGGTTAGCTGTGTGAGCCGGCGCCGCGGGATGCGACGCCAAGTTTGGAGCTTAGCCGGAGTAGGCGGCGGGATGTGAGCTGCGGAGGACGCGTTACAAGTTGTGAGGAGCGATGGCGTGACCGACAACCGCTAGTCAGCGTATTTTTGGTCTTCTAGGTGTTTAGGAACATCGTTGACTTGTTGACTAGGGTTTGAGATATAGTGGCGGCGCGGTGTTGGGAGTCTCATCTTTCTCAAGTTGAGCCTCCCAACATGGGGTGATGGAACCTTGTGGCTCTTTCCCCCATTGCAACATGTAGACGTTCTTCAAGAACGGTGTTAGGCTTGACTTAGACTTCAAGTTTTAGAGTATTATGGTTGTTTTCATACCTCTTATTACTTGAGAAAGATGCCTCTATGCATTTAGTGCAAGCATAATTGATTAAATGCACTTTAGTTTGTGGAAAAACGGAGTTTTAGTGTGTGTTTTGGAAGTTCATTATGTGCTGGAATTGCAAATCTCTAGCTACGTTTGACACCATAGCCACTTCCGTTGGCATTTTTGGATGTACGGAAATGGGTATTTGTCCTATATGCCATTTGGGAAGATTCCATCACGGAACAAACTACTTTTCATCTACAAACGGAATTTATCATCCGTTGGTTTCCGCCTTCTCTCTCATATATCCATGGATCTCAGATCTAGAATAGTAGAGAGTTCTTCTACGTAGTTTTGCATGGAGCGTTACTGTTTTGTGTACGTGGGTTGAGGAGAGAGTTGTGAGTTCACGATTAGAGTACTGCATGAGGGAAACTTGGGTCTTTGCGGTTGGGCATGTGGGACTTTTTATCGGCATTGCCGGTGGGAACGTGGATGGTCGAGGAGGACAGTTGGGAGTTCGGGAGCACAAGAACACTACGGTACTCACTGTGTTGCTTTGAGCGGTTGCAATGCTACGGGTTAACGGTACGGAGCTTGATCATCGCAGTGAAGGCGAGGCGTTTGGTCATGAACGGGCGAGTGATTTGAGGACTGCGAACGGAGTTGTTGGATTGAGGTCATCGCATGCAACTAGTAACTGCAAGAACATGAGACTTGAGGTTCTCGACTTCCCAACCGATGTGAAACTGGAAGAATCCGGGTGTGAGACGTGAGGGTTGTGGTACCACTTCATCAAAGTAGTCAGATGTTCTTGTTTGTCCTTGATTCCATTGCACCCTACTGATCACACACACATGGTTACGGTGATTGTTGGGTGGCGGAAGCGCTGGCGAAATTTTGAATAAATTTTGAAACTTCATGAAGAGTGAAATTGGAAGTGGCAATGGGTTGCGAGAAGGGCGCGAGGTTGAAGTTGGGTGCGATAAACGTCCCGAGCACTGGGCAGAAATCGGCGGAGATCTGCGCAAGCAGAGCGAAGGAGAGCGCCGACACAGACAGGTCGAAAACGAGGTCCCACGACCGCTCGAGGTCCCCTAATCGGGGTCCCCAAACCTCAGTTGGCACCTCGATCAGGACGGGCCCTGGCTCAGTGACTGGACTGAGGAGACAAGGCAGCAGTTATTGGGTGAACTGCGACTACAGTAGTGACTGGATCCTTACTCAATGCGAACAAGGTCATGGGCTGACTTGACATGCCATTTATTTTCAGGTCCTGGGGCACTAATTGCGACTGACATGTGCTTGTGTGAGTGGGCCAACCTTTCTTGACTTGATCTGGTTGTCAATTAAGTTACCCACGGAGTGCTATAGTGTGAATGAGGCCATGAGTTGACATGACCCTTTAGATCAGGCCCTAAGCTCTTGTTAACAGGTCATGTCATCTTGATTAGACTCGTTGGTTGGGCTTGTAATCAAAGCAATGATTGTTTTGATGGGATGTTGATTGATTAAACCTAGTGACTAGATCTAATGACTAGATGGTATGTGGTGACATCACCAATGATTAGATTATTAGTGATGATTGTACCAGCCTACGTGGCACTAGAATGAGTATGATTGCCACGTAGGTTTGACACGTAGGATTGCCACGTAGGATTGCCACGTAGGATTGTCACGTGGGACCGCCACGAAGGACCGCCACGTAGGTTTGCCACGTGGGACCGCCACGGAGGACGGATGATGAGGATGATTTAGCTTAACCTAATTGTTTGGTGTGGGTGATGGTCCGTGAGGCATATAATTCGACACTCACGGTATTGACTTCAAGCTATATTATTGGGTGACTACAAACCACCTTTCTACTACTCTCACGATAATGTCTTCCTTGCACTACATGGCATGAGAGAATGGCGTGAGGAAATGGCATGAGGATATGCGCTACATGGCATGAGGCTATGACAAGAAATTGTGAGGCCACGAATTATGTCCACCAATTTGTTTCTTCCAACATCATGGGAGGAATTAGCCCTATGGATTATCACGGGGACCACATTATTGAATGACATCGCCGGGAATGTGCCTTGTGCTGGTAAGGGTCACTTAGAGACCGTGAGGGAATATTATGAAGAGCATAAGACAAGTGCCTTTGAGTTGAACCCCACATTGCTGCTTCATGTTACTTGTGAGTTTCGATGTGTGTTGGAAACGACACTGTATTACGTCGCAACAGAACAAAGGGACAAGACTTTCTGTCGTTGGCTGAAAGCAAAGAAGAAGAGTGGAATGCACCACGGTTTCGTCGCGCCATGATTGCACTTATTGAACATGGAGGGTCATGGATTAGAAGAGGTGACCTCTAGAATTCGATGGGTGAGAATTAGAGGGGAGATTTTAGAAGGCACTCAAGCAGCTTTTATTGGCCAAGAGGTAGAAGTCATTATCAATGCTATAGGGAGTGAAAGTCAATCAGTCACTTCTGTAGTTCCGCCACACGTGGAGGGTGGATTTGTTCTGAGTGCAGTAGCGGCGTCGCTGTTGGGTACACAACTATTTTCTGCACCGGGAACCAAAGTGCTGGGCCCGAGAGCCATTCAGTACTGGGGGTGTGGCAGTGGGTTTGTTTGTGTGCTGAAACTTAAAGAACAGCGGCAAGGATATATTTTACCCCGACTACAGCGTCGAGGGTTTGTGGCGTTTTCAAACTTTATCGTCGAAAGTGATGTTATTGTGGTGAAAAACCAAGGTACCCGATCTAGAGCTGAGTGGGTCCAGAAGACGGAGGTCAATTTTTTTCCGCTATTTTCACTTATTTTCACCGAGTATTGGTGTGAGTCCTATAGTTTCCACACTATTTGGCATAAAGAAGAAGGGGGATGGTTCGAGAGAGCAACCACGGTATGCAATTTTTATACATGACGCCGTATTGATTTTGAGATCGCCCCAACCATATACCAACCTTCTCAACCAGGTAAGGGAGACATGTGGCATCTGTACGCTCCGTAGGGTTTAGTTTATCACCCTGGAGGCGCCATCTAGGACGGGTTACTTAGGAGTGGTGTTCCGTTTGCTCAGGACACTAGTAAGTACCCACGTAGAACTAAAGTGAATAGAAGGCTAGTATCTACGATAGAAGTGGTAGATAGTCCAAGAGGGCATGTAGAACCGGCAGAAGTTGAAGAGGTAGAAGTAGTACAATCTGGGACATCAGAAGAGGTTGACGGATTAACTTCACCAACACTGTTGCAGCCACGACTGCAACACGATCGACACTTCTTTGGTTCAGTTTACGACTTGGACGATATGAAGGGTGTTTATGCCAGTGAGAGGGGCCTTCGCCGATTCTCTGGAGGAATCAATTCCATTGAATTGGAGGACTTCAAACGGGATTTTGGGGCTTGGTGTGAGTTCCAACAACTCCGTAATACTAACTTCAATCCTTATATGGTTTGGAAGACACTTTTTCAGCATTTGGAAGGCGCTCCGCTGAAAGACTATGGTGACTTTGAAGTGGAGCATGCTCGAGCAATTCATGAGTGGCGGGAATATTGGGCCCTTGAATATGTTGATGTGTTTGGCCAAGAGACTGCACCGATCAGAGGCAGAAGGCCACCGGTAAGATTACGGGACTTTGAAGAGGGCGGAGAGCCTTCAAATATCGTGAAGGAAGAGATTTGGGTGTTATGACCTGATTTCAACCCCACCATTGAGTTTTTCGAAGAATTGGCTAGAAATTACCAAGGACAACGAGCAGACAAAATGAAATCTTTACGCTCGTTTACAAGGGGCAGTAATGAGTCGTTGCGTGAGGCCTACGCCAGACTACGAAGGTTGATCTTTGCTACTCAAGGAGTAACGGAGCAACAAGTTGTCCAACATTGGTATAATATATTGGACAAAGAATTGAAAAACATTGTGAGGGGAGAAGCTTTAAAGCTGGGGGCCTCACCCACACTACGTTTTGTGTTTGAGACATTAGAATGAATTGAGATCAACTTGTTGGAAGAAAAGGCGGCGATGGGATTTTTAAACAAGGACCCCAAGCCAGTGGAGAAACCGAAACCTGGTAAGGGTAGTCTCCCGTCTTTTGCAGGTGACTATAATGCAAAGTGTTTTGGGTGTGGTGAGGTTGGGCATTTACGCAGAGACTGTCCCAACAAATCCAAGGTTGCAACGACGGGAGCTTATTGCTCAGGCTGTGGAGTGAAAGGACATAATCCAGAGAAATGTTGGACATTGCACCCCGAGCTCAAGCCCGCTGGAGAAAAATGGAAAGCAGCTGAGAAAAGCAGCCAAAGTCAGACATCAACCAAAGCTACTTCGGGAGGAGAGAAGAAATCTTGGAAGGCTAAGTTTGCGGACTTGGAGGCGAAGATGGCAGCTATGTCAACGACTATGGAAGGTGGGGGCGCATCTTCTAAAGACGCAAAGAAGTCTGCTGCGAGCTATTATGCTGAAGACCATGATCATATGTTATGTGGCATGGCAGTGACTAGAGAGGGACCTCGCCTCGAGGCATATGCTCAATTACGGAGCCACACACGTGATGCCGCCAATGCGCCACGTGGCACTAGTCCCACGCTAGATCCTCAGCGTGGTGAAGTGCATCGGCAAGTACGGTTACCAGAATCGTTTATTCTCGAGGAAGTGGTGCCCACATCATCTATGGTCTTACAAAAGGGAACACAATCAAATGGGTGCAAGAAATCTGCAAGAGTAAATGAGATATCAGCTAATATTCGAGAGGCTGCCACATTAGTGTGCAAGACGCCTTTATTCTCGGCAGATTTATTGAACCAAGTGGGATTTGATGTCTCCCAGGTGTTTCAGGTAGCGGCTAATATGTATGGGTCTAAAAGCCCTGAGACGGTTGGTGCCATGCATGCGGCATTGACAACCGACGTAATGCACAGTGAACAGAGCATTGAGGTCACGGAATTATTTTCCGCGGCAGCGCGGGTGAAGACTATGCCAGCAAGACCGGCTATTGAAAGATCTTCCATTACACCGGGTGTAGTGGTGGTGGACAACTCCAAAGGTCTTTTTCAATTAATAGGGCCGGGTGGGCAGATTTTTAGGCCACGAAGAGTGTTATTGGACTCGGGGGCCCAACCGTTGATGCTTGGTATATCAGCAGTAGAAGGGTTGGGGCTTACACAACACACATTGGAGGCATGCCCGTGGACTATAAGCACTTCTATGGGTGGTTCAGAGCAAGCAACTGGCATCACAAAGGCAAAGCTCACATTACAACTCCGACCGGATGATGTTATGGATGCTAGCTCTATGAAGGTGAAAGCAATCGTTACGGAGGCTAAGTCGTATGATGTCTTAGTGGGTGCGATGGTGCTATATCCGATGGGATTCACCTTAGACTTCTGGGAGGAGACAACCTTTTATAGGCCAGGATGGCAAGCAGGAAATGGGCGGAAGGCTCAGCTGCCAGCTCGGTTTGTCCGAGTTCTTACTGGAAATATGGCTGATACCTATTGCTTTTCAAGCCTTGTAGATGTCGAGCAAATTTGGTTTGCGGAAGATTTCAATGAAGAAGGATCTCTAAGCATTGCAGGTGCATCTGCTGAAGAAGTAGAAGAATTGGAGACTCTTATTGAGACTATTGAAGACTTCGAGCCTATAGAGACTCCAGTGTGGGGCACCACACAAGATCTACAAAATGGTTCTGCTAAAGCAGACCGGAAGGTGTGGCAAGATATGGTATTGCCACAAGAGGAGGATGAAGGAACGATTGATCAAGGTAAGGATCAAGAACCGCCTCTGAATACTTCAACAATTCATTGGCAGCCGCCATCAGAGGGTATTGTTCTTTTGGAATTGTTTGGAGGTATTGCTACTGGTTTTGCAGCTGTTTTACAAGCTGGGATCAAAGTTCGCCGCTACTTGTACGTGGACAACGACAATTTGGCAAAGAGAGTTGCCATACGACATATTGCAAGGTTACGGGCTCAATTCCAGACCTTACTTCCACGATCAACTACTAAGAGGGCATTCACCGCATTACCAAGTGACATCTCGTTGATCTCTAGAGAAGAAATCACTCGACATGGTCCGATTGACTTGGTAATTGCCGGTTGGCCGTGTCAGGGTATGTCCATGGCTGGGCATCAAAATGGGCTGCATGATGCACGATCTGCTAGGTTTTGGGATATGATTAGAGTATTACGTCATATTCAAACGGCCCAAGTGAGATCCCCAGGATATATTGTAGAAAATGTCCCAGTTGCTAGCTCATCAAGAGCTAGAACACTAGAGAGTGTTCATCGCATTCATAGCATCTTGGGTACCCATGTGTTGTTGGATGCAGCTGCAGTTGGATCTCGAGCTCATAGGCCACGATTATGGTGGACGAATATGGTACCTGTCGAGTTATTGCAGCAAGCATATGGTAAAATACATCGGCCCGAGAATTGTTATGTGAAGGACATTTTAGACCCTCACCGGGCACCACGGAAAGTTTATCACGATGACCAGGCTCCTTTGGCGATAGTGAATCGCAAAGGTGAGCCACGCAGAGCGCTACCCACACTCATGAGCTACGCCAAGTCATATGCGTTTAAAGATAATGGGCCGGGCCTAATTTGGGATGCAACGTTGGAAGAAATGGTGGAACCAAACGCTGATGAACGAGAACGAGCGATGGGTTTTCAAACCGGTACCACTCATGTTCATGACATATCGGAATTTCAACGGAGAGCCTTAATTGGTCAAGCCATGGATTTAAATTGTTTGACTTGGATTATGTCGTTGATTGTCGCTGAACAACAACGTTTGGCAGCCAGTTTAATTGGCTATATGGATATGTATGAGGTGTGCCGCCCGGCAGAGGCACCACGAACCGACGGGACGCCCGGTTCGATGGTTGGGAGCGAGCATGCAATGACGGCACACCCATGGAATTTTTGGAAAAATGCTAACATTGTCGAGCCGATGGAGCATATAGTACGGGGTCGTAAGAATACAACCCCACAAAC
Source organism: Pohlia nutans (assembly GCA_022496805.1). Taxonomy (NCBI): domain Eukaryota; kingdom Viridiplantae; phylum Streptophyta; class Bryopsida; order Bryales; family Mniaceae; genus Pohlia; species Pohlia nutans. Next base: position 11,335,616 of record CM040090.1, read on the forward strand.
ACACAGTTCGGCAAGTAGTTGGCAAATGGGCCATTTGGCACAACCGATGATTAATTTAGAGGCCGAAGTGGATAAACTATTTTATGAGCTAGAAGTTGCTCATCAAGCGGAGGAAATTTGGAACGTGGGTTTAGTGGAAGGGACATACGGGATGGTTAGTTTGGAGCAGGAAAGTCATGCTTCAGACGGCATTCAATAGCAATCACATGTTAAACAGTCTGCTTCAATAGAAGAGAAAAAGGGGGTGGTAACTAAGGAAACTTGGGAACCTAATGTAGGCCTGGAAGATGAAGCAGAAAAGGAGGAAAGAGATTTCCTGAGGAGTTTTAGTGATTGCTTTGCATTTAGTCTTCATGACTTGGGAGTATTAAAAGGACAAGAGGTGCGGATAGATTTGACTGATGATGCACCTATCTATCGTAAACCATACAAATATAGTGAAATGGAAAGGAAGATGATCCAAGACCGCACGAAGGAGTTGCTTGATGCCAAGTTAGTGGAAGTGGCACCATCGGACTGCGAATATGCTTCAGCGACAGTGATGCCATCAAAGAAAGATATTTATGGGAATTGGACTGAAAAACGAATGTGTGGAGATTATCGAAAGATAAATAAACACACAAAGTCTGATCGCTACGCCATGCCAACTCCAGAGGAGATATTTGAGGCCGTCGGTGACGCGAGAATTTTCAGCACATTAGATCTTCGTTCGGGGTATCACCAACTGGGTATAAGAGCCGGTGACAAGCAAAAGACAACGTTTTGGGGAATCGATGACAACGGCAAGGACCATTTATATCAATGGCGATTTCTACCTTTTGGGTTGAAAAATGCGCCTGCAGAGTTTCAACGAGTCATGGATAGAGTTTTGTCTATGCTGGACTTTGCAAAATGCTACATCGATGATATCATTGTCTTCAGTATGAACCACAAGGAACATAGGAGACACATGCGAGAAGTATTCGCGAGACTGGAACTCCAGGGATTGAAACTACATCCGGTGAAGTGTAAATTCTACTACGACAGAGTAGAATATTTAGGTCATATGATCATTCCTGGAGGATTAGGAGTGATGAGTAGTAAGGTGGCCGTTATCATGTCATTACCAAGACCTCATGATGTTAGCCGGTTGAGGGCATTTTTAGGACTAGCTAACTATTATAGGAAATTTGTAAAGAAATTTAGTGCAATTGCTAAAGCTCTCACTATACTTACAAGGAATGATCAACCTTGGGTTTGGGGAGAAGAGCAAGAAAGGGCTTTTCTAGAGTTGAAAGAGCGCCTTGTATCTGCACCAATTTTACGAAGACCTATTGCAGGGCGGTCCTATCAATTGCATACGGATTGGAGTAGTTTGGGCATTGGTGTAGTGTTGACTCAGATGGATGACGATGGAAGGGAATTTGTTATTGCATATGCGAGTCGGTTTAGGGTCAATGCTGAAGCTCAGTACAGTTCGTATGAGGGAGAGTGTCTTGCTGCCGTATGGGCTATAGCCCACTTTCGTTGTTATTTATATGGCAACGAGTTTCTGCTGGTAACTGATCATCAACTACTTAAGTGGCTCATGGAATCAGACAAGCTCACGGGGAAGCTTGCAAGGTGGGCTTTATTGCTTATGGAGTACAACTTCCAAGTTGTGCACCGAGCGGGGTTGGTGAATATGGATGCGGACGGCTTGAGTAGAAATCCAAATCCAAATCAGACAGACTCTACCGGAGCACGATGGCATGGTGAGGAAAGTGAGGATGTGTTACCTGGTTGGCATTGTACAGCATTTCTTAGTATATTGGCGACGAATGGAGACTTCATCGAGGAATCTACTGCGGCCGCGATGGACGAAGAGGGAGGTGAAGAGTCTGGGGGCGCTAAAGATATTTATGAAGATGTTGCAGTAATTTCATATTTACGGCAAGGTGAGTTGGCTGCAAACACAACAGCAAAAGAGAGAGACCGGAGTCAACAACGAGCCAAACGGTTCTTGTGGGAGGGGACTCATATGCTTCGTGTATGGCCAAATGGTAGCAAAAAGGTTGTGCCCGAGCTTGGAGAGAGGGTGAAGTTAGTAACACGTGTACATGAGGAGTTGGGTCACTTTGGAGTGCGACGGACTCATGGGTTGTTACAAACTCATTATTGGTGGAGAGGCATGTACACGCAAGTCCAACTCGTGGTTTCTCAGTGTGTGGTATGTGATAGAGTGCGGGCGTCATTTAATGCGTCAATGCCACACTTGCAGCCATTACCCATTATAGGTTTGGGATACCGGTGGAGTTTGGATTTTGCTGGACCACTTCCAATTACGCCGCGTCACAACAAGTATGTTTTGGTGATGATCGAACACTTCTCTAAGTGGCTTGAGGTTGTGGCTTTGCCTGACAAATTTAGCGAGGGAGCGGCCTATGCATTTTTGGAAAGGGTTTTGAGCCGCTTCGGGGCTCCAGCAGAGGTACTAACAGACCAAGGCCGCGAGTTTCTAGGGGAATTTCAAGTCCTTTGTGAAAAGGCCTTTATTGACCATTGAACAACGTCAAGGGATCATCCAGAAGCAAACGGGTTGGCGGAAAGAATGGTACAAACAGTCAAGAGGGGTCTTAGAAAGTATGGGTTACAACGAGGACATCACGATGATTGGGACCTCCAACTACCATGGTTGGCGATGGGTTATCGCTTTAGCAAACAAGCGTCATTAGCGTCGTTTTCTCCTTACTATCTATTGTATGGTCGAAACCAGGTGTTGCCATTATCGATCAAACCTGTTGTTGATACGGTATTAGAAGGGATGGATGACCCAGACACATGGGCAAAATGCTGCCAACAGCGGGCAGATTTATTTAAACGAGTAATGCCCATCGCTTTGGAAAATCTCACCATAGCGCAACACCGAGATACATTACGTTATGCTACTATTCGAGGAGGAGGGTACCAACCACAAGTCCGCCGGTTTGTGGCAGGAGGCTATGTTTATCTGCAACAAACGGTACCTACTACCTTGGATGTGACGGCTGGACGTATTATCCTTCGTGTTCGTGAGGTTCTTCCGTCTGGAGTGTTATTGTTGGAAGGTTGTGATGGACGGAGTTGAAAAGATCACACGCGCAATTGCGCACCGTGTCATCTACCAAACATCGACGGCACAATTGATACTAGTATTTCGTATATTTCAGCTGGGCTGAAATGTATGTTGTGTGGCAGTGCTCAACATGCTGCCACTATGGTTTTGTGTGATGTGTGTTCAACAGGGTGGCATATAGAGTGTCTCAGTCCGCCATTGGAAGCGATTCTAGATGGTCGTTGGTCATGTCCACGGTGTATTAAGAATGTTGGGCGTTCATCACGTATTTGATGGGTTTTTATATGGATTCCTTGGCATTGCTTTGAGGGTGTTTGGGTTTCGCCAGTGTAGAAATGGCTTCAACACCGGCGAAGGGGGCGAGTAAAGAAGGTGTTTCTAACGCACTTACTACATTTGCACTTGTGAACTGTAGACAAATTTTCTTTCCCTCTTTGTGATGTGCATTGAGTTCTATTCTCAGCGGTAGAGATGTTTTTCGCATTTCTGTTGTTTATTGGTAGTTCATAACTACCATGGTGTGTACGTGGCCGTGGCTTCTGTGACGTGCCACGTGGTGTGTTTAGGTGAGCACAGTTATTCTGTGTACTCACAAGTGTGTGTGGTTTGTTGTGTGGGGATGTTCTTCATCTCATGAATAAATAGATGTGTTGTGACAATGTTCAAGGGTTTGTGTTGTCACCCATCTAATGTTTGTTGTCATTCTTACCTGTCAGCACGATGTGTATTGGCACGATGTGTTTGTGCACGACAAACCAAATTTTGGATGAAGAGGCGGTGTCGGGTAGAGAGAAGTGCGCTCTGAGAATTCACGGGGAATCTGGCTGCGACACGATGATCAGATTGCGTGGGAGATTGGTTATGTCTTGAATTCTTGTACTTTTCAAATCTTCAAATCTCTTCTCAGTAGCCTATCCTGCAATGGCTCTAAACAGGTGTAGGGGTAAGGGTGGGGTAATAAGAAACCACGGGCCTCGGACGGGTAAAACGGGACGGTCAGACTACGAGCTGAAACCGTCCGAAAGATGGCTCCTAAAACTCAAACCCACGGTGACCAGCAAACGTGCCTCACCGGTGGGAACAACATAAATACGACCGTGTGGGTGATCAATCCCACTTCGCCGCAACAAAATTTACAAAACAAAATTGAAAACAACTAGCCTCCAAAACCGGCTGGGAATAACAATAAAAGACAACGAGCCTCCAAAACCGGCTAGGAACAACAGTAAAAGACAACGAGCCACAAGCTACAACACACGAATCTTCACGTCTTCTTGTCTTGAAGTATTCAAATCTTCTTGCTTTCAAGTCTCAAAGTGTTCAAAAACACAAAGAAACCCTGAAGGCAATCTTCTATTGTGGCTGCGACCTTCAAATTAATGCTATAGATGGCTCGAGTCTTCAAAAGCTAAGTGTAATAGCTTTTTGGAAAGCTAAATCAACAAACTAAAACTCCTTCAAAATTTACTTGAATCTAGGTTACTGTCCAAAAGTTATAAGAGAGCAAAGTGGAAACTTTAATTTTTTTTTGACAACTAACCTCCGCCTCTTTATATCTTCATAACTTTTGATCTAAAGCACTTACATACAAGTGCAATAGCATTTTGGAAAGCTAATACAAACTACTACAATATGTATAATTTTTGAAGAAACCATAAATTCTGTCCATAAGTTATAGCTAATCAAAGTTTTGGTCTCTTTGTTTATAGAGAGAATCGACCTCTCAACTTCAACACACAACAACTCCTTCAATAAAACTCCAAATAAATTGAGTGATAGCAATCTGAAGAACTAATCTCATAAGCTATCACTCCTGTAAATTTCAAAAGAAATTACCACGATGACCAAAAGTTAGGATCCTTGAAGTTTTACCTTGCTTCTTTCCAAAGGCAGTCAACCTCCAAGCCTTCACACCTTCATAACTTTCTTCTCGGAACTCCAAATCATAAAAGTAATAACTTTTTAAAAAGCTATTATAATAATACATACACTCTCAAAATTTCAAGCAAATTGATAGATACAACAAAAGTTGTAGCTCGTCGAAACCTCTGCCTTTTCAATGGATGGCCAAGGGTTTCCACAAACTTCCAACGTTCACAACTTTTGCAACACAACTCCAAATTCAACATACAATATCAATTCGGAAAGGTCTCATCACAAGGAACAATCTTTCAAAGTTTCAATTTAAACAAAGTCTTGCTCAATGAGCTACATCAATTCAAAATTCTGTCTCAAAACTCTCTCTATTTTCACACACAAAAAAACTCCCGACAATCTTCTAAACCTCAAGACTTCACTAAATCTCATCCAATCAAAGGTGGCGGTGGGGCACATAAGCCCATACTCCCTTTTGAAGTTTCAAAGAAGGTACTCAACCCTTTTCCTATTCACACCTTTCAAACCACCTAATCCCTTGATGATTTAATTAAAACGAAAAACAAATTATATGTACGATTTTCATTCCGCTACTCCATTCATTGAAAATACAAAGCTTAGAGCATATATGTACACGATGAAAGCATTTCTATCACGACAGCGGGGCATGAGCTCTACACTTTTTTAGATGGATACTCGGGTTACAACCAAGTATCCATCCATCCGAATGATTATCACAAGATCGCATTTACTAGACCATGGGGGACATTCATTTATGTGGTCATGCCTTTCGGGTTGTGCAATGCACCCTCCGCATTCCAACGGGTGATGACCTCTATTTTCTTTGACCTTCTTCACAAATCCATGTCGATCTTTATTGATGATTTTAGCACTCAAACTAGTGCGGTAGACCATTATGAGATGTTGCGGGAGTGTTTTTAGAGGTGTCGCCAAAACCGACTCTCTTTGAACCCCGCCAAGGTTTACCTTCGGGTTTAAAAGAGAGTTTTGCTAGGATACGTGGTGTCCAAAGCCGACAAGGAACCGGACCCCGAGAAGGTTAAGGTCATTCTCAATCTTGAACCTCCGACTACGGTCAAAGGCATTCAACATGCCCTTGGTCATTATGGGTGGTACTGGGACATCATGGCCGATTATGCCACGGCGGCCATTCCCTTGACTAATCTCACGAAGAAAGAGGTCAAATTCGAGTGGACCCCCGAGTGTCAAGAGGGCTTTGATGCCCTTAAAGCCAAATTGACTACCTTTCCTTGTCTAGTTCCCCCTAATAGGGATGTTCCTTTTCACGTATATTGCGATGCATCGGCGGTAGCCATTAAGGCGGCATTGTGCCAACCGTTTGGCCCCAACGGCAAGGACCGTCCCGTTGCGTTTGCTAGTCGGCAATTGACCGCCGCGGAGAGGAATTACTCAACTACCGAGAGTGAGTGTTTGGCGATGGTGTTTAGCGCCAAAAAGTTTCGGTATTATTTGCTCATGAACCTCGTGGTGTTTTTCGTTGATCACTTGGCTTTGCGCTATATGGTTAACAAACCCAATCTTAGCGGCCACGTGGCCCGATGGGTTTTACTCCTAGAGGAGTTAGATTACACCGTAGAGTACAAACCGGGCCGGTTGCATCTTCAAGCGGATCACCTCTCCCGGTTATCGGATACGGTAGGCACGGTAGACATTGAGGATGAGCTCCCGGATGCTAATTTATTTTGCCATCACGATGGTCCCGACATGGGACACATATATCTCCGAGTTTTTGAGCACTCAACAACTCCCGGATCATTTAGACACCAACGAACGGCGCAAAATCTTAGTTAATAGCCACCATTATGCTATCATAGCAAACCGGTTGTACCGGCGAGGAATTGATGGAGTTCTCCGCCGGTGTGTTAGTGAGCCCGAGGCCTCACAAATCATTGTAGCGTGTCACGATGGCACGTGCGGGGGTCATTTTTCGGGCCGTCTTACGGCCCAAAAAGCCCTTAGAGCCGATTACTTTTGGCCCACGATGTTTGCGGATGCACACCGTCACGCCACGAGGTGTGATGCATGCCAACGGTACGCTAGGAACGACCTTCATATGGCGCTCCCGCTCATTCCGTCACTTCCTTTGCTACCATTCGAAAAATGGGGCATTGACTACGTAGGTCCCGTGCACCCTACTTCATCCCGCCAAAATGCGTATATTATTATCGCGGTAGATTACTTGACCAAGTGGGTTAAGGCCAAAGCGGTCAAGGTTGCAAACAAGAAGACCACGGCGCTCTTCTTGTTTGAGAATGTCTTCTCCCGGTTCGGAGTTCCACGGGTTTTGATTAGTGATCGGGGAACTCATTTTCTCAATGATCTCATTGAGGAACTTACCGCGGCGTATGGCATTGACCATCGCAAAACCACGCCATATCATCCTCAAACCAACAGATAGCCGAGCGGGTCAACCAAACTATTGTTAGGATTTTGAGGAAAACCATCCAAGACAACAAGCGGGATTGGGACACCAGCTCAATGCCGCTTTATGGGCTTATAGGACCACGTTTAAGGTCACCACAAAGCAAATCCCGTTTGCTTTAGTTTGCGGCATTGAGGCCATTTTACCCATCGAGATCGAAATCCCGTCGCTACGCATTGCGATTACGCCGGGTTTCGTTCAATCCCTCAAGCATGAGAACTCTATTGTGAATGGACTCCGAGATAGGGAGCCTTAGTGCGCAACACATTGAGACCGTGGCCCGACGCCACAAAGTGGCGTCTGAGAAGCTTCACAAGAAGCGATCTTTAGTCCCGGGAACCATGGTTATGCTCCAAGATGGGACAAGGATGGAATTCCCGGGGAAATTTGATGCCCTTTGGCTAGGTTCTTTTTGGGTTTTAGATGTGTGGCCAAATAACACAGTACAATTAGCCACTTTAGATGGCACTCCATTTCCATCACGCACGAACAGGGAGCGGTGCAAAACATATCATGTTTGACCGCGTATAGCCCAACGGATTGCACTTACCACTGAGCTTCGAGATTCTCAGTCCGTTGCATTTTAGCAAATGCCCCGCAGATGGCCAACACTTGTGAACCGTCGAAACGCTTCACGTTAGTGATAAACTCTTAATTTTAGAGTTTTGATTTGTTTAGCAATTTACATTTGTCTAACCGGGACATTTTAGCCGGTTAGACAAATTCCCGGATTTTGTTGCATTTAGTGTTCGGTTTTTATTGGCAATATTAGATTCCTTTTTATCTAGATAATTTTGTGTGTTTATTAGCTTCTAACAATTTGATTGATTGATTATGTGCAATTGGGCCGTTTGCCCTTTTATTTTACTCGATGATTTTTTACCTATTTCTATTGCTTGTCATTCTAATTCATTAGTTAGTCTAATTGATTAGTCTATTTTATTAGTTGATTGAGTTATTCTTTGTGGGGTGTTATTTTAGCCTTTTGTTTAGTCTTATTTTATTAATTTATTGTTGAGTTTATTCTTTAGCCTATTAGAGTGAGTTTAGTTTATGTTAGTAGATTAGTGTAGTGTGGGACTCCCGGTGAAGTGGGGGTTAGGTGGTAGTTAAGTGGTAGTTTAGGGTTTTGATGGAGTTGGATGAATATTTCTAGGTGGATGGATGTAGTTTTGGTGGGATTCAAAATCCCACCGTGCCGCTTCTGCGGCCGAGCCAGTTCATTGTGTCTGCACCGTTAGAGTTTGAGAGGGACGCTTCAGTTTTTCAGATCTAGATCTAAGTTTTGCATTTTGGGTTTTTTGTAAGGAGAAAGTAGGTGGAAAGAACACCAAATAATAGCGTAGGCCTTGGAAGATTAGAAAGGAGGTTTTTGTGAGCGAGGAAGTTTTTGTAGAAAATTAGGAAGAATTATATTGTTGTTTTTGACTTGAAGAGAGTTGGAGGAAAACCATGAAAATTTAGTGTAGAAGGTTGGAAAAAAGAGTTACTTGTTTTTGGGAATTGGTGTGGCTCTTATTTGGGTTTTGGTATATGTGATTGGATTGACGTCTGAGGTGACAACCTCGAAGGTCACCTGCGGCGGAATTGGGAGCTACAGCGATTGGCCCGGAATTTACGGCGGGGAAGATCACGCCAAGACGACGAAACGAACAAGGCCGTGACGGTGGACAACCCATCGACAGACGGAAGGAGGGCGGCGAATCCAGCAGCCAAGACGATCAGGAAGAACAACAAGAGACGGCGACCACGACTGCGCTGCAGTCGAGAGCTTCAGCGCCGGAATTTCCGGCGGGCAGCGAGGTGACCGCGGCGAAGACCAAGAACAGGGCGGGTCGGAGCTGCTGTCGAAGCAGCTTGACGACGAAGATCACGATGGGAAGATTGCACCAATAGAAGACCAGCAGCAGCGGCGATCGAGAAACCACGACGGCCGACTACAGCAAGCTAAGACAGACAACCACGGTGAAGGTGAATTCACGACGAACCCAGGGCCGCGAATTACGGCGACCAACCACGGCGATCGAGTCCACGGCGATCGAGTCCACAACGAGACAGGGGATGAGACGACCAGCATGCGACGGTGAGCAGTCAGAAAACGAAAACGACGGCGATCAAACGAAGGCGACCAAGACCGACAGCAACAGAGGGCGGCGAATTGATCACAAAGGCAACGATCAGGAAGACAAGAAGAAGACCACGATCAGGAAGACAAGGCGACGGAAGCAACGGCGGCGATCAAGGGGCTGCGAAGGCAGAGACGACGAACACGGCGACGAGGGGCGTTGCAGGCTGCAGCGTCGAAGCTCGACGGTCACCTGTCCTCTCCCGTGTGATATTACGGAGGGGCCAGGGTGATATTATAGAGGGACGCATCCCTCATCCCTTTGTTCTCACAATTTTTGGATTCTTTTAGCCTAATTAGACTTGATAGTAATTAGAAGGCTAGTGTAAAAACCTTATTATAAAATTGGTAGTTTTAATTACCAAAAACCATTTGTGTGCATTCACTTGTTTCATCAATTGTGGTGAGTTAGTTGTGTTGTATTTTGCGAATGCTTTGAACTTGTTATTCCTTTTGGTGTTGGTTGTGGGTGAATTTGGTCCGGTAAAGGTTATAGTGCGGAAGCGCTGCCCGATTTTCACCGGGCCAATTCACTATTAGAAGTTTAGACAATTTAGGATTTTTAACACTAGGGCTTAGTCCAATTTTCCCCATTTTTTACCATTTTAATTAGAAGTCTCCACACAAACGCTTAGGTTAATAGGAGTCCATTGCTTGCGTCTATAATTCACCCACTTTCCGGCTGGACATATGGGCTTTTGACCGGCGACGGTCAAAACACTCATACCTTGTTAACACCCATTGTAGTATCCTCTCCCATCTAATCAATTGTGGTCTAGCACAATCACTTGTGGAATACGTTCGTGAGCTTAGAGCCAAGACATCTTTTGGAGGATCTGGAAGCTTTGGGATGAAGAAACCGGCTATAGAAACCTCAATGGCTTGATTGACGTTGGTTGAACCATGAACACCTGTAGAGTGTATTTCAGGGCTACCAATAAACGGAAGTATATTGACGTCCTTTATCAAGATGTTTTTGCAAACTAGACATGGTCGATAGTCATCACGGATCCATATGTATAAACAAGGCCAACAAAAAATGTGACCACATTAAGTTGCAACTGCATTTGTAGGAGGTGGAGGCTCTAAGCAGATGCGGCATTTGAATACTCAATGAGATTCATCGATAACATCTTTACAATCGTCTTGATTGATGCCATAGATTTTAATAAAATTGGCATCATGTATTGTTGAATCAAAAAGTAACAACCCAAGGAAGATTGTCACTTTTCTTGTACTATAGTGGAAGGGGTTTGTTCACTAGGAATTTTGTAATGGAATAGGTAAGAGAAGTCATGAAATTGACAAATTATTCGAGCCATTATCAATTTTTAAATCATATAAAAAAGTGCAATTTGAAATACACTTATTCACTTGCAATACTCACACAAATCAACTTTCCAATTAGCCCAATATTCTCATAACATATAAATTCACTTACAAAATAGCAACTTGACTCACGTTACTCATTTTCTAGGCCTTGCTTATGTAGCTAACTCTCAATTTCCTTTATTAGTCTACCCGCTCTAATTTTTATTTCTCTCTTTCAATAATATTAAATTGAAAATTTAATGTCTCTTTCACTTGTCATACAAGTCACTTGCACTACCCGTGCTACTTGCAACTAGACATAAAATAATTTAACTTGCACTCAATTAGTCAGTCCTACCCGGACAATCACACAATAATACAAACAAATTGCAAGTCAATCTACAATTTAATTACAAAGGTTATTATTACAATTTAAAAGAGATCAACAATACAAATAGTTTATGTGCAAGTGAGCCATATACAACTCAATATGAACTAAAAACTAAGTTGTTAGACCTTGGACTTATAGTCCTAAAATTGGTAAAGATAACTCTTCACTGAAAGTGTGTAAAGACAACTTGACCCACTCCATATCTATTCAACTTATTGCTTTCATATCTGTATAAGTCCCAATTAGACTTCTATACAACTATTTAACTACTTTACACCTTACTAAAGGAAAAAAGCAATTAGCTAACTCCCATTTACACACCCATGGCTAAATAGACATAAATTTCAAAAAAATTGATATTACATGTATCAAAGGAGTTGCTCACTTCGGACAATGTTTTTGTTGTTGGTTTTGTAGCCATTTGTTTAGGCAAAACTCGCAATATAAGTGACCACATGAGGTTACTATAGGGTTTTTAAGGGGCACCAAATCACAAATGTTGCACAACAACTTCACTTTTTCACAATCTTCAGTCTCATAGCTGGTTGAAATGACACCGTTTATCTTCATCTTCTTGTATATGCAATGATTATACTTGCAACCTGGATACATACCACAAATAAAAGCAAGTTAGCACATAAAGTAACAAAATGATGGATAAAAAGAGACAATGTTCCAAATTATCACGTCTATCAATCGTACTAATCACATTTACTTTTAGTAGAAGCTCTAATCAAACTCTCCCTACACAAAGCAACAAACGGCTTGTGGCATTCTATAGCCAAAAATTCTATCAAATAGGACTTACTATACTCACTAGTATAGAATTACAATAGATTTCAAATCCCCGCCTTGAAAAGTAAATATTTTCTGGATATAAAGCAATATAATAAAATTAAAGTTGAAGACAACTACCAATAAACATACATTTGTCTGTAGTAAAATATGGAAACATTTAAACTCTACAATGGAATTTGGTCCTAATATCATCCTAACACCATGTAGTAATTGACAACAAATTGAGGCCAATGTCAATAACATCAGGAATTTCGGACCACACTGATTTTGCACGATTTCAGTGCGATTTCCGATATTTCAAGGGTTCGTACAGTTTTCGCACTGATTCCGCATCGTTGTGTCATTCATCGCAACTACACTGATATGACACGATGTTCCTACAAGCGGATATAGTACTGATTCGACACGATTGATACATCTATTGAAAACGTATGAATTCAGCACTCTTTATAGTCGTCAAATGTCGTGTTTTAATCGTCTTTAAAACTACACTGATTCAGTGCGTTTTTCGTGCGACATCATCTTTCCATATCTAGATTTTATTTTCTTTCTATATCTGAATTTGATCAAAATAATATTATTAAAAATTATAATATATAATATTAAAATAATATAAAATAATTATTTTCCTCGCTACCCACTTTAGCTACACGGAAATTGCCCGAACCTAGGGTGGGGCCCACCACGGCTTCCCAAGCTCTATCGCCGACGGCAGGATTTGAACTCACGACCTCCCGATTGTCAACCAAGCTCCAAACCACCAAATCACCATAAACTCTCGATGCATAGAATGGAACTCTTTTGGTAATTATAAAAGAATGAATCCATTGGCAATTTTTTGCCATGTGTATATAATTCTTTCTTCAAATTTTTTTTTTGCACTACAACATGCAGGGCTTTTCCTACATCTGCAAATTTTTTCAGAATATTTTGAGTTTTTTTTTTTTTGGCCAAAATTGTGATGGCAGATCATGGCTGTGAGCTGTTTTTTTTTCAGCGGACTTTGAATGTTTTTAACTATGTGAAAAAAACTTTTTTTCCAAATTTTTTTTTCGGCACTAGATTATGCAGGACTTTTTCTATATCTAGGATTTTTTTCATAATATTTTGAATTTTTCTATTTTTTGCCAAAATCGTGATGGCAGATCATGGCTGTGAGCTGTTTTTTTCATCGGATTTTGAATGTTTTTAACTATGTGAAAAAGACTTTTTTTCCAAAATTTTTTTGCACTAGATTATGGAGGACTTTTTCTATATCTAGGATTTTTTTCATAATATTTTGAATTTTTTTATTTTTTTCCAAAATCGTGGAGGTTGTGAGCTATTTTTTTTTTGCTCCTATGATGAAAAGTACAATGATAACCAATAATACCAAATTTGAATTCTAAAAATATAAAATGTTATTTCTTTGAAATTTTAATGTGTATTGCTTCTAAACTCTATAAATGTAGATCTAAAAATGTTTTGGGAAATTAAACCGTAAGTATAATTTAAAGATGATTCTTGGAATATTCCAACATATTCCAAAATAATATAAAATATTTTGAAAGATTCCAAAAAATTCCAAAAAATTCCAAAAAATATATTAAAATATTGTACACGGATGTCGTACGAAAATAATTTGCATTATAATAGATACTGAAATCGCACGAATATAGTAAAAGGCATTAATATGATACGTATACGATACTGAATCCGCATTAACTAAAACCGCATGTTATCCGTGTCTTATTAGCCATGTAATGTAGATACACGAATAACGCACGGATTCCGTCAAGCACGACTTTCGTGCGGAAACAACACCTTTGTCATAATCATTGAAAAGACACTCCATTGACATCTTAGTAATGCATGTCACTTCCGTACAATAACGACACTTCTAAATGCACGTATGACGTGCGGAATCAGTGTTTAACGATAAACGCACTGAAATCGTGCAGAATCAGTGGGGTCTGAAATTCCTGATGCAACCCATACCAAATTCATATACAAAAGTTCTAACCAAAGTTCTAATCTCTTGCACTTAGAAGTTGTAATAATGACATAAGGGCGATTTGACTTATGCTTATAAAGGCCATCATGGTATAGCCTCGGAATTGAGGTTTGAATTGAGTATAGCCTCGGTATTGAGGTTTGAATTGAGTACAACCTTGGTATTGAGGTTTGAATTGGTATTTTTTGGAAAGTAATAAAAGTTAGAAAATTGGTCATAACTAGATTAGATTAAAATAAAAGTCATTACAATATTATATTTATATATGATTTATTTTTATAAATTTAATCAAAATCCCAAAAAGCTTGGTAGTCTTGCAGTATCGTACTTATATAAAGAAAATCCTCATAATTTACTTTTAGAAGCCAGTTTGAAAAAAAATCCATGTGAGTGCAATATTTAGAGCTTCTAATCAAAGGTTGATGAGTTACAGACTTAGTTACATAAACATTTTTGCTCTTAAAGATCATATTTAACCATTTGGGTTCTTTTCAAATACACATGAGCAACTTTGTGTTAGTTTAATCCCTAAATGCCCACAACCATCTCTTGAGTTGGAGAGTTGCAAAGTTGCATTATAAAATGCAACTAAGAGGGATATTTTGAATTTTATGTATGAATAAATTTGTACATTATGAATTTTAGATTGTATTATTGCAATCACCAAAAGAATTGTATAAAATTTGAAACTTAAATTTCAATTTTTTTTGAACTTCAATTACAAATAAGATATCAACAATTTAGAGATGATTTTTTTTGATGGGTTGATATGTAATACTCTAAGTGTAGTTTTTTTTGGAGAATTATTGGTTGCATAATTTAATGAGTTGATTTTTTCAAGAACACTTTTGAGCTAATATTTTAGAAATTTTTGGTGAATCACTGCAACATGAAATGAGGCATAAGATTTTCACAAATCATCCCATTTCTAATCAATTCACACATGCATGAAGCTAACATCCCATAAATTCTATAGTAAAAATTCCACATTGCAAAAAGTGAATGACGGATGAGAAAAAAAAGTTTGATTCTGTACATCATCCAAAAAACAAATGGTTGGGCGTTTAGGAGTTAAAGACATGTTTTTCCCTTCATTAGTAGAAGTTTATCTATCTAAATGAGTACAAACTACCGAATTACAAAGTCGTATGACTAAGTTGAAACAATGGGTTCAACAATATAATCATAGGGGTGATTGCAAGCTACGGTCTACCAAATGGAGAGTGAAGCTTGTGGAGAGTGAAGCTTGTGCAGACAAGGGCCCTGCAATTCATGCACTAGCGTTGTAATGTGCACCTCTCAACTTTCAATTAGATCAAAAATTTCACCATCCCAAATAGGGTTTATGCTAATACTTTCACTTTAGCAATTGATAAGTTAATTTCAAGACTTTAGGCTTTACTCAACAACCTATTTTGTTTTTTACCCAGCAGGGGTAATTAGAACCTGTTTTACATAACATCCTTAGTTAGGTTTTATGAAAAATGCATTTCAAATCCCACCTTTGAAATTGAACCATTATTTCATTTCCAAAAAAAATCCAAAAAAAAGTTTTAACTGCACGAAAATCTTTAAAAAAAAAAAACATCACGAAACAATTAATTCAAAAATAAGTAAACGTAATACCAAAAATAATAAAATATGGTAGCTTTGTACATACTTGTGGTATGTTGCTATAAATTTTTGAAGTTCGAATTTGACCCCCTTCTAGCATTTCCCATAAATTAGGTGCACTTTTGACAAGCGACACGCTACCAAATCTAAGTAGAAATTCTTAATTTTGATAGAAAGATTGAAATTTTACAAAATTTATTGTGATAGACATATTAACTTTGGAATTTTAAAAACAATGCAATTTGTTTCATCAAAAAAATTCATTCCAATGTTTATTGGTGATTTTTCAAAGATTGAAAAAGTGCAGCAATTCCTACACCGCGACAAAAACGTGGGTGACGGTAGCTTGCAATCACCCATAGAAAGAAGTTTGTCTTTGCTATTTATTAGCTTTGATTGGTATAGTTGATGATAATCTAAGCTCATGCGCAAAAGTTATGGAATGCTCCAGCAAGGGGGGACACTCTATGCTTCAATATAAAACCACGTGAGTTAAAAAAACTCTAATACTAGATAATAAATATGTAAATATTTTGTTTAGAAAATACAATTTTTTTCACATGTAGATCAATATCATATTAATCATATATCAAAATTTCAAAACCAAATTTGACATTTTCTAATTTCTACAAAATTTACTGTTTCTAACTAAAGTGACAAAAAATTAGTTAAGAAAAATTACCAAAAAATGGAGTTGATGATTGATCTTCAAAATTTTACAAATATAAAATTTCAATGGTTTTCTAATCCCAGTAAAAAATTCATGTCAATTTAATGATTTTATGATACATAAGAGCATGGCCACCCTTGCCTTCAACAAGTGGCCTTTTGGCACTGTAGAGGGCCCGCACACTTTTTTCTCTCCCACCCTTGGGTTTGCCAGTGGCCTCTCTTGCAAGGCCTCTGTAGAAATGAGCTTTGACACGCCAGGCTGTGGAGTCTCCTATTTTCTTCTTGAGCTTGAAATCCGGGCTATTTGTGGGATAATCATCTTCATTAATGGCCTGGACATGCTTTTGCATTGGGAAATGCTACTTCAAATCATGGCCGGCCTGTGACATGGCTTGTACATGTTCAAATTTCAATGAGATCAACCCTGGCCCACTCAATTGCATGTGGGGACTCAAATACATGTGGTGGCTTAAATGCATTTTGCCAGTTTTGAATCTCCACGGTGGGTCTGCAGAATTGTGAAGGCCACTCTCACTGCTACAGGGCCCTCTCAAATCAGTTTCCAAGGCCACCTGTTGAGGCCATGGGTGGGAATGCTCTAACATAGGAGTAAGAAAACTTTAACTCATGTGGTTTTATAGTGATATTATAGAATGCAAAAACCCCCCTACTTCAATCCATGCTTCAATTTTATTTCCCGGGGATGCACTCTTTATTAAACCTTGGCATTATGTGCGTTCATGACCCCTTTTTAAATACCCATGTGAACCGTCAAGACGGTCCACACTCACAATAAACCTTTACCGTGAGATTTGGTGATTTTTTTCCTTTATTTCTTTGGCTAAGTGTAGCATTTTAGCTGATTAGACATTTTCGTGCTTTGCAAGGCACGTTCCATTTGGTTTTATTTGCTCTTTTTATTATTCCCTTTTTTTTTGAGTAATTTTAGTTGCGTAACATTTTCTAACCATTTAAGTGTGGGCTTTGAGTGTTTGTGCTATTTTGTCTGACTATTATTTTATTAGGAGAAGTATCTTTTAGTATATCTTTGTGGAACTTGGGCTTTACTATTTCTGTAGAGTTCAAATTCTAGTTTGTGGGGAAAAATATAATCCCCGGTTAACCAGGAGTAAATTACTAAAATTAAGAGTTTAGTTAGTGTAAGAGGGGTTAGGACTGATGGATGTTTTCCACGTGGATGAAAATTATGTAATGGATGAAGCTTGGGGTGGGAAATTCAAACCCACCCCTGTCGTAGAAAATCAGGCTAGTCTTTGGGGTGTGCCGTTAAAAGATCTGTGGGGGAAAAGGGCGGAGCTCTGCCGGTGGAGAGAATTGAGAACTGAATGTTTTTATAAGACCCCAAGAAACAAAAGATCAGAGGCCTTTTAGCTGCTTGGCTCATTGATTATTACAATACACAAATAACTTGAAGTTAAAAGATAAATTTAGGATATTTTGAAAGGCCATCAATGAGATGTACTACAAGATAGAATGTTCGTTTATTTCATTAAATGAAAAAAATGTATGACATATGTCTAGACAATCATGTTCCTCTATCCTATCCTGGCTCACAGAATGAAAATTTTGACCCTCAATACCATACACATTTTTTCACCAAATACAAAAAAAGAAGTTATTCTAAATTGTAGAACATTTTCGAAAGAATTTCAAAGAGCTTAGGGTCATCTTCTAATTTGAACATGAACATCTGAAGAATACTTTCATGTGATTTGACCGTTTCATGGACAAAAGCAATCAAGTTTCATGCAAAATGGAGTATGTGTAAACGTTGTTGGAATTAAGTTATTCATAATTATGGTAATTAAGTTACTTGTGAGGGAACTGATAGACGAAACGTTTATTTGACTCCAAGTTAGTTAGAATACCAAACAAGTTTACTAGTTAGTATGTACGTATCTAAGTATGTAGACAAACAATACTAAGACTATAAGAGTGTGGCTTGGTGGATGAAGAAAATCACAACTATCTCTTCTGTAGTTTGGTGGTGAACTCGTCCCACAATAAACATTATTTACCATCTGTGCAGATTATCTCTCTTACTATTTGAAACGGTTGCCTTCAACGAGCTCTGAAAATTTTCACACTGGAATACCCTGAATGATGTAATCTAGCAATTAACAATATTGATACCGAGGCTGGTTTGAATGATCCAAGGCGCAATAGGAAACATAAAGTAGACTCAAATCTACCGAGCAAATTGATCGAGAACTTGATCGATGATTAAATAATTAGCTAGTTGTTGAAATCAAATGCGGTGCACTTGAATATCCGTATTTGTGCAACTTACGTCGGTACCGAAGGTGCATCCAACTTAGTGCGGAAGTGGCGAGCAGTAAGGTGGTTACCCCATTCCCAACTGAATGATAAATACGGATATGAGACATTGATATTATTTAGGATTGTTATTTTTTTAAATTAGGAAAGAAGAAACAGATTTCAACACAAGTTGAAACATAATTTTTGGATGAAGAATGAATTAGTTTTAAATTTTCAAAGTTGAAGTATGACACATCCCATTCACGTCACAGAGGTAGAGTTGTTTTTGTCCAAAGAAGATTTGTATTGCACACAGTAAAGTTGCTTAAACCAACACCGACGAATCCAAAACCACACTTATATATACTAAAACCAACAAGAGAGAACCCATTACCAACCACTAGTAGGAAATGTGTCGTTTTTCACTTACTAAAAATGAAAAAGAAATGAAACCGCGCTAGGCACATGGGTTGTGTCAGTGTTGGTGAGTAGTTTTGGTCACAAGAAGACAGAAATATATATGGCATAATATTCAGCTATTGTTCACTATTTCCACAAAGTGTGGAATGAAAAACACAGGTTTTCTACTACACTAAATAGGTAGATTAGTGTTAGACACACTAATTTACATAAACATGTTGTAAGTTTTTACCGTTGACCAATTTTTTTACCCTCTATATTGGTCAAAATGGGGATCTTTCAATAGTACTGGAATCAATGTCTTTGGTAATTTTTTTTGTTGAGAGTAAAAATCTACAATATTTTCAAATCTTATAATTATTTAACACTAATCTACCTATTTAGTGTAGTGCACTGTAACTCATGCTACAAGCAACATCATTGCAGCATTGATTGCGAAAAATGCCCCTAGCTGGTTGAAGATAGTCAATCGATAGTCATGGAAGAGCCAAGCCGTGAGGCTGCTGCAGCTTCGTAAACCCCTCGAGCCCTCATGCCCTCTATAAATCCCGGGAGTTTATAGGCCGGAATGCCCTCCTACGAGTTGGGAGGGAAAATAATGGAATGGAACGCCCTCCCACGCTCTTAGGGGGCGTTCCTCAGAGTTTACGTAGCAGGGAGCCCCTGCCCTCGGGAATTCCAGCGCAAGGAAAACCCTACTCGGCCTCGAGCTCCCGCCCTCAGCCTCGGGGTTTTCCTGCGCGGAATTCCCTCGGGCCGGGGCTCCCTGCTATACAGAAATCCCGACGCGCAGTCCACAATTGATTCCGCCAATCCAAGCTCCGTAGCTCCGTGCGCCGGAGTTTGTTTTCACTAGTACTCAACCCACTGTGCCCGATAGTACTTACGGGAGATCACCCGCGGTAAGCGAGCTCTCTGCTCTCCTGATCGAGGAGAGGATCCGAGTGCAGAGGGAACAAATCGGCGTGCAACTTCACCTGAGCAATCTCGACACGAGTTTGGAAGAGTACATTCGACGGGTGTCGGCAGGGAGACAGCGAGATGCGGACACTGGGAACTTTGACTGGTTTAGCCGGGGCTAAACTGGGGTGGTTTAGCCCCCTCTTTAGCCCCCTTTAGCACTATGTGAAAAATTGGGGGGGACTAAATTTTTGTACCATTAGCCCCCATTTTAGCCCCCTTTTTGTACCATTAGCCGGGGCTAAAACACAAATTAGCCGGGGCTAAAATGGAAGATTCGAGTTTAGCCGGGGCTAAACTGGGGTGGTTTAGCCCCCCCAAGCCAGTTTAGCCCCGGGGGCTAAACTCTCCAAAGCTTCCAGTGGGAGATTATGAACGAGTTGCGACTCCGGAACAACATGTTGTTCAATGAGTTGAGTGATTTGAACCGACGGTATATTCGCAAGGAAAACCAAATGAATGAGCAAATTTTACGGTTGCAAGTGCGGTTGGAGCGAGAAAATCTCTTGTTGTCACCCGGGTACAATCAGTAAAGGCCATATTAGTTAAGGTTGATTGTCCTAAAACCACTAACTTAAGCAATTTGGCCTATTTTTGGCAGTGCTAAATTTGAAAAAAAATATGACCGCATTCGAAATAGATTTTGATGAGGATTGCAAAAATTTGCAACATCTAATTTGCATTTGTCAATTTTATACAAAATTCCAAAGTGGAAAGTAACATGTGACCTGAATCAAACCTCTAGATTTTCCCATGTTCACACCACGTGGTACTAACTTTCAGATAGATAGAAACTCCGACCCTTCTACAAGGCCGGCGTGAATGAAGTGTCCGTTCGTAATGCCAATGATCCGATGTCCACCGGACAAGGGGAAATTGGGACAATACTACTCTCCCCTTTCGAGGATGGACACTATGGTGACACACTAAGCTACTACCTAGCTAGCCACTAGTGCCTTGAAGATACCGGACATGGTATCCCCCCAAAGGGCTTTGAGGTACCCATACAACAAGGTCCAAGGAGCCCCCACCATAGTTGGGTGGACTATGGTAGTGAGCACCACGCCGGCATGGGGAATAGAACCCACAACCTCCTCATTGGGAGGTATGAGCCCCAACCACCAAGCCAAGGCATGTAGTGCCTTTACTAACTTTCACTCATAATGATACCCAAAACCACTAGCTATTTCTTTGCAATGCTTAGCATACCATTGGTCTACTTCAATAGTGAAATTGGTGGTTTTGGGTATCAACTGCGGTGGCCCCAAGAAAATTCTACATGTCATAATTGGGGGAGGTGGTGGTTTTAGGACATCCTACTTTATTCAAAAATTCATATATAAAAAATAATAATTGAAACCAAAAAAGTATAATGCTCAAATGGTGATTCTATAATGAAATTCTTAAAGTTGATGTTCTTACCTATTTCTAAAAAATTATCACTAAAGAGATAAAATGGTTCATCCTCGACTAAAAGATAAAGATGAGACTGCGAAAAGTCTCAATATAACGAATATGGCCTTAATAATGAATATTGTGTTTAGTATTTGGGCAACAGTTTGCAATTGTAATATCTAGCTCATGGTTGATGGAGAATGGTCTAATTATATGGGTACCACTTTTACACGTCTCATGTAGTGTGACTTACGTATAACTCATTTTATGTGTGCTATTTTTTTTGTCTTTAACACCACTTGTATATAGTTGCAGCCATGGTGCCTATAACACCCTCTATTTTTTTGTAATTTTTCAATGTTTTTTTCTGACCGAAAAGATATTTATCAAAAATCACACTATTTTTGGCCATATCAGGCCATCACTTTGATAGAAGGTTGGATCTTGAATTCTTGATTATGCACTCGGGGGGGTCATTGTGTTAAAAAGTTGAGGATATAGGTGCGAACAACGATTATTTTATAGGGGGGTATTACTTGTTTTTTTGGTTTTTTTTTCACATGCTATCATTATGTAATTTTCTACTTTGGGTTCATAGAAAAGGGGCTTGCATTACTTATAATTCCAAATTACCTATTATTCCATACCCTATAGTACTTTAAAGATGTCCAGTGCCATTTTTGATACCCTATATTACCTCTAAGTCCATTTATAATTTTTTGTTCCCATGTTTTTAAAATACCCTATCATTTGTTCGCACGTATATTGCTACTCTAACATATCACTACACCCCCTGAGATTATGCATGTATAGTCAATTATAAGATTGTAATTATTGCATGCACTTCCAGGGCTGCACTGTAGTAATTATGTACGTGAGTGCACAGAAGGGTGAACACTGCCGTATTACGTATACATACAATTAACACATTTAGAACTGAAAATATTCATGTATACTTACATTAAACATATATGTTTAAAACGGAATATATTTGTATATAGAGGTATTTGGACATATAACCTCTCTTATATAAGGGTCTTTCAGAAGGGGTCATGAACGCACGTGATTTTCAAACATAATGTACAGTGCACCCCGGGCATGCACTCAATATAAAAGCTGTCATAGGGAGAGTTAATGACAATCGCACATAGGGTTTCATATGGGAAATGGGACAAAATTTCCACAATTGTAACTAATTCCTGGAATGATTGTAGTGTATTTTTGATTTGGGAAAGTTACAATTGTGGGAAATATGGGAATCTTGCTTTAATCTCCCTGTGCTGGTACATACACCGAAGTAAGTTAGCTTTCTATCTACTACGTGCACAACTTGGATGATTTCATTGCATGCACACGTAGGTACGATGCAAATGAACCTAGGGTTAAGTCAATTTGGTCTTGCTCTATCTTTCCTTGCTTTTTCTGATTTGCAGTGTGGATGGCTGCAGTTCATGCTCATGTTTCAATTGTGTCAATTTAAGTGCACAAAGCTCTCATGGCTAGGATTGCTATAGGAAGACCAAAGATTCCAAATTAAATTGTCAAATTTCTTGAACTATAGCTTGTTTGATGAGTACGATAATGCCGGTGTTTATAGTTTTGTAAACACTGAGTATTGCAGATTGAATATGTGGATTTGTGTGATGAATACTGGCTTGCATAGTCCTTCCATCTTAATTTTCTTAGCATGGTTTTTTTTAGCATTGCAACGGTACGTCTTGGTGGGAATGGAGTGTGTTCCTTCCACATAGATAGAAACTCCAGACTCCTTTCGAGGCTGTTGTGAATAAAGTGTTTTACGTAACGACAATGATCCAGTGCTCACCGGACAAAGGGCCATTGGAACAAAACTATTCTCCCTATATGGTCCTTTCATATATAAATCATGATGATTGTGCCATGTGCTATGACACTAGTGTCTTTCTACATTCAAGAAGTAATTATTTTTTTAAATCCTTATTCTCAATTCTAATTAAGAAAAATGATACATATTCTTCAATTCATTTGAATCTTACAATCTTAACACCTAAAGAACCGGACTATTATGCTCAAAAAACACTTACCACAATGCTATCATTTCTATTCCCTACGACACAATTTCAAAAAATAACTTTGTTTTCACAATCCAAGTGTAGAAACTCGTCTTTTGAAACCAAAGGAATGTGCACAAAAAAAAAATCACTATCTTTGAACGTATAGATTAGAAGATATATACATTTGAAATGAGAATGGGTGAGAAAAATAAAACCCGCCCAAAATTTATAGCTGAGTATTTTTCTTCCTATTTTGAAAATGTCTCACTACGGAAACTTGTCTCTTCACTTTCACAATTTACACAATGTTAGTTACTTATATACCAAATTTGAGAAGTAGGATAATGATTTAACATATTGAAAACAATATTGCAAGTAGGGGAGGTCCAAACCATTGCCAAATACATTTAATTTTATTGTGAACATGGTTTTTTTTTTTTAATACCTCAATCTAAACAATAAAGATAAAGATTCAAGGCAGGGACTGTGCATTCTACTGACTGTTATGAATAAAGGTTCTATGATTGGACAATCCAAGAGGATTAAACTTAGACCTGGTAGCAAAGAAATAAATAGTAGAGTGAAAAAAAATGTAAAAAGGTAGTACTAATACAACATGTTGCAATTGCAACAACACCACCAGAGAGAACCAGTGGTTCTCCGTTTCTGTTGTGACCACACAGCTTGACATTTTGCAACGCTGCCTGTGACACAATGTAGTTAACATAATAAAGATGGGGAGTCTAAGGCACTACTGTACATGTCGAGTCCAAAGAAGAAACGACGGTAATCAATCTACACCGCGTGCAGGAGCTGCAAACACCATGGGCACAACTGCTAATTCAGGGTATCCAAGATGCTCCAATCCTGCAACATCTTGTGTATGAATCCTCTCACATCTTGCGTTTAAGAATGAAAGCGCAAACTCTTAAACCCTAAACCCTAAAAACCAACTGTGACTATTCATGTGAAGGTGTCGGATCCATGGCGCGGCATGGAAGAGGCCACGAGCAAAACCACCGCAGTGAGAAACATCAGGAGCATCCCAATCAGAAGACAATACGTCTTTCTTGATGAGCCATGATACTCCTTGAATAGAACCACACCCCACAGCGTTCCCACCAAAGGCAAGGCCTGCAATCATACAACCAGAATCCATGTGACTCACACCATTCTCAATGCAAGGCATTCTCAAAAAACCTGGCCACGTTTAACCCTGCCAATGTAAAGCAGTTTTGAACTTTAACCCCTAAACGTCTGAACGTGCCTTTGCGACCAGTACAATACTTTGTATTTTGGTTGTATTTGGAATGAATCCACACCTTTAACCCTTAAAGGGCTGATGGGGATAGTAGATACGTTGGCGTATATTTGACATTTGTTGTAAATAAAAAGCTCCAAATTGAGACCCCAATAGCTCATTAAAATCGCGTCAACGTGAATTTTAACTTCACTTTTGATCTTAAACCCATAGGAGGTGTGGAACCATGCCAAATACAATGGAATATTGGTGTATAATACTGGTCGGAAAGGGTTCTCTGGACCTTTAACCCCTAAACGTCCACGCATCCAGTTACTGGATGTTTGTTGGTCAAACCCAATTTTGATACTGAAGATGACTTTTGTTGCTAATACACCCAACTAAGAAAATGAAGTTTATTAAGTCTAGTTTGTACTCCACTTTTCAAATCTTAAAAATTCCAATTATTGAGTATTTTATTGCTTGTGCAAGCTTTGTAGGTCAAGGTTTGAATTACACTACATAGGAATGATAGGATTTTCAGCTTTCGAATTTCAAAATTGAAATAAAAAGTTTCTATGGAAAACATATCATGTGATTCTCCATTGTAATTTGTACCTGCTCCCAAAAAAATATTAATTTTTTAAAGATTTTTTGTAATAAAAATTATTTTTTGAAGTATTTGACATAAAAATTTGTTAAAAATGCCGTATTAAATCAAAAAAATCTGAAAATTTCAAGACTGATAGGAAACATTCAATTCCATGCATGAAAAATATTACAAAATATATTTTGATAAACCTTGAAGGCTAATTTTCAGTAAATTGTGTAGTTTGACTTTCCTACAAAGGAGTGGTACGTTTAAGGGTTAAGGGTTAATGGATTTGAGTTAAGAAGAAAAGTTGGAATTTAGATCAATGCGGTTCTAGTGAGTTACTGAGACCCCAATTTGGAGTTTATTGTTGCTAGCAAATCCCAATTATACAACAGTGTATATACTGTCCCCATGGGACATTTAAGGGTTAAAATCCTGACAATTGTAACACGGCTAGGTTTAATTTCTAGAACACCACTGAGAGAGGGATTTTCTACTAGGAGTTCGTATCAGGAACCTAAATCAACAACCACAAGAGGATTGAATTAGTGAAATTAGTGATGAAGGAGGATTATCATTATTGCTAAGAACAGAAGTTACAGGGAGTGTAGCATATGATGAATTAATACCTGCACTGCATCGGCTGCAGCATAGCCAGCAGCTTGGCCACCCATGAACTGGAATCCATTGCCAATGCCACAAAGGAGGCCTGCAAGGATGGCAATAGCGCGCCCGTCGCGGTCTTGCCAATAGATAGCCAAAGAGGATCTGGGAACTCCCAGGACTGGATGGTAGAGCAAGTACACATTCACAAGAAGTGAACAAAGCACAAAAGCGGTGGAGAAGTAGAAGAAAGTGGTGTACACCACCAGATGAGGGACACCGGGTTTCAGGAAATGGAATTGGTCGTTTGTGGCCACATTGAAGAGAGGCGAGAACGCTGCGTAACACAATCCTGTGAAGAGGGCAATGGCGAGGCCGAACACGACGCTTTTCCCCTTCACCTTGATGGCTCTATGTGACTCCAAGTTTCGGAAATACTCTGCTCCAGAAACAACCCCTTGTGATGAAACATTGAAGGAATTACCCGCTCTGTCCATGTCTTCGGTATCTATGACACAGCAGATGAAATGGTTGAGCCAGTTTCTGCCATATGGAAAATATAAGCTCCATCAATCTCTTACGTCTATGTCCAACTGGCTGAGTTGAAGCTCAAAACGTGGAGAACAAAGGAGAGTTTTTCTCAGTTATATATCCCCCCTTGGTTTTATGAAATCTGAGCTTGCTATGTTCCCACAGGAATATGTGGGTTAAAAACCTCTCGCAACAATCTTTGGTTCAAATCCATTGGTCCATAGAGTCAAAATTTCCTGTAGAAAAGCTATGTATTTGAAGTCATAAGAAACATAACCTACTCCAGGATATGCGTGGCTACACACTCAAGGTTTATTTTCCATAATTAGCTCAATTTTATAATATCCCGAAGTGACTGAAAATAGAAATCCCACTGTTTGATTATAGTAACTTCCAAAACATGTTTCCATTGTGGAAAGATGTAGGGCATGATTTTTTCTTGCTATTAGGGAGTGTCAGAGATGACCTACAGATGAAGGCAATTTTAGAATTGTGTTCCAAAATTCTACAAGGGGGTCGATACTTCAATCAAAGTGTGCCTAATTTGGTAACAAAATTAATATATAGCAAGAATCGCTAAATCTGACACCCCTAGTGATACATTTTGTTACCTTCTTTGAAGATTCATAAACGGTTTATTTCAACCCCTGTAGTAGATATGAAAGCAACAACTTTTGACCATTTGATACTAAAGATGTTATGTTTTATTTCGAGAATAGCCAATACTACTTCCTTGGAAACATGGGAAAAAATAAATAAATCAATCAATCAATCATAATGGGTGAAGAACTGCACTCACGGGCTTCATGGTTGTTGTTTGGGGTATTGATCAGCAGAGCTGAAAATTCCTCCGAGTCCTTCATCGAGTCAATCTTGGCTTCCGAGCTGAGTTTGGAGCAACACCCAATGAAAGTGTAAGAAATTTTTGAAATACCCCTTCATCTTTTTGCACGACTCCATCACCAGTACCTCCTTTTCATAGACCTAATCGAGCGCATGAAAGGAGTTTTTTGGGTATGGGTAAGCCATAAGTGGAATAAATGTTACTGAAAAGTACATAGCCAATTTGACAATGTACAACAATTTAAGAGTCATAGTTTATCCATAATTTTACTCACTCAAGAAATAGAACTTAAAAAACTCATATAATGGAGTTATCCTAAAGGTCAAGTGGTGTTTGAGTAAGATACCATGTGTTTTGATTTAATGTACTCTTATTTGTTCACTATAAATAGTTATGAAGTTTGAAAGAGCTTGGTGGTCTCTCACTATTAGGTATGTAAGAGCTTGGTGGTCTTCAAACTCATGGTAAACTAGTTCAACCGTCTTTTTTGAGTACAGCTAATTGACGGCTAAACTAATTGACGGCTTTTTAAGGTAAACTAGTTGTGCATGCGTTTGAAGACCACCAAGCTCTTACGCACCTAATAATGAGAGACCACTAAGCTCTTCTACATCTTTGAACTATTTAGAGTGAACAAATAAGAGTATATTAAAGCAAAACACATGGTATCTTGTTCAAACACAACTTCTCTTTTAGGATATCACAACAGCTGGAAGCCACAGAATGGATTTCCTACCTTAGCCGTGATGCTATGCATTTGGAGGAAGGAGAGAGAGAGGCTTACGTTTGAGGAAGATATTCTGCAGCTTTGAGTTTGGCTTGAATGTCAGCCACATTCGAGGCATGGCAGAATGAGCCCAACACCACAGCCACCAGAAAACAAGCCACACCGGGAAACAAAATGATTGCACGATTCAATCCATCGTCCAGAAAGTAATTCACAGTCGTCCCTGCAATCGGTGCATCAACCCACAAACATCAAAACAACAATAGTGGATTTCAGACGTTGAGGACTGGGTGTCGGAAGACAATGTGGCTACTGCCAATCACAACATTCAACAACATAAAAAAGTTTGTGGACTTCAAGTGATATTTATACTTCATCAACAAGAGAATTAGTTACGTAAAGTCACCTAAGAGATGTTGAGCAACATAAGAAATGATACAAAACTTGATACCATTACCCAAGTGGAAAAGATGGGAAAAAAAAAACTAAAAAATTTTAGTGTCCACTCTCAAATTGCCACTTCAATGTATACAGCATAGAAATCTTGAGAACCTAAAGTGGTACTTGTCATGTTGGACAGTAATCAACAAGGAATAAGTTACCTTAGCCACCTACGAGATGGAGAGCAGAGCTGATGTTCAATTCAATACACTGCCGTTCCTAAATGGGGAGAAATGGCAAACAAGTCTCGCTTTGAAAACTTTACTGTCCACTCCCAAATTGCCACTTAACCCTTTAAGGACCAAGAATTCATGGTTTAAAAATGACAAATTCAATCATTCATATAATGAAAAGCCTGATTCAGATAGGACCAAATATTATATCACCAGAATTAGTAAAGAACATTGCATGTGTTGACCAAAAACATAAATAAATTTGAACAATAGAAACTTCACATAGAACCCACTCAAAACTGCTAAAAAAAACATGAAGCCAAATTTGGCCTTCTTGGTCCTTAAAGGGTTAAGACATACGCATTCACCATTGAAAGCATCACTCCCTCTGTCCGGAACCAACTGTCCTAATTTTTGGAGTGTTTTAACGTAACGCTTATTTTTGGCCGTCTCAGTACTCGAAAATGGTCTATGGTATGTAGTTTTTGTTCACTCTCATTGTCCGCCCCGTTTGAAGTGGACAGGGCTCACGTCTGAAGTGTAAAACATAGGACAAATATTGCACCAAAAAAATGCTAAAAACGAGGACAGTTAACATTCAGCATGGTATACATGGCATTCAAAGCTCATGTCAAGAGGGGGAGCAGCAAAAGCTACGGATAGTTGAGTCTTTCTGTCTCACAACTGCTGAAGAATGTGATGAAGCAACAAAATGGCAACAATCAATGCAGGGAATTGAGGTGTAAGTACCTAAAACGACAGCAACGCTGGCAGACACGACCTCCGTCAACGAGATGCCCACAAACGCGAGCGAGTACTGGAGGCAGATGTTGCCCAGGCACAACGCCAGTCCCCCGGCCAGCGCAAACGCCACCGACGGGCCATTTTGTTGAAACAGCTGCTTGACGAAGTTGGGCTCTTGCTCGGTGTCGGCGCCCAGGTTGCCCACCGTGAGGGCGAAGCAAACCGCAACTGCGTAGTTGGCAAAAGTGTAGTCCAAGTAGGTGTGCATGGGCACCCGCCCCCGCCGCTCCAACAGATTGAACAGCGCCGGCCACGAGCCCAGGCACCACAGCGACACGATCATCAGCATGATCGCCCCCGCTTCATCCTGCATCACATACATCGCAAAACCCCCAGCCCTAGAATCTGCAGCACTCCCAAACCCTAGAGCTGGCAGTCCGTCGAAGCTCGGAGTCTATGGTGCGAATTGCTGGAAGTGCTAGAATCTAAATTGCTCAGTTGCTGAGTGCATCCCAAACCCTTGGGGCTTCGTTGAAGTTGGAAAAATTGGGTCCGGATGATGTGAAATATGGTGCGAATTGCTGCCAGCATGCGAATCTGATGTGATTCCATATGCGAGATTCGTGATCATCCAGATTGCGAAAGACGTCTTCTAAAATCTGCACGACACAAGACCTGCATCAGCGGAAGTGTTCCATGTCGCGAACCCTAGATGCAACTCGAGATTCTCCTCCATGTCTGCTGGAGAAGAATCGATTCCGTGCCGTAGCTGCGAAGACTCCATTCAACGCTACCTTACTGTTATTCCAGAAAACGTGAAGAGAATTTCTTGACTGATAGCCTAGATGATGTGCACGCTACATGGAGCGACCCGCCGACAATCGCCGGACAATCTCGCATAGAAAATGATTTACAAGATTACTACAGTAATGAGAGTGGGCTCCACTGCAAGGTGGAGTACCGCTTGCTCAGTCTCACTGCAGATTCTGCCAGTTGGGAGATACAACTTTGCAAGCTTTGCAATTTCAGAGTCTAGGTGATTAAAGCCCTAAATACAAGCAACCAATTTAATTAGATCAAGAGAAACGGAATTCACAGCAAATGCATCATCACCCTGGCGTCACAACTCTCACTTGCCAGTTGCACCAAATTTGGTCGTCGTCATCTCCACGTACAACATCTACCGGATCATGTGCTGCTATTCAGTGGGCCCAACATTTGGACAGATAGCACCATAGCCTTGGTGAGGTGCAGATTGAAGCCGAAAATCAAAGGAAGTGGGACGCCATCACAGACAGGATTTAAACGAGATTCACGAGTCGGTGCATCGACTGACGAGAGTTCTAAACAATTCAAGCTTCCATTTCAAAGTCACAGGTCATGTGGAGGATCAGTGTGATGATTCACACGGCTCAACTACTTCGATCGAACCAGAAACGTGAGGAAAATTATCGTACTTTAGTGGACGAAGCCGATCAAGTAATAAGTGAATTCTTCAGCAAATGATTTACTGCGAATGTATAATTATGAGTACTAAACGACCGTCGTTGATAAAATAACGCAATTCAAGTTGGGTGATTAGTGCATCCTTTCCATTTGCAGAAATCATGCTAAGATGGATTAGGGTTCAAGGTTTAGGGTTTAGGCCATGGTATCTTGTTCTTGATGGGTTACAGCATGGCTGTTGCTAGGGTTTAGGGTTTAGGGTGTGGTCTTTGAGAGGGAACTGCAGTTTAGGGAGTTTAGTGGTGAGTTTTACAGTCCCATCGCTTCGTATCTCGTTCCAAAAGTCATCGAAACCTTCCAAAGAAAGGGTTAGGCATTTGCTGTTCTTATTTACAATGCTCATGAACTTGCAATGGTATGCGTTTTTGTTTTTATAGCCATGGAAGTAGAGGAAGGACCTCCCATTGTGAAAGCAGCCCGAAATTCTCGGACCTATAAGCTGATCAAGCTACGCAATGGCTTGTCAGCTCTCCTGATCCATGACCCTCAGGCGTGTGACGATGATGAAGAGGAAGATTGCGGTGGCGGGGGTACTACGCATGTGGAGACCGATCAGCAGGAACCTGCACTTTGGCCACATTTTCAATACAATTGCACAGGTATCCCTCATGCTTTTAGGGTACCATGAAACTTAGGCTTTCTGGTTCTGGTCCGGCAAGCTGTTGTCAACTTTCAATCTCGAATCTGTCGATGTTCTAATTCGGGTTTAAAATGTTTTCCGGTTTGATTAGAGCTCCTGGCCTTCCTCATGACATTCATGGATATTGTGAATTGCAAATCTAATTGTAGGTGGTGATGATTCCACTTCCAACGGGAAGCCCCGCCTGCGGTTTCATCCAGGTAATCTAACATACTGTCGGTATCTGAGAGGAAGGATAACTGCGTTAATTAATGATTGAGAAGTCCACTAGACTGGCAATATGGAATAGAATTGTGTTACCCCCGAAGGAACAAGCGATTCGATTGTGAAAAAGTTTTGTATGTGGCCAAGTTTTCTATCACCAGAACTTTGTGTGTTGGTTGAGAAATAAATAAAATTGGACAAAAGATGTTCCTGCTGGAAAAACAAGAGGCTTCCTGATCCTTTTGGGGTTAATTGAACCTGTTTTTGGTTGCAAAAGTGACCTCCAGATGAAGAAGGGGGTTCAAATGGAGCCTCGCTTCTGAGCAGGAGAAAGCAGGACAAGGAACCCGGGCAGGAGATATCAAAGAACAATGTACGTACTACAGAAGACCTCAATTTCTTACACATGTAGAATGTTGAATGAAGTTGTGGGTTTAGGAGAAAGGCTTTAAAACGACAGAACTTCAAGGGGATAGCCCATGCATAATGTATAATAAGTTAGTATTCCTCACGGCGCCACTCGTTTGAATTCGGCCATTACCTCAATGAAAAATCTAATTAACCCCTAAAGGACCATAAGGCCACCAGGTGGCTCCTGTTTTTTTCAGTAATTTTGAGTAGGTTTTATGTAGATTTTTTTTGTTAATTTAAAATAATTAAATTATTCAACATATGTAATATTCTTCACTAATTCCAGTGATATAAAATTTGGTCCCATTCAAATTATAATTTTCACAATACGATCGTTTAAACTTGTCTTTTTAAAAGCATGAATTCTTGGTCCTTTAGGGGTTAAGTGGAAACCAAAGTGTTTGGCAAAGAACATTATGTCAGTGTTGTCTAATGTCAGGCTGCAGCAGCTATGTGTGTTGGAGTAGGGAGCATGGCGGATCCCCCTGAGGCGCCAGGTCTCGCTCACTTTCTTGGTGAGCAATGCTTCCTTTCCCATAAGCAAAAAACAAATTGATTGCAACACAAGCAATATGCACAACGGCTTACTTCTGTGAACCTGCAGAGCACATGCTGTTTATGGGGAGCACCAGGTTCCCGGATGAAAATGAGGTACCTAAAATATTGAAAATATATGTTCTTTTTGACTTTGTCAGATAGTAGAATTCAGTCGACTTCAACAGACCGTATGATTGTACCGTTATATACTGGTCTATTGCAGCAACCTTTGTGATATTAAACAGATTCAGTCCCATCAAGGTGAACTATTATTTAGAACTTGTATCCATTTAGAAGTACAGTGTTCCTGAAACTGCAATTCGATTTAAGATTAGACGTGGGGCTGTTTGCAGTACGATAAGTTTCTGTCGCAGCATGGTGGGTTTTCCAACGCTTACACGGACCAGGAATTCACATGTTACCACTTCGAAGTCAGAAACCGAAGCTTGAGGGATGCACTAGAAAGGTTAACCCATAATCTAATCCTACAGACTTTTTGTGAATCGTTAAAGAGTATCGAATCTTGCTTTCTGTAGAGAAATACTAACTCCGTGGAATATATGCATGGTTTCAAGTATTTCTCTTTATTGGTATCCTCATTCATGCTGTCTTGATGAATCCAGGTTTTCGCAGTTTTTTATTTCTCCTCTTGTCAAGGCTGAGGCAATGGATAGAGAAATTCAAGCAATAGAATCAGGTTTATTATCTAGTGAACATTCTGTTTTTGACCGCCTGAAAACTCCAACTCACAGCCTGATACTCAGAACAAGCTTCGTTTCAGTAATCTCGTCACTTATGACAATAAAGAAGTTGAGTGTTCAGTAATTTGGGGCATCTATTATTCTCAGCTTGTGGCAGCATTAATAACACTTATGGCCTGGATGTTGTGAGCAGAGTTTGTGCAAGCAGCGGGCAATGATCTGAACCGTCTTTCTCAAGTTCAATGCCATACAGCAATACCTTCCCATCCCTTCCATCGTTTCGCTTGGGGTGAGTCTTATTCCTCCTTCTGATTGCATAGAAATTTTCTGAAGGTTTTTAAATTGAAGCACCGTTAAAGCAACACTGCTAGATTTGTGCGTGATTTATAAACTTTCTCTACTGTAGTAGAAAGATCATGCTCCAAGAGTTATTCTAGAAAATCTAGCCAAGTTACAATTGGCACTCAGGGTTTAGGTTTTATAGAATACCTTAGTGTTTCTGTAGCATCAATCGCATTGGAGCGTTAGGAGTAATGTGATGTGGTTGCAGGAAACAGGAAAAGTTTGCAAAGTGAACCCACCATGCAAGGAATAGACATGAGAGCTAAGCTTTTGGAGCTCTATCACGAGAACTATCTGGCAGGACGTATGAAACTCGCAGTACTTGGTGGAGGTGGGTGGTAAGCCCTAGCTCATCCTGCCTCTATTATGTCATTTTCAATTAACTTACTTTCTTCAGAATGAATTCTCTTCACCAAAATTAATTTCGTCTGTAAATATTGTAATTGACTGCCCTGCCTATTTCAGAGTCCTTGGAGACCTTGCAAAAGTGGGTGGTGGAGCTTTTTGGTGAAATCAAGGGAGGTGGTCACGGACGACTACCTATCCATGGTGACGGCCGCATTTGGGTACCCAATCGATTGTATCATATTGCAGCTGGTATGGAACAGAATTTACTGACAATCAACTGGCCCCTCCCCTGCCTGGAGAGTGCCTATCTGTCAAAGCCCCATGAATATTATGCTCACCTTATTGGTCATGGTACCCTTGAAACTAACCCTTCGCAAGTTGAGCACTTTTTGAGCTTTGAGGTGAATTGTTTTGCATCCACAAGAAGAATTGATTAAAAATTTCGTTACACTCCTAGACGTACATTGAATATTGTGAATGGTGTTGCAGAGGGCCAAGGCAGTTTGCTATCACTGCTCAGAATCAAAGGTTGGGCCAGGGGAATGACTGCCGGTTGTGGAGACAATGGACTCGAAACCAACTCGATGCTGTTCTTGTTTTCAGTTACCATAACTCTAACAATCCATGGTGCTGAAAACGTATGATTCGCGCTCCCACTAGTTTCTGGTCACTAATATTCTGTTTTTTTTTTTTTTTTTGTCCTAATCTGATATACAATGAATCTCAGTTGTATGAGCATAAAATGCTTTAGAGAGCCTTGGTCTCTCTCATTCAGATATTTTTCTTGTTGTATGTTATTGACACGTAGACTAAGAAAACTTGCCTTCGTAGTAGATGTTATGGTAAAAGGGCTTAACTCTTACTGGTTCGAGCTAGGTCTCAGCTATAATTGACTGGATGTACGTATTTCTTAGAGTTCGTGTTATTTAGAGAGATGACATGCTGTTGATGTGGGGTCCTTTCTGAGACCTTTCCGATTAATAGTGGATGTGCAGATCATGGAGGTGATTGGATTCTTGTACCAGTACCTCAAAATGCTACGATCAGTGGGGCCACAAGAATGGGTGTTTCAGGAGCAGAAAGCTATCAGCACATTGGACTTCGAGTACTTTGAGGATCCCTCCCAAGACGAGTACGCAATAAGCCTTGCTAGTATGTCATATCCTCTGTCATGCCTAAGTCCTTTTTCACACACAGGTCGGTGGCTGACATTTTTCAATGAGCTCTAACTGTTGAAATTGCTGACAGCCAATATGCACTTATACTCAGAAGCGCATATCATATACGGAGATTATGCGCATGATATATGGAATCCAGATTTGGTCACTAGCGTCCTATCTCAGTTGACCCCAGAGAACATGCGCGTCGACCTTTTGTTACACCACTTTGACAGAACGGCTGCTGGTATTGAATCAGTCCAACCAACTCATGCAGTAGTTAGTGAAAGTATTAACCCCTAAGGGCCAAAAAGCCCAAATTGGACTTCATGTGTTTTTAGCAATTTTAAGTAGGTTCTATGTTGAATTTCTTTCGTTCAAATTTATTTGTGTTTTCAATGTTCTTCATTGATTTCAGTGACATGAGATTTGGTCCCATCTAAATTATATTTTTTCGTAATATGATTGATTGAATTTTTCATTTTCAAACCATGAATCCTTGGTCCTTTAGGGGTTAATCTCAAAGTTGAGAATTTACTTATAAACCAATTTGATCCTGCCTACCTTACTTTCCTTCAACTTTGGAGTACGTATATGACATTGTGTGCACACGTCAGATGTGCAGATGGAGCCATGGTTTGAGACTCCCTTCACAGTAGAAAGTATTCCAGCTGATCTACTTCAACACTGGGCAGATCCGCCATCTGTGGACCCAGCCCTGCATATGCCAGTGTGCAATGAGTTTATACCCCGTGACTTTACCGTCTTCGCCAGCAATGAGGAGGAGGCTGTGTTCAAGCATCCAAGCTGTCTTATCGACTCTGCTGCCCTCAAAGTTTGGCACAAGCATGACAGGAGATTCTGTGCGCCGCGGATTAGTGCATGTTTCTCAATAATGTTCTGCCCTGCTAGCAGACAAATCACTGATGCAGTGCTGGCTCAAATATACCTCATTCGCTTAACATCCGAACTGAACGAGACACTATACTTGGTAAGAATCTGCAATTGATGTTTCTTCCGTCACCTCAACACGTTCATGAATGTCTATTTATATCGTGCTATCTTGATAAGATTCAACTGGTGGATAATGTCAAGTAATTGTCCTCCGATTTGGCGTAAGAATCCTTCAATTTTAAAATGACACATATTGTAGCACAAAACCGCTGATTTTTCATAGAAGAAATTCTAGTCCCTTGCAAGTCAGGTATTTGTACCTTCATTAGATGGTACTCCCTCCGTCCCAAAGTTATTGTCCAACTTGTTTGCTTGGTATTTCTTTGAACCAATTTCATTGATCATATTGTAAGAAACATGATTAAGAAAGGTTCCAAATTATGTCACTAGAATGATTGAAGAACATTGCATGTGTTCATTGCAACCTAAATAAAATTAGCCACAAGGAAGTATTTTTTTGACCTACTTAAAAAAGCACTTTCAAACATGACAATAACTTTGGGACGGAGGGAGTACTTTTCTGTAAGAACTAATAGAAGATGAAGTTTTTAGAACTGATGTACGGAAGGCATGCATTTATAATTAGAGAATGAAATGCTGCTTGCAGGCTGACAATGCAAAGCTAGAGACCTCGATCAGTTTGTCGGGGTATAGAATAGAGTTGAAGATGTTTGGGTTCAGCGAGAAGCTCCCTAAACTCGCTCAAATAATTGCCAGTCACATGAAGTATCTCGCCTCAACAGAAAGGGATTTTCAGGTTGGTACCCGGGTTGTTCTCTTTAGAACAGATTTCATGGTTTTAAAATGACCAATTTGATTGATCATATTGTGAAGGAACATAATTCAGATGAGGCAAAAATTTGTATCGCCAGAAACAGTGACAAACATTGCATGTGTTGGTTTAAAAAATATTCAAAAGAGAGTTCCCAGTCCCCATACGACCCACTCAAAAATGCTAAAAA
The DNA here is from genome assembly GCA_022496805.1 of Pohlia nutans. NCBI lineage: Eukaryota > Viridiplantae > Streptophyta > Bryopsida > Bryales > Mniaceae > Pohlia > Pohlia nutans. The sequence continues at coordinate 11,372,680 of CM040090.1, forward strand.
ACATGTTTTTTGCTCATGCAGTGTACTGTAGAGCTCTTGTCAGAAGAATACAGAAGGGCGAATGAGAAGCCGATTGACCATGCAGCGTATCTTTCAACAGAAGCATTGAGCAAGAGATTCTGGAACATTGACCGCAGACGTGATTGTCTGCAAAGCCTTACTTTTCAAGATTTTACTGAGTTCGTCAAGAATCTCTTCAGCAAAGTGAGTATAATTAGTACTTACCATGAGGTCAGTTGTCACATTCACCCTTTGCTTTTGTATTTAACTTTGCTTTGGATTAGAACTTAATTTATTCCACCTACTTAAACTCAATTTATGTGGCAGACATACATTGAGTGTTTCCTCGAAGGCAACGTTCTTAAGTTGCCAGCCCTCTGCATAGCCCAAATCTTCAAGGAAGCTCTAGTCACTAGCCCTTTACCACTCGAAGCAAGGCCCACGAACTGTGTTGTGAAGCTACCTGCCGGAACTTCTCTATTGTATAAGGAGAATTGCAAATGTGAGTATGAAAGAAATTCAGTTGTTCAGGTACCAGCTCAGGATTCTTAACCTCACTTTGAATTATATTCACATAACCAATCGCAGTGATTTATTATTCATGACTTGTATTTAGGAGACCCAGAACATTAAGTCTGTAACCTCTGAATTAAGATTTAATGGGTAATGGCGGTAACTACACCAAAATTTTGATTTAGTGTCCTACGAGAATTGATGTCCTTCAGTTTACCACAGTTCGTTCAAAGGTGAGGAGAAATAGTTTCTCTTTAGTACAGTACAAAGGAGTTTGCCACTTGTCATTTCCGGTTCATCAGTTCTAATAATTCAAGTACTCAACAGTACATATATACTTGAATTAGTTCAACGGTTGATTTTGCCACTTGTGATTTAGTGAACTGTTGAATACATAGGGGTTTGCCACTTGTGATTGTGCGTGGAAGTTGAAGGTTTTATCATTTAAAATTTTAAAATACTGGTTTTTTACAGGGACACTATATCTCCAAAAAGTCAAATAGTGTCCGTGTCGAGAAACAGTGTTCCGGACACTAAATCACAATTTTAGTGTAGTCTAACATATGGGGAAATCCGACTCTGAAGTGCAATGTTAGATCAATCACACGTCACGACACTGTTGCACAAGGTAGGGCCTTAATTGTAAAATGCTTATGTTTTTTCCCATCCGAGCTAATGTTTTTTCTTATTGAGTTGTAGTTCTCTGGCATCTCTGTAGTCATACTTTCAAATTGGGCAAGATCAGGGGAAGGAATCCATAAGGCAACGGTGCTTAATCAACTTGTTTGAAGATATTATTGCTGAACCTTACTTCAATCAACTTAGGTGAGTTGCCCTCTTTGTAATACCTGCAAACAATTCTTTTTAAAATTTTCAAGATAGTTTTCCGCCTAAGAGTACTATCATTGACCAATCTTTTGTCCTGGCTTTTCATAGCCATCTGACTGCGTCAGTACTCGTTGACGCTAAATTCCATGTGCAGAACAAAGGAGCAGCTGGGATACGTTGTGGAGAGTGATTGTTCGGAGCTTCATGGAGTTCTAGGTATCAACTTCATGGTGCAATCTGCAAAATACAGCCCTGCATACCTTGAGGGCCGCATAAATGCTTTCATCATGCAGATACCCCAAATGCTGGTAAGAATCTAAATTATGATTTCAAAAGACATTGGTTTTCTCTCAGTTTCTAACTTGATGGCCATATTTGTTGAACGGAGACAAAATGGACATTTTGAGACTTTAGCCCTATTATTCGAGACCTCTATTCCAACAAATCAAAAATTTATGAACATATCAACCTTTATAAAACCAAAGGTTTGTGAGTATGTTAATATATTGAAGTCTCACTTCACCAAAAAAATTCAATATCAAACATTAATTATCATCTAAATGTAAAAGTCAAAGATAATTGAGTTAACCAAAAAGAAGCCCATCTAACCTCCCTTTTTGCTCTACTTCTAACCTCTTTTTTCAGCTATACTTGGGTTGAATAGTGTTGTGTCATAGATTGTCCCCTTGTGGGCCATGGGCTTGGAGCTTTGGTAGAAGGTGTGGGAGTCATTGCAAGGTGTGGAGAATAATGACAGTGGCTTGCTTTAGATTGTCTCCCAACTCAATTTATATTTCAATGTGAGTTCAAGAGGAATTCAACACGAGTTTACTATAACTTTCCTCTTTGAGCTGACTTTTCGGTTAACTCTAATATGAGACTACAAATTGTCTCAGTTTAAAAAATATGGTCAACTCTTCAGTTAAAATACCGCAGGTGATATTGTAGTTTACGGTTCTTGCCTTCAGAAACAACTTGGGATATTCAACCTCCACCACTGGCTCGAATCCTCACCATGTAATGTAATATCCTTTTAGATACTCCCAGTAACAATTTTTAGAGGGGAAATTTTTTCCTGTTAACTTGAGAGCCCGTAGGTTCCTGAATCTAAAATGTTCATACTATTTATTTGCCTAAACCATAGCTGGTAAAACATGTGTGGCAGACGAAAATGGAGGACGAAGAGTTCCAGTCTCACAAGGAGTCGCTCATAGCTGCAAAACAGGGCATGCCTACTTCCTTGTATGAGGATAGTGAGCGTTACTGGGAGCAAATTTGGAACCGCAGGTATGTTGCAAATCCATATAAATAATTGTCTTTATATTTCCATAACATTCTAGAGTACGTAGTGCTAATCGCCCACCCTTTTCACTGTAGCTCTATTGTGGTTGGTGGTAACTACACTAGTTGGCTAAGTACCAATTGTTGAACCCAAAGAAATGTGAGAATGTGCTAAAGAAAGATGTTGGAGCTGAGCATCTTGGACACTCTGATTCTTCCTTTCAAGAGTGTTAATATGCTTGTAACCGACTGATATCGTCTGTTACCTATTTCATTGCTGTTTAACTTACTTGGTCAGGAAAACTTTGGAGGACTTAGGCTTAAAGAAGATTCTTCGAAACTGCAATTCCCAATTCCTATTTAACCAAAAATAAATAAATGAAAATCATGGCATGAAGGCTGTATCAGTGCACTGTCATTTGTGTGTGTGATTCAGGTATTTATTTGATGCCAACAATCTCGAGGCTACTGAGTTGATGCAAGTGTCGAAAAAGGAGTTGATAAACTGGTGTCGCCGTTTCCTGGGGCCTCGGTCACGTCTACGACGGCACCTGTGTCTCCATGTGGTGGGGCTCAATGCTCAGGAGGGTGATGTAGATGATCCCATTGTAGCTGAAACTTCAAAAGTTGAGGCCCGAAGAACTGTACTCATTGAATGCTTAGATCAGTTTAAGCAGAATCTGGAGGTCTACCCTGTCAAGCTCTAATCCCCCAATTAGCAAGTAGGAGAATATTCCCATTGCATTCCAACTGGTTCGTCAGCAGTTCTTTGATTTTGCAGGTAAGAACACATAATTATGCTGTTTTTTGCAGAGGTGGAAAAAATTTCACCTTCAACAGGCGATGTCCAAAACGTTAACACCAGAAAATCCTCTTTGAAGTGTATTTACATCACCGGTTACTCAACTTACCCTCTCTTGTCGATTTATCAACTCATCAAAGAAGTGGAGGTGGGTAGACTGCAGAATATTTTTTCGGTTTTTCTCTTCAGAGGGTACTATAACTCATGTACAGTCGGGTACAAGTTGCTTACAAACTTTTGACTCCTCCCTCATAAAAACAGAATCCCTTCCTTAAATTGTAATGTGCTTGGTATTGCACCTATGGACCTACAAATTGAAAGGGACATTCCTACTCTAGTCCTCTACTCGTAGGAATTTTTTCTTACCATATTTGCAATCTTCGGAATCAATGCGACTCCTTGATATAGGATCTACCTACTTTCAATGCTTACGAAAAAAATTGTAAGCATGTTGTACCGACTGTACAAAGTTACTTCTTACATATTCATATTTTGATTCCTTTTTCTTCTTACAAAGTAACAAAACTTAACAGTTGTACTTCAAACTTAAAATATTTGATTACAACATTGATAAATGTAAGGGCAATCAGATATTCGTAATCACTCGTATAGTGAAAAGCATCATCCAATCACTGAAAGTACTCTGCAAAATTTCTGTTTGTATTCTGAGTGATTAACCCGTCCAGAAAGTGCACAATGTGCAGAATCAAACACAGTTTTCTTGACTTTTTGGAGTGTGGATTTTTTTTACTACATATTTTATAGGAAGTCAGCTTCATGCATGTGTGATCTGATTAGAAAGGGGATGGTTTGTGAAAAAAACTATGCCTCATTTCATATTGTAGTGATTTACCCAAAATTTCAACGTAGAAAGTGCTCTTAAAATTATAAAATTAACTCATAAAATTAAGCAACCAAAAAATTCTCCAAAAACCACTACACTCAGTATTACATTTCAACCAATCACAACAAATTTCATGTACAAATTGTCAATATCTTATTTGTAATTAATTTACAAAAGAATTTCAATTTCAAATTTCAAATTTGATACAAAAATATTGGTGATAGCAATCACAGATTCAACCCTTAAACGACAATGCCAGCCCCACGGGCTTGGTTTTAGTTTGGGAGAATCTTGCTCATAACTTCTACACCATTGCACCAAATGGGGTTTTTAAAATTCCAAACCGAGCACCTTAGAGAGATCTATACTTCTTTAGAATAAAACTAAAGTAAATTAAACACAGAATCATGCTTAAAATGGAATGTAAAATGAGATTTTGGGTGTGGTATCAGGAAAGGAATTTTCGTTTAAGGGTTAACCATATGGATAGAATCTCAAATTTATAATGTATAGTACAACTTTTATTCATACATCAAGTTCAAAATATCTCTCTGGATTGCATTTTTTGATGCATCTTTGCAAAACTACGGAATTTGGAGAGGGGTGAGGAGGATTAGGGGCTAACTTGCATGAATCCCATATATGGGTTGTTTTTTATGAACTCCACTGCATGTTGGATTTCTTTCTATAAGTTTCTTAGAGTATTTTATGCTAGATAGGCAACTAGGGCAATTAGATAGAAACTCCAGTTCTCTTCTGAAGCCAGTATGAATAAAGTGTTTGTTTTTAATGACAATGACCTAGTGTTCACAAGATAAAGGGCAGCAACTATGGCACAATGCATCATTCATGAGAACACATAATGTGAACTACGGCCCCTCTTGCAGGCGTTAACCCCTAAAGGACCATATTAAATCCCTCCGAGGGTCATCTCATGCTTTTTTAGTAGTAGATTTTCTTTTGTTCATTTTTTGTAACTTTAAAATTCAACATATGTAGTATTCTTCACTAATTTTGCTGATATAAAATTTTATCCCATTTAAACTATATTTTTCTCAATATGATCGTCTAAATTTGTCATTTTAAAACCGTGAATCCTTGGTTAACTTCAACTCCACCAAGTTGCTTACCCTTGAAAACTTGAAAATTATAGTACTCGCCTAAATTTCATTCAATGTTAGATTTTTGAAGTGTATTGATTTCAGATGAACTGCATTTGACTGAAGACTGAGTCAAAGAAGTGCATTACTAGCTAAGTTAGATGACTTGTAACGTACCGGGCGGAGTGCCAGGTCTTCGAGCGGGTGGGCGTCCTTTGCTTTGACAAGAATTGAATGAACAAACGCTCAATTTGTATGACAAGTATTGAATGAAATGTGAGCGACCATGAATGCTTTCCAGTCATCGTGAGGAAAGCCTTTATATCCATGCAGCCCATGCTGGACACGCACCTTAAATTCACTATTTGACAGGTAAATGTAGAGCCCATAAATTCAATTCCTGACCTGCATTAACTTGTCACTGCTCTGGCGAGCCGCGACTTTTTCTTACAAATCCTGTTCCAGGGTTAAAAGTCTCACAAGCCCCATCAAATGCCCAACAGGCACTCAAGAGTCTGGCTCTCAGTTCCTTCAGGTGTGGAACACTTATTATTGTGCTGCAGAGAATTTTTCTTTGGTTTTTGGAGAAATGCTAAAGTGGCGACATAAAATTAAACGTCGTGTAGCAAAATGTTTTCATATTCATCTGTATTTTGGATAGAATTATCTTTTCATCCACATATTTGGATGAGTTTCAATCATAAGGAACACCCTCCAATTTTTGTTTTATTTATGAAAAATATTTTGCCACAAGTTATTGGGATTTTGCTTACACTATGCTTTTTGATTTTAGTGGAAAATGCAACCATGAGTCCTGGGACTCCATTTTGAAAAAAAATTGCACGGTTGGGTGCCTAACATCATAAGGAACATTAAAAGCGGTACTTTCATCCAATTTATTTTCAAAAATTAAAACAATATGACATCTCCAAGTTTTTCTTTAAGGCTTCGTGGACACCAATTATTTTTGGTGCTTTTTAGCATTTGAATGCTAAAAAAATCATTGTTGTGCTATCATGTGCATCATACCTTCACGCACACCAATCTATGTTTCCAATTCTGCCCTCATGTTTTCGTGGTGTACATCCCAAACCCAAAATGTTACCGTTGATACATGAGGGCTGAATTAAAAACATGGTGGTAATAGGTTGGTGTACCTTACATCTATTTGCATTTGATATGATAGAAAATTTCCCCAGGCTGAATTTGAATATTGTAGCTTCGTAGCAGATTCAACACTCATTCACCAAATTGACATTTTTTTTGCTAAAAACATACCCAACTTATGTGAATATTTTTAAATATTCCTTTTTCTTCCATACAAAAAGAATTTGAAAAAAAATTAAAAATCTTGACATTTATTTTTGGAATTGTGTTATGTTGAATCTACTCTTAGGTTACGATATCCCCTAAAATGTGCAATTGGACTAAAAGCTGCAAAAGGTTTTAGCCTCAAAAATAGATATTAGCATGGCTCAGATGTACATGAGGTGTACATGAGAGGACCATTGCAACCATAAAATCTACCCAACAAATTTGACATATGGTTGATTGTCCTAAAACCACCAACTTAAGTAATTTGGCCTATTTTTGGCAGTGCTAAATTTGAAAAAAAAATATGACCGCATTCGAAATAGTAACCTCTAACCTATACATCACATACCAATTTCCTAAGTTTACACTTTGTTGTTCCTAGATCCGCTCGTGACCTAACCAAAAACCACCACTATTTCTTCGCAATGCTTGGCATGCCATTGGTTTACCTGAATAGTGAAATTGGTGGTTTTGAATTGTAATTGTAGTGGCCCCAAGAAAGCTCTACAAGTCATAATTGGAGAAGGTGGTGGTTTTAGAAAACCCTACCTTACTTGTAGTTGGAGGCCTTTCAAATATTATCAACAGCTCCCCAAGACAAGAGATTTATTGTAATTGGTAGAGAATTTAATAATCCTACAAAGGTGGTTTGGATGAAAGTCATCCGAGGTTGTATGAAAAAAGTTGCAAGGCTTTGAATCTGTTCGTGATCCAATTTTTGAATGCTAGGACATTTAGGGGTTAACCAATACAAATAGCTCGGTTGAGTATTGACTACATCCTGTAGTAATAGCACCTCAACCAGGACTTCAAGGAGTATCCACTAAAAATCAAGGCCCTCAAAATCACTCCAGCTAGTGTATCTCCTCTTTTTAATCGCACATCATAATTGTACAACAGTCCAAGGGTAGTGACTTCTGAGTGGTTCACTCACTATTTTCAAGACTCTAATTCAATGATGTTGGTGGGGGAACTACATAGTGAGGTTTAACTTTTTGAATGACCTTCAGAGTGCAATCCAAAGTGCTAAGGTTGGATGTCCTAAAACCACCACCCAGTCCCCCAACTATGACATGTAGAGTTTTTTTGGGGGCACCACAGTTGAGACTCAAAACCACCAATTTCACTATTCAAGTAAACCAATGGCATGCCAAGCATTGCGAAGAAGTAATTGATGGTTTTGGGTATCATTATGAGTGAAAATTAGTATCACATGGTTTGAACATGGGGAAACCTAAAGGTTTGATTTAGGTCACGAAGTTCTTTTTACTTTGAAAATTTGTATCAATTTGAATATTGAGAATTATATTGCGAAAATTTGTGCATTCTGTGAGAAATCTTCTTCCAAATGACCAAAAAATATTTCTCATAAATAACCTTGTTAAAATGAGGCCATAATTCTTAAGTTGGTGGTTTTAGGACATCCAACCTTAGTGCGAGATGCTATAAGACCTGAATGGAGTACGCAAAACTAGGTACTACCTTAGTGGTTGGCAAAGGCACTTTGTTATGTGACATTCTGCTTGTTGATGCAGACGTTGGTGTCTATCATCAGCAAACACGCTTTTGTAGTTGTCCCATCACTTGGAACATGTAAATCTTTTTGTGGTAAAATCGGACTTTTAAATTCTTTTTGAATTCTCCTTCTATGGGGATTGGGAAAGAGAACCGGGAACAACTGAGATGACCTCTGACAAGCATGTGCGATGATGGTTGTGGCCAGTTTTGTTAATCTGCATTCACAGCTGTTGCATGACTTGCATCCTTCTGGCCGTCTGCTTTGCACAGGAATTTAGGTTTAACCCCTAAACGTACCAGGGTGTCCCTCAAATTAACAATTTGAGAAAAATCATCTATTTAGAAGAATATTTTGGAATTGATATACCAATGAAAGTTCTAGATTTTAAATTTTAGATTCCATTCGTACAGTTCAATGCAGTAATATTATCATCAATATTTAATTATCAATTTTGAAAGTTAAAATTAAAAATTCCTTTTAAACTCTATTACAAACAAAATTTTAATATTTTTTGAGTAAAATTTGTTGTAATGAGATACTCTTAAACGTGGTGATTCTTTGAAATTTTTGTGTTTCTTAAATCTATGACCTCATTTTTGCAAGGCCACTTTTGAACTACAGTCAATGCAATTTTGGCTTGGTCAACGACTCGACATACTTCTACATTTGTAATTTTAGAAGAATATATAATCAAGTATGACTAAACCCAACCATTAGATAAAACAACAACTTGGTGAAGAATCTCTGAAAATTGAATGACTTTCATCCAAGAATTGATGAGAACATGGGAAGGGTTTGAATTTGTTAGTCGTCGAGTTTCTAAACGCTGTGACGTTTAGGGGTTAAGGTAAAAGTATCCATAACCGATAAAATAAGGTTGCTACCATGGAAAATGTTGAAGTTTCATTGATGAGATGTTTTTTCTTTCAAAAAGATGCCATATTTAACAGAGATATAGGTAATATTTTTGCATTTTTTCTCTCAAAATGAAATTTATTTTTAAAAATTGATTGAAAAAATCTTTGAAACCCATGACTAATATATAGGTTCACCTGGTATACAATGAGATAAATTCCCAAACATTAAACTGCTTTATGTTGGCAACTATGGATTGACCAACATTGTATTGGCTTTTGGGTTCATGAAACACAACTTTTAGGGGGTTTACATATTAGTTATGGAGTACTTATTGGCTATGTGTACCTGGCTACATTTATATAGGATCCTACAAGTACGGCCGTTATTGAATGGCCAAAGTGCCACACCATTTTTTTAATGGAGGGAAGGACCTCCATTGGTAATGGCTCCCCTATAGTGGAAATATTTGTTTCAAACTTGAAATCTACAATAGAAAAGGATGAGTGTACGGTCAACTACAAAATGTTATGCACATGTTACACGTAAACCTCCTTAATATCACTTTTTCTCTCCAAATCCTATGAAAAAATATACTCAATTCTAAATTCTCTTATTATTCTCATTATCACATCCAAGTATGTTGCAAGAAGTTTGATTATAAGAAAATTGATAATTGCAAAATACGGTTTTAAATCACCTTTTTAACTTTTACAATCCCAAGAACACCTTACATATTTTATATAATCAAAATTTTAAAGTACGTTCTTGTGAAAGTCTTTTAGAACACTAATAAAAAAGGTGGCACTCCTCAAAGAGATGCCCACATAAAATCATTGTACATGCGTGGAATTGGGCACTATTTGCTTGAGCATCTCCCTTGGCAATGCTACCTTTTCTACCAATGGAATGATTCATATACAAGCCACAATCTAAATTAAACTATTGATGTGCCCTAAAATGTCCTCAAATGTGCATTTGCAAGATTGATATAATTAATGAATGTTAAAATTCTTTCATCAAGGTTTGTTACAAAACATTCCCTACAAAATTCCATAAAAACCTAGGAGATGTGACTTAACCCTAATCATTCCTAAGACCCCATGTGTATACCACCGTATATTTACGCATATAATCCATCTTATGTAGTGAAACATGTCATAGCAAAATAGAGTAGTGCAATGGAGAACCCTTTTGCAATGAATCAAAAAAGAATCTTCACTTAGAACCACTTTTTTAAGTGATGAAGGAACGTCATTAGTATTCCATGAATTTTGAGACTATCATGTCAATGCCACGTAAACTTAGTTTTTAATTGTAACTAGATTGTGGTCCCACTGCAAAAGAGTGTTGGCTCCTTGATTGCTCTATTATGCTATGGCTAATGTACTCAAACACAAATACAATGATATACTTGAATATGTTGAAGTACTGAAATATGATAGCAATCACATACTTGCAAGCAAGAATTCACAGCCAGAGAGGACCTTGGTGGCATGTAGGGGTTACAAGGGTAAGCCATGCTTCTAGGCAGAGTAAAGACTCTTGCCTTATTCACACGAAAAGTTGTGTCTCTGTGTGTACTTGGGGGTTGCACTGTACTAAACATGTACAAGTATACGTGAGTGCAGAAGGGGTATTAATTTGAACATTGCCGTATTATGTATAAGTACAATAAACACATTTAGAACTGAAAATATTCACGTATACTTACATTTACCCTTAAAGAGCTGATGGGGATAGTATACACGTTAGCGTATATTTGACATTTGTTGTAAATAGAAAGTTCCAATTTGAGAACCCAATAGCTCATTAAAATCATGTCAACGTGAATTTTAACTTCACTTTTGGGGTACATGTACACTAAACCGGGTACGAAATGGGCAAGTATAATGAGTATATTTACAATAACAAAGTATGTGGATTTCTGCTCAATTTCAAAAATAAAGGACTTGTGAGGGCCCAACACGTAGCTGGTTGATGGCCCACCTAGATTTTGTACACATTAAACAGTACCTAGCGAAATTTCGTTCTAAAAAACCGATTCGTTTAGGTTTTTTTTGTGCTGAAAAAAACAAAGCATTCCTTTCCATAAATGACAGTTTAGACTCTAGGTTGCAAATTGGCCGATGTAATGTACCAGAAGAATGTGTATACATTATACAATCCATGAGTTGGGCTAAGATGGTACAAAATTTCTTGCCCAAAAAAGTATATTTTTGTCAACTCCAAAACTATGACAAGTATATGCCGGTATATAAATATACTCTTTATGTTCATTTAAAGCACAATCTATTAATAAAAATTTCCAGCATAGGTAACAAATTGTGTCTATAATCATTTTATGGTACTCTAAACCCCTACAAGTTCTCGTGCTTTAATTGACATACAATTCAATACCACATGCCCCTAAACTTATACTATGTGACTACAATTTTGTACTGGTTTAGTGTACATGGACCCTTTGATCTTAAACCCATGAGAGGTGTAGAACTATGCCAAATATAATGGAGTATTGGTATATAACACTCGTCAGAAAGGGCTCTCTAGACCTTTAAGGGTTAAACCAGTAATATATCTGTATACAAAGGTATAAATTTAGACATATAACCTCTCGTGTATAAGAGGTTCTTTTTAGAAGGGGTCATGAATGCACGTAATTCTAAAACATAATGTAGAGTGCACCCCCGGGAGGCCGGGAGTGTGTACTTACTCGCATTATTTCCTCGTAGCTCTGTGTTATTTGCACATCCCAGCTTACAATAAGTCATAACCCTGTGTCGCAAGCAATTCTGTTCAATCATAAGAGTTCAAGAGCTTGCCCATCCACCTCTTTCTGTCTGTCTCTGTGGAGTTTGTGGTGTCAACAGAAGCAAAACACAGTCATCCTTCCGTGTTGCATGGCATGAGCTTGGCTATGGTGAAGCTCTAGGAGCTCCAAATTTTCAACTTTACTCGTCCTGTGTCATGGGTACTGGACCAGCCCCCCTGGTGGGTTGTTTGCAGGCTAGGGTGATGATCATGATGTCATGAGCTTTGGGTTAGTACAGCAGCTTCAGGCCGGAAGCAGCTCCTCTCTCATAGCCACTCGATCAAAGCAGCTTTGCTTGTTCTTTCTTGGTGGATTATTATGCAGCCAGGGTTTAGTGTTGGCCAGCCTCGTAATATAATGCATGTGCCTGTCAGTGACGACTGCTTTGTGTTCCCCTCTGCCATTGTCAACTCTCTCTGCAAATGAAAATGAGAGGGAAGATCAGTTAATGCAAAGTCTGCGTTCACCCATTATTAGGTTAAGATAGGAAGCTCCAGAAACCTTTTCGAGTTTCTGGTGTGTGCAGAAAATCTACTCCACATTGTACATCTGTTCTTGTTGGAGCTTCGAAAATGGCTGTGGTAGACTTTCTTTTTGGTTCTGTAGAGCTCCATGAAAATGGCAGCAGTTTGTTGGTATCGGTATATCTTGGTTAGAGCTCACAGAAGTGTGTTTTGATCACCGGGGTGGTTGTGCAGGTAGCCGTGTGAAGATTCAATGCGTTTGGGTGGCAATACTTTGAAGCTCTGCACACATGGGAGATTCTAGAATGGCTGCACATTCGCTGCTGCAGCTGTTCCTTGTTGCGGGAACAATATTACTCGCAGGTATTCCTTTGTGCATGATCATAGCTTGGGTTTTACGATTTTTCTTCTTCACTTCCAAGTTGTTCAGGGTTACTTTCATTTGATCGATAGAAGCGTTAATTTCAAGTTCGAAACCCGCCTCAACTTGGAGCAGTACCCTTTTAGAGAATAGGTTTTCAAATTGTGTAAGGTCGTGTACTGTCACTCAAAGACTGAGAATCTTGAAGTTCGTTGTGTGCTAAAAACCTTACACTTTCTTCTCAGTAGAACGAAAAATCTGTGGAAAGAACGTCCAAATAGTTGACAGTTCTGAGATGATCACAGTCCTCCGGTTTGCTAATGTTACATAAGTCAGAACAGGCCAGCTTCTTTGATTATGGAGATGCTTGCCGTCTGTCGGTGTAAGTTCTGGTATTGCGAAGTAATACAGACGACGTTGCCATTGCACAAACTAAAAAGAAAATTCATTTGTTGTGAAGAAGATTAATATTGATGCAGCCAGCAGATAATATTAGGATCTCATCACTTTGAGTTTGTGTGAGGTTCTGCATTTTCTCAACTTGTGGTCAATTTTTCTGTTTCTGACTGTAGGTGGAACAAGCATACCTTCATCACAAAAAGCAGAGGTGAGATATCTCCATCTCTCTTTCTGCTCTGCAACTTACCAATACTGCGTCATTTATTCTTATGTAGGGAATTCTGAGTTATTCAGGAAAAATATTATTTGAAATTGTATTACTACAAAGATTGAGAATCTGGTACGTTTAGGTGCAAAACTTGTTGAGGTTTATGATTGGCTCGATTTTCAAAACGCAAGTATGGTTGGCCCGCTTATTACACAGGGCGTCCCTGATATACTCAGCCCTCTCTAATGACACTGCCTTGGGGAAAAATGGGCATCTAAATGCACTCACAACTTCATGTGGAAGTTGTACACAACATATCAATTCTTGGGATAAAAACGACGGTGCAATTAAAGAGGGTTGAGTGTATTCTCTCAAAAAACACAGCTTGTAGCATTCCCTTGAAGTTAAATCGTTTACTGAATGTGCAGAGATCTCAAGAGCAGAAAAACGACGACAACTTCGCAATCAAGGTACTGACAGGACAAACCAATTTCATTAGTGTACCATTGGGAGGACGTTTTCATGTGTGTACTAGTTAGCTCCTAGTGAAAATTCACATTCAAGCAGATTAGTAATCTAACCCAGGGATGATAACCACAAGGCTGGAAAAAAATTTCATTATGCTTTGACTTTTATAACTACTAGAAAGTTCACTACTAGAAAGTTCACTACTTGATTTGGTCGCGTTGATCAGGGACACTTTTCTGTTGACTTGGACAGAAATCTATTGATTTGGACAAAAACGTGACCAAATCAACAGAAAAGAAAAGTGTCCCTGATCACCGCAACCGAATCAACAGAACAATTGGATTTTCTAGTAGTGGTTGTTGTCTCTCCAGATTCTCATTCGTGTTAATGTCACCTCGTGGCCATGATATATTAATTTGTGGAGGTGAATAATTAGTGTTTCCTCTTTATGTGTGCAACTGTAAGTTCGATCTCATGATTTAATTGCAACGTTTACAGGCCGAATGGGACACCATAGCGAGCTCTGCATTGGTGAGATTCGCGAACGGGACTGAATTACAGCTCTTCCCTGGAGATGCAATTCACAAGCCGGTAAATTCGACTCGCCGGATGTTGGGCGACTTCCGGCAGTGCTCGCCGTGCACGTGCTGTGACCGCTCCAGACGGTGGTGCCTACCGACTGTTTGCTGTTACAACATCCGGTGCGGTTTAACGGGCCTTCCCTTCGGATTGTGCTCTTTCGTCCCCATCTCCTGCACTTGCTTCGGCTGCCGGAGCTGATGTAATTGTACATTCAAGTCCAACCAAGTGGTGTAATATGCAATAACTAGTGGCTTAATTTCTCAAAACTGAGAATGGTTGCCATATATTGATTCATTTATTCTTGTAGCTCATGAACTTCTACTGTTAGTTTGTGTATTGATTACTCAGCCTAAAACTTGATCATTCTCTGTGTACATGATCCTACTCTGTTGTAATTACTTGTAGTTGAACCTTTTTTCATATCTGAGTTGCAGAGTTGTTTGGTTCCTTGTTGCCTGATTCTGCCTTCCACAACAAGCTCTTCTAAATTCCGCTTGTTTAGCATCCACTTTTGCACTTCAGTTGAGTTTGTAATCTCAACCTCATGTGCGGGAACAATTGAGTTGAGTTTCTGCAAGTAGTGGTTGAGTTTCCAAATTTAACTGTAAGGTAGAAGCACCAGAAACTGTTGAGGTACCAATTGTGGTCACCTATAAAAGCACTTGTTTCAACTTCAGGAGTTCTCAATCTAGTTATCACAAGCATTACTTATGAATACCAAGTTAGCAATATAGTTGGACTAGAAATGAAAGACATTGTACCCCCCTGCCGCCTCTGGAGGGTTTGCCCTCTGATGAGAGGTTGGTTGTTCTCTCTTTGCAATGGAATTTGATTTCATTTGTACCAAATAAAAAAAGAAATGAAAGACATTTATTCGTACACCTACTAACATCAACAGTGGCCTGAGCATATTAAGTTTGAAAATTTAAAGTAGAATCATATATTGTGAAAAAAAATTAAAAAATTGAGCTTGGTTATTAAAGGGTGTCCCTAGGATTGACAATTTGAGAAAATCATCACAAAGAATTGTATAGAAGAATATTATGGAATTGATGTATTAATAAAAGTTCTAGATATTGAATTTTAAATTCCATTCGTACGGTTTGATTCACTAATACTATCACCAATGTTTAATTATAAAACTTAAAAGTTAAAATTAAAAATTCCTTCTAAATTTGATTACAAACAGAATTTTAATATTTTTTGAGTAAAATTTGTTGGAATGAATTTGAAATGAGATACTCTTAAACATGGTGATTCTTTAAAAAAATTGTGTTTCTTAAATCTATGACCTCATTTTTGCAACGCCACCTTTGAACCTCGAGGGGTGCTACTAAACATGTACGAGTATACGTGAGTGCACAGAAGGGGTATTAATTTGAACACTGCCGTATCACGCATACATACAATAAACACATTTAGAACTGAAAATATTCACGTATACTTACACTAAACATATATTTAAAACAGAATAAATCTGTATACAAAGGTATTTAGACATATAACCTCTCGTATACAAGGGGGTTTTTAGAAGGGGTCATGAACGCACGTGATTCTCAAACATGATGTAGAGTGCACCCCCCGAGCTTTGAACTACAGTCAATGCAATTTTGGCTTGGTCAATGACTTGACATACTTCTACATTTGTAATTTTAGAAAATAATGTAATCAAGTTATGACTAAATCCAACCATAAGATAGGACCACAATTTGGTGAAGAATCTCCAAAAAATTGGATGACTTTCATCCAAGCATTGATGAGAACGTGAGAAGAGTTTGAATCTGTTAGTTGTCCAATTTGTTGAGCTGCCAAGCGGTCTTTAGCTAAAGATGGCTTTGATTCTTTAGAAGATTACAATTCCTACAACAATTATGACCTGTGATGCTGATTTTGAGTGGAGATGCTAAAGAATGTTATATTTCCTACATCTAAAAATTGTGAAAAAAATTGTTTTGAAAGTTATAATAATCAACCACTGGTGTTAGCATTTGAAGCGAAGCAGATTAAATGCTATATTCATTTAATTGGAAATTTTTGCCATATTGGGACTCTTTGAAATTTCCAATTGGAATAGATTAAGTGGGAAAATCTATACGTCCTATAGATTTCAAAGAGTCCCAATATGACCGAAATTCTCAATGAAATGAATATTGCGTTAATTATCTTTTTTGAGCTTGAGCAATTCAAGGTTATAAGTGCGTGTCATGTACTACTGTAAGATGTCCTAAAACCACCACCTCCCCCAATTATGACTTGTAGAGCTTTCTTGGGGCCATCACAGTTGAGACTCAAACCACCAATTTCACTATTCAAACATACCAATGGCATGCCAAGCATTGCAAAGAAATAGTTGGTGGTTTTGGGTTAACTCATGAGCGGATTTAGGAACAACCAAGTGTAAACTTAGGAAATTGGTATGTGATGTATGGATCACACATTACTTTCCACTTTGGAATTTTGAATAAAATTAACAAATGCAAATTAGATGTTGCAATTTTTTGCAATCCTCATCAAAACCTATTTCGAATACAATCATTTTTTTTTTTCGAATTTAGCACTACCAAAAATAGGTCGGATTGCTTAAGTTGGTGGTTTTAGGACAATCAACCATACTATAAATGAAAAAGGAATGAAACCGCACCTGGCCCATGGGTTGTGTTAGTGCTAGTGAGTGGTTTTGGTCACAAGAAAACAAATATAGAAGTGCAACATTCCACCACTATTCATTGTTCCCACAAAGTAGGGAATGAAAAACTACAAGTCTGCTACTAGTGTTACGAGTGCGTGTCATGTATAAACCCAGGACAGTGGAATGAAATCCTATCTGAAGAAGAAGCTCATTCAAGTAAACAATCAAAAAAAGAGGAAGACCACCTCAATTGAGCTTTGTATGAATTCCTACCTCAAGATTGGAGATTTAAAAATAACTAAAGAAATCAATCAATGGAACGAAGTCCAGAGAATTGGGTGATTTGATTAGCCCATCAAGTCTACACGGCAGCATAATTGTGGTGCCTGGGAATGATGTGGTAAGAAAGCTCAAGTAATGACTTGCATAATTTTTTTTCTAGTTGATAAAAAAAAACCTCAACCAACGTACAAATTCAATGTCATTGCATTGTCTCTTCCTCAATGGGTTCAGGTACAATATCACTGGAGCCGCGCCGCGCGTGGCCAGGAGCACTAGACGAGGCAGCAATGCCAGTGGCCTTGGCCACAGGCAAGGAGGAGCCGTGGTACGTGTCGTCGCGGAATCCGGACATGGACAGAGTGTTGTTGTTGTTGTTGTGGTTGTGGCGCCAGCTCCCGAACAGCGCCTCGTTCCAGGAGCTGTGGGAGGACGTCCGCATGGCCAGAGACTCGCCGAAATTCTCCTCGCGCACCACTTTGTGCGGATTCTCCAGCGCTTTCAGCACATGGCGCATGCTCGGCCGCTTGTGGGGCTTCGCGTGCAGGCACGCCCGGGCTATGATCGCCATCGCCCACACCTCCTCCAGCAAATCCTCGTCCACAATCAGCGACGGGTCTACTAACTTTGGTAACGACTCCTTATCGTGCACACTGATCAATGGCAACGCCCACTCCAACCATGCCTCGCTGCGCGGATCCGGCGTCGACCCGCTTATGCCCAGCTTCCCTGACACTAGCTCCAGTAGCACTTTGCCGAAATTGTAAACATCCGAGCTTGTTGACACTGCCGCACCTGCCGAACGCACATCCACGTTCCAACACTTTCAGGCAAATGAATGTCACAACATGTCCACAGACATATAGTCATATAGTGAGAGACCACCAAGCTCTTTCAAACTTCATAACTATTTAGAGTGAACAAATAAGAGTACATTAAATCAAAACACATGGTATCTTACTCAAACACCACTTGACTTTTAGGATAACTCCATTACAGACGAGTTCTACTGGTAGAGTTCATGTCTTGTCCTCTACCCACAACTGCACTTGAATGAATAACCATAAATAGTGTTCTCAGTAAAATTAGACTGTTGAGACAACATTATATAGAGGGTGATCGTTGTGTGCGTCAAGAGATGATCTCCTCATGAATTATGGAAAAGTTTTTCTTTATAAAAAATTCTCGAAGTTGCAGTCTGATTTGACTATGTTTTATATTATGATGGACTAAGATTATCGAAGTTTAGGTTCTGTCGTGTTGAGTTAGAAGGAACGGTTGTGTGGCAACAGGAAAGGGTGACAGTGCAGAAGAAAGAAGAAGCTCTCTCTCACCTGCATCTCCTTGGTCTGATGATCTGCTCCAGGTAGAAGCGCATCCACAGAAAAAGCCGCATTATTAGTGATTGAACCAATTAACGAACTCTGAATGTAGCGGTAAAGCAACATGAAGGCTTAGTTATGATAAAAGAGAAGCTAATATGGTTTTGAAGTTGATGGACTTACTGTGACAAGCCGAGCAAACGGGTGATGCGGCTGGGATGTGGATCCCCGTCCTGTACTCTGGCATCACTCAAACTCCCAAGTCTGACCTCAAACTTGTCATCCAGAAGGATGCTGCTTGCCTTCACATCTCTGCCCAAAAAAAAAATACAAAACACTAGCAAATTCAAAACCAAGAAAATCAAATCATGAAGCTGAGCACACTTAAAACGACTGATTAGTCATTTTTGGGTAGTTAGATTAAAGAGGTCAAGGTGAGCTGATTCAACCAAACAGAAAGGATGGTGAATTGACACTACACCTGTGAACAATAGGTGGAGAGCATTCCGAGTGCAGATACGAAAGGGCCTCTGCGACACCAATAGCAATCTTGAGGCGAGTGATCCAATCCAAGCTCTGCAGAACATCCTCACAAGGGCCAGGGCTGCCTTTCATATGCAAAGCCGAAGCCAGGTCGCCATTCGGGGTATACTTGTAGACCAGAAACTTCTCGTCGTCGCCATCAAGGCAATGCCCCAGCAACAGCACCAGCCTGGTATGCGAAGCTCGTCCCAGCACTTCAAGCTCCTGCAGATACGTCTCCATCTTCACCTTGTTGAGGTCGATTCGCTTCACGGCCACCATGGCGCCGCTCTCGAGCAGCCCCTTGTACAAATCCCCGGAATGGCCATTGGAAATGAGGTTTCCCAGGGAGAAATTCTTGGTGGCTTGCTGCAGTTGAGCGTACGTGAAAACCTCACCCATTCGGCTCGTGGGTACAGCAGGTGCAGTAGCGCGATTGGATCCACCTCGCACGCTCCCACCAAGGCTGCCGTTCGTCCTCCCCGAGCCCCGATTCTTCTTCACCACACATCGGTGAATGCAAAACACAAGTGAGGCAACGAGAACAACCAAACCAACGCCTCCAAGGACCCCAGATAAAATGGGCACCAGATGCTTGGTTCGCGAGCCTTTGTTGTCGGATTCGGGAATGGCCGATTCCTGTGGTTGCTCCACGGGCGTGGTGACTGGAGGGGAAGATGGCGCACCAAAGATCACCTTCTTTCTCGCGTAGAATTTCACGCAAGTGCGCAGCGCGTGCTGCCCTGGCATATCATTCAAACAATTCTTCTTCACCGCGGCCCTGGGGAGCAGCCCCACGGGCACACTCCCTTTGAAGAAGTTGTGCGACACGTTCAAGGACTGAACGCTCGTCAGGTCCAGAATCGGCCCGTAGAAATAGTTGTGCGCGATGTCGACCGTGGTGAGCACCAGCAAGGTGGCCAACCCTGCAGGTAACAGACCTGTCACCCTGTTGCTGGAAATGTCCAGCGTGACGAGATTCCGCAACTCCCCGATTGCCTCGGGAATCACTCCTCGCATCACATTCTCCCGCAGGTTCAGCGTGCTCAGCTTTGTGCAATTCGTGATCGACCCCGGGAATGCCCCGGAGAAATTGTTGGTTGCCAGAGACAGAAACACCAAGTTTTTCAGCTTGCCCACTTCACCTGGGATTGGACCGGAAAACAAATTGTGAGACAAGTCCAGTTGAGTCAAGGAAGAGAGGCTCCCGAGCTGGGGAGGAAGAACGCCGGTGAGCTCGTTGTTGGACGCAATGAAGATTTGCGAGTTGATCAGATTGCCTACTGATGCGGGAAACTGCCCTGTGAGATTGTTGTGCGAGAGGTCTACGTTTACTAACCCTGTTGCATTGAAGAACGAATCGGGAATAGGACCGTTCAGCTTGTTGAAGGACAGGTTTAGGGTAGCGAGGCTCCGTAAGCGGCCGATGGTGGCAGGGATGTCACCGGTGATGTTATTGCTCGCAAGGGACAGGAATGTCAAGTTTGCCAAATTGCCGAGGGTCCAAGGGATGGAGCCGAACAGGCCACAACTAGTGAGATCCAGTACCTGAAGGGCGGTAAGGCTAGTGAAAAACCAGTCCGGGATAGAGCGTCCGAGTGCAAATCCGGAAGCATTAAGCTCCCGTAACGAGGATAACGCCCGGAAGCCATCCAGGGCGACGTTCAGGGACCGGTTGGGCACTCTGAGAAGCTGACTGAGCTTGATACTGTCGACATGGTTGCTAATACACTGCACTCCCTGCCACCGCGTACACGGATCCTCAGACGCCGGCCAGGCGGTTTTGTGCACTTGCAAGCCCCGCTGCAGCTGCTGCATTGCCTGCGCCTCCCTGGGCACCAGCAGCGCCACCACTCCATTCACCTGGAGCGTGAAAACCAAGGCCAGGGCGGCCCACCAAGGCCTCATTTTGGAGGAAACTAATCCGTTTCTCAAACCTGTCTCCGTGACCTTGCCATCATCGATTCAAATCCCACCCCCGGCGTTTGTTTGTTTCACAATGCAGCCTCCTCTTCTTCTTCTGCTGTCTCTGAGTGTCTGTAACCCTCTACCTCGCTCTCACTGCCGCCGCCGTCACAACAGCAGCATCCGCAAACCATTCTTCTAAGTACTGCCATAGACCTTTTTTCCTGTCACAAATCAGTACTCCCAATGCCAGCATTGTGAATGAGCCCTCTGGAAGAAGACGACATGGCGTCGTCACCCTGCAAGACAACAAGTGGCGTTACACTCGTACTCGTAACCGCGCTACGGAAAACAAAACACTACTCACATCGGCTAGCTAGCTACCTACCTGCTCCAAATGCATACGGAAAAAAAATAAACCAAAAAAAAATAACAAGGAAAAAGAAAAGCATTTGAAAGCAGCACCTGAGGCTACGGACCAACGTACATGCAACCTTCAGCAGCTGCTGCTGCTTCTACTTCCCACCTGCTCCTTCCTTCCTTCCTTCCTTCCAGTTGCAAGCGCTAGAGAGACAGCTACTAACTTCCCAATTCAAAACATTCGCTTGATCAGTCACGAGCGCGGAACGCTACAACGGCGACAGTCATGGACGACATGTGTGCGCATGTGCGAGTGGAGTGTGCGTCATTAGTTACGCAGCCCACCACTCCGGTTTCATTGTCAGGGAATATCGATACATCAAAGCCAAGCCGTGCAGCTGCTCGACATACATCGACATACATCGCCGAATTAAGTCGAACGCTGGAACAACAACAGTAACAACAGCAACAAGGAGGCGAGCAGAAGGTTAAGCAACGTAGTCGATGATCATGTAGACCTACGTTGATGAGTCCATGTGGAGGAGGCACCAAAGCAGGCTGAGGTTCAGGAGCTTGCAACTGGTGGCAGAGACAAAGGGGAAGCTCCAGCAGAGTGCAAACAAGAGGAGGGGGTGTCAGGGAAACGGGGCCAAGTAGTAAAGAGTGCTGGAGGTAACGACGGGGCAGAGCGGGGCAGAGCAGAGCAGCGCAGAGGCGAGGCGAGGCGAGGCAGGCAGGCGACTACCGTGCCATCAATGCCATTCAACGCCTCCAAAACCGCGCCTCATTTGCAGGGACATAGCTCAGCTACTAACTGGTTCTCTTCAGTTAAGTTAGTTCTCATGACGTTCAGTTAATATTAGGCAGGATTGGTTTCCCTTTCATTCTGGATGCTCTATGTTTAGTTGATCAGAATAACTATCCTTTATCCTTGACAAATCATTTAAATATGGCCTGCCTGCTTTCAGTTCCCACTCTCCATCATAGATTCTTGCCTAGCCCCTCAGGCAGTGGTGATTTTTCACAAGGTCCCTAACATTTCCAGGGGCATGTTGAGAAAAAAAAACATTTCCAGTGGACGGGTTCTAAAAAAATGAACCGGTTTTTGGACGGGTTAAATTCACTTTGGACGGGTTTTAAATTTTTTATTTTTTTATGTAAAATTTCCCAAAAAAATAAATGATGCAAATATCAATGACATTATGTCATATATGACATGTGAATGTAAGCATAATGGAGTCAAACCACTAATACCTAATCAAAATACCAATCTTCAAGAGCTTGATTCACCTGCACACAATGATTCATCAACTACAATATTTAGAACCTTTGTAACACAATGTCAAAGATTATAATTGAAGGTACACTTAGAAATTGAATAATTAATATTTTATATAAGCATGTTCAAAATTTTATATAAAACAAAAAATTTACCCTTCAAACAAGTGGATGAATTCTCCTATCCTTCATGTTTCTCCAAACAAGCGTCACTGCATTCCATTTGATGTTTTCAACATGAATATTTGCACATGAAGTGCGTTTTCTCTTTGTTTTGTTTTGTTTTTGTTTTTTTCTTTTTCTTTTTCTAAACATTACGGGACGGGTATTTTCAATTTGCAACTAGTTTTGGGACGGGTTGTTTTTTTTTTAAACCTTTCCATGGACGGGTTGATTTTAAAATCGCCGGTTTTGGGACGGGTTGCAATTTTTTTTGCCTTTCAATTCAAGGTTTTTGGACCTGGACGTGCTAAAACTTTGAGAAAAATCAGCCCTGCCCTCAGGCCTCAGGGGCAGGAGCACCTAATTTGGTGACACTCTCTAACAAGTAACAATGGTCTTCATTTTAGAATGTATTTCTATGTGAGTAATAGATCAAAGTTTTAAAGATAAATGAGTTATTCGTAAAGTCAAGTGAAGAGAGGGTTTAGGGCATGGGTTTGACAAAAGAGAGGATCAACTCTTAAATGTGGGAGAGGTGTCGGAACCTCAAAAAAAACACAGGCAACAAAGTTTCGAAGGATTGAAAATGGTGAGCAAAAATTTCTCACCCTCCTTTACATGCGTGCCCCAGATGTCCAGTTGCCTCAACGATCCAGTGATGAGTTGGTTAGCTGGGGAGATGAGGAAGAGAATCTACATGACCTTGTTTGCCTGACGACCACTCCAAAAATACATAGCTGCACCACCCATGAGGCTGGGTTGAACATGTGTCTTTAGCCCCGGAATAAATGGACTGGACTTTGCGTTTCTCAAAATTTTGGTGAACAGTGCACCCATTTTTCAATAAAAGATAGGCTCACTTTACGGATAACTCTAAAGTGTTACAATTGGGTAACTCTACCTCAGCGGTTTTTTTAAAGTGAAACAATGTCACATTGCACAAGAAAAATGAACCCTAATGAAAAACCTTAATAAAAAGTTATGATGTTGTCGCCACATGAATACTAATGAATCAGAGGTATTCACCACATTAGCTTCCAAATTCAGATTTGTAAAGGTAAATTTTGCCAAACATTCCTCTAGTGAGTATAACTTGGAACCTTCACTTTCACAAAATCCAACCTTCACCAATTGTCAAGGTAATTAAATTATTCATGCCCAAGAACCACACCTTTTAGCTTGTTGATTTAAGTTAAAGAAAATACAACATCATCCCATTTATTGAAATAGTGTTGCATTAACCCTTAACTTCCTCAGCGACCCAAAATGGGTCGTGCTATTTTTAGAACTCAAAATATCTTGAAGGAGTGCCCAAATGATTCAAAATTTGGGCCAATTTTGTGTAGAAACGAGTTAGCTATCCAATGATGTGGTCTGATTTGGAAAAATGCACATTGTCAATTTTACAAAAATCCACAAGTGCTAGGTGGTCACAAAACCGAGGAAGAAAAGTCTATAAAAGAGGGTGACGGGCGAATGACAAGCTGCGACGTGTTCCAGTTGGGCAGGGCGGCTTGTGGGTGGGTGTAGCTAATGAAATGCAAATCTTGCACTTGGATTTCACCTTTATCCAAAAAAAAATTCCTACTATATGTGTTCTTTTGTGTACTTTCAACCTACCGCGTCCGATTTTGCAATGGAAGATCAGATTTGTAGGAAGTTGTAAGATTTCTTTCAAAGTCACAAGTGAACTAGTAAAAAGTGGATGTCATGTCAAGGCCTCTTTCTCACTCATTTTTTATCCTAAAAATACAAAACTTGTTGTCATGCGTAGGGAACTTAATTATCTTCAGAATTCCAGACTGCACCGACTTTCTAAAATAGTATGTGCCCAAGAGAGTCGGTCAAAGCTCATTTTCAGCAGTGAGAAAACAATGAATTTCTTGGAGTACCCTTCACTTTTGTGTTCCATCCAAGCAACCTATAACTCGGATTGAGACCAAACTTTGTAAAGATGAAGGTGACTTGCATAACTACAAGATCTTACGGTTGATTTTGTAAAAAAGTGAGCTACATAAGTCAAAGCAACATGTATCTCTAACTTAAAAAATCAAGGTCCAAAACGCGCTCAAAATGGTTCAGGAAGTTAAGGGTTAAAATCATGCACTCCCAAAATGGAAATCTTGTCACTTGAGTTTTCCAAATAAAATATCGCTCGCCAGATTGGCAAAAGTGGGGAAAAAGATAAACACCCTACTCTACCTAGTTGATTTTGAATCTTGAATTATGAATCTTGTACATTTGTCTTTTCAATACTGCGTTTTTTAGCTTTGAAGAAAAAATTCAACAAATGTCCAAGTCATCCTTGAGGGCTTTCAAATATATATATATATATATATATATATATATATATATATATATATATATATATATATATATATATATATATATATATATATATATATATATATATATATATATATAGACACAGTGGTGCCCATTCTTGTCAGCTACCATATGAAGTTCACCAAAAAAAATTATAGAGAGATTTTATGTTTACAATCTTGTAACTTATCCCTCCAAAATCATACAATTACTGACATAGTTTTTAATATTAAAAAATCCAACTATGAGGTACCAAAAAGCTGATTATCATTTTATTTTATTTTTAAGGATGTGGAGAATGGGGAATTGAGGGGATTTTCTGTTGCATTCTAATAATGCACCTAAAACAAAAATTTAATAGAGTTGACTAAAAAGAGTGTCTTGAAGTGGAAACTCACTTTATATTCACCTTAAATTAATTTTCAGTTCAAAAAGATGGCAAAAAGAGTCTATGATGAGTTGGAGAATAATCTAAAACAAAACCCTGCACCACCATGGAAGTGGAATTGGTGACCTCCCCAATGCGTAAGAAGAGTTCCCACAAGTTCCTCCAAACCTATGACTAAATTCATGAAAGGACCAATGGTCTATTTATGTGTAAGTCATGTTCAAAATCAGTAATATAAGATTGTTGACTTTGCATAAACTCAACATACTAAAGCCCTCTTTTTAAGATGAAGACACCAAGTACATTGTGGTAGCAATAAGAACAATGATGGTAATGGGTCCACTTACTTTGAATATCAACAATTTGAGAAAAAAAGGGGGGGGGGGGGGGGGGGGGGGGTTATCGATACTTCTTTGATAGCAATCAAAGTAGATTCTAAATCCCTCTCATCCATCTCATGAATAACAAAGAGAAAAATAATTTAGAATAGGCTATCTTTCAACAACTTGTTCAGAGAACAAAATAGAAAACAATGCTAACAATCGTAGCAATGATTATAAGTTCAAGGTACAGTAGCAATAAATCAAATCCAAGGAAATAGAACTCAACAATGTGCAAAGGCAGAATGGTAGTATCAAGACTCATGTTAACTCAAGAGAGTCAACAAAGAAAAATAGACACATTACCAACCCTTATCAAAGAGATGAAGGGTAATCAATATGAGAAATCTTAAACTTTAATGCAAAGAATGACGAAAAGACAATAGTTCCCAGAAGAATTCGTAGAAGACGGGCGCTTAATATCGAAAGCATAAAGTAGATTTGTGAAGAAATCCTTGGGAGGTGGTACTCCTCATATGTACTCATGCCAACCAGCAAACCGTTAGTGTGCTAGGAGACGTATTCAAGGTGTCTACAGAGTACCACTACTTGTTATCGTAAAATCACTAGAGGAGTATTTCAGCAAACGCACATTAGAAAGCAAATTAGAGATCAAGCAAATGGAGTGACACAAAACTTGTGCGGAACCTGTTAGCCGATGTTCTAGGACCCAAGAACCATCTTGGCGCAATGTGATCACCCAAAATCCTAACAACGAGAAAGAGCTTTTGGCCAAGCAATTCATAACATACTCAGATTTTGCCAACGAGCTGAATTTGTAAGCACACCACTTAGAAGTGCACTGCTTGGAGAAGCAATTGCAAGGAAGGTCCACTCTAAGACTCTATAAATGAACCAGTACTCTTCGTCTCCAACTACTTGGCCAACCGACCATGCATTAACCCCTAAAGGCCCAAGGTGTTTTGGGACCTCCAAAACCAAAAACTGCGATTTTTGAGCACCTTGTGGAAGTTGATGTATGTTTCAATATGTTTTAACTTTTTTTGTACTTCCAACCGTAAGATCTTCAACCCAACTACTTGCACTAACACCATGTTAAATCTCAACCGTTGGATCTTTACCATTTGTGAGTTTATAACATTCAAAGTTGATTCAAAAGTTTTTTTGGGCTTTACCCAAAAGGCATAGTCTAAATGGTGCAAAGGGGGACTTGATGATTATTACCCCAAACATTTTGCTCATATTTTTTTCCATGTAGGTAACTAAGTTAGGCACCTCCATGCAAAATTTTAGAGACTCATTATGCTTTTTTGGCCTTCATGCAAATTATTTTCCAGAAGAAGGTTCAAAAACCACAATATGGTAAAACTTGAATAACGTTGAAGGTTTTTGGTTTAGTAAAAAAGTGAACGGTGAAAAGTTACATCTATGAGTTTGTGAATTTTAGAAAAAAAAAAAAAAAAATCGAAAAATTCCTAAATCTCAAATTTTGACAATTTTTGAAAGAAAAAAATGTAAAATTACAAAAAACTTTGAAGCTTGCTCTTGTAAATTTTGAAGGCTGCCCATGTAAAATTGTTAAAACTTTCAACTTGGATTTTTTTTAAATGTGTGTAGTAGTATTATTATAAACATATTTCCAAAAAAAAATTCAAAAAAACACTAATTTTTTATTTATTTTTGCTGCCCCACTTGGGCTTGAAAACAAAATTTTGCATAATAAAATTCTAAAACTTGAATTTGGCTGCCCAAATTTTACCACATATAGTATGTATGTATGTATTACCACACCCACACCAAATTTTAACCCAAAATACTAAAGTTAAACCCGTCATCTAGGCTGCCCGAAACAGCAAAAAGCCATTTTGGCTTTTAAGGGCCTTTAGGGGTTAACGCACGAGTAATGAGGCGATGATAAGTAAGGATTGAAACTCATAAACCCACAAGTGTAACGATGAGTATCAATGTGGAAGCTACATTGTCAGGAGTGGTAGTGAAAACCCTAGCTATCCTAGTTTGGTACCAAAACTAATCCTTCTGGAATAATTCAAGTACACTAGGCGTCTAAAAACACGAAGCAGCAATAGACTAAAAGGAATCTAGGTATGAATCTTGATTTAAATTCTATAAAATAATAATAATAATAAAACTAAAATAAAACTAAAATAAAAAACAAAACAAAAAACAAAAAAAATTTTATATTTTTATTTATTTATTTATTTATTTATTTATTTATTTATTTAAATTTAAAAAATTAATTAATTAATTAATATTTTTAAACATAGAGTTGATAATCTATCCACTTGTACTGGTATACTAGAAGTAAATATCCCACGTTGTGGATAGGTTCACATTTTCAATACAATAATTAACTTGAATGTAAAAAATAACATATATGAAAACAAACATGCACAACATAACTTAAGACATTCATAATTGATTTAGTAACAAAGGCTGACTTTGCTTTGGGCCCCAAGAACATCAAGAATATGTTACATCATATGGACAAAGCCATCAATAGCTACCCAAGTTTACACGAAGTTGCAAGTTCCAAAGAATGAGCAATTTCAAGTCAACATCACTTGGGGTCTTCCCTTTCATTCGCAAGCATGAGATTAGTGTATATGGGTGGCTTATCTTATTTCCTTGGGAAGTCATTGTTAAAAATTTAGATAACAATGAGAAAACAAAAATAGGGTGTCTTTTATTCATCTGAGATCAAATTTATAAATTTTTAGAAGTTGTTTTAAACCAACATAACATTCAGTAGCCTTTGGTACGACTGCCTTTCCCTCGCAGATTGATGTGGGATATTCTTCATCACATCAGTAGCTACGAGGACATGTGGCATTAAGCAAGAGCAATCAACCATGGTGCACAGGAACTCAAAGCACTCCTCAATCAGAATTCAATAGTGTTCTATAATTATTTATTTGATTCAATAGTCCATTCAAATACAAATCACTGCTCACTCTATAAATTAAGGTGGATGAAACAAAAAGGCACCCCTCTTGAAGACTACTGAATGTTATGAATTTGAAAACATTATGTGAAGATATTCAAAAATACTAAAAATAGTAGAATATTTCAATTATTCATAGTCCCTTATTAAATACCATGTGTTTGCTCATATATTCCAAAATTCAAACTAGGTGACTTTTCCAACTTATGTTCCTTTCGAAAACTCAAATGTAGCATACAGTGCTCAAAATTGAAGTCCTCATATGAATTTCATATTGAAGGGCTCTAAAAATTTCCGCATTTCAATTGAAGGGCACCTCCAAATTCAAGACGTCAATGGAGGATTTTCAAAGAAATATAAAACTCATATTAAAATTATGCATAATTTGTAGGATACATGCTTCCATTGCAATGAAAAAAATAAAGAATCAATCGTCTAATTCCACTTCCTAAAGTGACAATGCCCTACGTGTGTCAACTTAGGCTATCCGCACTATGTTGCATTAGAGAGGTGTGTGCTCTTGAAATTGAACCCTAAGCTTCATTTACAAGTTGTGTAGATAAAAGATTGAAGCAATTTGCATGTGATCGATTGAGCAATTTAATTCAATAATAATATAGTCACAATAAGTGATTTGATCTTATAGATACCTTGAAATTAATATAGTTCAATGGTAGTAGGCCAACAACATATAGTTCTAATCGATCAAACAAAATTCACAAGTTGGATCTCGACTACCTTCCATAGATTTGAGCTCTAATCGATGGGCAAGTTGGATCTCAACTTAGCAAGACTCAGGAAGGCAGGAAGACAAAACTCTTTACTTTGGCACTCCAGAGATGAAAACTTGAAATGAAAGTCAATTCGGGTGAACTGACAGTCTGACACTTTCAACTAGGGTGAATTAGCACTCTAGCACTTTGACTCTTAGAGTCTCAAAATTTGAATTTGACTCCATTTTGTTCCTTGTAAATGCCGGACTTCATATTCTTGTGATGAATAGTAGATGATGGGCATTTTTCACCAAGCCTTCAAGTGATGGGACCACCGTTATAGCAGGACAATGTTTTGAAGGGCAATTTTTATAGAGGTATTTTTTGAAGCCCCAAAACCCATTTGAAAGGCACTGAAGACTTCAATTTTGAGCACTGGTAGCATATATGTGTCATCTGTCCTTGTTTGCTTTGATGATATTGATCTTAACACCTTCTCATTCCCTCTCCATCCATGTTCATCCACTTTGCTCATAGTCTATTGGATGAAGCTAAAAGGCAGACCCAACACTTGCTACACTAAATAGGTAGATTAGTGTTAGATAATTATAAGATTTGAAAATATTATAGATTTTTACTCTCGACAAAAAAAATTACCAAAGACATTGATTCCAATACTATTCAAAGATCCCCATCTTGACCAATATAGAGGGTAAAAAAAATGGTCAACAATAAAAACTTACAACATGTTTATGTAAATTAGTGTATCTAACACTAATCTACCTATTTAGTGTAGTGAATGTTATGTAGAATTTTATAAACGAGCTTCATTTTCTTCAAAACGATTCAATATTATCATAAAGTAATAATTTTTGTACCCTTCAATATTTCTCAAACATAATGTACGTTTGGGTGGACACATGAGGTAAATTGTGACATGTTTTTTACTACTTCTACTAGTAAAAAAGGTGGCATTGCCTAGGGAGATGCCCATACAAGTCGTGCCCAATTCCACGCATGCACAGTGATTTTTCTTGGACATGTCCATGGGGAGTACTACCTTTTCTACTAGTAAAAAAGGTGGCATTGCCTAGGGAGATGCCCATACAAGTCGTGCCCAATTCCACGCATGCACAGTGATTTTTCTTGGACATGTCCATGGGGAGTACTACCTTTTCTACTAGTGTCTAAATGTGCAATTACTATGAATATTACTGATCAAAAGGAATTTTCTTTTCAAAAAAAAAAAAATTGTACATATGTGGAAAATTTCAAAAAATATTTAAAAATCACTTATATGATTTGAAGATTTTACAACCCACATTAGAATTGTGCCTAATATTTTTGGACATTCCATAATTGCGCATTTGGATTACATAATTTGTGTGATATCCCAACACATTAGTGGATCTATCTTCCGTAATTTAACCCTTTAGTGCCCAGGGTGGTTATGAAGAAACTATAGTACGTTTTTGGGTGACATTTAAAAAAAAACTTTGTTGAAATTATGGATACTATTAATAGTATTCAACTGTATGAAAGTAAGCATAGCTTAATGAAACAAGTGTCCCTTAAATCTTAGTAAGATCCGACTGTTCGGTTAGAAGATTATAGTGTGTTTTTGAATCATATAATGCACACTCAAAAATGAGATTTTGGGGGGTGTGTGATTTTCAAAGTTGAATAGAATTTGGATTGAATTTGAAAAATGAACATAAAGATGTTCAACAATGACTTGTGTCACCACCTCTCTATTGCAATCTTTTATGTCAAGAATGGAACTAGCTCAGCTTGTCTCAGGGGATAGGACGGGCCGGTTGGTTGGTACAACTTTCCTGCCATGATATTTCACTAGCAGCACCAAGTCATGTGTATCACACCACTGCTCAACGAGCCCAATTGGTTTCGAACCCGGACCACATAATTGTGATACAACGCCCTTCACCAACCAACCAAGAACTCATGACTTGGTGATAAAAATCAACACCAAACATACCTTTATGCAAATAAACACTCAACCATCATTAATTCATTTTTTTCTTTTCTTTTCCTTTGTTACTGTTACTTTGTTTTGGTTACTATAGTGTCCATCCTCGAAAGAGGAGAGTAGTATTGTTCCAATGTCCCTTTGTCCCGTGGGCATCGGGTCATTGACATTACGAACGGACACTTTATTCACGCCGGCCCTTCGCATAGAGTTGGTGTTTCTATCTATGTCAAGAATGGACTTAGTGTTTAGGGTGACTTTTATAAGTGAGAGAGACTTATTCATATATGGTTTAGGACAATAATTCATACGTTAAAATAAGAAAGGAGTCAACACATTGATCAAGATCAAATTTCATTCACTAATGGAACATGAATAAGAGAACACAATGATCCAAAAAAAAATACAAGATAACAAACTTCCAAACACAAAAAACACAACATAATGCATGTGTTGTATTTGTAAGTATTTGTTGTATTTTGAGGTATTTATAGTATTTCCAATACTTTGGTGTTTTGTACATAGGTATTTGGACATTTAAGAAAGTTCAATTCTCAAATTTCTTTTTGCATCATCTGCAAAATAAAAAGTTACACTTGTGAACTTCACACCGGACTGAGATGATTCACAAATTTAACAACATTTCGTTTTCTAGTGATCCAGGGACCACTTAGTGGGCACTAAAGGTTAACTAGGGTTGTTAGAGCTCAGTTAAGGAGGCTAGATTCCTGGGAATCTATCAAGTTGACCATTTGTGATTTTTTTGAATACGGACCCCAGTTCTGAATACTTGTAGAAATCTTGCAGCATACTCATAATCTTTGCCTACTCTTAAAATATATAAATTTATCTAGTTTTAAAAGATTCTGTGCACTTTTAAATTTTAAATTTTTGTTAGTTACTATGAACAATTTCTTTAATGTAACTTAGTGCCTTGGAATCGTGTCTGTAGCCATGTCATTGGTCAAGCACGATAACTTGCCCAAACTCTAAATCCTCCTAGATGTTAACCCCTAAACGTCCCAGAGTCCAGAAACTGGATCATGAACGGATTCAAAGCCTTCTCACGTTCTCACCAATGCTTGGATGAAACTCATCCAATTTTTGGAGATTCTTCACCAAGTTGTTGTTCTATCTAATAGTTGGATTTAGTCATACTAGAGTACATATTTTTCTAAAATTACAAATGTAGAAGTATGTCAAGTCGTTCACCAAGCCAAAATTGCATTGACTCTAGTTCAAAGTGGAATCGTGAAAAATGAGGTCATAAATTTAAGAAACACAAAAATTTCAAAGTATCACCACATTTAAGAGTTCTTATTTCAAACTCATTCCAACAAATTTTACTCAAAAATTATTGAAAAGTTTGTGATTGTTATTAATTTTTACATTGCAAAAATGTTTTAAAGAATTCAAAAATATATATATCTGGAATATTTCAAAATATTCCAAAATAATATAAAATATGTAAAAAAGATTCCAATTATTTTGAAAAGATTCCATTTAAAATATATTTAAAAAAATTCCGTAATTATTTTATAGTGTTAATGATGCAGTAATGACAAATGTTTTACATATTGGACACTTCTTTTTTTTACGAATGTGACGTCTAAGTGTGAAAACGCCGTCCAAGTCATCAACCGCCCTAACTACTTTGTCCCAAGTTCACCTACGTTGACGTTTTAATTTTTTCCCGATGAATCAATCAACGTAATTGCAAATCTTGAAGGATTTTTGTGTTCTTGAAACAAACATGTTCAATTCTTTAGTTAACATTGAGTCAAAATCATGAAATCCAAACAAGTTATTAAAGTAATGAAATTATTCGTGGACACAATGTGTTCACCTGGTCCTTTAGGGGTTAAAGGGTTAAAGAATGAACCCCTCTTCGAAGGATTTAATCCTTGAAGGTTCACAGAGCCTGTTTTTACTAGTATTATACATCAATAGTTTATTTTATTTAGATTTTATTTAAAATAGTTCCTAAACTCCAATGGTCTAAAATAAAAAATGAAGTTGAAATTCATGTTGCCATGGTTCTAATGAAGTATTGGGATTCCAATTTAGAGCTTCTTACTTACAATAAATGCCAAATATAAGCCATCATATCTACTATCCCCATGGGACCTTAAAGGGTTAAAATTTCCGAGGGGCTCTTCCTAGACTAATTTGGGGCCGTAGGTCCTAAGTTTGTAAAAAGGAAATTGCCAAAAAAGACTCTAGAGTGCCCAAAATGGAAACTTCAGAAAGTGAGGCCCACGGGTGAATATTGATTGCATTAACGTCAAGGGGGTTTAGAGTTGAAGGCAAACTTGTTAGATTAATTTCATTCGGTGTCTGTAGCACTAGTGAAGATTTAAAGAATTTTTCATTCATGCTTTTGAAAGGTTTGTTGGAATCTGGGGGAGTTGTTGTGATGTAGATTTTCCAGGAGGATTTTCAGTTGAGGGAACGTTATTTGTTGGATTCTGATTTCTGCAATTCAGGTGACCTATTTAGAGTACCGGTACACTGAGCAACCAAAATGTGCACGTTTTTCTGGCCTTTTATTAATCCCCATTTAGGATGGAGACTATGATGCGGTGTATTCAAACTCTAAGGTAGAAATATCATAAACAGAGACACTCTCAAGAACCGTGTCATACATTGCCATTGGAATCGTGTTGTAGATTAAGTTTAAATCATTTTTTGGGAGATTAATTGAGTTAACCAAAATCAAAACAGGTGTTCTACAGTAACCTCCAAACTATCAGGAAGCCAGAGTCTATGTCCTCTTTTAGTGTAACCAAAATCAAAGCAAATAGTGAACTCAATACCCTCCAACTTCAATTTTAAACATGAGCTCCAAGTTGTCAGAGCCAACGAATCAAACCTATCACCTAATTATATCTCAAGTTTATCACATGCCTTGCCATTATCTTAAATCAGATGTGGGCCATCACCTTCAAGCCTTGGCTCTCTTTGAATTCACGTTAATCTCAGTTTTGCCTTCTTTGTGACGGCAAAACTAGTTCACACTCCTTTCTATTTTGGATTTTTTGAAACCATGCCAGTTTGTGTGGCATGTTTCAAAAAGTGAACGACTAACAAATTCAAACCCTTCTCACATTCTCATCAATGCTTGGATGAAAGTCATCCAATTTTTTTAATATTCTTCACCAAGTTGTTGTCCTATTTAACGGTTGGATTTAATCATACTTGGGTACATATTTTTCTAAAATTACAAATCTAAAAGTATGCCAAGTCGTTGACCAAGCCAAAATCGCAGTGAACGTAGTTCAAAAGTGGCCTTGCAAAATGAGGTTATAGATTTAAGAAACACAAAAATTTCAAAGAATCACCACGTTCAAGAGTATCTCATTTCAAGTTCATTCCAACAAATTTTACTCAAAAAATATTAAACTTTTGTTTGTAATTAAATTTAGAAGGAAGTTTTAATTTCAACTTTCAAATTTTATGATTAAATATTGGTGAGAGTATTAGTGAATTGAACCATATCAATGGAATCTAAAATTCAAAATCTAGAACTTTCATTTGTATATCAATTCCAAAATATTCTTCTAAATAGTAGTTTACGATGATTTTTCTCAAATTGTCAATTCCAGGACACCCTGGTAAGTCTAGGGGTTAAGGTTATAACATGGTTGAGCAAGTTTAAACCTTCTGTTTGTTGTTCCTTTGTCAAGTGACTGGGATGGAGTCAGTCATCTACTATAGATATTGTGTACATACAAAGCACTCAATGAGAAAAATAACAACTTTCACAAAAGAATCCAATCAGATCAACCTCGCAAATCATGAGTCAACCAGCCTCTTGACCACGAAGTTATTAGTGAGTGGTACTCCTTGAATTCAATTTCTTTAGTGTAAGTTAGATCATGTAGAAGAATTACATATTCCACAACTCTATCGTCTGCGTGCCTGTGCAAAAGTAATGTCTGGTTTGTAGTCTTAAAATTATAAAATAAAAGCTCAAACATAAGGTTTTTTTAGCAGTTAGTGGAGTCCACCCTTTTCAAGAGTAGCATTGTAGATGCTTCAACAATGTTTAATCATTCAACTTCTTTAGCTAAAGATGATGTGGACTTGGTATGATTCAGAGATTTGCTATAATGATTCGGGAATAGTGGTTAGGTTCTAAATTGTTGCATGACTAGTCATTATTAATTGTGTTACATATTATATCAATCAAATTACCTCAGTGAATTTCCTGAATATATAAGATAAAAAGGAAGATAAATAAATTAAAAAAAACACTTGCGTTGAATGTAAACTCAACCCTCTTTAATGATGCTAGGACAATGGGTTCTAAATGTGCTCTCACATGTGTTCACACAACTTGATTTGCAAGAGCAGGGAATTTTGCAAACTCTCATTTTTCAAACAAGTGGCACCAATGAAGTAAACATTATAGCACTTTCATTCAAATTTTAGATGACGTTATCACAATTGAATGAAATTTTGCTCATGTAGATGAAAACATGTCAACACTGGCAATAAAGAGATGAACTGTGGGTCCAAACTTAGATATTTCTTAAAATAAATTAGCCTTTTGGCTATATATCACCAGTTATAAAAGGATGTGTGGAAGTTGTCTAAACATTTGATCATATGTGTATATGCAACATGTGTTTGATGGCCTTTAAAGGTAGCCTCAAAATTCTTTTTCAAAAAATAACCACTACACTGAATGGCGTATTTAGTGTCCGAGGAGAATTAATGTCTTTTACCACAATTTGTTCAAAGGTGAAGAGAAATAGTGTTCCTTGACACTATATAGGAGCACTACTAGAGAAATGGGGTTCCGGTGTAAGAGAAAATCAACAGAAATTCTGCTGGTTCGTGTGCGGGTTAGGAACACTTGATTCCGGATCACAATCAGCAGAAACTGTCTTGGTTCGGTGTTGCTTCAATGTCCAAGTCAGCAAGAGTTTGCGATAGTAACTACCAGTGCTACATGTACACGTGACATTCTTTTGGTTTTGCATTTGCTTTTGGAAGGCCCAAACTTGAGATTAATTTTTTTTTTCAACAACTTTAATTTCTCTTCTACATACACTTCTTCTACATACACTAAGGTCTGTCCATGCCAAGGTCTAAGTCTGTGTGTACCAGACTACCAGTACTTCTCGTCATGAAGTACTAACTATATAGAAGTATAATGGTTACTAACTATTTAGAAGTATACTGCCTACTACGGCCCCCCTCTCCATCCCATTGCCACCACTGCTTCCAGGTTCTGGACTATCCTTCACAAACTTTGCAAGCGGAGCTCTCATCTCTGGGTTCGGCACAATCACATGACTCGCATTCCCTCAACTTCGTCTCTCACTTCTTTCCTGTCAGAACCGCCGCCGACTTCGCCCTCAACAACTGAATGCTGTTCCTCGCTGATAGAAGGGTTTCATTGTCATCGTCCTCCTCCTCCAACACCGACGCACACGCGTTCTCATTATCCAGCTCTCGCCAGGTTTGTAGCAACCCTGGACACAAAGCTCGAGCTTTCTGGACGACTGTCATAGCTCCACCTCCATATCCACACAGGACACATATCTGCATCAACAAATAAACCCAATCACCCCGTCTCAGCTCCTCCAACATCCACACTCATCATAATTCTGCCATTGCCAACCTCATCATATAACTCTACATATCGATAAAAATACAAGGAAATTATGGAATAACAGCCAAATTTCCTCACCGGATTGGTCACTGTGAACTTGCAAATGCGACACATCCATGGTCCCTTCGGAACCTTCGGCACCCCATAACATGCTTGGTAGACCTGTCCATGCAACGCATTCTTCTTAGCAACCATCGATCGCAAAAAATACGTCTCAACACGGATAACGTTCACCAACCTAAGTCAACAGTGTCTCACCACAAGGAACACATCTACAATCATTCCCAATATAGCATCGGACACTCCGACCCTAGCAAAACACCACATCGACGTAGTACACTACGTATGCGAACACGTCAAAGCTGTGTGGCCACCGCCCAATCCCACGCCCATGCTCAAATTCTCACCTTCACCGGACACCGGTCACAAGACAGCAGTTTGTTGTAACTGGCTGAGCTGAACGTCCCACACACATCACATCTGCACTTCTCGCCCTGACCCAACTTATTGCCCTGAACACCTGCACCTCTTTCGTTTCTCCATGTCGAACTTCTGCCGTTCACGTCCGACGTCTGGGACTTCTCCCTCTTCTGTATCTTACCACTGCCCGCCAGATGCTCCACCGACGCTCCCGTCTTCTTCTGCTCTAAACACAACCCTCTCTGACGGGAACTGTACAAAGAGAAAAAGCGACATGAGAGCTTGTCAGAACCGTGCTCCATGTCTCACAGAATCGAACCTACAGATATAACGTGACCCACGAAACAGACACACCAGCATAATGCGATTTACAAGCCGAAACTAACTGGTACAAAAACAACCTAACGGACGGCACAAACTGCACTGCATCATAACAATCCAAGTCCATTCTCGCAGAAGTATGAAATTCGAAAGCAAGCACCGTTTCAATTGTTCGCCACTATCCATCGATCCCTGGATCTCACTCACAACGCCCTCCTTCACCCTCCTCAATCCAAGCACCATTCTTGGTTTCTTCGCATTCAGCCCCGGCAAGGACAACTCAGGTCTCCTCTTCAGCACCCCATTCCCTGTATTCCACCCTTCGTTTGCCCTTGCCCTTGCAATTGCCTCAGCTTCTGGTTCTCTGCAACACGCACTCCTTCACCTGGAAGTCCTTTTCTGTCCTTTGCCTGCAACGCCTCCCGCACTGCCATATTGCTTCTCTTCGCCTTGCTTGAACGCACCTGCTTCCGAACGAGGATACCCTGTCCAACGAACCCGTCCTGAAGCTTCTCCTTGGAGATGCTACTGCCTGCGGCTGATGTCACTTGCGACACCTTGCACACAAATATCTCTCCCTTCTCCAATGCACCATTCTCTGCTCCTGAGCTCCAGGTCTTCCCTGCAACCTCCACCTGCGCATCTCCGCTCTGGTGCCACTCCACTTGCCTTCTCTTTGGACCCCCGGCCTGGCAGACCTCTCGCCACGAGGAAATGGGCAGGACTTCGTTCCCAAACGCCCTGTGCCTGCTCCTGGTCCAGTTGACAGACAATCTGTCTGCACTGCTGCTGATGCTGTTGCCTGCTGTGTCCCGGCAACTCTCGGAACTGCCAAGTGATCTTCCTCCTCTGCAACCTCAAACACCGACGAGGCACCTGGCCCATGCATATCATCATCATCATTCTTCCCAGTTAACTCCAACATACTTCGGACTTTCCGATTGTGCACGTCTTCTTTCCTCTGCACTTCTCTCATCAAACTACCCTCGCTTGCCTTCCATGCTATTCTCATGTCATGTGAAGGACCCACCCAATCATCCTTCACCTCTTTCACTTGACCACCTGTGACACCAGTAGCAGACTCTACGGGCGCCTCTGACCTCTTTTTCGTCATAGTACCCTATACATACACATTCTTGCAAGAGTTCAATTCTAGCTAATCTGACAAAAAGATGTAAAAAGAAAAAGAGGCAATTGTAAAAGATAGAAACACAAACCTCCTCCCAGACTTTGACGTGCTCACAAGCTAATCTTCGTTTCACTGCCAGAGACGCTTTGACATTATCTACAGCAAAGCCCAACTGGAACTCCACACCGTGACCCAAAGCTTGATGCTCCATAGCCCTAAACATCGCCTCTGTCAAATCAGCTGGCAACTTTGCCCTGCACCACCACATGGAAAAAAACATTCAACCATTTTGTTTAATCCCTACAGCAACAAGGATTCATGGATTTTAAAATGACAAATTCAATCAATCACACTGTGAAAAGAAACGATTCAAACGGGACCAAATTTTATCACTGGAATTAGTGAAGAACATTGCAGGTGTTGGTCAAACAAGAAAGAAATTTGAACAAAAGGAAGTTCACATAGAACCTACTCAAAACTACTGAAAAAAAATACGAGGGCTTGGGACTAAGAAACGGCATGTCACTTGATATCTTCAGGGGTGTTGGGCAGCACGGCACGCAAGGCACACTCAAAATATGATGCAGCTTTCAGCAAGAGCTCAATAGCATTCCTCTTGCCCTCTCATCAGCCCAACTAGTCATGTTAGACATTTGAATAAACTAGCACAGCTTTAAATACTCTATCTTACTATTCACTCTATTTTTTCTCTCATTGTTTACCCTGTACCAATTACCAATATCGCCTTGTTTCTTACAACAAGTGATGCAACTCAGTGAAGTAAATGATATTATTGCAGGAGACAAAGCTAATACTCCCGCTGTCCAAAATTAACCATCCTATTTTTCGACATGTTTTACCTTAACCCATTTTTTCGGTCAAAAAAAACAACGCCTCGGTACTTAAAAATGGTCCATCTTTAATAGTAGTATATAATTTTAGTGTCACTCTAATTGCCCGCCCCGTTTGAAGTATAAAACATAGGACAAATATTGCCCAAAACTAGAACAGAAAAATAACATGCCTTCAGTGACTTTAGGACTGTAACCCTCTGCAGGTGCTCTTGGTGTTAAGCACGTATTCGCTTCTTGCAATGCCAGAACCCCAAGCAGTTGAAGCACCGACAGCAACTCATAATACACACTTCCCAGAGCGATTTCCTGTTCATTCAATACCTCAACCACCGTCAATTTTCAATCAAAGTGAAAATGGCTCAATCAACTTTGAATAGGTGCAACAAAACAGAATAGGTCCAATTGTTTTTTAGCACTTTTTTTAGTAGGTCAGATAAAGACTTCTTTTTTGTTTCTTTTTTGACCAACATACACAATGTTCTCATTCATTCTAGTGATATAAAATTTGACCCCATCTGAATTATGTTAGTCAGTTTCAAACCATGAACCAACCTTTTTCTCATCTTCCACATTGGTCCAATCGAAAACGATTCCTGAGCTCAACTTCTCACCTGCAGCAAGCAATTGTCAGTTTCAATGGTTAAAATAATGACTACAACCTAAACCTCTAATAACCAAAAAATCGTAACAAAATGTACGAATAGAAAGTAGAAATCATACCCTACGTTTTCAAAGCTATTATCCTCTTCCAAAGTGGACTAAACGTTTTCAGCTTGAGTTAAAACAGCAAAAAAATAAAACAGCTGAACAAGAAAAAAACAAATGTTGCTGAACAGCAACCTCCAGTCACGAAACCCAATAGCATGGGAAGATAATTCACTAAAGCCTTTTCCAAATCGGCAGCTGTGGGAGTATCTGCATGTACATTTCCAAATTCACAAATGAGTGAAGGCCTATCTACAAAGGAAAAACAAACAACACTATTCAGCTACAAAAACAGAATATACAATTGTTTTCTCAATTGACAACCTGCCGATAACTATCCTTCAAATTCCACAATTTTCAACTTCAACTGCATTCGATGCAGAATTAATTTTTTCTGAAGGTTCAAGTTCGTTGACCCCTAAAGAACCAAGGATTCATGGTTTCAAAATGACAAATTCAATTGATCATATTGTGAAAAATAGAATTCAGATAAGAACAAATTTTATATCACCGGAATCAGTGACGAACATTGCATGCGTGTTGGTCAATCAACAAATAAATTTGAACAAAAAATAGGACCTACTCCCAAAAAAAAACCTGAGGCCCAATATTGATAACTCTTACTCCCTCCGTCCTAAAGTTATTGTCCAACTTGTTTGCTTGGTATTTCTTTGAGCCAATTTCATTGATCATATTGTAAGAAACATGATTAAAAAAGGTTCCAAATTATGTCACTATAATGATTGAAGAACATTGCATGTGTTCATTGCAACCGAAATAAAATTAGCCACAAGGAAGTAATTTTTTGGCCTACTTAATAAAACACTTTCAAACATGACAATAACTTTGGGACGGAGGGAGTATCTTTCAGAGGAAAAAAAAAAACTAAATTACAGAGGAGATTTCTAACCTTGCTGGTGGACCTTCTCTCCTCGAGATGGAATTCTCAACGCCATCTCTCAGCTTCTGCTGTACGGGCGCCCCAGAATCTTCCAACGTTCTGGCAGCGGCAGGCTGGTTCAAAATCACGCTCAGTGACACCATCCGCCCATTTCGTGGGCTTGGTCCGGCCAAAGGCGTCCTCGGACTGCGAATGCTGTTCGTCACGGTGCCACCTGCTCTCCCAGAAACAGACCCACAGCCTTTCATCAGAGGCCCTGCTGTTCTGAGTGCTGTCGACTTTCCGGCCTCGAGCCCTCTCCTGCCATCCCCCCAGCCTGCATGACCCTCTTCCCCTGCGTCTGCTTTCCAATCTCGTGTACCAAACTTCGGCTGCTGTTGCAGCTTCGTCCGAATCCCCTTCTTCGCTTTCTGCCGGTTCACGCCTTGAGGTACCCGGATCACCAGCGTGGTCCCGCCCTCTCCTTCGACTGATCATCGCTCAAACTCCTTGCCGCAGCCTCCAAGTTCTCCTCCGTCACGTTTGTCGCCTTCACTTCTTGGTGCCGTCTAGGAACCAACAGCTTTCGCCTCTTCGAAGAAGTCACCATCTCACCGCTCCACGCTCTTGACAGGTCTCGCTTTAAACCATCCGGTCTCGTCACCGCCTCTTCCACATTCTTGGACCCAATTCTTGCAGTCTCCGAGGTCAACTGAGGCTCCGCTTCCTGCTCAAACGAACTCTCGCCCAGGCTGCCGTCCGTGGCGTCTCCACCATCTGCACCACCCGATCCGAGCCACTTCCATTTCATATTGCGTCTCTGTTTTCTCTCCAATTTGCCTGCCATACAAACCATTCCGCGGGTCAGAAAACATTTGCAATCAACAACTAAAGAACCCAACTAGCATTGACAACCCTCCCTTTACTGTGACGGATATGAAAATTGATGCACACAAGGATCCCCACAAAACCACTCGCCTGTGCTTGCCCTCGGCTCATTGCCTTCCACCCCATTGTCGAATTCCATCTCCGATCTCCCAGGGCACCCTCCTGCATGCCCCCTCATTCCCCCTCTCTTCACCACCAGCCTTTGCCCAGCCACGTTGCTGGATGATGGACATCCCAACGGCGATGGAGATCCCACCACCTTGCACTGATCCTCTAATGCCGATGACAGTGCATTCGTCTGTCTCCCCACTCCCATGTCGACACCATCCGAAGAGCAGCATTTCCCTATCCCGGACCCTTCATCCACTACACTAGGCACCCCTGTCGTGTGCGACCCTTGCAGCACTCCAGGGCCTCCCTTCTCACTCAAAACACACCCTCCGTCCGAAAGCCTGCTCGAAACATTCTCTGACCTGTTGGAACAAACTCCTATGTTCGGCGAAGCCTCACGTGCTGTCCGTGGACTGTCTCTCCCTCCTACTGCTGCTGCACCCCTTGCAGCGGTGTCCGAGAACACGTCTTCTTCATTACCGCGTTCATCGCCCACCTCCTCCACGCGAGAGTCCACAGTGCACTTTCTGACATCCATGTCTGGCTGCTCGACCTGTGAGGGGTCCTTCGTACCATTGTGGTCGCCTTCCCCCTTCCTTGAAGCCTCCAATGTGCTTGCAAGAATCGTCTTTTCCTTCAAGCAAACTTGTCCCGCGAGCCTGCAAAATAATCACGACCCACCGGTCCTTAAGTCATCAGCATCAGCATCAAATGCACAAAGCCGGCATCTGCTTTCTGGCACAAGCAGCACTACTCCCAAACTCAACAGCCACCATCAAAATTTGCCCGATTGCACACATCTGTCTCTGTACCCGCCTCACACTTCCCAACGCTAATGTCGCACTCAGCTAGCCCCTCACCTTGGCACAGCTTGCCCTCTCACCGAAGGACTCGCCTTCCTACATTTCGAACAGCTGCACTGGGTGTCCTCTCTGCTCAATGCCGGAACTTCCAGGCCCTCCTTTGGACTCGCCGCATTCATTGCCAAACCTCTTCCATCCAAATCTGCAACAGCCACTTACAACTCTGTTAGACAATCGCCATGCCTGACTGCAGCTTTAACGCCACTCAATTTCCTGACCAACACTCCCAGGCACACAAACCCGCATGATTCTCAGGAGAGCATACACGCATCACAAACCTAAAAACCCACTCATACCCACAGCAATGCGAGCTACATGGAATGCAACCGGAGATTGCACATCAATGTGCTCACCTTCCTTGCCCTTGCCTTCACCATGACTTTGACTCAACTTGCTCGGAATCACTTCGTCATTCTCCACCTTGGATGATTCCAATCCAGGATTCGCCATGCTCTCTGCCTCAGGACCGCCCCGCGACCGCTCTCTCCCTTGCCTGTCCATCACGGTGCCCTGTTCCTCCTCACTCCGCCACTCCCTTCCATTTCTATTCGTCATCAAACTCTGACGCATTTGCATCTTCTGTTCATCGACCGATACTCTTCCCAACTCCACTAGTCTCTCTACCACATGCTGCTGCTCCATAAACGTCAAACCCGGTTGGTCTCGCATCTGAAATGCACGCAGGTTCGGATCCTGCTCCATCCGGAAGGTGGATCCGTTTGCACACCCCAGCTCCGACTCGTTCTGGGCCAGCTGATCTCTCACCAGTAACTCCAGAAAACTCGCACGCTGGCCACTCACACAATTGGACCGGCCATACGCATCCAACTGGCCAAACGACTAAGCTTCCGCTCCACTAGTACTCGCCATAAAACCTTTCAGCTGTGGGCCTGCTGCTGGACCTTCCAGTCCCATTGCTCGGTAAGTGAACGACGACTGCATAGCCGTCTCCAGGAGCCTTTGCCCCGTCTTCTTGTTCAGCTGCTCCAACACCCCCGAACTCAGCGAATCCAACGTCGTCCTGTTCTCCGACGCCAAGTTCCGAGACGGACCCAC
This sequence comes from Pohlia nutans, assembly GCA_022496805.1. Classification (NCBI taxonomy): domain Eukaryota; kingdom Viridiplantae; phylum Streptophyta; class Bryopsida; order Bryales; family Mniaceae; genus Pohlia; species Pohlia nutans. The sequence goes on from CM040090.1 coordinate 11,417,053, forward strand.
AGCTGTGTACGGTAACACCTTCGCCGCCAACTTCTCTGACCCGGATGGCTCTCTTGGGGACTGAAGATCTCCGCTCCTGCTCGACATGTCCGACTGATTCCGCAACGATTCCAGGGACATAAGCTTCTCTTGAAGCTCCGACACACCATCCGCTCTGATCTCAGCTTGCGAAGCATTATGCGGCATCTGCCGAGGGCTCTTACTAATTGCAGTGGAATTAGCTGCGCTGACTTTGGCTCTTCTCCACACCTCTCCACAATACCATTCTCCAGATTCTCGGCAGAGCTTCCGTGGACCGACTGGCGTGCGCCCTCCTGATCTCTCGTCTGACTGGGAATACCAGAAAAGTTGGGCAGGTTCGCTGGATTGAACTGCTCAAGGTTGTGCTGCAACTTTCCGTCCCACACTGTCAAACACCCACATTATTACCACATGAGTCCAGGATATCAAGCGCTTGCATTCCCATCTCGTATTGGTTTCGACAAAACAAGCAACTTCCTGCACCCTACTGCACCAGATGAGGTACCGAGGACGACAGAATTGAGAGAGAGCCACTCAGGTGAATAATACCACACAAAACAATAACATGATGCGTTCAGCGGTTCAGCCAACAACCTTTGCTCATGACTTGCTCGAACAAATGAGACTTCGGATGCTCCACACTCGATGTTGCAATGGCGGAGAAAGACGTCCCAGCCGCCTGCGTATGCTGAGATGGCTGCCCCAACCGAAGCTCAAAACTTGACGAGATGTCAGCGTCTCTCATTCGAGATTCCTGCCCCTCGCTCAATCTCGTCGCCAGTGGATGGTTCGCCCCTGTCCTCAAACCACCGCTCATCTGCTGCTGCTGTTCCATAAAAGTATTATATCGCGGACCTCCACCATTGTTCATGAGACCGTTGCTCATGGGTACGTGGCCCATGCTCTGAAACGTGCTACTGGCCCCCATGTTCACCTGAGCCCTGGAATAGTGATTCTCGTGCGTGGAACTGGCTGAGTAGAACTGGTTCCCCGACGCCATGCTCTTGTGAGATTGCCCGTAGCTCTTCAGCACTGCCTCCCTTGAATCCAGCATGCCACAGTTGTTCCCGGTGCTACTCAACACACCGTACTTGGTGTTGGAGATCGACTCCGTCGCATGGACAGTCGAAGCATTCCCGTTCAACAGCGAGGCATCCCACATCTGCTGCGTCGTCGCTCTGCTCTTCATCACCGGATTTGCTCGCGCCGCACAACACATCCACCACTTTCTGGCAACTCCGAGTCACTGATAGTGCTGCTTTGTACTTCCCGTTGCTTTGCCCTGCCTCCATGGGGGGACACCCATCCAGCCATTCCCACCCCACGCTGTCCTCAGGGACCTTCACCTGCCAGCCAAAACACCCAAATCCAGTCAGCACAACCGATAACCTGCGCAACCCTCCCTTTCATGCGGCAACACATGACATAGTGGACACCAAGCAATGAAGTAAGCGGCACTTCCACATGACCCTTTCACAAACAAACAGCTCGAACACCATTCTTCGTGCACATGCTCATGCAGTGCTTACCCCATACTGCGAGAAAAACGACTTTCGCCATTGCACCAAGGTATCACCTCCCTCCATGAACACCACCTCGCCAGGATTTGCAGCATTGACACCTACATGCTGCGAACAATCACCGCACCACACAAAATCCCTTTAGTCATTCATGGTTGGCGAACCAAGCCAACCGAGTCACATCTGTATCCACTACTCACCCCAGACCCACATCAGACACCGCTGCATGACAATCCAGATTCTTGTCACTGGATGGCGGTGCCCTTCGTCAGCACATTCACGCATGATCAACACAGCAGGCACTCTCAGAACGAAGAAACAGGTTCGATCCACATACCTGGCTGAACTTCGCTACTGACATATGAAGGCCGTGGCAGGAGCAAGTAACGCCCAGGCGCCCGCCCTCACTCAACCCCAGCTTCCCAACTGCCAAAACACACTCCACAATTGTCAGATCGCTTGCAATCCTCGTACTGTCACCGGGCGTTCCACACCTGCTCACCAAGCTAGCTACGCATCAAAAGTCATCAATCCCTGCCCCAATACCGTTCGCAGGACGCATGGAACCAGCATGCAAGTTACGTTCAATATCAAGACATCAGACTAGCAAAACAACCAACAGCTCGTCAGAAATCCCAGGTTGTGGTGAGCAGTCGACCTTCGACAACAACCGGTATCCAAAACTCATCAGCGCATTAACTCTACTCCCCGCAACAATTAGGCAGTCATGTGCCCGACACCACCGACCAGATGGAGAAATATGAGAAGCACGACGTCTACCATCCCTCGATTACATGAACTGCCATGGAAAGAGCAAGTGGTACAAGGCTCTGTGAAGACACGCACCGACAGGAACCCCGAAGTAGCTGATGCAGTAAACTGGGAGCCCTCCTGAAGAAGCCGGGGCAGGGGCCGAGTGAGACTGACTCGGTAAACCGGACCCCGTAGCATGCAACGGAGCTAAAACACCACCTTTGCACGAGTCCCCGCCGTTGGTCGAAAACAGAGTAGAACTGCTTTGGTTCCGTTGCTGCCTCTGCCTCGCCGGCTCCGTGGACCACTGTGAAGAGGCAAGATGCCAGCTCCCCTCCATACCCAGCTCCCTTGTGCCCCTGCCGAAACTCAAGCTGCTCTGCGTCCAAAACTCCGCAACCGGTGCCCTGGACCCGTTCACAGTCGGCAAACTATCTTGCGCTCTTCCGCCAGTCATGACGCTGCTGAAGTCCCTACCTTGACCCAGCGATGCATCCGGCCCTGCACTAGGCTTTGCACCCCCGTCCCCACGAGACAGGATGGAAGGACTCTGCAAAGGCCACCCGCTGTAACCCCCGATATCTGGCAGATTCATCTGACTGAACTGAGAGAGGGAAGCAGCATATGGTGATCGGCCACTCAGAGACGAAGCATAAATCGGCCTGCCCACATGCTGTTGGGGCGCTGAAACCATGGCCACTAGTTCCGACCTCAGCTTGTCTGGATGGAGTACTTGGGAATTGAAATTCATCATATTTGGAATCACCGGCTCCTGCCTGAAGGTTCGCTCGATGACGCACACCTCCTTGGCCATGTAAGGCTGCGAAAACTGCCTTGGGTCCATGTTGAACTGCGACACACGCAACCACCCAAGCCACAGAGGAGATCAGCATTTGTGCACAACTCCCCACAAGCATTCACACTATCTGCACCTATAGTGTACAAACATCACACCGACAGAAGTATCAAGACTATCCACAGGCAACTGGCCTCACGCTCATCCCTGTGATTCTTGCTTCACCTGCAAAGGGCATGTTTACCCTTAAGTTCTTGGCTGCCTAAAGGGCCTCAGTAAATAAACATAATGAGGAGAAGAATGGTAGATTCTGCTGATCGGAACGAAACGCTCGACATCGTGGTCCCGTGAACGAGAGCCTCGCTTATCTCAGTGACTGTTATTGCTCTCGAATATCGCCCTTCTAAATTTTCGTCCTACCATTTCTCGTGTATGCTGTTTGTTTTGCAGTTTGTATGACAGGCTATTCAAGTGTCCAAGGGCCTCCTTCTGTTAAGCCCTAACAGCTACAATCGATAAGCCACTCCTTACTTTCCATCGCCCTCTCCCTTGTCAACCCCATCGAAATTTGGCACGTTGTTGCACACATTCAGAAAAGCAGACAAGGAGGTTCCGACTAACGCCGTCACAGACACTGTTAATGGCATTTCCTCATCACTCCAAGCGACCAATTCCTTCCTGAAAGAAATCTTTCGAAATATGAGTGGTTACCTGGTTGGTTGTCGATGGACCAGGCTGCGCGGATGATTTGATTGAGGATGCCCTCATGTTCCACATCTCCTCCATGATCATCGCCCAGCTTCACATGCCCCGCCCAGAAGGTTTTAGGGTCTCTGAATGACCTCGCCGGCAGCAATTCGATTCACCACCGCTTCTTCGAGCCGCCTGATCGAGGCTACCGCTGTCACATCCATCGTGTCGTCCATAGCGAACCCTACTCCTCTCCTCTCTGCAGCGGCTCCATCAGAAATGAACCGACCTCCTGCGTGCAGTACGTTGGCTTATTTCAAAGCAGAAATCTCAGGGATCAATGGCAGAAAGGAACATCAATTTCTCACTCCAAAATCAGGCAATAATTTATGGCTCTGTATATTAACTAAAAGCACATACAACAATGGTTCACTGCCTGATTCTTTTGCAAAAGTGATGATGGCGGTAGGCATGTTGGTCAGTTTTTGTAAACTGTTGCTTGTATCATAAAGAAAAGTACAGTGGTGAAGAAACATGCAACCATAAATTGTGGACATCAAAATTGCAGAACAATTGTTTAACAGAAATGGAAATACCATGAATTCTCTCAATCGCCGTCCGATGAGTCTCCCAAGTCTCGATCGAACAACCCATCCTCTTCTACTGCTTGCTGGAATATAGCTTCTCTTTGGAGCTCCCGTGCTGTTGCAGGACGGGCGGGAATTTCCTCTGAGATATCATGAGGCCGAAGGCCGTCATGGTCGGTGTCCCTTCCTCTAGCAAACAACATTGAAGCTTCGGTTTCAGGAGTAGAATTATCTACTCGCCTCCCTCGTACCTCCGTGCGTAGCACGACTCTCCAACCTAGAGCCTCAGGAGCATCACTATAGAATACTTGCTGGCAATGCTTTGGGAATGCAAATGAGTCCTTGTTGAAGGGCTCGCAAGATTGGAAGTTTGCAAGCGTGAATCCCCATTTGTCCCTTTTCACGCTTGCATTTGGTCCTCTATAGTTTGCTCGGACCCACCGACATACTAGAACTACAACACAAGTCCGCCGGTAGTCGAGCTCTACTATTTCCTCCACTTGACCTATGTACTCAACGTTGGCTTCAACAGGATTGCGATCTCGTGCATTGGACCGCCACGGTCTAATGAATGTTGCTGCCACGCCACAATCACATGTTTGTAAACTCCTTTCAAAACTTGCCACTCGAAAACGAGCACCGAAAGCCCACATGCTCCTAAACTTCCTGCACTGAAACTTTGGGGGAATTGATGTGTCCTTCACACTGTCTTCAAGTTGTATTCCCGCCTCTTCTGCTGCTTGTACATCGTCCTCTAACCACAAGGCAAAAGAAGGAAATTCTTGTAAATTTTCAGGGTATGGATCACCCCTTTTGCCTTTTCTATGGCGATGCCTTTGACGCCAAGCTGTCCTCTGCTGGTCCCTTTCTGCCTTTTCTTGCTTGTATCGTCTGACAGAAAAGCTTCTTTGCATTAACTCTTTGAAGAACAAAGATTTTTTTGGCGAAGTACTCATTATTAAAATTAAGGGCCATACACAATTATTTCAGCGCATTTATTACTTTGCGTACTCAATTTCCGTTCAAACGCTAACTGCATGCCCTACGTAATACGGCTGACTGTCGCCAACTTGTTTTGATGATGCTCAAACTCTAATAGACATAAAACATTACTACTTGGAACATACACCGATGAGTGCAAAGAAATCACACTCATACGTTCAAAGAATCACAAGGATGACCTCACAGAATTATGAATCCAAAGTTCCTCGTCACACCCAGTTAAAACTGGTAGAGCAATCAAATGCCTTGATTTTGAATCCTTAAAACCATAGAAGTGTCATCTTCTCCCAGAACACGACTGTAACATGACCAGAAAAAAAAAAAGTCATACTAGCAGTATATTTTCGAGAGTTAATTCAATACAACACATGCCATAGATATTGGTTACATTGGCTTGGAATCTCTCTTATTTTTCAGTGTAACCCATAACTTATTACACTAAAAAATAACAGGGATTATCCAATTTCACTAATATGGCATTAACCCCTAAACGTACCAGGGTGTCCTTGGAATCGACAATTTGAGAAAAATCAAGATGAAGTACATCTTAGAATAATACTTTGGAATTAATACACAAATGAAAGTTCTAAAATTTAAATTTTAGATTTCATCCGTACAATTCGATTCACTAATGCTATCACCAATACCTGATTATAAAATTTGAAAGTTAAAATTAAAAATTCCTTCTAAACTGGATTACAAACATAATTTTAATAATGTTTGATTAAAATTTGTTGGAATGAAGTTGAATTCAAATAATATTAAACATGTTGATTCTTTAAAAAATTTGTGTTTTCTAAGTCTAGGACCTCATTTTTGCAAGGCCACTTTCGAACTACATTCGATATAATTTTGGCTTGGTCAATGACTTGACATACTTCTACATTTGTTATTATAGAAAAATATGCACTCAAGTATGACTAAATCCAACCATTAGATAGGACAACAACTTTGTGAAGTATCTCCAAAAATTGGATTGATGAGAATGTAGGATAGGTTTGAATATGTTAGTCATCTACAAACTGGACATTGTGACGTTTAGGGGTGAACAATATATGTACAAGGTTCGTTGTGTACATCCAATGATTCTGAAAAAAGTTCTTAGTTATGTAATAGTTCACATATATGTTTTTTGGTCACGCACGTACTTGGTTTTCCGGCGTTTCCATGTGTATGTAAAATATGCGAATGCCAATTGCTTATAACTGATTAGTGGTGGAGGCCAAAGAGAGAGACTTACTGGCGGTGTTCATCAAAATACCCCGAGCTGTCCATGACAAAATTGTGGAAGAGCTGTCTCCGCTCATTGCTGAGCGTCCTTGGAGTTCCTTTTCCTTCCAAAATTTCGTCTTTCATTGTCGAGTCTTCCTCCGAGTCCCAAACCCTCCTACTTGTCGGACTGTAGTTGAGCATGTACTCTGTGACGTATCCGGCAGCTTCCTCTAGCTCATAACCTGCAGTCATACTGCCTTCGGGCTTGGCCAAATTTCTCACTTTACTTTTAAGGCCCTTGTAGTACCGTTCGTACGGGTACATCCAACGATTCTGAACAGGCCCACAAATGAAAACTTCCTGCACAATATGATAAGGTAGGTGCATCATGATTGTAAACGCAGCTGGTGGCAGCTGTTTCTCAAGTAATACCATTGTCTCAGCTACATCTTCTAGAAGTTGATTTTTCATATCTTTGCTGATGACCTTCTCGCATACTCTTTGAAACACCCTGCTCAGTCTTATAATTGCACATGCTAGTTCCTGGTTCTTGATGTTTCGTACACATACTGGGAGAATTTGCTGCAATATGACATGAAAGTCATGAGATTTCAGACCCCGAAGCTTTCCATTCTCAATCCTTCTACGGAGGTTCGAGACGTATCGGCTTGGTGTTTTCAGCTCTTTCAACGTCTTGAAAAAGGTTGCTTTGTCCTCGGTTGAAAGTACGTACTCAGCATCTGGCATGACAAATCTGTCGCTCCCAGGAAAGGTTTCTTGAAGCCACAGATGATCCCGAATGGATCGTCTTTGTAAGTCTACTCGAACTGCTGGTGTATCGCCTTCTCCCAATATAAACTTGAGCAAGGTTTCGCATATATTCTTTTCACAGTGCATCACGTCAAGGGTGTGCCTGCAAGGAAGATCCTGCACTCAAACCAACTTTATTTGTGAGGCAGCATTTGTGATATGTATGTTTCTCTAAGTACAGAACAAACACTTTTTGTAATGCAAAAGGCATTCACAGTGTGTTTCATTAACAATCACTGTCCACCATGGTACGTTCATGGGTTAACCCACTAACATACCTGCTATTTAATTCTTCATACATAGACACTCATAATTCCTTACACTAATACATTTACAAAGGCTTGCCCAAAATTAATTATTTTGCACCTACATTGCAATATATGTAAACACACACATCCGTGCCATGTTTTCATATAACATTGAATAGAACACTCGATAGTTTATTTTGTTTTGAACAATATTAAACGACATTCTAATTAAGTTTTATCCTCCGCGATTCTCTTATTTGCATGCCTAAAACCCCACACACTGCATACTATATGTAGCTTGTTTAAGTCTATAGCACTGTTGTTTTCCCTGGCAATTTCTAGCTTGTGGAGCTGCCAGAAGCTAGCTAAAAATTGCCAAAAAAAACATTGATCTGTAGGTATTAAAAAATTAGTTATTATTATATCAAATTCCAATCCCATGCGTTCTTATTGGTGCATCCCAAGTGCAATCATTTTACAAAACAGAGGCCCATGTGATACTACGTTAAACAGCAAAGAGAAGAATTTGAGCAAAGAAAAGAATTTGACTTGTCGTGATTGACATACCGCCCAATAAGGTAATCGGTAGAAAATGCTGACTCGCTTCACTCCATGTTTTTTCACTGGATCGTGGTCAGATTCTTCTATTCCTCCGTCATGGAGATATTGTTCCCGTTCTAAACCCTTGGCATATATTTCGTGCCCAGTTTGACGTTTTGGCTGCGGCATTCTCTCCGTCTGGCCATTGAAAGCTCTCCTAGCATTCCTGAATCGATGTTGTAAGTCCAAGAACCGCCTTCCACCCAGATATACCATCTTGCCTAAAACGCCCGAATGCTCTGCACACGTTTCTTCTCCACATATTGGACACCCTTTATATCCCTTTGTTTGCTGCCCAGAGAGCAGCCCGTATGCCGGAAAATCATGAACCAACCACATCAATATAGCCCGTAGAATAAACCGCCTATGTCCAATCGGTTTCGACATGTCAATAGCTGAAACACCCTCCCACAGTTTCAACAAATCCTCTACTAATGGCTCTAGATAAATGTCAATGACTTCAGCTGCTGGTGCTTGTGGACCTGGTATTAACAACACTAACTTCAAGAAGAAATTTTTGCTTGCCAACCACGGAGGCAAATTGTAAATAGCAACAAGGAAAGGCCATACAGAGTGTTTTGTAGAGTTGTTGCCGTAGGGATTCACACCATCACCTACAAGACCGATCCTGAGGTTCGTGGGATTTCCAGCAAAATCAGGATAACTTTCATCAACGTGCTTCCACTGTTCCCCATCAACCACTGATTTCATCATTGGCTCCTCAGACTTGTTTGAGGAATGAAAAGTCATCATTTTCGCAATATCAGGGCATTCGAACATTCGTTGCAACTGCTCTATTATAGAAAAGTACCTCAAAACTTTGGATGGGATGGTGCTTGAGCCCTCAACATACCTAGATTTGCCACAACCGGGATGGGGACAACTAACCAGATCTCTATTGTCCCCTCGGTACAAGACATGTCCATCAGGACAACAATGTATGGCTTCATGCTTTAGTCCCAACTTTAGAACCATACATCTCGCCTCGTACGAAGTTCGTGGCAGATTGTTCGATTTTGGAAGTAGGTCTTGCGAAAGGAACTTCAATAACTCATCCAAGAATGTATATGGAATTGAGAACAAACTGCACATGGTGATGAGCACAATGGAAACTTGTAGACGATTTACCCTGCAGCCTTCATAGATTGGCTCGTTCGAATCTCGCACCAACTCCTCATAATCGGGGCCATATATTTCGCAGTCGTCCTCTGGTTCCATTTCAGGCTGCGGACTTTGTCGAGGTTGTTGTACACCATTGTGGAGGTCATCCACCCGTGCATACGCATCTTGAACCGCGCCAACAACGTCTACAGTCGTCCTTTCTGGCCACACAAATTCATCTGCTCCTCTGTCATCAACTTGCACTCCTTGGAAGTAATCTTCATCCGCCTCCATACCCTCATCTGTTGGATCTACAATACTTTGTCCATCCTCTGTCTGTACACACAAAACAGAAACAAAGATATGAAGTTATTAAAATTTATTTGGACAATCACAATGTCAATTGTGAGTCTACACTTATAATTCATCATAGGCAGAGATAAGAAGTTTATTCAAGGCTATACTAGGGTCCACATAGTGAAAAGGCTGCGTTACTGTCCCTGCTTGATAGTACAATTTTCATAAAAAGTATTGCTGAACGTGTTAGAATCAGAATTACCAGAACCGGGTACTGCAGGTATGGGTCTCGGCCATGCAGCCTATAATGTCGTGCGACTGTCTCCACCTTCCGAACTGTTGCTCCTCTACAATTTTGACAAGCACAAAGATACTCTGGTAATCCTTGTCTAATTGCAATTGATCTCTCGATGTGATATGCAGCCGACAATCTCCCCCTCCGCCTCATCTTTTCCAAATTCAATTACACGCTGAAAGGCATTATACAATTATTAGTTTGCAATCATATTGAATATGGTCTTCACCACAAACAGAATTGGAAACCGTGTAACTCTTGGGAACGAGACGCACTAGAAATGCAAAACTTGCCTGCATTGTTGATTTGCATGGATATTCTCATAAACTACATTTACTATGACAAATGTTCTCATTAACTACATGTAGTATGAAATTCAAAATTTATCAATATTTTGTTCGCAACCAAGTTTAGAAAGAATTTTTAGTTTTAACTTCCAAATTTTATAATAAAATAGTGGTGATAGCATTGGTGAATCTAGCCATGGAGATGGAATTTAAAATTCAAAGCCTACAACTTTCATTTGTATATCAATTCCAATATATTCCTCCAAACAATACTTTATAATGGTTTTTCTCAAATTATCAATTCCAGGAACACCTTGTGACCTTTAGGGGTTAAGACAGGATAAATTCAGAGCGCATAATTAGACCTGAGAAGTTCACCATCATGCAAGTGACAAGGGCGTCCATTTACCAGTCGACAATTACCCTAACAAATTTTGGAACACAAAAAACTCAGCACTATAACCGAGAGCCACCAAATAACAGCAATTTCAGTGCAACGAGGGTCTGGTACCTGTGAAGTCTTCGCTAAGGTAGCATGCTCCCAGCTCTAGCGCTCAATTACAGCTCTCGCTTCAAAAACACTTCCAATTCCAGCACGCCGACAGTGGTGACCGTCAATTAACTGAAGACGTGCTCCATCTTTCACAGCTCCCTTGATTCTCCCAAGCAAGATTCTCCCAACCACCGGACTAAAAATTTCGCAGTTCCAGACCAAACCTTACAACCACTCTGAACATGATAACAGCAATGACCTAGGCCACTGGCAAGATGCCAATCTGAAGCTCACCACGCCCAGGAAGCTTTAGCATGAAACATCACAGGATATAAACATCATATCGCCATTCCAATCAGTCGCAGTAAGTAAAAGCATACTGCGCATCACTAATACTTTGAACCCGATTCTGAGGTCAATATCCTCAATCGCTCGACAGTGCCTCTTCCGTTTGGAAAAGCAAAACTCTCTAAAACTCAACCAAAACCTCCTTTGCCGTAAACAAAAAGTTAATCCGTACGAAACAATACTCTCGAACAGACAATGACACGACGGAAGCGTCCCGCCTACGTGAATCACAATCAAAAAAGAAAGAAAATGACTGCCAAACAATGCAAAAGAGAAACACCTCCACCGTGCACAACTCCACCACACGTTCACGCTGCTGCACAGACAAGTAATTGAGGGACGCAAAATCAGGAGAAGACACCCTCGACAAACCGCGTCGACACAAGACAAACAGCGTAGACACAAGACAAACAGCATAGACACAAGTGAAAGAAGTAGGACGTACTACAGATTGGAGTGCCTTCACAAGCTTAGGAAAGGCAGTCCAAATCTTCAGACAACCGATACTAATTCATACCGATCAGCAAAGATGTGATTCAGCACGCCGAACGACGGGTAACACCATATCAACAGAAAACACAACTTTAATTTGGAACATACGGAGTTTCATCTGTCTTTTTTTCTTATGCATTGCCTAATTAAACAGATGAATCGTCATAGATTGGAGACGATCGAGTACGTACCTTCGGCGACCTTGCTCCTAAACTCGGTCGTTCCAATGCTCAAAATCACATAGGGGTCGGACTTTCCTGCAGTGCCAAACACAGAATTAGGTTTTCAAAACAGAAATGGATCTCTAGGTTTTGGATCGAGAGAAAGATCGATCGGTGAGCATGCATGTTCCCGGATCGGAAGACTTAATTAGTAGGTGAAGATTCTACCAAAGTATTCGGAGTCCTTGAGCCCGGTAGCACCAATGAGCTCCACAGTTCTCTTCCTCACATAACCCATCGTGTTTTCGATCTGTTCAATGCCTCACAAGTGCTCAGAGATCGATTCAACGAAACAAAAATCAGAAAATCGACTGGATCTCGAGAACTCCCGTCTCACAGACAATTAAGTACAATTTTGCACACATGCCCAACGTTCTCTACGTCATCCTTGAATTGCAGCTTAGAGAACAAGATCATCAAGCTATACCTACACAGCTATCTTCAACATTCTCTACTTCAACAAAATCTTCAACGTAGCTCTACTTCTGAAAACTAAATCTTTAACATTCTCTACCTTACTTGTTCACCGATCTTGATCCTTGAATTGCAGCTTAGAGAACAAGAGCATCAAGCCATACCTGCACAGATGGAGGAGCTTCTTCGAGAACTCGTACACTAAGTACGTTACAAACTTCACCCAGTCACCCGAACGTCGGACTTGCCCAAAGTTCTTCGCGAACTCCTTGTTTTTTGCAGCTGATGAGTCACTGCTGTTGTTCTTGGAATACTGGTTATAATTGAGCGCTGCAGAAAACCCTGAGCCCTATGTTACAGCACTGTAGGACGTACTCACACATGAGGCGTTTGTGGTATCGAGGGCAAAACGTGCCCAGACTCACAGCCATGTCAAAAGCAGCAAATTCGTTGCTACACTTAGCAAATTTAGCAAAGAAATTACAAATTCACTTACAGAAATCTGGTCATGCGAGGGATCAATTAAGCTGAAAATTCTCAACGCAAGATGACACACGGCCAATTAATCACGATCACTCAAACCGATGCATCCCTACTTCCGCTACTTCAATACGGTGCCGAACGGAACTCAGTAAAGCAGCAAATTGGTTGTCGAAATGCGCTGCGCTAGCCAGATTCAGCAAGGAAGTTACAAGTTTCATTACAAGGAGCGCAGGCAACGAACCTGAAGAATCAGTCGCGCGTCGGAGGAGTGAACGTGCAAGGAAGAAATCGGGCAGCCAAATAATTCGCTGAAATGCGATCTTCGGCAGTTGAGGGGTTGAAATGGGAGAGTCTAGAAACGGCGTGAGTCAGTGGGGCCGGCCACCTCATGTGAGTCCTCATGCACATGCAGTAGAGCATGTGCGCACAGGTTTTGGACGCTCCGAACGAAAGGAAATAGAAACAACAATCGCAACCTGCCAAACTGTAAAACAAGGCAAGCTCGCAGTCCCCCAAAAAATGGACGCCGTGAATCGCAACAAAATTAAAGAATACAGCGGAGAAGGAACGGAGGTTTGAGCGTAGTAAAGGTACCATGATGAGAATTGCGCAACTAAGGCGGTGCAGGGGCGCGATCGGGCGAGTAATGGAGCTTAGTTCACGGTCTTAGGGTTTCCTTCGCGAGCTTCACGTTCATAGGTTGCCATCCCAGCCTGCAAATGGAATGATAAGTTAGGTGATCAACCCCGTTCAGAGGTCATGGCTGAGTCTTTCTCAAAAGCCCCTAAATGTCCCGATTCTAAATCCCCCAACGGTAACCCCTAAATGCCTTAAGCCCTATCCAAATTCGACAATTTTGCAAAGATGCATTTTAAAATGGAACCTAGAGGAATATTTTGTATGTAGTATATGAATAAAGGTTGTACATTATGAATTTTAGATTCTATCCATAATTATTAGATCTATGCTTGCTATTACCAATAATTTTGTGTAATAGTTTGAAAAGTGAAATTCAGAATTATTTTGTAATTCAATTACGAATAAGGTATTGACAGTTTATGAATGACATTTTTTGTGATTGGTTCAAATGTAATACTCCAAGTGCAGTGATTTTTGAAGACTTTTTGGTTGTTTAATTTTATGAGTTGAAATTTTTAAATCACTTTTACACTAAAAATCTTTAAAAATTTCGATGAATCACTATAACATGAATAGAGGCATATATATTTCACAAATCATCCCATTCTAATTGGATCACATATGCATGAGGCTAAATTCATATAGAATCTAACGTACAAATTCCATACATCAAAAGAGCACGATGGATGAGAAATTATGGATGAAATTTGTACATCGTTCAAAAAATGGACATTCGAACAACTAGATATTAACTCCTAAACGTCACAACGTTGAAAAACTGGAAGAATAACAAATTCACATCCTTCTCACGTTTTCATCAATTCTTGGATGAAAGTCATCCACTTTTATGGCGATTCTTCACTACGTTGTTGTCTTATCCAACAGTTGGATTTGATGGTACTAGAATACATATTTTACTAAAATTACAAATGTAGAAGTATGTCAAGTTGTTGACCAAGCCAAAACTACATTGACTGTAATTCAAAAGTGGCCTAGCAAAAATGAGGTCATAGATGTAAGAAACTCAAAAATTCAAAGAATCACCACATGTAAGAGTATCTCATTTCAAAATCATTCCATCAAATTTTACACAAAAAATATAAATTTTTTGTTTGTAATCGAATTTAGAAGGAAATTTTAATTTTAACTTTCAAAATTTATAATTAAATATTGGTAAGAGTATTAGTAAATCGAACTGTAGGGATGGAGTCTAAAATTCATAATCTTGAACTCTCACTTTTATATCAAATTCAAAACCTTCTTCTAAACAGTCGTTTATGTTGTTTTTTCTCAAATTGTCAATTTTAGGAACACCCTGATACGTTCAGAGGCTACACTATTGGAGAGACTAGCAAGAGCTAGCCAAACTAGGTCAGAACATGGTGATATAAAGTGTCTACCTGCATGTCCTATCGATGCTAGGAATTTTTGCTTACATTCGAGAATTCATATGAAAGTTTTGTGGAAGATTTATTATGTTGTGACTAATGTGACTACTGCCCTAGTACAACATTACCGTACCTTAGGGGCAGCTTCATCACTCCTCCGTCGAATAATTAATTAATTTCAAATTTTGATGTCCGGCATTAAAAAAAGTAATTTCTTGAAATTCAACTTTTCAGGAAATAAATAACTTCAAGTTCGACTGTCATCCACAATTGATGAAGTTTCATTGAATGTTTGTTATTTTAGTGGACTTCATATGATCACTCTTAACATTTTTAATTTAATTTATTTTTAGTTCATGTATTCAATTTCAAGATATTTCATCATTCAACTAATTTAATTTCACGGTTTTCCGGCAAATAGGCAACATAATATTATTTTTTATTCAACATTTTTATTTGGAATTATTTTTTGCCGAAGTTGCCCCTAAGGTACGGTAGTCACATTAGTCACATTGTACTAAATTTTCCCTGACTTTCACATGGAGAGGCCTAATTCTCTAAAAAAAAATTACATAGTTTCTATACTATATGAGACAGAATCATGTCAATTTCTGCGAGTATTGGACTCTTTGGTTGATTTTGACAATTTCTGAATTGTTTTCACACCAAACCCCCTCGAAAAACGAAATTGGTTGAGTGCGGTCCAATTATCAATGGTAGTGTGTTTATTTGGTATTATTATGGATTCTAGAAATTTTTGCATGCATTTGAGAATTCATATGTGAGTTTGTGGAAGATTTAGTACAGTGTGAGTAATGTGACATAATGCCTTATTACGGCATTAATCATATTAGTCACAATGCATTAAATCTTATATGACTTTCACATGGAGAGGCCTAATTTACCACTTTTATACAACTATATCATTTGAAATGATTGTGGTTGTTTGGGGTTGAAACAAGTTACTTTGAGCTATCAACTTTTTATTGAAAGTGCAATTTTTTTGGTGGTTAAATTTGGGGAAATCACCATTTTCTACATTAAAATTTGCCTACAACATTACAAAAAAATCGGGCCCTCGAGAAGGCTGTTAAAAAGAAATTAATTAGAAGATCCGCGACATCCTAGCCGACCTAGCCAACCCGGCCTAGCCCGTCCCAGCAGGTACAGCCCATGTGGAGGCCGATGGAATCAACGGCCGTAGATCAATCTGGTCAAGAAACGCAATGATGACGATCGATGATGTGGACTCCACTTTGCATGGCGGGAACTCATTTCATGCAAGCTGGCACTCGTTGGCGCCATGTGATGCTTTTGTGGCAATTACAGTTTGCGCCTAATTTTGGTAGCTTCTTCATATGGTTTAAGGTGTTATTACCTTACTGTCTCATACCTCTGAGATTCACATGAGACTCAAATGAGACTCATTATGAGACTCAAATGTTCAGATACTGTATAAGGATAAAGAAAATGGGAAAAATCTTGTAGGACATTAAAATACTAAATCATTTAATTGAACAAACCATGTTCAATGTTTTATTTATCCTGTACTTATATCATCGGCACCAATGATTTTTTTGTTGCAAATTTTTAGCCAAATTGCAATATAAAATTTGAGGCAGGCTATTTGATACAAAAGATTTTTGTAAAAAAAGAAGGAATAATAGCCAGAGTTCTTACATAGAGCCTCAAGATGTGTAGCCTCTTTAACCCCTAAAGGACCATACTCATTTCTAAAATTTTATCACTTTTTCGTGATGCTTTCAGAAAGGCAATTGTATCTCTTGATTAGTATTTATGTAGAAAACTTCACCGTTGAAGTTCAAAAAGGACTTAGTCATGAGACTGTACATCAATTTTCAGAACAATCTAGCGTATATATTACATGATTATAATGTTTGATCATAAGTTGATTTCTGAAAATTTTGAATAAAACCAAGACGTCATTCATTGCAAATTTTTTCATAAATTTAAAAACCATGATTAGCGTTTGAAAGTTTAGGAGCATACAAATATGTACTATATGTAGGTGCCCACAAAAAATGGTGTTCTAAAACTAAATACAACAACGTTGATTGATTCTCAAAAATTTAAGTTTGGGTGAAGTGACTTGTTGGTGACTCGTTGAGCCGGTGTTTGTGATCATTATTAATTTTTACATTGCAAAAATGTTTTAAAGAATTCAAATATATATTTGGAATATTCCAAAATATTCCAAAATAATATAAAATATGTATAAAGATTCCAATTATTTTGAAAAGATTCCATTTAAAATATATTTAAACATTTTCCGTAATTATTTTATAGTGTTAATGATGCAGTAATGGCAAATATTTTACATATTGGACACTTTTTTTCTTTTTTACGAATGTGACGTCCAAGTGTGAAAACGCCCTCCAAGTCATCAACCGCCCTAACTACCATGTCCCAAGTTAACCTACGTTGACGTTTTAGTTTTTTCCCGATGAATCAATCAACGTAATTGCAAATCTTGAAGAATTTTTGTGTTCTTGAAACGAACATTTTCGATTCTCTAGTCAACATTGAGTCAAAATTAGGAAATCCAAACAAGTTATTAAAGTAATGACATTGTTCATAGACACATTGTGTCCACCTGGTCCATTAGGGGTTAAACCTAGGTATCACCCAGGCATTGCACATAGATAGCACATATGTATACCATGATATACCGTACCAGGAAGGCATGGACAGCAAAAAATAATTCCCAAAAAAAATGCCGAAAAAATAAATAAATTTATCAAGTATTTTGTCGAAATCAACAAAAATGAAGTCAACAAAAATCGTAGACAAAAAACAAAAGAAAACGTTTAGCCGCTAGTAAAATTCAATGTTAGTTATTAATAGCCGAATTTTTAATAATTGTTTTTGAAAGTGCCAACCTCCACTTTTTGAACTTTTATTAATTAGTCGACACAAAAAAAACTTTGAAGCTCATTTCTAAACTCAATTTTCAATATTTTTTAATGAAATAAAAGGCACTAGGTGAAGATTTCCAAGTACAACATTCTCACCGTTAAGATTGACATTTTACAATTCCATGTCAAACTTATTAATGATTTTCTTTTTCCTTTCACTTTGTACCCACTTCTAGTAATTGTTTTATGAAAAAATTAATACGAGCTTTCTTCTTACAAGATTTTATATTTGAAAACTTATCTCAATTGTTAACATGGCGTTGCCATTCAGTGAATTTCTAACCCATTCAAAAAAAAGATATTAATTTCTAATGTTCAAATTTGTCACCGGATTGAACCCCAAAAAATCTTCTTTTGCAACTTTGATCCTTATACTCTAAGAATCTAATGGTCATTTTGCTCTCAAATTTTGTGCTCACATGAAAATTCAAGTTGGGTATTAGATCTTACGGTTAAATGATGAAAAAACAAAAAAACATATGATTTCTTCTGCAACTTCCAAATGCTGCGTTTATCATGGTCTTTTGTGAGAATACGGTCAAGGAAGTTTAGGGTTTATATGAAAAGAACATGTAAGGAGCTTGGATTGCTCTTCAATCCATGCAAAAGTAGCAATATTGCTAAATTTTCTCCTAACAAAGAAGCGAGCAAAAAAGAATCAATGATCCGCACCCTTCTCCTTCAATTCCCCCCTTGACCATTATCATCACATCTAAAATATGGTGAGTCACAAGCTATTTCTTCCACACCCTTTAATAGCTATTGGTGTCTCTTTATAAAGTTGGTGAACCCATCACAATCACTATAAATGGGTGATTATTATTGTGTATTGATTGAGGATACTGAATCCTTACTTGAATTAGCTATATACCTATTTTTTGAAATAGGTATATTTTATATACTTTTATTTTTATACAATTTTATTTTTACATACTTTTATTTTTATATGTTTTTATTTTTATATAGTTTGATTTTGATTCACGTTTGGGGCCCCAAGTTCTGCACTTGGGGACCCCAAATCTCTGGATTGGGGCCCCAAGTTCTACACTTGGGGACCCCATGTTGCTGGATTGGGGCCCCAACTAGATTCTTCAATTATTCTTTGATCGAATGTAAAACACTCTACATTACAAATAAATTTTTATACTTGGATAGAATTTATCTTCCCATGAATAAAAGGATCCTATAGTTTAACTCACACTGTTTTCTACTTTTGGTATGATTATTAACTAAAATAAACACATTTTTATTTTTAGTACTTTGTGAATTTAGCTATATTAAAACCAACATGCTTACAATGAATTTATATGTTTTGTATTTATTTTGCAAGTCATTTTATTTTCTATTCATTTCTATTAAGATTGTTATATATTAATTACATATTTATACTTCGTTTTTTTCTATCAATTTGTAGGTAATATATTTCTGCAAGATGTATATATATTAATAATTATTCTACGGATATTATATTATCTTAATATACATCTTCTTATAATATTTACAATATAATTGATTTATAAAAAACTTAGTAAATATGTTTTAGTATTATAATGACTTTTTAGTTATCAAGAAATTTAAGAAATAACGTATCCAGATATCACTATAACGTGCTCATATTCCACTCTAAAATTTAGCATAAAATACAATCACTTTAGATGAATTTTGGACTTATTGATCTAAGTTGAAAGTTGAATGAAAATAGTATTGGAGATATTATAAAATAGTGCATATTAGAATGAGGGATTATTTTATAATGATAATTAGTGCATATTATATTGATGATATTATTAATACTTTGAACTTATGTATTGATTGGTACATCTCACAAATTCACACAATTCCAAAATTAGTTAAAAATAGTGTTATTAGTGTGAAGCACAATAAATGAATTCATATTTGCAAAACATTAAAACTATTATTTAATTCTAGAAAAAATATTAAGTTTTAAGCTTTAAACTTTAATTGAACTCGAATAATTATTGTAGAATTAATCCTTGAACATCCAAATAACCTCTCCAATCGCTATTTCAATGTATTTTGAAAATCCTTGGATGTTTGAGGATAATAGATGAAGACTACACTAAATGGGCTACTTAGTGTCAAACTAGAATCGATGTCTTTACCACAATTATTTCCCTAGTTCTTTCTTGATTGTTCAAGGTTTATTGCAATGTAATTTTTTTCTACGAGAATTGTCTTCAACAATTTATGGCAATAGAATAAATAAAAGTTTATTTTCTATAGTTATAGAACTCAATAATAAGAATCACTATGATTATTCTTATTAGCAGTATCAGTGGAGTTAATTTGGTATAATGTTCTAGCATTCAATTTCAATTGGCTTGAAATTTTTGGAAGCAATTTGAATCATTCGAATTACTTATTTATGAATTAAATTAAAAATATATTTTTTTGAAATAAAAATAAAAATAAAGTATTGAACAATTTTGGAACCACAGTGATAAATACTAAAGTAAAAGTATTATATATTTATCCTGAATCTGTAACCAGATCCCCGCAATGAAAAAGAAATTATTAAAAAAATGCAAAAGCAAATCTGATTATTCTGACCAGAGCTATCTGTATGACATCCCAGATTTCTCATACAGCAAAGGGCTGAAACTTTCATATGACAACATGCCTGTATTCTTACAGCTTTCCTGCTTTGACAGTATTTCTTTTAGTATAAATTGTATACTACAGAACCTGATTTATGACAGGGCTTCTGGATATTCTAGAAGTGGTCCCCTTGGTGTCATTTGTCTTTTGCTGAGTGTAAAGAAGAATGTGCAGACCTTCTTGTAACTACACTAAATAATGTATTTAGTGTGAGGTGATGAATAATGTGCTTGCCCCTACTACTCTAAATAGTGTATTTAGTGTGAGGTGATGAATAATGTGCTTACCCCTACTACTTGTCTAACACTAATTGTCAATTTGTGGGTAATTAGTGTTGGCGGTTATCATCCAATTTGATTCATTTCCAGTTATCATCCAATTTGATTCATTCCATTTCTAAAATTTCAGTTTTTCCATCTAAACTTTCATCTCAAGTTTCATTCCTCACTCACACTAAATATCCATATCTCAAAAGATCACAATGTCAAAACGTCACTATTCTTCATAAATAGTGTGAGAATTCACATTCAATGTTTTTACAAAAGTAGGTTTTTTGATATTTAGAGTGATGTTCGTAATTACAGTGCCTCACACTAAGGTCGAGCCACCTAAAACCGACCAGGTACCTAATGCCGATAATTTCTACACATGGCTTTCATTTTAGAACGCGAATCTAAATATGTCATAGAGCCTTTATTGTTTGTTGACCAAAACGATAAGCCATCTATGGTCTACCTAGATGTGCGTTCTAAAATGAAAGCCATGTGTAGAAATTATCGGCATTAGGTACCTGGTCGGTTTTAGGTGGCTCGACCTTAAATACACTATTTAGTGTAGTGTATCTGACATCACTCTCGAGCCTCCCTTTAAATTATTGTACTCAAAAGAACTCCCCAAAGTGTTGGAACTTGTAAACTGAAAGCTTGACTTTCGGGCCAACTTCCTCCGTTTCACTTGTGGTGTTTTATCAAGTGTAGACACGTAGACACCTAAAGCTTTAGCATCAGGAACCCCTTTCCAGAATTCAAGTCCTGAGAAAGCTGCCAGGATGAAAACATTGATCTAATACAGTAACATACTGAGCAGTCAAGCAGTTGTGTAATCTAAAATATGATTGGTTCAGTAGGATCACTATTTCCCAAAAGTATGTGGGCTGGTGATTTTAAATGAGTATTTTAGATTTTACGTTTGATTCCAGATTGTCCAAATTGCTTCGTTCCACCGTTTGCGCTGCTCAGTTCACTAGGGTATTTCCGCCGGCAGACTAGATGTGCGAGACCCAGGTCGTTGAATTTGCACGAGCACTGGGGTACGCGACATTGGATTGATTGAGGTTTAGGGTTTCATTTTTTACCGTAACTGGTGCCGTCAGAAGACGAACACCACAGTGGAGCGCAAAAGAACTTCGTGGAAAAATTGTGGGAGGATCTGGAACGAGCAAAACAGAGTCCGTTATTTGATAAGCGGCCAGAGAGCTTATTGAAGGGAGAAGTATTTGCGCGGCATATTTTTCGAGCTCCGGAGCAGTGCGCGTTGGCGGTTGTGGTGGTGTCGGACGAGTATTTCAGCCGAAGCAAATGGCCTATGCTGGAGCTCTGCGCTTTCGTGAAATGGAGCAAATGCAAGGTTATCCTGCCCTTGTTTTTTGGATTATCATGCAAAGACTTCGGCAATCTGGAGAGGCGGGAACGCTGGTTTGAAACGTGGCATGCATGGGCGCAAGCGGATGCCAGAAATCGAGTAGAGGATTGGAAGAATTCGAGAAGTAACCGTGGGTGTACCTTTAAGTTGCAACGTGTTTGTAATTGTAGGGGAGCCGTCGAACTCATAATGGAAAAGAAGAAAAATTTGCTGCATTTCTCGGCTATGCGACACGTATGGGTTGCTGTATGGGCGGGTTGGGACCCACTAGAACAACGACGTCAACTTTCTTTGTTACAAGGCGGCTACGGGAGCAGTACCCAAACAGGCACGCAATATCATTCTTCAGTCAGGCACGCAATATCATTTTTCAGTCGACGAATTCAGTTGAAATCGTGTTGTATTGTGGTGCATTTTCGCTGATTACTGTGGGAGCAGTACACAAGCTGTTTCAAATATTTGGAGGTGTAAGTGTCCTTAGCCTCTGAAACGAGTTCTTAAAGATGTTGGTGTTTAGCCTTCCATTCAGATCATGTTGTCAATTTTGGTCCCTGTTTTCAAGTCCGAAGTAATTATATTAACGTCTCTATTTATTAGCGAAAAAAGAAATTTTAGGCTTCCATGTCTGATCACTCCTGAACTCGTGCAGATCCACTCAACCGGACCTTCGTCAAAGGAAGGAGACACTCGAGATTCAAAACGTGAGCAGCTCCTGCCTTTTCTTGAGTATTCAACTTGATTCGACACTAGCCTTGTTCAATCCCTAATGCCAATAAAATAGATTTTGCACAAATTAGTTTACAAAGGCTTTAAATAATTTCGAAGAAATAATTTTGACTTTCTTTTGAAGAGCCACTATACAGTTCATTCAAGGCTCCGTTCAAGGTTCCGTATCAAAGGACCGGTTCACAAAGACTTATTCGTACACTGAGGACGAAAAATTTTCAATACACATTCAAGAGGTAGCACATTTTTTCATGGAGGCAGTGGTCCTCAGCGTCAATTCCACATCAATGTACAGAGAATAGTACCTATCTGTCAAAGTCAATCTAAGGACTTCTTCAGCCGAATTTTATTTTTGTTTTCCGTTGGTAGAGTGACATATCACTGCTTAGAAATGACTTTCCTGAGGCAAATGACTTCGGAAGTGAAGTGATTCCTGGAGCTACAAAGATGGGATTGAAGGTAATCTCACGATCTGTCTCTTGTAACCTTTCTTGGAGTATGGAGACTCAGAATGTGCTCCCCTTTAAGGAAGTTGGCAACCCAAAATGTTATTAGTCTGGGCTGCATATAGTCTGTTGAAGAGAATTTATGTTGATAATTTGATGCGTTTTCAAAAATACAAATAAACCAGTAGATACCGTAAAACGATCTGTAAAATGTCGTGATAGTTCTTCCATTCATGATTCCAAGCAGTATGCTAAATACTAATCTCAGGTAACATCAGGTGCAAGCCTTCTTGTTTGATGGAAACTGCGAAGACATTGGAACTATTGAAGCATTTTACATCAAAGTTTCATTTTACTTTCGCAGCTCGTTTTTGATGATCCGACAGTCATCTGATGGCTCTTCTAATCCTAGTACTCGTTGTGCACAATATGATATAGTCCATGTTTTTAGCAGGATTTTTCCACTGTTTGATGCTATGTTCGTGAGGTTTAGGTTTCTCAGTTACGTAAAGCAGTGCGATTTCTGACCGTCGGGAAAATCAGTGCAAGTAGCGATCGGTAGTGCTTTAAATTTTTCCAGTTGATTGAAATTTCTCACTCAGGGCTTAGGGTTTACTAAAATGTGGCCAGCGCGTACATTCTCCGAGGTGAGGTTCCCGATACTACATGTGTCCCGGTTCTGAGTTTTGGTCTGTTGTTCTGCACCTTGTCTGCAGATTTATAGCGTTTGTTTGGAATATCATCACAGCAGGCTACTTTGAGACATCCATTTTTGGTGTAAGCTTCTACCCTGCATCTCAATAGAATGGGACAAAATCTCTTTGATTAACATTAATCTATTACAGCGTTTGAAAACTCCGCTTTGTATTTGATTATATAAGGTGTAGATTGTGTTCTTGTTTATTTTTACCTACTCCTCTGTCCCACTAAAGAACCCATGGTTTTAGGCAATTTCTTTTTTGCAATATTTGTCCTATATTTCATATTTCAACACGTGAACCTTGTCCACTTCAAACGGGATGGACAATGAAAGTGACACAAGGTCAGAGACTAACAATATTCGGATTGTTTGACATTGTGCCAGTTGGAAATGTACCGTACGATGCAACCGAGGAACAGCTGGTACATATCTGCGAGGAAGTAGGCCCTGTCGTAAATTCTGGTATGTTATAAACCCCTAAACCCTATATCCTTCTGCTGCTTTCCAATCAGGGGTGTATCATGTAAATGGCGTCACAAAATGCTCTCAATTTTCTTTTGTTAGTTGCTTTTGACACGATTGTACTAGACGCAGAAGAGGTCGTTGCTCAAATGAAGCATTGATACTCCCTCTGTCCGGAAACAACTGCCCTAAGTTTTGGCGTGTTTTAAAATAACGTTTATTTTAGCCAAAAAAATCCGTCTCGGTACCCTGAAAATGGTATATCTTTAATATTAGGATGTAGTTTTGTGTCACTCTCATGGTCCGCCCCGTTTGAATTGGACAGGGCTCACGTTTGAAGTATAAAATATAGGACAAAATTTGCAAAAAAAAATATGCCAAATATAGGACAATCATTTCCCGACAGAGGGAGTAGGTTGTATAAGGCATGATGTAGTAGTCAAAATTGAACTGGGATGTTAGCCAAAAAAATTCCTCCTCTTTAGCACCTGTCGAAGAGTTTGGCGTATCATGCAGGGTGACCGTCATTGTACAAATAGCTACATCCTTGGCACGCTGATCTCATTTTTTCTGATGCATGTATATTTGCATATCAGGTTGGTATTGGATAGGGAAACTGGCAAGCCTAAAGGATATGGCTTCTGCAAGTTCAGAGATGAGGAAACTGCTCTGAGTGCTCGTCGGAATCTGCAAGGGTACGAGATTAAGGGCCGGCAGCTTCGAGTTGATTTTGCCGAGAATGAAAAAGGAGGTGGTGGTGATAGGAATCGACATCAGGTGCCTACCTCTTCTACAGTGTTTGTGTGATTTTGCACATTCCATTTAACTTTGTCCTCATGAAAGGTATCCTAGTAGCGGTTGAGAATGCCAGTGAGACAGTGGCCTGCTTATGGTTGTTATCTTTTTATACGACCGGGCAGATATTGTGTAACTTGATCTTTACTCGTCCCTCATTTATATAGTCAGGACTTGGAGACTGAGTATTGTCTAAGTACGCATTTTTTGTGTTTGGTCGTAACCAGCTCACAGATCAACGTGCTACAGTATCCTAATATCACGGGTATTTGTTGTTGTTATGTGGATACGGTCAGACTTTTGGCGTATTAATTTCACTTTCCTCCTTCCAAGGGTTGAGGAGCGACATTGCATTACGTAAAATAAGGTATGAATTTCACAATTGCGTAAAATAAGGTGTGATTGTACAGAGTTCTGTACTGTAATTGGCTAATTAAAGCGGTATATTGGCAAAGAGGTTCGGTGGTGAGTTTTAGAACGGGAATTGTTTCTTGCAGAAATTTAGCTAATCTAACCTTTCGATGGGTTATCACAACTGATGGGAATTGATCCTGAATTGAGAGAAGCTAATCATTGATACGAATTGACTTTAATGAAGCTTAGGAGCTCCCTCATGTACTGTTTGTCAATGGTTGTGTATGTCGGTATGGAGTAGGTTTCGGTGTTACAAGAGATATGTTGAAGAAAATTTACTGTTTTGGTGATGATAAATGATGAATGTTTTTTGTTATGGACTTATGAAAATTTATTGTTTTGCTGATGATCAATGAAATACGACGAATGTTTTTCCGATGCTGTGGTTCCTTTTGTTGTGGTGCAGGTGTTGGAGAGCGCATTCAAGAAAGAAACTGTTGGACTTGTGACACGGGGACAGTTCGTGGAGAAGGTAAAACTCATTTGTTCATCTCGTGGCTTCTGAATTTATTTAGCTCGTTGATTATTGCAATTTAAGCGTTTCTCATAATGTTTCCTTCTTTTATCCTGACACATTTGATTGAGATTTGCAGCTGGATATAGATTCGGCTGCTGTAGTTTATTGATGTTTGTGTGTGCGTGCGTGCCAGAGAGTCAATTTACGAACAAAACTTGAAGAGGAGGAGAAGGAGAAGCAGCCAAAGCTCGCTCTAGAGTATCTATCTCTATCTCTATCTTGTTGCTCACAGAAGGGAATATTGTTGCATTCAAGGACTTTTGTAATTTGGCATTACTTTATAAGAACGTCTGGTTTTAAGCATCTAAATCTGAAAAGTAGGCTCTTTTTTAATCTTTCGCTCTTCAGGGAGGAGCAAAGACACGTTCAGAAACGGAAGAAACGGAGGGTGAGAGGTCCTTCAAGTCTTTCTTTTGCTGATGAAGTGGATGGAGACACAGATGAAGAGGGAGAAGCAGCTGGTACGTAGTTTGTTGTTTGTTTGCCATATAAACCCTCCTTCAATAAAATCCTACCCTTCTGGACACTCCCAAATGGACGGTTATCATCAAAATCTAGAGATCACCAAAATTGAGAATTGAAGTTGTATTCTTAGTTTCGGCTCTTGGAGTAGTCACAGTTCATGGCTTTGCTGAGGACTATGTGCATGATAATGTTGGGGTGTTAGTTGCCATTTTCCCTTGAATGCCGATTTACCCTCTTTACTTTGCAGAGAAACGGAAGGAAGAGTCTGTGAAACAGCAAAAGCTTGGAAAATTTGGAAAATAATCTAAGCGTAGAACCTAGCTTCTTACCTGACAGGTATGATGGTTGTACTTCTCCTTACCACCTCACGTTCATCACCTGTTCTTGGTGGGTGAGAGCTGGTATCTGCTGGCTCGTGTTATGTTGTCCTCAGCACCGATCATTAAGAGTGGATGGTTTTGACGTGCTTTTGGTGTCGCAATTGTTGACTTGCAATTAGCTCTGACATGGTCTTATTTCAATTTCATGGTTGTGATAATTCACTCATGAGCTTGAAGCGATTTGTCATATTTGGAAGTAGGTGATAGCATGCTGTAGTTGGCTCGTCTGGGAAACCTTTTTTTTACTTACGCACAATACTGCCATAAATCTTACTATGCTATGAAGAATGTGGAGGGTGGAACTGCAGAGAGCGTGAGGTTGAGGAACAAGCTGAGAGACAACGTCTGCGGAGTGAGTGGCTTCAACAGCAATCTCGCATTAAAAGTAAGTACCACAATACCATCTGTCAATTCCTTTTTGTTTTCGTTTTGGGAGCGTAAGGAAGCATGGCAGATCTACCCTTGAAGGGACTTGTAAGCATCTAGATCTTAACCTGAGAATGGTAGACGTTTTGGTTCACTAATAACATAACAGATGTCCATCATCTGATCTCTTAATGAAAGGGATTTGTTGACCCAACTCACTTTGTGTACCTACAAGAAATCAAAACCTAGCTAATCGTTTTTTGTTTTCTTTTTGCCCCTTTTCAAATGGCTGAGGTGGTTTTCCTATCGATGGCTCAGCAGGCTTAATATCTAACAGTTGGATTCCATCATGCAGGAATTTTCATGAAGATGGGTGCGTCTAATGAGGGGGGCCGTGACAAAGATGGGTATGAGACTTGGGGAAGGGAGAAAAGTAAAAAAAAGCCCAATACAACAAAGAAAACAGTGGCATCCGAATATTCGAAAAAAGCAAAAGACGTTAAAGTCGACATCCCATTGCAACATCCAGCTGCAATTGTCAAGAAAGGGAGGGCTATCAATATGAAGGTAAAAGAGAGTAGTACTAAGAAGATGATGAAGTCCAGAAGAATAAAAGGAGACTCACAAGGTACTGTCCAGATAATAGAGGAACAATACAAAATGTTGCAGAGTTTGACAAAGAATTTGGCAGCATCAGAAGTGGAAGAAATGGCAGAGGAAGGTACAATTTTTTTGCACCTTGTAATAGTATCGTGTAGGTTTTGGGATTAAATTTCAATTTGCAATTAATGGAATAGTATGAATGACAAAAAGAGAAACAACCTGGTGATGCAGAATTGTCACCTATAGAACAATCTTCTCCTGAAGTTGGCGGTTGTGAAAAAACAAAACGGCGACGGCTCACCTCGCTGGCAGTGCAATTGGGCTCTTCATCCAACGATGACTGCGATCGTAGAGGAGAGGTACGTCATTCGAATCACAGAAGAATATGCAATAGGTGCATGACCATTTTCTAAACAATATAAATTTTGAAATGCACTCATTGGGTTGTATAGTGAAAATAGAGATGGAATTGGATGTTGTACAACACTTGTGTAGTTCTCATATAGTGAAAATGATGCCACGAAGTTTTCTGTTATTTGGCGTGAACAAAAATTCACTTTGTAATAATAAATCCAGTGGCTCCCTTTCAAATGCACGGAGATAGTTCACAGAATCACAGTGAGCATATTTAGTAATTGGGTGATGGCATGATATGGTTACCCTCCAAAAATAATATGATTTTTGAGCAATATCTTTTTGCTAAGGAAAAAAATATTGAAAAAATACAAAACTTAGAGGGTGTTATAGACAACATAGTTGCAACTACCGTTTTGATCAAACTTTTAAGTGGTACGTACTTTGCTCATTTGCACTGCACGTTAAGTTTCAAAATTAGAAGAGGAATTGGTGAGAGGGTTTAGTGTTGTGACGATTTCTTCGAGAAAACTTTGAACCGCAGGTTTTGTGAGATTGAATTCGGTTCTCTACCTGATGAACGATTCCGAGATCTTGAATAATTTGTGAATTTATGGAATTAACTAGCGCCATCAATGTTTAGATGTTCTACTTGATGGAACATTGGATTTTGTGTTTCGATGTAGCCCTGTGCCATTTCTGCAATCAAGCTTTTTTGCTTGTTCTTCTATTAGCTTCAAAGGCTGTGAAGTCTGGAGTGTAGATATCAAGGTTTGCGCTGAGATTTGAGTCACCTGAATACATATACCTGCGCCTCTCGCTTGAAATGAACCATATAGTGTAAATCCAGTTTTGAGAATTACTGTTTGTTAGTTTGATGCCGCTCTGCTGGAATTCTAGTCTCATTTTATGTGTGCTAAAATTTTTAGACAACATGGCTGCAACTCATTTCATGTGTGCTAAAAATTTAAGTAGCATTGTATCTAGCACAATGTCTCATTTTTAGCACACATAAAATGAGTTGCAGCCATGTTGTCTAAAAATTATGTAGCACATTGTCTCATTTTATGTGTGCTTAAAATTATGCCTTTAACACCATGTATATGGCTGCAGACTGTATCATTTCACTCTGATGGTAGTAGTCCGGCACAGAGCGAGGGAGAGGAGGCTAGGACTACAAGGTTGGAGATCCAAGAAGACAACACTGATGGCAAAGTGCAAAGTGAACGACAGAAAGGACTGAGATGGGAGCAAGGCCGAGGAGGAGTGATTTTAACTGACCATAATAACAAGACGAATGCCATTGTTGGCAAACAGACTAGCAAAAGCGATGGAAAGAGAGTGGAGAGCACAACCTTTTTCCCATTTGAAGAGGCAGTGGAAGAAGATGCCGTGGTTCAAGGAGGGCCGTCACAGTGTTATCCTCAAGCTGATTCCGACGATGACTTTGTGGACCCCCCAACACATGATTGTGGCAAGAAGAGAAGACTTGAGAGTGACATACTACGGTCGGAATCCGAAGCAAGAGCCGCTCGAAAAAGAAGAGCAGTAGAAAGAGAAGTCGCATTGAGGCAACGACAGGCGGAGGGGAAGAAGCCTTACTATATTATGGTCAGTCCATCTGGAACGCCCTACGGAGATGGCATGTCCGCGTGGAAGATGGAGCTGAACAAGCTCTGTCGAGCATTGGACCCAACCATCCGTGACATTAGGCAGCAACCTCATCAGAAAATACAATTACTTAAAAAGAGATTGACGGACAACTTCGATTACAGCGGAATCATTTCTGATCGGTTCATCTTACCTCTCATAGGCCGCAGACTATCAACTATTAGACACAAGATAATCAATGAAATCAAAAGTCAGAGACCTTGCCCGCCCGGAGTGAAGTTGGAGCACTGGGAGAAATTGAAACGTTATTCCGAGTCTGAGAGCTACCATAGGAAGTCAGAGGCAATGAAACGTGCAAATGCGGGCCGCCAGACTCTAGGAAGAACGGGTCCAGGTGGAGAAATTGGAGTTCGAGAATCCCTTAAGGTACGGTTTAGTAGGTCCCCAGACCCCGACGAAGTTCGAGTAGAGATGTCACGAGAGAAGGGATATGGAGGAAGAAAGAAGCAGAAGCTGATGAAAATCCTTTGCAACAAACAGACAAGTCCAAGTTCGGCATTTATAGATGAGAGTGGCGCTGATTCTCAACCTGATGAGGAACTTCATTTAAAATCAGCGGACGTGGAGGCTGATCCAAAAAGTCAGGAGAATTATACGGGCAATGTGCAAAGGACATCGGTTGATCAAATGACAATTATAAAGAAAATGCAGGCCCAAATTGAGGAGCTGCAGGCCCAAATACATGCAAATTTGGCACAAACATCAGGTAGCCACAACCAAGGACTACTGCATTCCATGATTGTCATGCCTCCGATACGGTCCTTACATGGAAATCTAGATGTGCTTAAGAAGAATTGTAATCATTAATATCTATAATTCAGCATGCCTATAAATCTCCAAGTGGTTGCCGTTGTAAATATTTATAAACCAGATATCTGGACTTGGACGTTGTGCTAATGACTTTGCATCGTTGTACTCCAGGGGAAGGCCTTGTCAATAGACTCAGTCACATCTGAAACTAAACCATCGTACTTGTGCAGAAGACGAGATCTTGTCTGGTCTAATATCGAGGAGACTATGAAGTTCAAATTCCAGGTACTTTCTCAATCTAATTTTGTTTTGCATACTGTCAATATGAATGGCGCCATAATTATTGCAAATATTGATTAGCTCATTGTAGGTTATAGAAGTAGCTCTACAACGTACATGCTTATGTTTTGTTATCACCTGATGAATTATTAAGCATGATGCGTCTACTGCGTTATCTTTGTTATAGCACAATCCATGTTAAGGTCTTCTCCATGCGAATCGTCTAGTAGTTTGAAGAAGCCTTTCCGGTTTACATCTGACGTATGCTGCAATTTTAAACCTTCTGTAACTGACATACTTTCAAAACCTCTTGTATTTCAGTTTGACTTGCCAATTGATGTAAGATCGAGAATACAAAAGATATCCACTCTCTGAAACCTTAGTCAGAAGGTAAGTTTTTCTGTCAAAACTATGGTGCAGTTTTTCAGGTTTCGTTAATTCCTATACCTGATCTGCTGTGAAATGTTGAATCTGATACGTGTCTGCAATCAGATGGATGTTATGCTGGCAGCAAGGAAGTATGAATTTGAAGCTGAATCACCACTCAAAACTTCTGATATGCTGGATCTGCAGTCAATAGTCAAGCACTTATCCCCTGTCTGTGTAGACGCCCGTGACCTTTTGGAGAGTGGGAAGCTGCGATTGGCACAAGTGAGTTATCAGAACCTCTGATCAATTTGCCGTCTTTCCTTGACTTCTAATGTCATCGTTATGCCTGTGTACTTGTAAGTACCTTCAAGTGGAACATAGAAAATTAGCATGAATCGTGTTTTGTTTGGGCTGTCGAGATAGTTGGAAAATAATCCTTGGGTGTTGCAACAATGAGATGAAAAGAAGTCCCTTAACAGGGTAGCGCATGCTAGCCTTCGGTCTTAGCAAGGACGCATGCAGCTGGCATTCCTTTTTGTTGTACTAATCTGAACTCGGTTGATGTTGTTCAGGGGAAGCTTAATGAAGCTTATGAGGCATTTTCAGAAGCTTTCACAATCCTACAACAGGTTAGGTCCTGGGTATCTCATGAAGCAGATGTTTCTGATTTGGAGTAGGTGTGGAAATGTGCATAGGTTGAAGGAATATAACAGCAGACATTCTGTTTTCGTTTTTCTTTTTAGAAATAGGTGAGATATGTGATCATGTGCCGCTAACGTTATAAATCTGTCAACAGGTTTGTGGACCTATGCATAGAGAAGTTGCCAATTGTTGCCGGTATGTTCCTATGCATTATATTTGTGTTTTCACTTTCTTTTGTACTGATTTATATAACGGTAGTATTGTTAAATACCTTGTTTCTAGCATTGTCAAGTCTTTTCGACGGTTGTTTTTTTGCATGTTGGTGCTGTCTCTAATATAATTGTATGTTTTTTCATGCAGATATCTAGCAATGGTTCTATATCATGCTGGGGACATGGCAGGAGCAATAATGCAACACCACAAGGAGCTGATCATTAATGAGTGATGTCTGGGAAGTGATCACGCAGACACTGCACACAGGTACTCCTCGTGTCTTGTCATGAATGTAGTTTTTCAGTCGAGCTATGCGTTATGTGCTTTTTGGTCCTATTGGTTTAGACTGAACTGCGTGACATGCTTGAAGCTGATGAAAAGAGAGTTGCAGGGTGATGCAAAGATTTGTTATGCCAGTTTTTCTTGGTCTATTTTAATATTTTTTGTTACTATGTTTGTTTGATCTTTTGTTCGAAATTATAGATATCTTTAAAACATCTTTCTGCAATATCACTAATCACATGGAGATTCTCTTTGACTTCTCCTTTGTCCGTGTTTAGAATTTACCTACAAATATAACCGGAAGATTGGTTTACTGTGTTGTACTATTAATGCCACAGGAGTATTACTAACTACCTTTAATATTTGCTGTATTGTGAAACAGTTATGGGAAAATGGTTGTGTTTTATCATAGATTGAATCAAACTGAGCTTGCGCTACGGCACATAGCACGCACGTTGGTGCTTTTAAATGTGTCATGTGGGTCAGATCACCCAGATGTAGCAGCCACCTTCATCAACATTGCTATGATGTACTAGGACATTGGCAAAATGAATGTTGCTCTTCGATACTTGCAAGAAGCTCTCAAAAGAAACGAACGTCTTCTTGGCCAAGAGCACATCCAAACTGCGGTTTGCTACCATGCTTTGGCCATTGCCTTCAACTGCATGGGAGCGTACAAGCTCTCTTTACAAGCAAGTGTTCTTAGACATCTTGTGCCCGTCTTGGTTAAGGGATCCTGGTGGTTAAGACGGTTTTAGTAGTAGTTCACGATCCGATGCAATGAAGGATATTTGTATACACCTGCGCAATTTGGTCTTGCTTCTGAGCTGGCTTTTGCATTCCAGCTGCTCTGATTTGCAGTTGGGTTGAATTCCTCTCCATTCATCGGCAGAACATATGTACGGTACTTTATTCCGTTCTGTTCTGCTTCAGGTATGTTGCTAAAGTTGTCTCAACCATTTATTCCAAGTGAGGCCTCAGGCTTATCAATTTTTCCCTTTAGCCTTAGGCTTCTTCGTACTTCTTGGTAGCAACTTGGAGAGGCGGATTCAAGAACTAAAGATTCTGCCAATTGGATTATGACATTCCAGATACGTGACATTCAGGTAGTTAAAAATTTATTTTCCATATTTCATTGCCGCCTTGATTTATTTTCTACGTTACTCAAGGATTAGCCTCCAATATCAACATTTATCTGCTTGTTCTGTTGAGCTGATAGTAGAAAATATTTGAGTATGAATTAGTGAGACTCATTCGATCTGCTTGTGTCCTATCTTCTTGTTGCAGGCATACGCTCAGAAACAAAAGGGCCAGCTGGATGTTAGTGCTGCCACCGCGCAGAAGGATAGTGCTGATGCTTTGAAGGTGCTTGATCTGCAAATACCTTTGGGTGCTTTGATTTGCATGTTTGTCTACCCAGTTACAGTGGTATTGTTTATTGTAAGATTGATCAGGTAAGTTCAATTGGGGAATATCTCTTACGTTTGTGTCAATGTCCTAATAAATGTGGCAGGCAAGGTCACACTTGGTGCAAGCATTCCAGCAAGCGGCAGCGAGCAGTAATGTTAATCGAGGAGGACCCATTGGAAGGTCACCTGATATGCAAAGGCCAAGGGGTGCTCCTGATGAAAGGGCCGCCCAAGCTGCCAACGAAGTGAGGAAGAAGGCTGCTGCAAGGGGGCTGAATGTGCGTCCCCAGGCAGCAGCTCCTAACCAGAGCATCCCGCCTCTTGGGGACTTGTTGAGCCTTATCAACAGTGGGGTAGCTAGAGAAAAGCCCCTCTTGCAAGCAGCACTCCAAGTTCAAGTACTCCACGAGGGACACCAAAGGCTGCTCTAAAACTATAGAGGAAAACTGCGTCCGCGGCTGCCCGGCCCGGTCCACTTTCAGCTGTGAGTAAAGGGCCTGTGCAGGCAACAGCCGGTTTGTCTGGTCCTTCACCAGTAGGGTTAGGAAATGGCTTGGGTGGTCTAGAGAAGAAGAAGAAGAAATCACAGTCAAAGGCCTTGCTCGATGATGAGGTTCTGATTACAAGTACAATTTTGCAGTTTATACATGGAGGTAATCTGTAGGTGTCAATCAGTTGAGTTGCCCTCTACATGCCTGAAACCATGGCTTGGAGTGCGTTTCACTTATTCCCTTGCCTGTCTTCTAGTGGAGATTGAACCAGGCTTGGGCTGGTAATACATCATTGACATCTTGCTCTTGCAAGAATGTGCAAGAGCTTACGAGTTGGATGTCGTGGGTTATCGTTTTGATGAATCCTCAAAATTCTTTCTCCTTGCACTCATGGTAATACGTAGCCTGTCTTTTCAGTTCTTGTTCTCTTTTCTTCCTCTCTCGCATGGGTTACTCATTACCCAAGCTCTGTTCCATTCAGTTTCTTTGTGGAGGTGCATAATGCTTGCCGCGCGTGCACGGTGGCACAGCTCCGAGCTCTTCAAAGCTCGATACAGGTACGTCACAACAGATCCACTGTCAATCATTTCACACCGACTCCCAATTAGCTTTCATGGGTAGCGTTTTCTATCATCTTAGCCTCTAAAGGACCAAGAAGCCCGAGGAACTTGATTAAATGAATGCCTCATTTTTGCTTTCTTCTCATTCTGTTCTTATTTTGTATGATTTCTACCAAAATGCAGCTCGACTGATTTGGAATAATACAGCTTTACTTCAAGGTTTATTCACTGCGTCCAATGTAGATATTAAAACGCCGTTCATTCTCTGTAGCTCAGAGTCAATTTGAACGTTTTTCAACTACATCTAAGAGTTTACAGCTCAAGAACACAGGATTTGAGCAGAGAAAAATGCAAAACTAGTAAGCGAAAACGCCGTCCAAAAAACTCGAAAGTGGAATACTCGATCGTTCTTCGATATTATATGCAATTATGCTTTTTCATTTGGTTCTCCTTTAATTCTGTAGGCCATAACTGCGACCTGAAACTGCGAATTAGGTTTAAATGCATCTTGTAGTCTTTGAAAGTTTTGCAGCCTCTACTGTTTCCACGAGACAGATTGAGCATATTCGAAGAGATTCAGTTTCCTTGAACGAGCTCTAAATTGAAAATATATAGTCTCCTGAGATGGTGTGGATGTGTTAGTAGGTTGTAATTCCTCTTTGAAATCTGCCTGTGGAGCTCTCAGGATGGAATACGAGGTCAATTGTAAGGAAGTCCTTGGCTATTGATTGGAAGCAATGTCGTTGGAGGGAAGCCGACGTAGGTTTATCTTCTCAATACAGGGATATATGGTAGTGCATTCTAATGCTAGGACTATTGCTTAGCAGAGGGAGTAAGTGTAGTGGACAGTTGGTGCATTATGGTTACCAACACATAAGGAGCGCATCCAGGCAGGGGAACCATGAGGGTTGGAGGGAGAGGGCCCGTTCGAGGGAGGGGGGACGGCGGCCGGGGCAGGTTCGGAGGGAGAGGAAGGGGTAAATTGGCAAGGAAGGAGGACTTGCGGAGAATCTCAATGACGGGGGGATAGTGCAAGGAGAGTAGGTAGGTCCAAGGTATGGCGGACTTCCGAAGACGCGTTGGAGGCAAGCTTTGGATATCAGATCTTCACTGAAGGAGAGCCTCGTCTGGGATGGTCTCTGTATGTTAAGTTGTTGCTTCTTCTTTGCGTTCAGTGAGTTTCAGTCTGCTCGTCGGCGTCTATCACCCCTCAATTCCATCTGCGGGGTGGAATAGCTTGAATGGGACCTTCGACTTCTGAGACAAATTTTTGACTCTGATGGCCTTTGGACTTACCGTCTCGCCCGGAATTTTCTTATTTACGTCATGAAGTCTTCGTAACAAACTTGTCAAGTGGTTGACAGTCTTATCATATCACCTTTTAATTTTTTTGGCGCAGTCGGCAATGGATGATCCCAATAATGACAATATCACATTCAGCCGTGTCAACCTTTACTTCATGTGCCAAGTATTCTACCCTTACATTAAAGAGAGATTTTTTTGTGCGCAATGTTTTGAAGTGCAGATATCTTTTCTATTTCAAAATTCAGTTGCAAGTGACCATATATCCACTTTTTGTTAATTTCTTGTTTTTAGACGTAGAACATCTACCATTAAGACTGACTATTTTTCAAGCGAACATTCTGTGGTACTAACGATAATGCTAAATTTGTGTCCAGGATGGTTCTACCTTCAAGGCACAAGTCAAGTTTGCTCTTTACTTCTACTTGGGAACTAAGGTATTAATTAGTCCTGGGCAGTCTTCCTTGTTTTGTATAGTATTGCGAACAGTTATGAACGGAATTGTAGTCATTGTAGGAATAGCATATTTGATCTCAGGATACATACAAGTCGCATTGAAAGTGAAAATAATAAGTTTTGAAATTTCAGAAATACTCTTGTATTACGTTATTCTGCATCTATTTCTATGCTGTTTACAACGGATCACGTTTGCAGGAAAATACGGAGGTTGAGGTTGATTCTTACCTAAGACGGCGGTACGAGGGGCAGATTGCTAACATCGAGATAGTTAATAAACAGGATCTTGATTTGGTGAGTGTCTATCGAGTTGTACTCCAGTGTGACTAATTCTGTCAACCTCAGTTGAAAATTAAGACTCTGAACTCTCTATTCTTATGAAGTCTTTATTGGTTTTCTAGAGGACACTACTTCCTGTTGGATCAATTCACAAGCTTGCTTTTCGTATTCAGTCTTCAACGTATTGCAGAAAAACCATCTTTCAGGCTTGCAACGTAAATACTTAAAAGTGAGCTTCAATACTGTGCAAGAGCTGATGGGTGTAAAGAGTGAGTTGCTACCCTTGGTTGAGCGAAATAAAGCAAAATTGGATGCTGCCCAGGCCTATGGATCACTCTTCAACAATGAAGTGTAAGTGGACGTAATTTTCTTCTCATACTTTTATCTGAAACAATGTGTACGTAGTACGATATTCGATCTTTTCAATTGACCTTATTCAGACAACTTTTTCTACACTTCTCATTGTTGATTTTGACAGCTTGAAGATTGCTCTCCATTGGTTTAGCGCATATTCAGAGGGTATTACAACTTGCATGCAAATGTGATAACGTGGTGGAGTTGTTGATGGATTTTAGAAATAAACAACCAGGAAAAATTCAAGAGTACGTTGCAAATGTGTTGGACCTTAGAGAGTATGATGTTCCCTACCATGTTCGGTTTGCGATTGATAATGGTAAGTCGTGACGACTGAGGACTTTGACTTCAATGTGAATAACCAGACCTTTTGTAGAGATTTGGATTCGCATGTTGTAGCTCTTGGTAGACCAAGGTCGAAGCTGGATAATATTTAAAATCTTCCAAGAAACTGCATCAATTAGAGTTTCTAGTAAGAGAAGAAGGAGGTCAGCAGATTGAGCTTTCACATTTCTTCGTACTGAATTCCTTTCGATCTACTGACTACGTAAAACAATGTAATGTCTTGAGCAGATATTGGATGTGGCCTTTGGTACATGGTTAGTGAGAACAGATCTTCTGCAACGTGCTGAGGTGCGAGTTTGTGCATTTGATATGGAGACAACAAAGCTTTCTTTGCAGTTTCCCGATGCATCTTATGATAGCATGATGATGATTTCATACATGATTGACGGCCAGGGCTATCTTATTGTTAACCGAGAGGTAAAGTTTCTTTACTTCATCAGTATTTTCGAGATTAAATGTCTGAACAAGTTCAGCCCCTTCAATTAGATCACAATTACTGTTCTAAATTAAACGCATCACTTTCTGAATATGATTTGTTTTGCTCTTTTGGTGATGATTTTGTCTTCCATAAGGATTTTTTCTGAGCTGTTTTTGGAGAGAAAGGAGCAAATTTTTACGTTCTGAAAACCTTCTTGGCA
The DNA here is from genome assembly GCA_022496805.1 of Pohlia nutans. NCBI lineage: Eukaryota > Viridiplantae > Streptophyta > Bryopsida > Bryales > Mniaceae > Pohlia > Pohlia nutans. Next base: position 11,455,214 of record CM040090.1, read on the forward strand.
ATGGACGAGTCAGTATTGATTTGAAGTATGTGGTGGGGTTTGTAGTGTGTGGGTGCCGATATTGAAGACTTAGAATACACCCCCAAACCAGAGTTTGAAGGTCATTTCAAGGTCACCAACACACGGACTGAGGTGGGACATGCTCATCTTCAATAGTTAGTACGATCCGGTGTTTTGTTAACCGGACCTCGTCATGAATCTTGCAAGGCTAGTGATTAGTTTGCTAGGTAATTGATAGTTGAATTTTTTTTGATGCTGTTAAGATTTACACATGATATTGTTCCTCTGCAAAAACTACATCAACTTGAATGCTGAGCATGTTGATCAATGGTCAGCTGCACTTTTGGTGCATGGTTTGTCATGTACCTTGTGGATTGTCTACCTCAATGTCCTAGTTTGACTAATCTGGACTGCTGATACATGCAGAAAGAGCTTCTCGTTAGCTGGTTCTCTCACATGCGAGAGGTGAAGCCAAGTATCTATGTCACCTACAATGGTGACTTCTTCGATTGGCCTTTTACAGAAACACGTGCGCTTCACCATGGAATGAGAATGCATGACGTAAGTTTTTCAAACATATAATACTAAACATTAGGACAGTCATGGTGAACTTTAGTGCATACCTGTTTTCATGCTTCACCACTGAAATTGAGGTGAAGTTATCTAGGAGTAAGTGTTGGGAAGTTTTAACGAAGGGTTGTAGAATTTGTCAAATATCCACTCATTTTCTTGTATGGGTTGTCATGATAGCCGATCAAAAAATATGTCCTGCCATAATTTAACCCACTGTGAGTAATCTCACAACTTCCCACATAGTGACAACCCGTATAAATTTACTGATCTGTATTCTCTTGAGAGTAGACTTCATTTACAAGATACCGAGTGGAAATTGCCGATTCTTACTGCAGGTAGTGTGCATCAGTTCTGTGATACAAATTGATCAATGGACAACTGTAAAATCTTCTAGAGAACTGGCTTCGGCGCTCCTTATAGCACTGTGAAGTTAGCACGACGTCCCTCATCATAGTTGCCTTGACTCTCTGGCAGGAGATAGGGTTCAAACACAATGAGCAGCAGGGTGAGTGTTTGAGTAAATTTGCCTGCCACTTGGATTGCTTCGCATGGGTGAAGCGTGACAGTTACTTGCCGCAGGGAAGTCAAGGTCTCAAGGTATCTTATGCTTTGCATCAATATCCAGCCATTGCCGACATTAACCACTTAGCATGGATATTATGTCGTTGAAGTAGAAATTCATGCATCTCAATAAGATAGACCTGAACCTTGAACTTAGTACTTGCACTCATTTATAGTTTCTCAATGCTCCAGCTTCTGCTCCTATAGGAATTCATTATTTCATCTACTACTCTCTAATAGCATATATCATATCATGTTTACAGCAGTGGCCTTTGCACCTTGATGGTTAATGTTGTAACGAAGGCCAAATTGGGTTTTGACCCATTCGAGGTCAATCCTGAAGACATGGTTCGTTTTGCTATTGAGCAACCACAGGTCAGTTTCCTGGTGAAATTGGTTTTTCGAAATGAAGAGCAGTTGAAGCAACATGTAGCTATTTGAAAATTGAATCTGGATCTAAGCTGCACAACGTTTGGAATCGCCTCTACTCACCTATTATAACCATTCCTCTGTGTAGACAATGGCTTCCTACTCAGTTTCCGATGCTGTATCAACATATTACTTGTACATGACATATGTGCATCCGTTCATCTTTTCTCTGGCAACCATTATCCCAATGCCACCAAACGAAGTGTTGCGCAAAGGATCCGGAACTCTCTGTGAGATGCTTCTCATGGTTCAAGTAAGTTTTTCTCTTTTGGATATTTCTAATGTGCTTGTGAAGGAATTAGAGTATGTTCTTCTCACTTCTTTTAGCAGTTGTCTTGAACTCTGATTCAATTCTGGGAAAGCGTGTGTCCAGTGTAGAGGTGAAATATTAATTGTGCGGAGATGCTTTGTATGTTGTTAATAGCGAGAAGATTTTTGCATCCAACCCTCTATATAGCTCTAAGTGAGGATTCTGTAGGCCTTTGAAGGAAAAATTATCTGCCCCAACAAGCACAGATCTGAACAAGAGAAAGTATATAATGGGCGAATGCTTGAGGGCGAGACCTACATTGGTGGGCATGTGGAGTGCTTGGAGAGTGGTGTCTGTCGATCTGACATTCATACACGATTCCATCTCACTGCTGATGCATATCAGGTTATTTCTTTGTTCTGAAGCATATGAAGATGACTGACTAACTTCTGCTATTCAATGGAATCCATCTGGCCATTTGCATATCAGTTGCCTAATTTGCTACAAGTTCTTTTTCACTTATTCTGTTGGATGTGTTGGATTTGAATTTTGAATATAAAAAACATGTCAAGTAAGGAATCGGCGCAAACTTATTTACTGTCTGGTTCTGAGCTTGAAGAATCTTGTACGTTCCTTCAGAGAAGAGTTTCAGGTTAGGTTGATTAGCTCTTTGAAGTTTTAAAATGCCTTCGGGTAATCAATGTATTCATAGTCGTTACGGTCGTACCAAATTCAGTGCAGGATTTACTTTTCTTGTGTTCTTTTGAAATCTCTGGAAGATCTTGGGTCATAGTTAATGTTTTCGTCTTATGTAATTAGATAAGTGGCTTTCAATGGCACTTTTCTTATTGTCTTGTAATATATTTATGGGCTGCATCTTGAAAGCCTTCATATGTTCGGTGATTTCAAGACTCAATAATCTTGTGATTCTGCAGAAATTGATTGAAAATGTAGATCGGGATTTGAAGCATGCAATCGAAGAGGAAGGGAAGGTGGAGCTGGATGTAGTGACCAATTATGATGATGTTAAAGAAGAAATTAATTGCAAAGTAGGTGCACATTTTTCAGCGTGCATTGTATATAAGTTACCAACAATGATGCTCACCGTCTCATACATCAATATTTTTGTTGTTTCTTTACTTCGTTGGTCATCATTACAAGAGTATGATACTGCAGATGTAATATGCAGAGATGTCAACTAGCTACTATCGTTTTGTGATTCTGATTGAGAAAATCCCTTGTGTTCGATTATCAGGTTGAGGTTCTTCGCGACACTCCTATCAGAGATGAACGTCCTCTGATTTATCACCTGGATATATGTGGCTCCAATGTACCCCAATATCATTCTTATGAATCGCCTTCAGGTAAGATCAACACTTCATTATGTAGATTGAAGCAGAAACCTTACGTTTTATTTCAAGCAGCGATACAGAAATATAATTATTACCCATGATGGCAATTTCCATGTTTAATTGGTAGATAACTAACTGAAAGAATCCTTGATTGCAGCCTTCATCTATTGTGGCAGATGAGATTTGTGCTGCCTGCGACTTCAACCGCCCAGGCAAGACTTGTATGCGAGAATTGGAATGGGTCTGGAGAGGTGAAACTTACGCGACTAAACGGAGGTCTGTACTCATGTGAGTAACTTGAGCTTCCTTATTTTGAGTAATGCACATAATTCATGTCTGTGCTTTTAAATCTAGGACTGAACACGTTGCTTAATTATGTCATCTTGATGGCTGATCGTAACAACGTGACCTTCGTTTCTTTTGAGCGGGATATGAAGTACACTGCAAAGAATTGGTGGATATATAACATTCTTATATTGAGCAAGAGTTGAATATTGATATCCATGTGGCAGAAACATCCTACACGGTTTAATAATTTTGCGGATTCTGAAAGTTTGGATTCTACGTACCTTGGACCGTTTTTGACATTTGTTTTTTGTATGAAACAGATGTGGAGACTTAGCAAGAATTTGGTACTAGAATATGAGGCAGCTTACCAAATGAATGATGGACATCATAGTGTGATACAAGGGCAAGATAAGGGGTTTAATTGCAGAAATGATAGATTTAGAAGAATCGTAGTTCTAGAAAGCAAGTATATAAAAAATATTGTATTTATGTAAAGTCATAATCCACTCCGCCACTTTTTGTTCTTTGAGTTACACTAAATTTTTTTTGGCATGTTTATTGTTGTCAAAGTTTGCTTTTAGTAACACAATGTTGTTAAAAAGTTGATGTAATTTGAAGTAAGGGAAATACAATGCCACATCCCATGTACAAGTTTTGCAATGCAGTTTGATTTTTGGTAGTAGCACATAACGCAACATATAGTTATTATGTAACCGAAGCCACTATATTGAAATGGCCGTGCACGCTAAACAACGAGAAAACTTGTTGGTTCCAAGAGAAAACTTGTTGGTTCTGTGCTGCTTCATTCGGCTTTGCTACGTTAAACCCATTCTCTGTTGGTTTCAACAGATGTGTCTTGGTTTTGTCTTGGTTTTGACGCACTCTCTAGTAGTGGAGTTTGCCACTTGTCATTCCCACTTTCATTGAGAGTGTCATGTTCTTTTCAAGTAATGAGAGTGACATGAGGTGGCATACCACATTTATTATAAAGTTGTCATATGTCATTGAATAACTACATTCATTTTTTTCTTACGAAGACTCTATATCTCCCTGAAATGAAATAGTCTCCAGGTTTAGAAATAGTGTCTTGAGACACTAAATACGCCATTTAGTGTACCTAATTGATTGTTGCAACCAATGTGGCCATGGAAGTGACGATTCAATTCCTCTTTTGCGTTGATGATATTGAGAGATGTGTAAAAGGCACGCGACGCAAGTCGTTGACTCACTATTCGAGTATAGAGTCCATGCTGCCCGTCCCCGACGTGTCGCATGTGAAGCTTGGGATGAATCTCAAGCGGAGCAAGATACGAGCTTTAGAAGCAGCCATTTTCCAACTCCCATAGAAGGAGCAAGTCTCACCAAGGACGCTCTTCTGGACCGCAACTCTTCTACCAGAACTATTTGTTGTCCCTGTTTTAAAGGATGCCGATCACTATCCCTAAATGCAGAAGTCCAAGAAAATTTGTTGTCAAGCTGATGTTCCTACCAACAAGCAATGTCTCAGCATTGATTCAACAGGGATTTTCAAGGCCATGATTGACAAGGTAACGATGATACCACATCTCGGATATGGGTGCATCATTGCTCTCAACTCTGGAGCATCACTAAAGGTGACCCAATATCAAATTACGTTGAGCTCTCTCTTGGGATGCAATTGTCCAACATTCAAGTAGACAATGGCAAAGTTTGGGAAGAAAGGCGGATCTTTCACTTACTGCAAACATGTTTACTATATGTATTCATCAAGGTATGCAAGCAAGATCCCAACTTTGACCTCTTTATGCATACACCAAATCTTACCTTCAATGAAATCAAGCTCCTCCATGAAAGTGGCATTTTGACCTGTTCCAAGGATTAGGACTTTATTTTGGCTAGCCTAAGGATTTCATATATTATTATGTAGAAAATGCAATTGGACCTGTTCCATTATTGTTTCGTCGCATCCAGATTGGATATCCGATGTGTATGTCCAATTCATCTGCTCTGGTCTATATATGTGAGAATATATATATATATATATATATATATATATATATATATACAAAAAAAAAATACAATCTACTCTCATAGCTGCATTTACTCTAAGAGTCGAGTATGCATCTATGAAAAACATCATGGCCGGGGAACCAACCAATCGCCGGCTTTGCACTGATACCAGCGAGCTGGTCACTAGTGGTACCTTTTCGGTGTCAATAACCTAAATCAGGGCACACATCAGCCACCACATGGTTCCTTCAAATTCACTTTGTTATAGAGGCTCCGATAGAACTTGTTCCAAGTGTGAGTGGTCATGTCTTTGCTGGCAATGTATATATACGTGGCGTGAAAAAGACCAAAGGTTCAAAACAAACCCAATTTTTTTTCCTATTACTACTTTCATTGAATATGTTCATTAAATATGTTCATTGAGTGCTCATTTCATCCTCGTCTTCTCAATTCATGCTCGCTTAGTGCTAGTCTTGTGTTCGTCTTGTGCTCATTTTATGTTTGATTCATGCTCATTTTCTTCTCGCCCCGTCTTGTATCCGTTCGCATTGCTAATTACAAATGTGCAACCACGGGAACATAATCAAATTTCAAGTCTATAATAAATTCATCCATATGGTCGATCTGGATTGTAGCAACACTATAAAAGAAGTTGGTAAAAAAATTGCAGCTGAAATTGGATGCAGTTCGTTTGACCTCATTTTGTTGTAGTCGCCAAACGATTGCAGAATTTTATTTTTTGATTTGCGGCAGGGTTTTTGGAGCCTGCAATATATACCATTGGAAACACTATAAATGAACTTGGTAAACGAAAGGAACCGTAGCAGAATTCAGCTATGGTTTGTTTGACCTCATAGTCTGATGAAGTCGCTAAACATCGGCAACACTGTATTTTGAAAATTTGGCCTTAATTTTTTTTAAATTTTGGAGCGTGTAATATACCTTTGGAAAGGTATTTTCAAGACCTTTTTAGCAATAAAATGCACGCCTCATGATTATAAAAATTGAGGCTGCAAATCTAAAAACAAAGTTCTGCAGTTGTTTTTGGACTACAGCAAAATGAGGTCAAACGAATCTTAGCTAAATTTAGCTATGTCATTTTTGTACCAAGTTTTCTTGTAGTGAAAGGTTTTGAAAATACCTATCCAGTGGTATATTACGCGCCTCCAAATTCTTAAAACTCGGCTGCAAATTGAAAAACAAGGTTTTATAGTCGTTTAACGACTACAACAGAATGAGGTCAAACGAACCGCAGCCAATATCAGCTGCAGTTTTTTTTTACCAACTTTTTTTTATAGTGCAAGCTGTGTAATTAGCCAACTTGACTTGAATAGAAGGTGCTCGCTGGAACACCTTCGTCGCTCTTGGTCTGCATACGGACTGTAATATGGCCCTGGAGTATGTTCCAAGAAGGAGATTTCCAACTTTTGAGTACGCGTGGGGGACCGAGGACAATGTATTGTTCTGAACTTCAAAGTGTTCAACTTCCTTCCCTCTAAATTCTAGTGATGCATGTCCAGGTCTATGCTTGTTCCTGCCATTGAGGGTGCCAGTAAAAAAGCTTTGCTCATTCAGCTCCCTGTCCAAGAATGGCTCATAAGGTTTGATGTCGTCGCTCAAAGAAATGACATCGTCATGCCTATCTTGTCTATCATTCTCCATATTGCATTAGGGGAAATGTGGCATCCGAAAAGGGCCCTCTAAGACAACCCGGGTTAGGTGAACAAGCTGCCCAAACACCCCTCTTTTTGTAAAACCATTGGTGAAGGTCGCTGCCCACTGACAGTGTCGGAAGCCGCAGTGATGGCAGTGTTGGCAACGTCGATTGGCTCAACCCACGAAACTGCACTGTTGGCAACGTCATGGCACCATTGGTGCCGGTGTGTAAAACGTGCGGGCAACCCTCAAATTTTCAGCACGTGCCAGAACAAAAAGCCCCTTTGGAACACCACATTTTTCCTAATGCCTCTCTCTAAATCTATCCTTTAAAGACCCTAAACCTCGTAGAAACTCTATTTATCTGCACGTGTTAAAGACCTAGTGCTACCTTGTACGACACCCTTGGATGCTGTTTGGGACCTATGAATGTCATATACGTCAATGAGATCCCATCTGACACAACAAGGCAATGGCCGACCAAATATGCTGCACTTCAAGGCGACCAAAGGAACAAAAAATTTGACAAAAACAGTAATAGGTCCTATGGAAATACGACAAAATAGAAATGAAAATGATAATATTCGAATATTTCAAATAATATTCGAATCTTCTAGTTTTGTATTCTAATTTTGAAAATAAAATCGTTTATTTTTAGATTGGCTTAAAATTTTCTGCTCTTCGCTCACTACTCGCTCACTACTTACATGGTAGCTCCTGTGCTACCTAAACCAAATCCAACTAACTTTAGTTAGCGAAATCCAACTAACTTTAATTAGCCAAATCCCACTAACTTGGCATTTCACATTATGGTCTATGTCATATCCAAATTAAAGTGTGTTCCATATTTGACAACTAAGAGCATCCTCACCCTTCTCTCTTCAATTCACCCCTTAACCATTATTAGCACATCCAAAATTTAGTCTTACAAACTGTTGTCTCCATACCTTTGAACCCTTGTATGTCCCTCTATACAATTGGTGAACCAATCACTATGATCACTATATAAAGGTGATTATTATTGTCCATCAATCTAGGATACCGAACCCTTTTTTAAAGTAGTTATAGAGGGACGTATTTAGATATCACTATATTGTGCTCATATTCCATGGCTCCCTCACCCACCCTAAAGGAAACAACATTAAACACAAGTAATTTATATCCACCTTTTAAAGAATCTCCTTGCTTTTAGTGATAGGGTGCGGATGTTCTAAGATAAACACATCCAAAATCAACACTAGACCTAAAACCAACACAATGTACCAAAGTCCAAGACCTTTTATTTTCCTTTCATATTTTCAAAGATCCGTCATTAACCCCTAAACGTCCCAGCGTTTAGAAACTGAATCATGAACAGATTCAAAGCTTAGTAACTTTCTCATACAACCTCGGATGATTTTCATCCAAGTCACCTTTGAAAACCTATTAAATTCTCTACCAATCACTATAAATCTCTTGTGATGGGGAGTTGTTAATAATATTGGAGAGGCCTCCAACTACAAGTATGTCTAATTTGTTGGGTAAATTTTATGCTTGCAATAGTCTTCTCATGTACACCTCACGTACATCTGAGCCATGCTAATATCTACTTTTGAGGCTAGAATCTACTGCTGTTCAAAGGGTTGGTACGTTTAGGGGTTAAAATTAGCCATTGTATTTGGCAAGTGGCTAAAAACAGCTTGAAAAAAATCACTGGTTTGTACCTACCATAGTTAGAAGTACCCCTGAAGTTAGTGGGAGCTAGGCAAAGCCCATGGCCATTAAAGAGCCACTGCATCAATCAGTTGATCACCATCTTAATGATCCATCTGCACCTGACTGACACTGGGCCATTGCGGCACTTCAGCTCCATAACCTCAAAAATGTGTCATTGTTAACTTATTTATGTTGTGTAGCAACTGAAGATGATTGACCCAAGTTTTTTGAGGTTCTAATTAGAGCCAAAACTCCATCTCTCTTCTTGTGCACTAGTAGGAAACGTGTCGTTTTTCACTTACTATAAATGAAAAAGGAATGAAACCGCGCCAAACACATGGGTTGCGTCGAAGCTGGTGAGTGGTTTTGGTCACAAGAAGACAGAAATTTAGGCACAATATTCCGTCACTGTTCACTGTTTCCACAAAGTGGGGAATGAAAAACGACAGTTTTGCTACTAGTGGTGGAGCTTCCACAAAACTGAGCATTCCAACTGGGTGCAAAACGTGCATATCGACAAACTCCGGAACCGGTGCGAATCAAAAGTTAGGGTTTAACCCTAAAGGACCAAGAAGCCCAAATTGAGCCTCATGTCATGTTTAACAGTTTTGAGTAGGTCATATATGTGAATTTCCTTTTTTTCATGGTTTATTAATTTTTTGACCAACAAATGCAATGTTCTTCAATGATAAAATTTGGTCCCATCGGAATTATAGTTTTCACAATACGATCAATTGAATTTGTCATTTTAAAACCATGAATCCTTGGTCCTTTAGGTAGTGGCCAGAATAGGGAGAGAAAAATTCAAAGCTCCGCCTTCCATTATGACATGGATGCTGAGAGTCCACATCTGTCTGACATACCACACAGGCTCATTATCAACTCATTGCTCACAAATGAGCTTCAGTTGTCCTTCTGAACACAACAAATTCCCAGGCTTGCCTTATAAATTGATCACTTTCACCAATACTGTGAAGGCTGGAACCCAGCTGGCTTGTATAAAGAGTCTATCAATTGCAGGTTTTATCTTCACCCCATAATGTCCCTCTCTGGCTATGTGTTAATTTTTTTTCCGCTGACATCATGTTTTCACTACAACATACTTATCCCCTGAAGGACCTAGGATCCATGGGTTTGAAAGTGACAAATTCAATTGATCATATTATGAAAAATACAATTCACATGAGGCTGAATTTTATATCACTAGAATCAATGAAGAACAGTGCATATGTTGGTGAAAAACATAAACAAATTTGAACTAAAGAAAGTCCACATATAACCTACTCAAAACTGCTAAAAAAAACATGAGGTCCAATTTAGGCTTCTTCGTCCTTTAGGGGGTTAACATTTGAGCATACAGAGTATTGTCATATTTCAGTAAATGAGACGGATTAATATGCAGCGGTATTAATAGGGAGCCCTTGCAACGTAATTTCCATTTTTTTGTATGAGCTTTTAGGGTTTAGGGTTTAAGTACTGAACGGAATTTCCATTTTGTTGTATGATTTTCTTCTATATTGTATTGTTCAGGGATGATGTAACACTGAAAAGAAATAGAAAAGTATTGAACGGGAATGATATGAAATGTAAAGAAATGCCGTTTGTAATCTTGTGCACAGAATGATGTTATCCAAGCACAGACTCATTGAAGATGATCACCAAATTTCAACCTCTATCATCCATCACAGACTGTGACTTTTACAACAGCTTCCAAATGCGATTTTGAGGGCCAGAATTTTGTGAGCCTTACATGATCACAATAATTTTGGGAGTCCTTCTTTGACCAGTAATGGCACCGCGTTTTGATGTCGTTTTTGTTGATAAAACTGGGAAGTACTACTTGTTGCTTCCAGCTAGTGACCCGTGAGTTTCATGTACAGTTGACCGGGACCGATGAAATCCCGGGGGTAATACTGACCGTCACAATTGGTACCCACCCCGCACAGCACAGATGCACATCAAGTTTGTGAATCTCTGTAAGGCTTCAGTGCAGATCTTCATGAAGCACTTGAGTTGCAGCTTTTGGAACTGCTGTCAAAGTGCACCCCATTCTTGGCTTCAACAGGGATTGTTGGAGTGCATTCATGATCATGTACAGGCTAATTTATTTAGACTTGAGAAACCATGACAGTTAGGGAAAAAAACCACACCGTCAAGATAATATAATCTAACTTAGATATGATCTTTTTAACAGTGCGTTTCACATCATTCATGTGACGGAAAGGATCTCTGCTTTCATTTAACTTACTCCGTGCTAAATTGTGAATGAAATGAAGGAAAATTGGCTTTTCAAAGGGTTTACTGATTTCATTTTTAGGTGGAGTGAACGTTCAACTGTTGGTTTTAAGAAACCCACCTTGTCAAGGAAAGTGTTTTTTCATCCACAATTTGAAAATAAAAATAGTCTTGCTGAAGACAAAATTTTAGTTTAAAAAAATTATTTTGTGGTGCTGCATTTGTCTGGATGGGGATGATTGGCAGTGGCACAAAGTGATCCTGTTCACATCCTGTACTTGAAATGACAGAGTAGGAGAGATTAAATCAGTGAGAAGGTTGATGGTAATTTTTCTTGTTTTTTTCTTCTTTCTGTGTGTGAAAGGTCAAAGGTGAAGTGAATTTCTTCCAGAACGGGGAAGTTTCTGAGGCCAGCTCCCTACAGGAGGGAGTGGAAGAAAGTCCAGTTCCTCTACACTCAGTGGCGAATTTACTAACATTCAGTAGCCTTTGTGACTGTTGCCTTCCCCCAACACAATGATTTGGAATATCCCGCATCATTTCATCCCCAATGACATGATGTGGGGTATTCCACATCACATCGGTAACTATGGGGCACGTGGCATTAAGCAAGAGCAATTAACTATGGTGAATAGTAATCAAAACCACTCACTCAATCACAATTCAACAGTGTTTTGTAATTATTTATTTGATTCAAAAGTCCATTCAATAACAAATCACTGGTCACTTCATATATAAAGGCGGATGAAACTAAAAGGCACCCTCTTGGAAGGCTACTAAATGTTATGTTAGTGTCATAAGACACTGCTTCTAAACTTGAACACTATTTTAATTTTAGGGAGATATAGTGCCCTCATAAGAAAAAAAATGAATGTAGTGTTTTAATGACATATGGCAACTTTATAATAAATATAGCACGCCACCTCATATCACTCTCATTACTTGAAAAGAACATGGCACTCTCAATGAAAGTGAGAATGACAAGTGGCAAACTCCTATGTAGTGTCAAGGGACACTAAGATAGACTGTTTCCGATCACCTTAAGCAATTCAACATACTTCCGGTGGAGTAACGAATAGGCAAATAATTTTGCAGTGTAGACCTATTTCCAAGAACTGTAAAACTAGATTTCAATATTGGTGCTACTTCATATACAGAACACATGATATCATACTAACTCGGTAACAAGTTCCCATTCTCGGCGCCAACCATTCCATATTAAGAGGAAACACATCCCAGAAACATGTTTCCGCACCGTTTACGGATGAATTTGAAAATAATGCAGGCTCATTCACGGAAATAGGTCGCCCTATATTGCGTGATTTGGCACCTGATCGGAAACAGGTCATCTACCTTAATTCTCATCACCTTTGACCAAATTGTAATAAAAGACATCAATTCTCTTCAGACACTAAATATACACCACTTAGTGTAGCTGAATGCTACGCAAGATTTGAGGCTCCGTTCACACGACAGGCAACTTGCTAAACAGAGGAGGCTCTCATTCATGGAAAACAGGAAGAAGCATTTGGGGCATCAATATGAAATTTGATGAGGATTAGCTCCAGTGATGTGGATGCTGAAACAGACACCTTCACACTTCCAAGGAAATCTGCCTAGAAATGCGAAATTTCAAGAGTCACGAACCACACAAACTCAACTTATTTTCTAGAATACCAACCTGCAAATGGGAACTACAAATTGCCGCCTGGCCTGTTGTATGAACTAGGCCTGAGGATTACAAAGCTCTAGTAAGTCCATGGAGCATATGACGCACTCTCTTTGCCAACTCATCGTTTTCTACATCACATAAAATCATACCAAACCTAAAAATTATAGCCAACAGTTCTCTTCAGCTCAAGCAAATGAATGCACATTCAAGCTTTTCTTGTGCACGTAGTCCAATTGCAAGCGGTCATGTCAAGAGGGCTGGCTTGGTTGATTTTGTACATCTGGTTCCAAACACAGTGAACTCATTGTAACAGCATTAGGAAATAATTGAGAAATATTACGTTACGCAGAGCCATCCATTGATGATCTTGGTTACCGTATTCCATCTATTTCTAGCTAAAACTAGAACCCTTTTTTCTCAACTCTCATAGGATTGTCCCCTAAAGTCTCAAATTTGAATCAGAAATTTGGACATTTCAACTGGCTGCTCTTACACTAGCAGTCGGATCTTCCTAGAGATTGCTTTGAAACCATCTCACGTAAGAAATAATTGAAGGTTACGAACCAGGTCGTTGCTCGTCAAGGTTAGATGAAAGTCTCTGAAACAAAGACAAAGTTGAAACAGTTGGATCAACATGACGCTGCTCCTTATCCATCCAAGAATTGAAAATCCAAAACCAAACATGATAGTGGAAATAAGCACGAGCATTAACCCCTAAGGACCAAGGATTCATGGTTATAAAATGACAAGTTTAAACGATCATATTCTGAAAATTATAATTTGAATGGGACCTAATTTTATATCACTGGAATTAGTCAAGAATATTACATATGTTGAATTAAAAATAAAAATAAAAATAACAAAAATAATCTAAATAAAACCTACTCAAAATCACTGAAAAAACAGGAGCCACCTGGTGGGCTTATGGTCCTTTAGGGGTTAAACAGACTCCGCTGTATCAGGACCTGCTACAAAGTGAACACTTGCAGAGGTGGAAATGGGACTAACCTGCATGATTGTTAATCACAAATGCAAAAAGTAACCAGTTCAGGAATGTTTTTCAGGCAAGTGCAGGAAGCTGAGCAAGCCATGGCAGGAGTTTGGCATGCACGAGATCGGGTCGGTCATCGTGAGGGCAATGCCCCACACTCTTGAGGAGATGCAACTCCACCGTTGGGTTGGTCTCGGGAAGAGCTTGAAAGTACTTCCCCACAGGACCATTGATGGGCGTGAAGGGATCTTCATCGCCCCACAGCACCAGAATGGGGTTCTTAATGGCCGGAATCAGAGTCTGTGGCTTTGGACCTGGAGGACCTGTAATGATGGAAACAAACGCGTCCAGTGCCCCTTCTGTATCTGCTGGCGTCACTATTACCTGGGTAACACAATCACGGGAAAAAATCGCCTGTGAGATCGTTCAACTTTAATTTGGTAACAACAACAACAATAAAACAAGCTTTTCAGTAACCTTAACCCTTACAGGACCAAGACGCCCAAATTGGGCCTCATGATTTTTATAGCAGTTTTGAATAGACTTCAACTTATTTGTCTTTTGAAACACACGCAACGTTCTTCACTGATTTCAGTGATATAAAATCCGGTCCTATCTGGATTGTATTTTTCACAATATGATCAATTGAATCTGTCGTTTTAAAACTATGAATCCTTGGTCAATTTAAGGGTTAAACTGTTTCAAGACAACATCGTAAACAGAATATTTTCCATGATTCATATGGAGGCCTGATCACTAGGACCTCCCCATGAAAAGTCCTCTTTATGATGCCGTGTAAAAGTTGTGTGAAACAATATTGAAAATCCTGTTAACTAGACTCATCACCAAGTGCAGAGAATTGATTTTGTGCTGAACAAGAGATTATGAGTGAAGTAGGCTGCAACAGTCACCTCCACGAGCTCATCGTCGACTGCGTCCTTGTTGCTGTAAACTGACTGCAATACAGTCTTCAAGTTCTCCCTGTGTTTACAAAACGTCGAGATTGTTCATTTCATGCACCAACAACAACAACAAAATTTAATAATAAAATCCAAACAAGTGTTGAAACAGAAAAGAGAAGGAAGGTGAACCTGGATTTGACTCGGTTGAAGAGGCGGCTGGCGATGGAGGGTTGCTGAAGAAGGAAGTCAATCAGCCACAACAGAGGTACAGCCAGCTTGAGACGCCAGTCGTCTGTGACGGCCTTGTTGTTCATGCCTCCCGCACAATTCAGAAGGACCGTTCCTCTCACCAGCTTCACAGGCGCAGCTTCTGCACACAATAGAGATAATTATTCGTAAAGCAGTGAAGATTATGATGTTGTGTCAGAAAATACAAGATGGCCCATGGAAGTCCGGGCTACCCACCCTCCCTGGTCCTTTACAAATCTCAAAAAGCTAAGAATCTCTGAAGCACAGGAGCATTATAGAGGACCTTTCTCTTTAGGGTTAGGGTTTACCAGCGGAGGCAATGAGACATGCGAGGCTTCCGATGGAATTCCCTACAAGAACAGTTGACTCGCCGACTACTTCCTTCATGAAGTCCACCAGTTGCTGTTACAAAACACACACATCAATTGCTAAAATGATGTGTAGGCGATCAATCAACTAAGCTTAACCCCTAAAGGACCATAAGGCCACCAGGTGACTCCTGTATTTTTTGTAATTTTGAGTACGTTTTATGTGGATTCTTTTTTGTCAATTTTTGATTTAATTTTTATTCAACATATGTAATATTCTTCACTAATCCCAGTGATATAAAATTTGGCCCCATTCAAATTATAATTTTCACAATATGATTGTTTAAACTTGTCATTATAAAACCATGAATCCTTGGTCCTTTAGGGGTTAAGAAGATGGAGACTTACCTCCGCCCAGGTTTCCATGGTGTACTGGAAATTGGACGGCTTGGCGGACGATCCTAATCCAAGCAAATCAATGGCGTATACAGTGTTGGATTCAGCCAGCACTCCGATGTTCCTGCATTCACATAATTCAAGCTCAGAATTGCAACAACACACAGCAATTCTTGAAGCCCAAATTGAGCCTCTTAACAGTTTTGAGTAACGTCATATGAGGACATTCTTTTGTCTTGTGACCAACACATGCACTGTTCAAAATTTGGCCCCATCTGAATTACCCATGATCAGTCAAATGGGTCATGAATCCTTGGTTTTTTCTAACACATAAGGGTACAGTGTAGTTAGTTACTTTCGCCAGTGTCCAATGGAGGCACCGAAACCATGAACGAGAAGTAGCGGCGGACCACTGCCCTGCACGGTGTACGCAATGGAATACCCTCGCCATGTCCACTCACGCTGCGTGGCGTAGATCGCCTTGAGCTCCGCACTAATGCACGACGATGATTCTTCACATGGGGCCAATTCTTCTTCGCCCTGCAAAACAAACACGCATGGTTTCAGTACCCTGCTCCAACTTCCCACAAAGCTGACTGGAATTCTTGACATTCCTTAGTTTCTATGAGCCCAGTCCCATGCGTGAAATATCTCACTAAAGACAAGTTTTCGGGGACTACCGGGGACCAAATTCCACAAGAAAAAAGTGGTGGAGAAGTTGTCGTCGAGGAAGGTTCTCAAGCCCAAGACTTCATGGCAAGTTCTCCCTACCCAATCAAATTTGTTCATGTTTCGCCTCAAGCAAGTCCACGATGGACTATGCACAACTTCATGGCTGGTATGAGAAAAACTCAAGTTCCATTTCTCCCCCTGCTCCTCCCTAATTCCATGGGCAATTTCTCAAACCCATGTCTAATTACTCCCTTTGTCCCAAAGTTATTGTCATGTTTGAAAGTCATGTTTGAAAGTGCTTTTTTAAGTAGGTCAAAAAAATACTTCCTTGTGGCTAATTTTATTTAGGTTGCAATGAACACATGCAATGTTCTTCAATCATTTTAGTGACATAATTTGGAACCCTTTTTAATCATGTTTCTTACAATATGATCGATGAAATTGGCTCAAAGAAATACCAAGCAAACAAGTTGGACAATAACTTTGGGACGGAGGGAGTACACCTTACACCGACAATGCCATGAAGCCACTCCTGCTTATACCAAATTCCTTGGTTAACTGATCTCACAACCTTCCTTGCTTTTAAGAATGAGAAAATGGGCAGAATCAAGAGTTAGGGCATTATGCGTTGTGGGCAACAGTGAGGAGGGCGGGCGACTACCTACTGCTGATGAGTCTGCTGAAGAAGCGGCTATGGCAGCTTCAATTGCGGCAGATGAAGGCTCGGAAGCCACAATGCCCACCGTCACGGCTGCAACGGCCTCTTTCTCAGATTTCTCTTTCTCTTGCTCACTGCCCTCTGCCACCTTCTGCGCCCGCACGCTCATACGAGTCCTGCAAGATTGGGTCGCTCTCTGCGATGGCGGACTACTCCAACGGAATCGCAAAGCACGCTGCAATCTGGTGATGGTGGTGCAGTGGTAGCCAGCCAAAACAGGGCAATTAGCCATGGCCATCATAGCCTCAATGCAGCGAACAACAAGAGCAGAAGGGCAATACTACTACTACAACAACAACAACAACAACAACAACAACAAGAATAATGATACTGGGCTAACTTTGAGACGTGGGGATTGAGCTTTGCTTCACAACTACCGTAGTTACATGAATGGCGAGGAATAACAGCCACAAAGTCATGGCCCACTTTATACTTGGGGCCGGATTGAGGGCCGGTCCGAACTCTTCAGATTTCAACCAATACAATCGCTCGATTCATTCAAATCCAGTCGAAGGGCTTTATGCTAGGGCCGGGTTGGAAGGAGCAATTTTTCTTATGTGGCATCCTATGTGGCATGATTTTGGTGCCAAATCTTTGGGTCGGTTTGATGAAATCGGGACAAGGTTTGCCATGGACCGAACTCCAAACTTGGGGCCGGATTGAGGGCCGGCCCGAACTCTTCAATTTTCAATCAATAGGATTGCTCGATTCATTCAAATTCGGTCCAAGAGCTTTATACTAGGGCCAGGCCGAAAGGAGCAATTTTTCCTATGTGGCATGATTTTGGCGCCAAATCTTTGAGCTGGTTTGATGAAATCGGGACAAGGTTTGCCATGGCCTGAACTCCGAATTTGGGTCGGATTGAATCGGGTCGGCCTTCCATTCAGCCCCAGCTTGTGTATAAAACGGCATAGAAGCAATCCACGCTCATGAAGAGGCGCTTTGTCACTTTCCCCATCAAGCCTTTTTTGTTTTGTTTTTCAGAGAGTGCTAAACTAGTGACGTAAACTAAGGGCCGTTCAAGTCGAGAGGCCATGGGATTGAGTGGCCAAACTTTGTTGAGGGCCCAAAGAAATGGGATGAAAATAGGCAATAAAATATACTTCTGATTTTTAATGAAAAGAAATTGATGGCCTCTCAACCATAGTTTGGGTTTTTATTCTTGTTCGATCCAAACTTTCTTCGAGAGTCCGTTGCCTTGGTTAAAAAGTATTGTCATGTAGGCATTTTGAACAACGACAGCCTTTGAATTTTGTCTGTAGTGTGAAGGGTCAAGAGGCCGATTTCTTCATTTCTTGCAATTTTATTGGTGGAAATTGACGGCCTCTTGACCTTAATATCAAGGTATGGTCTGGATTTGAAGATAGTCCAATATCTTGGGAGATTACTCTAATGTTGGCCATATGGAACCACCTCAGTGTATATAAGGGATATTAATTGAACTATTCATGTACAGTACCCACCAACAAGTTTACATTCATTCAACTTTTCAAAGAACTACCAATACAAATTTACAAAAATTATTAGTTTTGAGCCTAATTTGGACAAGTTGTAGTGCACAAGATGAACAATACATACAATTGATTTTTGATAATAAAAGGTTTTTTTTTATATCTATTTTTATTTGAAATTAAAACCTTCATTTTTTACTCTTAATTCAAACAACTATGAATACAAATTTTGTTACTTTATGGTTTATAAAACTTTCAATGAAAAGAATGCAAATCCTCTGTAGAATCAAGTGGAAAAAAAATCATGAGTTTTCAGGTCATATTTACTAAAATATGAATGTTTGAAGTTTTTAGTTTAGAAATGTTCAATTTGAGTATAAATTATACATTTTTATAATATTTGATCCAAAAATTGTTCAAAGAAGTAATTTTTTACACTTCAAATGGTTTAATATATCTTAATATTAACATTGATATTTTTTATAAATTTAATTATTTGATTCAATTCTTTGAAAAGCTGAAATGAACGTAAACTTATTGGTGGGTATTGTACATCATATACATTGGAAAGGATATTGTTCAAAGTAAGATTTCTAAGTCTATTAGGGCTATTATATGAAGTTTCTAAAATATAAAAATAACTTAACTCCTAGAAGACCAAGGTTGGTTTTTCAAGTTCGGTTTGCCCAATGTGGAATGAGTATTGATCCTCAATTTTTGACACCGTCTATTCCCTACTAAGAGTATGGTACAAGATTTCAGTTCTATTTAAGAGTATGATACAAGATTTCAGTTTTTGTTGTTGAATTAGATCCAACGTAATTTTGAAGCCAACAATCGCGTACATAAGTAGTAGTTCAAGCCACGAGATTTAATTCTAGTTTTCACAAGTTGCCTTTTCTTGCAAGACCAAAAAGTTGCAAAATCAACACTCCTAATCATGGATTTTTCTGTAATTTTCATTTTTGAACATGTGGCACCAATGAAACGAACATTCTAGCACTTTTATCTAGATTTTGGATGAAGTCATCATAATTCAATGAGAATTTGCTCAAATGGATGAAACACATGTCAACATGGATGAATGTTTTGGTGTCCAAATTTATCTCTTTCTAAAAATAATTTTGCTTTCTGGCTATATTTCAAGACAAGGCTGCCCCTAATGACTTTTTAGTCGAATCTGACCGTATTTCTGACCTTTATGCTTGTGCTACGGTGGACAGAAAAACACGACGAAGAAGCTCCAACGACCAAAGTGACGACGAACGCAACGGCGATCCGACGAGAATCAAACCACCGTCGGACGTAGGCATCGTCGTCGTCGTCGTCGTCTTCTTTCTTCTTCGTACCCCTTGAGCCTGTGCCGTGCACGAGATCGCCGATGCTTCTCCAATTCTTTTGCAATCAGGGACACAGCACATTTGCAAAAGCAATTCTAGGGTTAGCTTCGCAGGAGCTTGGTTAGCGATGGCGGCAACGGGTCCCGTAGGGCGGGCGTTGTCGCGAGCGGCGCGAGCTCTGCAGCGCCAGAGCCACCCGGCGGTACAGCGCGCGTTGGGCGCGACAGGGCAGCAGCAGCAGGAGGCTCACGGGGAGGGTTTGGGCGTCAGGGGATTGCGAGGTCTTGCGCTTCTGGGCGCCGGAACGACGGGGCTATTAGGGTTGGCAGGCGTGGCGTACGCCGATGAGGCCGAGCACGGGCTGGCGGCCCCGGAGTACTCGTGGTCGCACAACGGGATTCTCAGCGGGTACGATCACTCATCCATCCGCCGGGGGCACCAGGTTTTCCAGCAGGTGTGCGCGGCGTGCCACAGCGCGTCCCTGGTGGCCTACCGGGACTTGATCGGGGTGGCGTACACTGAGGACGAGGTGAAGTGCTTGGCAGCCGAGGTGGAAGTGGAAGACGGCCCGAACGACGAAGGTGAGATGTACATGCGCCCTGGAAAACCTAGTGACCATTTCCAGAGTCCGTATCCGAATGAGTCTGCTGCTCGATTTGCAAACGGAGGCGCCTACCCTCCCGATTTGAGCCTGATCACCAAGGCGCGTCACGACGGGCAGAATTACGTGTTCGCGTTGCTGCTCGGGTACCGTGACCCCCCTTCCGGCGTTTCCGTCCGGGAGGGCTTGCATTACAATCCTTACTTCCCCGGGGGCGCCATTGCCATGCCCAAGATGCTGACGGACGGAGGTGTGGAATATGAGGACGGAACCCCCGCGACGGAGTCACAGATGGCCAAGGATGTTGTTACATTTTTGTCGTGGGCCGCGGAGCCCGAAATGGACGAGCGCAAGTTGGCCGGAGCGAAGTGGATTTTCGTGCTCTCTTTGGCTCTGTTTCAGGCCGCGTATTACAAGCGGTTTAGATGGGCTCCCATCAAGTCCAGGAAGCTTGTGTTCGATGTGGTGAACTAGAGAAATTTGAATCTTCGAGTTTTGAACACCGAGTATCAGCGGGATCGGATTCTACTCCTCGGAAACGATTTAGGTCTACGCTTGAAATTGTTTGATATCTAGATAGACATCTGTTTTCTGGGCGGCGGAATCGACATGGAGGCTGGTGACGAGATGAGATTGGCCAACCACGCAGAACATAAAGAAAATTCGTAAGTATTTCAAGCAATTGTTGTCAGTTACGAGTTACTTCGCAATAAGATCGAAGTTCACGTTGGTGATTTTCATTTCCCAAACTCCAAGTGCCTGTGTCTCCTCGTGTCATTGTATTTCTTGTTTTTTCTATTAATAGTCTTCTTCCTAGAACCCTAATTGTGCAGATACTTGGAGTGTGCTTTTTTTTAATTCGGATTGTTGGGAAAAATTGGAGAGTGCTCTTTTTACATTCTATACAGAATCTTTTCATTTGAATCTACCCTTCGTGTTTGGTTTAACCCTTAAAACGTCCTATGGGGATAGTGTATATGTTCTCGTATAATTGAGATTTGCTATAACGATCAACAAGAAACTCTAAATTGGGATCTTAATAGCTCACTAGAACTGCATTGATCTAAATTTCAACTTTTCTTTCGAACTCAAACTTGTTAACCCCTAAACGTCCTCACCTATGTCCAATTTGGGCAGTTTTGCAAAGATGCATTATAAAATGCAACTAACATGAATATTTGAAACTTGATGTATGAATAAAAGTTATAGATTTTGAAATTTAGATTCAATCTATACGGGTAGATCTTTGATTGCTATCACTAATATTTTTCTATAAATTTTGAAACATTTAATAAAAAATTATTTTGAAATTCGATTACGAATAAGATATTGACAGTATGGGGATGAAATTTGTTGTGATGGCTTATAATATAGTACTCTAGGTGTAGTGATTTTTGAAGATTTTTTGGATGCTTGATTTTATGAGTTTATTTTTTCAAGAACACTTTTAGACTAAAATCTTCCAAATTTTGGGTGAAACACTGCACCACAAAATGAGGCATAATTTTTTCAAAAATTGTTTCCTTTTCGATCGGATCACACATACATGAAGCTAACTTCCCATAAAAAAATTCAGTAAAAAAACCACACCACAAAAAGTGCATGACGGATGAGAAATTGTGGATGAAATCTGTACAGTGGGCTACCAATCAAAATGTCGTTTTCGAAATTGCAGTGAGAAAAATTTCAAGACTGCCAACTTTGAAAGCCTCCCGACAGCTTAAAAATTAGTATTCTCCCACGGAATTTTTACTGAAGCATTATCTTTAAGTTAGTTATATGCATACCAAATTTCAAGGCCAAAAGATGCACCGACAAAAAGTTATTCAAAATCTACCAACATTGGTAGTTGTGGAAAAGTTTTCACTGCTGCCAACTTTGACAGCCTCCCAAAGTTTGAATTAATTTTTTTTTGCCATGAAATTTTTGAAACAAAAACCTCTTTATGTTAATAACATATGGTAAACGTTTCAAGGTCAAAAAATTAATACAAAAAAAGATATTAACAATCTACCAACATGTGTAGTTGTGGGAAAAAATGGGGGAAAACCATTTCATTGCTACCAACTTTGACACCCTCCCAACGGTTGAGAAATTGTCTATTTACCATGAGATTTTTGGCATAGCATGATCTTTATGATAAAAACATTCATGCCAAATTTCAAGGCCAAAAGATTCACCAAAGAAACGTTATTCAAAATCTACCAACATTGGTAGCTGTTGTGGAAAGTTTTTCACTGCTGCCAACTTTGACAGCCTCTCAAAGATTGAATTATTTTTTGTTTGCCATGAAATTCTTGGAACAAAAACCTCTTTATGTCAATAACATATGGTAGAACTCTCAAGGCCAAAAAATTAATACAAAAAACGATATTAACAATCTACCAACATGTGTAGTTGTGGGAAACAATGGGGAAAACCATTTCATTGCTACCAACTTTGACACCCTCCCAACGGTTGAGAAATTGTCTATTCACCATGAAATTTTTGGCACAACATGCTCTTTATGATAACAACATTCATGCCAAATTTCAAGGTCATGTTGATGGTATGTGAGATTATTTTGTGAGGCAGGATGATGGTATGTGAGTTTTTTTTTGTGAGGCAGGATGATGGTATGTAAGAATTTCTTGTGAGGCAGGATGATGGCAAGATGATGCCAAAAATTTCATAGTGAATAGACAATTTCTCAACCGTTGGGAGGGTGTCAAAGTTGGTAGCAATGAAATGGTTTTCCCCATTGTTTCCCACAACTACACATGTTGGTAGATTGTTAATATCGTTTTTTGTATTAATTTTTTGGCCTTGAGAGTTCTACCATATGTTATTGACATAAAGAGGTTTTTGTTCCAAGAATTTCATGGCAAACAAAAAATAATTCAATCTTTGAGAGGCTGTCAAAGTTGGCAGC
The DNA here is from genome assembly GCA_022496805.1 of Pohlia nutans. NCBI lineage: Eukaryota > Viridiplantae > Streptophyta > Bryopsida > Bryales > Mniaceae > Pohlia > Pohlia nutans. The sequence continues at coordinate 11,478,453 of CM040090.1, forward strand.
AATGAAAAACTTTCCACAGCAGCTACCAATGTTGGTAGATTTTGAATAACGTTTCTTTGGTGAATCTTTTGGCCTTGAAATTTGGCATGAATGTTTTTATCATAAAGATCATGCTATGCCAAAAATCTCATGGTAAATAGACAATTTCTCAACCGTTGGGAGGGTGTCAAAGTTGGTAGCAATGAAATGGTTTTCCCCCATTTTTTCCCACAACTACACATGTTGGTAGATTGTTAATATCTTTTTTTGTATTAATTTTTTGACCTTGAAACGTTTACCATATGTTATTAACATAAAGAGGTTTTTGTTTCAAAAATTTCATGGCAAAAAAAAATTAATTCAAACTTTGGGAGGCTGTCAAAGTTGGCAGCAGTGAAAACTTTTCCACAGCTACCAATGTTGGTAGATTTTGAATAACTTTTTGTCGGTGCATCTTTTGGCCTTGAAATTTGGTATGCATATAAATAACTTAAAGATAATGCTTCAATAAAAATTCCGTGGGAGAATACTAATTTTTAAGCTCTCGGGAGGCTTTCAAAGTTGGCAGTCTTGAAATTTTTCTCACTGCAATTTCGAAAACGACATTTTGATTGGTAGCCCACTGTACATCAAGCAAAATATGCATGGTTGGGCGGTTAGGGGTTAAAGGTATGCATCCATTCCAAATACAATCAAAATACATTGTATAGTACCCGGAAACAATGTTATGCAATTCCCTCTTTTGCGTTTCAAAGAACTCTTCATAATATCAAATATAATTGGTTTTTTCATCTTGCATATTTAAAATTCAATTTATACATGATTCCAAGCAAGCATACCAAATTTGGGTTTAAAAAAAGCAAAATCCCATTTTTGGTGGATTTTAAAAGTCCAATTTCTTGATTTTACGTGATAATTTATTGAAAACAATTGGTGATGAATTTCTATAATTTTATTGCATAGGTGCGTTGGAAATATCCATATGCACCTTTCATATCAAGGAATACCCCATTCATTAACAAAAACATCCTCTATGAAGAGTTCATTGTGAAGAATTGCATGCCCAAATTTTGTAAAATAGATATCTTTTTATTATAACTAAATTTCGCTACTTGATCTTCACATTGTAACTAATTTGGTATAGTTAAGCATGGTAGTACAATTACTTTGCCAAAATTTAGTTATAATAAAAAGATATCTATTTTACAAAACTTGGGCATGCAATTCTTTACAATGAACTCTTCATAGCGGATGTTTTTGTTAATGAATGGGGTATTCCTTGATATGAAAGGTGCATATGGATATTTCCAACACACCTATGCAATAAAATTATAAAAATTCATCACCAATTGTTTTCAATAAATTATCACGTAAAATCAAGAAATTGGACTTTTAAAATCCACCAAAAATGGGATTTTGCTTTTTTTAAACCCAAATTTGATATGCTTGCTTGGAATCATGTATAAATTGAATCTTAAATATACAAAATGAAAAAAACCAATTATATTTGATATTAGAGTTATTTGTAAAGTCCCTCAAAACCCTTCTTTTTGACCTGTAATTTGGAAAGGACATGATCGGCATGATCTCACTGTAGACCCAAAATAAAGCACTGGATAGATTGAAATTTTTATTCATAAAAATTTGGAGGGAGGGAGAAGAATTGGGTAGTGGGGTGGGACCGTGAGGAGGAGTGGTGTCAGCCAGCTCTGGTACCAGCTCTGGTCCATAAAAAAGGAGGACAAGAGACTGGATGCCTTTACAAATAACTCTATTATGAAGAGTTCTTTGAAACGCAAAAGAGGGAATTAGGTAACATTGTTTCCGGGTATTGTATTGTACTGGTATTGTATTGTATTGGTTGCTATGGCACATTCAGACATTTAGGGGTTCATGCCTGACATTTCACAGAACTTGGCAAGTAGTATCATAGTTGTAGGGGTGTGATGCAAAATGATTCTTAACAAATAGGCGTCAAATAATTTTATTGATGTCCGAGTCCTCCCCACATAGCATAATAGAGCAATGGGAGCCAACACCCTTTTGCAATAGGACCACAGTCTAGTTACAATTAGAAACTAAGTTTACGTGGCATTGACACGGTAGTCCCAAGGATCTAAGTGAAGATTCTCTTTTGATCCAGTTTTCAAAAGGGTGCTCCATTGCATTACTCTGTCATGCTATACAATTGCACCAAGGTAAAGGTATTGGGATGAGTACCTATTGATAATGAGAATGCACACCTCGTCATCAGTGAACTCTTGTGGGGTTTAGATCATGCACCGATAAAAAGGTTTTGGATATGGTATTCAAGGCGTTGGTGAGTTGGAATCCTCTTTGCTTTCCAAGAATATTTTAAAAACCTGAACATTATAATCATAATAACCATGTGGTTACCTCGTGAAGTGAGAATTTTGCTATGATCTGAGCGGAGACATCATGTGGTGAGTTGCGGCAGGTAATAGCACCAGGAACCCTGTTGGGAAGACCATGGCTTCCACAAGTGGTGCAAAAGCTGAATCTGTGTGAATTCATTGAGCACTGATTACAGGGTGCTCATTTCCGTGTCCGCTAGTCCCTTGGGCCATGGGTCTCTCAGTGGACGTTAACATCTCATTTCATTTCATTCATTCTTTCTTGATTTACCTAGGATAGCCTTAGTCGGAGCAAAGCCAGCTTTCTTTGCTTCGCGAATGAAAGACTTTAGAGGACATAATGCGTTTTATAGAAATGAAAGCGGAAGGTGAAAAATACATAGCGAAGTTCTGTGTTCGCTAGTCCCTTGGGCCACGGGCCTCTCAGTGGACGTTAACCCTTTAGTGCCCAGGTAACCACTAAGTGGTCACTAGATCATCAGAAAACGAAATGCTGGAAAATCTGTGAACCATCTCAATCTGGTGTCTAAAGTTCAGATGTGTAACTTTTGATTTTGCAAATGATGCAAAAAGAAAATTTCGAATCTCACTTTCTTAGCTATCAAAATACCTATGTACAAAACACCAAAATACTGCAAATACCTCAAAATATAGCAAATACTTGCAAATACAACACACGTACTATGTGGTATTTCTTGTGTTTACAAGTTTGTTATCTTGTATTTTTTTTGGGATTATGTTCTCTTATTCACGTTCTATTAGTGTATGTAGTTTGATCTTGATCAATGTACCAACTCCTTTCTTATTTTAACGTATAAATTTTGTCCTAAACCATATATGGATAAGTCACTCTCACTTATAAAATTCTCAATGATTATGTATGAGTTTGTTCTTGACATGAAAGAATGCAATGAAGAGGTGTTGATACATGTGAACATCTTCACTTTTATTTTTGAAAATTTAACTCAAACTTTATTTAACCTTGAAGTCACACACCCCCCAAAATCTCATTTTTGAGTGTGCATTATACGGTTCAAAAACATACTATAATTTTTCAATCCAACAGTTCGATCTTACCAAAATTTAACCGAGACCTGTTTCATTAAGCTATGCTTTCATTCATACGGTTAAATATTATTAATAGTATCCCTAATTTCAACAAAAAGAGTTTTAAGGAAACATCACCCAAAAAATTGTGGTTTCTCCATAACCACCCTGGGCACTAAAGGGTTAACATCTCATTTCGTTCATTTCACTGCAGTCGTTGTGTACTGGCTCACGGCGCAATCGGTTGCCACCAACGATGAGGTTTGGTACTGATGGGTACCTCCCATGACCCTGACGGCACCTTTCTTCACATAGCTCACAAACCGGGGCTGATACGAGCACCAAGTTGACAACGTTCGCGGTGCTGATGCGGATCAGCGTGATGGCGGTCTCGTCGTGGTCAGGTCACAGTGTCCAGTTTATGGACGTCTAATAGTTTCAAACTCACCCTATGTTCTCATCAATGCTTGAATGAAAGTCATTCAAATTTTTGGAGAGACTTCATCAAGTTATTGTCCTATTCAATGGTTGAATTTGATGATACAAGAGTACATTGGAAAAAAAAAAAATTACGAAATAATGTAGAAGTATGTCAAGTTGTTGACCAAGCTAAAATTGCATTGACTATAGTTCAAAAGTGGCCTTGCAAAAATGAGGTCATAGATTTAATAGCACAAAAATTTCAAAGAATCACCATGTTGAGAGTATCTCATTTCCAATCCATTCCAACAAATTTTAATAAAAGATGTTAATGTTTTGTTTGTATTCAAATTTAGAAGGAAATTTTAATTTTAACTTTCAAAATTCATAGTAAAATATTGATGATAGTGATTGGTGAATTGTACCGTACGGATGGAATTTAAAATTCAAAATCCAGAACTTTCATTTGTATAACAATTCCAAAATATTCTTCTAAATAGTACTTTATGATGGTTTTTCTTGACCCCTAAAGGACTGTAGTGTTTTTCCTCCAAAAACACTCTAATGCTACCATTTTTACTCCCCCATATACAAATTCCAAAAAATGACATTTTTTACCTTCTAACCGTAAGATCTTGTTCCAAACTACTTGAAAAACATACACAACAAATTTCATTGATATTGACTACACGGATTGCAAGAAAATTGCATTTGATGAAAAAAAAACACCCCAAAAAGTACATGCCCGAAAATTTCAAATGCGTTTGATCGCGGCTAAATAAAAAAAACCTCATTACCAAAACCTGTCGCACTTCACTTTCACATTTTATATGATGTTACATAGTTGTGTACCAATTTTTTTGCGTTTGGAGATGTTTGGGATGTTAAAGAACACCTTGCACTTGTTGAAGGCTTAAAAGTTCAAAAATGAATCTTTGTTTTTGGAATTGTAATATTTTTGATTTTCTTCATTTAAAATACGAATTCAAGCGGTGAAACATAAGTACATTCCACCCTCTATAGAATGGCAAAAAGAAATTTGAAAATAATAAATCTCCAAGTTTTAGAAGACATTTAGCAAGTTTTCTAAGAATTTTGGGGGTTAGGGAGGAAATACAGGGTGGAGGAAGGGAATCAAAGTTCCACCTCACCCAACTCATTCCAATGTTCATGACCCCACTAACTCTCAACGGGGACAACCACGTGGCAGTCCTTCATTGGATTATTTTTTATTTTTTTATTTAGTTTTAATTTTCAAAATAATAATAATAATATTTTTAATTATAAAAATTGGAATTTCGATTAAAAATAACGAATTTTAACTTAAAATAATGTTTTTAAATTAAAAATATTACTTTTCAATTTGAAATAATAAAATTTATTTATAAAAATTAAAAAAATTAAAAAATAAATTCATTTATTTTTTTTGCTAAGTTTGGAAAATGGGGTGGTCTTTTGCCCCAACAGTCCATTCCATTTTCCACACTCCGCCCATCTTGTTGCCCCCCCCCCTAAGTCAACTATTTTTCTACTATCCTATTGCCCTTTCTCCCAAAAAAAAACACATTTCTCCTCATAGCTTCCACATACGGTGCCGGAATTCAAAAAAAAAAAGAAAAAGAAAATCCCCATTTTTGTGACACATTGGGGAATCCACAATCAAATCTCCTTCAAAATTTAATTAAAAATGTATTCACCGGAACCTACCCAGTTCTCTAAATGTCCTAGATAGGACACTTGATCCTTTAGGGGTTAAATCGTCAATTCTAGGGACATGAATTAATGTTAGTTGTATGATCAATTGTGTGGAAGATATTGTGCTTGATCACACTAAACATGCATTAACCCCAAAAGTTGAGTCCATGATCATTGAAAAAATGGAAGTAATTATGCTATGACCATGAAGAATCAATTGAAGCCCAATTTAGATTTGAGAAAAATTATTATTAGCAGATGTAAAGTATTATTGGATTGTGCTACATCTCAAATTCACCTTAGAGTCGGTCCGATACATTTCCGACACTTTTTTTTGCAAAATTCTAATTCAAATTAGGCTTTAATAAAAATCAATATCGTTTCGACATTAAATCACTCTTCATACTACAATAATAGATTCAATAAAGGAACTATATGTAATGAATAGTAAAACGATATCAATAAATTGCCATTGATTTAGTGATAATGCGATAGAAAATCGACATACATTACAACAATGTTGGTTATATGCAGTAAAAATAGTAATAAATTCAATGTCAATATATTAAAAATCAAATATGTATTAATTATGCATCGATTGCCTGTTGTAACGATTGTTGTCGACATTGTGCCAAAACATGATTGATATAATGTTAAATCTTTATTAATCCAATATAATATCAATTCCAATTATAAATGCAATTTAAAATAAAATAATATAAAACTTGGGGACTATGTGGATGGACTTACCCAATTTTCTCGCCCTTGGCCGGGCCCTGCACATGCCACCTTACCTCCTATCCCACACGAACCTGGAGTCACGCACGTCCTTCAATTGAATACCAACTGGCACCACGCTTTAGCTGCTCCCATTGGCTTTGAACTCAACACCCTCTGGAAACTAAATGTGCACTTCTATTCGTGCTGAACGAATCTCTAATTGACACCTACGTCCTTTGTTGTAGAACTACAAGCTTAAATGTTACTACGTCTTCTACTAGTTGGAGTAGAACATTTATTTGAACTGATATGATCACACCATTTCACTCACTGTGATATTTTATTGAGTTTATACATTAAAAAAAAATCCTTTTGTTTTCTTCATTGAGCTTTCCGAAATCACTTTCCATGTTTTTTTTTAATCTTTAACGTCCCTACCCACTCAACACTGATTCCAAAGATTCGTTATAAAATGTTTCATGAAAGAAAAAAAAGGAGTTGATATACAAATTAAGCAAGGTTGTAAATGGCAATGTGAAAATCCAAAATGAACAAAAAATAAAAAAAATAAAAAAGGTTTTCTCTTAAAATTCAATTTAAAATCCAATATCAACTAAAAAAGATTAAAGAACATTGTAATGAAATTGGAATAACATGTATTATGAGATGGTATAGTTTCCATTATTTGATATTACTTATTTTGGAAACTCATGTTAAAGGTCTCATTTTTGAAACTAAGATTAAAACTTGACATAAACCATTTATGTTTTTTTCTTTCAAAAATCACAATATCCTATTTTGAAGATCTATATCAAGAGCTAAATGTTTCCAAAACTGAGCCTCCCGTTGTGCTCTGTATTGCACAACTTCTTTCTTGGCTTGCCTCAGTCTGAAAACATAACCAATGTTCTTTTAAATTTTTGCAAGGCTTAGACTCATACCGTAGTTTACTAGCAGGTTCGGCATAAAATAATTCTAAAAATAGATGCCTAAAAATTTGGAATATTATTGGCATTTTTTGTCGAATAAAACATAAATTTTAATTCAAAATTGCCGAAAAATAAGATATTGTTACTTCTCACTAGAATTTAACTTACAGTGGAAGAATGTGTGAATTTTAGAGGAGAGAAGGCGCTCCTTTTGTAATCAAGCTCACTTACATTAGTCCACAAAGAATATGGGTTAAGAAGTAGCAAGACTCTAGGTGAGGCTTTTGAAAATTGTTGTACACAGATTTTTGGAGTCCAATTGAGCATAGAAGATGAAGTTTTATAGAATTGTGTTTAATTAACAAAAGTTGAGAAATCAAGCCTTCTTCCACCTCCAACAAGTTTTGTGTCAAAATAAGTCTTTATGCAAAAGACATGGACAAAACATTGCAGCCGTGTAAAGGTCAAAAATTTAAAATGCGTTCATAACAGTTTTTTGGAGCTCATTTGTGCATAGAAGATAAACTTTTTTGGAATTTTGTTGGTCTAAGAAAAGTTTAGAAATCAAGTAATTTTTCACCTCCAACAAGTTTTATGTCATTTGAAGACTCTACGCAAAGTTATACGTGTTATAAAAATGAAGACTAACTAGGTGCTTCACCTCAAAGTTTACATATCCCATATGCATTGTTGGATACAACTTCACTCCAATTGCATAAAGCAAAGCATTCTTCACTTTTCACTACCATCTTATTTGTCATCCAATGCAAGAAAGTTGTACATGGTAAAATCTTCAATAGAAAATTAAAAAAGAATTTAAGCCAATTTTTAAAAAATTAAAATAGAGAATTGCCAAAAATATCAATATACTATTTTTAGATGCCGAACCTACTTTTTGAACTTTAATTAAATATTAGGCAGCAACTTGCCAAACCTGCTAGTAAACTACGGTAAATATATATATATACACACACACACGTTTAAATACCACATCAAGTCTCCTTTCCAATGCAATTTAGATTATGTCAATCCAAGTTAAACTCCACTCTAAAGAATTCTTCAAAGTGAATCACCTAAACAATGTCTCAGTGTTAGAAAATTTGCTATTTGGAAAAAGTAATGATGTTCCCTCCATCATTTCTTTTTCTTTTTTGAAGTTTAAAATAGATAAACCAACTTTAACCAATCATGGTAAATTTTAAACTCTTAAAGTGAAAAGTAGAGTTTATACAAATTTTCAAAGGTTGATCCTTTTAAATTCATCAAAAAGATCTAAATGTATTTTTGGAAGTTTGACGTTAGGGATAATTTGTAGAGATGATGCCCTGGCTACATTTTTTCTATTGAACCAATGAAACTTCATCAAACATATGAAAGACACATGTTATAACACATCTGTGTTTTGTCCGATACTCCTCAGTCTTTTAGGAGTTAACCCCTAAGTGCCCAAAGGTTTTTCTTGAAATGATAAATGTGTTATAATTTCCATCTTACTCAAATTTTATGAGCTTCAATTTTTAAACATATGTATAGCACAACAGTAAAACAACATCTATATGCTTAAATTTTGGAAAAATACTATGAATTACTTAATAATCATTGTATAAGATTTTTTTTTAAATTCATAAAAAATCGACGTTTAGTCATTTTGACTTGGAATCAAGTAGGATAGGTCATTAAGGTCAATAAAGTTGGTTTTATATGGTGGTTACCTTGGTCATGTTAGAACTAATCTTATAGAAAACCTAAAGATTCCAGACCGGCCAAATTTTCAAAATTGTGACAGTTTAAGATCGACATGCTATCACTTTCAAGGCTTTTGAGGAAAATTGATAAAAGGTTTTTTAGATTTTCTTTTTAGAAACGTTGCTTAGTTTCAATATCTACAAGGGGGACAAAACAACGCTCAAAATTGTTATTTTGCAAAAGTTATGGACATTGAAAGTGGGTTGAAATTTTTTAAAGCTTTGAAATTTTGAATCGACCGATTATGGTCGATTAGGCAATCAGGGGATAGTTCCTAAATGACAGAGGGGGACAAAACCTTCATTTGTTATATAATGTTACTTCTGCAACTATGATGAAGTTTAGTTCAACAAAGACAATGAGAAGCATGATGTTATGTAATTATGTGTACGGTCAAACTCTCAAAAACAATTTAAGTTATTCATGTAATGAATTCACAAGCATTTACCTTAGAATTTGGTATGATTGGTTAACACTAGATTTTTATATTCTAAAATTAAAAAAAGGCAAAATTTTCAAAGGATAGAACATCATCACTTTCTTTAAATAGTAAGTTTTATAACACTAGAACAATATTGAGGTTTTTGTCATTGAAAGATTCCTTACTGAGCTTCAATTTTGCAAATGAAATGCATCAAACAACACTAGAACAGTATTTCTACCCCCAATTTTGATAAAAAAAAAAATCATAACTTGAAATTTATCTTTTTCTGACCATGTGCAATCATTACGTACTGTTTGGGCTGCGGCCAAAAAATGGTTGATTGTTCATTTAGAGGTTAAACTAAATTTATTGCCTACTTACACTAATAGTCATATTGTTAAACCTCTTTAATAGTGGAATTTTAATAGAGAGTGTGATATTAATTGGTGATAGCATTATAAATATAAATAGAGAGATAATCCAAATTGGAAATTTAACAATTGGGATGATTCAACCATTGCACGATACCAATAGACGGTAGTTCCATTTGTGTTTAGAAAAGATTGACTTGAAATTTATATATATATATATATAAAAATAGAAATTCATCAAGTGGTGGGCACTTAGAATCCAAAAATGAAGTCATAATGAAGATTACAATAGAAATTAATGAATTTTAGCAACAATCCTAAATTTCATCACACTACTTGCATACTTGTAAAAATATAATTGACTAATATAAAAGCATTGCCAACTAGACAATAATTTGATACCACAAAATAAAACTCTTCAAAATCAATCTCACAACTATTCAAACCATTAAAGATACACTAAAATTGTGTAATTATTTATTCAACAACTATTTAAATCAAAATGCTACGATCCTAACACATGTTTGATAATTATGTTTATGTTTTGGCATCTTCATCGATCATTAAGCAATTCAATGATTTTGATGCGAGTCAATAATCCTTCCTCAACTGCCTCTCTGATCTTTATTGAGGCTTTGTTCACGTCATGCCTCTATTTGGCGGTGCAAGCCAAAAAAGTCCTAGGCTCAGTCAATTCAGAGCTGGACCGAGTAACATTGCTCAACCAAACAACAATGTTATTCAAGAGATTTTGTGAGATTCCATGTTGGAGGATCCTTTGCAAAGCCCTCCACGTTTGTTAACAAATACTCGATTGACTCCCAACGAAGAAGATGTTGAAACTCAACCAATACATCAAGTTCCTTCTGGGGATGAAGCGGAGAAGAATGCCTTGCCCCGAACTTTACACGCTACAGAGTATTTGGAACTAAAAAAACTAAGGGAGTTTCATAAAAAAGCTATGGCCAATCAACACAAAGTAATCGACATTGTGCATTCGTTGATTGGCCATAGCTTTTTTATGAATCTCCCTTAGTTTTTTTAGTTCCAATTACTCCGTAGCGTGTAAAGTTCGGGGCAAGGCATTCCTCTCCGCTTCATCTCCAGAAGGAACTTGATGTGTTGGATGAATTTCAACATCTTCTTCGTTGGGAGTCAATGGAGTGTTTGTTGGCAAAAGTGGAGGGCTTTGCAAAGGATCCTCCAATATGGAATCCCCCAAAATCTCTTGAATAACATTGCTGTTTGGTTGAGCAATGGTACTCGGTCCAGTTGTGGATTGAGTGAGCCTAGGACTTTTTTGGCTTGCACCGCCAAATAGTGCTACATTTGCTTGGCTAGTAGGCGTCATGATGAAATCTGCATTTATGATGATGAAACAAAAGTATGTTTAAACCATTGCATTCAATTTGCTTGGAAATATATTAAAAGCCATGTAAGTGCCTCAATAGTGGCATATGTACACTCTCCAAAAGTTTTTATTATGTTTTACATATAATGTTGAATATTTTTTAATTTTTTTATCATAAGTTCTTTGTAGTACATAGAACTCAACCACTTTAAAAAAATCAAGTAACTTTCATACATGTTTTCTAATAATATTTTAAAAAGTAGCTCATAATTTTACTTCAATATAACTAAATATATAAACAACTTACATAAAAATTAAATCCATACAAATACAAGCTCACCCAAAGCTTACATATTTTAACATGCCAAAAACTATGTTGTGCCAAAAATATGTATTTCCATACTTTGATAGACATTCAAAAACAACACCTATGTTTTACCACAAAAAAGTGCACATCAACAGTGAGCCATTCAACCATGCATCCAGCCAATAATCAAATTTGAGATTTCATAATATCCTAAACACATACCTGAGAAGATAACACTGTGACGAGTTGCAAAAAAAGTTGTTATATTTTGTTGGATCCAAACTCGCAATTAACTTCAACCAAAGAGAGCCTCTCATCTCTCCCCAACTCAATTATATAGCAAAGATGACTTTTACTTTAAACAAGCACTTTACTACTACTTTTGAATTTCTTTTTTTGGTTCCATTTAGAGTTCATCTCTAAAGTAATAGTATTAGTTAGTTTAAGTCTTAGTACTCATCTTTATTTCCACTTGGAGCTTTCTAACTATACGTGAGGATTACTAGAGTGTAGGTTGAAATGGAGTCAAGATATACAACTGAAAGTGGATAAGTTGTGCTTAGCAGTTAGAGAGCTTTAATTAGAAGGATGCCACAATACAAATTTATTATTAATAAATTTAATTCAAAATTTTATAATAGATGTGGGACTGTAGATTGAATTAAAAAGACATTAAATTTATAGAATTATAACTTTGAATGCCCATTATTTCTAGAGAAGATATAATTTATTTTCATAATTAAAATTAAAAATTTCTTTTAAACTGCTATTATTACTATCTATTTGGAAATTTTATGATCGAATAAACTTACACATTTAAATTAATATACCTTTCTATAATTTAAATTTTAAAATAGGATTTTACTTTATTCCCAGGGTGCAGTTAGTTTTAAAAGCCAGGTATAATGTGTGTACATCACTTCCAAATTAATACCCCTATATACGGTTTTCCTTCTTTAACAAAATGATATACACACACACACACACACACACATATATATATATATATATATATATATATATATATATATATATATATATATATATATATATATATATATATATATATATATGCAAAACAAAATAGAAGCCTAATGTATATGTGCATGTTCAAAATAAATTCAAAAAACAAAAGCCTAACATATGTATAGAGTGAAAAACATGGCCTAAAAAGTAGGCCTGAATTTTTTTTTAGATATTCAATTATCATTGATAAAATTATTAAAAATTATCTGTAGGATGTAATCATACAAGTTTTTTCTTACTCCAAAAGTAAATGAATCTATTGCAATAATAGTTTTTAAATCTACCATAATATGATCTATCAAGTCATAAGTTTATAGTGATCCATGATATTTTTTTGTATTAATACAATCCAACCTCAATATGAGATGGTCGATCCAACAAATCAATTGGTTTTCTATATCCAACCCACCTATTAGTGATTTTTCTACGCAAGTTGAACTTAGCTTTTGATTTTTTTGACTAGCTCTTGCAACAAACTCAATTCCTCATTGGTGTGGGTAATTTTGATGATCGGCACTTTTGAAATTGAAGAAGACTTACCTAGCTTTTGTTTGAAAAAAGGATCAACAAAATTGCACTCTCTTTGAGAATATGCCACCGTTGAGAAGATTGATCAAACTCGTTTAGCTTTTTAATACATATGTTGAAATTGGATTGGTCAGAAGTGCTTCAAAAAATTCAAAATTGTTACTATAGGTAGTAATCATCATTATATACGTGTGAAAATAATTTCATGTATTTTGGAAGTGTGAAGAGGAAGATATCAAGGTCTAAAGTAACGTCTAGATAGCTGCTTTGCAACTCAAAAAAATCACCAAAAATCTCACACTTCATGAATTTCCAATCGTGAAGTACCAGCTTTCAAATTGAGCTAGGTTCTCTTTGTTGTTCATCCTATAATTCAAAGCCCAAGAACCCAAACTTCCCCATTTTCTAGTTCCAGAAGCAGCGTGGGAGCCCTATGGCTTATGGTCTTTTAGGGCTGGATCCCTAAATGACTAGGGATTCATGTTTTTTAATTGACAATTCTATATGATCACATTGTGAAAAAAATAATTTGGATAGGACCGATTTTCTTATTACTAGAATCAGATAATCTTGAGCATTGCATATGTTGATAAAAAAGAAGTAAATTTGAACAAAAGAAAACCTACGTAAGACTTACTCAAAACTTCTAAGAAAAACATGTAACCAAATTTTGGCTTCTTGGTCCTTTACGGTTTAACCTCTAAGAGTTCCTAGCTTATTGGGGCTTAAAATCATCACTACTTTTGATGTGTTATAGGTCTAAATGTAAGTGAGGTATAGAAATCTCAACCGTACAATCTTGTAACACATTTGTTCTAAATCATGTGAATCAAATTTGGAGTCATTTTACCATATAGATTGCAAGATCATAGTGTTTTAGTGCAAAGAAAGGATGTTGAAATTTTCCTAGCAAAACTGTTATAGGTGAAATTTGTTTTCAAAATTACTCCAATGAAAGAAATTTGATCTATAAAGTAATTCAAAATCATCACATAAACACATTGGTACCAAAAACAAATCATGAATTTTTTTAATGTGCCCTAAACTGGCCTTGCAATATCAAAAGGTAGCCCAAAAAGTGACCGATTTGATCCAAAAAGCAAAAAGTGTCCAAACTAAACCCGTACACTAAAATGACTCTCAAACATTCAAAACAACATGGATTGACATGAAAAATTTACCGTGATAACTAGACTTCAAAGAAATCCGATCAAGTTGTTTTTATTGAAAACAAACATGGGATGAAGGAGATACAAGCCTTCAAAGTTGCAGCCATCAAAACGCACAAAAACTATCCAAAGAAAAGACCCTTACTTTCAAATGATCACCAAAAATTCAATACATTTCGAATTGATCTGAAATTTTTACCACACATTCCATACATCATGAAGGGTGTTCTTTCTACAATTTTCAATAGTGGACACTTTTTAACAAAGTTACAGCACTTCGAAGGTGAATGTACCCCAAAAAACGTTCAAAATATAGACGTTGGGATGGTTATGAGTTAAACTAGCTAGGAAGAAATGACCCAAAACTAAAACTAAGACGCATGCTTTGATTTCTACATTGTCTACATAGGGGTATTAAAGGGACCCATACTAATTTATCAACATTTCACACTCTTTATTTATAGATTATTGTCAATTTTTTATTTTTGACTGTAATTTAAATACACCACATTAGGCGAAGTACACTATTTACAAGTTAGTGACTAATTTAATCTATCTTCAAGTTCATGATGAGGCAGTTCTTTCATGAGAAGTCTCGCTAAATTTCAGTCCCTTTAACCCCTAAATGACGGAGGGGGTAAGGGCAAAACATAAATGTGTTATAAAAAATTACTTCTTCAACTTTGATGAAGTTTGGTCCAAAAGAGAAAATGAGGAGCTTGATGTTTAGTAATTATCCATACGGTCAAATTTAAAAAAAAAGCTTTTTATCTTCTCATAATGAATTTAGAAGCATTTAACTTCAAATATTTATCAGAATTACAAATTTTATTTTTAGAATTTGAAATTTTGTATGATTTGTTAAAACTAGACATTCTATTCTAAAATCAAAATTTGCAAATTTTTCAACGGAGAAAACATCATTACTTTCCCCAAATAGTAAGTTTTCTAACACTAGCCAATGTAGAAGTGTTTTTCTTTGAAAATTTCTCCCGGGTGGAGTTTAACTCGGATAGACACGATTCAAAGTGGGTTGGAAAGTAGACTTGATTCCCTATTTAAAAATATTTTATTTTCTATAAAAATATTTTTTCTATTTTGGGCAGCCCGTAAAAAAAGGGCAGAGACCATAAAATGGTTGATTCGTCACTTAGGGGTTAATATTGGCACTACATTGAAATCACCATATATTGGGGGTGCATAATTGTTGTGGGTACATTCATCCATTTGGACAGTTTTCATTTGTTTGAAAAATATTATCCATTTGAAGAAATCTTTTCAAATTTGGATGACCTTAAGCCTTTAACATCCCAATTCAACACTGTTTTAAAAGATTCGTTATAAAATGTTTGATGAAAAAAAAAAATTGAGTTGATGTACAAAACAAAGTTATAAATGTCAATGTGAAGATAACATCTGTATGATTGGATTCATCATATTTATTATTATTATTATTTTCAAATTGATTTTGCAAGGTTTTTTCTTGAAATTCAATTCAAAATTCAAAATTAACACAAAATATTATAAATATTGTATTGAAATTGGAATAACATGCACTACAAGATGGTATAGTTTTCATTATTTGATTTTGGTTATTTTGAAAAATCATATGTAAGGTCTCATTTTTTGAACTAAGAATGAAACTTGATCTAAACCACTTTTGCTATTTTTCATAAATTCACAATATCTTGTTTTGAAGATTCGTACTGTACAAATGATAGTCAACTAGCACAAGAATCAAGAGAATTTTGGATGGATGAATAATTTCACAGTATGTGGTGAAGAGACACATAAAAAATCATCCAGCGTCCAGAATATAGACGCTGGCGCGTCAAAGGGTTAACTACAGTATTTTGGAAAAAAAATAACCCTTTGGCGTGCCAGTGTCCATATATTGAATGATAAACAAATTAAAATTGTTTGAATTCCATCCAAAGTGGACAGGTTTCATACACCATTTTTAATTTTTTGGCTCTTGTGTAAGTTGACTATCCTTTGTACAGTACGGATCTTCAAAATAGATTATTAAGATTTCTGAAAAAATAACACAATTGGTTTATGTCAAGTTTCATTCTTAGTTCAAAAAGTGAGACCTTAAACATGATTTTCCAAAATAAGTAGAATCAAATAATGAAAACCATACCATTGCATAGTGCATGTTATTCCAATTTCAATCCAATATTTTCAAATTTTTTGTGTTAACTCAGGAATTTTAATTGAATTTCAAAAGAAAACCTTGCAAAATTATTTTCAAATTATTAATAAAAGAAAACATGATACATCCAACCGTACAAATGTGGACTTCACATTGACATTCACAGATTTTCTTTGTACGTCAACTCCATTTTTGGTTTCCATCAAACATTTCATAGCACTACTTTGAAAACGGGACGTTAACTCCTAAGTGACGGATCAACCATTTTATGGTCTCTGCCCTTTTTTTATGGGCTGCCCAAAATAGAAAAAACATTTTTATAGAAAATAAAATATTTTTAAATAGGGAATCAAGTCTACTTTCCAACCCAATTTGAATCATGTCAATCCGAGTTAAACTCCACCCGGGAGAAATTTTCAAAGAAAAACACTTCTACATTGTCTAGTGCTAGAAAACTTACTATTTGGGGAAAGTAATGATGTTCTCTCTGTTGAAAAATTTGCAATTTTTGATTTTAGAATAGAATGTCTAGTTTTAACAAATCATACAAAATTTCAAATTCTAAAAATAAAAATTGTGATTCTTATAAATATTTGAAGTTAAATGCTTCTAAATTCATTATGAGATGATAAAAAGCTATTTTTTGATATTTGACCGTATGGAAAATTACTAAACATCAAGCTCCTCATTTTCTCTTTTGGACCAAACTTCATCAAAGTTGAAGAAGTAAATTTTTATAACACATTTATGTTTTGCCCTTACCCCTCCGTCATTTAGGGGTCAAAGGGTTAAACCCCATGCATATAGGTTAAATTAGCCAATCCTGTTATTTTTTTAGTGTAACAAGTTACAGGTTATAGTAAAAAATAACAAGGATTGGCCCATTTAACCAATATGGCGTTGTTAATAGTGTCGCTGTTCACAAATACCGTGGGCCACAGTATATGGTGATTTCAGTAC
The DNA here is from genome assembly GCA_022496805.1 of Pohlia nutans. Taxonomy (NCBI): domain Eukaryota; kingdom Viridiplantae; phylum Streptophyta; class Bryopsida; order Bryales; family Mniaceae; genus Pohlia; species Pohlia nutans. The sequence goes on from CM040090.1 coordinate 11,495,655, forward strand.
TCTAAATAGTATATTTAGTGTGAGATACACTAATTTACATAAACATGTTGTAAGTTTTTACTGTTGACCAATTTTTTTACCCTCTATATTGGTCAAGATGGGGATCTTTCAATATTATTGGAATCAATGTCTTTGGTAAAAAATTTTGTCGAGAGTAAAAATCTATAACATTTTCAAATCTTATAATTATCTCACACTAAATATACTATTTAATGTACTGTATTTAGTGTACAAGCGGCCCGGGCCTGAATTTCCTGACACTGGAATATTGCAGAAACAGCAAAAGTTCCGGTGGTTGTATGAATTGAAAGAAGGGCATTATCCATTGATCCAGCGGCTCGAGTGGCCGTCAAAGTCTTTCGGGAATTTGAAGGTTGCTGTGAACATTACGTGTGTGGAAGAAAACGAGCTGCAGACCCTGAAAAGGGAGTGATGTATGTAGCTCACCATCAATCCAGACATTACAAATGATCTTCAACGTAATCCGACTACTTTTTGCTCCCATTGGCAAACCGCAACAAGTCCCCCTGCAAACTGACATCTATCACACCAGATACATGAAAGCGGAAGCTCGGCCACATAATCGAAGAAAGCTAAGTGCAGTACTGGTACATGACTTTTTATCCAGCAATCCATCATTTGAGTGAATTTCAATGAACGGCATGCACCCGTGCTCACTGATTCGCCGAAGCCTCTCTGCGTCGATCCTGGCCTGTAACTTGTCATCCCCATCCACACCGTCGATCCAAACCTGCGCACGTAGCTTCAATATTCAATCGCCATGGTTAGCACCCTTACTAGCTCTGGATAATTTCAACATATTTTCATTCATTAAATTGGCAGTACTATTCCAATTGGCAGTACTATTCCAATTGCCAAAAGGAGATTGACGCACTGTAAGAAACTGGATCGTCCTTCAGAAACTAGGACTTGTGTAGATTTGCACACCTGCACCAAATTTTATACCAGAAATGTATGTTTCCAGTGCAGGGAACCTCCAGTGTATTATCCCTTGGGAATGTAGCCAGGGGGTACATTTGCGGAGGTGAGGTTCCCGATAGTACATGGGTCTCGGCTCTCTGTGAGTGTAGATGCATTAATATTGGCATGCACCAGTGCTCACTGATTCGTCGAAGCCTCTCTGCGTCGATTCTAGCCAGTAACTTGCCATCCCCATCGACACCGTAGATCCAAACGTGCACAGCTTCAATCAATCGCCATGGCTAGCTGCCCAATTATCCAAGCTCTGGATAATTTCATTCGTTAAATTGGCAGTACTATTCCAATTGCCAAAAGGATCGACGCACTGTAATTGGTTCTTCCTTAGACTGTAGGACGTGTCTAGATTTGCACATCGGCACCAAATTCTATAACAAAAATGTACATTGCCAGTGCAATAAATACAGTGAGGCTCCCTGCTTGCAGTATTCAGACCAAGTGATTGAGATTGATCCGGTCCTTGCTAGCTTGCAGTATTCAGCGATATCGATCAGATTGATCCGGTCCCGGCATTCAGAGCAGTGATCGATATCGATCAGATTGATCCGGTAGAGCGCAGTTCGATCGTGAAATATTGTTGTAGCTAGATCGATAGCTATGGCGATCAGTACTTCGATGGCGATGGCCCAGTACTGCAACGCAAGGATTGTCGATCACTCCGGGGCGAGATCGGTTCCAGCTTTCGTCAGGCCCAGCAGTCGAGTTCTGAGAGTGGCACCCATTGCAGCAGCGCACGGCGGATTGGGAGCCAGTTTGCCGCAGGGGTACGAGGTGCAAGACCGTGTTGTGGTGGATGAAAATCATACTGCCCCAGGGGAGAGCAATGGCAACGTGCTGCACAAGCTCATGGCTGGATTCAAGAGCTTCAAGGAGGACAAGTTCCAGTATGTCATTGCATGCAATCCATCTTCTGTATGCATGGTCTTCTGTAATTACTAATCTTGGACTGATTAGTGTACTAATGTACTAATGTTGGATTGATTAGTGGCTCTCAGAATGCATCGCTTGATGAATGAAACAGGGACACATGTAGTATCGGGAACCTTACCTCCGCAAATGTACCCCCTGGCTACATTCTACAGGGGATAGTACAAGGGAGATTCCCGATACTACATTCTAGCCAATGAAATATAATTAATTTCCAATTTTGATGACTCCTATCAATGTGGAGATAGAGCCACATCCCCTCAATCACCAACCAAGAGGTGAATCCTAGCTTATCACATGAGCAGTTCCATGTTTATTCCCTACTAGTCTCGGTTTTCTCACCAAAATACGACATAGTTTGCCTAGATCAACCTGCTTAAAAAAGTGACTTTAACAAATTATGTTGAGGTTCCTAAAACTAGAAGCGATTGTAGCGCATACAGATTCCCCATTTCGAGATCTTGGTGTACACTGGTTACTAGTGAAGCTCAGAGAGGAATCATTAAATTCTAGTGTTCAGTTTTTTCAGTAATTAACCCAATCTTGACTAAAGAAAAACATCCATGTGACCATCGATCATAGAACTGGTAATCTACTCGTGTTGATCAACGCTGAATGTTGTGCAAAAACAGGCAGAACCCAGAGATTTTTGAGCCGCTCAAGCAAGGACAAGCGCCAGAGGTAGGATCTTATCAGCTTAGACTGTCAATGCATCCAATGCTCTTGAGATGATTCCAATTCTTCGCTGAATTAAGTACGTAGTGCTTATTAAATTTTCTGGAGTGCTGATATATTCTGGTTTGGAATTAGGTGATGATAATCGCTTGTGCCGACTCACGAGTGTGCCCAACTATGCTCCACGGCCTTGAAGCTGGCGAGGCTTTCATTGTGCGGAGTGTGGCCAACCTTGTTCCTGCTTATGATCCATCGGTAATTTTATACCATATACAATTTTGTTACTTTCTCTAGATACTTAGCTCCGGTCAGAAATTCTCAAATGTTCTCAACTCATTGGTTAGTAACTTTAAGTTTAGATCTTGCCTAGAATTAATTACCTAATTACTAGTATAACCGCAAGTCAGGACCTACCAAGCTGCGATTACTGAGAAACATCCTTCTAGTAAGAAACAAACATTGAAAAATTACAAAAATAGAGGGTGTCGTAGGCACCATGGCTGCAACTATATACATGGTGTTAAAGTCGGAATTTCTAGCACACATAAAATGAGTTAGACATAAGTCACACCATGTGAGACGCGTAAAAGTGGTACCCATTATCACGCCACTTCAAGTCATTAAATCTCAAGATCAATGTGGTAGTTGAATAAAAATGCATGTAAAGTCCAAACAGTGAGTCACGTTTGCTTCTTGGTGAAGAGTTAATGCTACTTGCTAAGAAGATAATGCTCTGCAGCATTATCAGTTCTAATCCCTCTCCTCTAGTGCAATGGTATCTTGACACAGTGGCGAGAAGAGCCTGCATTAATTGAGATTATGATTTAAGACTACAGCTAGTTCTTTGGCATGTACTGATTCCGAGCCTCGATTTCGGTGATTATTTTGCAGCTAGAAAATGTGCATCATGGAACAAGTGCAGCTGTACAGTATGCTGTCACCGCCCTTGGGGTAAAGTAAACCTCTTGCAATTAGAGTTTGAAGCTGGCCAATCTGATTCCTGAGTGGTGTGTTTTCTTTTATGCGAATTAGACATTTATAACGCTGGCTGCTTACTTGTTGATGGTTTCTTGGTGTGCAGGTGAAGAAAGTGATTGTGATGGGTCACAGTAGCTGTGGTGGAATCAAGGCCTTGATGACCATGGATGACTTTGAAAGGTAATTTCCCTTTATTAACACTGTAATAGAAAAGATTCCTGTCCCAGCCTGTGGTCAATGTCCCGTGTATCAAATTGAGTTTGTCAGTATATGGGACCGTATGTCCCTGGGTATGTAGTAATATGCTCATGTTTGTTAAAATGGCATGTTTCACAATACCAAAATTATGACATTCAAGTGCACAAAGCTCTAAAAACTAGGAGGGTTATACATCTGAGGTTCTACACTAGCTAGTGGTTAGAGAACTTTTGTGATTTTTCGTGACATTTTTGGCAGTTTAACAATTAATGAATTTCAGCATAGAAATTGCAGTATTCAAAATCAGTTGAAATCTGCAAATTTCTTTTTTGTGTCTAGTGAAACGTCAGTTACAGTGGGGAAATCACACCACAACGTTTTCGGTCCACATAATCTTGACTCTTGAATTGTGTGCAGTGATTTCGTTGGAAGCTGGGTAAAAATTGGACTCCCAGCAAAGAAAACTACACTCTCACAGATGAGTGACAAGCCACTTGCAGAGCAGTGTAGTTTCTGTGAGCAGGTAATGTCTAACTTCTTATGGTCCAGTTGAACAATTTAAACAATCACGCAAGTTTGAGACCTCTGTTCAAAGCTTTTATGGCCATTATACACTAGACGGAAATGTGTCGTTTTTCACTTACTATAAATGAAAAAGAAATGAATGGCGCCAAGCATGGGCTGTGTTAGTGCTGATGAGTAGTTTTGGTCACAAGAAGATAGAAATGTAAGTAAAATATTCTGCCACTATTCACTGTTCCCACGAAATGAGAAATGAAAACCGACAAGTTTGCTACTAGTGATATATGTTTTAAAAAATAGCATGTTTCAATTGTGACGTTCAAGTGCTTAGAGATCTAAATATACATGTATGAGGATTCGTATCTAGATAATGACGTTACATTTAGTTGAGACACTAAATTGATAAACAAAATTGTCTCATTTTCCAAACTGGGGTCTTTGTCTAACTAATTTTTTTACGTTGGTGTTTGAGTGCAATTTCAGGAAGCAGTGAACGTTTCACTCAACAACCTGCTCACGTTTCCTTTTGTTGAAGAACGAGTCCAGAAAGGGGAAGTGGAACTCTACGGCATGCACTATGATTTCCATGATGGAAAGCTCACAAGCTGGAAAGCTGCCCCAGTTCTGGCTAAAGTAAATGCTTAATTACTTTGCACAGCTTAGGATTACGTCCGTTCCTTGACTGGTGAAAAAGTTATGCTCAGAAAAACACCACATATGTACATGCACTCGTGAGTTCACAGCGGTCACGTGGATCAATTCCTGAGCGCATTCATGTGGGCTTACTTGTTTACATTAGAAAAGCTTTACAAAAAAACTTTGTAACTCTTTTTGCAGTGATTGATAAATTGATCACTTGTGTTTAAATTTTTTTTTTTAAAAACACCACATATAATTTGGAGCTCATTAACTTGTCTCCCTATTTTACAAAAATACATTTTATTGCATCCGTGACAGAGCATGACTTGAGAAAGTTTGAGGAGGATGCTGAGCCTCTTGTAACATAGCTGCTTATCTTGTACGAGTATCACTGTCTCAACCCGCCCTTTTGCTTCAAGAGTAGCTACTCTAACCTTGCTCTTGCAAAGGGGGTGATTATGAATAAGGTGGATGTCCTAAAACCACCACCTCCCCCAATTATGACATTTACAGCTTTCTTGGGGTCACCACAGTTGAGACACAAAACCACCAATTTCACTATTCAAGTAGACCAACGGCATGTCAAGCATTGCAAAGAAATAGTTGGTGGTTTTGGCTCATGAGTGGAATCCAGAAATAACAAAGTGTGAACTTAGGAAATTGGTATGTGATGTATGGATTAGAGGTTACTTTCCACTTTGGAATTTTGTATAAAATTGACATGCAAATTAGATGATGCAAATTTATGCAATCAATCCTCATCAAAACCTATTTCGAATGCGATCATATTTTTTCAAATTTAGCACTGCCAAAAATAGGCTAGATTGCTTAAGTTGTCAGTTTTAGGACAATCATCATAACAACCTGCCAAAACCTTGGATCCAAATATTAATCCAAGATGCTTCAAAGCTCTGACATCCTTCTTTGGCACAGATCTCCTCACATCTTGCGTTCAAGAACAAAAATTTTGATACCCAGTCACGTCATTATTACAGACAAGCGTAGGAGTTACTCCCAACTAGGGTTGGATAACCTATTACCACCACCTCCCCCAATTCTGACATGTATAATTTTCTTGGAGCCACCATAATTGAGACCCAAAACCACCAATTTCACTATTCAAGTAGACCAATGACATGCCAAGAATTGCGAAGAAATAGCTGGTGGTTTTGGGTTAGCTCATGAGCGGATTTAGGAACAACAAAGTGTGAACTTAGGAAATTGGTATGTGATGTATGGGTAAAAGGTTACTTTCTACTTTGGAATTTTGTATAAAATTGAAAAATGCGAATTAGATGTTGCAAATTTTTGCAATCCTCATCAAAACCTATTTCAAATGCAATCAAATTTTTCTTGGGAATTTAGCACTGTCAAAAATAGGCCAGATTGCTTAACTTGGTAGTAATAGGTTATCCAACCTTACAATCAGTAGCGAGAGTGAGCGATTGACAACACTCTCTCTAGAAGAGTTTGTAGCATTAGAAAGGATGAGTCTTAAATTATTATTATTAGGATTGACGTACACAGGTGTCCCAAATATTTTTACCAGGGTAAAAAGTGGATGGGTTCATTGGGATGGCCTCATTTTTTACTCCATTTAGCATTGTGTTCAAAAGTGCAGATTGAGAGTCAGGGATCAAACTTTGACTCTCTTTCTCGAACCTTTACCCGGGCAAAACCATGGTGTTTTTGATGGTCATGGGACCCAAAAAAATTGCCCCAAGGTAAAAATCCCTCATTTTTACCCCTACCCCAAGTTTGGCTTTGGAGTCAAACTGTGAAGGCTCCTTGTGGTAAACTAAAAGCTCTAAGTTTGTTCAAAACACCACACCAAAATGCACAATATACTAGTACAATCAAGTTTGAGGTAGACTCTATACTACACTAAAATAACGGGAATCAATACCCTACTTTTGAATAATGCATTGTTTCATTAGAGTTAACCAAAAAGAGTGTCTCAAAGTGGAAACTCACCTCATATTCACCTTCAACTCGTTTTCAGTTCAAAAAAACGGCAAAATTAATTTATGGTGAGTTGGAGAATAATCTAAAGCATGATCCTGCTCCGCCACGAAGTGTGGAACTTGTGACCTCCCTAATGCTAAAGAAGAGTTCCCACCCGCTCCCCCAAGCCAAGAGCCCCAACCATGGGGACTATTCATGAACAATGATTGTCAGAAAATTTAATTATAAAGAGGAAACTCCTCTTCAACTCCTCTTATGTTTTTGGTTAACTCAATTATTAGTACAACATATGTGTGGGGAAGCTAAATGAGCTCAAAGCTAATTCTACAAACCGGTTGTGTTGCACTATGCCATCGCTCATTTGGATGAAGTATCTGTCACTATCAATGAAACTTACAAAATCATAAATTTTCAGTTGATTCTCTCTGTTGTAGACATACCCAGTACCATCTGTTCAACAATTATGTCCTCAGGTGTACATTTGTGTTCTAAAATGTACGCTTCCAGTACATAAGGACAGAAATGGGTGTTGGGTGGTAATTAATGTTGACAATCAAGTGAGTGAAATTTGTCACTCCCAAGAAAGAGTCCGAAGAACTTCAGTTTCCTGTCATCCATTAACTTGAGTTTCCTGTATCATGATTACTAGCTTGAGAATGATAGTAAAACTCTTGTATGGAGCTCCCGTACTGTACAATACACACTTCCGTGAATCTCTAATATGCAGTAGACTGAGAATAATACCAACATCAATTGTAGCTCGGAAACCAGAGACACTGCAACACTACTAGCAAAGGCGTCGCTTCTCACTCAGAACAATGTTAGAGTTCACTTTACACACTTGTCCTACGTGACGAATCGCACTCACTAAGTCTTGAGCGCTTGGGTTGTGAATGCAAAGTGGCATCGTTTGACTCACCTACCGAGTGAAAAGTGACACCTTCAACTTACCCACACTGGTCAAGAGTAGGGAGTGTATGAAATCCAACATAATAAAGAACTAGGTACTTCAGCCCCCGGCCTCGGATTGTATAAATGAGCCCCGTTGGGCAAGGTTGTGTGCACATGATCCTGCTGATATTAAAATTCGCATTATTGCTGACCTGGGAATTAGCATAATAATGCAGCTCCTGCAACCATGAAACTACGGTACTCTCTGGATCAACACTTCCCGAATGCTGAGTGCTCATGTAAGGTAGGAGGCTCTAAACCCACCACTTTAAGGGCTGTGAATTAATGAGGACACAAGGAGAACCGAACATGATTTTTCACTGGGAAACAAATCCAAGCAAAGACCAACATACTTTTGAATCCAAAAAATTGAATGTTTATAAAATTAGTTATGAATTTTTGAAGTTGAAATGACATGAGTTTTAAAGTGGTGCTCTTCACCATAGATACATCCAAAATTTCAAAATGTTCATCCTTAGTAGAATGCAGGTTTAGAATTGTGGCGGGTTTAGAGCCCTCTACTAGTTATGTTTTGTACGTTACTAGTCTACGTAGCCTTGTTTTTTTTTTCCTTTTTTTATTTATGTTTTTCTTTTGCACCACTGTGAATGATTGCTCTAATTGGCATTCCACCTATCAAGCCTAGGTAGCTGTCTACGTGTCAACGTTATCTGTGGCCCTTTTAAGTCGGTGAAATTATTGGTTAACCCCTAAAAGCCCGAGGGGTATTGGACAAAACATAGATGTGTTATAATATGTGCCTTCCATATGTTCGATGAAGGTTGGTTCAATAGACAAAATGTAGAGTATCATCTTTACAAATTATCTGTACGGTCAAACTTCCTAAATAATCTTTAGATCATTTTTTAATGAATTTAAAAGCATTAACCTTCGAAAATTTGTATAAATTATAATTTTCAATTTTAGAGTTCAAAATTTAGTACGATTGGTTAAAGTTGGGCTATCTATCGTAAACTTCAAAAAAGCAAGAGAAACGATGGAGGAATCATTATTACTTTCCCCAAATAGCAAATTTTGTAACACTAAGACAATGTTGAGGTGATCTACTTTGAAAAATTCTCCCGGGTGGAGTTTAACTCGGATTGCCATAATTCAAATTGGGTTGGAAAGTAGACTTGATGTAGTATTTTAAAAATATATTTTTTTTTTCAAAAATATATTTTTTTGTTCCGGGCAGCCCGTTTTTCCGGGCAGCGACCAGAAAATGGTCGCTGGGGAGCTTAGGGGTCAAAAGGAGAGCTCCAGTGTTCGTATTCACAACTGAAGGATCAAAAGAGCTTCACATGTTTGTGTCAAAAAAATAAAAATAAACTAGAGCTTCACATAACATTATTACCCTAGTAAGACCCTAACTGTTGGGACCGGAAAGTCATCTCGTGCACTTTTAAAATATGTGATTAGCTCTTGAACTCCTCCCGTGATGACTTCGGTTTATACTATCAACCCAAGAAAAGGAAAATGACCATGGGAGTCAAGGTCCCCAAAAGGCCCATGTGGCGTCTGTGGGGCAACAACATTATCCACTTCTAGGGTCTCCAAATTTTGTGGTGAGAGAGGCAAAATAGGTTCTCTCGTTGCAAAATTGAGGGGATCATGTTTAGGAAGAAAAAGAAGGTTAAAAAGCAAAAGTGTTGAACTCATCTAAAAGTTTTCAAGGTTGTATAATGTGGCCATTCTAAACTCAAATCCTTTGAAATATTTTCATTTGGAGTTGTAATTTGGGAAATATAAGCACCCAAAACTTTGAAACAACAAGTTTTTCTTTTTAAATAAGCTCCTTTTCTTTAAAAAAATCACCCACCCTCTTTTTGGTGCATGGTCACTCCTCCAGTTCAAGTTTGCTTTACACATTTGCACCTAGTGAGGGGCTAAAGGGCATTACAAATGGATTTTTTTCATAGTCACGGCTTTTGGTCCCACTTCCATGGTCACACTTCAAGAAAAAAAATTTGCACATTGGTCAAGGTTCTTGGTCGGTGATGTAAATAGGCCCTAAAAGCATCGTCAACACCGGTGCCAACGCGCTTTGGCAAACTCGATCGTGCCAATGCCCTAAACACCCCCCATTGTGGTAGCGTCAACAACACCTCTTTCATTCTTCACACAAAAACTCCGCTCCAAACTATATTATACAACGAACTCTCAAGTCCTACAAAATATTGTTCATGCCTATCTTAACCAACTCTTGACCAAATCTTCCGAATATACTAATGTAGGAAGAACAAGAAGTTGGAGGCGTCTTGCTCTAAAGATTTTACAAGAAGATGGACTACAATAATCATTGGCATGGTTCAATGGCGTGGTCTGGGTGGGGAGCCTCTTGTACTTACGTCATCTTTTTTATGATTATTCACGTCATCCGCTTGTTGTGCATTCTCTTCAAGAGACCCAATAGAGATGCTCTAAGTGCATATCCAATCCAATCCTCCAACAAATATTCCAACATTTCTAAATTTTGGATAAAAAGTCCAAAATAAATTCTAGGACCCACCTCTAAATCTCTACCTCTTTGGTGAGGCCAACGTCTCTTTTAAACGTTATTTTTTCTTCTACAACTAGAAAATTGTCATGATAAAAAAAATTGATTACATTATTCCAAAGATCAAATTAAAAATTAAAAATTGTTAAAAAATTCACAACAACTGTAAAGAAGATAGGGACAGAGCCTCACAATTATCCCATCCTTGTTTGCTTTTACAACACTAGGAGACTTGTAATTCGTTGAAATTATGTTTTGTGAGTTGCAACTTCTAAATGAAACAAAAAAAATCTATTTTTTAAAATTATTATTATTATTTTGGCACAAATTCATTAAACTCAATTGCTAGAAAGTAAAATACACTGAAGGCACCAAGACAACAACTACACAAGGCAAAGAAAGGTCAACCTAAATATTGTAGGGGTTAAATTTGAACACAACCTAAATCACCCCATTCGCTATTTACGCACTTGGCTATATAATCATACACTTGGCACCCGTACGCATTAAAAAGATTGTTTAATTTTTTTTTAAACAGTGTTTTTTGTCTTTCTACAATCACTTTCATTGTAAACAATAAATTCTATTATTTATATTTTATTCTTATTTTTATCTTTTCTAATCAGACACATGGCCCTGTCTTTTCTAAAATAGATGACGGGTTCATTCTAAGATCTCCTTTAATCCCTAAGCATCCCTAGCCTTTTGAGACTTAAAATCATTATTGGTTTTGATATGTTATAGGTCTAAATGTAAGTGAGGTATAGGAATCTCAACTGTGCAATCTTGTAATATACATGTTGTAGATCATGTGAATCAACTTTCGGGTCATTTGGCCATATAGATTGCAAGATAGTGTTTTAGTGTTAAAAAAGGATGCTGAATTTTTCCTAGCAACAGAGTTAGAGGTGAATTTTTTTTTTCAAATTACTCTAATGAAAAAACCCACAATATCAAAAAGTAGCCCGAAAAGTGACCGATTTGACCCAAAGAGCAAAAAGTGTCCAAACTAGACCCGTGCACTAAAATGACTCCCAAACATTCAAAACAACATGGATCAATACGAAAAATTTACCATGATAACCAGAATTCAAAGGCAATCCAACCCGATAATTTTAAATGAAAACTAACATGGAATGAAGGAGATACAAGCTCCCAAAGTTGCAGCCATCAAAAAGCACAAAAATTGTCCAAAAAAAAGACCCCTACTTTCAAATGATCACCAAAAATTCAATACATCTTGAATTGATCTAAAATTTTTACTACATTCCATACATCATGCGGTTGATTTTTCAAAAATTTCATTAACCCCTAAGTGACCGATCAACCATTTTATGGTCGCTGCCCTTTTTTATGGGCTGTCTGAGATTTAAAAAGACTTTTTTAGAAAATATAAAATATTTTCAAGTAGGAAATCAAGTCTACTTTCCAACCCAATTTGAATCATGTCAATCGGAGTTAAACTCCATCAAGGAGAAATTTTCAAAGACAAACACCCCAACATTGTCCTAGTGTTACAAAATTTACTATTTCGGGAAAGTAATGACGTTCCCTCTATCTAAAATTTTGCTTCTTTGAACTTTAGAATAGAATGTCTAGTTTCAACCAATCATACCAAATTTCAAATTCTAAAAATAAAATTTGTAATTTTGGTGAATATTCAACGATAAATGCTTCTAAAATCATTTAATGAGTATCTAAAACATTTTTTGAAAGTTTGACCGTACGGATATTTACTAAACATCGTGCTTCTCATTTTCTCTTTTGGACCAAACTTCATCGAAGTTGTAGAAGCAACATTTTATAACACATTTAGGTTTTGCCCTTACCCCCTCTGTCATTTAGGGGTTAAAACCGGACAATGTTTGCAAAAGTTACAACTCTTCAAAGGTAAATGTATCCCAAAAAACGTCCAAAATATGGATGTTGGGATAGTTAGGGGTTAATATTCATAAAAAGTGGGTCCCATGAAAGACATTGGCCATAGCTTGAGGAAGTGGCAAGCCCGTGCAACTTGTCAAACACCCGTCCTCAAATCCAAAGCAAATTCTAAAATAAATTTATTGTCTCTATCCCATCAAGGAAGAGATTACAAAAACGCTTGTCTTCACAGAGTTTCATGGTTGAACGGTATAAACAAGCTGTAAAAGTAAATCTAGGATAAATACTAAAGTCACGACTAAAGTAGAGACTACGCGACTACACTAAATGGCGTATTTAGTGTTGTGGGACACTATTTCTAAACCCGGACACTATTTAGTTTTAGAGAGATATAGTGTCTTCATAAGAAAAAGAAAAAAAAGAATGTAGTGTTCAAATGACATATGGCAACTTTATAATAAACATACATGCCACCTCATGTCACTCTCATTACTTGGAAAGAAAATAACATTCAATAGCATGCACTGTCTTTGCCTTGCCTCTATAGTAGATGGTGTGGAATATTCTACACCCAACAATACTTCATCAGTAGCTAAGCAAGTGGAGCTAATTGTAAGTGTGGATAAGCATGAGTAAAGTGCATGAAGGAAAGGCAGTATGCATGAAGGCTACCGAATGTTATGAACATGGCGCTCTCAATGAAAGTGGGAGGAATGAGAAGTGCAAACTCCTATGTAGTGTCAAGGGACACATCAAGAACTTCAAAGCAAGTGAACATAGTGCCATGATGGTGCATTGAAATGCAACTAAGATAAATTGGTGCCAACCTCCACACCAACCTAGTATATGGATAAAATGACACTAGGGTACATTCACAATATAATGAGCCAAATGCGCCCAATTCAAGGACTTTAACGGTCCTTAGAATTGAGTCTTTAGGTGTCATTCTGATGACGTGGCTAACAGATTTACGGTTTGCTGGCAATCTTCATTGACGGAAGTGTATGAACTGTAGTGTACAGTTCAACTTTGACGGAATCAACAGAAGAGTAGTTCTGATTCATCAAGAACTGGAAGTTTCATCCGTTGAAAAAACAAACATTCATCCATCATGCTCATATTTTCATCCAAAATTAGTTCTTTTCTTAGGGCCTAAGGACTGGTTACCAACACATTTGAGTCCTTAATGTATAATTGAAAATGGAATTTCATCAAAATAACGGTTGGACATGATAACTTATACTTTAAATTAATCTACTTTAAAATATATCACATAGTGTTGCTTTTTAAGGGAACTCATGGGTAGAATATAAGTAAAATATAAGCACTAGTTACAGTTTTGGTGGCTCCTTTTACAGTAAATGTACCCACTATAATGACATGTATACGGCCTTTGGTGTTAAAATGAAAGACTCTAAATCCCGCGGACGTAAATGCAAGAGGACAAAAATTGCCCCCTATTTTGAACATGTAGGGGCCCACCTTAAAAAATAACCCCCTCTTCCAAGGATTTTAAATTCCCAAGGGCGTGACCTAGACCAACTTTAGGCCACATGCTCGAAATTTGTAAAAAATATTGCCAAAAAAACACCCTAGGGTACCCAAAATGGAAATTCCAAAATGGGGCCCATGGGTGAACAATGGCCGCGTTAACGTCCGGGGGGAATCTAGAGTCGGGGGTGTTAAAATGGCACCAAAATAGTCTGGTCCAGCTTTTCTGATGGCACTAAAACAGTCTGGCCCAACTTTTATGATGGCACTAAGGTAGAAGGCTCTATACCCGCCACTTTAAGGGCTATGAATTTATGAAGACATAGGGAGAACTGAACATGATTTTCACTGAAAAACAAATCCAAGCAAAGACCAACATACTTTGAATCAAAAAAATTGGATGTTCCTAAAATTAGTTATGAATTTCTGAAGTTGAAATTAAATGACATGGGTTCTAAAGTGGTGCTCTTCACCATGGGTACATCCAAAATTTCAAAATGTTTGTCCTTGGTAGAGTGCGTGTTTAGAATTGTGGCGGGTTTAGAGCCCTCTACCTTATTTCTCTTCACCTTTGAACGATTTGTAGTCAAGACATCAATTCTCCTCGGACACTAAATATGCCATTTAGTATAGCCGCTTGTTCCTTCTTGTGAGACCGGGCACGGGTTCTTCATGGGGTTCCGCCCGACTACGGAGTTGCTCATGCTTATCCACAATTCTACATTTAGTTCCAACAGCGGTGGACAAGAAAACCAAAAGTTTGGCACTGTATTACGTGGCTCTGGTTCCAAAACTGAAGGGGCTGCTCTCATGGATTTGATTTTGTTCTTTGTGTCTGACTGGTCATGCTTATGGGGCATCCCCACTGGGATATGTTTTACTCTCACCAAGGCCGTCTTGGTGTACCTTCCAACCATGCACACTAAAAGTGACATGTTAAAATTATTCATTTCCCACCCTCATGTCTCCTTTACACTACCTGCGAGAAGTCGTGGAGAAAACCTCACAAGGGCCATCGCTCATTCTTGAGAAGCCAACCTTTGAACTTGACGACCTTTGGATATAGTGTAAAGTGAGAAGGGGCCACAAAATAAAGTGCCAATTTTTTTTAAATAAAGTTTTTATAAATTTCTTTAAAAATAAAAAATGATTGGTTGTGAGAATTTTGGCCAAATGGCCCCCCAGATTTTGCGATAAACCCACCTCTTGACGTGAGCTTAACGTAAAATCCGGGGGCCTTGAAAAATGTCCACTTTTCTTACCACAGAGGACAAAAGTTTTATCCATGTCATTTTCTCTTCTTTCCGTCCTTTGAACTGAAAATTTTGGGTGTAAAGTGACATTCTTAGGTCTTCTCGATTTTTAAGCCTCCCATTGGCTAAAATTTCTCTCGTCATGGCTTCTCACCTCTAGTGTAAAGAGGCCCTCAAATGCTATTTAAACATCAAAAGTGTACATTAAATAGTCAGTGAATCAATGACAAGTAAAATGTGGTATAGTCAACTAAATGTAGATTTGAAATGTCAGTTATCACACACGCTAGGATAGAGGGTCAAGAGAATTTTTCGAAGGGCCCTTAGCATTTTTCATCTTCAATTGAATTGTGTCGGACCTTTGGCGAGCCCTGTTGAAGATGCTCTTATAAGCAAGAAGAGTCCATAAGTACTTTTGGATGAAGAGCATATCTATGAAAAAATAATACATGATATGGCTTGCATTGATTTACCATTGGTAAAAAATAATATGTAATTTTTTTTTTTAATATTAATATTTGTATATAAGGTTTTTCTTTTAGTATTATTTAGGAGAGAGTTCGTTTGATGATTTTTTAAGTCACATGCTTCGTTCAAGAAAGAGTGGGAATGTGATGAATTGCAAGACTTGGGGATTGTGGGGAGGTCATAGTACCAACAGTTGTACTTGCATCAGAGATCACGAGGTATTGTTTAACCCCTAAACGTACCAGAGTGTCCCTGGAATTGACAATTTGAGAAAAATCATCATAAAATACTATTTAGAAGAATATTTTGGAATAAATATACAAAAGAAAGTTCTAAATTTTGAATTTTAGATTCCATCCGTACTGTTCGATTCACTAATATTATCACTAATATTTAATAATAAAATAGGGAAGTTAAAATTTGAAATTTCTTCTAAATTTGATTACAAACACAATGTTAATATTTTGGAGTAAATTTTGTTGGAATGAGTTTGAAATGAGATAGTCTTAAACGTGGTGATTCTTTGAAATTTTTGTGTTTTTTAAACCTATGACCTTATTTTTGCAAGGCCACTTTTGAACTACAGTTAACGCAATTTTGGCTTGGTCAATGACTTGACATACTTCTACATTTCTAATTTTAGAAATAAATGTAATCAAGTATGACTAAATCCAACCATTAGATAGGACAACAACTTGAAGAAGAATCTCCAAAAAATTGAATGACTTTCATCCAAGCATTGATGAAAACGTGAGAAGGGTTTGAATTTTTTTTAGTTGTCCACTGAATAGTAAATTCAAGAGGATTTCAACGCACTTTAGCATGCATTATTTGGACACCGTATGAATAAGTTATGAATTTCCAAAGAGTTGACTATAGGTTGACTTTAAAGCGACGTTAAACTCTGATGTTCAGATTGTTCACATTCTCAACAACAGTAGGGTGTCAAAATCTATTGTGAACAATTTGAGTACTCACTTTTACAAATGATCTCCACTAAATAGGGGATCCATACTAATTTATCGACATATCACACTATATAAATATTTACCTCATATTAGTGTTGTTTTTGATTTTTTAACTTTCGTAGAAGTACACCACATTGAGCCAATTAATCTATTTACAAATTACTGACTAATTTCATCTATCTACAAATTTACTACAAAGTAATCTTTAACCCCTAAACGTTCCCACTGTTTTAAGATTTGGCACTTTTTCAAACATGCATTATAAAATGCAACTAAAAGGGATATTTTCAACTTGATGAATGAATAAAAGTTGTGCATTATGAATTTTAGATTCTATCCATACAGTTAGATTTGTGATTGCTATCACCAATATTTGTGTATAAATTTTCAAACCTAAAATTTTGAGCTCTTTTGTAATATGATTACGAATAAGATATTAAAAATATAATAATGAAACTTTTTAGGATGGGTTGAAATGCAATATTCTAAATGTAGTGATTTTTAGAGATTTTTTGGTTGCATACTTTTAGTAGTTGACTTTTTCAAGAGCACTTCTACACTATAATCTTTGAAATTTTGGCTGGAACACTACAACATGAAATGAGGCATAAAAATTTGGCATATCATCCTCTTTCTAATTGGATCACACATGCACAAAGCTAACTTCCCATAAAAGTTTTAGTAAAAAATCCACACTGCAAAAAGTGCATGATGGATGAGAAATTGGAGTTCAATTCCGTACATCATGCAAAATATGCATGGTTGGGCGGTAAGTTGTTAAAGGCTAAGTCTCCCTTGTTTTTCACTCCGCTTAATACCATTTACTACCGTAGTTTACTAGCAGGTTCGGCAACTTGCTGCCTAATATTTAATTAAAGTTCAAAAAGTAGGTTCGGCACCTAAAAATAGTATATTAATATTTTCGGCAATTTTCTCTTTTAATTTTTATACGTTCGGCTTAAATCCTTTTTTATTTTTCTATTTAAGTTTGTATCATGTACAACTCTCTTGCATTGGATGACAAGTAAGATGTGATTGAAGAGGTGAGAATGCTCTGTGCTTTATGCAAGTGGACTGGAGTTGTGTCCAACAATGCATATGGGATATGTAAATTTTGCGGTGAAGCACCTAGTCAGTCTTCATTTTTATAACACGCATAACTTTTGCATAGAGTCTTCAAATGACATAAAATTTATTGGAAGTGAAAGATTACTTGATTTTTAAACTTTTCTTAGACCAAAAAAATTCCAAAAAAATTGATCTTCTATGCACAAATGAGCTCCCAAAAACTGTTATGAACGCATTTTAATTTTTTGATCTTTACACGGCTGCAATATTTTGTCCATATCTTTTGCATAAAGACTTATTTTGACACAAAACTTGTTGGAGGTGGAAGAAGGATTGATTTCTAAACTTTTGTTAGTTGGACAAAATTCAATAAAACTTCATCTTCTATGCTCAATTGGACTCCAAAAATCTGTGTACAACACATTTGAAAAGCCTCACCTAGAGTCTTGCTACTTCTTAACCCATATTCTTTGTGAACTAATGTAAGTGAGCTTGATTACAAAACGAGCACCTCCTCTCCTCTAAAATTCGCACATGCTTCCACTGTAAGTAAAATTCTAGTGAGAAGTAAGAATTTCTTACTTTTCGGCAATTTCAAAAAATAATTAATCGTATATTCGGCCAAAAATGCCAATAATATTCCAAAATTTTAGGCATCTATTTTTAGAATTATTGTGTGCCAAACCTGCTATTAAACTACGGTACTTGTGGTTTTCTTTCCCCCAACTTTAATCCAACACGCATTTCGTTAAAATTGAACAATACTTAGTTAAAACTAGACTACCAGATTGGAAAAGTGATAGGGAGTGCTACCCTTCGCAATAGAGATAGGTCCTCAATTCTTCTACAACACTCTTATTCCACAAATAAGAGCAGTGTAGAAAAATTGAGGACCTATCTCTATTGCAAAGGGTAGCACTCCCCATCACTTTTCCAATTTAATAGTTCAGTTTTAACAAAATGTAATTCAATTTTAACGAAATGTGAGTTAATCCCCCCTCCCTCGACATTAATGCAAGAGGATAAAACTTGTCCCCTATTTTGTGCATGTAGGGGCCTACTTTAGAAAATGATCCCCTCTTGCAAAGATTTAAAATTCCCAAGGGGGTTCTTGTAGACTAATTTGGGACCGAAGGCGAGGCCGAAGGTCCCAAATTTACAAAAAAAAATTACCAAAAAAAGACTCCACGGTGCCCAAAATGGAAATATTAGATAATAGGCCCATGGCAAATAGTGCTTGCATTAATGTTAACCCTTTAGCGCACCACTATTCATATAGCCGACGACGAACAAATTGAAATTGTTTGAATTCTATCAAAAAATGGACAGTTTTCATCCACCAATTTTTTTTTGGTTTTTGTGTAAGTTGGTTATCTTTGTATAGTGTAGATCTTCCAAATAGGTTATTATGATTTTTGGGAAAATAACACAATTGGTTTATGTCAAATTTCATTTTTAGTTCAAAAAGTTAGACCTTAAACATGATTTTCAAAAATAAGTAGAATTAAATAATAGAAACCATACCATTGCTTAGTACATGTTATTCCAATTTCATTCCAATATTTCTCAAAAAAATTGTGTAGATTTGGGATTTTAATTTAATTTCAAGAGAATTTTAAAATTATTAATAATAAATATGCTACATCCAACCGTACAAATGTAATCTTCACATTGGCATTTACAAAAAAAAATTAAAAAATTACATGAACTCCATTTTTGGTTCCATCAAACCTTTTATAACACTTCTTTGAAAACAATGTTGAATTGGGATGTTAAAAGGTTAATCTTTAAACGTATCGATCATTTGAACAAAAATAGATGCTAGATTCAAGAATAGATATTAGCATGACTCAGATGTACATTAGGTGTACATAAGAGGACCATTGCATGCATGAAATCTACCCAAAAAATTTGACATACTTGCATTTGGAGGCCTCTCCAACATTATCAACATCTCCCCATCACAAGGGATTTACTCTAATTGATAGAGAATTTAAAAGTCTTGCAAAAGTGATTTAGATGAAAGTCATCTAAGACTGTAGGAGAAAGTTACAAGCCTTTGAATTCGTTCGTGATCCAGTTTCCGGACGTTGGGACGTTTAGGGGTTAACCCTTTAGTACCCAACTCACCACATTATGGTCATTGCAACATCCAAAATGCAAATAGCAAAGAATCAATGAATAATTGGAACTTCAATTTTGAAGTTCAGATTTGCCCATTTACATTACACACTTTCTAGAAAAAGAAACTTTCAATTTGGAATTGTACAACTATCAAAATACCTATCAACAAAACGCAAAAATACTGTAAACACCTAAAAATATAGTAAATACTTACAAATACAACACGTGTATTATGCAGTATTTCTTGTGTTTAGAAGTTTGTTATCTTGTTTTATTTTTTTGGATTGTGTTCTCTTCTTCATCTTCCATTAGTGTGCGTAATCTGATCTTGACTAATGTACCCACTCCTATCAATTTTCAACGTATAAAATTTTGTCCTAAACCTTATATGGATAAGTCACTTTCACTTATAAAATTCACAATAATTATGTGTGAGTCAATTATCAATATGAAAGATTGCAATGGAAAGGTGTTGACATATTAAGGCATTGTTCAATTTCTTTACTTTCATTTTTGAAAATTTCACCCAAATTCTATTTAACTTTGAAGTCACACACCTCCCAAAATCTCATTTTTGAGCGTGCATTATACAGTTCAAATACATACTATAATCTTCCAATCCCACCATTGGATGATTCTCAAATCTTAATAAAATGTGTGCTCTCGAGTTGAGAATAGAATTGTACGACTACTTTCTAATTTAATCCATTCTATTTCTTGTAGTTTCAATCACAATGGAAAAATCCATTGAAATCTAGTGCTACCAGCTACAGTACCTTGGGCATTAAAGGGTTAAGAGCAAGGCCACCCATGCCCTTTTAAAGTCTCTCACACTCAAGAAGTAGATGAAAAGTGCCAAGGGCCCTTCCATAATGCCTATTGACTTTGGATCCTAGCGTGTTAGAAATTGGGCCTTCAAATCACTATTTAGTTGACTATATCCTCACATTCTACTTGTGATTGTTTCATTGACTATTTGATGCGCACTTTTGATATGTGAGGGGCGTGTAAGGGTGGGGGAGTGTGAATGCAAGGGCCCTTCAAATATAGATGAATAATTTCAAAGAGTTAGTTCTAGCATGCATGGGTGGGAATGCTCTAAGGGGTGATTTAGAGTAGGCTCCTAAAAGGCACCACGGGCCTTGGCTTGGTGGTCGGGGTTCATGGCCCCCAATGAGGAGGTTGTGAGTTCTATTCCCCGTGCCGCCGTGGTGCTCACCACCATAGTCCACCCAACTATAGTGGGGGGTCCTTGGACCTTGTTGTATGGGTACCTCAAAGCCCTTTGGGGGATACCGTGTCTGGTATCTCCAAGGCACTAGTGGGTAGTTAGGTATAGTGTGTCATTGTAGTGTTCATCCTCGAAAGGGGAGAGTAATATTGTCCCAATTTCCCCTTGTCTAGTGGGCATCGGGTCATTGGCATTATGAACGGACACTTCATTCACGCCAGCTCCTTGAAAAGCGACCGGAGTTTCTATCTAGGCTCCTAAATTATCCTTTGACTCATACACAAGTTGAGATGCCTCACCAAACTCAGGTTCCGGACCAGGCAGGTTAATTATGAACCGGGGTTGAGTGACCCGGGCTGACTAACTTAGAGTCCTTATCCAATATGATCAACAGCATATATTTTGCACCAAGTGTCAAAGCGTTAGAGCTTCTTCTGCATCCGTGTAGGCAAGTAAAAGTGTAAAACCATTCACTCAATCGTTCACTCCGCACAGTACCTGACACCTGTGTAGGCACTTAGTATGTATGTGGAGGCATTTCATTGTAGCAAGCTGAGAGATAAGCTTACACTAGTCACAAATATGCATGCATGGTACCAACTATCAAGCCATGTCGGAGAATGTCGAATCATACGAACAAACATCTCTAAGTTTCAAGTCTTCTATTCTCTTCGACGTGCAAAAAGACCTTGTTTTCACTGAAATCCATGAATTAAGCGTTGTTTTCATTGAAATTCATGAATTACGTGTAATCTCATGATTAAAGAGGGAGTTTGTTGACCGTGATGCAAATCCATGGCCGGATTAACCCTTTAATGTCCTGATTCAACACGATTTTCAAAGATTTGTTATAAAATGTTTAATGAAAAATAAAAATGGAGTTGATGTACAAATCAAAGTTGTAGATGTCAACACGAAGATTACATCTGTACAGTTGGATTTATCATAATTTTTTTATAATAAACTTTTTTTTATTTTGCAAGGTTCTCTCTTGAAATTCAATTTAAAATCCCAAACTAACCCTTCAATGACCATATGACCATTTTATAGTCACTGCCCTTTTCACAAGCTGCCCAAGATGAAAACATTGTTTTATTTTTAAAAAAATTAAAATTCAAAGAGAAAATCAAGTCTACTTTCCAACTTAATTTGAATCATGTCAATCCGAGTTAAACTCCACCGTGGAGAATTTTTCAAAAACAAACACCTCAGCGTTGTCTTAGTGTTATAAAAATTACTATCTCGGGAAAGTAATGATGTTTTCACCTTTGCAAATTTTGCCATCCACCATGTTAAAATAGAATGTTTAGTTTTAATCAATTATATCAAATTTAAAAATAAAATTTGTAATTTTGGTAAACATTCAAAGATAAATTCATTAATGAGTATCTAAAACATTTTTTCAAAAGTTTGACTATGTAGATAATTACTAAACATCGTGCTTCTCATTCTCTCTCTTAGACCAAACTTCATCAAAGTTGCAGAAGTAACATTTTATAACACATCTAGGTTTTGCCCATACCCCCTTTGTCATTTAGATATTAACACAAAATTTTTAAAAATTGAACATAAAAAATGAATATAAAAACAAAAATTAAAATTGTAATGACATGCACTATGAGATGATATGGTTTCCATTATTTGATTCTACTTATTTTGGAAAATCGTATTTAAAGTCTCACTTTTTGAACTGAGTATGAAACTTGACATAAACCAATTGTGTTGTTTTTCAAAAAATCTCAATACCTTATTTTGAAGATCCATACCATACAAATGATAGTCAACTAGTACAAGAACCGAGAGAAATCTGGATGGATGAAAGATCGTGCACGATGTAGTTAAGAGAAAGGTTGCAATATGTTCGCCGTCCATGATATGAACACATGTGCGTTAAAGGGTTAAGTGAGTACAAAGGGAGTATTTTGACTGCCACAAAGTATAAATATGACCAAAATCCATGGCCAAAATCCACGACCAAAACCCACGACTAATATCCAATGGCAAAAATCCATGATCAGCATGATCAAAATCTATGGTTCAAGGTGCCAAATTGTTTGTAATGCCATGAAGCACTTGTCAAGCGCGCGGGAAGCTTAACCCCTAACTGCTTGGGCGTTCATTTTTTGGACAATGTATAGATTTCATCCATAATTTATCATTTTTCATGCACTTTTTGCAGTGTGGAATTTTTATTGTAGATTCTATGAGAGGTTAGCTTCATGCACATGTGATCCAATTAGAAAGGGGATGATTTGTAAAAAAATTATGCCTCATTTTATGATGTAGTGATTCATCCAAAATTTTGAAGATTTTAGTATTAAAATGCTCTAAAAAAGTCAACTCATAAAATTAAGAAACCAAAAAATCTCCAAAAATAACTACGCTTAGAGTATTACATTTCAACCAATCACAAAAAAATTCATTCGTAGATTGTCAATATCTTATTTGTGACTGAATTACAAAATAATTTTGAATTTCATGTTTCAAATTTTGTACAAAAATATTGGTAATAGCAATCATAGATCTAACCGTATGGATAGAATCTAAAATTCATAATGTACAACTTTTATTCACATATCAAGTTCAAAATATTCTTGTAGGTTGCATTTTATAATGCATTTTTGTAAAACTGCCGAATTTGGAGAGAGCTCTAGACATTTAGGGGTTAATTGCCAGCGGTGAATGAATACAGTTGGAAATCATGGTTTATTTTGGGACAAAATTTAAGCCGATATCGTGGTCTTTGCAACAGAGGGAGTATAGTAGTAAGTACTGTGATGAGCAAACTTAAGGCTAGAATTGTTCTGATGAGTTGCAGGAAGTTCCGCAGATAATCAACTCATTTGGTCTCTGCTTTATGTTTGAGGCACCAGTGTGGCTCAATCACAATGCACAGGTGTTTCAAGAAAATCATTGCTTTACAGCATCCACAGCCCTCCACAGCAGAGACACATTGTACTGGAGGTTGCCGTGAGAGCAAGTAGGAGGAGGTTAGCGTGAAGCACTTTTTCACACTGTAAGAGCCACAAAGACGACAAAAAAGAGGTCCGACATAGCAAGTTGTTGTGTCTCTTAATCCCTAGCCATATCTAGAAATCAGGGCAAAAGGCTACTGACAGTGTGTACCTTTTGATCGTTTAACATTCAACCGAAAAAGCATGTGATGCCAGTCTGTAGACGTGAAAGGCTATAAGAGGATCATAGTTGCTTCTCATTCTTTTATATTACATCTCCTATAAATTGCTAGTGTTTAGAGTGTATTGAAATCTAGTGGGACACCATGGGATGAGAATTGTTGGTGAATACAATTGGCCTTGGTAGTAGGGTGATGGTGGAGGACCATTTAGGCTACTGACATCTATGCATGCCCTTATGGTCTAAAAAAATTGAGTTACTAAATGATTAAGGATGGACAAAAAAAATTGACTTGATAAGTGAAGCTTCATGTGGCAATTATACCATAAATTTTGCAATGGAATAAACAAGTGTTGGGACAGGTATAAGCACAAGGAGTATCGCAAATCTTGACCACCATTAATAAGTTTGATGTTTGAGATAGTAAGGTGGTGATTTAGAGGTGGGTCCTAACAATTATTAATATGAACTTTTCATCCAAAATTTAGAAATGTTGGAACATTTGTTGCATAATTGGAAATGCACTTAGTCGGGTTTTTAGATCGTAATGTTAAATACTAAAATTACGAAGGGTTTTCACTTCTGGTCTTAGTCAATCATCAAATTTGTTAGGCAAATGACATAGCAAACCAATAGGCTTAAGGGCAGGCTTCCATGTGAGCATCGGGCAAGTAGAAGGCACTAGAAGACCAGAAGTGAGGCCCTAAGAAGCGATGGTTGTCCACCCATTTTGGTATACATGGAAAACATAATATTGGGTTCACCCATTTTGGCCATGGATCAATAGCTTTCATTTTTTCATGACGCAAGGCTGATACATGCATGGAAGCCTGGCCTAATAGTCGTAGTAACTAGGGGGAAAAAAAGTTCTAACAAGTTATTTGTGTTATCTACAAAGTAGATACAACATATCTTATTTGTTGAGCTCTCTTTTCATTTTTCAATTGATACACTTTTGTGACATGATCCACTCGCTCAAGCGGCACCAACATCCTTCCCTTAGAGGAGCATGAGGTTGGTGTAGGGGTTCTTGGAGATTCCTCCATGGGAACTCTAGTGTGGCTTGGGGAAGCTTTTTTAAAATTGGAAGGTGCAAAGTTTGAATCTTGCCGACAATGCAAAGTGTTGTGATTGGTTGAAAAATAGTAAGCCATCACTTATTCTTGCCGACTTTTAAGCTAAAATTTCAATTCTACCTTATCTTTCATATTCTAAATTTTTTTGCTTGACTTTACAAATAACACTATTGTAAAAGATAAATCATGCATAAATCTAAATTCAAGAGTTGCAAAAGCATCTCTACTGTAATGTGATGAATTTACAAGGATTATAGTAGTTAATAGCCTGCGCTAAAGTTCGGATGAAGACTACCGTAGATGGAGAGCAGGTTTGGCAAATAAATATTATTTGAAAATTATAATCCTTTCTTTTAGAAATTATAAATAATTTCACATAAATTAATTTTTGAATTTGTCAAAATGTAGGAAAAAATCCCACTCTTCACATTTCTAATTTTTTTGGGTAATCAAACATAAATTGTAGGTGAAATGAAATTTGGTCTTGTAATCAAATTCATTTCAAGCCATTCCCAAATTATTTGGGACAAGGATTATGCAAGCCTGCGTGAATCCTCACTATATTTTGTTCTCAATGGATATTGGTGCACAACTGAGGATAGTTAATGTTGTTATTTTGAAAAGTGTTAAATTAAGAAAAGTTAAAAGGTCAAATCATTCAAAAGTAATTTTGCAATTGAAGTTTTTATTCATAAGATATCGAAAAAGAACGAGCACGAGTTGATGAAAAAAATGTGTTGTGATCAGGCTTTTGGAATTTAATTCTGTATAATTAACTAATTTATGATGAATTATGTCCACCCATGAAGATTTGCATAATCAAGTAATCTTTCACCTCCAAAAAGAATTTTGTAATTTGGAGCCTTTTTGTTTGAGTTATGCACATTTATGCTATTATCTCACCACTGATTATGTGAGAGAAATTTTACATGTCCGAGGAACCTTTTTTTCTAGCGATGTAAAGCTACTGGTAGTTGTTTAAAAGTATCTCCAAGAAACTTTACATCGCCCAAAAGAAAACATTGTATCCCAAATGCATTGTTCATACTAATGTAGTATAAATCATAAGGTTTTTTCCCTTTATCACTTACACTTATGAAATGTAATATACTTCCACTTTCTTTTAATGTATCACTCGGATATGGCCGAATTTCATTTTAAATTTATAAAAATAAATAAGCTCAACTAAACTAAAATTTTAATATATTTAATTTGTAACATTGAATTAGAATTCTCCACTTTAATTAGATATGTGACCCAAAGATGCCGACCATGCTTGATTTCACAATTGACATTAGTATTTGAGATAATGGTAAGTTTAGATGAGGTTGTGAGAGAAAGTAGTAAAACTCAACTTACCTAGCTATTTCATAGCTAGGTAGATTTTGTCTTGCTATTATTTCTAATAACCTCAATTAAACTTGCCATTGTCTAATTCATAATTTAATCTATAATTTAATATATATACTAATTAGAACAAATTCTATTGCAATGCAATAGTACCATGCTTAAATTGATTTTTTCTCACTTTGTATTACCGTAAGGCATGAAATTATGAAGCATAGTACCTTCTATCTTATTGGATGAAAATTGTATGAATGAGAATATGACCATCAATTTGGATGAAATAGTGACCCATTTCATGACATTGCTCATTTAATAATAGAAATATCATTCTCAAGCGAGTTGTCTTTATCACCCTTGCAATAAAATACACAACGACCACTATCGAAACATCTTGCATGCTTTTCACATTGAATGATAAACTTTTGAGCCATTTTTTCTTTCTGTTTATTGTAGAAATGAGTAGTGGAGAAAGGCATAACATTCAATAGTATGCATTGTCCTTGCTTTGGCTTTATAGTAGATGGTGTGGAATATTTCACAGTCAACAATATTTCATCAATAGCTAAGTGGATAGGCGGAGACTCAAGGTGATGAGCAAAGTGCATAAAGGAAATGCACTAGGTATGAAGGCTATACTAAATGGCGTATTGAGTGTTCCAAGACACTATTTCTAACCTGGACACCGTTTAATTTTAGGAAGATATAGTGTCCTCACAGGTAACAATTGAATGTCGTGTTCCAATGACATATGACAACTTTGTAATAAATATGGCATGCTACCTCATGTCATTCTCATTACTTGAAAAGAACATGACACTTTCCATGAAGTGAGGATGACAAGTGGCAAACTCCTATGTAGTGTCAAGGGACATTATTTCTCTTCACTTTTGAACAAATTGTAGTATAAGACGTCAATTCTCTCCGGACATTAAATACGCCATTCAGTGTACTGAATATTATGGGTGAGTTTATTCATATGTAGTTGCTCAAAAATGTTATATTATGTTGCAAAAAAAATTGTAATTAACAATGTAAAACTTGCTACCAATGAGGTATGGCAAGTCAAACTACCCTATTAGAAAATTTCCAATGGTCTTCAAACGAGTCCCCCAAAAGGGACATCAAAGAGAGACATACTACACAAACCACTCCCAACAAACTCTTTATTCACGATGGTCTTAACCCTTTAGTGCCCAGGGTGTTTCTGGAGAAACCAGAGTTTTTTGGTGGTTTTTTTATAAAAACTTTCTTTATTCAAACTATGGAAACTATTAATAATATTCAACCGTATAAATGTAAGCGTAGCTTAATCAAACAAGTGCCAGTTAAACCTTGGTAAGATCCGACCGTTGGATTGGAAGATTATAGTATGTCTTTGAACCGTATAATGCACACTCAAAACTGAGATTTTGGAGGATGTGAGACTTCAAAGTTAAATAGAATTTGGGTTAAATTTTTAAAAATAAAAGTGAAGAGGTTCAACACCTCTCCATTGCAATCTTTCATGTCAAGAAATGCCTCACACGTAATTATTGTGAATTTTACAAGTGATAGTGACTTATCCATGTACGGTTTAGGACAAAAATTATACGTTAAAATATGAAAGGAGTTCGTACATTGATCAAGATCGGAGTAGATACACTAATGGAACATGAACAAGAGAACACAATCCAAAAATTTAAAACAAGATAACAAACTTCCAAACACAAGAAATACCGCATAGTACATGTGTTGTATTCGTAAGTATTTACTGTATTTTCAAGTATTTGCAGTATTTTCATGTTTTGTTCATAGGTATTTTGATAGTTGCACAACTCCAAATTGAATTTTTTTTTTCTTCTAGAAGATGACATTAAGAATTTCGCAACTCTGAACCTCAAAGTGTTAAACTTGAATTTTTACGGATTTTCCGGAATTCTCTTTTCCGATGACCGAGTGACCACATTATGGTCTCGTGGGCACTAAAGGTTAAGGCCACCATAGTGGCATCATTCTGTGCTCCTCGAGTTTGGTTACTATAGTGTCCATCTTCAAAAGAGGAGAGTAATTATATTGTTCCAATGTCCCTTTGTCCGGTGGGCATCGGGTCATTGACATTACGAACGGACACTTTATTCACGCCAGCCCTTTTTTAGGGTCGATGTTTCTATCTATCTATCTACTCCTCTCCTCGGGCTGCTTGCAATTACTCCTAATCCTCAAGTAACCTAGTACCGTTCTGCTCAGGAGGGAATCAAGCAGCGAGGGTTGCTAGATTGGCGAGCCTGCTAGATCTTACACACTCATATTCTTTGAGTTTTAGTTAGTCACATATTTTACCTCTGCATACCATACTAAACCAAAGAGGCATGTTTTAAAAAAAAATTGTCTTCAAAATTTGATATAGATGCAGGGCATCTAATTATACGTTTACACAGTCAAACTCACTCTAGAAGCAGATAAGGTTGATTGTCCTATTACCAACCACTTAAGCAATCTGACCTATATTAGCTGTGGTAAATCCGGAAAAAAATTATGACCACGTTCGAAATAGGATTTCAAAAGGATTGCAAAAAATTGCAACTTATAATTTGCATTTCTCAATTTTATACAAAATTTCAAAGTACAAAGTAACCTGTGACCCAAAACCGATTACATGCTCTAATGTACAAATGAGGTACATCTTCCCTTTGAAAATCTAGAAATTAGGATGATTGGTATTGGGGCAGTGGTTGATAATAGGACAACCAACCGTAGATAGGATCTTCAGTCCTCTTTTAACCCCTAAAGGACCATAAGGCCCCCACGTAGCTTCTGGAACTAGAAAGTGAGGAAATTCGGGTTCTTGGGCTTTGAATTGTAGGATGAGCAACAAAGAGACCCTACCAAATTCGTAAGTACTTCTTGATCGGAAATTCATCAAGTGAGCGATTTTTGGTGATTTTTTTCAGTTGCACAGTGGGTATCTAGGCGTCACTTTAGACCCTCACATCCTCCTCCTCACACCTCCAAATTACTTGATTTTTTTTGCATGTAAAAAAACTAGAATTTTTGGAGCACTTTTGAACAATCCGATTTCAACATGTGTACAAAATACCCCAAACAAGTTCCATCAATCTTCTCAAGGGTAGCAGTTTCTCAAAAATTGTGCGATTTCGATGATCTTTTTTTCATAAAAAAACTACGTAAGTCTTCTATAGTTTCAACGGTGCCAATCGTCAAAATTACCCCACACCAATGAGGAATTGAGCTTGCTACAAGAGCTAGTCGCGAGGTGAGAAGTCATGAAGAGAGAAATTTCAACCGATGAGAAATTGATCTTCTCAGTTTCTAGGCCTCCCATTGGCTGAAATTTCTCTCCTCATGACTTCTTGCCTTTAGTATAAAGAGTCCCTTATCCCTTTCACGCGCCAACGACTACTATGTGGACGACGCACAAATTGAACTGCTAGATTCTTATCCAAACTAGGCAGTTATCATCTACCAAAATTACTCTTGGTTCTTGAACAAGTTGACTATTCTTTGTACACTTTGGATCTTCAGAATAGGTTATTATGATTTTTAGAAAAACAATAGAATTGGTCTATATCAAGATTCATTCTTAGTTCCAAAAGTGGGACCTTAACCCCTAAAGGACCAATCAACGCTATTATGCTTGATTTTTTGTCAAAGGCCTCAAAAATCAAGTGTCTTAGCTTTATTGTAGTTGGTGTTTTCATTAGATGTTTAAGTTAAGTTATGATACATCTTTTGACCGTTGGGATTGGAGAATAAACTTCATTTGAAGTTTTTTCACTGTTGAGAACTTTGAATTTTGAGTGTCCAAAATACAAAGGGCTTTCTAAAGATGCTTCAATCATAAGTCTCTTTTAGTTTCTTCACCTTCAATTTTTTACTCCAAATAAATATAACCTTTATCTACCTTAAATATAATTTTTGAAACTAAATTTGACAAAAACATATTTATTTTGAATTTTTACCTTGTTTACATCATAAAATTTGTAAATATTCAAAATATCTTCCAATCATGTTGAAAATTTTGTCATACCTTCATAATGTCGATGATTATCTATGAAAAATTATAAATCATTCAATGTGATATTTAAAGTATGCAAATTATAGTGCTTTGACTTTTACAAAAGAGGTGAGGACCTTTAGGGGTTAAACATAACTTTCCAAAATCATTAGAATCAAATAATGAAAACCATACAATCTTGTAGTGCATTTTATTCCAATTTCATTACCATATTTTTTTTTTAAAATTGTGCCACTTTGGGATTTTAAATTGGATTTCAAGAGAAAACCTTGCAAAATCAATTTAAATTATTAAATAAAAATAGAATAAATCCAATTGTATAGATGTGATCTTCACATTGACATTTACGAATTTTCTTTGCCCATCAACCCCATTTTTGGTTTTCATCATACATTTTATAAGACTCCTTTGAAAACAATGTTGAATCAGGACGTTAAAGGGTTATAATACTTGAGCTTTATTGGCTCTGATTGTAGGGAAGAGACATTGCAGGAACACTCATTTTTTAGGGCTAAATATTATTGTGACAAATATATTCCATCCATGGTTCCACTGAAATGCATTCTCGTGCTTTGGGTCGGAGCTCCTAGTAGCATAGCTGCCGCCTGCCGGCTTGTACATTCAAACTGAACTCCGCTAATTAGTGCACATGCTTTTTACCATGTTGAGAACACAAGAACCATGCTTGTCATTTATTTTGCTTTTTTTGACTTGCTCGTGCAGATGTGCTTTGGGACAGGAGCATGGTATATGCTCTTCGTACTTGGATTCCCTGGAGCTAAAAAGGGCAGTATATCGTAAAATATTCTTAACTTTGAGGGATTCAGAAGCCTGCAAGTGTCATTGGGGGATGTTTCACAGGTCTCAAGGACTGCAATTCCAGCAAGGTGGGAGAGCGGTAAACACTGTTTTCTGCATCACATGCCATACACTCACAAAGTCACAAACACTATTTCTGCGTCTTACATGACTCAATTTCGTTGTAACTTGTCCATAGTGACAGAAAGTGAGATTTTGAGTCACTATAAACAAGTCACAACAGACATTTAGTCATTAAAAACAGGTCACATTTGACACGATTTCTATTGCTTTAATTGATTGAGGAAATTAACAAGAAAAGAAATTCAAACTACTAGGAACCTCGTCGCATTTCACCCCTAAAATGGGGAAAACATGGGGAACTTTTGTCCCGTTGTGATCAACACCACTTCACATATCTTTATAACATTCTTTAGCAGCCCCATCGTTCACCGTTGGGAATCAACATCCCAAGCCATAGTCGTAATCTTTTGAACAATCATAGACATTTTTCACACAAGATGATGGCTTGGCAACTCAACAAGCTTTTGTTTCTTTAGAGCACGCCCAACAGCATCCTCTTTTCACTCACCAATGCTATTTTTGATTGATAAAGTGCCTCATATAGTTTGGAGTTTGATATTTCTACACCAAATATTGTCCATATGGCGGAGGTGGTTTCCACATCAAGCACTTTGTCCTACTTTGTGACAAGACCATGCTCCCACTTTATGAAGTTAATTTTAGTAAACTTAACCTCCGTCATTATGATTGTACCCAAGTTGTGACAAAAGTAATAGTTTAAAATGGATTGATGACCTCTATTCTGGGCACACTTGGTGTTTGTTGTTGGGGAAGTTCCTAATTCTCTCACACCATCTTGGATGTGGACTTGTTGCACACTGATAAACTGTTGGGCTTGCTCTTAGCATTTCTACATGTTCCACATCATCAACTCCCTGCTCATATGCTAATTCTCTACACAAGCAAAAGGCTATGCTACAATAGTACTAGCTAAAGAATGTTGTATTGAAAAGCCCATTGACAGCCCCGTCTTAGCCACTTGTGACGCCCTTCCACTGCTTTTTGTGGTGAAAAACAATACCGTGTTGTACTTGGGTCCGTGAAAATTCTGTAGAGTGGAGGACAGCATACTATCATTGGTGGAGAAGCCTTCCAGTTACAAAGCGTGCATGACATGGAGCAAATTTCTAGATGATCATACAGTTGCAGATCCATTCCTATCATGTTTCCTCTCTGGCTCCCTTCATTTTGGAGCTACCAGATTCATTCATCTGCCCCAGCAAATCAACCACGAATTTTCAAATCATTGATGTACCCTAGACATGCCAATGACCACTCAGTTCCAATGACTGCATAGTTCTAAGGTAGAGGGCTCTAAACCCGCCACGGTTCTAAACCCGCACTCTACTAAGGACGAACATTTTGAAATTTTGGATGTACAGTCACCTATAGAAAGTAAGGTAACCCCACAATTCTCCATTCTCTAAAACACTTATCAAACTCACTACAATGATTTGCCAATCACCAATTTTTTCCCATAATACAGTTTGCGTATAATGCAATTTTGTGTCAAATTTGGTGCAAGGAAGATGACTGGAAGTTGCAATAATGTCAATTTATCAACTTTTTGTCTAATGTGAAAAGAAGTGCATATCAATTACGCAAAAGCTTCTAAGGATCCAATTTTTTTACAAAAGGTAGAAGTTGCAGTAAGGAACAATATGGTGCTATAAAAAGAATGGTATTCTTAGGTATTTTTAAATTAAATGGTGTCTATGTGCAATTTTAAAATAAAAAAATTAAGACCAAATTTTAGTTTAATTATATAATAAAGTAATTAGCCTACTTTTGTCATTTTTTTTGTGAGACCATATTTTCATAGTCAGGAACAATATAATCTCATAAGAAAAGTGGCAAAAATAGATAAATTACTTTATTATATAATTAAACTAAAATTTGGCTTTACATTTAAAATTTTGAATTGCATGCAGACGCCATTTAATTTTAAAATACCTAGGAATACCATTCTTTTTTATAACACCATATTGTTCCTTACTGTGACTTCTACCTTTTACAAAAAAATTGGATCCTTGGAAGCTATTGTGTAATTGATATGCAATTTTTTTCACATCAAAGATTAAAGTTGGTAAATTGACATTAATGCAATTTCCGTTCATCTTCTATGTACCAAATTTGGCACAAAAGTGAGTCATACACAAGCTGTATTGTGGGAAAATTTTGATGATCGGCAAACCATCATAATGAGTTTTGGAAGCGTTTTAGTGAATGGTGGATTGCGGGGTTACCTTACTTTCTATAGGTGATTGTACATCACCACTTTAGAACCCATGACATTTCAACTTCACAAATTCATGAGTAATTTTAGGAACATCCAATTTTTTTGGTTCAAAGTATGTTGGTCTTTGCTCGAATTTGTCTTCCAGTGAAAAATCATGCTCAGTTCTCCTTGTGTCCTTATAAATTCACAGCCCTTAAAGTCGCGGGTTTAGAGCCACATACCTTATCATTGCCAACTCAAAATAAATTGATGAATTTAAACCAGAATCTTACTTGATAATTTTGGGAGTGGCTACTTTTATATAAGAAAAAATGGGCAAAAAAGTGGATGGAATTGTCAAAGTCTTCTTAAACATATACTAAAATTGCTAGTAAATGAATGAAAGTGCTTCTTAATAAATAATTTTATGGATGAACGTTTACATAAGTGACGAACGAAATTGAGTATTGATTTGAAACTTTTCCATTCAAACAACCATATCATGAGCATCAACGGGCAAAGTCCAAATGTGAATATGCAAAAGTTGTAGTGTGCAACATATAACACATTACTACCAAAGTTTGAAGAGAAACTCAATTGTGATTTGAAAGAAAATGAATTTCAAAGTTAGCCATGTCTAAAACTCGGTTTTGTGCACTATAATTTGGAACTACTTTAAATTTTGTCAATTTTTTCTTATAGCTTCAATAAAACTTTTTGTGCCTTGGCATGTTGGTATACATCGTTTTAGAGTGATGTACGCAAAAATTGAAGGAAGTTGACATTTATCGAATTTAAAATATCCACAATTTGACAAACATGCAAATGATGTTGGTTCTCAAGATATTTGAATATGTTTTTGGATTTGAGAGTTTGGGATTGCATTGGCCATTGTATAGAGAGCATAGGTTACAATATGAACCATTGTTACATCTTAATGCCTTTACATTTGAAATAGTTGTTGAATAGGCCAATGTGTTCAATTTGTATATTAGAGTTTTGTAATGTAGTTTTTTGGTTTGACTTTTTTGTACAAAGTCTAGGGTTCATGACACACATACTCAATTAACCAATTGAACAACTTATTTTTATTGTGTTCAATATCATCAAAAAATTGTCAATTTTATGACAGTCAGTGTAAATTCTGGCAGTTTTGAAATTTTTGATGATATTGAAAATGATATGTTTTTTTATTTTGATTTGTAGGATTGATTTTGTGCGTCATAAACTCTAGTTTCTGTACAAAAAACCTAAACCAAAAAACTACATTGTATAGCTCTAATATATAAATTGAACGCATTGCCCTATTCAACAATTATTTCAAATGTAAAGGCATTAAGATGTAACAATGGTTCATATTGTAACCTATGCTCTCTATATAATGGCCAATGCAATCCCAAACTCTCAAATCCAAAAAAATATTCAAATATCTTGAGAACCAACATCATTTGCATGTTTGTCAAATTGTGGATATTTTAAATTCGATAAATGTCAACTTCCTTCAATTTTTGCGTACAACACTCTAAAACGATGTATACCTACATGCCAAGGCACAAAAAGTTTTATTGAAGCTATAAGAAAAAATTGACAAAATTTAAAGTAGTTCCAAATTATAGTGCACAAAACCGAGTTTTAGACATGGCTAACTTTGAAATTCATTTTCTTTCAAATCACAATTGAGTTTCTCTTCAAACTTTGGTAGTAATGTGTTATATGTCGCACACTACAACTTTTGCATATTCACATTTGGACTTTGCCCGTTGATGCTCATGATATGGTTGTTTGAATGGAAAAGTTTCAAATCAATACTCAGTTTCGTTCGTCACTGTATGTATGTATGGATAGATGATACTATTCATTTTTTTTTTCTCTACTTGTCTACAGATGAGGGTGCGTGTCACTCTACCAACAAAAAAACAAAAAATAAATAAAAATAAAAATTATTGTTCATATCAGTTCCTGGTGGGTCTCCTGAAGTAAAGAAATCACTAATGGTCCAAGATGACCATAAACTACCATGTGACGGTGATAAGGTACCCAAACCAAATGGCGTGATTGGTGGTTCAATTCCCGACCGTGAATTGTCTCTTTGCTTGGTCTCAATTCCCTTGTCATGGATTGCAAAAAAGCAACTCACATGTTTCCATAAAAAGTAGAAAATAAAATATCACCGAAACACGTACTGAAATTACTTGGGTACAGACCCTAGAATCTGGTACTGAGGGGGTGGCAGAATATATTATTCCATAATAATTAGTGTAGCCAAGGAAAGCGTGTAGTACGTGGCACATACAAAGGCTGGGAGTGGTGGAATGACTTTCGTCCGGAGGAATCAGGCCAGCCCTAAATTACTACACTGGGTTCAATGTTGAAGGAGAAAGCAGTTCTACACTTACTCCCTTCCTACCAGATGTGCGTGGGCTTCAATATTATGACCCAAAATAAAAACCAAAAAGTCCATTGAAAAAAAAAAATACAAATCTTCCCAATTTGTTTTGGATTTTAGGGTTAAAATATTGAAAATGTAAAAATATCAGCCAAATTTCATTGTAAGGTTCTTAACCCCAAAGGGTCCCTAGCTTTTTTGAGCTTAAAATCATCATTTCTTTTGATGTGTTATAGCTCTAAATGTAAATCAGGTAAAGAAATCTCAACCGTACAATCTTGTAACATACATGTTGTAGATTATGTGGATCAATTTTGGGGACAGTCATTTGGCCATGTAGATTGCAAGATCACAGTGTTTCAGTGCTAAAAAAGGATAATGAAATTTTCCTAGCAACACAATCAGAGGTGAAATTCGTTCTCAAAATTACTCAAATGAAAAAACTATCAACTATAAAGTAGTTCAAAATCATCATATAAACACATTGGTACCAAAATAGCCTCATGAAAAAAATTAATGGGCCCTAAAATGGTCTTGCACTGTCAAAAAGTAGCCTGAAAAGTGACCCATTTTTACCACACATTCCATACATCATGCGGAAATTTTCTCAAAATTTCAGACACGTTTTGCAAAAGTTACAGCTCTTTGAAGTCGATTGTCCCTCAAAAACGTCCAAAATATAGACGCTGAGACGCTTAGGGGTTAATACCTTGATGGACCACACTCTTTACATAGTAGCAGCACTGTAGAGAAACTGCTAATAGAATAATTCAAGTTAGAGAACTTTTTTACGATTCCTCCAATCCCCTAATAGATGCTTGAGATTTGTAGGTAAGCATCATTGTTGCTTAAGATCTCTATGACTTAGTAAGGTCTTCCTTAATAAAGTTCCATAATTCATGAAATTTTTAGTATATGATCTAAAGCGATGAACATTCTTTGTATCATTTAAAATATAATAAAATCATGGACACGTATAATTTTTGTTTTTTTGCATCAAAACTTTGATCAATAAATAATAAGTCCTAATATAATTGGAAATATTTATACACACATTATCTTGCATATTCTACAACATGTCCAAATTTGAAAGTTTCTCAACTATCAATTAGTTATGGCGATTTCATTTTATTTTTGAAAAAAAATGAATGCTTTATTTCCATTGCATAAACAACAAATTACAAACATCACATTGTGAACGAAGAGAGCACGTTTCCAGTGTTCCCCCGCGGGTGTTTTTTTGGGTTTTTCTTCCTACAATAACTGGACTAAACCAAAAGTTCCTAATTATTTCCTACTAAGAGCGACGCCTTCACCTTGACAAGAGGCCCGGGAGCCATTTTATGGTGATTTTTGGAGGTGTGCAACTATTTATAAAAGATAGTA
Organism: Pohlia nutans; assembly: GCA_022496805.1. Taxonomy (NCBI): domain Eukaryota; kingdom Viridiplantae; phylum Streptophyta; class Bryopsida; order Bryales; family Mniaceae; genus Pohlia; species Pohlia nutans. Next base: position 11,532,938 of record CM040090.1, read on the forward strand.
GAGTTATCTGTAAAGTCCCTCAAAAGCGGGTGAGTGGACTGTAATTTGAGTGAATAGTGACAGTAATCTTAAAAAATGAACGTGTGTTGGGCACTAAAAAAAACTTGTGGACGCAAACTTTGAAAGCATCAAAATCAGTGCTAAAAAACTTCTCACCCAAGTTTCTATCATTCACCTTCACACATGAAGAAAGTGATTGCTAACCCCTTTTCTAACATTAGATTCTCGCTATATATACCTTGACCGTTCTCTTGATTTCCTAAAATTTCTCTCAATAGTTTTCTCCCAAATTTTAGTCAAACTAAAGTCAACCTTTTAGTTTACGGATAACTCTAGGTAGTGTGAACCGACCTCAAGAATGTTATGTTGTTAAAGCTGCGCTCCTGAAATCCAGGCATGCAAGTCATCTGTCGCCAATTACGTTAGTTTGTGCACTTGCAGTTGCTGCAAGTTACTTGTGATGCCTGCAAACTGATTTCACATCCTATTTTTTTACACATAAACATATTCACTATATATGCGTGTCACCACTGCAGTTACTTAAAATGCAAGAAATGAGCCTGGTCGGCGTCTTGTGGTCGGTTAGGAGCCAACGTGATTCACTTGTGAAGAGGAAAGGGGGGCAGTCGTGTTTCACATGGGATGACACAGCCTTAATTTTAAGAATCTTACTGTAAGTAAGAGGAATCACATTGACAACATTTACTCACGGCCTCAGCTTCAGTGTCAATAAGTTAGTCAGTACGTTACATTCACGAATAACTTTTTGCACGGTAGAACTGTCCAATCCCACTTTCATTCTCCTCAATCAGTGTTTTAATTTCTATTCTTTTAAATCTCCCACTACTGGAAGCACGTGTCTTCGCAAAAAGGAAAAAAGGCACAGTCCATCAACAAAAGGTGTATTGTTTTGGACACTCTTTTCAACCTTGATGTCATCACTTTAGTTATTGTCGAAAAAGCAAAATTTTGACATTAAATTGTTGAATTTAACCCCTAAACGTCCACCCATCCAGTTTCTGGATGTTTGTTGGTCAAACCCAATTTTGATCTTGAAGATGACTTTTGTTGCTAATACACCCAACTATGAAAACGAATTTTATTAAGTCTAGTTTGTACTCCACTTTTCAAATCTTAAAAATTCCAATTATTGAGTATTTTATTGCTTGTGCAAGCTTTGTAGGTCAAGGTTTGAATTACACTACATGGGAATGATAGGATTTTCAGCTTTCGAATTTCAAAATTGAAATAAAAAGTTTCTATGGAAAACATATCATGTGATTCTCCATTGTAATTTGTACATGCTCCCAAAAAAATATTAAAATTTTAAAGCTTTTTTGTAATAAAAATTATTTTTTGAAGTATTTGACTTAAAATTTTGTTAAAATGCCGTATTAAATCAAAAAAATCTGAAAATTTCAAGACTGATAGGAAACATTCAATTCCATGCATGAAAACTATTACAAAATATATTTTGATAAATCTTGAAGGCTAAATTTAGTAAATTGTGTAGTTTGACTTTCCTACAAAGGAGTGGTACGTTTAAGGGTTAACAATTTTTTTGTTTTGTTTTGTTTTTTGGGGTAGTGCAATTTTCATCTGCTCAAATCCACTTAGCCATCGTCTCCAACACAGGATAAGTAAGTTAATCTGCACTGTCTTAATCTGTAACTCAAAACAAAGTTAACAATTCCTCCGAATGTAAGTTAAATTAATCACGAGTGGTCACAGTCACAGAAAAGGTAAACGGACAAACAACGTAGAAGAGTGAACTAAAGTGTACTCACTCACGCTGTCATTGTCAAATATACTCACTTGATCAAGGTTATCCAAATTCATACTCAAAGATTATCCAAATTCATACACAATCACATGATCACTAAGAACTGGGTAACCGCAACACGTGTAGAACGAGCTATGGATGAATGCCGAAACTTAATCTGCTTGTCAAAACACTTTTAAAAAAAGCACACCCTCTGTTTCTGTGCAAAAGATCAGAATCGACATCACTCTCAACAACAATTATAGAAAAACCATGTCCCGGTGTTTTTTTCGGACGACGATCACTGTACTAGTGATAACGTAATGCTTGTACTTGAAACCTCGTCATCCGGCGCAGAGCTCTGAAAGTGTTGTTTTGGGACCACATTGCCGGGGTTAAGAGAGAATCCCTTGTGTTGTACTTCACGCCATTTTGTTGTAGACTGACCGAGTCTGTTTTCCAATGCTGGAATTGTTTGCGCATTTTGAAGCTTGTGAGGAAGAATCATCATCGTAGTAGTGAGCTATGGCTATGGCTTGATGTCGATGCGCTTGTGTGAGTGTGATTTTTTTTGGGGGAAATTTGAGTGATTTGAAAGGGAGTCACCATTGCAGGGTACAGAGCCATCTGCAATCTGGTCCTCTTCTTTCTGGGGATCAGTTTCGGTCTGGCAGTTTCGGGGCTGGCAGTTTCGGCTCTCGCCGTCGTGTACAGGCGAGGAGAGTATGAAGAGTATTTCGTCAACATTATGGCTGGTGGCGCTCATCGCGGCCACCAGCCTCGCGTTCACAAGCTTGACGCGGGCCGAGTCGCCGTTGGGGCAGGGCCAGCGCGTGACGTCCGTGTACGAGTTCCCTGATGGCCGCGGCTTCGTCGCCGATTTGGAGGTCATTGAACAGAGCACGCTCTACGGCCCTGACATCAGCGACCTCCGCATGACTGTCAGGTACACAACCATGCTCTCGCAATCCAGCCGGCCAGCGGCATTTTCTGCGAGACTCCCTCCGTTTTATAATTCAATGAAGACTTTTGTCCCAATCCACATGATCATGTCTCTTACATTCTAGCTGTTATTTTGCATAAATCCTGACACGGCAGGATTGCAGTAGTAACCGCTACAGGTGCTAGTTTCATTTTCTCTCGACATTGTCATCGTTCACTAATCTGCTATCTGTATTGCTTGCCGAGGGTGCTCGAACGGAGAATTAGTTCTTAAAGTATGTACAGTTTGTACGAACAAGTCACCTTTGGGTTTGTATGTTTCTTAAAAAGTGCATCTTGTTTTGGGGGCGGAGGGAGTAGAATCGTAGCTTACAGTGTTGAAGTGGTGGAACAGTTCACGGTACGTTTCAGTTAAGTCTGCGGTTCCTATTGCAAAGCCGGCGAGAGTGAGATGATTGTAAGCGCCAGAATCTCGTGAACTTTCAAAATTGACACTGTGGCTATGGTCATTGCAGACTGGAAGGCCAGTTCCGAATTAACGTGCAAGTCTCGGACCGGAGCTCTTCGCGATGGGAAGTACCGGAGTCGCTGGTGCCCCGTCACGACGCCGGCAGCGCGTCGAAGAATCGCCGAATCTCTCTGCCGGAAGAGCCTCTGATCAAGCTGACGTACACCACCAACCCATTCGGGTTCGCCGTGACGCGCCTGACCAACGACGAGGTGCTCTTCAACTCCACGCCCAACTCCGCCGCGGAGAACGCCTTCAACGCGCTGGTGTTCAAGGACCAGTACCTGGAGCTCTCAACCCAGGTGAGTACCAGCGAATTCTTGTGTGCTACATATCGATCACCAACTTGCTATAATTCCAAAAATGCGCTTGCTATGTTGCTATAAGAAAAAATGGGTAAAAAAAATAGAGTACATCACCATAATCTTCCCTTATCATATAGCCAACCGCAGAACCCATGACTTGACGATCATCAACAAGACATTTTCAAATAATACCCAACAATTTCTTTTCGGTTACGTTTTGTTTCTGTTATTGGTCTCGAGGAAGGGGAGAGTACTGGTACTCTTGCACCAATGGCTCTTTGTTCGATGGGCACTGGATATTGTCAAGACGAAAACGAACAAACACTTTAGTCATGCCGGTAGCAAAAAAGGGTTGGAATTTCTATCTATCTATGTGCATAAAGAAACTATGTATTTGTAGCAAAAGAGGGTTGGAGTTTCTATCTATCTATGTGCATAAAGAAACTATGTATTTGTAGCAAAAGAGGGTTGGAGTTTCTATCTATCTATGTGCATAAAGAAACTATGTATAATTTGTAGTAAAAGAATTGTAGATCGCCATAAAAATGATGCTTTCTAGTTTTTAAGTTTCGATATTTCCAAATCGCCTGGAATGGGACTTCCTTGATTCAAAAATGGGGAAAAAATGGGATGACTGCGCAGGTGCCGGGGGACGCGACGCTGTTCGGGCTGGGCGAGAGCACGCGCCCGGACGGTTTGCCGCTCGTGAGAGGCAAGACGTACACGCTGTGGGCGACGGACATCGGCGCCATGACCCCGAACGTCGATCTCTACGGCGCGTACCCGTTCTACCTGGACGTCCGCGCCGGGGGCCTCACGCACGGCGTGTTGCTGCTCAATAGCAATGGCATGGACATCCAGTATGGCGATGGATTCCTCACGTGGCGCGTCATCGGCGGCACCTTCGATTTCTACTTCTTCGCGGGGCCGACTCCTCTCGATGTTGTGGATCAGTACACTGAGCTCGTCGGCCGCCCTGCTCCTATGCCTTACTGGTCCTTCGGTACGTTTGCTGGAATCCAGCTTGCAAGAAATTTCTTGACGTTTTTCTTTTCTGCAATTGCTCTGATTCCATATTAACCCCTAGACGACCAAGAAGAACAAATTGAGCTTCATGTTTTCTTTAGCAGTTTTACGTAGGTCTTTTGTGGAGTTTCTTTTGTTCAAATTTATTTGTGTTTTTGATCAATGTTCTTCACTGGTTCCGGTGCTCTGAAATTTGGTCCCATCTGAATTATATTTTTCATGAATTCTTCGTTTTAAGAGGTTCATGAATTCCTTAAGGCTTAAGGAACCTGTTTTACATTGAGACTCGTGTGACTTGCCAATCAACCGTAACCAGCTCTGATTGAGCGCAAGTGTCTGTTTGGACTCGTTTCATCCCACGAGCAGCTTAATTTGTTCATAATCATGCAAGATTCATCCATGAAGGCAGCAATTACGGGATTTTTCATCCGCAAACAGAGTTGGTTACGTCCGGTAACCCTCTCACCGCCTCACGGTGGCTTGAAGGTTACCTAGTTCGTAGAGGAGAGATCAACTTGTCACCCGTCTTAGAATGGGTTGGTGCAAAAGCTGGATTATAGTCAAATTATGATTCCTAGAGAATTTGACACCTCACCAATAATTCTTGAAAGTTATACTCACATGTTGAGGCAAGAAAGTGAGGATATGGCTCTATCTTCCTGTTACAAGTTTGTTTTTTGTTTTTTTTTTCATTTGTAGGATTCATTGAAGTTTGAAATATCCCAGGTCACCAACCAGAGAAGAGAGATACTTGCCATTTAGCTATAGAAAATTTATGCAAGTTACCACCCAACCATAAAAGAGGGATGCTCGCCACCCAACCATATAAGAGAAATTCTACTAATCCTCTAACTATGGATACTGAACAATTTGTACAAGTGTCTTTGTACCTACCGAATTAATATTATATATTATTTACGGATCTTTCTACATCCCATAGAACATATAAGAATGTAATTATAGGTTTATGGTGGTTTAAGCCTTTGTTCTTATGGCAACGTTTTGTCCTTTTCTTTGGTGAGCAGGATTCCATCAGTGCAGATGGGGTTACAAGAATGTGTCGGAGATGAAATACGTGGTGGAAAGTTACAAGAAGGCGAAGATTCCGCTGGATACCATGTGGAATGACATCGACTACATGCAAAATTACTTGGATTTCACTGCTGATTCTGTCAACTATCCTGAGGATCAGTTAAGAAGTTTTGTAGAGGAGCTTCATGCTAATGGACAGCACTACGTATTGATTCTTGACCCAGGTACGCAATCACTTTCAATTCTCTCTTAGCGGATTTGGGTACTGTAATGAAATTGGGCAGCTTTGCGGAGGTTCTTTGATGACAACACTGTTCTCTCTTACTTTGAAACTATTCTGAATTTTGTCACAGAATTCTCTAGCACAAAAGTCAGCTTCCACATGAACCAAAAACAAAGTCAAAGTGGAGAGGGGTCAATAACAAGCTTGCACTATTAGAAAACTTGGAATTAGGAGGCCTACAATATACCTTTGGAAAGGTCTTAATCCTTGAAGATCCAGAGAGCCCTTTCCGACCAGTATAATACACCAATACTTCACTATATTTGGCATAGTTCCACACCTCCTATGGGTTTAAGATCAAAAGTGAAGTTAAAATTCAGGTCAACATGATTTTAATGAGCTATTGGGGTCTCAATTTGGAACTTTCTATTGACAACAAATGTCAAATATACATCAACGTGTATACTATCCCCATCAGCCCTTTAAGGGTTAAAAATGCGCTTCCAATGGTATAGAATACTTAGTCTTCTAATTTCAAAAATTACACTCGCAGTGAGAAAATGAAGATTCTGAACATGTTTTACATCTGCAGTCTGAAAAACTGCACTTGTGGAGTTCGTTTTCTTACCAGGTTTTCTTATAGTGACGAGCAATTCGATCAGAATTGACCGGGATGTGTGTTGAAATCCAGGAATCAGCATGGCGTATGAGAATTACAGCACTCTGGAGCGAGGTCTTGCGCAAGACATCTTCCTGAAGGACGAGCAGAACGAGAACTACCTAGCGCAAGTGTGGCCAGGGCCGGTGTATTTCCCGGACTTTCTGAACCCCAAGGGGAAGGCGTGGTGGGCGAACGAGGTGTCGGAGTTCCACAAGAAGGTGCCGTTCGACGGGCTGTGGATCGACATGAACGAGGTGTCCAATTTCTGCAACGGCACGCAGTGCAAGTACAACGGCGTGGTGTACCCGAATCACAACGACTGCTACCTGGAGTGCAAGCAGCCTGCGTCCCAGTGGGATGACCCGCCTTACAAAATCGTCCGCACGGGCGCCTACGAGAATATCGGCGACAAAACTCTCGCCATGACCGTGAAGCATTACGATGGCACTATCGAATACAACTCCCACAACTTGTATGGACTGTCGGAGTCCATCGCCACCAATGAAGCTCTCGTCACCACCCGGAAGAAACGCCCCTTCATTCTTTCCAGGTAATCCCTGTTTCATTCTCAATTCCAGAATAGTAGTTTTATCAAATGGCGAGAATCAATTAACTACCCCCGGTTTCAAGTTTGCAACTATTCAAGTAACTTGCAACTCTCGTAACATTACTGAACCTTCTTTAGTCGTATTTTCGATAGAATAGTTTGCCTACAGAATCATTAAATTCAACCATTAAATGAATCAAGTTAAATCTTGCTCTTGAAAGTCTTGTCCTGCCACCGAGGCTGGCATCTCGAACCTGACATCATGGTGGGTCCAAGAATGCTGTGCGTGTTCATGATTTGAATTCATGTAATTTTTGGATCCATGCACATGTGGATCGATATCGCAACTGAAAACGACATCGGGATGTCGTTCTAATACATTGGAGTTCACAGCATTTTAATTTTGTTTCAACATGGTAGAAGGAGATTGGAATTATGTAATTCTAGCGCTTTCTGTAGAAATACAGTCGTTGTTCGAAGCACTTGTTCCTAGTTGTGAAAATTGACTAATGGCTTACTGTTAATAGTGAGAATCGAGCATGACATCTCTTAGCATTTACTGTGAGATCACCGTTAGAGCTCTGTGTATGGAACCAAACAAAAGGTTCTTGAAAAGTGAACTGTGGCATTCATATCCCTTTGCATTTAGTCTGTGCGCCCACAAAAGCTCAAGATTGTGCACAAAAGTACACCTGTTCCAAGGGGTGTTGACTCTTTCACAAAGTTCAGTCTACTAAAACGCCTGTCCAAGATTTTTCAAATCGCCGCATTGAGTACATGCTCGTAAGTCACACAGGCATTTGAGTAGACCTTCAAGAATGTTATGAATCAGTCAGTCAAAGATACTGACAGTGTAATGGTGAGTTTTTGTTTTGTGGTTCAGGATGACTGACATGATCGTCCCTTCCCATGCAGGTCGACATTTGTGGGCTCGGGAGCACACACAGCGCATTGGACGGGAGACAACGCCGCAACGTTCAAGGATCTGGAGTACTCCATAGCCAGCATTCTGAACTCAGGAATGGTAGGGCTTCCAATGGTGGGGGCCGACATCTGTGGCTTTGCAGGGAACACCACGGAGGAGCTTTGCAACAGATGGATTCAGTTGGGAGCGTTCTATCCATTTTCTCGCTCTCACAGCATCATCGCAGCAGTACCGCAAGAGCTTTACGTCTGGGACTTAGTCGCAGAATCAGCCAGGGCAGCTCTGGGCTTGCGGTACCGTCTCCTCCCTTACTTCTACAGCCTCATGTTCGAGTCCCATAACCGTGGAGCCCCTATTGTCAGACCCTTGTTCTTCGCTTTTCCAGAGGACGCCCACACCTTGACAGTCAGCAACCAGTTTATGGTCGGAGGCGGCGTTTTGGTAACCCCTGTAACTTCACCCAAGGTGACTTCGGTGACTGGCTACTTCCCCAGAGGCACTTGGTACAACTTGTTTAACTATCAATCGAAGCTGGAAAGCATCGGAGAATCCATTGAAGTCTCTGCTCCCTTGGACTCTATCAACGTCCATGTTCACGAGGGCACTATTTTGCCAATGCAAGAGATGGCTTTAACTTCCACAGAAGTGATGAAAACACCTTTCACTTTGGTGGTTGCTTTCCCGGGTGGAAAAGCCTCCGGATTCGCCCGAGGGAAGCTCTTTGTGGACAATGGTGATGATGTGGAGATGGTGATTCGCAAGGGCAGGTCCACTTTTGTAAGCTTTGTAGGGCAGCAGACTGAGCAGAGAGGTGTGTTGACTTCCAAGGTGGTGAGCGGCGACTATGCTATCCAACAAGGCTTAATTGTGCAGACTGTGGTTATCCTTGGAGCTCACAATGCACCAACTGTAGTCAACATCAATGGCCAACCAGTCTCAGCTTCCGTTTCATTCGATGCCGCAGTTCCTTCCTTCACCATCTCCGGGTTGAACTTGTCCGTGGGGAATGAATTTGAACTCAACTGGACCACACCAGCAGCGCATTCAAGTATCTAACTCTTGAGTTTTTGAATTGCACTCGTGGATTTTATGTTACTGGAGGTGTAAATTACACATGTAGAATACTTGAGCAATTTTGTAACGAGCCAGGGTCTAAGGATGATGCGATTGGAAGTCTCAGACTGGGTCCTTACTAGATCACCAACATCAATCACATTGGCTAGAAACCTTTTGGATACCAGGTTGCCATTACAGCTGTGTTGGTTTTTTTTGTTTAATGTACATAGGGATAATTTTTAGGACTTCCCAGAAACTTGTTCAATATTACCTGGCAATTTAATACAGTGAAAAAATTGTATTTTATCATGTGACTGGTATCAAGAACTGTTATGTCATCTTATGGAACTTTCTTGATAGCCTTCCACTGATGTTTGGGTCCGCTTCTCCATCTGGTTCTTGGCTAATCAACAAAGTCTTGCAACTGAGCTCGTTCATGTAACTCGACTTGTTCTCTGTTTTAATTTTTCTGAGAAGGTATCTTTGTGTCGTGGAAAATCATCATTAATAGCTTATTTGCTTGTTAACGTTGCTACATGTCAACCCTCTGCATTAGGATTTTGTGGAACTGGATTGTCCTTCCCATTCAGTAATCATGCAACAATGCATGATTCAATCTTTATGCCATGTAGCTGATATAAGTGATGCAATGCAACTAATCTCTCGTGATGAATCATTATACAATGCTTGCATCAAGAGTTTGTGAGAAACTGTGTCACTAGTAGGAAATGTGTTGCTTTTCACTTACTACTCCCTCTGTCCCATAATATCTGGCACGTAAGAGTTTGTGAGAAACTGTGTCACTAATAGGAAATGTGTCGCTTTTCACTTACTACTCCCTCTGTCCTATAATATCTGGCACGTAGGTTCTCTCAAATCTACCTCTTGAGGTAGATTTGAGAGAACCTACGTGCCAGATATTATGGGACAAAGGGAGTATAACTTAAATGAAAAAGAAATGAAACCGCGCCAGGCACATGGGTTGTGTCAATGTTGATGAGTAGTTTTGGTCACAAGAAGACAAAAATATAGGTATAATATTCCGATACTGTTCACTATTCCCACAAAGTGGGAAATGAAAAACGACAGGTCCCTACCAATGTGTCACAACTCACAAGTGCCGTACGCACTTCACTTGAGCCATACAACATTGATACATCCTGCCCCAAAACAGTACATCTGCTGTGTCCGAAAATGAAGAAAATCATGTGCTTTGATGCACATGTTTATCAGTTCCAAGCAGATAAATCATGCATGTTAAAGGAGGTCCACTTTCTTTGGCATTCCCAGCTGGAAAAATGAATAAAATTGTTCTTTTGTACACATGATCTCATAACGCCGTTCTGGAACTGCCATGGCTTGGTCCCTTTTCTACAATAGCACTCAACACCTTCAAATCAAGGGACTGTAGAGAAGGGACTATGCTAAGGCTGCTCAAGAATATTATGCAACTCTGCTTTAACATTCTGTGGAAATAACTACACTAAATGGCGTATTTAGTGTCTCGGGACACTATTCCTAATTATGAACACTATTCTTAAACCTAAACACTATTCCTAAATCCGAACACTATTTAATTTTAGGGAGATATAGTGTCTTCGTAAGAAAAAAATGAATGCAGTAGAGTTATCCATAAACTAAAGGGTTGAGTGGGCCTTAATTTGACTAAAATTTGGAGGAACAAAATTTATTGAGAGAAGTTCTAGGAAATCAAAAGAATGGGTGAGTGAGGACGGTCTAGGTATATATATAGCAAGAATCTATTGCTAGAAAAGGGGCTAGCAATCACCTTCTTCATGTGTGAAGGTGAATAATAGAAACTTGGGTGAGAAGTTTTTTAGCACTGATTTTGGTGCTTTCAAAGTTTGCATCCACATTTTTTTTTAGTGCCCGACACATGTGCTTTTTTGAGAATTATTGTCATTGTTCACTCAAACTATGGTCCACTCACCCACTTTCAACCCCTAAAGGACCGGAGTGTTTTTCCTCCAAAAACACTCCAATGCGGCCATTTTTACTCCCCCATGCAAAAAATCCAAAAGAATGTTATTTTTTACCTTCTAACCGTAAGATCTTGTCCTAAACTATTTGAAAAACATACACAACAAATTTCGTTGATTTTGACCGCACGGATTGCTAGATAATTGCGTTTGATGGAAAAAAACACCCCAAAAAAACACATGCCCGAAAATTTTAGATGCGTTTGACCACAGCTACATCAAAAAAACCTCACTACCGAAACTTGTCGCACTTCACTTTCACATTCTATATGATGTTACTTAGTTGTGTACCAATTTTCGTTGCGTTTGGAGATGTTTAGGATGTTGAATAACACCTTGCACTTGTTGGGGGTTTAAAAGTTCAGAAAAGACTATATGTTTTTGGAATTGCAATATTTTCGACTTTCTTTATTTAAAATACAAATCCGAGCGGTGAAACACAAGTACATTCCACCCTCTACAAAATGGCGAAAAAAAATTTGAAAAAATAAATAAATCTCCAAGTTTTAGAAGACATGTAGCACATTTTCTAAGAATTTTGGGGGTTAGGGGGGAAATAAAGGGTGGAGGAAGGGAATTGAAGTGCCAACCCATTCCAATGTTCATGACCCCACTAACTCTCAAGGTGTACTGCCACGTGGCAGTCCCTCATTGGACGTTTTTTATTTTATTTTATTTATTTTTTAAAATGATTTTATTTTTCAAATTTTTAAATAATAATTTTAATTATGAAATTGAACTTTTAGTTAAAAATAATGTTTTAAATTAAAAATAATACTTTTCAGTTTAAAATAATAATTTTAATTTTTTAATTTTTAATTTTAAAAAATAATTATGAGTTTGGGAAACGGGGTGGTCTTCTGCCCCCCACAGTCCACCCCATTTTCCGCACACCGCCCATCTTGTTGCCCCCCCTAAAATTCAACTATTTCTCTACTACCCCGCTGCCCTTTCTCCCGAAAAAACACATTTCCCCTCATAACTTTCACATACGGTGTCGGAATTCAAAAAAAAAAGAATCCCCATTTTCGTGGCACATTGGGGAATCTACTATTAAATTTCCTTCAAAATTGGATTAAAAATGTGTTCACCGGAACCTACCCGATTCTCTAAATGTCCTAGTTAGGACACTTGGTCCTTTAGGGGTTAAGGGACTTTACAAAAAAACTTTAGTGTTTCAATGACATATGACAACTTTGTAATAAATATGGCATGCCACCTTATGTCACTCTCACTAATAGTGGAACATGACCCTCTCAATGATAGTGGAAATGACAAGTGGTTAACTCTTATGTAATATGAAGGGACACTATTTCTCTTCACTTTGAAACAAATTGTGGTAAAAGGCATCAATTCTCCTCGAACACTAAATATGCCATTCAGTGTAGCTATGGGGAATTCTGCAGTCTGCATTGCAGAATTCTATGTTAGACAAGTGAAGTAAGGAGTCTCACTCTAACAAATTATTACACAATAGCAAGTAATGCATGCATCAAAATCAACAGGTTTCATCAGAAACTGCATCAGGCACATCAATGTTGGTCACTGATCCACAACAATCATTCTAACCAACCAAGCTGGTCAATTATTTCTGTGCAAATGAAAAAAACTGTATAATACTCTGGCTTCATACAAAACTTAAAAGGGCATGTAGTTCTCATGTTCTCTTTTATTTATTTATTTATTTATTTATTTATATATATAAATAAATAAATAAAAGAGATGAAAAGCTGACACAAAGTCATCATGGGCTATGTAAATCTTCTAAATATTAAGAGTCCTTAATTCACCACTAAAGGCTAATTTTAGATGATTAGTGACACAAATTGACATGTGGTGGCATGTGATTGGATCATGCAAGATGTTGGAGAAGTACCGTTGAAAATAGAGTTAACCGAAAAGAAGGCCATGGAACATGCCTTTTCAACCTTCTTTCAAGTGTTCCCTTGAGCTATGTTTGGGTTGAATAGTGTCGTGTCATAACTTGTCCCCTTGTGGGCCATAGGCTTGGAGCTTTGGTAGGAGGTGTGGAAGTCATTGCGAGGTGTGGAGAATAATGACAGTGGCTTGCTTTAGATTGTCTCCCAACTCACCTTGAACTAGTTTTTGGTCTATTTATAATTCAATATGAGTTCAAGAGGAGTTCAAGAGGAATTTGCTAAAACTTTCCTCTTTGACCTGACTTTTCGGTTAACTCTAATGACTTTGTGGTTTTCAGAGTTTGTTCGTTTTGCAAAGTTCTGCTAGAGATGTTGTAAGAGGGAGAGGCCCGAACCCTCTAATGAGCCAAAATGTATACTCTCATGCAGACATTCTCAATTCAAAAGTATTGTACAACTAAGTATCATGTCCTATAAGCTTCTCAGCTCAAAGTTATCTATATCCAGTCCATTGCAAACACCATAAATTATGGACTTAGGACAACCAACAATTCATTGCACAGACTTAGGGTCTCCTTCCATACTTAGACCGGTTCGGCAATAAACAATGACTTCACCACCACCGAAATCTGCAAAGCACTTCCATGTGCACCGGTAGAGAGGCCCCTCACCAATCTGTACACTCAAATATGCCTGCCATGCACCTAAACTTAAACGTAACAAAGAAAGGAACCAATGAAAGGTGCCACCGGTGAGCAATGAAACTCAATGTCCTGCTTCTCCACTCACCCTCTTCCAGTGAAGTTTACGACCTCAATCCTTGTCGTTTTCCTGATTCCATTGGAACCGATCATAACTTACATGGAAGCCCGCCCTTAGGCTTACATCAAGAACTTCTGTGCATTTCAAAAAAATTTGATACATACTACACCTCACTTGCAGGCTCTTCACATATCCCATCCCGATCCCGAACTGTTCCCAGAAAATTAGAACACCGTCCCTTCCATCGTCCGATATCTCGATCTACGGCCGACCCCTCAGCCCACAAACCCTAACCCTAACCCATCGCCTCCTCCGAGCCTCCAATATCCCATACTCTTTGCCGCAGAAACCATCACGCATGCAGTATAAAGCCACACTCCGAAGAGTTCTTCCTCATGTCTTTGAATAAACCCAAAGACTGCAGCAAAGTAAAGATATACTATTCCACGGGGGATGACACTTGGACCCAACCGGCCTTCCCATATGCCGGATTCACAACCCTACAGTCTGACGTGGTTTTCAGCTTCTTCTTCTAGGGCATTTTAGGGTTTAGTTTCTTCTCTAAGGTTTCAGCGTGCTCTTCATCTTGTTTGCTATCCTGACTGTCCGCACTCTTGCACTTGTTTTGCCATGTTTTTTAAAGGTTAGGATTCAGGGCCTGCGCTGCTTTGTTTCTGATGTGCCCCATACTGAGTCTGCAGAAGTCCTCCGGTTAATGGAGGAATGACTGCCGCGTGGGGCACAGATCTTTTTGCTCACTAGAAGATGATAGAAAGGGTTACGTTCCTTTCTTCCATATATGTGAGCCAAATTTTTTTCTCTCCCGTAGCGTTTTAGGCTTCTATATAGTTGATCGTCGCGTACTCCATACCGATGGATCCGTTCCCTGAAGCAACATTGCAAGAGCGGAGGCGCCTAGGAAACGCTTCTGTTCCCGATGCGGCTCTCGCTATGCCGGAGCCGACCTTTTCGTGCGGCTCTGGTACTTTGAGTCGCTGACATCTCATTCGCTAAATCTCTTTGTTATATATGCATTGAATAATTAACGCGGTTCTTTTATGTACTTCTTTCTGTGGGGTTCTTAGGGTTTTCTTTTTTTTAACATCTCATAGTTATGAAGTAGCTTGGTGATGACTAAAGGCAGACGGGCGGACTGAAATGATGCCATGTTGATTGTCTGTATACTCGGCCATTCGTGGCCCCTGAAAGCTACACGACGGTGATGTAACCTTTGTTAATTATCCCATAAGAAGCTTTAGGCCTGACTGATGATGAGAAACAACATTTTCCAACACTTGGACTGAGTTCATGATGTGAAACATGCTGCGTTCTTTCTGAAGTTCAACCCCTTAGCTTTCACTGTATTTTTTTTGTAGTGTACTGAAAGTTCGAATTATCTGTTAGTGTGAAATGACTTGGTTTAAATCGACGCTTAAGTTACCTGGCATGTTATGTTACTGAAAGGTTGTGTGATGAGGAAATCAACGCAAATCTTAGGACACCTTCTTACATGGCTTATGTCGTGGATGAGAGTGAATGTTCTCTGACAATCTTTGTGGTTCAGTAGATGTTTTCGTTCGGTTCTCTTTCTGCTGATGATAGAACAAATAACCTTTCTCCAACCTAATTGCTCCATGCATTGAGGAGAGATATTTGGGGACCTGAGCTGAAGAAAGATATCGGTTTTGTTTTTGCAATTTGGAATGTTTAGGCCTCTGGTATCTGGTGCTGCCTGAGCAAGCCTTGTGCTTGTAATGAAGTAGCGCCTCGTAAAAGTTGCCGATATTGAGATGGTCAGGCGCGACGTGGGCTGGGTCCTCATTTCTTCACCATTACTTATGTCCTGTCCATATTATTCACACTTTGGCTCTTTTCACTGGGGCCCTGCATGGTCATCAGTTCCCATTGCTAATTTATCAGGGCTCAATTAAGAAACCCCGAAACCTAAACGGGTAGAGTCGTTCGGATGATGAGAATAATATCTATCACTTGATATGTGGAAACACTATGAAGGGATAAAATTTAATGAACTTCTCTGACGAATCCTCGGATGAACTTTAAACTGATAGAAGTGTACTTTGCAAATACCAATCACAGACAATGCAACCGATGTGAACCCTATACCAACTATGATTACAACAATCTATAACAGAGGAAACTGGTCCGGATGATGAGAACACTATCTATCACTTGATACGTGGAAACACTATGGAGGGATAAAATTTAATGAACTTCTCTGACGAATCCTTGGTCGGACCCTACACTGGATGGCAATCTTTCTGTCACTTGCAACTACCAAAACTCTGACAATGCAGCCGATGCAAACCCTAATCGTCTGAGTGATGCTGCAGCTAAAATTCTGAACCCTATAATTATAACAGATGATGAGAACCTGACTTACCAGTTGATATGTGGAAATACTTTTGAAGGTATAAATTTAATGATCTTCTCTAATGAATCTTTTTATGAGCCCTAAACACTACTAGCAATCTTCTCACTTTTTGCAACTACCGAAACACTGAGTGCAAACCCCGGATGCCCAAACTACGTGCGAGAGCGGTAAAAAATTTGTACCTTGTTTCTTACTCACTTAAGGTGGATACCCCATTCCCAACTGAATAAGAAATACGGATAGGAGGCACTGAAGTTATTTAGTGTTATTATTTTTTTTAGAGATAGCCAAGAATTAGATTCCAACGCAAGTTGAAACATAATTTTTGGGTGAAGAATGAATTAGTTACAAATTTTCAAAGTTGAAGTATGACGCATCCCATTTACGTCATATACAGTGGCGACCAGAAGTCTTCGCACAGTGGTCCATCACTTCAACAGGTGTTGACTATAGCTTAGTAAGTGGGTTTACAGGAGATTTTTTGGGTTAGCATTAATTGATACACCACATGGCACCTAATTAACATTGATTCCCCAAAACTTTGCCACTTGTAGAAATTATTCATGCAAAAATCGTGAAGGGGTGTGTACAACTTAATATGCACATCAGTTGTACACACCACTATCTTCTCATTAAAATTGCACTTGTGAGGCTTTTTGTTTTGGATTTTTTTTGTATGATTTGGAGAGGCCTTTGGTGATTCACTATGGCTCCTAGAAGGTCTGAGAATCAACGTAGGGCAGTTCTTGAGATGTATGAGCGAGGCAACTCATATGGCCAGATTTCTGCAGTTTTGGGCATTCCTCGAAGCACTTCTTCTGACATAGTGCGAAGGTTCCGTGAGAGAGAGAGTCTAACAGATAAAACTTCACATGGTAGACCTAGAATTCTAGATGAACGCGGTGACCGTGGCATTGTGAGGAGATTAAATGATCCAAATACTAGCACAGCGGCAGCTATAGGAAGAGTGTTACGATCTGAGGACTTCCAATTGAGTGATAATACGGTGAAAAGGAGTCTTCGGAGGCAAGAGTTGAGAGCATGCGTGAAGACCAAGAAGCCACTTTTGACAAAGAAACATCGAGGACGTCGTTTGCAGTGGGCAAAGAAGTGCAAGCATGCAGATTGGGAGTTTTGGGCTCATGTCATTTTTTCTGATGAGTCTAAATTCAATCTTTTTGGCTCAGATGGACGTCAGTATTGTTGGAGAAAGAGTGGAGATCGTCTTTTAGATCAGCATGTGCAATCTACAGTCAAACATGGAGGAGGAAACATAATGGTTTGGGGTTGTATGACTTGGGAAGGAGTTGGCAAGCTTCACCTGATTGAAGGGAAGATGGATAAATATGTATATCGCAACATTTTAGAGACGGAACTTATGGGTACTATACAGATGCAAGGTTTAGAAGAGGATGAGGTTATTTTCCAGCATGATAATGACCCAAAGCATACTGCACATTATGTTGTAGAGTGGTTGCGTGCTCAAAAATTTGAGCTTATTGGACACCCTCCACAATCACCTGATCTCAATCCAATAGAACATCTTTGGAATGAAGTAGATCGTCGTCTGAGAAGGTCTAAAAGGAAACCAACTAGTAAAAGTGACTTATGGGAGAAGATCCAAGAAATTTGGTACGGTATAGAGCCTGATGTTGTTAGGAAGTTAATACGCTCTATGCCTCAAAGAGCTCTTGATGTCTACCATGCAAGAGGTGGCCACACACGGTGGTAGTGTTTGTGAGTGCTTATGAGTTGAATCATTGAGTTATAAAGGTGTTTAGTAATTTTTAGTCTTATTTTCTATAGTTGATATGCAATAAAAATCAATTTGACCATAAAGAATTGTACAGGCTTGTTACACATTTGAATTATTGTGTGTTTTTCTAATTCATATTTTCATTGAAAACTTTGTGTTTTATGCCTGTTGCAACTATACGTGCTTGTGATTGTGTTCTTGTTATTTTATGAGAGTTCATGTAGATTTAGCAAGTATTTAAAAAAAAAAACTCCTCTTGTACAACTATTTGTGGTTGCCACTGTAGGTACACTTCTTTCTGTCTAAAGAAGCTTTGTATTGCAGACACTAAAGATGCTTGAACCAACAACAACGAACCCATAACCACATTTACACATACTAGAACCAACAAGAGAGAACCCATTACCAACTGTAACTCATGCTACAACCAACACCGTTGGAGCAGTGATTGTGGATAATGCCCCTACCTGTTGGTAAAAGGAGCCAGTTGGGAATGGGGTAACCACCTTATGTCCTTCAGTTATGTCCTTCGGTTATGTGAAATTGATCCCTAAAGATCCAAGGATTCTTGATTTCAAAATGACAAATTCAATTTATCGTATTGCAGAATATTGCATATGTTGGACAAATGAATTTGAATCAAAAGAAGTCCATGTAGTACCTAATCGATTGCTAAAACAATCGTGAGGTCCAATTTAGGCTTCTTGGTTCTTTAGCCCTTTTACGTCCCATTTTTTTGTAGAATAGTCAAACCACACTTTCATACACAGTTTAGCTTTCAAGATTTGTTGAAATATTTTTTTTAAATATTTTTTATACATGAAATTGTATGTTTCCTATTAGTCCTAAAATTTTCTGATTTTTTTGATACTAAATGAACTTCTTACAAATTTTTAGGTCAAATACTTCAAGAAATTCATATTAATTATAAAAAATCTTCAAAAAATATATAATTTCTAGAACATGTGCAAATGACAATGGGGATTCACATGATATACTTTTTGTAATTTTTAAAAAATTTAAATATAAAATTCACAAGGTGAACATCCTATGCAGTGTAATTCAAACCTTGAGCTACATAGCTTGCAACAGAAACAAAACATTCAATACTTGAAATTTATAAGATCAAAGAGTGAAGTGAAAGCTAGACTCAATAATTTCGTTTTCTCAATTGAAAGCAATAACAAATTAATTCATCTTCAAGGTCAAAATTGGCTTTCACCAACAAACATCCACTATTTGGATGCGCGGTCCTTAAAGAGTTAGGGCTTAAAGGAAAGCCATCACTGAATAAATATATGTTGACATTATTATTTTTCAAATAAGAATTATTTGCTTGAAGAGTAGGTGTTGAAAAAGTTATCACCAACTTTTCTAAAAATCTGTTTTGTATTCTTATAAAATTTCTACATTATACCAAAACATCATATTATTTGCAAGTTTTCAAATATGGAGGGAGGGAGAATGGGTCAAAATTAGACTAGAGTCCGCGCGCGCGGACCCTCTCTGATCGGAAAATCCGGAAGTAGTAATAATAATCATAACCATAATCATAATCATAATAATTAAAATTAAATTGACATGTATTGGATTCAACCATCGGTGGCTCCCTGATTTTTATTTATTTATATTTTCTTTAACGTTTAAACTCTAAAAATGGCAAGGTGAAGAAAAAAAAAAAAAACAAGAAGAAGACTAGAAGAAATAAAAAAGGAAGTCAAGAGGAAGACAAGAAAGAAGACAAGCAAAAAAAACAAGATAAAATAAAATAAAATAAAAGATAATGATAAAGAATGAGTAAAAGCTAAAGATAAGGATAAAAAATAAATTAAACATATTTTTTTTACAGCGTAAGGGATTGTAGAAAGACAAAAATTGTTGTTTTTTAGAAACAAATTTAAACAAATTTTTTAAAGCCAAATTTGCCCATGAAATGAGTGCACTTGGCCAAGTGCAAAATTAGGGAATTGGGTGTTATGTAGCCAAAACCTATAACTTAGTAGTGGTCGGATGAAGAAGGAATGATAAATTTCATCCAATTTTTTTGTGAAGGATTTTCATTGGTCATACCACTTCTTCAAAGGTCATTCAAGCTATTTTTGGATTTTAAATGGAGTCCCAAGTACAAAAGTGTTACGAACCTCCTATGCAAATAATCTAATAAAATAAAATTTAAGGCTTATAACTATTAACTCTAATATGCAATAAGATCATTTGTAACACACAATATCTAAACCAATGTATATATAAATATATGCATAAGCTCCAACAACAATACAATAGCTCAACCATCCAACCAAAGGTGAGAGACTCAAACTAAAGAGTGCTTCTCATCTCTCCCAAGCTTGATCTTATAGCAAAAATGACTATCAATTTAGTCTAAGACTTTACTACTACCTTTGGAGTTCTATTTTTGATTCCGTTTAGAATCCCACCCTAAAGTAGTAGTATTAGTCAGTTTAAGTATTAGTATTCATCCCTATGAGATTGCCATCTATCTTTATTTCAAAAATCATCCGCTTCTAACTTTCTATCTTAAGTGCACTCGTCTTGATCACTTCTCTGCATTTATTATGCAAATGGGGACATTTAACTCCACTGCACCATTCCTTAACTTGAGTTCTTCGAGGCAACTTTCCAATTGAAGCTCTCCAACCTACAAGCACAACTCGTCCACTTTGAGTTGTCTATCTTGACTCCATCACTGCTTACACACTAACTATCCTCACATATAGTTAGTGCATTCATCCTCTCGAGATTCATTCCTCTAATATGTCATCACACCTACATGGTATTAAATACATCCTTCATAATATCAATTCTACCTCTCTAGGTATAAACAATATTTCCTTCAAAATATCAACTCTACTCCTCAGCATATTCACTATACCCAATATGGTATCAACTATACACTACAAAATATAAATTGTACCTCACATGGTACATGACAAAATAGTAGTAAAAACGGTTCACCGTGTAGTGTATTTTGGATTCTTTTTTTGTTTTTTCTACTTAACCCTTAACTTCCTGAGCGACCCAAAATGGGTCGCTCTATTTTTAGAATTGAAAATTTCTTGAGGAAGGAGTGCCCGAATGATTCAAAATTTGGGCTAATTTTGTGTAGAAACGAGTAAGCTATCCAATGGTGTAGTCTGATTTGGAGAAATGCACATTGTCAATTTTACAAAAATCCACAAGTGCCCGGTGGTCACAAAACTGAGGAAGAAAAGTCAACAACAGAGAGTGACGGGTGAATGACGAGCTGCCACGTATTCCAGTTGGGCAGGGCGGCTTGTGGGTGGGTGTAGCTACTGAAATGCAAATCTTGAACTTGGATTTTACCTTTTTTCCAATATTCTTTTTCCTACTATATGTGTTCTTTTGTGTACTTTCAACCTATCATGTTTGATTTTGCAATGGAAGATTAGATTTGTAGAAAGTTGTAAGATTTCTCTCAAAGTCACAAGTGAAATAGTAAAAAGTGGATGTCATGTCAAGGCCTCTTTCTCACTCATTTTTTATCCTAAAAATACAAAACTTGTTGTCATGCGTAGGGAACTTGATTATCTTCAGAATTCCAGACAGCACCAACTTTCTAAAATAGTATGTGCCCAAGAGAGTCAGTCAAAGCTCATTTTCAGCAGTGAGAAAACAGTGAATTTCTTGGAGTACCCTTCACTTTTGTGTCCCATCCAAAGAACCTATAACTCAGATTGACACCAAACTTTGTAAAGATGAAGGTGACTTGCATATCTACAAGATCTTACGGTTGATTTTGTAAAAAAGTGAACTACATAAGTTTGAGCAACATGTATCCCTAACCGAAAAAATTAGGGTCCAAAACGCACTAAAAATGGTTCAGGAAGTTAAGGGTTAAACTAAATCTAGGCCATGAAAACGAGCTCTATCGCATTTGAGCCTAGCTAACAAAATAAAGCTTACCAAGCCTAATGTCTACTCTACTTTGAATTTTTGGAAAACTATAATAATTGAGTGTTCTTTTGGAGTTACAAGTTCAGAGGGTATTACCATGACAAAGCAAAAAATTCTAAATTTAGGCACGGATGGTTTTTATTTATTGTAATGTTCTTCATTGTAAATTGTAAAGTTGGAAGATTGGAACTTTTGAATATATTTTGTAATTGATGTGAATTTTCTTTACAATCGCTTCAAAAAATCATAGTAATCTCAAATTTTCATCAAAATTTATGAAAAAATTATAGTAGACACATAGCATCATATACTAAAAATATCAGGTTGAACTTCTATCTTGTTTGTAGTGGCGACACGTGGCGAAGCATGATTGAATGGTCATAGGCCCAGGATTAGGGGGTTAAGTCCTAAGTTAACAGCAATGAGGCGGAAAGTACCAATTCATATACTAAAATTTAATTATATTTATCTACCGCAATTAACGGGACCAAAATCACTGATGGAATTGCTCAGAACGGATGGCACCACGTGTCGCCACCGAAGCCCATCCCGGTTACCAACGTGGCATGGCCTGAAGCTCGCGCAGCCATCGGACGACTCTCCAATTGCCACCGCACGATCGCCATCCCGATCGTGAGGCGCACGTCCGCTCCGCCCGACTCTCCCGCGTGCCGTGGACCATCGATCGCCGCCGCATGCGACGGTTGACGATCCTCATGAATTTCGCACTTCCGTTCCGTCGATATATCGTCGGCGGGGCAATTTCAAAATATCACCGTCGCAATCGGTCAACTGTACCCGCGCCAGCGCCAGCGAACGATTGCGACTTTGGAACTTTCTGGAATTTGCCAGAGGTTCGTGCTTATAACTTGGCCCGATCAGTTCGTGAGACCCCATCAAATTTTCTTGGCATTCACGACGTTCACGAGTGTTAATTTCGTGAGGTTTCGAACTGCATTGCAGCTGCATTTCCAATTTGGTTTCTAGCGCTAGCTGCATGTGTGTGCACGTTGTTGGACAATCGCTTGACTGTAGGATTTTGAGACTGTAGTTCATCGTTTTGCATTGTCTTGGAAAGGGGGCCGGGACGGTGGTGTATGCCAACACTGAGAGAGGTTCGAGGGTTCTAGAGTTGACGTGAACATTGTCTTGACGTTCTTAATTTGTTGGAGAAATGAACTGATCCGAAGCCGGTTTTTTTTTTTATCTTTTAATTCTATTTTTTTATGAAAAGAATTCTCACTTCAGGCCGCTAGCTGTAGTTGCATTTCATTTTCATTTCATTTCCCCTGTCTTGAGATAATTGTGAGTGTCGCCAGCGGGATCACTTGTCAGTTTAATTGCAGTTGTCGAGCTGTGGGACGCATGCACCAATTTGAGCCTCTGAAGGTAGAGTGGTTTCGCTTACGGAGTCACCAATGCAGCAGTGAGTGTGTTTTTGTTTCTATTGAATATTGAGAGTGCTTTATATCGTCGCCAAACAATACAATGGCGTCAACGGCTGGACCCGAATGCGGCAATGCGTGAGCTGTGGGGTGTTAGTCAGAAGCCCGATCAAGGAGGAGATCAAAAGCTGCGGTGGTTTCGCCTTTAACCGTCAACTGTATTCGTATAATTATTTGAAGCACCGCATTGATACATTTCTTCTTCAGGTATGTCCACATGTCATACTGTAACAATGTTGGAAGTTCCCAGTTCCCTCGTTCAGCCTCGGGGGTGCACTCTACATTATGTTTGAGAATCACGTGCGTTCATGACCCCTTCTAAAAACCCCCTATATACAAGAGGTTGTATGTCTAAAATACCTTTGTATACAGATGTATTCCGTTTTAAATATATGTTTACTGTAAGTATACGTGAATATTTTTAGCTCTAAATGTGTTTATTGTATGTATACGTAATACGGTAGTGTTCAAATTAATACCCCTTCTGTGCACTCACGTATACTCGTACATGTTTAGTACAGTGCACCCCCGAGCGTTCAGCGCGTGAGTATGACTTTGCTTTTCGCCAGACCTAAATCCTTCGCTTCCCGGCCTCTTTAGCACTAGAGTACTGGCCATATTTCGTTCGCCTGGTGGCCGTGATTGATTTCCCCGGGGTTAGCTGCCATCGCTTATCTTAAAACTATTTGGCTGTTAAGTTACCCTGTTTTCAGATTGTCGATGACTCTGCTCTGTTTACTTAGTGAGACCACATATATTATTTGTATGAAAATTCGTTTAGGTTTCGAGGACCGACATGCATGCACGATTCTGTCTTGTCAACATTGATGAATCTGTTGTGCTTGAGCACGTCACGTCGGCTAAAGAGACCATAATTCTTAGCTAATTATGATCTCTTTAGCCGAGGTGACGTGCTCAAGCAGAACAGAGTCAGCAATCATGCCTTTGTTGGTTGTTGTAAATTTCTATACAGAAATCAATTACGGGTTTGTTAACAGGGTATAGTTGCAGTTTGTGGATTCTGTAGTCAACGAATCTCTCTTACAGAGTCGGATTAGCCTTAATTAGGGCTGTGCACATGAAACTAATAACATGCTGATCAATGGGGTTTGAAGAGGGAAAGCTTGTGGAGTTGAAAAATTAATGCATGGATAATTTTGAACGAAGAAGATACTGTACCGCACATGAGATCGCACATGAGATCGAGGGTGGTTTTGTAGTTTTGATACCCTGCTGCCTGGGGATAGGCGTTTCATAATGACTACCAAATTCCGAGGAGCATGCACGTACCGTGATGAGCAGCGATCCACTTGGCATGCTCCCCCTGCCCTTGGTCCTTTCTGCAACCAATCTCGAGTGCACACAGGGAGGGCCGTCCTTGCGTGGTAACACCCTCCAAGTCGTTATGTTTGACAGCTCTGTCTGTTCTGATAGCGATTCGGGGTACATTGCGCCACCTACACATGAGTAACAACGCCAGCAGTCAGTCGACCAGCCAATCCTCATGCGATCCACGCGAATAAATCTTTTATATGTTCTGCCCTCTCGTAGTCTACCTCCTCTTGTAGCTCTCGTCTTCTGATCCCACATTACTAGCTAGCTTACAGTGCCGACCGGTTCTCAATTGCCTGCGATGTCTGTTCTGGTTCCAGGGTCACGAGAGTGGATCATGCTCTTCGAGTATCGCTCGAGTAAACTCATGAGACCAGCAATGGCCGTGCCGACATTCGCACTTCTTCTCATTCTTCTGGCGGGGCTCACGGTGAACGCAATGGATACGGATCTGCGCGCTGGATACCGTGTCACTGATATCAACGAACTGGCAGATGGAAGCGGCATTGTCGCTCACTTGAAGCTCATCAGTGGAAGTGAAACCTATGGACCTGACTTGGAAGACCTCAAGCTCACTGCCAGGTATGGCCGCCCTACACTCACTCAAACCTCTTGAATCTTCCCACAACTTGAATGTGTGAGAACAATGCTCAATGCTGCAGTGTGGATACTCTAGAATGTCATTTTAGAGAAGGTAACTATTATAGAAAAGAGGTTTGGGTGCATCCCTGATCAGTCATGTCTGTTGCAGTGATTCTGGATACTGCGGTGTGTTCAACGCGAAACTTGTTTCCATTTCCCCCACATGGGTACAGTTGTCCCTCTCTACTATGACATGTTTGGGAAGCCCTGCCTTCGAGGTGGCAGGCGTGGATTAGTCACAGAAGTGACTTGTCACATGTGTATTGCTTGAAACAATAATATGGAGTGTCTTTGCATGGAGGGTAGACTGTAATCGAATCGTTTATTGTCGGTTTGATTTTGGCTAGTTCTTGTGTCAATTACCACTCGGGGTCCTCAACGTCTCTGCGTTGATGAATGTTGTGATATGCTTTATGTTGATTCTCTTTCAGCGTCCATGCCTCAAGGGTCTGCAGTAGGGTTCTGATATATCACGAGTTTGGATTGATTGGGGTTCAGGTATGAGGAAGGCGGTCGAGTGCATGTGCACATCACGGACGCGTATCGGCCGCGCTGGGAGATTCCGGACTCGCTCCTGCCGCGCGAGCGCGTCCAGCACGTCGGCCTCGGCCAATCCGCCCGCGCGGACGGCGCGTACGCAATGAGCGACCTGGCGTCCTCGCATCCGCTGCGAATCTCTTGGACGAAGGAGCCCTTCAGCTTCGCCGTCACGCGCCGGGCAGACGGGGAGGTCCTGTTCAACACACTGCCGGATGCAGCAGAGTCCGATTTCAAGCCCATGGTGTTCAAGGACCAGTACCTGGAAATCTCCACGCGCTTGCCCCGAAACGCCCACCTCTACGGGCTGGGCGAATCCACGCGCCCGGACGGCATGCGACTCGCACACGGGCGGACTTACACGTTGTGGGCGACGGACATCGGCAGCTGGAATGTGGACCTCCCGCTCTACAGCACGTACCCTTTTTGGATGGACATTCGGAAGGGCGGGCATGCGCATGGGGTGTTGCTCCTCAACACCAATGGCATGGATATTGATTACAAAAAGGGCGATGTTCTCACGTTCAAAGTGCTTGGCGGTGTCTTTGATTTCTACTTCTTCGCTGGACCCTCGCCCTTGGCTGTTGTGGATCAGTACACGCAGCTCGTGGGCCGACCTGCCGCCATGCCTTACTGGTCTCTCGGTACGTTGCGCATTAACCCCTAAGCGCCCCCTGTGTATATTTTGTAGTGTAGGAAAATTGGAACCCCCTGCTGCAAATCATCTGTTTGCGCGAAAATGACTTCAGGTTGACACCATCTAAACTGTTAATCTTGTAGCATAGAACAAGAGCTTTAAAACGATGTATTGCAATCAGAAAAACGAGGAAAATGCCACCGTTGCAGTGATGCGGATGGCCATTTTGGGCGTTTAATAGATGCTTAGGGGTTAAATCAGGAATTTGGTTGAAGAATACTATATGCCAGCGTCACTTTGAGCATTTCAGGGAGATGTGTAGAGCTATGAAGAGCACTTTGGGTGCAAGAGCCAAACTTGTTGAGATCAGTTTGTTTATGATTTTTTTTTCAAAGTGGAGACTGATTTGTGTTTTTTTCGATTGAGTGATTAATTGCGACTGCATGAGTCTGATTATGAATAATGCCAGGTTTTCATCAGTCTCGGTATGGGTACAAGAACATCGACGAGCTGGAGACGGTGATGGCCAAGTATGAGGCCATCAATTTTCCCGTTGAGTCCATCTGGTCTGATATTGATCACATGGACGCGTATAAAGACTTCACCTTGCATCCTGAGCATTATCCTGAGGAGAAATTGCGGAGCTTCGTGCAAGGACTGCACGACAAGGATCAGAAGTTCATCATGATCATCGACCCAGGTATTGAAAAGAATTCTCACATTAACTACATCATCAAAGCTAGCTGCACTATTGTACTGAAACATGCAAGGTTCTGTGTCGATCGGGCGGTCAACCATGTCGAATTTTTTTTAATGAAGATTACACTCAGTCAAGCCTACAATCTACACAAAGAAGTATTTAAGAAGTAGAGTTTTCTTTTGTGAGATCTGTGGGATTAGCTGCTTGTATGAATAGTACACTCAATCCTCAGTCTCTAACAGCACACTCTGTAATTGCATATTCCATGGATATCAAGAGAATCTGTCATGTTGCGTTCCACATGTCCATTAAGAGCGTCCATTTGTTCCTCGGTGGCATTGTCAGTAGAGAGGGCTGAGTGTACTTGTAAATGGCTTCTTGGATTAGCTGCTTGTAGTTTGTGAGAGCTAGTTTTCTTGTGGTTTTTGGTGGAGGCTGGAAGCTGACAGTGCTTAATTGCCTGGACAGGAATCAAGATAGATGAAACCTATGCGACCTTCACACGAGGGCGTGACCTGGACGTATTCATGAAGAACGGGACTGGAGATGGCTACTACATTGCCCAGGTGTGGCCGGGGTTCACTCACATTCCTGACTTTTTGCACCCGAATGCGGTGGACTGGTGGACTAAGGAGCTGGAGGAGTTTTACAAGCTAGTGCCTTACGACGGGCTGTGGCTCGACATGAACGAGCCAGCAAATTTCTGCAGCGGTCCCAACTGTTACTACGACCCGGCTGTGCCGTGCGACGTCATTGACGTGTGTTGCATGACTTGCAACAATGACCCGGATCGGCTCACGCGTTGGGACAACCCCCCTTACAAAATCAATGGCTATGGGACGAAGATGCCGCTGTACAAGAACACCGTGGCCATGACTGCGCAACACCACGACGGCACCCGAATGTATGACACTCACAACGTCTACGGCATGGCGGAAGGGCTCGCCACCTACAGAGCCTTGAAAAGGGTATGCTCAATGCCATGCTTCCACTCTGCTTGGTTGTTAAAAGAATCAGTTGAGTAATTAGGGCGTGTAGACCGTTTGCACGTCAATTTGTTTTTTGTTTCTTTTTCTCTCTCCCATCCGCCTTTACGTTTATTCTTACAGTGTTGACTGTACAGTTGTCCCTCTCTGTTATGCCATGTTTGGGAAGCCCTAACTTAAAGGCGACATGCTTGGATTAGTCACAAATGATTTGTCACATGCGTACTGCTTGAAACAATATCATGGAGCGTGATGTAATGGACTGTATTAAAAGCCACAAACTCGTATTTGGAAGATGCTGTATGTCGACTTCTTGTCTGAACACATTGTTAACAACCATTGCTAGAAATGTTCCAGTCTCATACACTTCCACTTCTCGATCTCACTTGGCTTTATGAGTGGACTGCCGAATGCAAAGACGTCATGTTACAACCTGGGGTCTGAATTCATGTGGGGTTTTGGTCTTGATGTGATGCAGATGACCAACAAGCGGCCGTTCGTGCTGGCACGGTCCATGTTCGTGGGCTCAGGAGCACACGCTGCGCACTGGACGGGTGACAACGGCGCGACTTGGAGCGACTTGAAATACTCCATAACCAGCCTGCTAAACTCAGGCCTATTCGGAGTGCCCATGGTGGGCGCGGACATCTGCGGCTTCTACTTTGAGACCAACGAGGAGCTCTGCCAGCGCTGGTCACAAGTGGGCGCCTTCTACCCGTTTGCGCGCTCGCACTCCGACATCCACACGGGTCCACAGGAGATTTACCTGTGGAAGTCCGTCACAGACACGGCCTCCAACGTCTTCTACTGGCGCTACCGTCTGCTGCCTTTCTTCTACACGCTGCTCTACGAGGCCCACAACTCAGGCGCGCCGCTGGCGCGTCCCCTCTTCTTTGAGTACCCAGAGGACAACGCGACCTGGACGATTGACAACCAGTTTTTACTTGGCAACAACATCCTCGTGTCACCTGTGCTGGAGCCCGGGCAGGTTTCAATCCGAGCCTATTTTCCCAAAGGCATCTGGTACAACCTCTTCGACCCGTCCAAGATGATCCGCGCCGTGGACCACGGCGTGTGGGAGGAGCTTCCTGCACCGCAGGATACCATCAATGTGCATGTCCGCCAAGGCTCCATCATCCCCATGCAAGAGTTTGCCATGACGACGGCGGCGGCGCGCAAGACGCCATTCTCGCTGCTGGTGGCGTTCGCCCCTGCGTCGGACTTTGCAGAGTTTTGCGCAGCGCCCTATTCTATTGTGTGCCAGGGCAGTGACCGCGAGTACGCGACGGGACACATCTTCCTGGACGATGACAGGCAACCCAACATGGCCATCACGGAACATGCATCATCGTACGTCAAGTTGGAGGCCATCCGCACGGATGGCCATTATGTGCTGCGCTCCATTGTCACGCAGCCGGAGTATGCATTAGAGCAAGGGCTGGTGATCACCACGGTGTCCGTGCTCGGGGTGCAGTCGCAGCCATTCAGCGTGCGTGTGAATGGGCGTCTCGCAGCAGTGCAAGTGAAAGTGAACGCAAACGCGTCCCTGATGGAGCTCTCGGGATTGCACCTCCCAGTCGGAGAAGAATTTGAGCTGGTCTGGCTTACCATGCCCAACGGCAGCAGTTCTCACAGCTAGCTAATTAAGCTTAGCTTTTATGTACAATCATTCCCTTTGTGTACCATAGCCCATTCACTTTCCCCTGATCAATCCAGCCTTTCATTTCTCCCTCACGGACCCCCCAGTTGTGCACTTGTGGTATTAGCCCGCTGCTCACTTTGAGGAGGTCATAGATCCCTAGCCGCCAACTGTCGTACGTAGCTGCCCACTCTCATTCTCCAGTAACCTCAACATAGCCTTGTACTGGAAGTCATGACGTGGCTTTAGTTTGGGAAATAAAGATCTGAAGTAACATCTTCTTTTTTGGCCCAAAAGTTGTTGTAACTTAACCGCAAAATTAATTTCCTCATCAATGATGCACTGCAGCATTCTTAGATGGCAACCAACGCCTCAAAAAATATTTCTAAAAATGAATGGCATCTCGTTTCAGATGTAGAATACAGAGGGCCATTACTAGCCATGTCTGTAAACAAGGTGCTGGTTTGTGAATAGAATGTTTATGCAGAAATGGATACAGATCTTGGGTCGTTTATAAAAAACACAAGCCCTTTTAAGATTTTTTTTATCCATCTCTGGAAAAGAAATTTAAAAATTCAAATATTAAATATATTTACAGATGACAATTCATTTTCATATACAATTTCAGTTATGGCTGGTGAGGGTAAAGGTATGACAGCATGCAACTTAATTCTGTTGGGTTTGAATGTTTTTATTTATTGTGGATGGCCATCTCTTTTGTCGTCTCCATTAAGTTATGTGTGTTGCGGCGGATGAGGTGATGACAGGAATCCTTTGTGTGGATGCTTTCAGGAATTTTGCTGTGGAAACTCTGGAGTGATGGAGCGAAGAGGGAAGAGTCCCGGATCATTGATTTCGCATCAGACGAATTGCGACATTAAGGATCTGGTATAATTATACTCATGCATTCTATCACCTTATTGTTTGTCGTTTCTAAAAATCTGCTCACAGTGAAATTTTTTGGTGTACGTATTAGAAAATTGACGAGCCGCAGTTATCATTTTTTCACTTTTCTATCACAACCCTTGATCTTCATGATTCAAGGGCGGAGGATGCAAGTTGAAAGGAGAGAAGGTTATGAGTTGCAACTTGTAAATTTGCCACCTACTAGTGTCTGCAACTCTAATTGGAGGACAAATGGAAATTGTTCAATCGTATTTGTACACAACGTTAAAGATTGTTAGGATAAATTGGGAATGTGCAATGGATAGAGCGTTGAACGTAAGCATTTGAGTATGGTTCATGTTCTTAAACTATATGATTTCTTTCTTCAATCTTACTAGAAGAAAGAAAAACAAATCTTAGTACATGTTAGCATGTATTTTTTGAACACTGGATGGTTTTGGACAATGTATCAATGAACTGTAGATGATTTTTCAAATTGCTGAATAGAGATGTATCTTAAATTGACCCTAGGCTCTTATATTCAAACATTTTAGCTAAAATTTTGAAAGGATTGTAAGGTTTGCAATTAGGTGTAATTACGTTTACAGTAGCAAATGCCATTTGATTATTGGTGGTTGTTGATGGTTGACACAGAACGTACCAGTCAAGGATTAAAACAACAGCATAGATGTTTGTTCTGTACAACGTCTATTTTCGGCAGGGAAGGGTAGTTTTGTTTCAATGGCCCTTTGTCCGGTGGGCACTGGGTCATTCACATTATGAACAGACACTTTATTCACTCCAGTCTTGAGAGGCCGGAGGTTCTATCTATCTTTATCAAATTGTAGAGAAGGATGAACTCTTACAAGTTACGACTGTTATAGAAATCAGTATAAGTAAGAATGATCCAACTCTTGCACTAAGTTGAAAAATTGTAAATTGATGTATGTGCAAATCCAATTGCGCAGTTAAAGAGATTTCTCTGCAACCCAACTGAGGTTTGTACAGTTTATCATATCTCCAATACAATTTTGTATAAAATTTGAAACTTAAAATTCAGCATTCTTTTGTAATTGAATTACAGATATGATCTCAATTTTTTGGCACACATGTCTATCGTTCTTGCATCCTCAGAGTAAAAATTAGCTCAAATTTAAATTTTTTACTTTGTGGAGAAGCATATTAACATTTTTGAGGAATAGGTTCCATCTTAGGGTTCCTCCTTTTATATAGAAACCCTGTGTTTGACATGAACTAAAGATTGTGCACAAAAAGAATCTGGATTTCTTTTTCACAACCAATGAGCTTTCTCTTCTTTCCTCTTTGACACAAGTTTATGGAGAGCTCTCTTGTATGATGTCATCTTTGGTGGTTACCATTGCACCCTAGGTTCAAGTGAGAGATATTGAAAGCTTTATGAAGAAGATATGCACTAATCACCCATTGAGTACTATACATGTTCTCTGTAGTCGATTTGAGAGTTTTGAATTCACTTTTTTGGTTGTCATCTATAATGAAGAAGGGTGAACCTTCTTTACAATTCTTTACTATAAATGGATATGAAAATAAAATCTTACATTTACTATAAAGAATATTGATACCGTTATTTTTATCATAAGGTAACTTTTAGGCAATTAGATAACCTTTCAGATGACATGTTTCTCATATCTATTAGGTAATCAAATCTATACTTTCACAAAATTGTACTTTATCCCTAAGTGACCAAACGACCATTTTATAGTGGCTGCATTTTTTTTACGGGATGTCCAGAATGAAAAATATATTTAAAAAAACAAATAAATAAAATTCAAATAGGACATCACGCCTACTTCCCAACCCGATTTGAATCATGTCAATCCGAGTTAACCCCTAAACGTCCTCAGTCCTCTCTAGATCCGGCAATTTTGCAATGATGCATTACAAAATGCAACTAAGAGGGAAATTTTGAACTTTATGTATGAATAAAAGTTGCACATCATGAGTTTTAGATTCTACAATTAGATTTGCGGTTGCTATCGCCAATATTTTTTTATAAAACTTGAAACTTAAAATTCAAAACTTAAAATTCAAAATTCTTTTGTAATTTGATTGCAAATAAGATATAGACAATATATGAATGAAATTTGTTGTGATGGATTGAAATGTAATATTTTAAGTGTAGTGATTTTTGAAGATTTTTTGGTTGCTTAATTTTTATGAGTTGATTTTTTCAAGAGCACATTTAGACTCAAATCTTCAAAAAAATTGGTAAATCACTACAACATGAAATGAGGCATTAAAATTTCACAAATCATTCCCTTTCTAATTAGATCACACATGCATAAAGTTAACTTTCCATAAAATCTTTAGCAAAACTTTCACTCTGCCAAAAGTCAATGATGGATGAGAAAAACAACTTTATTTGTGTACATCGTTCACTTTCTAAATGGTTGAACACATAGGGGTTAAACTCATCAAGGAGAATTTTTAAAGACAAACACCTCAACATTGTCCTAGTGTTATAAAAATTACTATGTCGTGAAGTGATGACGTTTTCTCTTTCGAATTTGTTCTTTTAGAAATTTTGAATTTAATGTCTGGTTTTAACCAATCATACCAAATTTCAAATTCTAAAAATAAAACTTGTAATTTTGGTGAATATTCAACAATAAATGCTTCTAAATTCATTAAATGAGTATCTAATTTTTTCTGAAAGTTTAACCGTAGAGACAATTACCAAACATCATGCTCTCATTTTCTCTTATGGACCAAACTTCATCAAAGTTGCAAAAGTAACATTTTGTAACACATCTAGGTTTTTCCCTTACCCCTTTGTTTTTTAGGGTTTATGCAGAGAGATAGATAGAAAGTCCAGTCTTGTAAGTAGGGCTGGTGTGAATAAAGTGTCTGTTCGTAATGCCATTGGGCCAGTGCCCACCAAGCAAAGGACCAATTGTATAAAACTACTCTCCCCCTAGGATTTATGCATCTTTGTACAGTTCATCAAATCAACTAATAACACCCAATTCCCTATTCTTGCACTTGGCCAAGTGCAATCATTCTGGGACCTAATTGTAAAAAAATTAAAAATTATCTTAAAAAAAATGGTATTGAACATATCACTATTGTGAATATTTAATATTCAAAATATTGATATATTCTATACCATTACACTTTTTTAAAATACGTTTTAATAAAGTGAAAGACTAATATTCAAAATAGTAATATGTTGAATATCATTATACTTTAAAAATATATATTTTAATAAAAGTGAAAGATGGGATTTAAAAACAACATACTACATCGCAAGTACATGGTATACTTGTTTTTAATGTGAAAAACATTCTAATGTAATATGCAAATTTATTTATTATTTAAGAACATCAAAACTTGATTTAGCCATTAGTTTATAGAAATGAATACCAGTGTCAATGAGCACATATATGAGTGTTTGATGGGCCATTCACACCAACTATTGAATACAAGTTTTCAATGTACCTTTTGGGAATGTAATCGGCGCGAGGAGCCATCACTGACCCACGTAGCAGTCCGAAAATACATTGCCGCACCGTAAACTTCTAGCCCTTCACAAAACGCATTGTCGTATCTTTTCACAATGCACGCAAAATCTCCTCTAATAAGAAGCAAGCCACAGAACAATGTTTGATTTTTACCACCTTCCTCTCTTTTCCTAGATTGCCCAAAGAGCAGTGTAATTGTATTTAACCCCTAAACGTCCACGCATCCAGTTATTGGATGTTTGTTGGTCAAACCCAATTTTGATCTTGAAGATAACTTTTGTTGCTAATACACCCATCTAAGAAAATGAAGTTTTTTTAAGTCTAATTTGTACTCCACTTTTCAAATCTTACAAATTCCAATTATTGAGTATTTTATTGCTTGTGCAAGCTTTGTAGCTCAAGGCTTGAATTACACTACATAGGATGTTCACCTTTCGAATTTCAAAATAAAAATAATTTTTTTTATGGAAAACATATCATGTGATTCTCCATTGTAATTTGTACCTGCTCCCAAAAAAAATTTAAATTTTTAAAGCTTTTTCGTAATAAAAATTATTTTTTGAAGCATTTGACTTAAAATTTTGTCAAAAAGGCCGTATTAAATCATAAAAATTTGAAAATTTCAAGACTGATAGGAAACATTCAATTCCATGCATGAAAAATATTACAAAATATATTTTGATGAATCTTGAAGGCTAAATTGTGTAGTTTGGCTTTCCTACAAAGGAGTGGTACGTTTAAGGGTTAACCCTTAAACGTCAAGGTAAGCCCATGGGCTTATTTAAAAGAGAATAATGAAGAAAAAAGTTGATTTTGTCAACCAAATGAAGCGAGACTTGTTGCGTTGGAAAGCTACTGAAAAAGCGATCTAGATTCCAAAATTTCGCCTCATTTGAGAGATTGTGGAATCGTTGGTAAGCAATCAAAGTTATTAAATTGAACAAGTTTTGAGGTTGGGGCAGCTGAAGTTCAGCAATGCCGCAATGCTACAGTGCTAGCCAGCAGTGCACTGCAGAGCCGTTTTTGCGAAAAAGTTTTTTTTTTTTTTTTTTTTTTTTTTTTTTTTTTTTTTTTTTTTTTTTTATGTGGACAAAAAAAATTTGGATGCCTTCCGGGCTGCCCCGTTCAGGCCGTCTTGACGTTTAAGGGTTAAGAACTTTATACAACATGAAAGCTCATTTAGTTCCACAGTCAACGTGTGTTTAACCCTCAACTTCTCTTGCTTGCTCATTTTTTGTTTGATTGTTGTTATTGTTGATTCTAAATTCTGTTAATTAATGAGACAAAGAGTCGTATATAGCTCAACCTTTGATTCCTAGTATTCAATGAAATACAATTTTTGTTTTTTTTAAAAAAAAAATTTTGACTTATTTTGGTTAGCAACTTTGGCGAGTGATTACAATATTAATAATCGTCCAATGTCAAAAAATTCAAGTCCTACATTGTGCAAGAGACAAAAAAAAAATGGTATATAGATCAACTTCTAATTCCTAATATTAGGATGACAACAAAGTTGATCAAGTGTTCTCACGATGGTCATGAAAGTATGTTAAACTTTTCCATTTTTTACTCATTGTATAAGAAATGAAAATTTTTATTTATTTTTTGGTGATTCATAATCCTTGTCTTTTAGGAGTTAAGTGACAATCAATTCAATAATTGAACAATGGGAATCGAACTAGGGTCATTTTTATCAAGTTAGCTCTTTAGTTCCTAGAAAGCCATTATGCGGTCTCCAAATTGTTTGAAACCGGAATTACACAAAATCCGTGAGGATTTAACTTTTGAGTAGAGAAGTTCCGAAGAGGGGGCTATGATTACACACACATTGGGAAAAAAGCAATTCCAAGTTACCGTACGTCGTGGTCAGTTTTGGACAACCATGTGTCGAAATTGAATTTCCACATCAGATTTTGAGAGGTCCACGTCACCCTCAACCAACCACAAGATGACACGTGGCACTTTCGGACAAAAAGTAATTAATTAATGTCGAAACTGACCACGGCGTAGGGTATGCAAGTATCAAAATACGCTCGTCGAAAGCCCAAAATAGGGAGCAAAAGCCCAAAGTACAACTGTAGCACTGAAAATACAGTCACGTATTTGTACAAGGGGAAGGCTCATTTCTTTTGTGTATTTGAAAACCCTGATCAAACCCTATCGAAGAATGGCTGACTCATAAAAAAGACAATCACTGGAGGAGCGGCTGATTTGTGGATTCTTCAGTTCACGGGGCCCCGGGATAGGATTACGTGATGTGGCTGAGGGATGAATGTTGTACAATCAGAATCACAATTCATCCACTCGCATGGATGATAAACGCAGATTCTCGTCATTAGGGTTTGGTGGTGCCACACTAAACCCTAATCGGGGCGGCTCTTGTGCTCCTGCCAAGTGCACACTAGGCTCTCCTACATCGCCATCGCTCTCTCATGCTACTTTTCCGCTCATTTGTGCCTTTGGATTTTTGTCCACTGTCCCTTTGAGGTCGTTTTCGTGTTCGCGTTTTTGAGCTTTTTTTTGCCCCCTCTCTCGTTTGCGTGGTTTCTTTATCTCAAGTTCCGTTGCGCGTGTGCTTTGAAAACCGCGAGCGTCGCGATGTCGGATGATGAGGTGAAAGAGGAGAAGGAGCTCGACTTGACGTCGCCCGATGTCGTCACCAAGTATAAGTGCGCGGCGGAGGTCGCCAACAGTACGAAGCTTACTCATTTCTTATATTAGGGTTTGGAAAAAATCTTGTGTGTATGTATCGGTAGACACATTTGAGTGCCATTGTACTGAATGTTTTAAAATACAATTCGAATTTGGTGCCAGTGTAATGACAGTCAGTGCTGGTTTCTTTTGCGTAGTGTTCTTTCACTGGTACTGGTGGATACAGTGTTTTTGAGTAAAGGAATAGATGGTGTAGTAAGTCCACGATTTTTTATCGGGAATGAGTATTTATGTATTTAGTTGGAACGAGTATTTATTGACTTTTTCAGTGGAGTGTAGATTTTTGTTCTCTTTTGTTGGACCGGTGAATGTATCTGAAGGTGTGGAATCCGTTTCTGTTGCGTGTTTGTAGAGGCTTTGCAAGCCGTGCTGGCAGACTGTAAGCCTGGAGTAAAGATTGTTGATCTGTGTGAGAAGGGTGACACCGTGATTCGAGAGTAAGTGTGCTTGTCCTCTTCTATTTATCCGTCATACGGTTCTCTTTGCTGTTTTGTAGCAAGTGCATAAGAATCACAGAAACGAGGAGGTGGATTGTGAATGCTTTTTGTTCCTCTCTCATCACGAAGGGAGGTGCTATTTTCAGAAAGGAAACACGTGTCTACCTGAAACAATCACTAGGACAAGTGCTGCTCTGGGGACACCACCACCTGAATTGTATATTCTCTCCATCGAACATGCTCTGGGTGTTCCCTGAGCAGGACTTATCCCCGAATACATTGAGCTGGGGAAATTTGTATTTTCTGTCTTTTCTGACATCAGCTTAATCCTGGCAGTCAAACTGGACTCATGTACAAGAACTCGAAGAAGAAAATCGACAAAGGTGTCGCTTTTCCCACATGTGTGTCGGTCAACAACACCGTATGCCACTTCTCGCCCCTGGCTAGCGACGAGTCTGTTCTTGCAGCCAATGATATAGTAAAAATGTAAGTTCGGAAGTGTGATGAGGATTTTGCTCAATTTGGTTATAGAATTTCTTGTTGTATCTTTTCAGTCAGTTTTTGATTCCAGTGTTTGCATGATCTTAGGGTATGTGAATAGTGGCAGATCTGCACATTTTCGGGTTTGAAGGTTACTCCCAATCTTGGTTTGAGTGTCTGGTACGGTATTGAGTGGCACCTCTGTTGGCTTGCAGTGATCTAGGCTGCCATGTTGATGGTTTTGTAGCCGTTGTTGCACATACCCATGTGCTTAGTGAAGGACCTGTGACAGGTCGTGCTGCAGATGTCTTGGCTGCTGCTCATACAGCTGCAGAGGTTGCACTTCGTCTTATCAGGCCTGGAAAGAAGGTCTGTCCCCAACGTATCTTCCGGTTTGTACTTAGTAATGTCAGGAGAAGACTTCTTGAGGTTGTGATATAATTTGGAAAAGAATCGTGATTCACATTGATTCTCCTTAAATGTCCCAAGTTTTCCACTATATTCTCTCTTATTAGTTCTCTTAAATTTCATCTGGTTCTGTAGAATTGTAAGCTGTATTTTGTCTGTGTGCCTATTCGGCTGATGAAAATGAAACTGCTGTTCAGAACAAGGATGTAACAGAAGCTATCCAGAAGGTTGCTGCAGCATATGACTGTAAGGTCGCTGAAGGTGTGTTGAGTCATCAAATGAAGCAGTTTGTGATTGACGCCAACAAAGTAATTCTGAGTGTGAGCAACCCAGAGACCCGGGTAGACGATGCTGAGTTTGAGGAGAATGAGGTCTACGCCGTAGATATCGTGACCAGCACTGGTGATGGAAAGGTACATTCTCTTCACTATTGTCACACTATAGGTAAAAGCTTGTATAAGTACTGGTCAGGTTCTGGAAGTGCCAGGGCCATGGATTATTCTTTCTTGGAGTTGGAATGAATAACACCTTGCCAGCAGAAGATTATCTGCAATCCTCAAGTTTCCTCTCTTGGTTATTGTTTTCATTCATCCATGGCAATAATACCCAGGTTTGATTCCCATCTTTGTACTAAATTTTGACAAATTTGACACTTTTGGTAATACATAAGGGAAACATTCTGGACTACCTCCTAATCAGGGCAGGGTTTTGCTCCACATTATGTGGCACTTTGATAACTCTGGCATACTGCATGGGTTCTCCGTGCGGCGCCCTTATCTGGCAGTCCTAGAGAAACATCGTGGTGTCATAGTACAGCTTGCATGCCGGGAGACTTTTGTCTCCTAAGATACTGGAAGTTGTCTCCAAATTCCACTATATGTGATAGGCTAAGCCAATTTTGAGGTTTTATTCAAAATTTTCTACTATTTGAAGGCTTTGGGTTTTTACACTCTTCCTTTCCTTTTTTCTTTCTGGTGCAGCCGAAGTTATTGGATGAGAAGCAGACCACAGTGTACAAAAGAGCTGTGGATAAGAACTACCACCTGAAGATGAAGGCATCGAGATTCATCTTCAGCGAAATTAACACTAAGTTCCCAATTATGCCCTTCACTGCCAGGTACAATTTCCTGCTTGCTTGCAGAATAGTGCTACACCTCAGTACCTGGATACTATATTCATTAAGTCCCACTGACGTTTTTCTGTTTTTACCAGATCATTCCAATGTCCTCGACATGATTCCTAATACCACATTATTCTGGGATGTTATGTTGCTGGTTTGTTCAGAGCATTAGAAGAGAAGCGGGCTCGTCTTGGGCTTGTGGAATGCGTGAATCATGAGCTGCTTCAGCCCTACCCCGTTCTTCACGAGAAGCCTGGTTAGTGCTTGCTTTGTAGCTGAGTGGATAGAAAACTTGCAATTTGTGACGATGCTACCAGCTGGTATAGATCAAGATGAGTTGTGTGGATTTGTATAAGATGCAGATTGTTTGAGCTTACATTGAAGGATATTGTTGATGCACATGTCCTAGCCAGACGTATGTGTTCTCTTGGTTCCTGAGATGTTGGGCAGAATAGACCCTACTGGGATTTCTTTTTAAAGTTACAGATGTTCTTTGGACTTCTATGAAACATCTTGACACGATCAGAGTTAATTGTTTCTTGTAGGTGATCTTGTAGCCCACATCAAGTTCACAGTTTTGCTCATGCCGAATGGCTCCGATAAAATTACTGGAGTACCACATCAGGAGACTCAGCCTACTAAGGTCCTTGAGGATCCAGAGATCAAGGCCTGGTTAGCAATGGCGACCAAGTCCAAGAAGAAGGGTGGTGGCAAGAAGAAGAAAGGTGAGGACTACTTTTGCATTTCTGAACTTGCTCATTAAGAGTGGCACTTCAAAAACATTATTACACACTCGAACTTGGTGATAAGATCAATTCATAGAGGACCACATGTAAAAGACCTACGATGTGTGTAATTGCTTTAGATTCAAGAGATTTGGTCCTTGGCATGGTTTCAAATTGTGAGCCAAATTTTCAGTTATGGAGTTGAAGTGCATCTAACGTCTGACTCTATTGGGTGATGATAAACAGGCAAGAAGGGAGATGCCATGATTGAGGACTCTGCTGAGGCAGCAGCAGAGGGATCAGAAACAATGGACACTTCCACTTAATGCTCAGATGGAGAGTGGACAAATGAGAGTTCTTTCAGGTGCTCCTAGTTGCGCACCATTTCAGTTTTGCTCCTGGCTACGGCAATAGTGTTGTCGGGCAACAATAGGAAACATTGGACACCATAATCTTCGACAATGCCGTTGCTTGTTCAAGCGTCTGTTCTACACCAAGTCGACGGTGTTCTTGTACAAGGTGACAAGTCTTATCAATGATCAATGATCGGGAACGTTCCAACACTCTTGTATCATTGTTTCTTGAACATCTGCATCTATCCTCATGTGGTGGGAATTTCTTGTCTCTCAAGTGCTGATGAGGGAAATTGTGCTTGTGTCGTTTTGATTAACTGTCGGTCAGCAAAGCAGATCGAATTGCCAAATATGGTTGCTTCGTCATGATCTAATCATGTAAACTTCAATTTCTACTTAAAATACTGCCGTTGCTGTGTATGCTCACTGTAATTTCACCTCAAAGTGATTGGGAGTGTACCTAAAATGGACCACAACTTCACTAAAACTTCACTAGAACGAATGAGATGAAACCAATGAGATGGAAGCAGTCACAAGTTTTGTCCACGTGTTCCTTCTGTTTCTTTTGGGTAAGTCTACAATTTTGATTAGGTGTCTACAACACCTTCACTTCAAAAATTCGTGTAAAATTGCTCATGTGTCCAAATATTTTGATTCCAAGACCCAACACTTCATCTCCAATTTGCTAACACATTCATGGTTTCACTTCATGCTTTTTGCACTCCCCGGTTACCAATTCCCTTATTCTGTCGGTTTAAGGTGTTACTACCTTATTTGAGTGTCTTAATTTTTGGAATGTTGTCAACAGGAAGATGACGATAATGCATTTTAGCATGTGATGGTTTTAACCCTCGTGAATAAGCCATTAGCTTTCAAAAGCTGATTACCCTCACAGTCAATTTCTCACCTGACTCAGAACCCTCTTCTCTTCAAAGCTCCTCAACCGACTTTGTTATGATGATTGAGATCCAAGTTACTAGATTGGAAACCAGTGGCGTATGGAGGGCCTCTTTACACAGAGGTGAGAAGCTGTGAGGAGAGAAATTTCTGCAAGGCCTAGAAACCAAGAAGAGTATTTTCTCATTAGCTGAAATTTCTCTCCTCATTCTTCTCACCTCTAGTGTAAAGAGGTCAGTGTCCGAGGAGAATTGATGTCTTTTAGAGCATTTACACCCATGCATGCTAGAGCTGGCTACCTGAAATTAGTCATCCACATTTGAAGAGCTCTTGCACCTACACTTGCCCACTCTCAACTCCTCACTAATCAATAGTGCTCATCAATGATCAAGTAGAATGTGGAATACAGTCCACCCTCTATAAGTGTTACCTCTATAAGTGTTAAAATTCCATAAGTGTTAACATTTTTTCTACTCCCTACTTGGGGAGACTACAATAACGTTAAGTGTTAAGTGTTAACTGATTGGCTACTCCCCTCTTTGTAATTTTGCCCTCTATATCTGTTAACTTATTATTATACTATATAATACCATACAATACAATATACTGTAACATAGCACATGTAATATATTGTAACATACTGTAACATATTGTAACATACTGTAACATACCCCCCATTTAGAAATTATTAGGTGCAGGATATTGACTGCAAGTCCCTCCCTCGTCAACTTAGTTTACCCTAGCAGGTTGAGCCAGTCTACCAGCGTTCGAATTTCTGAGAATGTTGTTTTCGAATTTCAGACTTGTAGGGCGAGTCACATACCATTAGAAAGCTATTGAGGAGACGATTCCAATGGTAGTAGTTTTGTCGAATTCCGACTTCTAACGAGTGAGTTATGGTTGGCCGAAATTTGCTTTCCATGTCTCTATACGTGTTATGTTTTGATTTGTTAAACTCTATATTTCTATAAATGTTAACACTCTATAAGTGTTAACAATATTACCACTCCCAATTGTTAACACTTATAGAGGGTGGACTGTACCGGTATAGTCAACTAAGAAGGGATTTGACCGACCATATCTTAACCCCTAAAAACTCAAGGAATTAAATCAAGACCAAGAGACAAAGGAGTGATATGGTTAAACTTTGAAAAGGAAGAAAATATAGATGTATTGAAGAAACACGAGATGTATGGAAGAAAATATAGATGTGTTATAATATGTGCCTTTGATATGTTTAATGAAGTTTGGTTTAATAAAAAAAATGTAGGGCATCATCACTACAAATTAGATATCCCTACATCTTTGTCAAACTTTCCAAAATAACTTTAAATATTTTTTAATGAATTTAAAAGCATTAACTTTTGAAAATTTGTATAAATTATCATTTTCACTTCTAGAGTTTAGAATTTAGCATGATTGATTAAAGTTGGTTTATTTATTATAAACTTCAAAAAAGAAAAAGAAATGATGGAGGGAACATTGTTACTTTCTCCAAATAGCAATTTTTATAACTAATTTTATAAATTTATAATTCTCCCGAGTGGAGTTTAACTTGGATTGATATAAATTTAAACACAATTTGGATACCGATTTAAATTTAATCTCAAATTGTGTTTAAATTTAATCTAAGTGGTAAGGTACCCAAACCGAATGGAGAGGTTTGCGGTTCGATTCCCGACTGTGAAATCGTCTTACTACTTGATTGGAAATCTTGCCGCGGGTTGCAAAAAAAATGCAATTCGTGTGTGTCAAAAAAAAAAAAAAAAAAAAAAACAAATTGTGTTGAAAAGTAGACCTGATGCAGTATTTTAAATTTAATCTCAATTTTATTTTTTTCAAAAACATATTTTTTGGTTCTTAGTAGCCCGTTAGTTCAGGCATTGACCAAAAAACAATCATTTAAGCATTTAGGCCTTAACACGCTAAATTTGAGAGTCAAGAGGCATTTTTGAGCCCTTGGTATTTTTCATCTAGTTCTTGAGTGTGAGAGACTCTAGAAGGGCACGGGTGGCCATGCTCTTACCACAATTCATTCAAAGGTGAAGAAATAGTGTCCCTTGATACTGCATAGGAGTTTGCCACTTGTCATTCTCACTTTCATTGAGAGTGCCATGTTCTTTCCCAGTAATGAGAGTGACATGAGGTGGCATGCCATATTTATTATAAAATTGCCATATATCATTGGAACACTACAATCATTTTTTCTTATAAGGACACTATATCTCCCTAAGATTTAATAGTGTCTGAGTTTAGAAATAGTGTCCCAAGACACATAATATGTCATTCACTGCACACTTTTATGTGCAACGAGTGTGATTCTAATATTTATATTTTATGTACAACGAGTGTGATTCTATTTCACCTTTTGCGATGGTTTTGAATCAGAAGGGTAATTTTAACTTATTCATAACAGAATGGTAAGTTCCAATGTAGCCCGCAGTAATTGCACTGAGTGAAATGTTGGCAATTTGTGTAGAGGAGGTGCGATGCAACCCATTGCACTACCTACCCCATACCTTTTACCACCATATTTCCTGGTGCAGAATGTACACCAAAATATCGAGGGTAGAATTGGAAACATGGAGGTACCAGAGTTGGGTGTGTATCTAATATAATTAAATATGAATAAACGAATGTTGATCTGAAAGCACAATACATTGTAGAACATTGTTTATACATTGTAGAACACTGTTTAGGTTGTGTTCATTTCATGCAAAAAATGTCATACATGCCCACCACCGGTACATACAACGT
Organism: Pohlia nutans; assembly: GCA_022496805.1. Lineage (NCBI taxonomy): Eukaryota > Viridiplantae > Streptophyta > Bryopsida > Bryales > Mniaceae > Pohlia > Pohlia nutans. The sequence goes on from CM040090.1 coordinate 11,576,840, forward strand.
GCCTCTGCAAGCTTCCAATCTAGATGAAATTAGGGACCTCATGGAAGTGCAACGCTGATGCAAAGTTGTTTGGACTTGTGCATAATATCTTGCTCAAAACAAATTGTCTCTTTATAGAGCCATGGTGCACATCCCCTACTTGTAGTCAATGCAACATTGGTGATGCTCAACACTAGTAGAAAAGGTGGCACTCCCTGGAGATGCTCAGGAAAAATCACTGTACATGCGTGAAATTGGGCACCACTTGCCTGGGCATCTCCCTCAACAATGCCACCTTTTCTACTACCACATGAACAAAGTGAAAATGCAAGCATGAGCATACTACGATTGCAAGCATGGTGAGCAAAACCAATAAAAGATCATAGTGAAGGAAGGAACTAGGAAAAATAACAAGTCCTCATCATTCACTTGTGTCCGTGTTGGCGTGATGAAGCCCACATTCCTTCAGAATGATATGTTGTACGAAGAGTGTTGATGCTCTTTGAGCATCTTTAACTCGGCACTCTACATTTACAATTCAAAGTGGAATTCCATCCATAAGGTAGGAGCATCAAAATTCAAGAGTGTACCTATTGTCGATAGAATCTAGACCGTGCAATCATTTTAGAATGCAAATCTAAGCACATCATAAAGCCTTTATTGTACGTTGACCCAAATGATCTACCTGTATTTAGGTTCTAGAATGACTATTGTACCTAGGTTTTGTCGACATTAGGTACACTGTTGGTTTTCGGTGCTCCTACCTCACTTCAATTTTGATTGATCCAACTACACGCTACATCTGTTGGATAAGTAGTTAATGAATTCATCTCTAATTATATTACATAAAATGTAGAACAGATTTCATCGCATGTACAATCGAGTTCAAGAATTCAGTTAACCCTTTAAGGTCCCGATTCAACACTGTTTTCAAAGATTTGTTAAAAAATGGTTGATGAAAAAAACAAATGGAGTTGATATACAAAGCAAAGTTGTAAATTTCAATGTCAAGATAACATCTGTACGGTTGGATTCATCATATTCATTATTAATATATTTTAATTAATTTAGCAAGGTTTTCTCTTGAAATTCAATTAAAAATCCAAAATTAACTCAAAAAAATCAAAAAATATTGTAATGGAATTGGAATAACATGCACTACAAGACGGTATGGTTTCCATTATTTGATTCTACTTATTGTAGAAAATCATGTTTAAGGTCTCACTTTTTGAACTAAGATTGAAACTTGACATAAGGTTGGATGTCCTAAAACCACCACCTCCCCCAATTATGACATGTAGACCTTTCTTGGGGCCACCACAGTTAAGACCCAAAACCACCAATTTCTCTATTGAAGTAGACCAATGGCACGCCAAGCATTGCAAAGAAATAGTTGGTGGTTTTGGGTATCATTATGAGTGAAAATTAGTACCACATGGTGTGAACATGGGGAAACCTAGAGGTCTGATTTGGGTCACGAAGTTCTTTTCACTTCAAAGATTTGTATCAATTTGAATATTGGGAATTAAATTGCAAAAATTTGTGCATTCTATGAGAAATCTTCTTTCAAATGACCGAAAAATATTTCTCATAAATAACCTTGTTAAAATGAGGCCATATTTCTTAAGTTGGTGGGTTTAGGACATCCAACCTTAAACCACTTTTATAATTTTTCAAAAATTCACATTATCTTATTTTGAAGATCCATACCGTACAAATAGTAGTCAACTCGCACAAGAATGAAAAGAATTTTGGATGGATGAAAAACAACGTTGTATGTGTTGAAAGGACGCGTCAGAATTCATCCAACGTCCAGAATATGGACGCTGGAGCGCCTAAGGGCTAAAGTTCGTTTTCGAGGGTGGTTTATAGACCGGAATATATGAAGAAATATAAAGTTGTGACTCAAACTTCACCAAAACAATTAAAAATGAAAATAAAAATGTTTCAACCATTTTGGCACATATTGGGTGATTTACAGCAACCGATGGAGCGAACATAAGCACCCAATTGTGACACTCACCTAATTATGACAGATTCTAGGAATGATATTCATTTCAGAACACTTTTCTACATGAGTCATAGATCACGGATTTCAAGATAAAGTGTCATAATTAGGTGCTTCAACCTTACCTTTCTGCAATTCCAGTTTGTCTTCAAGCAATTCAACTTGCTACGATAAAACAATCCCTTTCATGAACAAGTAGACTGTAGTGAACTTTTATTTCTAACATCCTCTAATTGCAGTTTGAATATATGCTATTTGCTATTGTGTACACATGTGATTGGACACTTTGCACATGACAACACCGACTGACTGTCAACAGACATCCAGCGTCCTTTAATTGAATCAATCTGAATCAGATGAAAATTGGTAAACATGGACCGTGTTAGTAGGATGTCAGATGTTATGACCCTGTGATTTGGGAGCTAAATGTAAACTCTCTTTTTCCTTACATATCGGAGGAATAAAAAAATAATCGGTCGCTGCGTGGGAAAACTGATCCGGGGTCACATTAAAGGAATACCCGCTACAACTAATTACCTAACTACACTTAATTTCTAATTTGTTAAGTTGGGAGGTTTAGGGCCTCCTTACATGTATCAGTGGGGTCTTGGAAAGCTGGAAAGCCACCAAAACAGTTTGGTTTCAATTCTTGCAGACACCGGTGGACCATCAGAGATTCTTGAGACAGTTTGGTTTCAATTCTTGTAGACACCGGTGGACCATCGGAGATTCTTGAGACTTGGATTCTTCTCTTCTAGCGGCTTGCACCAGCCCGATCCTCGCATGGATTAGGGTAATCCAATCACTATAAGTAAACCAGCAAGCACAAGCCACACCATGTGCACCAATTGTAAAGACTGCGCCGCGTGAAGGCCCAAGTTGGCCCCCACGCCCCCGTTCCATATGTCACAATATCCCTCGTGTGCCACCTCCACTTCCGCACACTTGGCTTCGGCCACGCCGCACCAGTATGTCACGCCATCAGACCCACAAACACTGCACACCAACAATCAGTCCATTTGTATTTAGTTTCTTATTGATTCATGTTCAAAATTTTGATGGCTGAATTCTCAAAATCTTTTTTTTATTTATTCGTGTTCAAAAGTTTGATGGCTGAATTCTCAAAATCTATTTTTTTTGAGTTAAAAGAGAATTTCAATGAAATAGATCCGTTTTTTGGTTTTAAGACACTCAATAGCTAGGATGATTTTACATTGTTTGTGTGTACGAGGACACGAAACCCATTCCTGTTGATAGTTCAAACTCATCTATTCATACACTTGGTTGGCCTTCAATCCATGGTGTAAGCATTGTCTAGTTGTCCATGGCCATGAATGGAAATGGGGTTGTCTATACCAATTTGAATAGGAGGTGTCACACCTCTTCCAAGAAGGTTGATTCTCTGAAGATTGAGAACATGGGGAGAGAATTGTGGAGCCAATCCTGACCATTCTTCACCAAGAAGGTGGGACTCCCCTTGAGGCCGTGTGGAGAATGAGAATGGCCACGGTTTCTCAATCTTCAGAGAATGGGTCCTCCATAATTCAAGGAGAAAGGGCCGCGTACGCACTCTCTGAAGATTGAGAATGCGAAGAAAAAGGTGTGACGCTCCCTAAAGAAATTGATTTAGCTCTCCCAATGAAAGCACACTGGTTAAAATGAGACAGAAAGAGCATCCTCTACCTTCCATTTAGAATCAAATGTTTATTGAAAGAGTTGATGGGAATAGTAGATCATAGAGGACAGGGTGTAGAGCTTACGGATCAGCTCGGAAGCAGTTCACCGTGCACAAAGGCTCCTTCTCCACATGTGGGTCACCTGTCCACCATAAGAGGAGAGCATGTTAACATAATGTTGTTGCTTGATGAAGTGTGTTTTTGGTTGGAGTGTTTATTGGCCAAAAGCAGGTTTGCAGGAAAATGAACAAACCTTTTGGAAGTATTTTCAGATCGGCTTCCAGGCCACTCGCTTTATAACTCCCATTCTCTTCTCCGCACAACTGAATCCAGAACACCACAAACCCTCTGTCATCAATGACACGAAACAAACAGAGAATAACAAACACTCCTGCAAGTTTCTTTCTTTCCTGGAAAAAACAAAACCCCTCCCTCCTGTAACCTTGGAAAAACCCTGGTTCATCCACGCCAATCATCCATAAACCCTTGCAGAGGCAGGACGCCATTGACAAAAATCAATGGAAAACCAAACTCACGGTATCGAGAGCATAACAGTGACAAATTATTAATCCATTCGGTTTGATGATCGCAACATACTTTGATGTTTTTTTCTTATATCAGCATTATTCCACAACAATGGCGACGAAACGAGCTATGGTGATGTTGCGGAACAGAAATGTGCCACTGATCTACAGCAGCAACATGTGATTGAGCCTGGAAGATGGTAGATCTGAAGAAAAAAAATTAAAAATACCGGGAAGAATACCAGAGAGAAGGGATCATCGCAGCCGACTCCGTGTTGTTGTTGTGGCAAGCGCCCATGCACTTCCGGCCTTCCCACGAAGACGTCCTCAGTGCCTGCCGCAACGAAAGAGCCGCCGATCACCAAGCTCACAGCCACCACGCCCAAAACAATGAAGAAGAGGGAGACACACCAGCGACGCATCGACTCCATTGCAGCAGCTTCGAGCAAAAAAAACCAACCGTTGCCAGCCGCGCGCAAGCGGCCGCTTGGAACTCCGCAACTACAAATCCCTACATCTATGCCTCCTGTCGACTATCCGTTGGTGCCGTATAGATGCATTGGTCCAATGCCACCAATGCATCGTCGTCGTCGCTGTCAATACACCATCCGCAACAAAGATCGGAGGGGGCACCGAAGCGCGGTCAAGATATATCGATCTGTTTCACCCGTCCCACAACAACCGCCCCGGCCTTACCCCCTCCCAGAACGGATTGCGCAATTGGGCTCATCACCAAAGCTGGGATCCATCGACAAACCTAAATACGAAGAAGGAAGAAAGGGACGGGGGAGCCAGAGAGAGAGAGAGAGAGAGAGGAGGAGGAGGAAGAGAGGAAGTTAAGAGCATGCATGTATCCTGAGAAGCGCCCTGCCCCGGATGATCATATTATGCTGTGATTCTGATGCTGTTACTATACGATGGATCTACTACAGCAGAAGCAGCCGCATTACTACTACAACTACTACTGTCTATGTGGGTATGAGAGTCGCTTCGATTCGGTGCTTTTGAACGCGGGAGTGGCCGGCCCGGCGCCACTACAGTAGTCACGAGCTCATCCCCGGTTACTACCTGCCTGCCTTTTGTGCGCTGTGAGAAGGCTGTGTGTGTGTACGTGTGTGTCTGCTGACTCTGCTCTGGTTACCTCGTCTTGGCGGTTGCTCCCTAGGCTCTTTTGAATTTTCGAACTCAGGGGCGCAGCTTCCCGGCAGTCTCCAGTTGTTCCCGCTGCCGGATCCAGTGCACCAACAGCCTGTGCATCCCTGCCTGTGGATATATCACTCATACCACTCGTATGACTTCAATGCCCTGTGCCATTTTCAGGCCCCTCCACCCTGGGAAAGCTGGCTCTGGGACATATATATTATTCACCTATAAATATATATATATATATATATATATATATATATATATATATTTGTATATTTGTATATTTATATATTTACATGCCTATGTGAGCTCCACCATTGACGAAATGAAAGGTTATGAAAGATGTGAAAGGTTAGGTTATTTCATATAATGGTCTTCGGGAACACAATCATGGGAAGACTTTCCAAGGATGTGAAAAATTAGGTTACATCATAGAAGACCCTACCTTAAGATCAATGTGAAAAGTTAGGTTATTTCATGTAAAGTTGGTAGCAATGAAATGGTTTCCCCCATTGTTTCTCACAACTACACGTGTTGGTAGATTGTTAATATCTTTTTCTGTATTAATCTTTTGGCCTTGAAATTTTTATCATATGTTATTAACATAAAGAGGATTTTTTTCCAAAAATTTCATGGCAAAAGAAAAATAATTCAATCTTTGGGAGGCTGTCAAACTTGGCAGCAGTGAAACAATTTCCACATCTACCAATGTTGGTAGATTTTGAATAACTATTTTTTGGTGAATTTTTTGGCCTTGTAATTTGGCATACATATAATTAACTTAAAGATTATTCTTTGGTTAAAATTTCGTGGTAAAAAACCAATCTTTAAGCTCTCGGGAGGCTTTCAAAGTTGGCAGTACTGAAATGTTTCTCACTGCGAATTCGAAAACGACATTTTGATTGGTACCCCACTGTACATCATAAAAATCCCTACCCTGAAATCAAAATGCGGCTCACCGGCTCACTTACATACCTATAGGCGTTGAGAATTCACAATTGGAACCTTTAGTCACTAATACAATCTTTTGAAAACTAGGTCCGACCTAAGATATGTCATTGGAATTCATATAAATATTTATTTTTTATTTTTATTTTTATTTTTTATTTTTTTGGTATATTGGTGTATGTTTGTATGTTTGCTTGGAAGAAGTAAAAAATGTGAGAACATCTCCGCTAGAAACTTTGAATTGCACCTTGAGGGTCATCAAAAATTACATATAGTTTCATGTCGTGCAATGTAGTATCGAGGGTCAAGCTATGTCAAATGAATGTATTTTGTAAAGTTTGTTAGTTTATGCAGTCTATTTTAGTTTAAAGGGATTTCATTCATTTAGTACTTCATTTAACTAAGGTATTGGGATGTAAGGTGGAGAAGCTCCCTTGGCTTTGCATGTTTTGATATCGTTACCATTATTTAAATTTAATAATATGGACCTAGCAATTCTACAAAAAGAAAAATGGCATATTTATCAAAAACAACAGAGTTCATGGTCTCAATACATAGTAGATTAGGTTCATTCATGCAAGGTACTAGTAGGGAGGTAGGATAAAGTACATCTCAAGTGTAGAAATTTACAAAGGAGTGATAAAAAATAATAATAGAAGCATTGGTTTTTATTACCTTTAACCCCTAAGTGACCGAACGACCATTTTATGGTCGCTGCCCTTTTTTACGAGCTGTCCGAGATGAAAAAAACTTCTTTTAAAAATAAAAAATACTCTCAAATAGGAAATCAAGTCTACTTTCCAACCCAATTTGAATCATGTCAATCCGAGTTAAACTCCATCAAGAAGAAATTTTCAAAGACAAACACCTCAACATTGTCCTAGTGTTACAAAACTTATTATTTCGGGAAAGTAATGATGTTCCCTCTTTCTAAAAAAAATATTTTTTTAATTTTTAGTATAGAATTTCTAGTTTCAACCAATCATATCAAATTTCAAATTCTAAAAATAAAATTTGTAATTTTGGTGAATATTCAACGATAAATGCTTCTAAATTTGTTTAATGAGTGTCTAAAACATTTTTTGAAAGTTTGACAGTACGGATAATTACTAAACATTGTGCTTCTCATTTTCTCTTTTGGATCAAACTTCATCGAAGTTGTAGAAGTAACATTTTATAACACATTTAGGTTTTGCCCTTACCCTCTGTCATTTAGGGGTTAATAAAAATGGAATAAAAATGGTAGTCTAATTATTTCTAAAAATCAAAGACTATAAATATAAAATATATTTATAATCTATATATAGTGTGTCCCAATGGTTGGCTTCATATATATAGCAATTTAACGTCTTTAAAAGCATATATATTTTGAAGCTCGAATTTCATTGTGGTGACATTGAGTTTTACTCAATGTAAGAAGAATGTTGGATTTGCTTTCGATGATATGGTGGGAGACCAAGAGTGTTTCTCGCTATCTATGTCTTTGAAACATAGACAAACAAACTATCTCCAATTTCGGATTTTTTATTCACGATGGTCGTAGAACAAGCGTTGAATTTTTTGAGACTATGAAGGACGCTAAAGGTAGATCTCGCTACCCATACCCTCGAGGTATAGGCAAACAAACTATCTCCAAATAATCTTTTATTCGCGATGGTCTTAGGACCACCTTTTGGATTATTTCTATCTCCAATAAGTTCTTTATTCATGATGGTCTCGAGACCACCTTTTGAATTATCTATCGCCCATAAATACTTTATTCACCGTGGTCTTAGGACCAACGTTTGGATTATTTCCATGATATGGGCATTGAAAAGTTTGAGTGCAGATGAATGTGTTCCCGTTAGTCATGATCCTTGCATTCATACAAGTACCCATAAGGGCCTCTTTACACTAGAAGTGAGAAGTTGTTAGGAGAGAAATTTCAGGTAATGAGAAATTGGTCTTCTAAGCCTCTCATTGGTTTAAATTTCTCTTCTCTCAGCTTCTCGCCTCTAGTGCAGTGAAGTTAAAGTGAACAAATTTTCGCCAGATGGATGTAGTTGTATTCATGTGGCTAATCACAACAAAGGAAAAAAATAAAAAATAATGGAATAATCGCCTAATGCTTTTCATCGTCGCATGATGCGTGACCTAATTGCCAGGTTGTTTGGATGTGCCTTACCCTTAGTGGCATCATCGTCCCCTGCTTCCAACTACCTTTGTTGGCCCTGACAACTGTCCCCATAACCCTAAATGGCCTCTCTTGAACCCAGACGGGTCATATATTGTACACGGCAGAAGATTCAAAGTAAGTTTCAACCCACAACGTATGACCTTCGCTTGTTTTGCTCTTAATAAAATCCACTACTATATCCCATTCATCATACTTCCACAAGGTAAGCAGCCTTTGGTGTTCAACAAAAGCAAAGTGACATCAGCCTTTAACCCCTAAAGGACCAAGTGTCCTAACTAGGACATTTAGAGAATCCGGTAGGTTCGGCTGAACACATTTTTAATCGAATTTTGAAGGAAATTTAATAGTAAATTCCCCAATGTGCCACGAAAATGGGGATTCTTTTTTTTTTTTGAATTCCGACACCGTATGTGAAAGTTATGAGGGGAAATGTGTTTTTTTCGGGAGAAAGGGTAGCGGGGCAATAGAGAAATAGTTGAATTTTAGGGGGGGGGGCAACAAGATGGGCGGTGTGTGGAAAATGGGGTGGACTGTGGGGGGCAGAAGACCACCCCGTTTCCCAAACTCATAAAAAAAAAATTTAATTAAAAAAAATATATATATATATATATATATATATAATTTTAAACTGAAAAGTATTATTTTTAATTTAAAATATTATTTAAAACTAAAAGTTCAATTTCTTAATTAAAAATATTATTTAAAAATTGAAAAATAAAATCATTTTTAAAAATAAAAAACAAAAAATAAAAATCGTCCAATGAGGGACTGCCACGTGGTAGTACACCTTGAGAGTTAGTGGAGTCATGAACATTGGAATGGGTTGGCACTTCAATTCCCTTCCTCCATCCTTTATTTCCCCCCTAACCCCCAAAATTCTTAGAAAATGTGCTACATGTCAGCTAAAACTTGGAGATTATTTTTTTTTCAAATTTTTTTTCGCCATTTTGTAGAGGGTGGAATGTACTTGTGTTTCACCGCTCGGATTTGTATTTTAAATAAAGAAAGTCGAAAATATTGCAATTCCAAAAACATATAGTCGTTTCTGAACTTTTAAACCCCCAACAAGTGCAAGGTGTTATTCAACATCCTAAACATCTCCAAACGCAACGAAAATTGGTACACAACTAACTAACATCATATAGAATGTGAAAGTGAAGTGCGACAAGATTTGGTAGTGAGGTTTTTTTGATGTAGCTGTGGTCAAACGCATCTGAAATTTTCGGGCATGTGTTTTTTTGGGGTGTTTTTTCCATCAAACGCAATTATCTTGCAATCCGTGCGGTCAAAATCAACGAAATTTGTTGTGTATGTTTTTCAAATAGTTTAGGACAAGATCTTACGGTTAGAAGGTAAAAAATAACATTCTTTTGGATTTTTTGCATGGGGGAGTAAAAATGCCAGCATTGGAGTGTTTTTGGAGGAAAAACACTCCAGTCCTTTAGGGGTTAAGGCTGAAAAAAATAATTCTCATGAGCCTTTTTGCTAAGAGCATCTGCACCCTTGCTCGCCAATTATCACTCTCCAAAGTGCAAATAGAGGGCTCAAGTAAAGGGCAGGGACTCGCTAAAATTTAAGAGCCATATATTCCCCACCTTCACTGCTCTAGTGTAAAGAGACGGCCCTAAGTCATTACTCTAACTTTTAGTCAAGTTGGGTGTAGAGAATTAAGAAAATTTCTGCTTTGATTGTGGGAGCTGTACTACTGGCCACTGACACCCTGATCTCCAAATGCAAGTAAACTTAGATTGGTTTGAAATGAAGTAAATGCATGCATCTCTCGGTTGTTGTGGGTGGGCCATGTGCAAGGAAACATTTAAAACCACCCACCTCCATTCTTGTCCTATACGGTGCTCCCAACTATCGTCACCTAAGGAACCTAAATTCGACCACTTCAATTGTAATCTGCATCATAAAACCTAAAACTCATTGATTCAATTGAACTGCTTTTACAAGTGAAAAAAATTGAAGCATGAAGGATGCTACTTTTTAAGTTGGGAAAACCACCATATGTGAATATAGCACAAAGTGGGGTATGACTAACTTTTCACTTTCAAAATTTAAGTATGTTATTATTATTATTATTATTATTACTAGGACTACGTGTTGCTACGCACAACTGTCGACGAAATATACTTTTTAAATGAATAATATAAAAATTAAAATTCTAGTTTACTCTGAAGAATTTCATATTTTTTAAACTATAAAAGATTCTTAATTATATTTTAATTCATTTCTAAGAGTTGATTTTTAACGATTAAATAATTTTAGTATTTAATCAAAATTTATTATTCAATTGTTTAATTTTAGTATTATCATTATTATTTAATTTTCACTTTAATTCATGACTCTTATTTGTCTATCAACATAAAATAGGCCAATTTTAGATAGGCCAAAATTTTCCCATAATATGCCAATTTTAGATGTGTCCACCTTACTGTAATTAGATTCCAAAGATGTCCATTTGCATATTGAGCTAATGTATGATGATGAAAATGGCCTTTTATTTTCTTTGAAGAACTCTTTATAATCACATCCATTGTCACCACTCTTGATATAGTCATCAAACCCAATGGAATGAGATAGATAAAAACTCCAATCCTCTGTTGAAGCCCGCGCGAATAGAGTGTGGCCCAATGCCCACTGAAAAAAAGACAATTGAAGTTTACACATACATGAAGTTGTATACAAATGTGATGATATGAAATTCAGTGATTATATTGAGAAGGTATTAGAGTTAACCGAAAACAGAACACGTGTTCTGACCCCCAAAAATCCAGGAAGTGAGAGTGTATGCTGTCTTGTAGTGTAGCCGAAATCAAAGCAAAAGGGAAAGAAGATATCCTCTATCTTTAATTTTAGACATGAGCTCCAAGTTGTGAGAGTCAACTAATCAATGCAGTCACCTAATTATATCTCAAGTGGATGTGGGCCTTGGCTCTCTTTGAACTCACCTTCATCTCAGTTTTGCCTCCTTTGTGACGGCAAAACTAGTTCACACTCCTTTCTATTTTTAATTCTTTGGAAACCATGCCAGTTTGCTTGGCTGCCTTAGATACGGGTCAAACTCACCTCACCTAACATGTATTTTCTCTTCTTTTCGGTTAACTCTATTGTCATTCTGTACTGACTCGTGGCCTCTTTACATTAGAGGCGAGAAGCCGCGAAGAGAGAATTTTCAGCCAATGGGAGGCTTAAAAACCGAGAAGACCGATTTCTCATTGTTTGAAATTTCTCTCCTCACGGCTTCTCGCCTCTACTGAAAAGAGGCCCTCACTCACCTTCCGTCGGTACTAATTTACCTTTCGAACAAATGGAAAAAAAACATAAACTACTTGTAGGCTAATAAAGAGCCCTACCCTGGGTAACCCCTAAACCCTTGCCAGGGTTTCACTGTGACCATAAAATTCCTTTTCCAACTTGCACATGCAGTGCAGATCACACTCGGTCACGGCTTTCCAGGTGCCAGGAAGTTTCCCTATTTCAGATGCTGAGTGTTCATACTATAAAAATTGTGAATTTTGTAGAGGATTCTAATGCACTAAAATATATTGCCTCCGTTTTAAAATAAGAGTCCATTTTTCTGGCATTAAGTTTCAACTTGACGTTTCTTTTGCCCAAAAAGAATCATCTCAATACTCAAAAAAATGGGCTATCTTTAACCCTATAACGTCCCAATTCAAAGTTGTATTTAAAGAAGCGTTATAAAATGTTTGATTAAAAAAAAAAATGGAGTTGATGTACAAAGAAAACTTGTAAATGTCAATGTGAAGATCACATCTCTACGGTTGGATTCACTTAAAAAAATTATTAATATTCTCTAAATAATTCTCTTGAAATTCTACTAAAAATCTCAAACTAACACAATTTTTTTAAAAGAAATTGTAATGTAATTGGAATAACATGAGATGGTATGTATGGTTTCCATTATTTTGTTCTACTTATTTCGGAAAATCATATTTAAGGTCTCACTTTTTGAACTATGAATGAAACTTAACATAAACCAATTGTTTTATTTTTCTCAAAATCATAATAAATTATTTTGAAAATCTGAACCGTACAAAAGATAGTCAGCTTGCACTATATATCCAAGAGAAATTTGGGTGGATGAAAATTGTTCAGTTTGGATGGAATCCGAACAATTGTAATTTGTTTGTGATTCAACAAAGAAAATGCCAGGTATGTTGAGCTAATATCAGAAGCCCATGAGGCTCTTTGGGCCACAGGGTGCAAGGTTCAAACCTTGGCAATGTTATTACTTTGGTCATGTGGTTTTATTTTGAACGGGCTCTGGCACCTTCTCTGGTGGCGTGCCTTGTTACGGGACCAAACACAGTCACCCAAATTTGTTTTTTGGAAATAAAACTCATACGGTTTCTATTTTTGGAACCCAACACTCCCTAGTTTTTTTTGGTCTTGTTGGCCATAAGCTTGACTAACACAATACCAGAATCTAGAGATTTCGTGATTTTACGAATTTCTCTAAAAACAAGAAAAAAAAACCACCAAAAATGTAAACTCTTATTGTGAAACGCAGGGAGTATAACTTCTTCATACCATATGAAGAAGTTATGAAAATTTAAAATTTTGTATACGGTAATCACTGATTCCACAGACATTGTCCAACAAAGCTTGTGGAATCGGTGATTGGCCGACGCAAAGCCCAAATAATCATTGGAATTGAGTGTAAGTGCAAGGGCTCTTCAAATAATTTCAGCAAGTCATCTCTAGTGCGTAGGAGTGGGGATGCTCTTAGGGGTTTGAAAAAGAAAAGACTAACTTTGGTCAACTGACAATTTAGTTTGATTTATTTCAGTTGGCCTAAACTTAAATAGTTTAAAAATATAAAAAACATAAAAATATACTTCAATGGTAAAACATTAAAACTCCTGAACAGTTCACTGTACGGTAACTTACCGTGGTATGCATTTTTATGTGGGGCTGTAAAGTACAGTAAAGTACTGGTATTAAGTTAGCTGTATAGCAATAGTGAATATTAGGTTTGATTATATATATAGATATAAATAATGGTAATTGGTAAATCCCCCAAATACTGAACAGCCTGTTCGATTATGGCTGCCCCTTCCAGCATATACTCTACTCCCATGCCATATTTCTTTATTTGTCACATTTATCCATGCCAATAAATGTTGGGCTGGTAGTAAGAAAACAAGCCGCTAGCCGCGCAGTCTCCACCTTAGCATTTATCCTAGGTTTACTTTTGCAGCTCGTTTAGATTCATTAGTAGAAAAGGTGGCATTGCCGAGGGAGTTGCCCAAGCACGTGGTGCCCAATTCCACGTAGGCACAGTGATTTTGCCTGGGCATCTCCCTGGGGAACGCCACCTTTTCTACTAGTGATTATTCAACCATATAAAGTAGAGGGCTCTAAACTTGCACTCTACCAAGGACGAATATTTTGAAATTTTGGATGTGCCCATGGTGAAGAGCGCCACTTTAGAACCCATGTCATTTCAACTTCGGAAATTCATAACTAATTTTAGGAACATCCAAATTCTTTGATTCACAATATGTTGGTCTTTGCTTGGATGTCTTCTAATGAAAAATCATGCTCAGTTCTCCATGTGTCCTCATAAATTCAAAGCCCTTGAAGTGGCGAGTTTAGAACCTCCTACCTTAACACTAGTAGAAATACTAGTAGAAAAGGTGGCGCTCCCCATGGAGATGCCCATGCAAAATCAATGTGCATACATGGAATTGGGAACGACATGCCTGGACAACTCCCTCGGCAGTGCCACCTTTTCCACTAGTGAAAACACTGGTGACCATAATATGGTCAACTAGGCACTAATAAAAGGGTTAATCCATCTTGGTGGCAGTATGTGTGGTAGGGGTAGGGCCAAGGCTGAAAAAGCCCCACGGATAGGGAAATGGGGCCATGGCCACATCATAAATAAACAAGCAGCTAGTCACGAAGTCTATGCCTTAGTATTTACCCCAAATTTATTTTTACAGCTTCTTTTTATTATCCAGGTGCGTAACTCCTAGTAACTCCTCGAAAATGAAGCGATTCCGTAGTCTCTCCCCTAGTGGGGCAGAGACAATAAATAAACAATTTGGCAGCCTGCCTCCAGAACATCATCGATATAATTTTGGGAGTTCAACTAATTTTGCTGGAATGAGTGAGTGGAGTATTCTTTCTAAAAAGCATGGATCCACTCAGATGGTGAACTGAAAGATCCTGTTGTGTTGATTTTTTGGTTGCCTTTTTCTCTCAAGCTGGTTTATCTGGAACAGTTACAACTGTTCTCCGAATGTACCCAACTTGGGTCTCGCCGGGCCATTCCTTGTGCTGTAAGCACCTTCACAGCTGCATTCGCTAAAATGTCTCTTGTTGAATCTCAGTCCTATTACTCCTGTAGCTCAAATACCGTAGTGGATTCACACTACAGTCCATTGATAATAACAAAAGTAATAGCAATAGTAACAGTATATTGAATCTACAACACCATTGAATTCAAAGATTGATTTCCTACTCTCCTCGCCCGCTTGCTGCACACTAACAATTCAACCGCAAAAAACGACCCAGCATGGATGTTATGTTAATCAACATAAGGGTAGGAGCACCCAATTCCGATAGTGTACCCAATGCTGATAATTTCTACACAAGGTAGTCATTTCAAAACACAAATCTAAGCACGTCAGAGGATTCCTTAGTGTTTGTTGACCAAAATGATAAGCTATCTATGGTCTACCTAGATTTACATTCTAGAATGACTACCATGTTAAGAAATTATCGACATTGGGTACACTATCGGAATTGATTGGGTGCTCCTACCTTAGATCTCCATGCCTTTTTCAGCTCTGAAACAAGAAAAAAAAACAGATGTTGATGCATGATGATTGCAAGCTTAGGGCTACCATGTAAGTCCTAACTGCCTGCTGAAGAATTTTATGATCTCCACCAAGGGAAAAAGAATTTAGCGGTTTAACAGAAAGGCTGAAATTTCTGTGTATGAACAAGAAGGTAAAAATTCTTTCAGTTGCATCACTCAATATACAGTAGTCTCACTTCACTGAGGCGAACTCGAGAAGTTCACACAACTTGTGGAAAGTTGGAAGAAATAAAACCGACCTGTTTTTGCTAACAGCATCAATGCCAAGTTTCAGGTCTCTTGTTTAAAAACGAGCCCTGAACATAATGAGACTCATGCAAATCATCAAGGATGGGTAAATTCTTCAACCCTCTAGAGCGAAGAACGAAGTAACCCTATGTCGACACGCTATTTAAGATGCAACTGAATTCATAACTAGAAAAATTACAAAAAAATTGGTAACTCTGCGGCTGCTATTATGGTTGCAAAAACGCACCATGATGATTATACCCATTCCAAGCAGCCACGTTGTCTCCTTGTTGGATTGCTGCCACATGGGAAAAATGAACAAAATTATTATTGTTCCCTCTCTCTATGTCAGCATTGGAAAAACCCATTTTGTGCTTGTAATCTTGCTTCCCAGCCACCTCACCCTTCAATCACTTTCCTCATCTGTTGTATTCGGACCCTGTTCATTGTCGTCAGAGAAATCATACTTCACATGTGCAAGATAGAGTCCACATGCTGGTGCCATAGCCGGTGTCTGTGTAATGTCCCGAGCTTCTTTAATGCGCTTCACTGCAAGAAAAACAACAATATCCCTACTCAGTCACAATTGCAAGAGAATAATGTAGCTTTTTCAGTCATAATTCGAAACCGTCCCTCCAAGTTATAAAAACAGTGTTTGATCTAATCTACACTCATTTTGTGTAGATCTCTTGTTATGTTTGCAAAGGCAGGTGTGGTTCGTGTTATTTATTTCCTTTCATCTAGTCCTTGGTTGGCATGTTTGCCTGTGAACACATTTGTAGGCATGGCAATGAAATGAATTGCTTCAAAAGTGGGGCAATTCTTCAACTGCTCCAAATTTGTTTTGTGCTAAGAGTGCAAGCTGTATCTTACTCTAGAGTGATATGGATCAGAATGCCAAGGGAAAAATTAGAAGAATATGGGATAGTTGTGAAGAAGAAGAAGTACAAAAAAACAAAATGAGGGCATGACTAGTGGCTAAAAACTGTCTAGGACAGTACCATCGCTTATTCCAAGACCTGAAAAACACAAAGAGAAAGGTTTCTAATACAACTTACCATCCTCAACTGCTATTGCCCCGGACCCAACAGCTTTCAGAGTCCCAACCATCAGCCGGACCTACACAGTCCAAATCAGCGATGTGAGTTTGAAGTACAATGAATACAATAACAATAACAATAACAATAATAATATTGATAATAATAGCCACAGGTTTACAATGTACAATTTCGAAGGAAGTCATACAGGAGCATGTTTCCAACCTGGCCATTACCTGGTGATACAAAAACGATCTAGCCCTTGCAGTGACAACAAAGCAGCGTAAGGATTCGCTTGTAGATTTTTCTGAATCTCTTGCCTCTGCACTTGGAAGCGAGAGTTTCCTGTCTTCCAGAGAAGGAAAGCATGGCCACACAGGCATTTCACAAACATGCAGCTCATCCAGTGTTCTCATGGGAGAGTTTGCCTGGATAATACCAAAATACACAAATTTACTTTCAGAGTACAAGAAGAGTAAATTTCACCAGATCGCAGCCAAAAGTGATTCCAAATGAATCAAACCATAGGTCGGATTGTGTAGAAATAAGCGCCATACATCAAGCAGAACAAAACGGAGGAACAAAAGATTACTGCAATGACTATTGGCAGGCAAGGGCATGAAACTATTGCATGTCTAGTATATACATAGCCAAGACATCGTGCTTTAACCCCTAAAGAACAAAGGGGGTAAGGCCAAAACCTAGATGTGTTATAAAATGTTACTTCTGCAACTGTGATGAAGTTTGGTTCAAAAGAGAAAATGAGAAGCATGATGTTTAGTAATTCTCCGTACCGTGAAACTTTCGGTATATGTTTTAGATACTCATTTAATGAATTTAGAAGCATTTACCATTGAATACTCACCAAAATTAAAAAATATATATATTTAAAATTTGAAACTTGGTACGATTGGCTAAAACTAGACTTTCTATTCTACAATTTTATTTTTAAAATTCAAAGGAGAGAACATCATTAGTTTCCTTGAATAATAAATTTTATAACACTAGGACAATATTGAGGCCTTTGTCTTTGAAAAATTCTCCTTGGTGGGGTTTAACTCAGATTGACATGATTCAAATTGAGTTGGAAAGTAGACTCGATTTCCTATTTGAAAATATTTTTTATTTTTTATTAAAATATATTTTTCATACTGGGCAGCCCGTAGAAAAGGGCAGCAATCATAAAATGGTTGTTTGGTCACTTAAGGGTTAACCCTTTAGTGCCCAGCAAACCACATTATGGTCACTACAACGTCCGAAATGCAATTAGCAGAGAATCCGTGAAGAATTGGAACTTCAGTTTTGAAGTTCAGATTTGCCCACATACATTACGCACCTTCCAGAAAAAGAAATTTTCAATTTGGAATTGTACAACTATCAAAATACCTATCAACAGAGCGTGAAAATACTGCAAATACTTGAAAATACAGTAAATACTTACAAATACAACATATGTATTGTGTAGTATTTCTTGTGTTTGGAAGTTTGTTATCTTGTTTTATTTTTTTGGATTGTGTTCTCTTCTTCATCTTCCATTAGTGTGTGTAATCCGATCTTGACTAATGTACCCACTCCTGTCAATTTTCAACGTATAAAATTTTGTCCTAAACCGTACATGGAGAAGTCACTTTCACTTATAAATCTCACAATAATTATGTGTGAGTCTATTTTTGATATGAAAGATTGCAACGGAGAGGTGTTGACATAGGGCATAGCTGAACTTCTTTGCTTTTATTTTGAAAATTTACCTCAAATTATATTTACCTTTAAAGTCACACACCCCCCAAAATCTCGTTTTTGAGCGTGCATTATACAGTTCAAATACATACTATAATCTTCCGATCCCACCATCGGATGATTCTCAAATTTTAATAAAATGTGTGCTCTCGAGTTGAGAATAGAATTGTACGGTTACTTTCTAATTTAACCCATTCTATTTTTGGTAGTCTCAACCACAGTGAAAAAATCTACTGAAATCCAGGGCTCTGAGCTACAGTACCCTGGGCACTAAAGGGTTAACTCCTAAGGGGCAAGGAAGCCCACATTAAGTAGTTTTGAGTAGGTCACATGAGGATTATTTTCATTAATTTGATTTATTTTTTGACCAACAAATGCAATGTTCTTCACTGATTCTGGTGATTTAAAATCTAAGCCCATCTTAGTTATATTTTTCACAATATGACCAATTGAATTGGTCATTCAAAGACCATGAATCCTTGGTCTTGCATGGGTTAAGCAAAACACAGGCAGCTTCACTGAAATTTCATTTGCTAAACAATGAAGTTCTTACTCAGAGAGTAGGGAGGGCCTTAACCTGACATCCTGTAGCTCTGAAGGAACTAAAATCGTGATGTCCAACCAGCACCTTGCATGCTTCCTATTTCACAAAAAAGGAACAGCATTGATTTAAACCACATTCATAGATACAAAGGGGATTTTGTGGTAGAATCCAACATCGACATTTGCTCATTGTTACGTTGTTCACTCCTGTGCTCATCTACATCATCCCGTATGTAAACAAGGCATATGTACAGAAATAAAAGCAAGACTGAACTAAAGAAAAACTGCAAGGAGAAACAGAAACTAGAATGTGTGACTCTGCACAAGTTAGAAAAGATGGGTTCAGAAAACCAACCACCATAGATGGAAGATTCAACTCATCCTGGACATGCCAAGCTTGATCCTTTTGAAATACAGACATCTGCCGATTTCCTGTCAGAAGACGGTAGTGATATCTGTAAAAGCGCGTAGTCAAAATTTCAGAGGAATAAAGTCAAATTCTCCTGCCTCATGAGAAATCATTTCTGACTAAAGAGGAATGTAAGATTTGCAGAGTAAAACGGACAAGGTACAACAGCAAGCTAAAGAGACTCTATATGGAATACGCACACCTGCAGTTCCAAAGCAGTTGACAGAATGTTGACACGCAAGCCCAGGCCGGAATATCAACTGGAGCCAAAAAATAAAACTAAACCCTCAATAAAGTAGGCTACTAATCACCTAAAGCATGAGTAAAGGCACCTACACAATACGTACGTGCGTTCTTGAGCTCTGTAACGAGAATGAAATTCTGGGGGCACACACCGCACACCAACAACCGCCATGTCACCAGCATCCTTCTGGGCCTATATGTCAAGTTAACAATTAGAGCTGCCATTTCATATGCTTAACCCCTAAGTGCCCAAGGCAAAAATAGAAAGTCCACATTAGAAGCTAATAACTGATTATACAAAACATGTTTCTATTGTTCTAAAATGTAGGATATGATTACTTCTTCTATTCGTACATTTTGCAACCTTAAAGCTTCCTAAATGATTCATTCCAACTCCTATAGATACAGATACAGAAGCGGCCACTTTTGGCTATTGGGGTTAATCGGCACAAGCTATTCATTGGACATTAGGCCGACTGCTGAGTTTAGGGTCTCTACAATGACTTGACTTACATATAAACGAGACAATCTTAAAAACCCCATAAGTAAAGCAAGAACCAAGTTGAAAACAAGAATACATGGTCTTCTCAGTACAATGAAAGCAAGTGTGAAGGGTTCATGATACTTCAATTCGAAGGTTGTTATTTCCTAGATGTCAAGCTGAACAAATACTTTTGCAGGAGAAAATTATTTACATGGAGGAAATGATTGATCGCCCTCTGCACAACCCCCGGTTCATGCGCTGGCATCTGGAGGGCAAGGGCACTTAACCATTAACGTTCTGAAAAACAAACAATCAACCAGAAAGACGTAGAAATGCAAGCCAGTGACATACATTGTTGAGTCTTTTCAGTCCCTTGCAAGAGCCATAAATAAAACCAATGAATCATTGAAATTTTTAACTAACCACTTCACCAGGTTTCCTCTTGCTTCGCCGCGCAATGTCAACATGGCATGTATTGGCCAGAGCATGCACTCCTGTATCCTGCAAGTCAGAAACCATTTGAACGAATTATCAACGTATGCACCCACAATCAGTGCAGCTGCATGGAAAGAGAAACTTAAAAATAAGGTTCCAAAACTAGGAATAAAACAAAAGAGGAAAAATTTCAGTAGAGGTAGGCTTACTGTGCGGCTTGACACAGCACTAATAACAGGTTCACCAACAAACTTCTCAAGAGCACCCTGCATTGCCCACGAAGAAACGTGTCAATGACTCCTAACATGCACAATTAACCCCTAAAGGACCAAGAAACCCAAATTGGGGCGTCATGTTTTAGTAGGTCCTACATGGACTTTCTTTTTGTTTAATTATTTTTGCTTTTAGACTTATACATGCAATGTTCTTCACTAATTTTGGTGATATAAAATTCGATCTCATTTGAATTATATTTTTCGCAATATGATTGATTGAATTTAACATTTTAGAACCGTGAATCATTGGTCCTTTAGGGGTTAATGGAAACTCAAAACTGGGACATGAATAGTAAAGAGAAACCCGTTCTATAAAATATGGAAGCCAATGAAGTCCTATCCTAATATATTCATAAAAAAACCAAGGGTCAATGAAATCAACCCCGAGAGGACCCTTTTCCATGAAGGTTTTTTTTATTAGT
Organism: Pohlia nutans; assembly: GCA_022496805.1. Classification (NCBI taxonomy): domain Eukaryota; kingdom Viridiplantae; phylum Streptophyta; class Bryopsida; order Bryales; family Mniaceae; genus Pohlia; species Pohlia nutans. The sequence continues at coordinate 11,597,966 of CM040090.1, forward strand.
CCCCAAGCAACCTTTGTTCCAAACCCTACTCACTTCGTAGGGGTTTGTGACTCTATGAACGTCTTTAAAGAGCAGTCCAAAACCATAGATGACGATTGAAAAACTCAATAGTTCCTCTAGGTCTTCTTCTATAGTACAAACTAGCCATCAAATCATGTCACAGTGTGCAAATTTGGTCCCAAATTAGGTCACATGAGTAAAGCATTCAATTTGCTTCAAACAGGATCACGAGAAAATTTTCCAGACCTACAAATTTAGGGTTTCGGATTTAGGGTTTAAGGTAAAACAACAAAACCATAAAAGTCTTGAGCAGTTGTGAGAATAAAACCATTCGATTGAAACAAAAAAAAAGAAACTGAAAAGTCTGACAAGAGCATGCATGGTCCATTTTTCCAAAGACTCAAAAAAAAACTCGAGATTCTTTTGGCAAGAGCAGCTGCTCACGAATGTAAGTTAAACCCTAAGCGTCTAAAACGCCATCTGCATCACTGAACTTTCTCATTTTACCTCGGTTTTCTGATTGCAATACATCATTTAAAGCTCTTTTTCTACACTACAAGATCAACAGTGTCAAATTTTCACACAAACAGCAGGGGGTCCAATTTTCCTACACTACAGAAAATACGCAGTGGACGCTTAGGGGTTAATACAATCCAAGAACTGGAGAATGGTACCTCAAGGCAGCCCTGAACAGTTCGTTTGCCCTTCTGCCTTTGGAAACCCAGAAAGCGAGTGCCCATGTACTCAACCGTGAGCAAATAGCGCTGAGCGCCAGCAGCATTGCTGGCAGCGCTCATCTCGTCCCTCTTCCTCTTCACGCCTTCCGACTGCTTCTGCTCTGACATTTGTGAGTATCTGCTTCGATCAGCTCAAAAGTTGTGAGAATGCAAACAACTGCATCAATCGTAAGCGATCGCACAGGGACACTATGGACATCCTTGCAGGAGAAAGCACACTCCAAATTCGTTGTTAGGGTTTAAGACCACACCCCCCGGCCTTAAACCCTCGGTTACTCAAACGCAAAATTCATTAAAACAGAAGGTGGAGGCACCTAAAACCGTCCCACCCTCAAAAACGGAACGGGCATAGGGGCTTATAAGGTAGAGCCACCTAAAACCGCTCATTTAACCCTAAAGTATTTATGGTTTTTAAACAAAAAATTCAATCGATCTTATTGTGACAACATTGGGTCTAAGGTAGAGACACCTAATCGTGAAAATATAAGAGATGTGGTACCTGGGGAGTGTAGGTAATATGGAATGAAATCATGAATGTCTTAGCAAATCTGAGAGGAAGTGTTCGGCCTTGGAATCGTAATTTTTGGAAGCATGAGCAATTTTATAGGAATTTTTGAAGCAAGGGTGTTGTAGACACCTATTCTAAGCTGTAGACTTACCCAAAAAAAACAAAGAACCAATTGTGAAGCAACATTGAATTGGACCAATTATGAAGCAACAAGTGGGAAACTATTGGTAACTTTCAAACTTAGTTATAAGAGTTCATTTCTAATTCAAAAGTAGTTCATTTCTAGTTCAAAATTAACTAACCACATTGGGTCGTTGGCAATTTTAGATGCTCCTACCTTACAGTAGAATGTAGAGAACATCCTCCATTATGATTCACAATGCAATTTGTAGCTATTATCTTGGATTGAGGCAACTAATATATATATATATATATATAACTTGTAGATGTGAATACTTTACGGACTCGGTTAGGGAAATGGAAGGCTAAACGCTCCGCGTTTTGTGGTGAGGGGAGTGCTGGATCTGGGAGTTAGCCGCAGACGCTCTGCAGGCGCTCTTTGACAACGATGTGGTTTGTGATCTAGATCTGAATGTCATGTTCAAGCAATATGTAACTAGAGGCGTGTTGGGGCGTCGTTTGTTGCGGCGGGGGTGTTTCATAGGCACGCTGGGGTGCATGATCTCACTGATCCGGACAAATAGTGAGATCCAACCGAAAGGTTGTGTTGGCTCCTTCTTGAAGTTATGGTGTTGGATAACAGATGAGTGTTGCATCAACTAGGGAGAGTAAGCCAACCGAAGGGTTGTGTTGGCTTCTTCTTAGAGGTATGGTGTTGGATAACAGATGAGTGTTGCATAAACTAGGGAGAGTAGGCTGGGCTACTCTTGCACCTCCGTCCCCGTAACAACTAGGACAACAGCTTGCTTGACTTACAGCAGATCTATGTATTGCAATCAACATCTGAACTCCTCGAGCCAGACCAATGCAATCGCAATGATACAAGAGCATATGCACAGGCTTGCATTTCTTCTCACAACTCTTACAGTTATTTACTTATTTATGCATGCTATCTGCCAAAGATCTCTCCTAACACAAGATGACGTCTTGCTGCATACATGCCACTGTTGCGATCTATATAGTGGTTGTTTGCAGCATCAAAACCAGCAACAAAGACTTCTTCAACCAGCACCAGCAGAGACAGCATCAGCGTTACTGCCCCACATCAACAAACAGACACAACAACCCAAAGCCAGCAAATGTCATTGCTATTGTAAGTCCACCTATCACAAATACTCGTTTTCACTCATGCACGATTGGTTTCTAAACACCGAAAGTACACTAGACAGTACGAAAGGAACAGCTTGCAGAGTAGCAGAATGCAGCATGAGCGGAATGTACAATAGGCAGCAGTCCGAAGCACTCCAAAACAACAGATTGTACCAGTTGAAGCAGGACAACCTCAAGCACACGGAAGAATCAGAGGAGCAGATGAATAGAGTGAGTACCGACATGAAACGAGCGCTGCAAAACAAGAAATGGAGAATCTAAGCCGCAGTTTTGGAAGAAACGCCGAACAAAGAGAACCTGCATCATGGTACTCATGTCACCGCAATGCACCAGATGGACTGCTCCATCACCAACAACTGTGTTCGCAAAACACAACAGCCAGAGGGCGGATCACTCCATCACAACAAGCTTCAACTAATCAACTGCCCGCAAAAACCATCGACTCAAGACTCCACAGGGTCCAAATCGGAGAAGCAGAAACAGAAGCAACCCATTGCAATGTCAACACTTTGCAGACCTTCGACAACCACACCGAAACTGACACTACGGTCGCCACAAGGGCCGATGAAGGAATCGATGCAGAAGTCGCCGCAAGAGCCGATGAAGGAGTCGCGGCAGGGACACCGCAAGAAAGCCAGAGTCAAGGGCTAGTAGGACTACAACCCCAAAATCGTTGTTATTCGCAGCCAAGACGGAAGACAGAAGAAGTACCCGCCGCAGTAAGAGACAACACTTGGGCGCAGAAGCCGACCGCCCTCGAACAAAGACTGCATCAGGTAGAAGAAGATGCACCCAATTGCACAGCGCAAGGACTAAGGGAATTGAAAGAACGTCCCTTGCTCCACAGCTACTAAAGCAAAAAAAAGTGAGAAGTCGAGGAGCGTATCAACGTAACAAAGGCCAAATGCAAGTAGCAACTGGTGTAAGGATTGTCTGCATGCAGACCGTCATCTCCAAAGATCTCATCACAAGAACTAGAGGTAAGTCTTCTAACCACACCTTTCTCTTTATTCTCATTCATAAATTGCATTGCTCTCACAATTCTAATAGCATTAATACTTTAGGCATTAGCAAGTCGACCAATCCATGTTCACATCTCATTTGCATTATTTCTACCATTATTCTTTGGAACCCATTTAGTAGCTCTATAATGCTTATCTTGAGTAGTACTTATAACACTATTTCAATTGCGCAAAGTCTTGTTTATTTTATAAGCAAACCATGTAACTCTTTTGAATTTGGTTATTTTTCAAGCAAAACATATAACCCTTTGGAGTCTGTTTATTTTGTAAGCAAAACACATAACCCTTTGGAGTTTGCTTATTTCGCAAGCAAAATATATAACCCTTTGGAGTCTGCTTATTTTGCAAGCAACACTTGTAACCTTTGGGAGTTGATTGAAGAATCAATCTTAGTGTATGCTTGTGAGCACATTTATATTACTTGCTTAGAAGATGAGTTCTTTGTTAGCACCATTCACTATTTAGAAAAATTACTCAATTATTTTGATCATAATGATAGAACACACATCTTCTTCTCAAACATCATACTCCACTCGGCCCTTCAAATTAACTTGTTGGGAGGAGCAGATTTTGAGGTGATAAGAAGAAACTCTACTCAATCTACAAAAACAAATTTGACTCATGATATTGATGCTTTAAAAGTGTATGCAAACTTTGAACCATCAACTATACCAAATGAAACCTTTATCTCTAAAAAAGCAAAAATCAATTACTTATACAATGTTTCCCTTCACATCATCTCTTCAAAAATCCGTATCTTCTTCTCAAACATCATACTCCACTCGGCCCTTCAAATTAACTTGTTGGGAGGAGCGGATTTTGAGGTGATAAGAAGAAACTCTACTCAATCTACAAAAACAAATTTGACTCATGATATTGATACTTTAAAAATATATGCAAGTTTTGAACCATCAACTATACCAAATGAATCCTTTATCTCTAAAAAAGCAAAAATCAATTACTTATACAATGTTTCCCTTCACATCATCTCTTCAAAAATCCGTATCTTCTTCTCAAACATCATACTCCACTCGGCCCTTCAAATTAACTTGTTGGGAGGAGCAGATTTTGAGGTGATAAGAAGAAACTCTACACAATTTACAAAAAAAAAATTGACTTATGATATCAATGCTTTAAAATACAATAAGATACACAAAAAACAACATATAAAAACCATCAAACCAATCCAAAAAATACCAAAAAAATTGAAAAACATCCCTAAAATTTACCAACATCAAACATTTACCACCATAGTCAACCCTAAGTGGCCTCGGCCTACCGGCCTCGGTCATAAAACACATACAATATTACCACTCCACAAATCTAACAAAATATACCCTCCATAAGGATATATAAAAAGATTCCAACTAGAATCAACCCAAATGAAACCCGAAAATGCAATAATAACACACCATATAGAACTCAACAACACAAATATAAAAGTCACACTATTAACAAAATAAATAAAAAGTTTTTTCCCCTCAGAAAAAACAACAAAAAACACTTTCTTAACAAAAACAAAATTATCACCATATCAAACTATATAAATAACCATAACTCAAAACTTTTACTACTCCTTTGTGGCGACATCGAAACCAACCCGGGACCAATGCGAAACTTACTTAAAACGCATCCACCATCACATAAAAATAGAAGCAAAACATATTTTATACCATGCACAATAAAACTACATCCAGAGTATCAACATTTAGCAAAAAAGTTTGTTCCTTGTTTAAAACAACACATCAAAACCATCTAGAAACATCTACAGATTACCCACACCTTTCAAAATACATACATGAAAACCAACACCACTCACCTCCGCGCATGCTATACGCACTCATTACCACAATAAGTCCATTATTAGAAACATGTGATCATCAATTAATACAAACACCTGATCCAGACTGGACAACAATACTCTTTGAAAAAATGGCACTTCTTCAAAATCCTCCCGAACGACACATCTTAAATCCACACCCATACACCGAATTTAAAAACACCAACCAAAATCTAATTAACCCCTCTAATACCATCCATAAACAATTATATGATTTTATCAATCAAAAGAATAATCCACTAAATCTACAAATACTAACAAACAAATTCCCATTCCTACCCGAAAATTTACTAATAGAATCTCTTAAATGCAATGAACCTATAAATGAACATTCACACCCACCTCCACTACCCAATATACCATTACCGCAAACCCAAGAGACTCAAACAACAAACCACAATACACACATCATTACATGGAACGCCTCATCTTTAAACACAGCCCTACCAAACCTACAAAACTTAATCTCAAACACCACAACAAACCCAGCAATTATCACAATAGAAGAAACTAAACTAACCGCAACAAAATCAACAAAATATATACAAAATCTATTCCCAGAATACAAACTAATCTTCAACAACACACACGCCTTAACAAGATGCATGCAACAAAGAATACCGTATACCCCTGCAAGAGGCGCACTCCTCACTCTAATAAATAACAAATATGCATACCCAGGAAATATCACCAAAATACCTACTCCAGCTGAAATCTCACCATATTTACAAATTATACAAATACAAAATGCACCATTACAACCTTGGCTAATTCTACACATGTACATGCCTTCCCACTTAGAAGATACTCAATATATTACAATAATACAACAACAAATAACACAACAAATCATAGCACACTCAAACCACACATACATATTATGTGGTGATTTTAATAGAGACATAGCCCTTATTGGAAGACAAAACGAATCCAACATAACACCTCCGCAAACAGAAGACATAGAATGACGTACATTCACAGATACTTTAAATCTAACTTACATACCAACAAATAGCACATTCACCAGACAAGGAGGTCAAAACTACACTCAAACAAGTTTAATTGATGGATACTACATCAAAAACCCCAATAATACATTGTATACTTCAACCACAAATCACGACTACAACCTAAACTCAGACCATTCACCAGTCACCCTACAAATACCACCAAACACACTATTAGCTCGCCCCACACAACCAAAAACAAATAAACCACCAAGGATTCTAAACCCCATCCCACAAGATAACATTGAAAAATTCAAAACACAATTTTTCGAAGAAAACTCAGTCCAAATCAATGAACTCATTACAATACTGATGAACGAACAATTAACAAGCAACCAATGGCAAACATCTTGTACAAAATTAGACCACTTAATACAACAAATATCAGAAAAATTCCAAGAAACCTGTAGTGCTCCACCCCTACCTTCACTAACACGCCGCACAACTCAACAAGGAGGTTTTTTGCCAAGAAAACTCCAAAAACAATGGAAAAAACACCTATCTATCTACCACTTAATCAAAAAAGCAATATACATAACAAAAACCATACCAGATTGGCAAAATCACCCAATAATAGAAGAATTAAAAAACCATAACCACATTACCATCCCACCATCCCCTAGCCGAGAATTAAATCCACAAGAGTGGATTAAAACCCTAGCAGAACTAGCTAAAACCGCAAACAAACAAGCACGGAAAATTACCACTAAATACACCCAAGACTGTGTTAAAAAAGCAATCAAAAAATATAGACAACTATATGAAAAAAGCCCCAAGAAAATAAATAAAAAAGTTTTCAAGAACCAAGAAACACCACCGTTAGATTGCATTATGGATAGAAACAACAACATACTAACTAGCCCAGACGACATAGCAAATGAAATTTATATTCAACAATCAATTAGTAATAGACCTACAGTCCCAACATGTTATTACCAACCAGAACATCCAACTAATTGCACATGTGGAGTTAAACAATACCCATGGCATGATCTAGATGGATTTATAATAGATACAAACGGAGACCCTCAAACACCACTACATAAATACTTCGATCAAGAAACATACGATTTATGTTTAAAACACCTATCCAATAACAAAACACCAGGCCCAGATAAAAGTCCAAACTCAATTTTAAAAAATATGCCTGATAGCTTTCATAAACTACTATTCCTATTTTTCACCCACTGCTACAAATAGAAAAAAATCCCAGCATCATGGAAAATAAGTCTAACCATACTTTTGTACAAAAAAGGGGACCCATCACTATTACCAAACCACAGACCTATAGCACTTGCAAACACAATTTATAAATTATTCACTAGCACACTAACACTAATACTATCATCATATGGTGAAAAATATCAAATACTACACGACAGTCAAGAAGGATTTAGAGTAGAAAGAAGTACATCCAGACAACTACAACTACTCATAGCAGCCCTGGAAGACGCTAGATTTACCAACCAAAACATATACCTTTTATACATAGACATTAAAAATGCATTTGGCTCCCTTGACCACGCCAGACTATTAGCTATAATGAAAGACCTTGGATATCCATTAGATGCAGTAACACTAATTGGAAATATTTACTCACACTCTACCACTATATTTACCGGTGAACACTTCGGCAAAACAAAACCAATACCTATTCAAAGAGGCACCATCCAAGGAGATACACTAAGCCCATATTTATTTCTGATATTTCTTGAACCACTACTTAGATGGTTACAAAGAGGTAAAAACGGGTACACATTTGGTACATCGAAATTAACCATCAGCTTTGCAGCATACTCAGATGACCTAGCAGCTATAACAAATAATCTCCAATCACTACAAACGCAACTAAACAAATTAGATAAATTCTGTGAATGGGCTGGAATGGACTTGGGTGTACAAAAATGTGCCTTCACTGGATGTCCCAACAAATCCAAACTAAATCCTGAAAAATTTAAGACCCAAATACAAAATCATAATATATCTTACAGAAATCAACCAATACCCGTTCTACATCAAAATGAACCTTATGTATACTTAGGCATTCAACTAGTACCATCTTTAAAATGGAAACTCCAAACACACATCACCACAAACAAAATAATAGACCAATGCAAACAATTAGCCAAATGCCCTGCCACAATTAAACAAAAAATTAGCATGGTTGACACGGTCATTAGAGCAGGCATTGCATACAGTTTTTATGCAGTCCCATATTCACTACCGACCATCAAAAAACTAGACAAAAAAATTATAGGAATCCAAAAAACAATATGTGGACTACCAAAATGCACAGCAAATGTAATAACCCAATTACCTCACGAACTCTTTGGTCTTGAAGCCTTCTCACTAAAAAACGCATATCTACGATGCATTGGTGAACAACTTAGAAACGCACTTAACGACCAAGGGAGACTAGGTATAATATATAAGGGACTTATACACCATATACTAGCCAAATTTGGAGGCACGGAAGAAATCCCAAGAATCACAAAATATGATTGCATTAATTCACCAACCATACGTACATTATTTCTAGTAAAAAATGCTGGAGGAATTCACCTCAAAAGTACAAATGAAAATTTCCTTTTACATATGACAGAATTGGAACGAGAATGGCGAGCACAATCGACAATTGTACTTCCACTTCTCGACCCCGAACTTTCACTCAAACTTTTACACAAATTATTAATCCATAACATATACGAAATAAAACACATCACCCTTCCCAACGGAACAACCCTTATGACGCAAGAAAACTTCAAAACATACTACAAAACACCAACCAAACTAGAAAAAAGCGCACTTCAAATAGCTGAACAATTGTTCTGCTACCCAAGTTGCACACCAAATTGCCCAAACCCATGTGCAAGACACCCACCCGCCCGTACACTTAAACCGAGATTCATCTCAAATAACCAAAACATATTACCAAGAGCACCAGCTAACCCACCTCAACCCCCAGCCCCACAACAACACCTTCACCCAAACCCACCCCCTAACATTAAAAACAACCCCCTAAGATTTCCCATCGACATAATATTAAACCACAAAACAAATACCTCAAAAGATAAATATAAAATAACAAAAAAATATAACACATACCTATGTCAATGGACTCTTCAAAACAACGATACATACAACAAATGGATGCCACAAAGAGAACTCTTTCCTTTCAACCACCCAACAACCATTGCACACAACATCAAACTACTAACAAAATACTACACAAAACTACAACACAATCACTATAAAAAATTTATTAACACACACTTCATTCTTGAACAAAGCAGAGATACAAGATTCATCCCTCCACCCACATTCACCCCGCTTACACACATACACATACAAGAATGTAACCCGGAAAAAGACATCGTTTCCAATTACGATACCATACAAGTAAACAATGAACAAACCCACCTATATGAAGATACCGGTAGACACCTCATCACTATACCAACCACTAGACTAAAATGGCTATGGCAACAATATAATAAAGCAATTTATAGCTCACACGGCCTAGTACCGCAAACACAATCATTTGAAAAAGAAGTAATATGGCTCTATCAAAGATACAACCATAAAATTCCCAGAAAAGACCCACTAAAAGCAACACAACATACTCTACCCACAAGTATTTTGGACTCCATTACTACCTCCTTTAATATCTCCCACTCATACTTCTCTTCACCAATAACATGTTCTACACAAATTTCATAATTTTACTCTCCTTTTGCAAGAGATAAAGTCTTTGGATCACTCGGTACCGCCTTCCAATACAAATGGAAAGGCATAGGCTACGCCCACCCACATAATGAAGAAACAGCCCAACAAGAAATTCACTGGGCACGATTGGCAGCCAAAACCGACCCAAATAACATCACTATACTGGTAATACCAGATACAAATTGGTACCAAAATTTTTCCCCACACAAGGGGCCTTTTTCAGACACCTATATAATTGCCCACTTCGCCGCAGATTCCATCACATATGAAGAACCAACAATCCCACAAGAACTACATAAACCAAAGACAGAACCCCTTGCAATCTGCATCCTATGCATTCATTACCAAGATCACAACATTGGTACACCATACCAAATAAATACAATTAAAGCAGCAATTGAAAACCTACAAATTCCACAATATCACATACAAAATGCTCCATGTACCCCCCACAACACACCGGTCAATAAAAATAAAAAATGGAACAAACTCATATACCCGCCTTCCATCAACCCAACCACTTTAAACACGCCACCTCTACCAAACTTTGTGACAAACACTACACCTAAATTCCAACCACAACATAGCTACTATACCGATGAATCCTTCTTTCCTCCTGAACAAGCTCCCGACGGACATTGGAAAAAAGAAAAAGCCGGGTACGGAATATACAACTCTACAAAGACTGACATGCAAATATCAGCAAGACTACCAGACCTACAAACATGTTTTCGAGCTGAACTAATGGCTATCCATAGAACACTTAGATTAATCACTACTACATACCCAGATGAACCGGCACATATATTTACAAACTGCCTCAACTGCCTATACAATCTAAACACACACATCAAACATCCAACCACACACAACAATCACGCGGATAAAACCATACTAACAGACATGGTAGAAATGTTAAAAACTCGTACTCAACCCACCACATTCCACAAAGTCAAAGCACATATTAACATTAATAAAAGGCAACGAACAAGCGGATATACTTGCAAAACTGGGGGCCAGAAAAGAATACTTCAGAGCCACAAGTTCATATGAATTTGCACATACTACACCATTTTATTTTCAAAAAGATATATGACCAGGACCGATAAAACGGCCAGATAAAGGCCCCGTCAGATGTCTCCAAACATATCTAACCAAATACGACCAAGAAAATAACCTTGAAGAAATGGCAATCGAATTTGCAAACATCAGCAAATGGACCATGAACCCAAACATCGATAACGAACTATCCAACACATTTTGGTCCAATCCTAAAATCACTGATTCACAAAAAACAATTATATTAAAACTTCGTACCGGCCAATACATGGGTAATGCTAGAAAACAACTATTTTTTGGAAGAGAAAGATTCCCCTCAATAACATGTTCTATCTGCAAATCTGCAGATGCAGACACATGGCTACACGCACTTCTAAAATGTAGTCATCACCACATTCACGCCATTAGAGTCAAAAGACACAACAAAGCAGTTTGGGAACTAAGGAAATTAATCCTCTCATCACAAAAATCTAGATGTTACACCCTCATGAACGCAAGAACATTCAACAACAATCCCCAAGAAAACACAGTACCCCCATGGCTACTACCATGCACATGTGAACAACAAAGATGCCATTGCAACGCTAGATTTAAACCAGACATCCTCTATGTAAAAGGACTGCCATACAAAAATGACCCACCATCACATCCATCAGACAACCTCACAATTCAATTTATTGAAATTACATACTGTAATTACAAATTCCCACAAACAACAATAGATATCAAAAATAAAAAATACCAACCACTTATTAACAACATTATTAATTTAGGATGGAAAGTTGACCCACTCATAGTCATTACGGCAGGAGCTAGAGGCACAACACATATCCCCTCGATGAAACTCCTCAAAACAAAATTTAAACTACCAGAAATTGCCATTAAACACACATTCAAAGAAATAAACACCATTGCTATACATCATGCCGGATCAATTATTCTACACAAAAGAAAAATAGAAAATAACCAACCACTACCAATAGATTACTAAATAAAACAAAACTACCAAACAAAAGGAGGGTAATGGTGAAGATCACTACTTATTTATTTTTTATTTATTTATTTTATTTTTGATTAGCTCACAGTACACACTTGTCTCAGGTAGATGGGACGGGGCCGGTTGGTTGGTACAAACTTTCCTGCCTATGAATAATTCAGTAGCAGCACCAAGTCATGTATATCACAATAAACGCTCAGACGGACTCCACGGGAATCGAACCTGGACCGTACAATTGTAACATAAACGCCCTTCTCCAAGCAATTTTGGAACCATGACTTGGCAACCTCCAGCAAAACAAACACCAATTTATACCCGCGCTAATTCTAATCTAACATATTGTACTAGTGTTACTAGTATTTATCTCTGGTCACTAAAGTGTCTATTCTCGAAAGAGGTGAGTAGTCTTGTACTAATGGACCTTTGTCCGGTGGGCATTGGCTCATTGTCAAGACGAACAGACACTTTATTCACGCCGGCCTCGAAAGAGGACCGGTGTTCATATCTATCTATATCTATATAACTTGTACATGTAGGTGACATGGGACGAACCAACGACCTCCCTGCTACATGGAAGATTGAGGTTAGCCACAATTTATTAATAGCTAGCTACTCATGAAAGGTTGTGCCAACTTTATTTATCCTCAATCCAATACTTTTGTCATTATCAATAGTCACCTTGCAACCCTCTCCAATTTATCACAGTTTTCCATTCATCTTTTTCCATTCATCTGCAACTTGAATGAAGCTTCTTCATAGTGGATGGAAGCAAAAGGCAATTTGAAAATTCATATATATATATTTTTATTTTTGGTATATTGGTGTATGTTTGTATGTTTGCTTGGAAGAAGTAAAAAATGTGAGAACATCTCCGCTAGAAACTTTGAATTGCACCTTGAGGGTCATCAAAAATTACATATAGTTTCATGTCGTGCAATGTAGTATCGAGGGCCAAGCTATGTCAAATGAATGTATTTTGTAAATTTTGTTAGTTTATGCAGTCTATTTTAGTTTAAAGGGATTTCATTCATTTAGTACTTCATTTAACTAAGGTATTGGGATGTAAGGTGGAGAAGCTCCCTTGGCTTTGCATGTTTTGATATCGTTACCATTATTTAAATTCAATAATATGGACCTAGCAATTCTACAAAAAGAAAAATGGCATATTTATCAAAAACAACAGAGTTCATGGTCTTAATACATAGTAGACTAGGTTCATTCATGCAAGGTACTAGTAGGGAGGTAGGATAAAGTACATCTCAAGTGTAGAAATTTACAAAGGAGTGATAAAAAATAATAATAGAAGCATTGGTTTCTATTACCTTTAACCCCTAAGTGACCGAACGACAATTTTATGGTCGCTGCCCTTTTTTACGGGCTGCCCGAGATGAAAAAAAAACTTCTTTAAAAAATAAAAATACTCTCAAATAGGAAATCAAGTCTACTTTCCAACCCAATTTGAATCATGTCAATCCAAGTTAAACTCCATCAAGAAGAAATTTTCAAAGACAAACACCTCAACATTGTCCTAGTGTTACAAAACTTATTATTTCGGGAAAGTAATGATGTTCCCTCTTTCTAAAAAAATTCTTTTTTAATTTTTAGAATAGAATTTCTAGTTTCAACCAATCATATCAAATTTCAAATTCTAAAATTAAAATTTGTAATTTTGGTGAATATTTAACGATAAATGCTTCTAAATTTGTTTAATGAGTATCTAAAACATTTTTTGAAAGTTTGACAGTACGGATAATTACTAAACATTGTGCTTCTCATTTTCTCTTTTGGACCAAACTTCATCGAAGTTGTAGAAGCAACATTTTATAACACATTTAGGTTTTGCCCTTACCCCCTCTGTCATTTAGGGGTTAATAAAAATGGAATAAAAATGGTAGTCTAATTATTTCTAAAAATCAAAGACTATAAATATAAAATATATTTATAATCTATATATAGACACATACGGAATGCATATCATAGACTAGTTTGACTTGTGTTAAAATTTGCTCTAAAAATAACAAAAAGTGTGTACCAATGGTTGGCTTCATATATATAGCAATTTAACGTCTTTAAAAGTATATATACTTTGAAGCTCGAATTTCATTGTGGTGACATTGAGTTTTACTCAACGTAAGAAGAATGTTGGCTTTGCTTTCCATGATATGGTGGGAGACCAAGAGTGTTTCTCGCTATCCATGTCTTTGAAACATAGGCAGACAAACTATCTCCAATTTCGGATTTTTTATTCACGATGGTCGTAGAACGAGCGTTTGAATTTTTTGACACTATGAAGGACGCTAAAGGTAGATCTCGCTATCCATGCCCTCGAGGTATAGGCAAACAAACTATCTCCAAATAATCTTTTACCAACACGTGTTGGTAAAAAAACAAATAAATTTGAACAAAAGAAAGTCCACATAAGAACTACTCAAAACTGCTAAACAAATATGAGCTCGAGAAGATGACACCCAACAGAGGCTTCTTGATTATTTAGGAATTAAAGTATTGTGCTTGGGATTTGGACTATAGTTGGCTTTTGGATAGATAAGATTTGTGAAAAAAAATTGTTTAAAATAAAATAAAAACTCAATTAAAATGTCATCTACGTGAATTTTAAAAGTAGAAAGTTGATCATATTCCATTTGTGCAAAACGAGATTTTTCTATTCTACAGGAATAACGATTGGACAATAGACACCCACTTAGGTGCGTTCACCTTAAATTCTAAAAGCACAAACAAAAATTTGATAAACGGCTGGAGCACCACGGGTATAGGATCACAGTATAGCACCACGGGTAGAGGATCACGAGTAGTGAAGGTGGGGAATATATGGCTCATTAGCAAAAAAAAGCTTATGGGAATCATTTTTTTTCAGCCTTAAAGGCTGTTGCCACTTTGTTTTTGTTGAATATCGAAGGCTGCTTACTTTGTGGAAGTATGACGAATGGGCCATGGTGGTGAATTTCATTAAGAGCAAAACAGACAAAGGTTATACATTGTACGCTGAAACTTACTTTGAATCTTCACCTATATCCAATATATGACCCGCCTCGGCTCAAGAAGAGGCGATTTAGGATTTTTGGGAGCAGGCGTCAAGGCTAACAAAGGTAGTTGGTAGCAGGTCACGATGATGTCACTAGGGCTAAGTCAGATCCAGCCAACCTAGCAATCAGGCCCGCATCATGCGACAGTGGAAAGCGGCCATTATTCCATTTATTTTTAAATTTTTTTTTACTTTGTTGTGATTAGCCACATGAAAGCAAATGTAGCCACCTGACTAAAATTCGCTCACTTTAACTACACTGATCACGAGTATAGCACCACGGGTATAGGATCACAAGTATAGCGCCACGGGTATGAGATCACGGGTATAGCACCACGGGTACAGGATCACGGGTATATTACCACGAGTATAGGATCACGGGTATAGCACCAGGGTGTAATATCACGGGTATATCACCACGGGTATAACACGGGTATATTATATGGGTATAGCACTAAGCCTTCTCCGATTATCGTAGTGCCTTGGAGTACACACCGTCGTGAAAAGAGACCTAACCCTCGATCGGCCCCTTGGATTGACACCGTTTTTCAGCGGAGACCTTGCTCCGACTCCTACACTAGTGCAGAGATTTCCAGAGCTTCATTTCGAATATTTTGCGAAGGAAATTGAGCTCGTCCTGGGTGAGTTTTCGTTGTTGTTTTCAACTGTGAATTCCGTGTTGTGTAGCGACAACCAGGGTTTGGACCTGTAAGTTCCACTCTGCAAATTAGGTTAAATGTTCGAACCGGGGAACTAGAAAAAAATTAGGTCTATCCCGGGAGGTTCTGTCTAGGTTTGAAGCTGGTGGACACGATTGCCGATTGCCTACTCCGCATGGTTGATGAGAATTCCAGTGATCGCTCCTCTGTAGGGAGCTACACCAACAAATCCTATCTATAAACAGTGCTTAATGCAGCTAAAGAACAAGGATTTCCAGGATATGCGGAGCAATTGAAGAGCGGCACTATCGTGTTTTCTAGAAGCTGAAGCAAAAAAGCGATGTAGATATGCTTGTTTAGAGCTTCGTCTTTATCAGAACTACCGGTAGTAGACTGTTCGATTGAATCACTCAATTTGCGACGGAAAAAACGAGTACCTCTGTTTTAGGTCGCGAGGAGTTCAGTGCACTTTTTTCACATGATGCGTTGGGATGATTCAGATCGTTAAGTGTAGGCGCTTAATTCATGAGTGCAGAGATTGACACGTGAATTGTTCAATTGTAACAGGAGGTTGAGATTGCTGGAGAGTAGAAAAGCAATTGACAGAGTCTAATCATCATGTCGGCTCGCATGGTAAGGCGTGCTTTGAAGGAGCAGGAAGCGCAGCGAGTTGAAGGATCAACTACTGATGATGAGGAAGTGGACGACAGGCCCACAGGGAAGCCTGCTGCACACAACCTGTTCAACCTTCTTGGATCAGAGGCAAGTCAACTATTACTAGCTCTAACTTAAATGCTCTCATCTTCAGTTTCAATTCTCCAGAAATGTGCACTAGTTTTAGGTTACAGTTGTCCCTCTCTATCATGACATGTTTAGAAAGCCCTAACTTCAAGGTGGCAAGCATGGATTACGACTTGTCACATGTATATTGCTTGAAACAATAATATCGTCATATTACGGAGTGTCATATTATGGATGGGTAGACTGTACCAACTTGTAAGAGTGGGCTCTATGTATGGTAGAGGGTACACTTTCCGTCACTGTAAGCATTTTCTAGGAGTGTGGTTATCAGAAGGGAAGCTCTGGAGAGCCAAATCACTTTGGATATAAAGAACCAAACTCTGTTGAGATTTAGTTTTTATCATTATGTATGTATGATGATTTCTTTCAAAGTGGGAGGTTATAGTCCACAACCCCATGTTCCATTCAAAGATCAGTCATGCTTACACTTACCTAGCTAATTGAAGGCCAACCGAGTGTATGAATAGACGAGTGTATAAAATAAATAAATACAACCAATTACACAACTTCATACTCCCTTCAAAGCCCTGAGATTCTAATACTCTCACGCAGATTTCAGACAACCTAATGCCAAGATAAGCATGTCAATGATGCATCAATGACAGCAACGACGTTTTTTTGTGCTCTGTTTATTGTTATCTCAGGAGATCGAAGATGAAGATGTTGAAGAGGAAGATGAGATCCGCAGTGAGCCCCCCCAGATTTCAAAGAAAGAGGCACCAACAGCCAACGTGAGCAAAAGTAAAAAGAAAAGTAAAGGAAAGAGGAAGGGAAAGAGTTCAACAGTGTCGGTCAGTGCAGATGCGGCTGAGGAAGAGTCGGTAGACGAGTTGCTGGAGAGGTTGGCTCTTCAAAATGAAGGGAGTGTGTCAACCTCGGATTCAGCAACTGCGGCAGGTACTTCGCTCCACCAGGTTAACAACCTTCAGCATGTTGAACTGCAAGCATGCTATAAACTCTGGCGATCGATTTTACGGTTGGTTGGATCTGGCCAAGGATTCATGGTTATAAAAATGACCAATTCAATTGATCATATTCTATTATTCATGTGGGGCCAAATTTTACATCGGCAAAGAACGTTGCGTGTGTTGGTCAAAAAACAATAAAATTGTACAAAAGAAAGTTCCTATATGGTGAAGGAAATCATCTGATTGCACAAGGCCTTGCTTCTCAGCCATAGTCTTTGGCCAACATTGTGGATTCTTCATTGAACGATTCCTGGAATGCAGATGTAGATGCCTTTGGGATACTAGGCGTGGACCCGCGGTACCTGAGAGCAGAAGATGAATTACGGCGTATATTTGGATCAAAAGTCATAAATGCAGCGGAGAGGGGCAGTGATGGGACTCTTCCTGGTAGGAAGCGTCAGGGTCCTCATAGAGGAGGTCGAGTTTCGCTGAAGAAGACTCTGCTGGTGACACCACACGACCACTGGCAACGACCTGAAGGTGGACTGTCCATGGAACTCTCAGAGACAAGAGAGGGTCTCAACTTTTTCAGGTGCATAGTCTCTTATTGTTTCTGCATTATTCGCCTACTTGCCCTCTATCTAGCTCAGACTTTTGCTCTGCTCTCTTGTCTATAACAGAGTTTTTAGTACAATTAGACTTGCTTTATGAACTTTTTGACATTATCATAAAGGAAATCATCCCTTTGATTCATGGAGAGGTTTACGTATGTATGGTTACGCTTAACATTTAGATACATGGGGAGGCCCTTTGACCGTAGGCACAGGCAGACCTCATGAATCAAAGAAAGGTTGTTTAAAACTGTTCCTCAATTTTACCGAGAGCCCTATTCTATCCCACCTTGATTGTTCTTAAAAGCAGAGGTCTGTCTTTCCTTGCAGATATGCATTCTCAAGCTCGTACCAGCAAGTACAGAAGCGTTACGAGGAATGCTCAGCTTCGCATGACCCAAACACCATAGTGATGATGGTGAACCAACATCCTTACCATGTCGACTCCCTTTTGACTCTAGCGGAGCTCTACAGACACACGGGTGAGAGCCAAAGATCCGCGGATATGTTAGAGAGGTGTCTGTACGCCTTGGAATATGCGTGGCACCCTTGGTTCAACGTAACGACTGGAAGATGCAGGTTGGACTTTGCATGGGATCCAAACAAGCCGCTGTTTGTGGCTCTGTTCAAGCACATGCAACACTTGGACAGGCGAGGCTGCCACCGGACTGCACTTGAAGTTTGCAAGCTGTTGCTGTCGCTGGACTCGGATGATCCCATGGGGTCACTGTTTTGCATCGATTATTTTGCGATCAGGGCCGAGCAGTACCAGTGGTTGCAAAAATTTGTACGAGAGTATGGGAGTGAGCGATCACTTTCGCTGCTGCCGAGTTTTTCTTTGTCACTTGCACTGGCGCAGTTTCATATTGAAGGGAACTTGGCTTCCAGCTCTGCCAGGTACTGTCACAGCTCTAATTCAGTGAAGTGTTTTTATGGCTTTATGTCTAGGTAACCCTTGTGCATGCTACCGGTATGTTTTTGCTACTAGCAGGCTCTTGTGTATCATGGTAGTTTGTTCTCCCGGTCAATATTTGGGCTGGGGTCTTTGGTAACCAACGTATACACATGAGTTCAGAACTTGGCATGTGGAAAATGTCCAATCACATGTGTACACAATTACAGCAAATATTCTATCACTGCAGATACTGGAATCAGTGATGTTGGAGAGTGTGATCATAACGAGTTCAGAGTGTATATAGGACCCAGAGGAGGAAAACCCAGCATACCATAAGGTTTCTTCCTCCTTTGAGGACCCGCGCTCCTAGCTTCAGAGTGCTCTTTGAATACCCTTGTAATTGCAAACTCTACGGAGTGGAGTGAGTAGGGATTGTGATATGACTAGGCCATCCTTCTTCGTGTCCAATGAAAAATGAGAAAAAAGGGGTCCATACTTGGGGTCGATCTCATTGATTTTCAATTTGTATAAATACTTAGGGTCCTCTCTATATGGACAGGATGATTTTGTTGCCTTCGATACCCTTGTGGTTGTCAGTTTTGTACATAATTAATTCAATCAAGTCATGCAGTCTAAATTTTTAAGTACCATGTGACATATTGCCAATGCTTGAGAGGGGTATTAAATCCAATGTGGCACCCTGAAAAATAATAATTTTGTTGTCTGGGTGTCCGAAACATTTGCTTTCAGTGCAGGATGAGGGTTACTGTTTGCACATAGTACCTGAATTTGTAGAAGTAGGAAGTATACAAATACCATTGACTCGGTTGGTGTCCCTGTAGTCATGCTGAATAGAAACAACGCTTGCTTGCTTGCGCTTGCTAAAGTGCCTGCTCTCTTGGGCGTGTTGAACGAATTTGCATGGTTTTGATATGGTAACAGAGTTTGAGCAGAAATTTAGAACCAAATAACTGCTTAGTTGGTATTTTTGCTAATTGGAGTTTTGAATCTAGTGCATGAAATCTGACTTCATGTTAGTTTCTTATTTACAACTGTTGAAACTTAGATGGCTGAATCTTGAAACTGAAGTGGGACTATTCGAAGTTTTTTGAGCTAAAGAACCCGTATTAATTTTATCTTGGCTGTGTACTAGGAAATTGAGTGGGAAGTCGTCATCACTGCCCAAGCCACCCGAGCCAGCTTCACTGGGAGGAGAAGAGTCCTCGATGGAGCTTTTGCAACAGGCATTGATGCTGCACCCTGCATTTCTGAAGAAGATAGTGGAGAAAGCTCCCATCAAAGAGGATGCTGCCTGGGCAAAGATTCTGAAGCACCCTCACTTTAGCAAGGCCACGTCAGACAGCCCCACTCTTGAGCACCTCATCAACATATACGTAGCGAGGAACTATTTAGTGTGGAGGGCTCCTGATGTGCAAGCATGGCTGAAGGAGGGCGCCCAAGCCGTGGTCGCCATTGCTGACAGGGCCGCATCAGGGAATGGTGGTTGGGAAATTGCCAATTGGGCCTGCGTTCGCCAGGAGGCTTTTCCAGCTGACGAAAATGAGTAAGTGCTGATCCTCATCTTTTAGCACTTCAGAGTGTTCAGGTTTATGTTCACACGACAAGCACCGAATCTTCATGGTTTCAAAATCATTTGTCATATAATTGTGCAAAATATAATTCTTCATCTTGGGCTAAATTTTTCAATCACCAAAATCAACTAACTTTGTTCGTGTTGGTCAAAAATTACAAAATTGAAGTCACAAAAGGAAGTCACACTCAAAAGTCTCGCTAAAAAGCTTGGACCTTCAGGAATTAAGAGTTTGACATACGAGAGTTGAATTATGATTCAGATGTTATATCATCTCCTCCGAAACACAAAGCTTGGAAGCCCTTAGTATTGAAGTTGAGGTTTCTTAGTTGGAGGTTTCATATATGCATGCTGTGACTCATGTGTTCTTTAGCGTTGATTGTAAACTTGATATTTATTATGTGTTTAGTTTTGATGATGTATGTGTGTGGGATTCTATTCTGCTTCAGGTATAGGCATCTGCTAGTGTCCGATTTCTCAGATTCAACAGCAACGCTACCTCCAGAGGAGCTTCAGCAGTTCTTCCAAGGTGGGCCGGGCAATGGGGCAGCGGCCATGCGTATGGAGGATGTCATGGCCGAGGCTGATGCGCAGGGAAGGCAGTTGGAGGATCAAAACGCGCTCATGTTATTCTTTCAGTCATTTTTGCCTTGGTTTAACAATGGGGTTGACTTGCATGGCCAAGATCCACATCCTGAATAACAGGGTGGATAATTTTTTATGATCATTGCAGTCAGTCAGCATGTAACTTTATGGACACTAATCCTAAGGAGATTCAGGGAACTGTTGTCATTTTTGTTCCTGGAAGGTAAAAACTTCATTTCATCTCTTTCATTTTTTTGTCACCTTACAAAGTGTTTACTGGTTCTGCATGGAACTGAAGGTAAAGTAGGATGTCCTAAAACCACAACTTAAGAAATATGCCCTCATTTTAACAAGGTTATTTATGAGAAATATTTTTCGGTCATTTGGAAGAAGTTTTCTCATGGAATGCATAAATTTAATTCCCAATATTCAAATTGATACAAATTTTTGAAGTGAAAAGAACTTCGTGACCCAAATCAGACCTCTAGGTTTCCCCATGTCCACATCATGTGGTACTAATTTTCACTCATAATGATACCCAAAACCACCAACTATTTCTTCACAATGCTTGGCATGCCATTGGTCTACTTGAACAGTGAAATTGGAGGTTTTGAGTCTCAAATGTGGTGACCCCAAGAAAGGTCTACATGCCATAATTGGGGGTGGTGTTGTGGTTTTAGGACATCCTACCTTAATCCCTAAACGCATTGATCCTTTGAACACAAGTAGATGCTAGCCTGAAAAGTAGATATTAGCATGACTCAGATGTACATGAGGTGTACATGAGAGGACCATTGCATGGATGAAATCTACTGAACAAATTTGCCATACTTGCATTTGAAAGCCTCTCCAATATTATCAACATCTCATATCAAGAGATTTACTTTAATTAGGAGAGAATTTAGTAGACTTGCAAAGGTGACTTGGATGAAAGTCATCCAAAATTCTATGAGAAAGTTATAAAGCTTCGAATCTGTTCATGATTTAGTTTCTGGACGCGGGGACGTTTAGGGATTAAGAGTGCAAGCGTTTCTGGTACGCTTTGTTGGTGTTGGAAAAAGGGACTTCTTTGAACTATTTATAAAATGTTACATACAAAACAAATGCACCCTGTTTTCTTTAGGGCCGCTTCACACTATGCTCGTCCAAGTTGAGACGTCGTGCAATTGAGTGGCCAAATGTTTTTGAGAGTCCAAAGAAATGGGTTGAAAATAGGCAATAAAATTTATTTTAGATTTTTTATGTAAAATGATCGACGGCCTCTCGACTATGGTTTGATTTCTATTCCTGTCTAATCCAAACTTTGTTCAAGAGTCTGTCGATTTGGTAAAAAAAGTGTTGCCATGTAGGCATTTTGGAGGGTGACGGCCTTTGAACTTTGGCCTCTAGTGTGCAGGGTCGAGAGGTCGAATTTTTGGTTTTTGCAATTTGATTGGTGGAAATCGACGGCCTCTTGACCTTTGGCCATAGTGTGCAGCGGCCTTTAATATTAGAGCCCCAAATATTTGTCAATGGTTTTCACAATATAAAATAAATTCATTAAAATCTTCTCGAGATGTACTACAAGATAGAGTGTTGCTTATTTATTTACATTTGGTGAAAAAATGAGCAAGATATTAGGAATCAGAATTTAAAAAAGGAGATTTTGACCCTAACTATTTTGCACATTTCTCACCAAATGAATCAATTTTTTGTTTTGTTTTTTAACACATTTCAAGATTTCAAAGAGCCTGAGCACCAATCTAGCACAATAATTATTAACTCGTGAGTCTATCGATTACTGCGCACAAATGCAACATGGGTGGTTGTTGCACATTGATGCTACACGCGTGGTTGTCGTGCACTGATGCAATATGCGTGGTTGCAATATGCGTGGTTGTCCCGCACTAAAACAATTTTTGTACATATTGTTTGGAGATGTTTAGAGATGCGGAATAGCATCTTCAATACATACCGCTTTTCTAATCATCTCCAAATGATTTTTGATAATATTAACCCCTAAAGGAAAAGGTGTTCTAAATAGGACATTTTAATGTTTGGGTAGGTTCCTAGAATATCAAGTTTTATTCTAATTTTTAAAAACATTATGTCAATACAAAAGTGGGGACATTGCTTCACTCATTGGTTACTTAGGGTAAATTCACTTTGAATTAAAACACAATGTATTGATAATTAAAATGGTCATATCAAAGAAAATGTTTCAAGCCAAAGTCTATTGACTTAGAGTCTTTGACCATGATTTGATATTACACACTTGTATTTGTGACAAGTATTTGTAACATGTGTCGTTGTCTCTGACTAATGGAACATAGGTGGTTATCACTCACTGATGTAACATGGGTGGTTGTCGCGTAGTGATGGAACATGGATGGTTGTTACGTACGATACAACATAGGTGGTTGTTGTGCTATCCGACGGATGCAACATGCGTGGATGTTGCATACCGATGGAATATGTGTGGATGTCCCGCACATATGCAAAATGTGTGGTTGCCACAATTCCAATGGCTTACCCTACACAAAATCTTTTATAATTCACCATGTACAAAACGAGGTACAAAATTTGCATAAAACATGTTTTGTATTGAACTAGTGGGACCCGTGTCGTTAAGCACATTGACGTTAGTTTAATGTTAAGAACTTTTATGGACTTCAAATATGTTGATTCAAGAAATAAATAATATATATGAATATTATTTATTTAGAAAAATAAAATATACATTGAAGGCCTCAAACATTGCCTCTATTTTATTCATTTATTTTTTAATCTTGAAGAACAAAGGACAAAATTAATTAAAGAGCAAGAAAGAAAAAACAATCAGCCAGGGTTCCAAATGAGGGTTGGCAGACAAGTGAGAGTGGGAGCAAGCTTCCATCTAGCTCTTTATTTATCTTTTGTACAATTCACCTTAGAATTTTATTTTTTTAATAACATTCTATTGGATCAATCTTCAATAAAATATACATTGAAGGCCAGACTCAAACATTTCCTTTGTTATATAGATATTTATTTTTTGTATAATTCACCTTAAAATTTTATTTTTTGATAACATTCTACTGCATGAATCTTCAATATAGTTATTGACTGTTGAAATGTATTTTTTTTTAAAGCACATCATAAAGTTTGTGAGGAGCTGTATAGTGCACATTCCGTAGGCCCGCAGTGAACATTTCAAAGAGATCCTTTGAAATTCCAATTTCTTGTTCATCATAGCATATAATCTAAAGAGCTAATTTTGATATAGCATACACATCAATTGCTAAACTACATTTAGCTAATTTTGATTCATGGAGACTAATTAAAGAAGGATCCACCCAAGGGCGTTTCAATTTATCTGCTTCCATTTTCCTTTGTGACCCATAATGATAATTGGATTGGAGAGAAAAGTCTACCCTACATACAAATCCCCAATCACAAACACCTATATACATATTATTTCCTTCTATGCAACAATATAATGTTTGCATAGAGAAGGAAATAATATGTATATAGGTGTTTGTGATTGAGGATTTGCATGTAGGGTAGTCTTTCCTCTCTAATCCAATTAACAATATGGATTACAAAGGGAAATGTTCTATACAAAAAAAAGTAAACTACTATATATATTTTCAATAGATCATTTGAAGAAAAGACAAATTTTTCTAATCACAATCTAATGAGTTGAATAAATGAATATTATATTTTATAGAAAATAGTTATTTATATCTATAGAACAAAAAGCAAAAGATAAAATAAAAGGTAATAAAAATATAATACATCCAAAGTAAAAGAGAAAAAACATATTTTTATACATGTAGTAAAAATTAAAAGATAAGATAAAATAAAAAATAATAAAAGTAGGATCTATCCAAAGTAAAAAGCAATAGAAAAGAAAATTTTCATCCATATAGTAAAACAAAAAAACAAAACAAAACAAAATAAAATAATAGGAAACATTAGTCATTGGTCTCGCGTCTTGCATTTTCCAATGCTATTCCTACCTTCTCCAAACGTACTTTATGTGCACTGCCATCTTCTCTAACTCTGCTGATTTTTTGTGCTACACGTCGCCTCAATAAATGTTCATACATACTTTGACTTTGGACCTCGGCAACACCTCTAGCATGTGAAAGGTTTTAAAGAGAGAGAACACATATAAAAACATATGAAGAATATTATATTCAATTGGCAATAATGACAACACTGTTCTTGTACTTATAGCACAACCCTTCGACTAACGTAATGGTGTGTCTTCTCATAGTACAAATAGGTGTGTCTATTCAATCTATAGTTATTGATCTAAATTAATTGATTTAACATAGCTCTATCGCTATGAGGCAAAGTTTGTTCTTCTACCAATAAATCTTTCATTTTTCATGGACTAAAAATATATATCACCCGCATCATGTCAAAATGTAATAATATAAGTTAAAGATATCAAATACTTATTTTCAATGTAAATTTAAAATAAATTATTTCAAATATATAAATATAAATATAAATAAATATAAATATATATATTTAAAACTTCTAAATAAAATGAGGAATGCGACATAGAGACATTTTCAAGATATTTGGAAAAAGTATTTTAAATGTCAAACTCCACATTATCATTAATTCTTCAAAGTTCTTTGAACTTCAAAAAAATGCAATGCCTACAACATGTATAAATCAAATCCAAAAATGATGAAAATTAGAGGCATGAATAATTTCACTTCTAACATTCAAAATAACGATTTAAAAAATAAAATTTCATCTGTAAGATTCAAGCAACACAAATTCTAAAAACCTTGCAATAGGATAATGGGTTGGCTCAAAACTTGATAGCATAAAAACAACAATATTTTATTCCAAACGAACGCTATAGTATAAAATAAAAAAAGCAAAAAACATATAAAAGTCTTTTCCAACTACAATGTCAAACATTAATATCTTCTTCATCAGTTTCTGAAATGCGATCTGGCGATTGCGGCAACGGAGCTATAACTTCTCGTAAAGCAAGGCGAGCCAATGCTATATTTCTATTGTGCAACAACCTAGCACGTTGTTCATCTTCAAGCCTTTCTCTACGAATATTAAGAGCAACAACTCTATTACGTTCTGATCGAGTTTGTTGCTCAATTCTGATTCTATTCCTTATTGCACGAATTGCCAATGCTGCATTTCTGTTTTGAATCATCCGTTGGCATTGAGTGTTTGCACGTCGAACCAAAGCTTCTTGTCTATTCATTTCTAACAGTAAAAAAACAAAATTTGGAATAGTTGCCACATCACTTGAAGGAATTGCTTGATCTAACAGTGCAAGAAATGGCTCAATGCGAGAAGAAAGATCTACATGACTTTGAGAAAGTTCAACTCCTATGCCAACTTCCAAAGATATAGATAAAGGAATAGAGTTTGGAATCTCCAAGAACTCTGAAGCTATCAACGAGCCTTACCGTGGCATAATAACACAAATTTCAAATGGTTGTTGTCGTTGTACTCGATCTCTAGCCATAGCGCGTAGTGCACGCAAACTTATAGCTTGACAACAAAATTGATTCATATTGGTAATAATATGAAACAATGTATGAAAAGTCTTGTAAATGTTTTTTAATTCAAAATGAAATGAAATGAAATGATCAATCTAGAATAAACTTAATTAAAATCAAATATCTAATGAATCTATTACAAGATTATAATATCATGTGATAAGATATAGGATACGATGTATTATATAATATAAGATGGGCATGATGTGGGTATCCTCCAAAAGAGCGTAATTTTATAAAAGTATTCTTTTGATAAGAAAAGAAATTGGAATTTAAACAAGCGGCTAGATGCGTAGTCTATGCATTAGTATTTACCCTAAATTTACTTTTACACCATGTTTGTACTATTCAGCCATGTAACTCCTTGAAAACGAAGTGTTTCCGTAGCCTCTCCCCTGGTGGAGCGGAGACAATAAATAAATAGATCGTGCTATAGATGGCATGATAACAACTATATACACAATGTTAACTCTTTGACATACGGGCTTGCACACAGTGGACAATGAACAGATTAAAAACTATTCTCCTGGCTGCATTCAGAGACAAATTTCATCCATCCAATTTCTCTTGGTTCTTGTTCTAGTTGACTATCATGAGTGTAGTACTATAATGTGGATATTCAAAATAAAATATTATGGTTTTTGACAAACAACACAATTGGTTTATATCAAGTTTCATTCTTAATTCAAAATCATTTGTATAGTGTAAATATTTAAAACAAGATATTATGATTTTTGGAAAAACAACACAATTGGTATATACTCGGGGAGGTCACTCTTTGTATCATTTGAGTATCACGTGTGAACAAAGGGTATTTAAAAGCACCCTAAAATTTAAAAATAAATTTTACTATAATTAGTAATATTTTAAGAATATTCTCATTTTTATTCTTGTAATGAATTGTGAACATCCTATATTAATGTAAATCATTTATAAAAATTATCTTCAAAGATTTATTTGTACCCTATCTTTGTTCGCACGTTGTTATGTAATATTTGGAAGTGACCTCCCCGGGGGTATATATCAAGTTTTATTCTTAGTTTAAAAAAAGAGACCTTAGACATAGTTTTCCATAATATTATAATCAAATAATAAAAACCATACTATCTCGTAGAGCATGTTATTCAAATTTCATTACATTATTTATTTGTGTTAACTTGGGAGTTTTAATTGAATTTCAAGATAAAACCTTGCAAATTTCATTTAAAATATTAATAACAGATATAATAAACATTGTCATTTTCATTGTTTAATATCATACACATGTTTTGATATTAACATTGTCATTTACAAATATGTGTTGTACATAAACTCCATTTTTGTTATTCATCAAACATTTTATGACGAATCTTTGAAAATAGTGTTAAATCTGTTACTATGTTAAAGGACTAAAGATAGAATTTGTAGTACACATAGAATGAATTACATATAAGTCACACATAGTGAGACACGTCTCATTGGTACCCATGTTACACCATCAAAGTAAATGTCTTAGCTAACTTAATCCAGAAAATCCTACCAAAAAATTCAAATGAAAAAAATAAAAATAGAGCCAAATCGCACCACTAAAATTTCAAAGACAAATTATTTTCATCCCTTTCAGAGCTAAAATTCCATCCCATTCTATTGTTCAAATAATCTCCCCTTGTTCCATAATAAAAATCACGTGAGAAACTCATTTTTTCACTCACCACAATGAACAGGTTGATGATATTAGATGTAGTGAAAAGTTTGTAATACAGTCGTTTGCGGTTGTTCAAAGGTTTAAAAACCTTTGGTCAATCCAACAATATCCGCAAAATCCACTCCCGGTACCGTTCAAGAGCTCAAATGCAATAAAGCACAAGTTCTAAAGACTAACTAGAAGTGGATTGTAGTAACAAATCAATAAATGGATCCCAATTAATCCAATTCAACCGATTGCACGCCAATTGATACAACAACTCCACAAACGTTTGCAATGTACTCCAAAATAACAATGATCATTGAATTAAGGTTTCTTCAGAAATACTCCTATTCTTTCATTCAATTCTATTAATCATCATGTTGTCAAATAGGCATATAACGAATTCTTCCATCATATGCATGTTGAAGTTTTTCAGTCTCTACTTTTCGTCTATAACACGCAATTTACACCAGCAAAGTAACAATAAACCTTTCACCCTTTTCTTCAAAGCATTTCTTTTTCCATCACTCCGCCCTAAGAAGATTTGCAGTAAGGAGTCCAACTACATAGTGGACGCTTAGGGTTCAGCCTAAAGTTTGGATCATTGCGGAGGAGAATCATTAGGGAGAAGAGCACCGCAGATACAAAAGTGCCGTGACCAAAGGCGCATCAATTCAAAAAGAAAGAACGCCATGAAAGAATGAATGCAAATGAAGGACAACCACTTGTTTTTGAGCTTGGGTTGTCTCCTCAACGGATTCCAGTGCAGAACGGTCGAGTAAAACAAACCGAGCTGTATTGTATTATAGATATCCCTTCCCCAGTCTTTTGTAAATAATTTTTGACAGCATTAACCCCTAATGGACAATGCGATCTAATTAGGACATTTCAAAGTTTGCGTAAGTTCTTGATGTGTCAGTTTTTATCCTAATTTTTAAAAAGCATTATGTGAATTTGTTATGTCAATACAAAAAAGGGGATCCAATTTTTTTTTATTCCAATTTTGTTAGTGGAAGTTATGGAGAGAAAGAAGTTTTTTTTTTTTGGGAAAATAGGTAGTTGGGGCTGGGTTTAAAATAAGCCTAGGAAATACACTTTTTTGCATTTTTAACTATAGGATCTTGCTTTAAACTACCAAATGAATGCACTGCAGTATTGCAAATTTTTAAAAGGTAGTTTTCTCTATTTTTTGAGCTTCTTTGATAAGGTTCTTTGGTGAGAAAGATTTAAGCGTTTAACGTTTAGTAACTAAAGTCACTTATAAGAGTAAAACCAATCTAACTCTTTGGATGTAGGTTCTGGCCTATAACTAGTTCCAGTTCAAATCTCCATGGATGCTTTTTAAAAAGATAAACACTACAACGGCATTGCAATGCAAATCCCTTTCTAGTTTGAATCCCCATGGTACATGATTTGTTTAAATTTAATTATTTCTTGAGCACATGAATTCAAATCTATCTCAACCAATGTGATTAAGATAAAGAAAAAAATCCTTATCTCATATAAATATTTCACTTTAATCTTTTTAAATGAATCCCTTGACACCACTCCTTGCTTTCTTCATGATCATGTGATATGACTATTATATCATACAATTCCTATGAGTCTATATACCTTAAACGCTTTAAAAAAGATAAACACTACAACGACATTGCCTATTTTCCTCGTACATGAATTTTATACAATTAATTCAGTTATCTATAATTCTAAGAATATATAACTCGTATAGTTAGCCATGCAATATGAATTCTTTTGTTATTACACATGACTTTACTAATTATGCAATTTTCTTACCGGAGAAAAATTACATGTCGAATAGATATGATTCTTAATCTTCCTAATCAGTTGTACATCCTTTTGTATAAGAAGTTTCTTTTACTTCTTAGATTTGAATACCAATATTTCATGATAATTCTATTCATAGGCAATGCATCACAACCAAATTTTAACCAATCAAATCTCCCTCGCTAGATGTTAAAACTGTTAACTTCATTCGACGTTTGACCGCCAACTAGGTGAATTATGATTGAAGGAGTTGGTGAGGTTTTTGAATTCTATTGTTCTCTTTAGCTAAATATCTTAAGAATAAAACAAGGACATTAATAGTTATGAAACAAATTTTAGTTGAAAGTCTTGTAGAAACAAACAAGATTTATTAGTGTAGGTGGAAGAAATTGGGAAGCGTGAAGCTTCTTGTCCGTTTAGCTAGATGACTTCGTGAATAAACAAAGGTAGTCATTGTGCTCAACTAATAAAACAAATTAAGAAGAAAGTCTTGTAGGAGGAGACAATTTTTTTTTAGTGATGGTAGATGTTGAATATCTTGAATAAAATGAGGTAGATAAATTGATTTGGTGGGTAGTAGTTGACCCCTAATTATTGGTTTAGTATATATTGAGGCTTTGCACCTCTTAAACCACCACAATCTATGATGGACATATGTTTTAGGCAATTTTTAATGTGAATACAAAGCTCTCAACTCTTGCTCTCATGTCTTTCCAATAGTTTGAATTGTTCGAGAAATTGATCAATTAGAAGCTCTTGTGCTAAAGTATTAGTACGTGGAATGCAAATTTGTAAATAGACAAACATTTAGTAGGTTGCGTTGAAAACTAATGTATGTGAGAATTTCAATCATGAGAGTTAGTATGCGATAATGAAAAAGTAATACATGATAAGTTTAAATTTGTGCAAGTGTTTGAAATTTAGTGAATAGGTAGTGGTATTTTAACTGTACTGGAAAAGTGTTTAAATTAGCAAAGAAATGAATGAGATGAACAAACAAAATTAGCTCGCAGTTTTTTTGTTGCTCCAAAAAATTGTAGTCTCATCTATGGGAATCGGATGAAAAAAATTAAAATGTATTTTTCATCTGTCTATAACTTTTGCATTGATTGTCCAAATTAGAAGATTTCTATATTTTTGGAATACGCAAAAGAAACTCTAGTGTGTTGGGGTTTTATTTTCTCAAGGGCTAAAGTAGCAAAAGAAAAATACGTGGAAGTCCAAAGATTGAATTAGAACATTTGTTGTTTTTTTTATTAAAAAATTGCCCTTACTTCAAAATTACATAACTTTTGCATACCCAACTTAACTTCAATAAATTTTAACATTATAAAAAGCTTAAAGCCTACATTTTAACATAGTGTAGTTTAGAAGCAAGAAAACAA
Organism: Pohlia nutans; assembly: GCA_022496805.1. Taxonomy (NCBI): domain Eukaryota; kingdom Viridiplantae; phylum Streptophyta; class Bryopsida; order Bryales; family Mniaceae; genus Pohlia; species Pohlia nutans. Next base: position 11,629,591 of record CM040090.1, read on the forward strand.
GATAAAGAAAAGTATCTATCACTTGAAAGGCGAGGGTACAATTTATTATAAGAATGCTATTGAATCATCGTTAACATACTAAAGTAATGATATACCACGAGAGTTAATGATTGATATCTCCACTTAGAAATTATTGTTGTTAAAGGGAAGTGAGAATTCCCGCAATGGAAAAGACCAGCTAACACTCAATTTGACTACTTTGTATGCATAGAAATTGTCGAACTACAAAAGCAATAGTTGGAAAACACGATTCCTATTCCTTCCACCATGACAATGGTAGCCGGTTCAACAACCAGACGCTGGAAGAGGCTCAGCTCACCAAACAACAACCCCTTACTTGCTTCAGCTATAGAAGTTGGAGTATCAAATAAGGAAGCCTCAGAAACCTTTGTGATAGTAAGAGTGATCGGATGTGCACCAAAAATCCTAGAATACCTTTTCACTGTTGTTAATATCTTTGCTAAAAAACCAATTTCAATGACGAGCATAAAATGTTTACTATCAAAATTTTGCTTGTTATGCAATGTCACACTACACATGTTGAACCCCCTACCGTGAAAAAATCCATGTGTGGTCGTCTTAGACTTAGGAAAGTCACTTAGTGTAAATTTTGGTATACATGAGTGAACAAAGGATGTTTAATGGGGGGGCTATGAAATAATTGGAATATTATACTATATAGAGTATATTTAAAGTATATTTATGGTATTTTAAAGAATATTCACAAAATATTCCCAATTTGATTTAAAACACTCTATATTACTTTTAAAAATTTAAAAATTTAATCTCAAATGAATGAAAAACATCTTATATTTGTTCTCTCATGGTTTCTAAGTTATTATAGTGACTTCCTTGGGGTCCCGGACAATATGTGTAGTTGTCTCCAACCGATGCAATATATGATGCTAGATAATTTTGATTTACCTCTTTTTATTTTCCCGATAATCTTTGCAAAAAAACCGTGTTCATTAAAATATTGCCACAATAATTGATTTTTTTCTTAAGGTTAAACTAAAAACTTTCACCAAGGTTCTGCATCTCAATTATTTTCACAAATATGATCATTAATGACCAAGGTGATTCTAACCACATTGCCCAAAATTAACATTTAAAATCAATTGCAAAAGTCATACAATATAGAACAACTATTTTCACAAGCATTTGCACATTGCCACAGGCAGCCACATGACCAATGTCTGGTGGCAAACTGCAACAAACACAAAACAGTGCAGTAAGCAGTATAATTAAGGTGGTTACCCCATTCCTAACTGAATAAGAAATACGGATATGAGACATTGATATTATTTGGTATTATTATTTTGAAGAGTTGGGCAAAAAGATTTCAACACAAGTTGAAACATAATTTTTGGATGAAGAATGAATTATTTATAGATTTTTTAAGTTGAAGTATGACACATCCCATTCACGTCACATAGGTAGAGCTCTTTTTGTCTAAAGAAGATATGTATTGCACATAGTAAAGATGCATAAATCAACAACAACTAACCCATAACCACACTTACATATACTAAAACCAACAAGAGAGAACCCATTACCAACTGTAACTCATGCTAAAACCAACATCATTGCAGCATTGATTGTGGAAAATACCCCTAGCTATTGGTTTAAGGCGCCAATTGGTAATGAGGTAACCACCTTAACTATAAAACTGGTGAAATGAGTCAATAAAGTGCACTCATATGGGTTAATGAAGGGATACAGTCTCTAACTTCGGAGTTCCCTAAATATTAAGGAGGCATATAGAGTCAGAATTGGACCATCCATCTCCTAAAACCACAAGCATAACATGCAGTAGCCTTCATGGCCACTGCCATTCCTACATGCACTCTACATGTACATCCATCTGTCCACTTAGCTACTGATGAAGTACTGGTGAGTGTGGAATATTCCACACATGAACTATAGAGCCAAGGTAGGGACAGTGCATGCTACTGAATGTTATGAGGATACCCGACCTTTCTGCCCTAATCTAGATGAAATGAAATACATCCAGATAGGTATACATGATGGGGATGCTCTTAGTATGTGCCACCACGGTCCGCATCATCCACTGCGCGGAAGATGTGGACACAAAAGAGGAGAGCAAGGCCAGGCCCCGAGTCAGTGAGCTCGAAAACACACACATCCCCTTCTTCCAGCGTGTGATCCAGGGCGAACTTGGCCCATCCGTCATTGTTGAGAAGCGGTGTCTCACAGAAGGATTGCAACGCCCAATTGGCCACGTAGAAAGCTTGTTCGTTGTCTGTCAGGCATACCTTCACCTTCTTCCTCTTCAGCGTTCCAGTTACCTCCAAAATCTCCCGTGGGATGGGCTGTCCCGGCACACAACCCCACACTGTAAATACACTCATTCTTTCAATACCTATTCAAACACTGTGCACAACCTCTCTATTCACTAACAGATGCTCAGAATAGATAAACCCTACTTAGATCCTACACTGATTGCTACGTTTGTTAGCAACATTAATAGCCAGGGAAGTACTTAGCTATAAGGTAGAGGGCTCTAAAATCAAAATAATTCTAATTCCAAGAGAATGTAGACCATGCATTTATTTTAGAACACAAATCTAGGCACATCATAAAGCTCTTATTAAATGTTGACCAAAATGATAAGCTATCAATGGACTACCTAGATTTTAAGTTCTAGGATAATTATTGTCCCTAGATTCTCTTGGAATTAGAACCCTGTTGGTTTGGAGCCCTCTACCTTAATTAGAGTTCCTAAATGTTGCTCAATAAGCTCGGGGGGTGCATTGTACTAAACATGTACGAGTATACGTGAGTGCACAGAAGGGGTATTAATTTGAACACTTCCGTATTACGTATACATACAATAAACACGTTTAGAACTAAAAATATTCACGTATACTTACACTAAACATATATTTTAAACGGAATACATCTGTATACAAAGGTATTTTAGACATATAGCCTCTCGTATACAGGGGTTTTTTAGAAGGGGTCATGAACGCACGTGATTCTCAAACATAATGTAGAGTGCACCCCCCGAGTCAACAAGCTGTAACATTGTTTGAGTTACTCCCCAACATTGCTCGAGTTCCCTACTAGGATCATACATTGCTTGCTACGTTTTGTACCAACGACAGGCGAGTAGCTATAGCAACAATACGATTCCTAAATGTCAGTAGCTTAACAAAATGTAACGTTGCTTGACTTACACCCCAACGTTGCTAACAAACGTAGTACACCCTGTATGTATGATCCTAATAATGTATTGACAATGTGCCAGATTTGCTTGGGTCTTCGACCACCATGTGCATCTATGCTTACATCATGTAATTAATTGGCAATAGTCCAAAGAAGTCAGTCAGAGAAGGTCTTGCATCAATTCACAAAGTCTAGAATGTAGTATCGGGAACCTCCCGTGTATTATCTCTTGTAGAATGGAGTACATTTGCCGAGGTGAGGTTCTCAATACTACATGTGTCCCGCCTCAGTTTCTTGACATAAATGTTTTAATTTTTACGTTCCTTTTGCATCTTTATACAAAGAATGCAAAATGTACCCCTTGCCAAATGTACCCCTGGCTACATTCTACAGGGGATAATACACGGGAGGTTCCCAATACAACATTCTAGCCAGAATTATGGGAGAATGAGCGTCACAAGGCAGGCCTAAAGAATGTTATGTCGCACCTATCAATTGATCAAGTCATTACAAGTGTAGATTCAAGAGCATCTCCACATTTGTGAAATCGCTTGCATGGCATCGAGCATGGCATGGCTTAGTAATTAACAGCACTGGTTTAGGACTTAATACCGACTACTAATGACGAGTTCCAGCCAATCGTACATTGTGTGCAAATTAAATACTATGGGGTCCACGTTAAATTTTTCTGTTGATTAATAAGTAAGAATGTTACCAGGTAGAATCCGTGGTAGACTTGGGCATCGCACATCACCGCCAGGAACTTGACATCATTCTGCGACGCAGATGCAAACCGCATGGCCGCCTTCGCGGCGCGACGTCGGTCTTTGTCACTCACGTGACGACGCCGGTGGCACTTGGAAACAATAATCTCGGAGAATTTCATGCACCCTTGCTATTGCAGGAGACGCACCGCAAGACTCACGGTCGAACCCGCTTCACCACCTGCAGCATGATCATTTCCTCTCCCCTGCTCAGAGGTATCTCCTACCCCATGATACCCACTCGTTGTTGTTGTTGTTTTTGTTGCAGCAGCAACAACAAGTGGAGGTGAAGGAGAAGGTGATCTTTCTCGCTTCCAACAACTCGTACGCCTCACGCTCACTTTCTTCCGCACTGACCGTCTCTGCAATTCATGCACCCGGAGAATCAGGCTTCACACGATTCTAAGAGCGTGCACACCCCACCCTAAACCCTAAAAACTGGATGAAATATATGTTGAAAATTGAGGGCCCTAGGTCAATAATTCGAATAATATCTTGACCCTCTTGTACATGGAGTCAAGATGTGTAGCCTCTTCAAACCTAGGTACCACCTAGGTATTGACTGAATAGCACCTTGGTAGCATATGTGTATTACCATATATATTAATATGAAAAGAATCATCCAAGGAGTCTGGATTGCTCTTCAAGGGCTCCATGGAAAAGTAGCAAATTATATGTTAAATTGTCTCCTGAGAAAAGAATTTGATGCCCTCAAACCGCTATAAATTATTGAAAATTGACGTACCACCGGTTGATTTTGGCGAATCTGAAAGGATTCAGAGGCTCTGGGTCCCTGTCTCTTCAAAGGAATGTTGTCGTCGTCGTCGTCGTCGTCACTGGTGAAGTGGTCGTCCTCAGATTCGATCCCGGGTGGGTCTATGACTTGTTTCCCCTTGGACGACACATCCTCAAGCTTGTGAAATTCAGAAGCTTCAAGGGAAACGAGATCATCGTCATCGTCACTATCCAGGTTTATGTAATCCTTGGCCGCTTCCTCAATAATTGCTTATTCCTTTTCTTTAGTGGACTCATCCCAGGGACGGGACCCATTCCTGTAAGTTCACCCATCTCAATTCCGTCAGTTCGTAGACCAGCAAATGTAACTATTTAAATTTAAGTTCATTTTTAGTAGAATCATTGTAAGTGAACATGGCAACGTGAAGAAAATCCTAGTACTACTCACAGTTTTGGGGGATAAACGTCAACCTCTATTTGGCAAACATTCATTACTTATTTGAACATATAATATTGATCAAAGTAAAGTGTGTTTTAGTGGGTAAAAGTCCACTATGAGTATAGACAAGGAATGCATGTCTATTTTGAAGTTCAGTGACGGGACACAAAGTTTTCCGGATCATGCTAACTTTTTGTGAAGTGAATTGAAAATTTGAAAAGCATACTTGTGTAGATTACAACTGTAATGATGTTACAACTACTCACCTATGTTGATAACAAACGTACCAATCAGTGTAATCATGCGAAATCTGTAAAGAAAAGAAACAATTACACCGGAATGGGTCCCTACCTTGCATTGGAGATCCCGTGTTGTCTCACATCCTCGTTTGGAGCGGTGGTCTTGGGGTCCCGAAGCGGATCAAGTGGCAGTTGCGGTAAGAAGTGGCGGAGGATGAACTTGGCTTGCTCGGAATTCAGGGCAGGAGGTCTGGTGGCAGGTTCGGTAGGCTGCAGGGCCTACCGAACCACTTGTAAGCAACCACTTGTAAGGTCCACATTAGCATATTCTACCAAAACTATTGCTTATTCATCCAAAATGAGTCTTACATTCATCCAATAAGGAGTGGCTACAAGTACACTTTTTGATTTTTTTTGCCAATGAAATGCTTTCAATTTTTATATTGTGGTACATTCACTTCACTAGAAAACAATGTTACATGTAGTTAAATTTCATATTACAAATTACTTTTTTCAAAACAAAGCAGTGGTTACGTCCAAGTTGGCTCATTGTACCTTGTTTTCACGGAATGCTGATGATGTTGAAGGTTCACTAGTATGCTCTTCATCATAGATTATTGCCCGTTGTGACTTCATAGATTCCACTACAACACGTTGAGCCAGCAAAGGAGGAAAACTGGTATGGCATTTGCCCCGCTGGTCATAGAATGTGACCATGAAGTGTAACTTTCGCACGAGGGTGAAAAGCACTTGGTAGCCTTCTCGCAAATGATTCTCTAGCGAGAATTGCCTCCAACCTTTGCCAAACCGCATCCCATTATTGTGACGTAGCATGACCACACTAAACTCTAAGCCGCTGGGAGTCTCCAAAGTTACGGCCTTCTCGTGTAGCCCTGGATGGTCCCTGGTGAAGTCCAACGGTATCGGCTGCAACATCGAAATAATTCCTTATCAACATCAACATAAAGCATAATTACACAGGATGCAACATCAACATCAAAATCAACACCAATATGTTGCATATGTGGCATGTTGTATTAACATCAATATCAACATACGCAGATCATGCCATACTTAAAGTTCCACACTATTTCAGATTCATGATAAAAATAAGGCTTGCTTGCTAACATCTGTGTATGACATTATTCATCAGATGTATAGTACTTGGACCAAAACCAGGTCGTTACTCCCACTTTGAATGACTTTAATCAATATGAACATAGATGTACATAAATTGATATGTATTTTTTGCAAAGTGATTCATATAATTTAGGTAAATGTTCATTACAAACCTCTTTTAAGGGTGGCTGTTACTACAGCGCCAATCCACATGACAAATAAAAGTTGTTCCTTTAACCCATTTCCTGGACTTGAAAGAACGTTTGCAGCTTTTTGTCATGTGAAAGAACCTAAGATGCTTGAAGCAAACCCAAATGAGGAAATATTATATTCTTCAGTGTTTTTTTTGTTGTTTATCTAACGTGGTAGCCACTTTCTCTAGAGGACCGGTCACATCATCTACTGGGCTAAGGCTCAATCACCATTGTGATTGTTGAAAAGCTTGTGACAACAAAATCTGCAGTCTGGCTAAGAGTGAAAACTAACGAAGGTGGAGTGAACATTTGCAGAGCTTACTTGCTGGAAAGGCAAGGAAGTACCAGCTTTTCCCACTCGAACCAGGAAGAAAGCATCTTCTCGGCGGTTGCCATGGTTGATAGCCACTTGAATGTCGGTCTTCCAATTCTCCCCAAGCTTCACTCCGTTGTAAAGCTCATCGTCCCTTCTGAGGAACAACATTCAAAACTCTCAGTACACTGTATTAGTTACCAGCGTCCTCCACCTCGATCAAGCTACATTAGTAGCAGACCTGTCGTTTTTCATTCCCCACTTTGTGGAAACAATGAACAGTGGTGGAATATTACACCTATATTTTTGTTTTCTTGTGACCAAAACTACGTACTCACCAGCACTAACACAACCCATGTGCCTGGCGCACTTTCATTCCTCTTTCATTTATAGTAAGTGAAAAACAACACATTTCCTGCTAGTGCTACGATGCAAAACCTTTTTACTTTTTTCAAGGGTGATCAAGTGCAACCCACCATACTAATTAAGGAGCAAGCATTCTACCAACCGAAGTATGTAGTTGAAATAAAGCCACAGTTACGTACCTCCGGCGCCGCGGTCGTCCACTTCCCATGTTTGGTTGCTTCAGTTGTTACACAATTCTTGATGTACCTTGGAGCCCTGCACTTGTTCCTTAGCTGCACCACGCATAGCAAAAGCAGATCATTTGAGTTAAAACTTCACAAAGCGCTCCAAAACAAACAATCCGCCCAACGTACGCACGTTTCTTCTATCGTGCACTGTGGATGTATGTATGCAAAAACTGTGAGAACTGCCGACTGCATGTCAAGCAACTGAAGCAAGTGAACCCAATGAAAGAACTTAGCAAAAAATAAATAAATGTCCATCAAAGTCGCTCCGACCTGTCTTCCACAACTTCAAGTCTTCAATGTGATCTATCTTATAACTGCTTAAAAGACAGAGGCACTTCCACGTTCCGCAGCTCGGCCAAACTTGCATGAGTTTCCAGGAAGACTAACATGCAAGGAGAGAATCGGTTTCATTTGTGTGCGTAACAGAAACCCAATGAAACGCGAACCAGAAGAGACAACATATATAACCGGATTAGCTACTTCGAAGAATCAATCCTGTACGTATGGTTGACAAATTAACAGCAGCAGTGAGAATGAATGTGCATTGAATCGAAGGGCTCCCAAAATGCATACAAAGCACTCGATCAAAACGTGGTGTGGGAACGAAATCTACATGGGAAAATGGATCTAAGTTGACTGCAACCTACAAACAGAGGCTACTCTAGATTGGAGTGGAAGAAGAAAAAGATCAACTGAAAACTGACTGGGCAAAATAAAGGACATGTACTCGTTGGACTGAGGTGAGCTGCACTCATCTCGATCATATATACGTGAGGGTACAAAGCCAGGTACAACGATGGCTTGATAACCTTGATTGAGTTTATTTTGCACTTGAGTCAGGCTGTTAGAACATGAGTGGATGATGGTGATGGGTCTCTCTATTACCCTGTCAAAGGACAAATCGAAGATTGGAAAATTTTGGAGCATTTTTAAGTTTTCTGAATAGAGAAGTTATTCACATTCTCAAAATGCAAACACAAACTAGCTTTGTTAACCCTTAACCCCTTAAGGATTTTGCCAACAGAAACTGCATGCAAGTTTTGTTTGGGCACAGTTTGAGCCAAGAAAGATACAAATTTGGGAAATATGGTGAATATGAATTTTGTAGGTATTATGTTGAAGAAAAATCAATTTTTTTTTTAATATTTTTATCTACTATGGAACAAAAGTTATGGGCATTTGAAGTGGGTTTTATACGTATTCAGGGATGTATATGGCTACATCCAACGTTTGCACGCGTTGTATCGAAGTGTACATCTGCTTAGGTAGACGGTGACCTGTACAGCCGTTGTAATAGCGGTTGAGGGCAATTTTTTATTCTTTACTGTAGTCGGCTCTCAGGACAGGAAGTTCGTTGTTGAGAGGATCAAGAGAGGACAAGGATCCGGTTTTGAAGATTGTCTCCGTTGTTTTTTATTACTCAAAATTGTGAGCGGCGTGTGAATGTGGACGTCTATTGCATTGGAGTTTCAAACGGAAGACTGCTCTTGATTGTGACTAAAACACCTGCAAAATTGCCGGCAATTTTTGAATTACTCGGAGGGATGGAGAAACATAAAGCCCTGTTGCTTCTTCGAGAACAACGCCTATTCTTCAAACAGGCAAAGGAATTTCAGGGCAGATGCAACGCATGGAATAGATATAGATGCAACGTTTTTGAGGAGAGGAGGGAGCTTGAATTAGGGTTTAGGGTTTTCATGGAAGAATCCGGCCAGTCCTCTTCTCTACCGAATTTGGCCTTTGCTGCAGGAGTGATTAAAACGTGGGCAAGGCAACAGGGGGTGCGAGAGGAGAGCGTTAGCAGAATTGTGAAATCCCTTGATAGAGCGCATTTGCTAGCATTGCCCAGACCACGTACTTGGAACAGAAAGAGATCGTTTGGAGTTCAAAAGCACGCACGCTACCTGTGGTATCGACACACAGCTCGGACACTTGGTTGGAAGGAGAGGCGAAAATTTCCAGAGTTCATTGGAGCCATTCTCAAACAAGTGGTATTTCCAGAGGCAGAAGCAATTGATGGCGCCAAAGAAGCGACAACCTCGGAGGGGCAAGGGAGCAATGCCAAAGTCAGCACCATCATCTCTGCCGCAACGACGGACCAACAAACGGATGGCAGGACTAAATCTATTTCCAGAGGAGAGCATCCGCCCAATGGACCAAGAAGAGGCACAATTGCAGACAATTCGACAGCATGTGAAGAGGAAGGGGAAGCGCCATGCGTTGGACGAGACGTTGAATCCAGAGGACCCATTGCAGCATGTGGAGGAACCAGAACTTGGTCTGGGTCAAACGAGAGGTGCTACTTGGGAGAGAGGGAGGAGCAGCCAAGGAAGAAGAGGAAGGGCAATATCAAAGAGGGCCTTGAAGGCCAGTTGGTGCAGACCAGAAATTCTTCCGACAATAGCCTCTCCACCAATGACCAGGTCCCGCAAGGTAGCAGGCACATCAATACTTGACGACGCGATGATGACAAACGTGATTGATGAGGTCCTTCAAGACGTTGTTGTCGAAGAGAGCGATGAAGATTCAGTCGCACCAGAATCACAGCATGGAGTCAGTAGTTTCGGAACTCCGATATTGGATTACCGACGTGCAGACTGGCAGGTTCTAGTACCAAATCGTTTCCTTAGTGAGGGCTCTTTTCACTCTGGGTATACTCCAAGTTGGACAATGGGCAATATAGTCGGGGAGTATGATGAATGGATTGGTGGACAACACATTATTATTGTTAATTTGGGAGGCAAGGACACAGCATTGCATTTGAAGGACAAACTTTGTAGAGTAGCCACTGGACCTGAGATCCAACCTGTAGGAAGCCATGATGGGAAGGGCCGAGGATGGGAGACAAGGTATGCACGTCAGGGTCCTACATGGGTTGCAGCCTCTCAAGGCACAACGCCCGAGGCTGGAGAAGGCAGCACAGTTCCCGAAGTCTACAGCCCGTCTGACACTATTCTGGTAGGGGCTGAAACACCGTCAGTGCTGCCAGGAGATGGAGGAGATGACCCGGGCCCGCCAGATGCATGGAGGGAGCAGCCAATTCCTGACTATACTGAGGAAGATGTATACGATGACAGCAAGGCATCGACAGGGCGCACCCCATACCCCAAGGTTAGAACTTCCCTACCGAGCTACATGTGGTCCAAAAGTACTGAGTCCAATGTTCACGAGGATGGAGACTCTAGTGGATCGGACTGGTTAGGTACATTCAAAGACTTTGAGGACGAGGATGAAGAATCTTGCGTTGTGCCTATTGAAGAACCTCGTCCTGTTACATTACAATCCCACATAGACTCCCACCCAGAGCCACTGATAGAATCTGATATAGGAAGTCCTCCAAGCTCCAGAGAGTCAACTCCTGAAGTCGAGGAGATTTCAGAACCTGAGCCAGATATTGAAGTTGATCCGGACTTGGAAGCATGGTCCCAAACCTCTGAATCGTATAGGCCACGAAAAATGAACTTGTGGGAGTTAAATGCACATTATAGGCCAGAAAGCTGGAACAGTGAGCACGTTAGATTATTGGGAGATCGAGAAACTTTTAGCGGTCCCACCCCTGGAGGTACGTATAAGCCTCAGAATCCAGAGTCAGTCCCTAAGCCGAGTGAATTTTGGGAGCTGTACTGGCCGGAGGCAACATTGTCTCGTATTGTTACTGAAACTAATCGCTACGCTCGTCAGGAATTGAATAATAAATTCCCCAAGCTTGGTGAGAAGAGTATCACGAAGGGAGGCGTTAAATGGACCGATCTTACTGTAAGGGAACTTAGAGGTTGGCTTGGAATAGTTGTTCTGATGGGAGTGAAACGCTTGCCCTCTATTCGGCATTATTAGCGGAGTGAAGAATTCTTATACTGTGCGTTCATTCCAAATGTAATGAGTCTGGCTAGATGGGAGGCTATACAAAGGTGTTTACATTTAAACAACAATCATGAACTAGTGAGAGATTCAGAGCATCCAGACTTTGATCGACTTGCTAAAACCCGATGGCTTTTAGAGAACTTTGTAGCGGTTTCAGAACGAGTCTACAATCTTGAATGTATGTTGACAGTGGATGAACTTGTCATTCCCTATAAGGGACGCTACTGTCATATTCGCCAGTTTATGCGTGATAAACCAACTAGATTCGGAATTAAAGTTTGGGCTCTCGCTAGTAGTGCATCACGATTTGTCAGCCGAATCGAAGTGTACATGGGGAAAGGAACAGGCACTGGGCCACTGGGTCTTGGCCATCATGTAGTAATCAGATTGCTTGCTGGGTTAGAACACAGAGGACACGTTTTAGTTGTCGATAATGCTTTCTCCTCTGTCAACTTATTCCATGAATTGCTCGTTTCTAGAACCTGGGCGACAGGCACTGTAAGAGTAAACCGTCTAAATATGCCCCTTGGTTTAGATCAAACTTGTGAGAAGGACAAGCGGGGGGGGGGTATTGTGATAAAGATGCATAATTCTCGTCAAATGGTGGCCCTGTCATGGAAGGACAAGGAGGTCGTGACCATGCTAAGCACTGCCGCTGATGCATGGAAGCTAGGAGTCCAAGTGCTCAGGAGATTGAAGAAACATACAGGCCAGCTTATAACGCCATCAACACCAATCCATATACAGTATCAAACCTTCATGCGTGGAGTAGATGTCACGGATCAACTCCGTGGCACCTACTCCACACAATTGTCAAGTCACAAATGGTGAAAGAAATTGTTCATGTTCGTGCTTGACCAGTCATTGGTGAACATTTGAATCCTATACCAAGAGCAGATTGAGGCTCTAGGTTTGCAGCTAATGAGTCATATGAAGTTTCGAATTGTCATTGGGAGGTACCTAATTGCTCCATGTTTCACAGCGCCTGGACTACCTCGAGGCCTTCGTCCTGGCATGCGCTTGAACAAGCAGAACTGTGGACCACACCACAGTAAACTGCGTCGTGAGTGCTATATTTGTGGGAATCCCCAGAATTGGTTTTGCAAGGGTTGTGGATACACTTGGCTATGCATCCGTCGTCCATGCTACAACATTGTGCACAACAGTTTGTGAATGACGGCGACCCTGACCCGATCATGTCTGCTACCTTTCGTTGGTTCCTGCAGATTCAGAATGGGAAGGTGGAGCAAACGGGAAACGACAGTTCCATAAAGACCCCTGATCGTAATAGCCACAGTAATATACCACAGCTTACTGTAAGACACACTTGCTAAGAGGTAGTACTGCAACAGCTATTCAGGGGTCGGTACAAGGTTACCCTCCAGTATTAGAGATATTTAAAAAAAAAAAATTCGTAGTCTATTTATACATGTAGCCCTTCTAATATAGACGGTAAATATTGCGGTAAATATTGCGGTAAATATTGCGGCAATCGGTTATGTTAGCAAAAGTTACTGAAGATCAATGCGAACTCCATACATGAGCAAGAAATGACATTGAAATGTAATTTGAAAAAGTTGTAATCCTTGTTGCATTGAGCATTTCAAGATATGAGCGAACAAAACTACCAATGAATAACTCCGATGTCCAAATGCAAGCACCCTTCACTGGACTCCGCAGAACTGCCACTTGCAGTAACAAAGGCCTTCACATTGGCACTCTCCCTTCTCTTCATCGTCTTCTGGTGGAATCCAGAGTTGATTGAAATATACTCCACTTGCAGCTTCAACCTCCTCTAGTTGCTTCTGGCACTTCGACGTCCAGTCAAATGATACACCTTCTTCCTTCAATTGCAGTAGGTCAGGGTGTGGCGGTAGCTCCAGCATGAAGTCTTCCTGCAACTCCATCACAGTACTGAAAAACTGGTTGAGTTCCTCCCGGTTTTGGGGGTGAGTGTTGGAGGCTTCGCTCTCTCCCAAACGTACATCATCTTGATTTACATCACTGTGCTTCCTCTTTGCCATGATACCAATTCACAGAGAACCAATACTACAATAAAGTAAGGAGATTGCGCTAAGGTAGAAAGAGGCTGAACACATTGGTTTTGTTGGCATATATAGGGAGCACCCCAGACAAGCAATGACATGATTCTGAAATTCAACAGTGCTGGATGTGATTATATGATCACTTCCTTGACTCAGAAGGCCTCTAACCAAATGCAAGGGCCACTGTTTGCATTTCCCATCGTCCAGACACTGGAATTGACAATAGTACTGTACAGTAGGGGGACAAAAAGTTTGGCGTTTTTGGTTTCGCAGTGGGAAAAAATTCAAGCCTGCCCACTTTGAAAGCCTCTAGAGAGATCAAAAATTATTATTTTACCTTGAAAGTTTTACCATGAACCTGAAATCAAGTTGTTAGTATGCCTACCAAATTTCAAAGCCAAATAATTCACCAAAAAAAAGTTATTCAAAATCTACCAACATAGGTAGCTGTGGAAAAAGTTTCATTCCTACCAACTTCGACAGCCTCCCGAGAATTGAAAAAAAAATTCCTTACTTTGATTTTTTTTTGGTAGAAACCAATTTGTGTTAGTAATATATGGTAAAAATCTCAAGTCTAAAAGATTAGTGAAAAAAAAGGTATTCCCAATCTATCAACATGTGTAGTTGTGGGAAACAATGGGGGAAACCATTTCATTGCTACCAACTTTGACTACTATGTTGGTAGATTATGAATAACTTTGTTTTGGTGAATCTTTTGGCCTTGAAATTTGGCATACATATAATTCACTGCTAGCAAAGCTGCTCCGCCAAGAGAACTTTGTCAGAGAAGATGAGCAAAAAGCAAAGGTGAGCTCAAGCACACGCACAAGCAAAAAGAAAGAAGAAACGAAGAGAACAACGGTAGAAATGAGCGTCTGAAACCCTACCCGAGCATAGATCCTCACCCCCTACTGTACATCCAAATAAGGTCGTTACTTAGTGGATGAAAAAACGCATGATTCTTGGTCTAGGAACGCATAAATGCGTAAACCCGTACTTTACATATACTTTTCTATAGCCTTATCTCCAGCCTCATGTATATCTACTTCCTGCAATATGTCTTTTGTATGTACATGCTTGTTCTAAATAATACCCCTTTTGTGCATGCACGTGTATATTTACAGTACTTGAATAGTGCACTCCCTGGGATAAATTCCAATAACCCTAATGACACAATCACAAAATAGAATTATCCGTACAGAGGAACAAAAAAAAAGAAAAAAGAAAAGAAAAGCGTATTCCCTTTGGTGCAGGCAGTTCGAGTAACTGCCTCCGTTCATGTGACCAGCTGAACATGCAATACTTCAGCTGAAGCCGGGCTCAACCATATTCTCAGAGGACACGATTTTTTGATTGCAAGGCATGTCACTTTCGGGTGTCGATACCTGCTAGCGCAAGTTGGAATCCACCGGCTACAGGCTCAACCATCGCTACCTTTAGTACTGCATTGCACGTCATTCAGTAGAGCCGTGTGTCCTTCCCCGCACACTTCTATACTTCCTCGTATTCAGTGATTGCAACTACTCCAAAGGCCTTGTTGCCATTCAAAAATCCACAGAGAAAAGAGTGTTGCAATTCACTCTTCTGCATCAGCATATTTGAATTCCTAGAAAGAACATCAATCTCCCTAAATTTCAACGGGAAAATTTGGACTCACAAGTCAAAATTGGCGCCTACAACTATTTCATATACTACATGAGCTTCAAGCCTTCCCGTCGAAATTTCACCGTATTCTGATTTTTTTCATGGCTGTAAAAGCCTCTACAAATGTCCCAAAAATTCACACACCAAGAGAACCTCACATTCTACTTGGACAAAAAATTTGAGGCCTGAATTCCACCCACAGATACCCATATACAGTGGCAACCACAAATAGTTGTACAAGAGGAGTTTTTTTTTTTAAATACTTGCCAAATCTACATGAACTCTCATAAAATAACAAGAACACAATCACAAGCACGTATAGTTGCAACAGGCATAAAACACAAAGTTTTCAATGAAAATATGAATTAGAAAAACACACAATAATTCAAATGTGTAACAAGCCTGTACAATTCTTTATGGTCAAATTGATTTTTATTGCATATCAACTATAGAAAATAAGACTAAAAATTACTAAACACCTTTATAACTCAATGATTCAACTCATAAGCACTCACAAACACTACCACCGTGTCTGGCCACCTCTTGCATGGTAGACATCAAGAGCTCTTTGAGGCATAGAGCGTATTAACTTCCTAACAACATCAGGCTCTATACCGTACCAAATTTCTTGGATCTTCTCCCATAAGTCACTTTTACTAGTTGGTTTCCTTTTAGACCTTCTCAGACGACGATCTACTTCATTCCAAAGATGTTCTATTGGATTGAGATCAGGTGATTGTGGAGGGTGTCCAATAAGCTCAAATTTTTGAGCACGCAACCACTCTACAACATAATGTGCAGTATGCTTTGGGTCATTATCATGCTGGAAAATAACCTCATCCTCTTCTAAACCTTGCATCTGTATAGTACCCATAAGTTCCGTCTCTAAAATGTTGCGATATACATATTTATCCATCTTCCCTTCAATCAGGTGAAGCTTGCCAACTCCTTCCCAAGTCATACAACCCCAAACCATTATGTTTCCTCCTCCATGTTTGACTGTAGATTGCACATGCTGATCTAAAAGACGATCTCCACTCTTTCTCCAACAATACTGACGTCCATCTGAGCCAAAAAGATTGAATTTAGACTCATCAGAAAAAATGACATGAGCCCAAAACTCCCAATCTGCATGCTTGCACTTCTTTGCCCACTGCAAACGACGTGCTCGATGTTTCTTTGTCAAAAGTGGCTTCTTGGTCTTCACGCATGCTCTCAACCCTTGCCTCCGAAGACTCCTTTTCACCGTATTATCACTCAATTGGAAGCCCTCAGATCGTAACACTCTTCCTATAGCTGCCGATGTGCTAGTATTTGGATCATTTATCTCCTCACAATGCCACAGTCACCGCGTTCATCTAGAATTCTAGGTCTACCAGGTGAAGTTTTATCTGTTAGACTCTCTCTCTCACGGAACCTTCGCACTATGTCAGAAGAAGTGCTTCGAGGAATGCCCAAAACTGCAGAAATCTGGCCATATGAGTTGCCTCGCTCATACATCTCAAGAACTGCCCTACGTTGATTCTCAGACCTTCTAGGAGCCATAGTGAATCACCAAAGGCCTCTCCAAATCATACAAAAAAAATTCAAAACAAAAAGCCTCACAAGTGCAATTTTAATGAGAAGATAGTGGTGTGTACAACTGATGTGCATATTAAGTTGTACACACCCCTTCACGATTTTTGCATGAATAATTTCTACAAGTGGCAAAGTTTTGGGGAGTCAATGTTAATTAGGTGCCATGTGGTGTATCAATTAATGCTAACCCAAAAAATCTCCTGTAAACCCACTTACTAAGCTATAGTCAACACCTGTTGAAGTGATGGGCCACTGTGCGAAGACTTCTGGTCGCCACTGTACATTGCTCGTATACACTCAACTACACAGTATACAAAACAACAACATCCTTTAGGGGTTAAACGTCCCATGGGATGGTATATACATTGTCGTATGATTGAAATTTGCTACCATTCAACAAGAAACTCTACATTGGGATCTTAATATCTCATTAGAACCGCATTGATGTAAATTTCAACTTCTCTTTTGCACCCAAACCCATTAAAAGTGTGGATCCATTCCAAATACAACCAAAATTCACTGTATTCTACTAGTCGCCACAACACGTTCATACGTTGAGCCGGTTGAGGGGTTAAAAAAGAAAATCCGTAAAAATCCTTCTCTGATCATTATTAACCTTTAAGAGCGGCTGCATCGCAGCCCTCCCAGAGTCTTTTGCACTCGAGAACTAAATGAAAAGTGCCAAGGGCCCTTCCAAAATGCTTCTTGACCTCGCTTTTGACTCTGGATGAAGAAATAGCCCTTCAAATCTAGCGTGTTAAGAAATGGTCGTTCAAATCACTATTTAGTTGACTATATCCTCACATTCTACTTGTGATTGGTCCATTGACTATTTGTTGTGCACTTTTGATGTGTGAGAGACGTGCAAGGGTGGGGGAGTGTACATGTGTAAGTGCAAGGGCTCTTCATATGTAAATGAATAATTTCAGTTAGTCATCTCTAGCGTGTAGGAGTGTGGATGCTCTAAGAACATTATATTCGTTTAATTAGGACTTTCCACCATATCGAGACTCTTTGAAATTTACAAATGGTATAGATCCAATGGGCAATTTTCCACTAAATTTACGCCAGTTGTAGATTTCATAGAGTCCCAATATGGTGGAATGTCCCAATTAAACGAACATGGCCATTAAGCCTTTACACTATTTCCAACCAAAACTCATCAATTTCACACATTTTAAACTATGTTTTATTTTTGGTATTTTTCTCATACACTATATCTTGAAACTAATTTGCACTCATTATTTCATAATTATTTAAATGAAAATGAATTTATAAAAAAAATTCAAAGCTTTTCTCTTGTAATAGCCATAGTAATTACAAAGATGCCTAAAATGGTATGAAATTTATTAAAAATAATGTAAATAATAATGATGAACAAGATTTGGGTTGCATGCTTCTCGAGTTTACATAAAAATAAATTCAACTCAAAAACTTTTTCTGTAATGTATATTGGAACTTTACGGTTGTCAACTTTTTTAAATTGCTAAAAACAATTTTTTAACAATTTTGAAGAACTGTAAGTTGGACTAGGAAGTAGAAGATGACTCCCACACATTCTTAATTGGGATGAATTTCATTTGAAATAAGGAACTAGGTCGAAAGCACCGTTCGACTAAAAAAACAATCAAATATGGTCCTACGGGACTTCTTGCATGGTTAAAGGTTAAATCTTTGTAGTCAAAGTGCTTTGAAAATGAAAATCTGAAACCCTTGGGTTAGATATTGTTTAAGGGTTAAGGATTTTGTTGTGTTGGTACTGATATCATAGACTACATCATTAAGGCAGGAAAGCACTTGAGGACTTGATATTTGAAACGAAAAACTTAGTAAGGTGAGTGGATTGTAAACCAACACTTTAAGCACCACTTGCGCCTATTTACACTCTCAAGTAATTTGAGGTGCAATGTGATAATTAGAATGGATTAGCAAATTGATTCTAAATCATAATGTTTGAAGCTTTATTGGATAGTTATGAATTTTCAAAGTTCAAAGTGTAGGTTGTTTATTTATGACAGTAGACTTGAGTTGGGAATATGCTTTGAAAGATCATAAAATAGTTTTGAATAAACACGGTTCCTACCAACGAGGTGCCTTCAAGTAACGCTACAAAGTGAACAGTTACTAAACTATTTTTGTAATTGTTGGTTGTGGCACAGTGAAATGCCATTTATGAAGTAATTATAGAAGGCAATTTATAGTTGACCCACTCACCTTAACCATGAATGAGCTACACTATGACAATCGTCTTGTATGTTTCTACAGCGGTATCTACTACGCTTCTTGCCTTGTCTCATAACTTGGACTGGTACTACTCATACGTGTACAATTTACCCTCCACAATATGACGATATTATTGTTTTAACAATACACATGTGACAAGTCATTTCTGTAAGTAATCCATGTGTGCCACCTTGAAGTCAAGGTTTTCCAAACATTTCATAATAGAAAGGGATGATTTAATGTCAATAAACAAGGGGCTTTGAGAGGGTACATTAGGAGAAATCTGTAGTCACAAAGGGGCCTTGGCCTTTGGCACATGCTGAAAAATTTAGGCCAAACTGTGCACTTTACAAGAGGGCACCAATGCTGCCACCGTGGCTGCCAGCAACGCACTTCCGTGGGTCGCGCCAATCGACGCTACCAACACTACCGACACTGCCAACACTGCCAACACTGCTAGCACTGCGGCTTCCGACGCTGTCAGCGCGCAGCGACTGCACCAATGGGTTTACATAGAAAATGGTACTTGGGCAGCCGGTTCACCTAACACGGGTAAGCTTAGAGGGCCCCTTTGGGACCCCATTTTTCTCCTAATGGAGTACTGTAGGAAATCAAGTTTGGGAAAAAAAATCTAAAAAAATGTAGGAATTTTTTTTTTTTAAAAGGTTTTTTTATGGTGAAAAAAGAATCTTGAAGAATACTTTTTAAATATTCTATTTTTGTTTCTTAAATTTTGGCACAGACAAACTAATCTTGCCCTTCAATTATGGGATAGATAGGAATTTTGCAATATTGGAAGTCCATATATGTGATAATATGTTTAAGAGCAACTTTGATGTAGCTAAACAAGTGTAGTATGCACATTGACACATTTACTAATGTCACGAAGAAACAAAAATTTAGAAACAACGTCAATATAAACTAGCAAGTAAGTCATCAAGGGTAGTATGCTCATCATATGATAAGAGAAACAAAACCCCAAGCAACCTCAATGCAAAAAAAGAGGTAGTTCAAGAAGACTATGGTATCAAGTTATTATTGTAGTGAACGGCGATTCACATGTTGATTTGATGGAATTTGGCATTTTATAAAAGGATGGCATAGTGGGATTTGTGGGCACCTGTGACATTTAAAATAAAATAAAAAAACTATTTTTCACATTCAAAAATGATGGAATTTGACATTTTTTTTATAAGGATGGGGAGTGTGGGCAATTACTTCGTTGTCATTATAGTTAAACCCATTTACGTGAAAATTTCATGAAATTTGACATTTTGGAAAAGGACAAGCATAGTGGGCACTTACTACATTGTTATTAAAGTGAAATTGCCATTCATATAGAGATTTGATGGAATAGCGCATTGTGACTGCATCAAAAATATTACAAATGCACAAGGTTCTCTAATCAAGCAACTTATTTTTTTGAATTGAACATTACATTTGTATTTTGAAGTATAAATAATAATTACCTTTCATAGTTCTATAAGTTTATTTCCATCCAACAATCTTCTATTGAGCTTGAAAGGTCAGAAAAAAGCCAAAAACTACAAACGTGACCGAAAAAGAGGAACGCCATAGTGTGCAACTAACCTAAGAGTAAATTGTTTCTGGTCAAAGTGCTTTGAAAATGGTAATCTCAATGCTTTTGGCTAGATATTGTTTTAAAGGTTAATGATTTCATGCTGTGTTGGTACTAGTATCATAGGTTGCATCATTAAAACTGGAAAGGACTTGGCCCAACGGAGCTCCTTGCACGCTTAAGGGTTAAATGTTTCTCGTCAAAGTGCTTTGAAAATGAAAATCTCAATCCCTTCAGTTAAATATTTTTTAAGAGTTAAGGATTTCATGATGTGTTGGTACGGATATTATAGGTTGCATCATTAACCCTTTAACGTCCCATTCCTTTAAAGAATAGTCAAACTACACTTTTATACACAGTTCAGCATTCAAGAATTAATAAAATATATTTTTTGATATTTTTCATGCATGAAATTGTATGTTTCCTATTAGTCCTAAAAATTTCTGATTTTTTTAATACAAAATGAACTTTTTACAAATTTTTAGGTCAAACACTTCAAGAAATTCATATTAATTACAAAAAATCTTCAAAAAATATAATTGTTTTAGAACATGTGCAAATGACAATGGAGAATCACATGATATATTTTTGTAGAATTTTTGAATTTTAATTTTAAAATTAAAAAAGTGAACATTCTATGCAGTGCAATTCAGACCTTGAGCTACCTAGCTTGCAATAGAAATAAAATATTCAATACTTGAAATTTGTAAGATCCGAAAAGTGAAATGAAAACTAGACTTGATAAACTTCATTTTCTCAATTGAGAGCAATATCAAAAAACGTCATTTTCAAGTTCAAAATTGGCTTTGACCAACAATCATCCACTATTTGGATGCGCGGTCCTTAAAGGGTTAAAGCAGGAAAGGACTCGGCCCAACAGGGCTCTTTCCATGTTTAAGGGTTAAATGTTTGTGGTCGAAGTGCTTTGAAACTGAAAATCTCAATTCCTTCGGTTAGATATTGTTTAAAGGTTAAAGATTTTCTGTTGTGTTGGTACTGATATTATAGGTTGCATCATTAATGTTGGATAGGAATTGAGGACTTGATATTTGAAACGAAAAATGTAGTAAGGTGAGTGGATTATAAACCAACACTTTAAGCACCAGTTGTGACTATTTACACTTTCCAGTAATACTGTGAGGTGCAATGTGATAATTAGAATCAATTAGCAAATTGATTCTAAATCTACCCCAAATTAAATCATAATTTTTGAAGCTCTCTTGGATAGTTATGAATTTCCAAATCCCAAGGTCTAGGTTGTCTATTTATGACAATAGACTTGAGTTGAAATCCACAGTGAATATGCCTTGAAGGATCATAAAATAACCTTGAATAAACGTAGTTCCTACCAATGAGGTGCCTTCAAGTAACGCTACAAAGTCAATATCTTTTATTATGTCAAACTCCTTAAAACCTGTTTTGTATATACCTCCTCAATGACAACTTTCAAACATTATCAAACAAGTCTTGATAGGTTCAAAATTTG
The DNA here is from genome assembly GCA_022496805.1 of Pohlia nutans. Lineage (NCBI taxonomy): Eukaryota > Viridiplantae > Streptophyta > Bryopsida > Bryales > Mniaceae > Pohlia > Pohlia nutans. The sequence continues at coordinate 11,651,592 of CM040090.1, forward strand.
CCACGATCCAAGGTATCATCACAAATAAAATATAATTTATTTAAAAATTAAAAATTAAAAAGAAAATACCTTCTTTTTCATGTAGAACATACTAGTCAATTAGTTTTGCACTATTATTACCTTTATAAACAAAATAAACCACAAAATACAAAATACAAAATACAAAGCCTTGTTATGAACAAATTCATCGAGTCAAATAACTGACAATGACTCTTGGAATGAGTGTATAGGTGTTATATCTATAACAAGACTCTCTTTTCAAATTATCATACATAACTTTAGTGATTGAATCTTATTCAAATATAGTCAATCTAGGGTTTTAAAAGAAGATGTCATAATGATGTAAATATACAATATTATAAGATGCAACCATTCTTTCTATAATCAGTGTTTGGTTTGAAATGCAATCAAAATTTGAAGGATTTTTGAATTGGTTATTTTAGAAATTCTTTGTAAACAATATCAGTGATACTCTTAGTATATATAACTCAAAATTTACAATTTTTGTTTGTGCATCAATACTAAAATTATTTATAATAAGGGTGTCTTTCCATGCAAGGGTAAATTTTTGCTCTCTTTATCTTCCCTAACACTTTTAAAAAATAATAATAAAAATAAAACGCCATGGCAAATGCCGCTCTTTTTGGATCAAAACATGCACAATTTGAAAAAACAATATCATGAAAAAGGACAAAACAATCCTATAATTAGTCACTCACATCAATAGGAACTTAGTCAACACTAAGTAGTGGCTCAAATGGTTGTACTAACTCGCGTGTTGTGACCACATCAATAAAATTCTAATTAGTAGTGAGTAACTAGTTGTACTGACTCGTGTGTTGCAACTACATCGATAGAAATGTAGTCATTAGTGACTAAATGATTGTACTGACTCGTATGTTGGGAACACATCAATAAAAAATCTATTCAGTATTGACTAAAATGATGGTACAGACTCCTCTATTGTGGCTCAAATGGTCAAACTGAGTGCACTGACTCCTTTATTGTGGCTCAAATGGTCAAACTGACATCTCCTATATTATGGCTTAAATGATCAAACTAACGGCACTCACTCCTCTATTGTTGCTTAAATGGTCAAGTTGACGGCTCTATTGTGACTTAGAGATAATCTCTAAAACATTTTGGAATACTTGAACTTTTAAAAGATAAAGAATTCACAATTTTAAAACACCACAAATTCAATCCATCATATTGTGAAAAATACAATTCAAAGAAGACCAAATTTTATATTTTATAATACAAGAATGTGTAAAGACTAAAGAATATAGCATGTGTTGGTTAAAGAAAAAAGAAATTTGAGTAAAAGGAAGTCCTATCAAAAGTATATATATATGAATTTATGAGACCCAATTTGGACTTTTTTTCTTGTTTTGGGATGAAGAGCCCTAATATTTTTCTCTTAGAAAAATCAAATAAATTAAATTATCCCAGGTGAAGAGTAAGCCTTGCATATCTATGGTGAACATTTATTTAATTTTGGAAAAAAAAAACAAGATTCTCAAATATCCCATTCATAAATATCCTTCGAGATTCTCTTTTTTACCTATGGTAAAGAGACCCTCTTCAATACGGAGCCCACACCTTTTGAAGTAACAATCCTTTTTGGGCTTACTAAAATGCTCTAACGGTAGTAGCTACTACATATACAATGCCATATGTCTTAAGAAATCCCATGTAGACTTTAGGTTTGTTTCAAAAAAGTTCTCTCTAATAACATAAGTGAAATTACTACACTAGTATTTGTTTGTATTGACTATTGAGGTTGCTCTTAAGAATTTATTTTTTCTTGCTTATAATTACACGGATGAGCATAAGACTCTTCCTAAAATATGTACTTGTTTGCATTGAGGTTGCTCTTAAGGTTTTGTTTCTCTTATTATATTGGTGAATATACAATTGCTCATGACTTATTTATAATACTCATTTATATTGAGGTTGTTTCTAAATTTTTGCTTCCTCATGACATTAGTGAGCACATTCTACATTTGTTTGGCTACAGTGAGGTTGCTTTGTTAATCTTTAGAACCTCACCTATAAAAATAAAAGCAAGGGGAGGTAGAGTGCATGTAGTCTAGTTTGTACCATTAGTTAGGTCTCACATACAGTGAGGTGTCACATATAGTCCATTTGTACCGTTAGTCAAGTGTCAAATTTACTTAGTTTGTAGCACTAGTTAAGTTTCACATATCCTTAGTTTGTAGTATTAGTTAGGTGTCACAGAGAGTCATTTTGTACCATTAGTCAGGCATCAAATATAGTTAGTTTGTACCATTAGACAGTCACATGTTACATATTGTCAGTTTGTACCATTAGTCAGGTGTCACATATTGTTAGTTTGTATCATTAGTCAAATGTCACATATGGTAAGTATATACCATTAGTTAGTCGTCACAAATAGTCAGTTTGTACCGTTAGTTAGGTGTTATATATTTTCAGTTTGTACCATTATTCAGGCGTTACATATTGTTAGTGTGTACTATTAGTGAGGTGTCACATATAGTCAATTTTTAACTGTAACAGATTGTCAGTTTTTACCATTAGTCATGTGTCACATATTGTTAGTTTTTACCGTTAGTAATGTGTCACGTATTGTCAATTTTTACCGTTGGTCATGTATAAAATGTAGTCACTTCATCACAAACTTGTTTTTGCAATGTTTTATGTATATCATTGAGATGAGCAAGAATGTTTACATTCAAATACGTTTGCCATATACGTTTTACATATGTTTAAAGTATAAAAATGTATGAACAACATATTACAAACGTGAAAAATCACATCATGATAAAATTTACATATTTTTAATGTGTCCTTTTACGTAATTACCCATGTTCATCTCAACAACATACATAAAACACTACGTAAGAAAACATGACTTCCTAAGTTTGTAATATTTGTACCATTAGTCAAGTGTCATATATAGGAAGAAGGCTAAATGGTTTGTAGTAGAAGGTAAAGAGCCACGTTCACCAATGGCAGCCAACGTAGGCCACAAATTTCTCCTCCCCCTAACTTGCATTTACAATAACTCTTCAAAACCAGAAACACTCACGATTTCATTTTCCCCAAATGAAAAACACTAACAAGCCATTGTCCAATGTCAACGATCATTCAACGAAACACTTGCATGTGTTATCAACGTACATGGGTCACTACATGTAAGGCGGCTATGAAGTCAGCGGTCGTGTTATTGTCTTTGTGTTCCTTCAAAGATTAACACACAGTTCTTGTTTAGGGTTCTTGATAGTGTTACACTAATTAACAATGTCACATTGTGTTACAGAACAAGAATAATATTGTATGGAGTAATTCTATAAGGTTTGTATCAGGGTCCGGGTCTGATCAGGGTACCCCTTCCCGGACTATTCAAACTTTAGAAGAATGTCCTTTTGGTAATGAAAAAATTATTGAAAAATTACAAAAATTACATGGTATTATAGATGGCATGTTGGTACATAATAATCATGTGCTATAAAGGTAAAATTCAAAAATTGAATTTTTTCCTAATTTATCATATCTAGCACTTGGTCACATTATAGTAGCGAAAGGACTGTATTTAAGGTTTGGGTCTGATATGGGTTCCAAAAAGGACTGTCTCACTAAAAAACTGTCATTTTATAATTCACTTAATGTGTGCTAGAAATTACACATTTTCAATTCACTGATAGATTCATGAGAAAGTTGTAATACTCCATTCAAAATAGTACTGATGTTGCATTCAAAACGAGGGTATATCCGTATATAGGGTTGCCGGTTTGAATAAAGAAGCATACCTTTCTTGACCTTTTGTCTAAGAACAATGTGGTATTTCTTCTTATCACTTTAATATATAATACACGGTTCATAAAACATAAATAAAAATGACGTTGGAGTAATCAAATGATCAAATGATCAAGCATTGAAATCCAATATATTAAAGTCATGGATGGTGAATGGTACAATTTAGTATGATTTCATTCATCAAACCACTTTTCGCAAGTAAAAAATACTACAAAATCCTATAGCAAGATAGCATAATGTATCTAAGAATTTTGTAGAAAGGGGATGGTTTGTGAATTTTTAATGCCTCATTTCATATTGAAGGGATTCGTCGAAAATTTCTAAGATCTTAGTTCAAAAGGGCTCTTGAAAAATCAACACATTAAATTAAACAATCAAAAAATCTCCAAAAATCTCTCCACTTAGAGTGTTACATTTCAACCCATTGCATCAAATTTCATATATAGATTGTCAATATCTTTTTTTATAATAAAATTAAAAAAATAAATTTCAATTTTAATTTTCAATTTTATACAAAATATTGGTGATAGCAATCATAGATCTAACTGTATGGATAAAATCTGAAATTCATAACTTACAACGTTTGTTCATACATTGGTTTTTTATATTATAATTATGAACCTTTGCTATTCTCGAAATCTGGAGAGGGGTTGGACCTCTTGGAAGTTAAGCATTTGATCTTAACCAAAGGGTTGAACTTCTCTTTTCAAACTCACAAACCTATATACCTTCACTTTGATTGCAACTGGTGCAAACATTATAAGATAACTTCACTCAATATGGTTTTTTTCGTAGAATACAATCAAGTGTGACATTGGCTAAGGGAATCAATGATACTACGAGTGTTTTGAGGTTCTAAGAGTTATTGCAAGAAAACTTATAGCTCACATTATAGCTCACATGGCGCGCCACGCTAGCCACCAAAGATTGACAACTGTCCTTTATCCTCCACTCCAGACTATTTAGACTTCTCCCACGTGTAATCAATTTGTATACATAGACACGTGTCAATTATAATCAGGTGTCAGTCATAGTCAGATGTCACAAATAATCAAATGGTACAAAGAGACAAATGTCATAAGTAGTCATGTGTTAGAATTAGTCATACATGTCACAAGTGTATAGTGTCACAAAATCAAGTGTCACAAGTAGAGTCAAATATCACAAGTAGTGAGGTGTTTAGATTTCTCTCACGTATAGTCAGTTTGTACCCATAGACATGTGCCAATTTTAGTCAGATGTCACAAGTAATTAAATGTCATGAGTAGTCAAGTGTTAAAATTAGTCATACATATCACAAGTAGCCACGTGGCACAAGTGTATAGTGTCACAAATGAGGTGTTACAAGTAGAGTCAAATATCACAAGTAGTGAGGTGTTTAAACTTCTCCCACGTATAGTCAGTTTAGATAGAGTTTCATAACTTCAAGTCTACTTTTATGAAACTTCAAGTCTAACTTCAAGTTTGACTATAATTGGCACATGTATAGTCAGTTTGTACCCATAAACATGTGCCAATTAGATAGGGTTTCATAACTTCAAGTCTACTTTTATGAAATTTCAAGTCTAACTTCAAGTCTGACTATAATTGGCACATGTATAGTCAGTTTGTACCCATAAACATGTACCAATTAGATAGGGTTTCATAACTTCAAGTCTACTTTTATGAAACTTCAAGTCTAACTTCAAGTCTGACTATAATTGGCACATGTATAGTCAGTTTGTACGTTCTCCCACGTATAGTCAGTTTGTACCTATAAACTTCAAGTCTAACTTCAAGTCTAACTTCAAGTCTAACTTCAAATCTACTTTTATAACTGGTAAATAACATGCTTTCATAACTTCAAGTCTACTTTTATTTTATACGGTTAAAATCTAAAAATAGGCATCCAGTAGATCCAGTAAATCATATGGTTAGAAACTCAATACAGTTTGAAAACAAGGGGTCACCTGGGCCCTAGGGAGGAGGATGGATTGACCCTTAATCATTTTTCTCATGTTGAGAATAAGTGCTTTTTTGAAAATTTTAATTCTATATTTGAGATCTGAGACCCCAAAATAGGGGCAAAAATAGGGGCAAGTTTTTGCTTTTTGTTTTTCGAGCGAGGGATCAATCGGCCCAATGGATTGATAGAACATTTTGGAACTACTAGATCCCAGAGTCCCTTCGGCATGCATTACAAGCAAAATCGCAAGAGAATTTCTACATGATTTCATACTTGTGACAAAAAGAATTACCTGAAAAACCCCACAACATGAATAACTAGCCATTTGAAACAAAAAAATAGCTCATCTTGTAGGCAAGATAGCAATCATTTGAGGTTGTAAAACCTAAAAAATAGCCCTAAAAACCCTGGCAACACATAAAGAAGACACCAGTCTACTTTCTACGCTTCAAATGTTGACTCTTGAATTATGACCCTAAACCAGGTGGTGAAGGCCTCATGCTGACATCTATCTAAGAAGTAATATAATTTGCACTGGTACAAGGCAGTAAGACAAGCTCGGTATGCTACGACAGGAAAATGGCTACATAAAAATGGGGCACAGACACGATACAATACACCAACTATGACCTAAAAGGCTTTCCATCCATCAGATGCCTGCGATTGCTTTGCACTAAAAGGCCCTGCAGAGAAAATATCAGACTCGTCATCAGAATGAAAGCCGCTGTCGTGTGGTCCATCAGTCCGAACGCTGTTAACCCTTTAGTGCCTAGGGTACTGTAGCAAACACCTCTGGATTTCAGTGGGTTTTTCCACTGTGGTTGAGATTACCAAAAATAGAATGGGTTAAATTAGAAAGTAACCGTACAATTCTATTCTCAACTCGAGAGCACACATTTTATTAAAATTTGAGAATCATCCGATGGTGGGATCGGAAGATTATAGTATGTATTTGAACTGTATAATGCACGCTCAAAAACGAGATTTTGGGGGGTGTGTGACTTCAAAGTTAAATAGAATTTGAGGTAAATTTTCAAAAATAAAAGCAAAGACGTTCAGCTATGCCCTATGTCAACACCTCTCCGTTGCAATCTTTCATATCAAAAATAGACTCACACATAATTATTGTGAGATTTATAAGTGAAAGTGACTTGTCCATGTACGGTTTAGGACAAAATTTTGTACGTTGAAAATTGACAGGAGTGGATACATTAGTCAAGATCGGATTACACACACTAATGGAAGATGAAGAAGAGAACACAATCCAAAAAAATAAAACAAGATAACAAACTTCCAAACACAAGAAATACTACACAATACATATGTTGTATTTGTAAGTATTTACTGTATTTTCAAGTATTTGCAGTATTTTTGCGTTCTGTTGATAGGTATTTTGATAGTTGTACAATTCCAAATTGAAAATTTCTTTTTCTGGAAGGTGCATAATGTATGTGCGCAAATCTGAACTTCAGAACTGAAGTTCCAATTCTTCACGGATTCTCTGTTATTTGCATTTCCGACGTTGCAGTGACCATAATCTGGCTTGCTAGGCACTAAAGGGTTAAATGAGTCAAAGCGGTTTAAGAAGCTGCTGGGTGGGTCCTCACTCGTTCCTGCAAGGATGAAATCAGTTTATGTCAAGGACAATGTTTGGGACAATTTCTGAAGTGACACTCCCTGTAATATACTCCACTAGTGGGACCCGTGCCGTTGAGCACATTAACAATCACTTGTTTTTGAGCTTGGGTTGTCTCCTCGACGGATTCCGGTGCGGAACGGTCGAGTGAGACAAAGCGTCCTGTATTGTATAATAGATACTCCCTCTGTCCGGAAATAACTGTCCAAGTTTTTGGTGTGTTTTAACTTAACACTCACAGCACTTGAAAAATTGTCTATCTTTAATAGTAGTATGTAGGTTTTGTGTCACTCTCATTCTCTTCCCCAATTGAAGTGGACAAGGCTCATGTTTGAAATATAAACCATAGGACAAATATTGCAAAAGAAAAAATGCCAAAAACTAGGACAATTATTTTCCGATAGAGGGAGTAGAGAACATCCTTGGAAACATCAAAGTAAAACGTCAAACGTTGAGTTGGCTAACCGGCCTGACGCTCTTGGTTGCGCAACGGGACTGCCAGGTCTAAAGGAATCAAATCGCAAGAAGCTACTGTTGTAGCCCGCTTGGAGGCCCTCGCGCTGCCACCAAACAGTGAAGGAGTACCAGAAGCTTTGGGGCTACCGCCAAATAATGAAGGAGTAGCGGAAGCTTTGGGGCTTGAATTGCCTCCAAAAAGTGATGACATCTTGTTGGAATCTCTAGAATTGCCAAAAGCTCCAAATGAGTCAAAATCATGATTACTGTGGTTGGTTCCATTTCGTTCAAATGCCCTGGCCGGGCTAGAGCTTCCATTTCGTTCAAATGCCCTGGCCGGGCTAGAGCTTCCGTCCATGCTTGAAGGTCGTGGTGAGCCCAAGTCAAAGCACTAGTAGCAGACTTGTCGTTTTTCAATCCCCATAATTGTGTGAAAATAGTGAACAGTGGCTGAATATTACACCTATATTTTTGTTATTTTGTGACGAAAACTACTCACCAGCACTAACACAACTCACGTGCCTTTCATTCATAGTAAGTGAAAAATGGCACATTTCCTACTAGTGAAGGACCTGATGATTTACTGAATCGTGTCGCCCCACGGGTGCTTGTGATATTGAGAGATGCCTGCCAAATACATTTATAGAATGAGTAGGTACTCAAGAGCACCACGCTGAGGGAACATCAACTCAGGATGCAATTCCCACTTGAAACTTCCATTCTGTAGCAGCAACATGAGCAGTTAAAAGTCTGTTTACAGATTCAAAAGCTATAACACAGAGAAAAGTGTGAGAGTTAGTGTGCGGTAATTGAAAAGTAGTACATGGGAAGTTTAAATTAGTGGAGCATAATTATGTTTGAAATGTAGTGAGTAGGTAGTGGTATTTTAATTGTGTTGGAAAAGTGTTTAAATTAGCAAAGAAATGAATCAAACAAAAAAATAAATTAGCTCAGTTTTTTTTCTTCAAAAATTGTAGTTTTATCCATGGGAACTGAATGAAAAAAATTAAAATGTGTTTTTCATATGTATAGAACTTTTGCATGGATTGTCCAAATTAGGAGATTTTTATATTTTTAGAATATGCAAAAGGAACTCTAAAGTGTGTTGTGGATTTTTTTTCTTAATAGTTAAAGTAGCAAAAGAGAAAAGCGTGGAAGTCCAAGGATTAATTTAGAATGTTTTTTATTTATTAAAAACCCGCCTGAACTTCAAAATTACATAACTTTTGCATACTTAACTTAATTTCAATGAATTTTAACATTACAAAAAGCTTAAAGCTTATATTATTACGTAGTATAGTTTGAAAACAAGAAAAAAGATAAAGAAATGTATTTGTTTCTTGAAAGGCTAGGGTACAGTTTATTATAAGAATGCTATTGAATCATCATTAACATACTAAAGTAATGATATACCACAAGAGTTAATGATTGATTTTCTTCCACTTAGGACTTGTTGTGGTTAAAGGGAAGTGAGAATGCCTGTAATGGAAAGGACCCGCTAACACTCAATTTGACTACCTTGTATGCTTGGAAATTTTTGAACAACACAAGCAATACTTGGAAAACACGATTCTTGTTCATTCCATCACGACAATGGTAGCCGATTCAACAACCAAACGCTGGAAGAGGCTGAGGTCACCAAACAACAGCCCCTTGCTTGCTTCAGCTATAGAAGCTGGAGCATCAAACAAGAAAGTCTCGGAAACCTTTGGGATAGTTAGAGTGATCCGATGTGCACTAACAATCCTAGAATACCTTTTCACTGTAGTTAATATCTTTGCCAAAAAACCAATTTCAATGACCAACAGAAAATGATTTCTATGAAAATTTCACTTGTTATACGATGTTACAGTACACATGTTGAACGCCCTACCTTGAAAACATCCATGTGTGGTTGTCCTGGACAATATGTGTAGTTGTCTCCAGCCCATGCAAGATAATTTTGATTTACCTCTTCTTATTTTTCCGATATTCACTGCAAAAAAAAATCCATGTTTAATAAAATATTGACACAATAATTGCTTTTTTACATAAGGCTATTAAACTAAAAACTTTCACCAAGGTTCTGCATCTTAATTATTTTCACTAACATGATCATTGATGACCAAGGTGATTCTAACCACGTTGCCCCAAATTAATACTCAAGACCTATAGCAAAAGTCATACAATATAGAAAGTTCAACTATTTTCATAAACATTGCACATTGCCACAGGCAGCCACATGACCAATGTCTGGTGGCAAACTGCAACCAACACAAAATAGTGCAGTATTAACCCTTTAACGTCCCGATTCAACACTGTTTTCAAAGATTTGTTATAAAATGGTCGATGAAAAACGAAAATGTAGTTGATGTACAAAACAAAGTTGTAAATGTCAATGTGTAGATAACATCCGTACGGTTGGATTCATCATATTTATTATTAATATTTTAAAAGTAATTTTGCAAGGTTTTCTCTTGAAATTCAATTAAAAATCCAAAATTAACACAAAAATATTGTAATGAAATTACAATTAACAATAATAGAGGAGGATAAAACTGGTGAAATGAGTCAATAAAGTGCACTTGTGTGGGTTAATGAAGGGATACAGTCTCTAACTTCAATCTGAGTTCCCTAAATATTAATGAGGCACATTGAGTCAGAATTGGACCATCCATCTCCTAAAATCACAAGCATAAGGGCATTCTCAATCTTGCCTCAGCAACCAGGCCCGCCACCCGCATTTGGAGGGGCTCTTTTGTCAGTGCATTTACAAAATGAATCTATGCCGGAGCAGGGGCCCCAACCCAACTGGCACGTGAAGCTTGAACTGCGCTCCATCGTGCGGTCCTGCTCTTTTGATGCTCCTGGATTGACGTTGATGAAGCTCCTGGATTGACGTGGCTCCTCGATTGGCGTAGTTGACGTGCTGTACCGTCCATTTTTCAGCTCTGGTAAAGATGACAATATTACCGGCCGATGAGGTTCATTTGGAGGGGCCGTAGACTTACCGGAGCCTTTTACCGCGGGATTGGGGCACGTCGCCAACGCTGCCCTGGGAAAGTGCTGTTGGCGGGCTACTTTGCCGTGAAGATTGAGGATGCCCTAACATGTAGTAAAGTAGAGGGTTCTAAACCCGCCACAGTTCTAAACCCGCACTCTACCAAGGACTAACATTTTGAAATTTTGGATATGCCCATGCTGAAGCGCACCACTTTAGAACCCATGTCATTTCAACTTCAAAAATTCCTAACTAATTTCAAGAGCAACCAAATTTTTTGATTCGAAGTATGGTGGTCTTTGCTTGGATTTGTCATGCACTGAAAAATCATGCTCACTTCTCCATGTGTCCTCATAAATTCACAGCCCTTAAAGTGACAAGTTTAGAGCCTCTTACCTTAGCCTTCATGCCCAGTGCCTTTCCTTCATGCACTCTGTTTATCACCTTGAGCCTCCATCTGTCCACTTAGCTACTGATGAAGTATTGTTGGGTGTGGAATCTTCCACACCATCTACTATAGAACCAAGGCAGGGATAGTGCATGCTACTGAATGTATGTGATGAGGATACCTCACCTTGGTGAAGGCCTTTCTGCCCCAATCCTGATGGCGGCATGATCCACCACGCAGAAGATGTGGACACAAAAGAGGAGAGCAAGGCCAGGCCCCGAGTCAGTGAGTTCGAAAACACACACATCCCCTTCTTCCAGCGTGTGATCCAGGGCGAACTTGGCCCATCCGTCATTGTTGAAAAGTGGCGCCTCACAAAAGGAATGCCACGCCCAATTGGCCACGTAGAACGCTTGTTCTTTGTCCGTCAGGCATACCTTCACCTTGTTTCTCTTCAGCGTTCCCGTCATCTCCAAAATCTCCAGTGGGATGGGCTATATACATCCCAGCACACAACCCCAATGACCATCAATATGACCACCAAGGTAGCTTCAAATACGTCTGATTCTTTAAATAGCTACTACTCAAACACTGTGCACAAGTATAACAACATCATAATTACGGTTCCTAAATGTTGCTCAACAAGCTGTAACATTGTTTAAGTTACATCAATAGTGAATGTGAGGAAGTTTATATAAAATGCCATATTGGTTAAATTGGCCAATCTCTCTTATTTTCTAATGTAACCTGTAACTTGTTACACTCAAAAATAACAGGGACGACTGGGCAATTTAATCAATATGGCGTTATAAGTTTCAACTAGTACTAACTGTAACTTATATGGATAGAGCCTCAGTCTCTTGAATGAGATAGATGTTTGTGTTTTTACATCCTTCAAAGTTCCTTTTGCATCTTTATACAGAGAATGGAAGAATGAGCTAGCGTCACAAGGCAGGCCTAAAGAATATACAGTATGTCATGTCGCACCTATCAAGTCATTACAAAATAATGTAGATGAGTATCTCAACATTAATTTTGTGAAATTGCTTGGCTTAGTAACAGCACTGGTGGACATAATACCGACTACTAATGACGACGAGTTCCAGCCAAATGTCGGTACATTGTGGTGTTACTGGTGCAAAGCGAACACTATATATATGGAGTCCACGTTAAATAAATTTTCTGTAAGTTAATTAATAAGTTAGAAAATGACTGAACGTTACCAGGTAGAATCCGTGGTAGACTTGGGCATCGCACATCACCGCCAGGAACTTGACATCATTCTGCGACGCAGATGCAAACCTCATGGCCGCCTTTGCGGCGCGACGTCGATCTTTGTCGCTCACGTGACGACGCCGTTGGCACGTGGAAACAATAATCTCGGAGAATTTCATGCACCCTTGCTGTTGCAGGAGACGCACCGCACGACTCACGGTCGAACCCGCTTCACCACCAGCAGCATGATCATTTCCTCTCCCCTGCTCAGAGGTATCTCCAACCCCATGAAACCCACTCGTTGCATTGTTGTTGTTGCAGCAACAATAAGTGAAGGTGAAGGAGATCTCTCTCGCTTCCAACTCACTTTCTTCCGCACTGGCCGTCTCTGCAATTCATGCATGCATGACCATCTTCGTTAAAATGAGAGAAAATGGACATTTGGAGACTTTAGCCAGGCTATTATTTGAGACCTTTATTCTAACAAATACTAGTAGCAGATCTGTCGTTTTTCATTCCCTACTTTGTGGAAACAGTGAATAGTGGCTAAATATTATACTTATATTTTTCTTTTCTTTTCTTGCGACCAAAACCACTCACCAACACTGACACAATGCATGTGCTGGGCTCGGTTTCATTCCTTTTTCATTTATAGTATATAAGTGAAAAACGACACATTTACTATTGGTGAAATCAAAATTTATGAACATATCAACTTTTATAAAATCAAAGGTTTGTGAGTGTATTAACATATTGAGGTCTCAATTCACCTGGAGAATCAGGTTTCACACTATTCTAAGAGCATGCACACCCTACGCGTGCATTAGCTTGACCCTGAAAACTGGATGAAATATAAGCTAAAAATTTAGGGCCAATGAGAGTGACACACAATATGAGCAAGATATCTAGTGATGCTTCTATAACTAATTCAAGGAAGGGTTCATTATCCTAGATTGATGAACACTAATGATCACCCATGTATAATGATTGTGATAAGTTCACGCACTAGATATAGATTGAGGTTGATTATAGCGGTTGAGAGGATAGCTTCTGATACCAAATCTTAGATGTGATAATAATGTCGTTAGTGGGGTGAATTGTGAATTGAAGGGAGAAGGGTCTAGATGCTCTAAAGCATCGTTTTTTTGAGACATTAAAACTTTTGCTACTTTTCCATGGAGCCCTTGAAGAGTAATCCAGGCTCCTTGGATGATCTTTTCAGATTAATATATACGTGATATTACTATATTAGGATAATACACATGTTATACCTAGGTGCTATTTAGTCAATATCTAGGTGGTACCTAGGTGGTACCTAGGTTTGAAGAGGCTACACATCTTGACTCCATGTACAGTAGGGTCCAGAAATATTTTGAATTTGTGAATGAGAATGAAAAATCACAAACTTTGAAAACCCTTTGTAAGCTTAAAAATTCATCAATTCACTAACCGAAAATTGTGTTGGAATGATAATAGAGTCTACTTGACAATATGAAAAATTTGCATTACAAAAGTAGAAAACCATACATTTAATCTTGAACTGCTTTTGAAGCACAGAACTGGGAGCACATGATCCAAAATTCCAAACATTTTTGGAACCTACCGTGCATAGGAAATCTGGGTATAATTATTCCCTCTTTTTTTGTTTCAAATTTTGTTTTGTATCAATAAGCCAGCCCAATTGTATGTAGAAATTTGGCTAAAATTAGCCAAAAAGGAAAAGAAAAAACACTGCTCTAAAGAGAGGGACATCACAAACGTACCACCGGTTGATTTTGGCGAGTCTCGGATTCGATCTCGGGTGGGTCTATGACTTGTTTCCCCTTCGACGGCACATCCACAGGCTTCTGAAATTCAGAAGCTTCAAGGGAAACGAGATCATCGTCATCGTCACTATCCAGGTTTATGTAATCCTTGCCCGCTTCCTCAATAATTGCTTGTTCCTTTTCTTTAGTGGACTCATCCCAGGGACGGGTGCACCCATTCCTGTGAGTTCACCCCATCTCAATTCCGTCAGTTCGTAGACCACCAAATGTAACTAATTACAAAGTTCATTTTTTAATTAGTAGAATCGTTTTAAGTAAACGTGAAGAAAATATTAGTACTCACAGTTTTGGGGGATAATCGTCAACCTCTTTTTGGCAAACATTCATTACTTATTTGAACATATAGTATCATTCAAAGTAAAGTGTGTTTAAGTGGGTAAAAGTCCACTATGAGTATAGACAAGGAATGCATGTCTATCTTGAAGTTCAGTGACTGGACACAAAGTTTGCCGGATCATGCTGACTGTTTGTGAAGAAAATTGAAACTGTGAAAAGCATACTTGTGTAGATTACAACTGTAATGATGTTACAACTACTCCCCTACGTTGATAACAAACGTACCAATCAGTGTAATCATGCGGAGTTTGTAAAGAAATCAAAGTTCTAAACAACTAAAGAGCCACCGGAATGGAGAGTCCCTACCTTGCATTGGAGATCCTGTGCTCTCTCAGATCCTCGTTTGGAGCGGTGGTCTTGGGGTCCCGAATCGGATCAAGAGGCAGTTGCGACCGTATTCCTAAGACGTGGCGGAGGATGATCTTGGCTTGCTCGGAATTCAGGGTCGCAGGTCTGGAGCCAGGTTCGGTAAGCTGCAGGGTGAATGAAAGCAACCACTTGTAAGGTCCTTATAAGGGTTCTTAATAGCATATTCTACCAAAAATTGTTTCTTGTTCATCCAAATTGAGTGTTTCATTCATCCAATGAGGAGTGGAGGTATAAGTACACATTTGTCCTTTTAATACTTTTAATTTTTGCCAATGAAATGCTTTCGATTTTTATATTGTGGTACATTCACTTCAGTACAAAACAATGTTACATGTTATATTTCAAATCACGATTTTTCAAAACAAAGCAGTGGTTACGTCCAAGTTGGCTCATTGTACCTTGTTTTCACGGAATGCTGATGGTGTTGAAGGTTCACTAGCATGCTCTGCATCATAGATTATTGGCCGCTGTGACTTGAGAGATTCCATAGTTACAACAGGTTGAGCCTGCAAAGGAGGAAAACTGGAATGGCATTTGCCACGCTGGTCATAGAATGTGACCATGAAGTGTAACTTTCGCACCAGGGTGAAAAGTATTTGGTAGACTTCTTGCAAATGATTCTCGAGCGAGAATTGCCTCCAGCCTTTGCCAAATCGCATCCCATTGTTGTGACGTAGCACGACCACCCTAAACTCTAAGCCGCTGGGAGTCTCCAAGGTTACGTTCTCCTCGTGCAGCCCTGGATGTTTCCTGGTGAAGTCCACCGGTATCGGCTGCAACATCAAAATTATAGTTCTTTATCAACATCAACATAAAGCATAGTTACTTACGCAGGATGCAACATCAACGTCAAAACCAACACCAATTTTATGTTGCGTATGTGGCATGTTGTATTAACATCATGCAGATCATGCCATTGATACGGTTCTGTATTAATTACAAGTCATCCTTCAAGTTCCACACTACTTCAGATTCATGATAAAAATAAGGCTTGCTTGCTAACATCTGTTTATGGCATTTGTTCATCAGATGTACTTGGACCAAAATCAGGTCGTTACCCCCACTTTGAATGACTTTAATCAATACGAACATAGATGTAGGTATCGATATGGATGTATTTTTTGCAAAGTGATTCATATAATTTAGGTAAATGTTCATTACTAACCTCTTTTAAAGGTAGCTGTTACTACAGCGCCAATCCACATGACAAAATAAAAGGTGTTTCTTTAACCCATTTCCTGGACTTGAAAGAACGTTTGCAGCTTCTTGTTATGTGAAAAAAACCTAAGATGCTTGAACCAAACCCAAATGAGGAAATATTATATTCTTCAGTATTCTTTAAAGTTTATCTAACGTGGTCGCCACTTTCTCTAGTGGACCAGCTAGTCACTTCATCGCCTTTTCGCTACTGGGGTAAGGCTCTGAATGTTTCACCTCTGAAAGCATATATATACAAAGCGGAAGTTCAAAAGTGCACCACTGTAACCATGCAGCAACTGGTCACCATTGTGACTGTAGAAAAGCTTGTGACAACAAAGTCTGCAGTCTGACTAAGAGTGAAAATTTGCAGAGCTTACTTGCTGGAAAGGCCAGGAAGTGCCGGCTTTTCCCACTCGAACCAGGAAGAAAGCATCTTCTCGGCGGTTGCCATCGTTGATTGCCACTTGAATGTCGATTCTCCCCAAGCTTCACTCCGTTGTAAAGCCCATCGTCCCTTCTGATGAACAACTTTCAAAACCCTCATTACACTGTAATATTTACCAGCGTCGATCAAGCTGCGGTGCAAAACCTTTTTACTTGATCAATTGCAACCCACCATACTACTTAAGCTGCAAGCATTCTACCAACCGAAGCATGCATGTAGTTGAAATAAAGCCACCGTTACCTCCGGCGCCGCGGTCGTCCACCTCCCATGCTTGATTGCTTCAGTCGTTACACAAACGATGTACCGTGGAGCCCTGCACCTGTTCCTTAGCTGCACCACGCATAGCAAAAGCAGACCATTTGAGTTAAAACTTCACAAAGCGCTCCAATACAAACTGTAATCCGCCGAACGTACGCGCGTTTCTTCTATTGTGCACTATAGATGATCTATGCAAAAGCTGTGAGAACTCCCGACTGCCAAGTTGGCTGAAGCAAGTGAACCCAATGAAAAAACTTAGGAAAAAAAAAACCTCGCTCCGACCTGTCTTCCAACAACTTCAACGACGGTCCATGTAGCTTCCAACAACAGCTGGCACTTACTGTAGTTCAAGTCTTCGATGTGATCTACCTTATAACTGCATGAAAAACAGAGGCACTTCCACGTTCTGCATCAGTTTGCAGGAAGACTAACATGCGGTCACACAAGGAGAGAATCGGTTTCGTTTGTGTGCGTAACAGAAACCCAATCGCGAACCAGAAGATACAACAGATATAACCGGACGAGCTACTTCGAAGAATCAAGCGCTCTCCTGAAGTTCAGTCCTGTGACAAGCACCAACTTACAGTGAGAATGTGTGCATTGAAGGGCTCACAAAATGCATACAAAGGACTCAGAACCAGCTGGTGTGGGAACGAAATCTACATGGGAAAATGGATCTAAGTTGACTGCAACCGACGAACAGATCGAGGCTACTCTATCTAGATTAGAGTGGGAGAAACAATCAACTGAAAACTGACTGTCTGGCCAAATTTAAAGGGTCTCTGTATTACCCTGTTAAAGGACAAATCGAAGATTATGAAATTCAAGAGCATTTTTGAGTTTTCTAAAAAATTTAAAATACAGAACTTCTTTACATTCTCAAAATGGAAACACGCACTATCTTAGTTTGTTAATATGTGTGATGCTTCACAAAGAAAATCTGTGAAAACCCTTCTGCGACCGTTAGTAATCCTTAAGCGTCCACACTACACTTATCCAGCCAAACCTCATGCATTTCTCACATTTTAAAATGTGTTATATTTTTTGGTATTTTTCTCATACACTAGAGTTTTCCGCAAATTCAACCTAAGTCCCACAGGCAGAATGCAAATTTTTGGGGAAATCGAAAATCTACCTGCGCATTGAGAGGGGGGTGGATTTTTCTCTAAATAGCAAGGGAGCAGGGCAGCAGTAATAGTAAGGGAGCAGTGTCAGCAAGGATCAGCAAGCCAGCAGGGTCAACAAGCAGGGTCAGCAAGCCAGCTGCTGGCAGGGCCATGTCAAAGTGCAATGTTATTTTTGCCATGTGCTGATTGGTAACTTCAGTTGATTGGCCAAGCGCATCTGCATGCGCAAGGGGTATTGTCAGACTGCAGGCGCGCAGGAAAACTGAGGTTGTGAAACCAAAAGGCACCATTTTTGGTCCCTCCAAACTTCAGACCTGTAGTTTTTTTCGGGTAACTGACATGTCTACTTTTATTGAGAACTGAACCTCTCTTTTTGAAAACTATAGTCCAGTCACCCTACTTGAGACCACTTTGCAGATAACTATATCCTGAAAATGAGAACCTTCAAATGGGCCTCCAGAAAGTCTTGGAGGACCCTGGAATTCATTTAAATTGTCTTTTTAAAACCCCAGCAGGTGCAAACCCACTATTTCTGCGTAGTATGGATGACATCATGGCATGACTGTGTGGAAATGAAGCGTGATTGGGTTCAGTGTTTGCAAGGTCACACACTCAATTTATATTTATATCCTACTCAATGGTTTTCGTACCTTATAAATGCCACTGATAGAAATTCATACAAGATGACTACTGTTAACACGCATTTCGTTAAAATTGGACTACATTTCGTTAAAACCGGACTTTTGGATTGAAAAAGCGATGGGGAGTGCTACCCTTCGCAATAGAGACAGGTCCCCAATTTTTTTACATCACTCTTATTCCGCAAATAAGAGCATTGTAGAAAAATTAGGGACCTATCTCTATTGCGAAGGGTAGCACTCCCCATCGCTTTTTCAATCCAAAAGTCCGGTTTTAACGAAATGTAGTCCAATTTTAACGAAATGCGTGTTTGTTGCAAGACAAAAAATTTGTCCTTCGTCTACCTGGATTAGTCCAGCTAATTGAGGGTTGCATGTCAAACGTTGTCCTTTGCCTAACTGTACTAGCCCAGCTAATTAAGGGTTGCATGTCAAATGTTGCGGCCCATTTAAGGGCTCACATCTTCTCTAATGAATTGATTTGCACTCATTTTTTCATAACTATTTGAATGAAAATGAATTTTATAAGAATTTTCAAAGTTTTTCTCTTGTGATAGCCATAGTCATTACGAAAATGCCTAAAATAGTATGAATTTTTTTTTAAGAAAAATGTAAATAATAGTAATGAACGAGGTTTGGGTTGCATGTTTCTTGAGCTTACATGAAAAGAAATTCAAACGAAAAGCTTTTTTTACAATGTATATTGGAACTTTAGGGTTGTGAACTTTTTCAAAATTGTTAAAAAACAAAATTTCAACATTTCTGAAGAATTGTAAATTGGACTAGAAAGTAGAAGATGACTCCTATACATTCCTAGTTGGGACCAATTTCATTTGAAATAAGGAACTAGGTCAAAACTATCGTTTGACTAAAAAAATGATCAGTATGGCCCAATGGGGCTCCTTGCACAATTAAGGGTAAAATGTTTTTGGTCAAAGAGCTTTGAAAATGAAAATCTCAATCCCTACAGTTAGATATTGATTTAAGAGTTGAGGATTTCCTATCGTGTTGGTACTAGTATCATACGCTGCATCATTAAAGCAGGAAAGGACTTGGTCCAACGGGGCTCCTTCCACGCTTAAGGGTTGAATGTTTGTGGTCAAAGTGCTTTGAAAATGAAAATCTCCATCCCTTTGGTTAGATATTGTTTAAGATTAACGATTTCCTGTTGTGTTGGTATAGATATTATAGGTTGCATCATTAAATCACGAAAGGAATTGAAGACTTGACATTGAAAACAAAAAATGTAGTAAAGTGAGTGGATTATAAACCAACACTTTAAGCACCAATTGCGCCTATTTATAATTTCCAGTAATCTGAGCTGTAATGTGATAATTAGAATGGATTAGCAAATTGATTCTAAATCTACCCCAAATTAAATCATAATTTTTGAAGTTGTATTGAATAGTTATGAATTTCTAAATCCCAAGGTCTAGGTTGTCAATTTATGACAATAGACTTGAGTTGAAATCCACAGTGAATATGACTTGAAGGATCATAAAATAAATTTGAATAAACATAGCTCCTACTAATGACGTGCCTTCAAGTAATGCTACAAAGTCAATATTTACTAAACTCTCGCATCTTTCTTTCCATTCATTAATAATAGTAATATCAAGAATTTTAGGAGTATAATAATTCTTTGAAAGTCAATATCTTTTATTATGTCAAACTCCTTAAAACTTGTTTTGAATACACCGCCTCAATGACAACTTTCAAACATTATCAAACACGTCTTGATAGGCTCAAAATTTGTCACAATCCAATGTATCATCACAAACAAAATATAATTTACTTAGAAATATAAAATTAAAAAGAAAACACCTTCCTCTTTATATAGAACATACTAGTTAATTAGTTTTGCAATATTATTACCTCTATAAGCAAAAAAAAAACCACAAAATACAAATAATAGAGCCTTGTTATGAACAAATTCAACAAATCAAATAAGTGACAATGACTCTTGCAATGCGTGTACAGGTGTTATATCCATAACAAGGCTCTCTTATCAAATTACCATACATAACTTCAGTGATTGTATCTTATTCAATTATGTTCAATGTGAGGTTTTGAAACAATGATGTCATAATGCTGGAAATATAAAATATTATAAGATGCAACCATTATTTCTATAATCAGTTTTTACTTTGACATGCAATCAAATCTTGAAGGATTTTTGAATTGGTTATTTTAGAAATCCTTTGTAAACTATATCAGTGATACTCTTTAACTCAAAAGTTACAATTTTTGTTCGTACATCAATACAAAAATTATTTGTAGTAAGAGTGTCTTTCGGTCTTTCCATGCAAGGGTAAAAAATTTCTCTCTTTATTTTCTCTAACACATTCTAAAAAAAGGACAAAAAATGCCCATAGCAAATGGCTCTTTTTGGATCAAAGCATGCACTGCTTGAAAAAACAATATCATGAAAAAGGACAAAACAATTCTATAGTCACTCACATCAATGGAAACCTAGTGAGCACTAAGTAGTGGCTCAAATGGTTGTACAAACTTGTGTGTTGTAACCACATCAATAAAAATCTAGTTAGTAGTGAGTAACTAGTTGTATTGATTTGTGTGTTGCAACTACATCAATAAAAATCTAATCATTAGTGACTAAATGAGTGTATCCACTCGTGTGTTGCCACTACATCAATAAAAATATATTTAGTAGTGACTAAAATGATGGTATTGACTACTCTATTTTGGCTCAAATGGTCAAACCGACCACTCTGTTGTGACTTAGAGATAATCTCTAAAACATTTTGAATCATTGACAATCTATGTATGAAATTTGATGCAATGGCGTTTTGAGTCATGACAATTCATAAGATTTACATCAGTTGCATTCAAAAAGAGGGTATATAAGATTGTGGGTTTGAATGGAAAAGAATACTTTACTTGACGTTTTGACTAAGACCAAGTGAGGTATTTGTTCTTATCACTTTAATATATAATACAAGGTTCATAAAACATAAATAAAAGTGACATTGCAGTATTCAAATGATCAAATGATCAAGCATTGAAATACAATCTGTTAAAGTCATGGATGGTGAATGGTACTTTTTAGCATGATTTCATTCATCAAACCACCTTTTGCAAGTAAAAAATACTACAAAATCCTATGGCACAATAGCTTAATGTAGTTATGAATTTTGTAGAAAGGGGATGGTTTGTGAATTTTTTTTGCCTCATTTCATGTTGAAGGGATTCCTCGGGGGGAGCACTCCCTTGTATATTTTGCATACACGTGCGATAATGACCTATTTATTTGGGGGGTTATTTACCTTGCAAAAAATATTATAAGGTGATGGTATTTTACATGTAAAAAGCATGAGAATATTATATGTGATGGTATTTTACATGTAAACATGTTTCACTTTTTAAAAATCCCCTATATTACATGTACATTTTTTACAAAATTTATCTACAATGAATATATTGGATCCTATTTTTTATCGCACGTTGTTTCTAAAATTTTCGCCAGTGAACCCCCCGAGAGGGATTCGTCAAAAATTTCTAAGATCTTAGTTCAAAAGGGCTCTTGAAAAATCAAATCATTAAATTAAACAAGCAAAAAATCTCCAAAAATCTCTCCACTTAGAGTGTTACATTTCAACCCATTGCATCAAGTTTCATACATAGATTGTCAACATCTTTTTTGTAATAAAATTAAAAAAAGAATTATGAATTTTAAGTTTCAAATTTTATACAAAATATTGGTGATAGCAATCATACATCTAACTGTATGGATAAAATCTAGGATTCATAACTTACAACTTTTGTTCATACATCAAGTTAAAAATATCCCTCCTAGTTTTATATTATAATTATGGATCTTTGCGATTCTCCAAATCAGGAGAGGGATTGGAATTTCTTAGTATTAAGTACTTGATCTTGACCAAAGGGCTAAGAAAAGTGTGCTTTTCCCTTCAAACCCACAAACCTATATACCTTCACTTTAACAACAGATGTAAACCTCATGAGATAACTTCACTCAACATGATTTTTGCTGTGTAACACAATCAAGTGTGACATTGGCCAAGGCGATCAGTAATACTACCAGTGTTTTGAAGTTCTAAGAGTTATTGCAAGAAGATTGTAGCCCACGTGGCAAGCCACATTAGCCACCAATAGTTGACAACGCCCCTTATCCTCCACTACAGACTACTTAAACTTCTCCCATGTATATTCACTTTGTACCCATAGACACGTGTCAATTATAGTCAAGTGTCAATTATAGTCAAACGTCACAAATAATTAAATGTCACAAGTAATCAAATGTTACAAGTAGTCAAGTGTCACAAGTAGTCAGGTGTTAGAATTAGTCAAACATGTCACAAGTGTATAGTGTCACAAATCAAGTGTCACAAGTAGAGTCAAATATCACAAGTAGTAAGGTGTTTAGACTTCTCCCACGTATAGTCAATTTGTACCCATAAACATGTGTCAATTATAGTCAGATGTCACAAGTAATCATATGTCACAAGAAGTCAGGTGTAAGAATTAGTCATACATGTTACAAGTGTATAGTATCACAAATCAGGTGTCACAAGTAGAGTCAAATATCACAAGTAGTAAGGAGTTTAGACTTCTCCCACATATAATCAATTTGTACCTATAGACATGTGCCAATTATAGTCAAGTGTCACAAGTAATTAAATGTCACAAGTAGTCAAGTGTCATAAGTAGTCAGGTGTTAGAATTAGTCATACATGTCACAAGTAGCTAGGTGGCACAAAGTGTATAGTGTCACAAATCAAGTGTCACAATTAGTGTCAAATATCACAAGTAGTGAGGAGTCACAAAATGGTGGTAAATATGTGCTTTCACAACTGTTAAATGTTTTCCAAAATTTGATGATATGTAGACTTTCGAGTCTACTTTCATTTTATATAGGCGAAATCCAAAAATAGGCATCCAGTAAATCCAGTGAATCATATGGTTAGAATCACAATACGGTTTGAAAACAAGGGGTCACCTGGGCCCTAGGAAGGAGGATAGCACGGGGGAGAGCATAGCAAAAGCAGATCATTAGACTTAAAACTTTGACACAAAGCGCTCCAATACAAACTGTAATCGGCCGAACGTACACGCGTTTCTTCTATTGTGCACTATAGATGATCTATGCAAAATTAAAGCTCTGAGAACTGCCGACTGACTACCAAGCAAGTGAACCTAATGAAAGAACTTAGAAAAAATAGAAATGTTCATCAAAGTCGCTCTGACAACTTCAACGACGATCCATGTAGCTTCCAACAACAGCTGGCACTTAGTTCAAGTCTTTGATGTGATCTACCTTATAACATAACATTCAGTAGTCTTCAAGAGGGGTGCCTTTTTGTTTCATCCACCTTAATTTATAGAGTGAGCAGTGATTTGTATTTGAATGGACTATTGAATCAAATAAATAATTATAGAACACTATTGAATGTGATTGAGAAGTGCTTTGAGTTCCTGTGCACCATGGTTGATTGCTCTTGCTTAATGCCACATGTCCTCGTAGCTACTAATGTGATGAGGAATATCCCACATCATTTCATTCAGTGGATGAAATGATGTGGGATATTCCACATCAATTTGTCAGAGAAAGGCAGCAGTAACCAAGGCTACTGAATGTTATGAACTGCATGAAAAACAGAGGCACTTCCACGTTTTGCAGCTCGGCCTGACATTAGAACATGAGTGATGAGGACTGATGGCTCTTTGTATTACCCTGACTGTAAAAGGACAAATCGAAGATTGGGAAATTTTGGAGCATTTTTGAGTTTTCTAAATTTTTCTAAATAGAGAACTTCTTTACATTCTCAATTTAATGGAAACCACGCACTATCTTAGTTTGTTAATATGTGTGATGCTTGACAAAGAAAATCTGTGAAAATCCTTCACCAACCTTAGTAATCCTTAAGCGTCCACACTACACTTATCCAACCAAACCTCATGCATTTCTCACATTTTAAAATGTGTTATATTTTTTGGTATTTTTCTCATACACTATATCCTGAAAATGAGAACCCTCAAATGGGCCTCCAGAAAGTCTTGGAGGACCTTGGAATTGATTTAAATTGTCTTTTTAAAACCCCAGTAGGTACAAATCTCCTATTTTTGTGTAGTATGGATGACATTATGGCGTGTCTGGAAATGAAGCGTCATTGGATTCTGTGTTTGCAAGGTCACATACTCAATTTATATTTATATCCTACTCAATGGTTTTCGTACCTTATAAATGCCACTGACAGAAATTCACACAAGATGGCCATTGTTGCAGGACAGAAAAGTTGTCCTTTGCCTACCTGCACTAGCCCGGCTTATTTAGGGTTGCATGTCAAATGTTGGGGCCCATTTGAGGGCTCACATTTTCTCTAATGAACTAGTTCGCACTCTTTTTTTCATAATTATTTAAATGAAAATGAATTTTATAAGAATTTTCAAAGCTTTTCTCTTGTGATAGCCATAGTCATTACGAAAATGCCTAAAATAGTATGAATTTTAATTTTTTTAAATGTAAATAATAGTAATGAACAAGGTTTGGGTTGCATGTATTTCGAGCTTATATAAAAAGAAATTCAACTGAAAAACATTTCTACAATGTATATTGGAACTTTAGGGTTGTGAACTTTTTCAAAATTGTTAAAAAAGGATATTTCAACAATTCTAAAGAATTGTAAATTGGACTAAAAAGTAGAAGATGACACCTACACATTCCTAGTTGGGACCAATTTCATTTGAAATAAGGAACTAGGTCAAAAGTAGCGTTTGACTAAAAAAAAAAGGATCAAATATGGCCCAATGGGGCTCCTTGCACACTTAAGAGTTGAATGTTTTTGGTCAAAATGCTTTGAAAATGAAAATCTCAATCCCTACGGTTAGATATTGTTTTAAGGGTTAAGAATTTCCTGTTATGTTAGTACTAGTATCATAGGCTGCATCATTAAAGCACGAAAGGACTTGGGCCAATGGAGCTCCTTGCACGCTTAAGGGTTAAATGATTCTGGTCAGAGTGCATTGAAAATGAAAATCTCAATCCCTTCTGTTAGATATTGTTTAAAGGTTAAGGATTTCCTGATGTGTTGGTACAAATATTATAGGCTGCATTGTTAAAGTAGAAAAGGACTTGGCCCAAGGGGGCTCGTTATACGCTTAAGAGTTGAATGTTTGTAGTCAAACTGCTTTGAAAATGAAAATCTCAATTCCTTCGATTAGATATTGTTTTAAGGGTTAAGGATTTCCTATTGTGTTGGTATTGTATCATAGGTTGCAGCATTAAAGCAGGAAAGGACTTCGCCCAACGGGGCTCTTTGTACGTTTAGGGATTAAATGTTTGTGGTTAATGTGCTTTGAAATGAAAATCTCAACCCCTTTGGTTAGATATTGTTTAAGGGTTAAGGATTTCCTGATGTGTTGGTACAAATATTTTAGGGTGCATCATTAAAGTAGAAAAGGACTTGGCCCAAGAGGGCTCTTTATACACTTAAGAGTTGAATGTTTGTAGTCAAAGTGCTTTGAAAATGAAAATCTCAATCCCTTCGGTTAGATATTGTTTTAAGGGTTAAGGATTCTTATTGTGTTGGTACTAGTATCATGAATTACATCATTAAACCAGGAAATGACTTGGCCCAATGGAGCTCCTTGCACGCTTAAGGGTTAAATGTTTGCGGTCAAAGTGCTTTGAAAATTATACGTTGCATCATTAAAGCAGGAAAGGACTTGGTCCAACGGGGCTCCTTCTACGCTTAAGGGTTAAATGTCTGTGATCAAAGGGCTTTGAAAATGAAAATCTCAACTCCTTTGGTTAGATATTGTTTAAAGGTTAAGGATTTCCAAATTGATTCTAAATCTTCCGTAAATTAAATCATAATTTTTGAAGTTGTATTGGATAGTTATGAATTTTAAAGTCTAAGGTCTAGGTTGTCTATTTATGACAGTAGACTTCACTTGAAATCCACAGTGAATATGCCTTGAAGGATCATAAAATAAATTTGAATAAACATAGTTCCTACCAATGAGGTGCCTTCAAGTAATGCTACAAAGTCAATTATTACTAAACTTTGGCATGTTTCTTTCCATTCTTTAATACTTGTAACATCAAGAATCTTAGCAGTATAATAATTCTTTGAAACTCAATACCTTTTATTATGTCAAACTCCTCAAAACTTGTTTTGAATATACCTCCTCAATGACAACTTTCAAACATTATCAAACACGTCTTGATAGATTCAAAATCTGCCACGATCCAAGGTATCATTACAAAAAATATATAATTTATTTCAAAATAGAAATTTTAAAGAACACCTACCTCTTTATATAGAACATACTAGTTGATTTGTTTTGCAATATTATTACCTCTATAAACAAAATAAACCACAAAATAAAAAATATAGAGCCTTGTTATGAACAAATTCAACAAGTCAAATAAGTCACAATGACTCTTGCAATGAGTGTATAGGTGTTATATCCTTAATAACAAGGCTCTCTTTTCAAATTACCATATATAACTTTAGTGAATCAGTGTTTCTATCTTATTCAATTATGTTCAATCTACGAATTTAAAAGAATGATGTCATAATGCTAGAAATATACAATATTATAAGATGCAACCATTATTTCTATAATTAGTTTTTAATTTGACATGCAATCAAAATTTGAAGGATTCTTGAATTGGTTATTTTAGAAATTCTTTGTAAACTATATTAGTGATACTCTTGAACTCAGAATTTACAATATTTTTTCATGCATCAATACTAAAATTATTTATAGTAAGGGTGTCTTTTCGTGCAAGGATAAAAAAATTCTCTCTTTATCTTCCCTAACACATTCTAAAAAAACTAAAATGCCATGGCAAATAGCTCTTTTTGGATCAAAACATGTAGCGCTTGAAAAAACAATATCATGATAAAGGACAAAGCAATTCTATAGTCACTCACATCAATAGAAACCAAGTGAGCACTAACTAGTGGCTCAAATGGTTGTACTAACTCGTGTGTTGCAATCACATCAATAAAAATCTAATTAGAAGTGAGTAACTAGTTGTATTGATTCGTGTGTTGCAACTACATCAATAAAAATCCTTCAAATTTTACTGAATCGTGTGTTGTAATTGTACTGACTCGTGTGTTGTTATTGTACTGACTCGTGTATTGTGATTGTATTGACTCGTGTGTTCTGACCACATTACAGTAATAAAAATCTATTTAGTAGTGACTAAAATGGTGGTACAGACTACTCTAGTAGGCTCAAATGGTCAAACTGACCACTCTATTGTGATTTAGAAATAATCTCTAAAACATTTTGGAATACTTGAACTTCTAAAAGACAAAGAATTCACAATTCTAAAAACCACCAATTCAATCCATCATATTGTTAAAAATATAATTCACAGAAGACCAAATTTTATATTTTATAACACAAGAATGTGTAAAGAACATAGCATGTGTTGGTTAAAGAAAAAAGAAATTTGAGTAAAAGGAAGTCATATACAAAGTTTATGTTTATTTATATATATATGTATATGTATATGTATATGTATATGTATATGTATATGTATATGTATATATATAAATAGAAGACCCTATTTGGACTTTTTTGTTGTTTTGAGATAAAGAGCCCAAATATTTTTCTCTAAGAAAAATTAAATACACTATAGTTACCTAGGTGAAGAGTAAGCAAAGCATATCTATGATGAACATGTGTTTAATTTTGAAAAAAAAACAAGGTTCTCAAATATCTCATTAACAAATATCTTTCAAGATTCTCTTTTTCACCTATGATAAAGAAACCCTCTTCAATACGAAGACAACGCTTTTTGAACTAACAATCCTTTTTGAACTTACTAAATCGCTCTAACGGTAGTGGCTAGTACATATACAATGCCATATATCTTTACAAACCCCATATAGACTTTAGGTTTGTTTCAAGAAAGTTCTTTCTAATAACATAAGCAAAATTATTACACTAGTATTTGTTTGTATTGAGGTTGCTCTTAAGAATTTATTTATTTTTACTTATCATTACACCGGTGAGCATAAGACTCTTCTTGAAATGTATAATTGTTTGCATTGAGGTTGCTCTTAAGGTTTTTTTTGGCTCTTATTATATTGGTGAACATACAAGTGCTCATGGCTTACTTATAATCCTCATTTGATATTGAGGTTGTTTCTAAATTTTTGTTCCCTTATGACATTAGTAAGCACACTACACTTGTTTGGCTACATTGACGTTGCTTTTAATTATATTATCTTGTATATGGTCTTCCAATGATGCAAAAGTCTTGTATATATGGTAAGTGCAGGACAAGATTGACATGCCTATGCTAAATGTTTAAATTTAAAAATAAAACATGAACTGAAAATATACTTAAAGATTTTCTTTTCACCATACAAAAACCATTTTTTGAAGAAATAATTTCCTACATATTTTTAGATGTTCATTTTTCCAAACCTGACCTCCTACATTACTCTACCTTTTCAACCGTATAATGCACCGTTGTTAAGATTGATAGAACTCATTTGGGGTATTTTGTACATATGCTAAAATCGGATTGTTCAAAGGTGCTCTTATAATTCTAAAATTTTATTGTGCATAGAGATCATCATTTTAAACATGCGCAAAAAATTCACGTGATTCAGAGGTGTGAGAAGGAAGATATGAAGGGCTTAAGTGACGCCTAAACAGCCTCTTTGCAACTCAGGAAAATCACCAAAAAACGCACTTAATGAATTTTCAATCAGAAAATACCTACACATTGAGCTCTCAAAAAGAGCCAAGTTCTTTTTTCTTCTCATTCTACAATTCAAAGCCCAAAAAATCGAATTACCTCGCTTTTTATTCCAAAAGCCGCGTGGGGGCCTTATAGTCCTTTAAAGGTTAACTTCAAATGTGTTTTTATAAACTAATCTTTAGAACCTCACCTATAAAATTAAAAGCAAGGGGAGGTACAGTGCATGTAGTCTAGTTTGTACCATTAATTAGGTCTCACGTATAGTCCATTTGTATCATTAATCAAGTGTCAAATTTACTTAGTTTGTAGCACTAGTCAAGTTTCACATATCCTTATTTTGTAGTATTAGTAAGGTGTCACAGAGAGTCAATTTGTTCTATTAGTGAGGCGTCAAATACAGTCACTTTGTACTATTAGTCAAACGTTACATATACCTAGTCAGTTTGTACCATTAGTCAAGTATCGCATATTGTCAGTTTGGCGTCACATATAGTTAGTTTGTACCATTAGTCAGGCATTGCATATTGTCAGTTTGTACCATTAGTCATGTATCACATATTGTCAGTTTGGCGTTACATATAGTCAGTTTGTACCATTAGTCAGGCATTACATATTGTCAATTTGTACCATTAGTCAAGCGTTACATATTGTCAATTTGTACCATTAGTCAGGTGTCACATATTGATAAATTGTATCATTAGTCAAATGTCACATATAATCAGTCTGTACCATTAGTGAGGTGTCACATATAGTCAATTTTTAAGTGTAACAAATTGTCAGTTTTTATCATTAGTCATGTGTCTCATATTGTCAATTTTCACCGTTGGTCATGTGTAAAATATAGTCACTTCATCACAAACTTGTTTTTGCAATGTTTTATGTATATCATTGAGATGAGCAAGGGTGATAACGTTTGATATACGTTTGCTATATACCATTTACATATGTTTATTGTATAAAAAATGTATAAACAACATATTACAAACTTGAAAAAATCACGTCATGATAAAATTTACATGTTTTTTATGTGTCCTTTGCACATTTTTTATACGATAAACATACGTAAAACATATATTATACGTAATCACCCCTTTCATCTTAACTACATAAAACACTGCAAAAACATGACTTCTTAAGTTTGTGATGTTTTTACCATTAGTCAAGTGTACAAAAAGAAGGCTAAATGGTTTGTAGCTAGTAGAAGGTAAAGAGCCACGTTCACCAATGGCAGCCAATGTAGGCGACAAATTTCCCCTCCCCTCTAACTTGCATTTACAGTAACTCTTCGAACCCCGAAACACTCACAGTGTCACTTTCCCCAAATGAAAAACACTAACAAGCCATAGTCCAATGTCACCGATCATTCAACAAAACACTAGCATGTCATGCTATCAAGGAACATGGATCACGACATGTAAGGGGGCTATGAAGTCAGCGGTCGCGTCATTGTCTGTGTGTTCTTTTGAGGATTTAGGCACCGTTCTTGTTTAGAGTTCTTGATAGTGTTACATTAGACAATGTCACATTGTCTTACACGACAAGAATAATGTTGAGTGGAGTCATTCCATAAAGTTTGTATTACTTGGATTCAAAAACAAAAGTATATAGGGTTGTGGGTTTGAATGGAGAAGCATAAATTTCTCGACCTTTTGTCTAAGACCAAGTGAGGTGTTTGTTTTTATCACTTTAATATATAATACACGGTTCATAAAACATAAATAAAAATGACATTGCGGTAATCAAATGATCAAATGATCAAGCATTGAAATGCAATATGTTAAAGTCATGGATGGTGAATGGTACTTTTTAGCATGATTTCATTCATCAAACCACCTTTTGCAAGTAAAAAATACTACAAAATCCTATGGCACAATAGCTTAATGTGGTTATGAATTTTGTAGAAAGGGGATGGTTTGTGAAATTTTTTTGCCTCATTTCATGTTGAAGGGATTCGTCAAAAATTTCTAAGATCTTAGTTCAAAAGGGCTCTTGAAAAATCAACTCATTAAATTAAACAAGCAAAAACTCTCCAAAATCTCTCCACTTAGAGTGTTACATTTCAACCCATTGCATCAAATTTCATACATAGATTGTCAACATCTTTTTTGTAATTAAATTAAAAAAAGAATTATGAATTTTAAGTTTCAAATTTTATACAAAATATTAGTGATAGCAATCATAGATCTAATTGTATGAATAAAATTTAGAATTCATAACTTACAACTTTTGTTCATACATCAAGTTAAAAATATTCCTCCTAGTCTTATACTGTAATTATAGATCTTTCCAATTCTCCAAATTTGGAGAGGGGTTGGATTTTTTTAGGAGTTAAGCATTTAATCTTAGCCAAAGGGCTGAGAAAAGTGTGCTTCTTCCTTCAAACCCACAAACCTATATACCTTCACTTTCAGATTGCGACTGATGCAAACCTCCTGAGATAACATCACTCAACATGATTCTTGTCGTGTAATACAATCAAATGTGATATTGGGCAAAGGGATCAGTGATACTACGAGTGTTTTGAGGTTCTAAGACTTATTGTGAGAAAAATTGTAGCCCATATAGGAGACCACGTTAACCACCAAAGGTTGACATCTGTCTTTTATCCTCCACTACAGACTATTTAAACTTCTCCCACATGTAGTCACTTTGTACCCATAGACACATGTCAATTATAGTTAAGTGTCAATTATAGTCAAATGTCAGAAATAATTAAATGTCACAAGGAAACAAGTGTCATAAGTAGTCAGGTGTTAGAATTAGTCATACATGTCACAAAAGTATAGTGTCACAAATCAAGTGTCACAAGTAAAGACAAATATCTCAAGTAGTGAGGTGTTTAAACTTCTCCCACGTTTAGTCAGTTTGCACTCATAGACATGTGTCAATTGTAGTCAGATGTCACAAGTAATCAAATGTCATGAGTAGTCACATGTCATAAGTGTATAGTGTCACAATTTGGGTATCACAAGTAGAGTCAAATATCACAAGTAGTGAGGTCTTTAGACTTCTTCTACGTATAGTCAATTTGTACCTATAGACATGTGTCAATTATAGTCGAATGTCACAAGTAATCAAATGTCATGAGTAGTCAGGTGTTAGAATTAGTCATACATGTCACAAGTAGCCAGGTAGCACAAGTGTATAGTGTCACATGGGCCAATTATAGTCAAGTATCAATTACAGTCAGATGTCATGAGTAGTCAAATGTCACAAGTAATCAAGTGTCATAAACAGTCAGGTGTTAAAATTAGTCATAAGGTAGGAGGCTCTAAACCTGCCCCTTTAAAGGTTGTGGCATTATGAGGACACACGGAGAACTAAACATGATTTTTCATTGAAAGAGAAATCCAAACAAAGACCAACATACTTTGAATCAAAAAATTTGAATGTTCCTAAAATTAGTTATGAATTTCTGAAGTTGAAATGACATAGATTCTGAAGTGGTGCTCTTCACCATGGGTACATTCAAAATTTCAAAATGTACGTCCTTGGTAGAGTGCGGGTTTAGAAATGTGGCGGGTTTAGAGCCCTCTACCTTACATGTCACAAGTAGCCAGGTGGCACAAGTGTATAGTGACACAAATCAAGTGTCAAGTAGAATTCAAATATCACTACACTAAATAGGTAGATTAGTGTTAGATAATTATAAGATTTGAAAATATTATAGATTTTTACTCTTGACAAAAAAAATTACCAAAGACATTGATTCCAATACTATTGGAAGATCCCCATCTTTGACCAATATAGAGGGTAAAAAAATTGGTCAACAATAAAAACTTACAACATGTTTATGTAAATTAGTGTATCTAACACTAATCTACCTATTTAGTGTAGCGAGGTGTCACAAAATGGTGGTAAGTACGTGCTTTGATAACTGTTAAATGTTTTCCAAAATTAAACGATATGTAGACTTTCAAGTCTACTTTTATTTTATATTGTTAAAATCCAAAAATAGGCATCCAGTAAAATCATATGGTCTGAAAACAAGGGGTCACCTGGGCCTTAGGGAGGAGGATGGATTGACCCCTAATCATTTTTCATTTTTCTCATGTTGAGAGTGTAAGTGTTTTTTGGAAATTGAAATTCTATATTTAGGATCTGAGACCCCAAATTAGACTAGGACGACCTGCAAAAATAAGGGCAAAAATAGGGGCAAGCTTTTGCTTTTTGTTGTACAAGCAAGGGGTCAAGCCGCCCAATGGATTGATAAAACATTTTGGAACTGCTAGATCCCAGAGTCCCTTCGGCTATGCATTACAAGCAAAATCGCAAGAGAATTTCTACATAATTTCATACTTGTGACAAAAGAATTACCTGAAAAAACTCCACAACATGAATAACTAGCCATTTGAAACAAAAAATAGCTCATCTTGTAGGCAAGATAGCAATCACTTGAGGCTGTAAAACCTAAAAAATAGCCCTAAAAACCCTGCAACACGTAAGAAGACACCGGTCTACTTTCTACGCTTCAAATGTTGACTCTTGAATTATGACCCTAAACCAGGTGGTGAAGGCCTCATGCTGACATCTATCTAAGAAGTAATATAATTTGCACTGGTACAAGGCAGTAAGACAAGCTCGGTATGCTACGACAGGAATATGGCTACATAAAAATGGGGCACAAACACGATACACTGCACCAACTATGACCTAAAAAGCTTTCCATCCATCAGATGCCTGCGATTGCTTTGCACTAAAAGGTCCTGCAGAGAAAATATCAGACTCGTCATCAGAATGAAAGCCGCTGCCGTGTGGTCCATCAGTCTGAACGCTGTTAAATGAGTCAAAGCGGTTTAAGAAGCTGCTGGGTGGGTCCTCACTCGTTCCTGCAAGGATGAAATCAGTTTATGTCAGGGACAATGTTAGGGACAATTTCTGAAGTGACACACTCCCTGTAATATATTCCACACTCCCTGTAATATAATCCGTACTCCCTCTGTCTGGAAATAACTGTCCAAGTGTTTGGTGTGTTTTCACTTAACGGTCTCAGTACTCAAAAAATTGTTTATCTTCAATAGTAGTATGTAGGTTTTGTGTCACTCTCATTGTCTTTCCCGATTGAAGTGGACAGGGCTCATGTTTGAAGTATAAACCATAGGACAAATATTACAAAAGAAAAAATGCCAAAACTAGGATAATTATTTTCGGACGCTCGTGGTTAAGTTGGCTAACCTGACGCTCGTGGTTGCGCAGCGGGACTGCCAGGTCTAAAAGAATCAAATCGTAAGAAGCTACTGTTGTAGCCATCATCCCGCTTGGAGGCCCTCGGGCTGCCACCAAACAGTGACGGAGTAGCAGAAGCTTTGGGGCTACCACCAAATAATGAAGGAGTAGCGGAAGCTTTGGGGCTTGAATTGCCTCCAAAAAGTGATGACATCTTGTTGGAATCTCTAGAATTGCCAAAAGCTCCAAATGAGTCAAAATCATGACTACCGTGGTTGGTTCCATTTCGTTCAAATGCCCTGGCCGGGCTAGAGGTTCCGTCCATGCTTGAAGGTCGTGGTGAGCCCAAGTCAAAGGAGCCTGATGATTTACTGAATCGTGTCGCCGCACGGTTGCTTGTGATATTGAGAGATGCCTGCCAAGCACATATATAGAATGAGAAAAGTACTCAAGAGCACCACGCTGAGGCAACATCAACTCAGGATGCAATCCGCACTTGAAACTTCCATTCTGTAGCGGCAACATGAGCAGTTAAAAGTCTGTTTACAGATTCAGAAGCTACACACAGAAGAAAAACCATCCAACTTCCATACAAAGAAAACATTGAAAGAGACAACATTTCCAATTTCCTTCATTTTCATAATCCCTAATTTGTAACAGATGTAGTCAATGAAAAGGCGGAATCGTGTGAAAGAATTGGAAATCACTGACGACTTTTGTGAGAATGAGGAGTGTAGAAGAAGAGTGAACTCCAAAATACTTTTTGGACCCCCACTGTACAGTACGGTACAGTCAAAAATGGCACAACCAGGAAATGCATCCACCTGAGTGCTGGGCGGATTGCTCTGCAGGCCCCATGAAGCTCGTGACCCAGAATCTGCATCATCTTGAGGGTCAAATCCCCAAGAAGATCCAATTCCAGCAAATGCGTCTGGAGTGAAAGAACCACGTCCTACTTCCGAACTGCAGACAACAGTTAAACAATATTAACGGAATGGCAAAGAAACTCGAAACCTTGAAGGTCAAATAAAACGTCACAGTTTAGAATAACTAAAAGGTTAAAAGAAAAATGAGAACCCAGCAGCCAAATCCAAAGCACAAGCTGGAAAAGACACAAACCTGCTTGTTGGAGAGCTTGCAGCTGTAGAACCATTAAACACATCAGAACCAAACTCCTGCGACTCCGTTACGTTTGCATATCTGCACCAACAAGAATATAACAGAAAAAAGAAATGAAGGTGAATGAAATCTTGTGATTATAACAGAAGCAAAGATGTTCTGCAATCAGACTTAAACTCTCAGTGGCTATCAAGGGACTGCATGAGTCTTCTATCCCAAACTGTAACTCAAATGAATAGACGAAATTAATGCACCTTTCACTGGCTTTAGCAGTTGGAACTGATGAGCTGACTCCATTTTTTACATCAGAGGAGGTCTTTGATGAAGAAACATCACTGGCACTAGTTCTTGTCGGGGCTTCACTACGATTTTCAGGAGTCACATCCGGGAATGGTTCTGGGGTTGAAGGAGCTTCTTTATCTACATTCAAGTCGCCATTACGAGCAGGAACTCCGTTGCCGACATCAACGGCAGGAAGAGTTCCGTTCTGTAGAGAATCGTCTTCCTCTTTACCCCAACTGGCTGCAGCAGAAGGCTCCTCCGTGGAAGTGGTCTCATCCGTCAAATCATGAACCGCAGAAAAGTCTGTTTGAGACATAAAAATTAGTCGTGTTCTTTACACATCTGACATGTGTTTCAGTATATTAACAGCCCTCGGATGCATGAATAATGTGCCCTGGACGCAGAACCAAACAGGTGCTTTCTTTCCTAACATACAAAAATATACCACGCAAAGCTAGTGAAGTACAAAACTCAACAAACATCGAGAAATAAATAAATTCCCATTGCAGTTCAGAGCAGACCAACCTCGATCCACCAGCTGATCCCAATCATCCCATTCAGCAGCTTTCTCTTGAAGATTTTGCACCCAGCCTGAAACAATAATTCCAAAACCCGTAAGACATTTCTTTCCTACATTAATGTAAAAATCAATAAGATCAAACCAAGATACAGACGATCCACATCACGTGTATTCACAGATCTTGCACTCACCGAAAGGCATCTCCTTCGGAATCTTCTGTTTGACCTCCACACCTAGAAGTTGACCACGATCACGAAGTGCCATCTTCAACTTGTCTAGGTCAGTAGCAATATGGTCCGCTCGTTTCTGCAGACATGAAAACCAGTAGCAGGACTATGATTACTTTACGCCATTGTACATACTTTTCCAAGGCCAACTACATCTCCAACATCAGAAGATATTGAACGACCGTTACACACCGTGCAGTGCTCATAAAAATGGTTCAGAGAAAAACAGCCAACTTGTACCCAATGGACCTTTCAGCGTAATATACTTTTGAGTATTGTAGGTCACAATCCATTTCCTATTGCACTACACCACCAGCCTTGAGTGACGATTAGAGCAAGCTTCCTAAGTTTACACTTATGGATAATGCCAACGGTACCTGAAGAAGAGCATTAGGATCACCACCGTGTTCCATCTTAAAAAGTGCATCTAGAAGCTCCATCTTCTTCTCCTGCAATATAGATGGGAAACTCAAACATTAAGGATAATTTAATGTACAGAAGGCATGCTCCAAAGCAAGTCCCGGCCCATTGAACCTGTCAAAGTCACAGTACGAAATACTGTTTCATGAAGTCATATTTGTGCAGCTGTATTGATGTTATGCCAATTACCTGAACATCTTTAA
Organism: Pohlia nutans; assembly: GCA_022496805.1. Classification (NCBI taxonomy): domain Eukaryota; kingdom Viridiplantae; phylum Streptophyta; class Bryopsida; order Bryales; family Mniaceae; genus Pohlia; species Pohlia nutans. The sequence continues at coordinate 11,688,866 of CM040090.1, forward strand.
GAGCTGCATTCTCGAGAGCTAGCTGGGCATTCACTTCTGCTGCAGCCTTGAACTTCTCATCGTATTTCTTTGCTAACGACTCCACCTAGAGCATACAGAAGCATTGAGTAATAAATCATACGAAAGACAATACCTCAAGTCATATAGGATTGCAGTCACTTCACTAGGCTGCAGGTGAGATCTTGTAAATGATAAAAACATGCATGAGCATCATCAAAGAGAAAAAAAACTGAATTTTATCTTCCAGTGCTTAAATCATATATTTATTGATTTTACTGTGGATAATCTGCAACAGCGCATATTATGATTTTGACTGAAGTGGGCATGAAATGCATGTACATTGGTTCTAAAGTATAAAGTAAGCAAACCTCTCGTTTGTCCGCAGCAGCTCTCTCCGTTATCTCCGATAGCTTGTTGTCACAGCGACTTTTAAACAAAACCTGGTAAGTTCAGAGAAACCGTTCCTTGTAAAACCCATGGTTGGATGAAGTTTCTCTCCTAAAGATGTCAAAAAATTACAACCTGAGGAAGTATACCATAGCATACTTGATATAATTTCCAAGTTTCAACATCTCTTAATTCATCGTGAATCATAAAACAAGATGCTAGATACTAGATGCCATGTGATGCAGTAGGAAGGCACAAGATGCTAAATGATAATGATGAGAAAGGCTTACAATTTCTTGGAGCTTGGTACGATAATATGCTGACTTCTCTCTGTGATCCATCAATTTTCTATCTACAATACCGGTAATCTGTGCATCAAATAAAAAAACAGCAATAACAAGATAAGCGTCCAATGCCACATGCTCTGTGCTCCTTGGATCAACAAATCAACAATAATAGCAACGGAAAGGAGTTCACTTGCTGGCATATACTAAATACCAAATATTTTGAAGTCAAAACTTGACTTTAACAGACAAAAGCAGACCATCGAAGAGGCTGGCAAGTACAGGATAACCAATTAATGCATACATTATTCAGAGAATTGTCAAGCCCCCTTGGCGTAGCATTTGGGGCAGGCATGGCAGTTCCATTCGGAGCCGGCATAGCAGTATCAGGCTGCTTTTTCTTATTCAAAAAGTTGAATTCCCCAAAAGCATCCTTTGGTGGTTCAGCAGCAGCCCGTCCGCTGGAAGTCAAATTTTGGAGATTCTGTTGTCCTGCTGGAGTGGTCAAAAGTGTAGGACGTATAGGGGCAGGACCAGATCCTGGTGCAGATCCTGGACCCGTTTGTTGCATGTTCCCTGCATACCCAATTAAACAATTTAAAAAAGCACACAAAAACCACCCACAAAGCGGCAAATGACAGACGAAAGGAGAGATGAACCCAACATATGAACCACCCACGAACATCCTCCAAACCAGAATCTCAAATGATAAGAAGTAACTCAAGAGATACACTGCACAAATTTTGAAAAGGATGCAGATTTTCCAGAGGAGCAGCATTCAGCATGCACAACCAAGAGTAAAAGAAATTCTGAAGGTACAATAGCTACATTTGCCCTCATAAATAATTTGAAGCCATCTTTTTAGAACAAAATTTGAAGCAAAAAATTACCTTGTTGTTGCCAGTTAGAACCACCATAGCCAGGACGCTGACCTGCTGACATCTGCCCATCAGGACCGCGGGGATCATCAAGATGAATGCCTGGTGGAAGTCTTGAAGGAAGGGGTCGGCCCTCTCTAAAGCGCTCCATCAGATATAGCGCAGTGCAAAACTCACGTACTGATAACATGCTATCACCATCTTGATCAGAAAGATTCCAGACCTGCTTGAGCACATCTGGATTCACAAAGTACACAAATAGAATTTCAGCACAGGGTCACTTGGACAGTTCTATAAAGAGTTAGTGCCCAGCCATTTTTTACGTCCCAACGAAGTTCAAATAAAAGGGCTGACCACAACACAACATTATAAACGGCACCTAACTGACTGCGCGTCTCAAATATAAATTGTGTACACTTCAGACACTGACTAAACGTTGTCCACTTTGTACCAACGGATGAACTGAACCAAATTGACTGAATAGAAGATGCAGACAGCAGCAAATTCTGCAAGGTCACGGGAACCATTGGGCACGTCAGTCAACAAACCTTTCGGCAGTTGCCAACTAAGAAAAAGCTGGCGAGCTTGCTCTCCTGTAATCTTTCCGTCGTGATCAGTGTCCACCTTGCTGAATACACGTGTATACCGCTGCACGTCATTTGAATTCATTCGTGGCCAAGGGGGGCTCGCCACTGGTCCATTCGTGGGCTGTGAACCATATCCAGAACCCAAATTTGGTGTCTGTGGAACTCCAGAAGGTCTAGCAGTTAAACCGGATGAAGAGGAAAGGGTGGTGGGTGCTAGCGCCTTGGGGCCAACAGGATCTATCCTGAAATATCAAAATGTGCCATTGCAAGATGAGCTGAGGTTCTCATAGAAGCGGCAACGCAATCAAGAAGAGAGAAACACCATAACGATAGAAACTGTTGCTAAAAAGCTCAATAACTTCACACGACTGTTGATGTAACATGTGCTCCCGAAAGCATTCCAAATCATTACAGATCTCCAAACGTAAAGAAAAATCGCCCAAGAACAGGAAATCGGGTACTTTTAGAGGTGAATCTTAAGCTTGCAAACCTGAAAGAATCTGCAAAGCCTTGCAATTCAGAAGTCGACTTCGACTTTGACGGAGAACCAGTCCCGGTGGGTCTTGCGGTTGCTGCCGCTCCATAAAGATCCCCGCTACTGAAAGACCCCGGCCCCATTTTGAGACCTCCAGATCCCGCTACTTCGAATCCATCATGAAACAGGTTTGTTCAAGATTTAGCCATACGTGATTCGAGAGGGGACACCGAAAACTTTAAAATGAGCTATAGTTAAGAAGCTTTTCCGTAGAGAAGTGGTGTAGAACAGAAAAATGGCATTGGCGTTATGCAAGGGTGTCATAAACTCCCTCTTCAAAGTGTAAGCACCTAGTAATGTGTACCAAATCATTACCAAATCAAGTAGGAGAGACGATTGCATATCAAAACACACTGTACACGATGTGAAGCAGATTGGTGGACGCACTAAATACGGACACATGGTTGTACACTATCAATGGTCACAGTAAACATACAAATTCTTCAAACGAAAATAGCTTGCGAAAAATACCTGCTTGTAAACCTGGCGTGCTCATCGCACTAGGCAAAGAAGCTCCTGAATATAACATGTTGTTTGGAGCAGCTGGCCTCGGCAATCCTGAAGCGGTAGTGGGCTGGAATCCAGGCCCAGCGGACAAACCCATCCCGCCAGAAAGTTGTGGGCCAGATGGAAGAGAGGAAGTTCCCATTAGACCCCCTAAGGTAGGCCTGGCCTGGGCCACTCCCGGTCCAGCAGCAGGAAACCCTGGCCTAGGCGGCTGTTGCATTGTAGGTGGCCCCTGATGCATACTTCCAACGGAAGAGAAACGCCCTTGGGCCTGAGACGATGGTGGAATACCACTACCCAGGGATGAAAACTGCGCGGTTTGACCAAACGCTCCCTGTGAACCAAACTGCTGGGCGTGACCACTTTGTGCTGGGAACTGTTGCCCATAATTCCCTTGTGGAGCAGTTCGTGGGGCTGTCTGAGCTGGAGGTGTCTGAGCTGGAGGTGTCTGGCCAAAGTTAGCGGCAGGTGGCGCCGGTGTGTTGATACGTGGAGGGGGAATTTGTGAAGCTGCTGGACCATTTAAGGCTGCCTTCACCAGCTCCGGAGTAAGATCCCTTCCTGTCTGTGCTACTGTCACAAGTTTCAATGCATTGATGAACTCCTGGCGTGAAAGAAAGCCCGCGCGGTTCTGATCTGAAAATTGCCAAATCTGGAAAACGTACACACAAAAGAGCTCGGAACTTAGAACTAAGGAAAACAACTTTGCATAACGTAGGGATAAGAAGAGCAGAATCCACGAACCACTTGTCGTTCACACACATTTCATTCGTCGCATGGAAATGGAACGCTGCAGATTATTTTCAACAGGTCATTGCTGACTAATCGTATTTACAAGGACGGATGTAAGGAGCTCCAACAGTGATAGAAACGACAAAGAGAAGACTCCCTTTTAAGGCCAAACCTGGCAATTAGGAAACAAGGTTCTATACGCCATTCTCAAATAAAAGTGAAACCCTAAGTACATAATCCATCTGCCTACCTTGACTGCCAATTCAAAAAGGTCTAAAATCAAGTTAAATTCCATTTCAGTAGTTCAATGAACCTGGAAGTCATGTTAATTGAAGCTCACATAACATTTAAAGTAAATAATTGCGTGTAAGCCCCGTCCCACTTTTGTTGCAGATGCATTGTCTAAACAAAATTAATAGAAATGATTCTTATTCTTAATAAATGACCCTGAATACGCTTTTCTACTATTAATAAAAACAAAATTCATCCAGCTGCAATCACATGTGAGCACCTCCAACTCGAGCTCATCGTCGGCCAAAGACACGGAACTCCCTACATTAGCTGAAAAGCAATATGAAAAGCAATATCCTTGTTACTGTTCTATTCTACTCCCAGGCCACCAATGAATGGTATTTCAAGCAGATCCAGGATTGATCGGTTCAGAGAAAGAATTGAAGAAGCGTGAAAAACGCGCACCTTTGCAAGAGTAGCTTGTGGCAATCCAGATCCTTGAAAAAATCCAACTGCTTCACCACCACTGATACGACCATCACGGTCCAGATCCGCCCTTCGAAAAAACGAGTCGAACACCTCAGCATTCGCCATACTTCCTGGTACGTAGTTCCAGAGTTTCGAATTCACTCAATCTAAACACTAAGAGCTAGCATTCGATCGCTCAGACTAAATGCAGCTATATCTGGTGGATTAAACCTAACGTCGCATTATCTAACTTGGCATCCGTCAACTTCAGCTCCACAACCCTAGATATAGGTTTCAAACTATCAACCTGCTGATATAGCTATGAAATCTTCAATCACAAAACTAGAAACCAACTCTCTCAGTCTGAAAAAGCACAAGCGAACCCTAACTGCACCAAAATAGAAAAATGTTGATCAATAATCCTCTCCCCGGGATCTTCTTCAGAGGAGCTGATTCTTCGCATCCGCAATCAATTCAGCTTAACAAACCGCAATGAAGCTAAATCACCACAATCACAAAAACACTAACTCGTTCTGAATTTGTCAGCTCCCATCAGCGCGTGAAATCCCTCAACCTCCTGCATGAAGATGCTACACTTCAAACACCGCAATATCAGTCCGAGAATCCACGCTAGTCTCGATCGATGTCAATCCAAATGGAGCTCGCAATCGAGCTAAATCGAACCAATCTACGCGAGAAAAAGCTCCAGGCGAAGCTAAAAGAATATCCTACAATCTGGAGGTGAAGACTACAAACTACGGGGAGGCTGTCTCGTGCGATGGAAGGGAGAAGAAACCGGCGCACGGAGCGAGAGAGGCGTCGCCATAGCCGGCAGGCGCTCTGCAAAAACAAATGAATGCCCGGAGAAGCTGGCTCCACATCTCTCATTCGACTATTTTCTATTCAGTTGTTAGATTTACCGTCTCACCTATCTAGAAAATATAGCTATAAATCGTAGATGTTAACTTCATAGAAGAGAGCTATTATTGTGGGGAAGACGCTGTTCCCTTGGAAGTTCCCTTGCCGATCCCTCCTTTGCGAACGCGTTGCTCGTTCACTGTACAGTATATCTACGGTTTCGTTATCTAGGAAATCTAGACAACTGTAAGCGCTATTTACTGTAGATGATTAATTACTGTGGATGGAGAGTTTTCTCATGTGAAGATTTAGTTTTCGCACCAAATGAGTACGAAAAAGAGTATCGCAAGGTTGTTTGCTTGCGTACTTGGGCATGGGGTCTCAATCCCAATCAAAAAATCATCCCTTCTTTTGTGCTCGGTATGCCCTCCTTTTTGAATTATTTTTTTCTTTTATATCCTATAAATGTCAATTAAGGGCTAGAAGCCGTGAAGAGAGAAATTTCAGACAATAAAAGATTGATCTTCTCAGTTTCTAGGCCTCCTATTGGCTAAAAAATTTCTCCTTGTGACTTCTTGCTTCTAGTGTAAAGAGACCCTAAGTAATTTGGAGTTTCTATTTTTAGCTTAGAATACCAAAAAATACAAAGACATCTTTAAAACTGGAAAAGTAGAATATGTATGGTTAAAATTTTATAAAACTTTGTATATGTTTTTTAACATATACATGATTTTTCTTTCTTTTTTTCAAATTTTGATTAGGGTAGGAGTGAATGCGTGAAACACTTGTATTATTTTGACAGCACATGTTGTTGCGCATGTGACGTGTCTTGTATAATAAATTTTGAAATAATGAACCGTTGGAGTCAAAATTTGTGTTGAAAGAGGGTGTCATTCTCCTAATTATACTTTATGTTTTTTGGATTTTTGAAAATAAATTATTATTTGAAATGTGCTTTTGCTATTCAATCCACAATTATTGCTATTCAATGTCATTCACAAATTGTAGACGTTGATAACCACTAATTCACCATTTCTTTGTTGAAATCTCCATAGCATAATAGATTAGTGCAAAGGAGTAGTACCCTTTTGAAAATTGAATCGAAAGAGAATCTTCACTTATATTCACTTTTCTAAGTAGTGAAGGAATGTCATTTGTATTTCATGAATTTTGGGACTATTGTGTCATTTCCACTCAAACTTCATTTCTAATTGTAATTAGATTGTGGTCCTATTGCTCTATTATGCTATGTCTTCTTCATAAAATTTTATACATGTTCATTTTTTCAATGATTTCAATGTCATTGTATTAATTTTCTTAAGATTTTGCACTTTCTTAGATCTCTTATCTCAAAAAAACTCAAGGCAGGCACTTACTATTAATTTGTGTATACACATGCATTTTAGTCTTGGGTATTGTGTTAAAATTTATGTTTATTTTCATATCCTTTGATAAAAATTTATTTTAAATCAGTATTCAAATATATCATATAGTTCCTTTAAAATCTTAAAACTTTCTCAATATAACCCCTAAACGCCCAAACGACCACTTTCTGGTCACTGCCCAATTCTAATAGACTGCCTGAAATTTTAAAAAGTATTTTTTGAAAAATAAAAAATATTTTTAAATACTACATGAAGCCTACTTTTCAACCCAATTTGAATATGTCAATCCGAGTTAAGCTCCACTTGGGAGAAATTTTCAAAGTGAATCGCTTCAACATTGTCTTAGTGTTACAAAATTTGCTATTTGGGGAAAGTAATAATGTTCCCTCCATCATTTTTAATTTTTTTTTTGCATCTTTTTGAACCCCAATTGTTTATTGGATTGAGTCCTAGGTTGAAGCACCCCTTAAGTAGCAAGTGTTACACAATAATTCCACTAACAATTGAAATAGTCTTGGGGCATCATTGTTCATGCGAGGTTCATGTTCATGTTGTTAATACTATTCAAAAAGACTAGCAAAAAGACCCATAAGAAGACCCCACCCACCGAACTATACGAGTTGTGGGTCTTTTGGGCATGCTTCTATAGTTTGAGTGGGTTGGTGTTTCTACTAGTATATTGAACTACAAACTCACTTTGCAAGTAATCCATCACTTGGAGCTCACGACTCTCACCTCTAGACCCCCTTCTACAATGTTCTCTGGCATTTTTCAATTAACTCCTAAAGGACCAAGGGATTCATGGCGGTTTAAAATGACAAATTCAATTGATCACATCCTAAAAATATATAGATAAGATGAGACTGAATTTCGTATCAGTAGAATCAACAAAGGAAATTGCATAAGTTGGTCACGAATCAAATAACTTGGAACAAAAGAATGTCTACCGTACCCAAAAGGTAGGGTCGACAATCTCTGCGGAATATTTAATTTGTTTGTTGAATTGATGCGAACATTCTCTTGTGTGATGTTGTTATTATCGAAGATTCTCTTTTTCAACATAAATAGTTAAATAAAAACTTTGAAAAAAACAATTTCCTAAAAATTTGGGCATCTCTTTTTGTAGTTATTTTTTTGCCCTACTCCACCTTCCAGGTACGGTAACTTACTCAAAACAGTTAAATTTTTTTTCCGGGACCCAAGTTGGGCTTCTTGGTCTTTGGGGTTATTGCTTTACACACTTCAACATCAGAAACATTCAACAGGTGGAGCTTGCTCCATTCAACCATTTCTTGAAACCTGCATGTACTTACTTTTATGCAATATTAGTCAAATCTGCGAATTTTTCAAGGGATGTTTACTCTGTCAAAGACATCATTATATCATTTTTGAGCAATGAAAAGCTTGGTTATCTAGGCTTCATTTGACTTGTTCATGTCGTCTACCAAAAACCACAAGACCATGGACCATTTACAGAAGGTTCGTGAGCTGAATTGTTGCATGAGAATCACTGTAGTGGATTCTGGAATATTGGACATGCCACGTCATTATTTACTTAAAGAATAAACATGCATACCACATTAAAATCATATTTTGCTAAAACAATGGAATTTAAGAGTTAAATTAGGAATATCATAATTGCATTTGAAAACTAAATATAATAGACCCAAAAAAATCTTGATTTGGATATTGAATGATGAAGATACACCCCACTAAATGAGAACTTTGCGAGGGCTCTTCACATTTGGTCTAAAAAGAAAAATATGAGTAAAAGGGCATGCCACATTTAGCAAAAGATAATTTTAATGTAGCATGCCTTCTTAGAGGCCCCGGTGAAGATGTTCTAACTAACTGTGTTGCAGTTTTAGTTGTAGGTTGTGCATAATAAGAACTAAGAATAACATAAATCGTACAATCAATATGAAGTGTATATATGTTGGGGTGATTTCGGGGGTAATTCCACTAAAGCACCAACCATTCATTATTTGGATTGTTTTTGGTCAAAGATCCAAGAAAGTGTTTTACCTTGTTGGAGTTGGTGTTTTCATTAGGTATTTGAGTTGAGTTATGATACATCTTTGGTTGTTGAGATTGGAGAATAGAATCCATTTGAAGATTTCACACCGTTGAGAAATTTGAAATTTGAGTGTTCAAAATACAAAGGGCTTTCTATATGAAATGCTCCAATCACATGTGATTTCTGGTAGCTTTGAACTTTTCAATGATATTGAAAATGATATATATATATATATATATATATATATATATTGGATTCGTTGGATTGATTATGTGCAATAAGAGCTTTAGACTTTGTACAAAAAAATCAGACAAAAAAACTACATCATACAACTCTAATATTTAGATTGAATGCATCGGTCTATTTAACAACTATTTCAAATGCAAGGGCATTAAGATGTAACAATGGTTCATGTTACAACATATGCTCCCTATACAATGGCCAATGCATTCAAATCCAAAAAAATATGCAAATATCGTGAGAACCAACATCATTTGCATGTTTGTCAAATTGTGAATATTTTAAATTTTGTATATGTTAACTTCTTTCAATTTTTGTGCCCAACAATCTAAAATTATGATGTATACCAACATGCCAAGGCACAAGTTTTTTTTTAAGCTCTAAGAGAAAATTGACAGACTTTAAAGTAGTTCTGAATTGTAGTGCACAAAACCGAGTTTTAGACATGGCTAACTTTGAAATTCATTTTCTTTCAAATCACAATTGAGTTTTTCTTCAAACTTCCATAGTAGTGTGTTATATGTTGCACACTACGACTTTTGCATATTCACTTTTGAATTTTGCCCATTGTTGCTCTTGGTATGGTTGTTTGAATGACAAAGTTTCAAATCAATACTCATTTTTGTTTGAGTTTAGGTGAGCAACAAAATTTGTCTACATGTTTCAACATGTATGAGTCACAATAATTTAATATTCTCATGATATTGATGCACTTCTACAAGTAAGAGGATCCATGTAGCCATCCATCTTGTTGTACTTGTATTCAATGTTTCGTTAGAAAATGTGGTACTAACTCATTCCTTTTGATTTTGGAAGTCCAAAGTTACCTACCTTCACATACAAATACTCCTCGCCAAGAGCACTTTTCACAATCTGAAATATTATGAGACTTCTTGATGCAAAACTTTGACATTCTTGTGAAGGTTAATCCATGCCATCAACGGCCTACATCAGGAATAGTGAATAGACTCTTGAGCCTTTTATCTCGTTGTAGTCTTCATTGCAAGAGATGGAAAAGATTTCCCTCCATCAATTCTATCACAATAGGGGTTGTCACACATCCTTCACTCCATTCTCAATCTTCATAGAATGAGGATGTGACACGCTCTTTTTGAATGGTGGAGGTCCCATTCTTTAAAAATTGAGAAATTTCATTCTTCTCCTCCAAGGGTGAAGAATGAGCGTGAAGAATGGAGAATGGAGAATGACTCATGCTTGGAGGATGAGTGACCAACTAACAACCTCTATTCTCCATTCTCAATCTCCACAAATCACAAAAAGGGTGTCACACTTTCTTCATGGAGAAGGTGTCCTATTGGTTCCTCTTTTCTCTCATTCTTCGGAGAAGTTCCATTCTCGTAGGATGTGTGACAACCCCTAATGGAACATTGACGATTGTCGAGTATGTTGCAAAACAAGGATTGCACAATATTTGGATGAGACAATCCTGTTAGGACGGAAACTTCATTCTTGAAACTGGGATGATGTCCATCTTCGAAGGAAAAAAGTAGCCACTTGACATTCTTGTGATCGAATGTACCAGAGCTGCCAACTTTTCCAACAATTTGCTTTGATCAGAGTTAAAACGAAGCTCGACCACTAGATCCCTTCATTGTATATTCCACTTCAAAGTTGGTTTTGGGTCCCTAGTTCTTTCGTGACCATCCCTCTAATCCTATAAAATGAATAGCAAAGAGATCTGGGCTCTCACTATCGAGAGTAAGTTATGTCGCTTGCGGTCCACCAGAATCTCAGCCTTGCTACTGAGATGTTGGGTTAGACTATTTTGGTGCCATTTTGACACTAAAGGCTGCATACAGGTCATTTTAGTGTCATTTTATCCATACTAAGGTGGTTACCCCATTCCCAACTGAATAAGAAATACGGATATGAGGCATTGGTATTATTTAGTATTATTATTTTTTAGAGGTAGGCAAGAAGAAATAGATTCCAACACAAGTTGAAACATAATTTTTGGATGAAGAATGAATTAGTTATAAATTTTCAAAGTTGAAGTATGACGCATCCCATTCACATCATATAGGTACACCTCTTTCTGCCTAAAGAGGATTTGTATTGCACACACTATAGATGCTTTAACCAACAACGACAAATCCATAACCACACTTACATGTACTAAAACCAACAAGAGAGAACCCATTACCGACTGTAACTCATGCTACAACCAACACCATTGGAGCATTGATTGTGGATAATGCCCCTAGCTGTTGGTAAAAGGAGCCAGTTGGGAATAGGTTGGTATGGTATGGAGGTTGGTACAAAATTATCTTAATTGTATTTCAATGCACCATCGCGGCACCATGTTCACATGCCTTGAAATTCCTGATGAGTAAGTCTGTATTCTTAGACACTTTCCTAGTACTTTCTGCGAGCTGTGCTTTTCATTCTATACAAAAATCCCAACGACACTGTAGATGAAGCACAACGTCAGATGGCGATACCATTGCCCAAAGTTGACTTAGAGATTCACAAGTAAAAGCAAATACAGTAACTTAATCAGAAGATTATCTACTCAAATGGAACGTTCAAGATGAAGATGACCTGCAGTAACAATAGCCAGGAAAAAGAAGAAGAAGCACCTGCCCTCCATTCCTTCATCGAGAAGTCCGCTGGAAAGTGTTGAAGGAGATCCGGCACCTCTACTTCATGGCATCTATGTTAAAATTTGAAGCCATGCAAGTTACTAAATGCCACATACACGATTTTGTACTACCACTGCAAAATCATAATCCGGGATTCTGTAGATTCCATGCAAAAAAACACAAAAGCAAGTAGGTACCACCGTATATTTATCATGATGGAATCCACTTTCCGACAGTATCATCGTATCATAGCAGGGCATCGATGAAAGCCTACCATCCTTTAACTTACTTGCAAACCCGCTCTACTCATAACGAGGAAATAATCTTCTGGCTACAATTCCAAGACACCGAACATTCACTGGTTGGCAACGATATCTAAACACCAGATTTCAAACCAAACAGAAACTAATGCATTACACAATAAGAAACATATCTTATCCTGATGGTTGAACCTGGCTCATCACATGTAACAAAAATAAGATTCAAACGGAACGTGGTGAAAAGATGGACTTATAATTTCAAGTCCTACATAGCCATTTACAGACGTAGAAATAGTAGCATAAAGAAGGGGCTCGGCCAAAAGTCTGCCAGTTGCCATAATCTACAACCCCATGTACTACGTAATATTGTCGCCTTATTTTCTTTCCTAATAGAGAAGTAGCTCTTCACCAAAGCCGTAGAAGGACACTTAAGTTTAGGACCTTCACAGGCAGCCGCACCGAGCAACCGAAAATTTTCGTAATACGCTCGCCGAGTGCAGTTGCCGCTAAAGTTTCCAAGAGTCTGTACAAATCTCTCTGGATTTCTTTTCTACTCAAGTAGAACACTCAATTAAGCAAACCTCCGTTGGAAGGGCTCAGGCTTCCGCTCCCCCATTAATACGCTCGCACTCGTCAATCCAGTCACTGTACACATCAATGGGGTCGCTCAGAGCTGCAAAACCACACACACACAAAAGAGAGAAAAAATTGTGTTATAGTATCGCTCAAAAGTCATATTAGACCAAACCCTAACCGCAACACAGCAAACCCCAATATACCGACAATTTGCCGTTCGACGTTTCCACATTTCCATTCAACGATCAATTGCCGTGAAAAGAGAAAACACGATGTTATGATCACAAAAATCACTTCGGCTCGCTAATTACCGAAACCCTGACGGCAACACAGCAAACCCCAATACACCAAACCCTAACGGTTGGGGAGGAAATTCAAAGAGGCTCACAATCAATAGGTGTGCTGAACTTCTCCAGGCATATCCGACAAGACGCCTCTCCTACTTGATTCTTGCGATCCCTGTAGACAACCACCAGCCCGTCAGAAAAACAAAAAAACGGAACAAACGAGGCGATTTTTCACGAAAAACGGGGGGAGGCGAAGAGTGGTTACATTCGGCACTCGACGCTGTTGTCGTGGTTGCAAAACGGGCAACTGAACACCACCGCGAGCTTCTCCTGGCCGCGCCGGGGCGGCGGCTTGGCTGCGCTCTTGCGCTTCCCCATCTTCTCGGCTGGGCCGCAAACAACCAACCACTGGAACGAAGAGAAAAACGAAACACAAGAGATGCGAGGAGAATACAAGCTTGCTTGCGCGCTCTGAGTCTGTCACGAACAAACGCACAACAGTCCCAAAAATTGAGAAACAATTGGGGAAACAACAACACAAAGTGCGTGGTCGGTCTGCTGTGTCTCTCTCTTACATACTACTACATACAGTGAGTCACCTTCCTCCTCCTTCCTCCCTCCTTTCGAGGCCTTCTTTCCGACCCTCCCGTTTCTTTTCCTTCGTAAAGAAAGGGCATCTTGAGCGTCCACACTACATTAAGGTTGATTGTCACTAAAACCACCAACTTAAGTGATCTGGCCTATTTTCGGCAGTGCTAAATTTCAAAAAAATACGACCTCGTTCGAAATAGGTTTTGATGAGGATTACAAAGATTTGCAACATCCAATTCGCATTTGTCAATTTTATACAAAATTCCAAAGTGGAAAGTAATCTGTGACCCAAATCAAACCTCTAGGTTTCCCATGTTCACACCATGTGGTACTAACTTTCACTCATAATGATACCCAAAACCACCAACTATTTTTTTGCATTGCTTGACGTGCCATTGGTCTACTTGAATAGTGAAATTGCTTTTGGGTCTCAACTGTGGTGGCCCCAAGATTAGTCTATATGTCATAATTGGGGGACGTGGTGGTTTTAGGACATCCTACTTTACCCGGTTTAGAACCTCATCAACTTCTAAGAGCATTCCCACCCTTGCCCTCAACAGGTGGCCTTGGAAACTGATTTGAGAGGGCCCTGTAGCAGTAAGAGTGGCCTTCACAATTCTGCAGACCCACCGTGGAGATTCAAAACTGGCAAAATGCATTTAAGCCACCACATGTATTTGAGTCCCCACATGCAATTGAGTGGGCCAGGGTTGATCTCATTGAAATTTGAACATGTACAAGCCATGTCACAGGCCGGCCATGATTTGAAGTAGCATTTCCCAATGCAAAAGCATGTCCAGGCCATTAATGAAGATGATTATCCCACAAATAGCCCGGATTTCAAGCTCAAGAAGAAAATAGGAGACTCCACAGCCTGGCGTGTCAAAGCTCATTTCTACAGAGGCCTTGCAAGAGAGGCCACTGGCAAACCCAAGGGTGGGAGAGAAAAAAGTGTGCGGGCCCTCTACAGTGCCAAAAGGCCACTTGTTGAGGGCAAGGGTGGGAATGCTCTAACATTTTGAAATGTATTTTTTTCATATTAGTGCACTCCTATTTGTCAAGAGCTTTTTGAGGATGCCAAGAATGACATCAAAAACTTCCATATTTCATTTTTCATGATTTAATTCAATTTATTGTGAGAAGATTCAATTAAAAATCCATAGCTTTCATACGCAACAAAACAAACTCCGTGCAATTCTCCTTGTCGAGAGCTTTCTGATGGTACCAAGAACAGGATTTGGGGGGGAGGTGCATAGTTGAAGAGATCTTAACGTAACAAAACAAAAAAATAAAAATAAAAATAACAACCTATCTTAGAGTATAAATTTTGGAAAACTTTTGTACAATGTATATTGGAATTTGAGGGTTTTGAGCTTTAACCCCTAACCGCCCAACGATGCATATTTTGCATGATGTACGAATTTGAACTCCAATTTCTCATCCACCATGCACATTTTGCAGTGTGAATTTTTTACTTTTATGAGAAGGTAGTTGCGTGCATGTGTGATCCGATTAAAAAGGAGAAGATTTGTGAAAATTTTATGCCTCATTTCATGTTGTAGTGTTCCACTCAAATTTTCAAAGATTTTAGTCTAAAAGTGCTCTTGAAAAAATCAACTACTAAAATTAAGCAACCAATAAATCTCCAAAAATCACTACACTTAAAGAATTACATTTCGATCCACCACAAGAAATTTCATTATTAGATTGTCAATATCTTATTTCTAATCATATTACAAAAGAGCTCTAAATTTTAAGTTTGAAAATTTATACACAAATATTGGTGATAGCAATTGCAAATCTAACCGTATGAATAGAACCTAAAATTCATAATGACAACTTTTATTCATTCATCATGTTGAAAATATCCCTCTTAGTTGCATTTTATAATGCATCTTTGAAAAACTGTCAAACCTGAAAAGGATGAGAACGTTTAGGCGTTTAGGAGTTAAAGTGCTGTTAAAAACGCAATTTTAATTTTTTTGAAGAAACGTAAATTGAATTAAAACATAGAAGATAGCTCCTACACTTTTTTAATTGGGACCATTTGAAATTTGAAATTATGAACTAGGTGAAATCTAAAAAAACATTCAAACATGTTCCTTGCACGCTTAGGAATTGTCCCTAAAGGACCAAGGATTCATAATTCATAAGTCATCCTGTGGACAAGCTTTCATTACCAAGTCCTAGGATCTCTCAGTCCGCCCTTTCCGTCGCGGCGTTGGCCAACAATTCTGCACCGAAGAATTCTGTAGCGAAGAATGCAATCATATGTGATCCGTCCAAACTCTTGAGGTGGGAAACGATTCTCACTCCAAGCAAACTCGTCGCGGAAATGGAAAGTGGGAGCTTCGGGGATTAGGGTTCAGGGTGGCCATGGAGCCGGGCCGGAGCTCCGACGAGGACCCAGGCCCTCTGGCACAGGCGTTGCAGCTCCCCTCCCTCCCGCTTCTAGTCTCCCTCTCGCTCCGCAACGGGCGCGAGGCGGAGCTCCTGCTGGACCTGTCCGCCATCGCCGCTCACTTCGACGCCCTGTTCCGCTCCTTCCTCCCCCTGGCGCACGCCTCGCACCGCCTGCAGCACGCGTGGGACCAGCTCTGGCTGGCGCAGGACCCCGGCGTCGTCACCGCCATCCCCCTCATCGCGCACGAGATGTCGCGCCTCAACTGGGCCCGCGCTCGGTTGACGGACCGCATGGACTGCCAGCTCCGGTTGTTGCACTCGCGCGCCCTCTCCCTGGGGCAGTTCGTGGAGGTCAACGCCACGCTCGCCGAGGAGCTCAGAATGGAAGGCGTCGACCGCCTGGCAATCGACAAGGAGCGCCTCGTCGAGATCGAGCAAGGCATTGTGCTGCGCATCCGCCGGTTCTTGGACCCTATCGATAGCGAACCCTAGCCGGGCATGCTGCAATTGACTTCTCCCGTGCCCAAGACTGTTGCACAAGACTTCTTGTGCGATTTTGCTTCTGTTCTGAAATTGCAACATGGTCGCAGGACGCGATTGATGATCGAGGCGGCGAAGGTGAGGAATTTCAGCAAAATTGCCATAGATGTGAAGATTTGATATTCAATTTGATGAAATATTCTATATTCCTTAATACATTTGTAAAATTAGTAAAAATAGTATAAAATTGGCTAATTTTTCCATATTAGGAGAAGCCATTTGGCTGAAAAAAAATAGTGGCTAATTCCCTCAAAAACGAGTAAAATTTAGCATCTTTGATAGCCACTTGGCTAAAATTAGCACAATTTTTTTTCACTGGATCAAGGTATGGATGAAGAAAAACCCTCAGTGCTACCGGTTCTCTCTTTTGATGTGCTGGCTGGTGCAATCTAATTTCCTTGCATGAGTACCCTACGCTATTGTCAGATTCGACGAAAATCAATTAAAATATGAGTAGTTGAGATTTTTCAGAAATTCAAAGGAAAAATTGTCGAATGTGTGTAAAATTACAAGTTAGCATTCCCAACTTTTCATAAAATTCATTGAAAATTTCCATTGAGAAATTTCAAGCTATAACGTTGGAAGGAATCGCAAACAAGAGAGGTGGTCGAATTACATAAGTGGTTGTAATATTCGGATTCACGTTTAGACGAAAGTGAAAAATGCCTAATTGCATGTGATGAAAGGTCCTCTACTCTAAAAATAATTCAATATGTCACTTGCTTGCTGAATCTGATATTAGGGTACGGTAATCATTGTGCTATTTGCTGCCATAAAATGTAGGAGACGGGTATTTATTACTGGAGCGGATATTTATTTATTTATTACTGGAGCGGATAACAAATCAGCGTCTACTGAATTTCTAGGGTTTGCTGCTGAGTACTGGTCCGTAGACCTCAAAGTGGTGGTGCAAGTTAAGGGTTGCTGAAGCCAGTGGCAAGGTCAATCACTTCCCTGAGATACAGCATCAATTAGCAGGATACTCCAACTTGGCATCGAGGATTGCGTCTATTGTGCCCTGGAGGTTTAATCCCCTCTTGAATGATTTGGACAACATCCACAGAGAAAGTGAGTCGAACTGCCCTTGCTGTGAAGTACAATGTAAGTTATTGCCAATGCCGTATCCTTTTAGAATTGATTTGAAGACAGAGTGCAAGTAGGATTCCTTGTTTGTTGAAAGGGCGTTCAAATCTCGAACTTGTTTAGAATTTGTGTAGTCCAAGGCGTATTGTTTTAGAAGCCCACACCGAACGTCCACATGGCTGTGGTAGGAGTAGCAAGAACAACATCCTTCCTTTCGGAGGTGGGCTCTTGAGAACACTATCAGGAATTTAGGACCTCATTGATTTTAAGCGATTTTCGTGTGATATCAGTTCGTACATTGATTTTAAGCGATTTTTCGTACGGATTTTGTGCTAATTCTGCACTGAATCTGCACGGTTTCTACATTCACTATTTTTGTTATCTAAAAAAGTGCAAAATCCGTGCGGAACTAGCGCAAAAATTCGTGGGAAAAATGTACGAACCCATGAAATATCGGATGTTGCACGGAAATCGTTTAAAATCCGTGGGGTCCTAAATTCCTGATGATAATCAAACTGTACTTGTAGCCTCAATCATTTCATTCACAGGTAGTTTGAGGGTCACGTTAGGTGATTCTTGCAAAGACAAGATGCAAATTGCTATTTGGTGTTGATGACTAGATTGTGCTTGTACAGATGCCTTTTCTTTTACGCGGCCCAGAAGTAAAAGAAAGGGGGGGTTAAAAGAAGGCGGGCCTCGAAAGGAGGGAGGAAGGAGGAGGAAGGTGACTCACTGTATGTAGAATGTAAGAGAGAGAGACACAGCAGACTGACCACGCACTTTGTGTTGTTTCCACAATTGTTTCTCAATTCTTGCGACTGTAGAAAATGGGGAGAGTATTGGAATTGTAATCCTTGAGGAATATTAGTGATCATTGACAAGCACGATTGTGATTAGTTTTTTGCATTTTGATCATAGCTTGCACAATGCTACATAGTGTATGATCAATATTACTACATAGTGATTAAAGGTTATTTGTAGTTTTGTAGCTTCATCCATGTGTGCATGCTTTGGCTTCAACTAATTTTGTTGCTTGCTCCGACACAGTGAGCATTGTGAACGAACAATTTCATGTCATCTTTTAGAGCTTACACATGCTTCAAAATTATTCATTGCATGGTTTCCTTCAATGTTATGTCCGAGTGTCGTGTCATGCTCACTACAATGAGCTAGGGTCTAGTTTGAATATGTGAAATTTATGTGTAAATGGGATCGAGATACAATTATTTTGGCAAGGTTGTTGCAATGAAGCTTTGATTTTCTTAGCACACGAGAAAGCCCACATTGTTGGAATGCATGAAGCTTGGATGGACACGTGCTTGAATTGGACGGGAATGGGACATAGCATGCCAAATTGTTTCCAATGTTGTAAAGAGGTATTGGCTTCGAGTTACTGTGGCCTCTCCAAAGCTTACAAGTAGACTATCAAAGCTCAAGAATTGTGACAAGTAGGAATTAGCCCATCTCCTTATCAATGATTGATGCCTACCAAAGGTAGCAATTCGTCAAGAAGATAGTTGTAAAGGTTAGTATTTGTACACTAAGAAAAAATACTACAATCGAGAAGAATGTCATATGGACGGATAGGTCATCCTTAGAGATAGGCAACTGTAATCACGATTGATACGAGTTTGGTGTCAAACATACGAAAGGTATTTCTTGAACTAT
This sequence comes from Pohlia nutans, assembly GCA_022496805.1. NCBI lineage: Eukaryota > Viridiplantae > Streptophyta > Bryopsida > Bryales > Mniaceae > Pohlia > Pohlia nutans. The sequence goes on from CM040090.1 coordinate 11,707,986, forward strand.
TTGTGTTCTATTTTCAAATCTGACTGTATTTCTGTTATGGTATGGGGTACTTTTAGTGGCTCTGACAAGTCTCTAGTAATCATCATACCTTTAGATAAGAGGACTACATTTGATTTTGTTGACATTGTATATGAGGGAACACTATACGGCTTTTATTTCCTCAAAATCACCCAAAGAGCATGTTTCTCATAGAAGATGGTACTCCTGTCCATTCTAGTCTTCTACCACAACATTGGGGACAAACTCATTGCATAAAGAAATTAAATTGGCCCCTAAATTCCCGGGATATGAATCTTATAGAAAATCTTTGGGAAGTTATGAACGAGCATGTTCAAAACAAGTATCGGTCATGAAATGAGGGTGAAACAACTTTTGAAATTCAACAAACATAGGAAGAGATCTCTAAAGACACCCTTGATATTCTCATCTCAACCATGCCTCATAGTTGTTATTCTTGCTAAAGGCGGCAGCATCAGATGGTAAATACTAGTGGTGGGCGTGTATGACATGAAATGAACCCAATGTTCTACAATGTATTGTACTCTCAAATGAACATTCGTTTAATATTACTTATTTATATTAGATACACGCCCAACTCTAGTAGATACCATGCTATAGAAGCCAAATTCTTGTATGTTTTGCTACTTTTGATATTGATAAAAAAAATAAAATAAATAAATTGTATGAGCTTTCTATTGCACTTTAGAGTTCTCAATCTGATGGGTTTTTGAGCTTGCAGCACCAATTTGAAGCACCAATTTGAAGTTGCACTTGCTTGCATTATCTTGCTGCAAACTGCCGTGTTCATATCTTAAATGCTAGGCACTGTACACCGGTCCACAAAAGGATTGGAGTTAGTTCTTTCTGCACCACACTAAACAGAATGAAGAGTGTAGCAACACCTGAACTGCTATTTTCAAGAGATAAGGGTTATTTTTCACAGGTAAGTAACTACATAGATTCCACTCGAGTAGGTAAATTCCTTTCTGACAACTGATCGCTCCAAAAATCATCCAGAATAAAATGAGTTTGTTCATTCTGTCCAGAAAGTTTGTAACCATGCAAAATCATTGAGAAAGATACGGAGGGATAGAGAAAGATATTGGGGGTAGAAAGGAAGGGACAGAGGAAAAAGAGAGGGTCACATCCTTAGCAACTGTAACGGAAGGTAGTTGCCAGCTGAAGAACACTCAGCCCACACGCTAGCCTCCACCCCTTCTCCCCGTGATCACAGAGCCAAGCCACATATCTTTCTTAAGTTTATGATCCCAATGATGATGTGCAATTGGAGTGGGTTGTCAAGAATGAAAAAATGACAGAGAGCTGATGGATTGATTGGGATACGGACATGAGGATGATTTAGGGTTATAAGGTGTGTTGGTGAAGAAGCTTTGAATTCGGTGAGGTTGAGAATGGAAGGGAGTTTAATTTGGAGAGGTAAATGACTGCAGGGCAGCAAGGTTGCAGTAACTGGCCACGATGGATTGAAACTGGCTCGGGTTTTGTCTGCATGTTTAGAGACTACAAAATGCAATGGGGTCTTCTCTAATCATATTGGACATAAGCACATAAGGAGAGGCTTGCTCAATAAGAAGAAGGCTTGCTCCGGCTAGCTGACAACAGTTCGTATTGATTGTCGCAATGGTGGAGTTCTTCTGCAACATTCCTTCCTTGAAGAGCCTCACCGACGCTCCAAAAATAACTGCATGGAACAGCTACCAACTCAGTATGAAACCCTACTTCCTCTGTCAGTATGTCGATTTGACATACTCGTTTACACAGTTCGAAACTCCCGCTACATATCAGAAGACATCTGCTATAGTTGAGCCTCAGTCACTCAGGGAGGTTATAACATATCCTACTGTAATCTGAATGCCTTGTTCGATTGGCAAAACGCAGTGAATCTCATGCGTGGCAAGGAGGGCGAGCAGTTGCAGCTAATTATTAATCACATGGGAGAATTGTCTGCAATTGCCCAACGGTTACGCGGTCCCATCACTAGCGTAGACCGCCTTCTGCAAAGCTTTCAAAAGCTCTACCTCCTCACAAGCAACGTACCTGAACATCCGGGTCACATTCGTGCTCAGGGTCTCCTCAAAGTTGGTCAGAAGAATCTCTTCATTCGAAGAGACAATGGCCACCTTGTGGAGATGTCACCCTTGTGTGTGCTGGACTTTTATGTACACGAGTCATGCCAAAGGTAACTCGCATTTTCATCAGATTACCTCCTGACAAATTGATAATAGCTCCATGCTTCAACCGGTTCAGGCTCATGGTTAGCAATTACAGCCCTCAGGGGGTCAGGGGTACACTTACGAAAAGTCTGTCCACTGACCTGAGCTCTCGGTGATGAACAGGCAGGGGATGGGGCACATGATATTCGACTTCATGCTGGAGCAGGAGCAAAAGCGGCCATGTCAGCTTGGGTGCCATTCTCACGCTTATTTCCTTTGCACAAACTGCATACACGTATTTTCATTTCAAAATATAATTGCTTTTAATGCCCCTTACTCACGTCAGCAGGAATTCAGTGAGGAGAGAAAATAGGAATCCCCAAATCGAAAAACACGCACGTTGATCATGTAGCTCTCTCAATATGTTGATATAATCTTCTCTCCTCTCACTGTATCTTGAAGTTTCTTACCTTTGCAAGAGAAGTCTTTGTTGCTGTTGCGATCTTTAACATAAACGCTTGCGAACCATGTAGGCATGTACATTAGTAGACTTCAACCCGCAAATGCAGATCATCAAATGCGATTTTTGAAGAAGCATATTCAGCGTTCATAACGCGGCCAGCATTTCCTGTTGTATTCTTAATGTGCAGCTACGACAAACCCTCTGATAAACTGCTCTCCTTCATGTACAAGCATTATAACCTACGAAGCTACAACAGCCAGGTTTCCCTACTTTTCCACATCTTCATGTTCAGTGAACTTACTGTTTGATTGCACAAAGAAATGAATAATCAAGGTTTGTTTCCAAGAGTCATGACGTCCTCCTGTGCAGGCCAACCAATTTGTAGTGTACAACGACTACTTCGAGGATGCGGAGAACCACACACAACGGGAGAAAGAGAATCGTCACAAGGAACCAAACAGAGTGCCTGACATGCCCAGAAAGGAGAAAGTCCTCCATGGCCGCCGCGCGAATCCGCAAGATGTAGAGGAGCCATACAGTGCCTTCAGTCGCCCTGATAGCAGCCGGCTTGCGAGTGCCGACTCAAGACCAAGTGTAACGTCGATTCCACAACCATCGTTTCATAGAGGGAGAAGGAACAATTGGCAATTGAAACAAGACGAATCAGAAAAGTTACCTGACACTCGGAGTTCTCTACGATCGCCAACAAAGGCTGGCCTCCCCCTGAAAGATGCCTACAGACGAGAACTGAGCGAGCAGGGAAAAATCTTGCAAGCAAGAAAAGTTTCGAATTCACAAAATAGCGGTGAACCGAGAAAATGGCATGATACGAGTCACGGAGCTGCCCTTAAACCTTGCAACAACAACCTCCAAGAACAACACGACAACAACCTGACACCACTTTATAGTGTCATCGGCGAGGAGGAGCGATTAAAGATTCAGAGTTTATGCCCACCTTCACTGGCACAGAAAATGAATTTCAAACAAACAACTCATCGTTGTCATCAGGATTTGAAGCCGCTTAAGCCACAACCCATGGGCCGCCTCGCCACAAAACAAATCCTCAAACATCCTTCCAAGGAGCCCCCGCCGTCATATCCGTTCTGGACCGAGGCCAAGGAGTTGTCCAGTTCGCACCACCGGCAAGAGCGCAACCCAGTAGACTACAGGAGGAGCAGGGCTTGTTGTTAGTAGCATCAGTGCGCTTACCATCACCTAGGCCCTCGGGCCATCAGTCAAAGCGTTGCTGTAGTCGATATGACCTGAGAACTTGGACACAGTCAGGGGCGTAAACAATGCAGCCTGCATTCAGCTTCACAGTTGCGTCCAGCATCAAGAAAATATGACGTGCTCCAAATCTCCGGTCAGACTAGAGACAAATATTCTCGTGTACAATATCCTATTACATTAGAGGTTACCGAATATCAAAAAAGAATATTTCAGGCATATGTTGAGAGAACATCGCAATCTCTGCTGATGAGAAAACCCAACTGATTATAAGTCAGAATGGTACATGAAGTTTCCGATCTTCAGGGCTGCGGATTTGTACTTACAGAAACATGATCGATTCGTTAGCTGAGGGTACACCCTTGTGCACCTGGCAAAGCCATCTCGCTTCGTTGAATCAGCTTAATTATCAGGCTCTATTGACAATACAACCTTGTAAGCTTGCATTTAGTGAATTAAAAGAACAACAAGACGTTTTCAGGAGTGAAGACCAGCAGCTCAAATTGACACTGTAACAAAAATGAGGAAATCACATACACAAGAATTGCTACGATGTGTTGATGTAAGTTTTTCCTCAAACAAAATCTGACTACACTGCGAATCTAACGTCGTAAAAAGAAGGCAGAACCGTTCAGATTCTGTTTGCCATCGTAGATTCATCATTTTCAGATTCTAGACCCCGTATGGAATACTTGCATAAGCTCCAGAATCTACGATGTCGCAGCACGTTTCTTCATTCGTTTTCTCTAACAAGTATTCTTGTGGATAAGAAAAGTGCCTAAACGAAGCAATCACGGTTCTCATTGTTCGAGAGTTGACATAGTTGGTCGTATGTAGGCATGTCTGCACACATTTAAGAGCCCTCAGTAAAGCTTGGAAACACATCAACCACATGAGACGGATAGAAATAGACTTTACTGAGAATCTATGACAGTTGTCCCTCTCTATTATGACCCCGAGATTATGACATGTTTGGGAAGCCCTTACTTCAAGGTGGCAGCCATGGATTAGTCCCAGAAATGACTTGTCACATGTGTATTGCTTGAAACAATAATATCGTCATATTATGGAGTGTCATATTATGGAGGGTAGACTGTAATTGAATCTAATTTTAAATCTTGAGATTGACCAATTCCAAGTCAGGTATGAGTGTTTATAAATAGAAGATGAGGGAAGTCAGCTAAATTCTGACCATTTATAAATTCATGAGTTTTCTTGCAATTGTAATGTTCTATCCTTCATATTTATAAAGTGCTCATTTCAAAATTTTAATCCCAAATGATCTAATTTTGGCTCCATTTTGGCATTCAAAATAAGGGGAAAGAGGAAAATAGGTACTGTTCACAGATTGATTGACCTCCTAAATTCCATACTCTAATCAATCTAGGACCAGACATTCAATTTTTTTGGCTTCATTCTGGTATCAGCTACAAGATTTTGCAATAAAAATTACAAAAAATGAGGTGAAGCGATTTACGACATTGAGAAAAAATGCAAAACACCCTGTGACGACTAAAGTTCTCTTCCAGAACACTCCTAAACTACTACAAGGTCCTCACCTAGCTTTTGGTTTGTTCAAACATGATATCTATCCTATTGCAGATGATAAAATTCGTTCATATTGTGTAGACCCTGGTTAATAATTCCAACGACTGTTCTCTTAAGAGTATTCTGGCTACGGAACCAGAAAATTACATACATACATACATACATACACAACCTGTAACTAACCATCAACGAGGGGTTTAGAAGCGTTAGACACTCACCGAAGTTGTCACCAAAGCTGGTGCATGTTTCAGCTCGCAAGAAGCGGTCACTCTCGACGACTCCAATGACCTCCATAAACGTCGACTGGGCTGCAACGTGCTGCGGCGCTTGCTTCACCGTGATCGGAGCACCATCCGGCATCTCCCCGACCACGCTCCCGCCTTCCAACTTCAACACCTTCACCACGGTTGTCACCCTCCGCCCCGTGTAATTCTTCAACACCTTTGAATTCACCATCGGTCGAGGATTCGATATGTCCGCCATAGCTTCCAATTCCGGAGCTCCCTCCTCACTTACTTCCAATCAACACAACTTCCCCGATACTACACTCCACGAGACGAACTTAAAGTAAAAACAAACAGCACGAAACAGGCAATAAATTAGAACGAGGCAATAAATTAAAACCCTAAACCCCAGCAAGCGTAATCCTTCACGAAGCAACAACGTTATGAAAATCGAAACGATGACCAAGTGGAAGAAGAAAGAAGCGGGAGCGGGAGAAAAATGGATGAATAACAAGTCCCAGTCGAAGATGACTTTCATTTAAATATTCATCCAGATGCAGTGAGAAGCGGGATCAATAGATGGATGACGATTCGTAATGAGAAAGGGATGATATTTATTCATAAATCATCCAAAGTGAGTGAGCAATGGCGGGAAGAAGAAAGAAGCGGGAGAAAGACGAATGAACAACGAGTTCCAGTCGAAGATGACTTTCGTTAATTAATCATCCAAACTGAGTGAGCAAGCGAACGCAACTAAAGAATGAAATGGGAGAAATGGATGGATGACGATTCGGAATGAGTCAAGGATTTTTTTCATCTAAACATCATCCAAACGACGACGAAGTAGCAAGGGCGAGAGAGGAAATGGATGAATAATGCTACGCAATAATAAGGTCCTAGTTGAAAGTCATCCAGGCTGAGTGAGCAATGAAAGAGCGCCACGTCGCGGCAGTGCATAGGCTGAGCTGGATATGGTGCCCCAGCTTCAAACTTTGATCCTCCTTCGGCATTGAGGTCCTCCGTTTGAAATTTCCATCGCAAGTTTCGCAATTGATTGAGGGTGGGTGTCTGTCATTCTTTCACAAGTTGATTTGGTTCTCATTTCGGTAGTTACTACGGCAAAATGTTTTAATTTTCATAAACTGGGGATCGACTAGAAAATGAGCTAGATATATGAATTTTTTGAATTTGGTGTTTTTCCGGTGAGGATGAAGTAGCCAGCGATTTGGATGCAGATTAGGGTTTGAGCTGCGGTGGTCGCTGCTTTAGTTTCTTATTTCTATAAACCAAGGATAGAAACTGAGGATAAAAGTTGTGAATCATGTAAAGATGAGGATATATGAAGTTTTGAATTTATTTTTTAAGCCGAGAATGTTTTTTGAATCCGGTTTCTGCATTGCATTGCTGAGGCTGAGGTAGTGGTTTGGGATTCGTGTTTTGCAGATTAGGGTTTGTGGGAATTGGCCATGGCGGGTACAGTGGCATTGGGACTGACGGCTCCGGGGCTGGAGTTGGTGACCAGCAGCAAGAAAGCGCTCTCCGCTGTACCTTCTTGTTCATCGTCTTGCTCTGCTTCCTTGTCCTCCTACAACAATCATGCCAGGTCTCACAAGCCGCTTGCCCTACGAAGCTCCTTCGTCGCAAGGACTACTCATTCCAGTTTCTGGGATGGCGGAGGTACTTACCTTTACTTCTCGTAAATTGTAGGCATCTCTCGTTTTCACGTTTCGATCAGTACATTGAACGCCGGTTTGATCAATGAGATTTATTACGGCAGAGGTAGTTTCATTGATGAAACCGACGCTAATAATTGGAAGCAGGTCTTTTCTCGAGAATGAGAGTTGGTGCATGTCTTTTTTTCTTTGGTGATTTTGGGCAATCTTTTGTATAAGGCATTTCTTTGCTCTCATATAAATCTTCCTTCATATGCTTATTTTTCTCAGCTTGAGTCAATCTACAGAACTTTGTTACATCAATCTACATAAGTTCAGTGCTTGATAACCTCTTTGATACAGTAATATATAGGTCATACTTTTGTAATAATTTCTCTTTCTCTTCCTCTTTTGGTACCTTTCAAATAATTGATTCTTATACATGATGACTTTAGTTATACACTCCTCCAAAGTGTTCATCCTTCGGTTGAATGCGTGTTGGTGCATGAAATGTTGGGTATTAGGGTTATCGTTCAAGTCTATTGTTCTCAAGGATATCTTCTCACTTGCTGTGTTTCGTGACTTTTGAAGAGATGGTATATGAGTTATGGAAATGTGTATTTAGTACAATTGGCTGGTGTGACATTGGTGGCAGTGGGAGCCTGTGTGTTCGCCCTTGCAGTGGAAGGCTCAATCAAGCAAAGCAAGCGCGGTGGTGCCCTTTGTGCTCAAGCTAACATTTTCGAGCGCGTGGTCCGGATTGTTAAGGTAGGAGAATCCTCTCCACATGATTGGATTTTGTTCTTTGAGCAGAGGAGAAGTTTACAGAGACATAACATTCTTGAGGAGCTGCTTGGAATCAATGAACAGTGAGCAAAGAAAAGGATTCCAAATTCTTTTTATGCAAGCTCATGTTATGTTTGCCAAGGCGGGTGTGGCTCACAGTATACTTCTTTATCTTCTTTCATCCAGTCCTTGGTGGGCATGTTTGCATGTGGGCTCATCTGGTAGTGATTGCAATGGAATAAAGTGTACCCGTTTTTCAATATTTTCGTGCTCCAGATTCTTACTGTTTCTTTCCGTTCTATAGTGAATAGGAATACTACTCTAGAATGTTATGGACGCACTACAATCTGATGGAAGATGTGTATATTATGTGATTGCAGTCCTATGCAAATGCTATTGTGAGCGCAGCTGAGGACCCGGAAAAGTTACTGGACCAGACTGTGTTGGAAATGAGCGATGATTTGATCAAGATGCGGCAAGCATCTGCACAGGTTCTTATCTCCATCTTTTTGTATGTTTTTTGAGTGCATAGATAGATGACTTAGGAACTGCATGAATATATCAGTCTTGGAATTCAATTCAAGTTCAAATTTGACACGGTACAAGTTTTGCTTTTCGTGTTGTTTGGCTCTGCCATCCGTAGGTCAGCAAGCATTGAGGAGGGTAATTGCTTTGGCCTGGTTGGGTGAATGAAGGTACTAGCGTCACAAAAACAGCTGGAAAACAAATACAAAGCATCGCAAACAACTGCAGATGATTGGTACAGGAGAGCAAAACTGGCTCTGGAAAAAGGCGATGAAGTTTTGGCTAAAGAGGCTCTGAAACGGCGTAAGGATTATGAGGTATATAGAATTTGACTCTTTTTGTCACTTGTTTCTCCATAAGACAACCATGTTATACTCCATTGAGTTGCAAGTTTACCACGAAGGACTGTTGAGATGTGTGTGAAGTTGGTACACTGCATTTCAATCACCATGCTCTTGTTGCATTTTCTGCACAGGAAAGTGCAAAGGCGTTGAAAAGCCAGCTGGATCAACAGAAGGGTGTTGTGGAGAAGCTAATATCAAACACTCGGGTATGATAATTCTCACTCTCGCTTACTTTAACCCCAAAGTGCACAATCTAAAAATTGAAAATTCACTTTGGAAGCTAACAGTCAATCATAGTAACAATTTCAAAATCATTCAAAAATGTAGGATATGACTTCTTTCCATTGGTACATTTTGTTACCATCCTTGACTTTCTTAAATGATTTATTTCAACTGCTAACGATATGAAAGCGGTCACTTAGGCCATTAGGGTTAATCACAAGTTTAGGATCGAATCATTCACAGCATTTCTTCCAAGTTGTTTGATGGTAGTGGTCAGTAATAGCTAATATTATTATTGTATTGGCACGCAGTTGCTTGAGAGCAAGATCCAAGAAGCCAAGTCAAAAAAGGACACATTGAAGGCAAGAGCACAATCTGCAAAGTATGTTTCGCTTCTTTATCTTCAGTACGAAGTTGTTATGATTAACTTTCCAATTGCATGGTACATACCACTTGACACTTCTCTCATAGATGACATAATTCTTCTGAATGTTATTGCATCTTCTTAGGATTCTGTGAAGCACTGTAAACAGGTTGAGAGCTAAGGAAGGTAAGAAGGTGAGAGAAGCTTTTTAACAATGAGAGGGAGATGGGGATGCAACAGAACTTCACAGAAGGTCAACGAGCTATTGGGTGGCATTAATTCCAGTGGCGCTCTTGCAGCATTTGAGAAGATGGAAGAGAAAGGTAGATTACGCTTGTGGTGCTCTTACAACACTCTGGACTCAATTCATTGTAGCTTTGGGTGTTCAGTAGGATTAGCTATGCTATGTTGAATGCATCCGCTAGATGTTATGGCGTTTCAAGAACAATCTGATTATTATAATGGATGCAATATATTGAGGGCAGTTTGGTAGAATTTTTATTAAGTTGGTTGAAATTTGTAAAAGAATTCCCTTCTAATTTAGTACTCGCTCTGCAGTTACTGCATTAGAGGCCCAATCTGAAGCACTTACTCAACTAAGTACTGATGACCTGGCTAGCAAGGTATGCATTTGTTTTCACATCATATAGACCCTCGTTCATTTGACGAATTAATGACTGCTTCTATGAGCTTTTCAACTCTGTTTCTTTACGTAATAGGTTTATATAGTTTGTTAAATCAGGGCTTGCATCTCTAACAGGAGTTGGAATGATTGTGTCTGCAGTTTGCACTTTTAGAAACTGACTCTGTTGATGACGATCTGGCATCATTGAAACAAGACATGTTGGGCACTTCCAAGGTTCATCTTTCTCCCTTGACGTCGCTATTTTTCACTGGCAAAGTTAGGTTTTTTTTATAACTTTATATGTTCTTTGTATGGGTGTTAGTTATTGTTTTCTCCCAAATTCTATGGCAAAATTTAACAATCGGCTAATGGTGCAGAGAAAAGGAGAGCTGCCTGAAGGCCGCACCCAACCAGTTGCAAGTAGTAGCAATACTCCTTACCCCTTCCAGGACTCGGAGATTGAAAGGGAATTGAATGAGTTGCGGAGGACGACGAATGATTTCTGAGCTTTCAATTATGTCGTATGTATACCAGAGTTTTTTTATTATTATTTCTGTTAGTATTAATTGTAGAGTGAAGAGTGGTTATTGGTCACCCCCTGTATCTTGGCAATTTGAATCAATTGGCAGTTTGTGCAAGTACCTCAATACTACTGGTAACAAATTTTGTAATGCTTCAAAGTCCTATAACTGGCTATTGCAGGAGAAGTCTTTCATTTTCTGATGTGAAGAAGTCGCTAACTTATTGAAGGTTCACCTATGACTTGAAATCTCAATTCCAAACTCAGATCTGTGGCAGTGCTTTAGTCCTTCAGTTATGTTTGCATTGATATCAAACAGCAGATACGGCTGGATGATTCCAGAGGCCTACTTTAATTGACTCCCCCAATCTTCAGACAAGCAACGATTGCGACTTTGCAAGGCTCGATTCTCTCCATCATTCTCTCTAATAACTCAATGTAAGCCTACACATCATTTCTTCCAAACAAATGGTCTTCCAATCTATTCAAGAATAACAAATGCATTAATTCTTTGTTCTCGATTAAGGAGCGTTCCTTCCCTAAACCAGCATTTCTTTTCTCAGTTTTCTATTCTTTTCTGAGGCAGCTTCAAGAGTTTGTTTGAGGCGACCAGTTCTAGCGAGTTTTGCATATTACGTTTGATATTTTTGGTAGCAACGACAAAAATTACGGCGGTTTACAAGAATGAAATTTTATGTCAGTTCAAACGGGCCACATACCGGTAATCGCAATTTCATCCTCAGAGCGAGTAACTTAACAAGACCAAAAATTGTCAAACGGAACTTCGCTCGAAAGAGAATGACTGCCGAGCCCATGTAAACATCGCCGTCAGGTGAAAACTGAGCAGCGGAGTCTGTGCTTTGGAAATCGAAACATCAATTTTAGGATCAGGAAGTTCAGAATTTCAACAGTCCAATATCATCCTCAAAGGAACCAAGAATTCGTAGTTTTAAAATTAAAAATTCAATCGATCATATTGGGGAAAATATAATTCAGATAGGACGAGATTTTATATCACTGGAATCAGTGAACAATATTGCATGTGTTGATCAAAAGACAAATAAATTTGAATAAAAGGAAGTCTACATAGTACCTATTCAAAACTGCTATAAAAAAACATGAGGCTTCTTGATCCTAATTCCGCCAATATTTACAGGTTTCGAAAGCTACCGACACAGTGCGACCTATCTTGACCTTGAGATCACACACCGTTTGCATTCTCAGCGTGTGACCATAAATTCAATTTAACATGAAGAAACTCTCAAAGCATCGATCGAGAAATAAAATCACTAGCACTCTGCTTGAAGGACCATTCATTTCCCTGCAGGGCCATGGGCAGGATTTTCGTCACCTGGTAAGCGACCTATTTGAAGGACGGGACCGTCCGCGACATCTTCGTCGAGGTGACGGCCGAAGGGTGAAATCTTATGCTCTCTGGACACCTTCCGCAGTGGATTCCCCTCCACATAGCGCCGTGACATGTGCATCGCCCATTCTTTGTCGTGCATCTCCGGCAACTCCTCCGTGCGCTTGTCCTTGTCCACCAGCACTTGTGGATTGGCGGCCAGTTCTCGGTACGCTGTCATTATTGCCAGCCCCACTCCAATCGCCACCATGCCCGCCATGGGGTAGATAGGAAGTAGCCATGGCTGAAGAAATCTGTGCCAAATCAATCACAAAACTGTCTACGTGAGTTCACCCTTAACGGACTAAGGATTCATCGTTTTAAAATGACAAATTCAATAATTCAGATGGGACCAAATATTGTCTCACTAGGATCAGCATTGGTAAAAAAGAAAACAAATAAATTTGAATGAAAGGAACTCCATGTAAGACCTACTCAAAAACACGAGACTCAATTTGGGCTTCTTGGTCCTTTACGGGTTAACTTTCTTCAACAATGGAATGTTCACAGCTCCAAAGTGTGTTTTAATTTTTAATTTTTCTCCAAAGCACCATCTATTATGGGACGGAGGGAGTATTTTCAAGGTGCCGCAGAGGTTTTAACAACATGTTATGTCATGTGGCACTTGAAAATTTGGTAAGGCGTTAAGATCACTTATGTATTCAGACCCTGGCTGAAACAGAAGGTAGAGTTTTCAGCAAATTAATTATGTCAATGTGAGGACTCACTTGTTGTTCTTGGTGGAGAGGTTGCTCTGTTGATGCATGAAGCTGCCGGGAGTGTCGTTACCGCTGCCAGGTGGTTTCTTTGCCGCGCCTAACGTCGCAGCCTCTGCCGAACTCAATTTTGTGGTATCTGCATTCTCCTTGAGATACTTGGCTGGCTGCGAGGACACTCCCCGCTGCTGCTGCTGCGCAACTCTTGCTGCAGCCGATCGCAAACTGCGAACTCCCTGCCAAATCCATCAATGCCATTTTTTAGAAACCACCGGAAACATCCAAGGCTCTCATGCCTGTTAGTAAGCCGAACAATCATCTCCCTTGCCACTATAAATTATTCTAAACTACTACAAAAATAAAAATAAAATTCTAAGCGATTACAAGTAACGGCGCCATAATCCTGAAAAGACGCCGATCCCTGATAATCTGAAAATTTCTGAAAATTTCTCCGATTTAGTAAAATAAATATACTCGCCCTCTCGGAATCTTGATTTCAAACGGTTTGAATGATGGACAAGCCAGTACGAAATGTCTCCACTCTTCGCACCAACTAAACTACTACAAAACAAAAGCAAAATTAAAAACTCTCATGGAATGAAGAAAAGTATGGCGTTGCATCAATGGAGCAACGGCGCTGATTCTAAAGTCCCGAAGTGTGCACTCGTTGCGAAAAACTTCACAAACGATCGGCTCGTAGTGCAAAAAAAAACCGGTAAAGAAATCTGAATTGAATTCTACAAGGAGAACATCATATTGGAACGAAAATGCACGAACTCACCCTCAAAGCCTCCATAGCCGGGATCAAAGTGCTCACAGCTCGGGCTAGCTCGTCGCGTGAGTCAAGAGTGACTGAGGACGATGCTTTGCTAGTCAAGCCTTTCAAGGGATGGATGGATGAATGGAGATGGATGAATGAAGATCGGATCGCGTGGACAGACCACGGGGATGTCGATGGTCGCCAGTTGGTGGGTTTCCGGTGCTGCCATCTGGCAGCCATGCTGGCCCCCTTTGACCCCTTCAGTTCTCCATTGGGCGGGCGGTTCCTCGAATCTGCTAACTGGCTGTGCCGCTTTCTGTTTGAATCCGCCCCTTTATCCCTTCAGTGCACAGGGTAGTTCTGGATTTTTTTTTTAACCCTTTCCAAATTTGACAGTTTTGCAAAAATGCAACCAAGAAGAATATTTTGAACTTGATGTATAACTAAAAGTTGTACATTTTCAAATTTGGATTCTATCCATACGGTTGGATCTGCAATTCCTATCACCAATATTTTTGTATAAAATTTGAAACTTGAAATTGAAAATTCTTTTGTAATTTTATTATAAATAAGGTATTGGAAATTTGTACATTAAATTTTGTGTTTGGTCGAAATATAATACTCTAAACATAGCGATTTTTGGAGATTTTCTATTTGCTATATTTTATGAGTTGACTTTTATTAAGAGCGCTTTTACACTGAAATCTTCAAAATTTTGGGTGAATCACTTGAACATGAAATGAGGCATAGAAATTTTCAGAAACCATCTCCTTTCTAATCGGATCACACATGCGTGAAGCTAATTTTTCATAAAATATATAGTAAAAATATCCTCAGTCAAAAAATCAATTAAAGATGAGAAAATTGTGTTTGATTTTGTCCATTGTTCACATTCTGGATAGTTGTACGTTTCGGGGTTAAAATTTCTCTGTTGAAATTAGGGATACTATTAATAGAATTCAACCATGTAAATGGAAGCATAGCTTAATGAAACAAATGTTGATTAAATCTTGGTAAGATTGGACCGCTAAATTGTAAGATTATAGCATGTCCTTGAATCGTATTGTGCACACTCAAAAATGAGATTTTAGAGGGTATGTGACTTCAAAGTTTAAAAAAATTGGGTTAAATTTTCAAAAATAAAAAGTGAAGATGTTCAACAATGACATGTGTCAACACATCTCCATTGTAATCTTTCATATGAAGAATGAACTCACACATAATAATTGTGAATTTTATAAGTGAGAGTGACTTATCCATATATAGTCTAAGACAATAATTTATAGTTTAAAATAAGAAAGGAGTTGGTACATTGATCAAAATCGGAATATATATACATATATATACATACTAATAGAACATGAACACACTACAAGAAGAACCATGTCCAGGATGACAGAATTAGGACAATCTTATGTTAATCTTTCTGTCATTTTGGATCACTAAATTCGGGCATTGTTTTGACAAAGTTATGTACAAATTCTATCTATTTTGTTGGCTCATGAGGGAAGCTAAGGTTGTAACACTTGGCCTCCACGTGACTTCTACGTGAATGACACGCTAGAATTACAAGTGGATCCCGATAATTTATACAAGCCCTATTATTAAAAATTACCCTTCAGTAAATTATTATTTTAGCCAATCTTTCATTCTTTCCACTGTAGTCGATTAAATATTGTCGGCATTAAATTTTAAAATTAATAAAGAAATTGTTTTTTCTAATTATATTGAAAGTAAAATTTGCCCTATCCATGTGGTATGTCAAAAATGGATGAATGTAAGTTTGACTTCATAATCGTGGATGGAGGAGGAGATGAAGTCTTATACTTTATATAAATTCAGTGCACTATTGTTAATAATGAATGTGGAATATGTAGAACTCCTCCCATTTTGCTCTCTTATTCACCGGTTAAACTATTTTAGAATAATGTGCGTAACTGGAGCATAAATACTTCAAATTACAAAATTCTTGTGGAAGGTGAAATTTCACTCGATTGTGCATGTATTCTTAGTTTGAAATTTCTCAAAATAAGCTATTTCACTATGCACAATTGAGCCTTGAAAGTCTGATTACAATACATTCTCTTCTCAAACAATTCATGCGCATTCTACACAACCCTATTGAATTTTGTCCATATCTCATGGATAGAAACTCCAATTAAATCACAAAATTGTTTTTGAAGATAGAAGATGACTAGGTGTTCAAAGTTTCCTTCCTTGAACACATTTCAAAATAAGATCATTTGCTAAGCTTAATAGTGCATCAAAATGTACTGAAAAGTATGTGTAATGAGAATTCACATACTAGTTGATAGAAATAAAATACACCAATCAAAGTATGTCAATTCAAAAGATAAAAGGCTTTGAGAAGCTCTTTGCCATTATAATTGATATAAAACTGTTAAATTTCTGTCATTTTCGAGCCTAGTATTCTTGTAGTGAAAAAATGGTCTTTTGGGAGCTTAGGAATTAAACTAGTGAAACAACAATTAGAAACACAACAACATTTGAAAACAACAAAATGATTTTCAACAAAGCTAAAAATAAATACCAATATTTTTTTAATTAATAGCCAAAAGACTTGTAATTCTATAAATACACTCAACCAAGAGCCTTTGTCAACGCCCACTAGAGAAATATTGTGCACAACAACAAAAATGCAAAAGAGTTGAAGTTTATTGAATTTGTCCAATGTGAGACTAATGAGAACGAAATGCAAATGAGTGAGCAAAACCTTTCTAAGACTGTACAAAGAAACAAACCCCAAACTAGGCATTTGAAATATGACTGTTAGATCCTCAAATTTTGAATTGTTGAATTAAAGACTTCATTCTGGATGTTGCATTCCAATTGTTAGATTAAACCCCTTTAATCAAATTGTTTTGATTTTTAATCTCAATTAAAAAAATTGCATAAAATTTGTCTATAAAATGATATAACATAGTATGCAAAACTTGCATGGTGATAGCATTAGATAATAATCGGGACCTTAGGAACCTCCTTCATGTAAATTTTCAAGTCGTGTCGTACCCACGTTGGGCAAATTTTCAAATCGTGTTCTACATATTGAAGAAAATTTAATTACCATAGGACTAATTTGAATATTAATTAGTGAAGATCGTTGCATGTGTAAATCAATTTTTTATATTTTTTGAACAAAATAAAAATCACAAAGAATCTATTCATAATTGCTAATCTATTCATAATTCATAATCTATTCATAATCTATTCATAATCTATTCACAACATGTTCAATTTGGATGTTTGGTCGCTAACCCCTAGCTGCTCAACCATGTAGAATCGGCATGATGTACAGAATGACGGTGACGTAACCTTTTCATCCAATGTTTTTTACTGTGTGGGATTTTTTACAAGAAACTTCGAGTAGATACAGTTGTAAACTTGAAACCGTATGTGTGAAATTTAATGTTATGATTTTTTGGAAGGCATGCATGTCTGAAGTGTTTCTATGTCCATCCAAAACTTGTGGACTTAAGAAATGAAATTTGGTGTAGGGCAACCATATGACTTGATGATAGTGTGATGAACTGAAGATTTTGAAAGTGATTAGTAATGAAGTTCATGCAAAATAGTTCCTCTCCGGAGTAGATGGACGTGCTCTCGGCGGTTCCACTGACACAAAATTCATTTGAAATCAGCTGTGGAAACTAATGTGCATAACCTCGATTTGAACAAAACGCACATATGTGAAGCATCCAAACGATGAAATGAGGGGTGAGTTTAGGGTTTAAGGTCCATCTCCGTAGGTCGAAGTTCGAAGCAGTATTGAACAATCTCTCATCGAGAAAATCTTTAATTGATGTTGTAACACTTAATCTACCAAGATTCTCCACACTTAATACTTGCACCTTTCATACGGGAAGTACAACAAATAATACCAAGGATAGTAATGACGAGTTTCGCGCTTCTTTGCAAATTCTCTTACAGCTTCATCAACATTATCTTGAGTAAACGTACATGCGTTGGTATACTTGGCGATATTCAAGTAATAAGAGAAGTGCACGTCAATTGACGGGCGTCGAGTGATAATATTTTGATATCATTTCACGATCAATTCCTAATCTTCTACGTGTGTCTATCAGAAAGATCTTGGCTCATGAAAATGATAAGGACCATTCCCCAATACCACGTACAATTCGTACTCAATCACTTCGTCAAAAACTATGCACTCAATGCGGTCCTGTTTTCGATATGTTTGTATAGCCGATTTGGATAACCCAAATCGAACTCCTTTCTATCTTCCTCCTGCTGCTCTTCAAAATCTGCTAGTATACACTCATAAAAAAAATAATGTTTTTTCATCTTTAACACTGAAGTGAATGTCAAGTACAAAATTTTGCGCTTTGTATACTCACTCTACGTTAACCCTTTGGTCTTTTCTTTTTCTTACTATAACGACTTTTTAATCGTGAAAGTTCGAAAACTGCAAATATCGTAATATCAAATTCTTCCGAAATTCGAATAAGATTTTCAATGCATGTGATTCGACAAGCAAATTCTCAGGACTGAAAATTTTCGACGATGTGCAAACTTTTGACTGATCAAGATGAAAAAAATTCTCAATATTCAATAGATTCTCCTTATGAAACAAAACGATCACACAAAATTAGTTATAAAAAATAGAAAGTTAATCAACACATGTTTGTGAGTGATGAATTCATATTGAGCATGTTAGACCGAGAATGCTCACCACATGGAATGTCATCACTGATAAAGATAATTCACACGATGCAAGTTTTGAACACGATTCGGAACTTGAATTGGGCCTAGATTTATATAATCAAAATCGCTTTTTTCAATGAATGTGATTGTAGTTATAATTTTATATATCATATCAAATTGATGCCTTTTTAACATCCACAAGTGTTCAATGAGAGCACTACAGTGACCAAAATAGGTGTCCGCAATCCTTATCTCTCTAGTACTTGTTTCTAATTTATCAAACACTAAACCTTTGTGCATTAGGATGTTGATTTCATGCAAATCTCCAATGAAATCATTTAATCCTTCTACTCCTTCGTCCTTAAGTATCATGTTATGCAGGATGCAACAAGCAAACATAATATTAAATATAACATCCATGCTCTATAAGCGGCATGAATTTAGAGTAATGGTAAAACAGACTTGCGGAACCCCGAAACATCTCTATACTTCCTTTCGAACGGTCTCTTGTCTCTTATTAAAATAACTCCTCCTCCCATCTTCCGGCTGATGGATGCTTTGCACAAAGCATAACCACTAAGGATAAATCTCATCCGTAAGTAGGTAATAGCGATCATACCTACAATCATTGACCTTAAAGTCAATGCTGTGAGCTTCACACGTCAACATGTTGTGTATCAATGACGAACAAACCAAGACGTTCATGTCGTTAATAGAACCCGGTAGTCCAAAAAATGCATACCATGTGTGCAATCCACCACCTGATACGGCCATAAAAACAATGCACTTCTTCTCATCTTTGTGATCAATATCTCTTTGCTTAGCCACAAGTCAATTGTTCCACTTATAATGCATACAATCAACTGTTGCAAACATTCTTAGTACGTCAGGATCGGCAATAATTGCTAATTGTTTCTCAACGTTCGCATATGTAGGCTGCCTCATGTGATAACAATTAAATTGATCCCTGATGACAATGCAAAATTGTTTTGGTGAACTTCATTGCGGTGATCTCACTAGTCCAATAATACTCATCCGTGGCGTCAACACACACTCCGTAACATAGCATTCTTAATGTAGAGATGATCTTTTGATGAGGAAACAACTTTCAAAAAACACACACGTCTCATTGCTGCTCAAAATAGAGATCTCTAGCACAAATCCTATCTAGAATTGTCAGACATAAAGACCTTAGTCGGATAAAGAGGATTTGTTTTAGAAAAATTCTAAGTTCATAGCTGCACCTCACTCAATGGGAAAACAGGAGAAATAAGAAACCATGTAATAAGAAGCATCTTAACAAACTTTTAATTACTCTTAGGCATAGATTACAAACATTAGTTTAGTTAAACCTAAATTAAGTTTAGGTAAGTTTAGGTAAACCTTAATTAACATTAGGTTTTCATGATTAATTATAAGTAAATAATCAAAAATTAGTTCAACCAAGCAAAATTAATTACATTGTAATCTTAGTTAGTCTTAAACTTTGATTATGTTAATTAAACGTGATCAAAGTTAATTAGTTCTTATTAGTATTACACAAACGTGATTAAAGTAATTATCTCTAATTACTCCTAATCCCACTAAGTATTTACCATTAAATACCATGATCCTTCAATATCCTTTTCTCTATGGCCGTTACCTTTTTTGATACCCTTGTTAATCCTCCTTTTTAGTTTAAGCCAAAATTTAATACTTTTTTTTTCATTTCACTTAAAGTGAACACTACTTCTTCATACACTATGGAAATTAAACAAGTAATGGCTTCGTGATAAGTCTATAAGACATACTATAATCATACTAAATCCCGAGTCCTGAAAATTAATATATCACACATTATACACAGCCAAAGTTAAGGCCTTAAAAATACTAAACAACAGACCTTTTATCACTCAAATTAGTACCACAAACACATAAATACTTTAAATTAGATATATAATAGCTCTAAAGAAAGCAAACAAGCTATAATACAACCCTCAAAAACCGTAACTTTAGAAAGATTATATAAAAGTTTTTTAGTTAGTTGAAATATGTCTTTTCAAAACTGCCCTACATGTTGGAAATTACTAACTTTTACACATTCAAACTAATGTCACGGTTTCATACTGTCTCCAAATAATACACACAATAGCTTCTTACAAAGCTTGCTTCAAAATACATAAACTCTTCAAATATCACTCTGAAAGACAGAATTTACTAAACGAAAATACTTTCTGAATCTATGGCATCCAATGTACATGGCAGTAGACTCTCTTGTATTAAAAAATGTGCATCTCCTTCCTAGCAACTGTAGGAGCTTGATAAGGCTCTCTTGCTTAATTGTCGTTTATTGTTGATTTTATGAATGCATTATTAACAAACAATGGAATCTTAGAGTAATTTGGTGAAATTAAGGTAATTAATTTGAGGATACAATATGCATGTTGGAGGATGGTTATTGCGAGGCCTTCGGTAGGAAATTTGGCATTAAATTCAAGCTTCAGGTTATATTAGTGTGAAATCATTAGAGAGAAAAAAAATCCCCCTAATGAATCCAAAAAATAAAAATAGGTTTAAATCTTTGATTTAGAGTTGAATGTTTTACAGTTGATCTTGTGTAATTAACTTTGATATTCATATTTTGTTTGTGACTTGATTATTTTGGTTTTACCATTTGACTACGTAGTCGTCTCATTGTTTATTGATTCATCTTGTTCCTCTTTCTTCTCTCTTTGTGACGACTAATGGATAGAAAATCGAACGCCGTGAGCCTCCCTCTCACACCTCTCGATCTCCTCCTTCATTGTGTTAGTAGTTGCTTAGAACTCAAGTATAGTGTGATGTCTTTTGTTTAATGTCCATTTAAGATCGTTCGATCTTTTCCTCATCAGTCCCTCGTTTCTTATCCAAGTAGAGCGAAATTTCACATGATGGTAGATCTCTTCTATAGCTTTCCAATGATAGTAAGCACGTCCAATTTCGAGTTATAAGGAGTGAGATATTGCTTCTAGACGTTGGGGTGTCAAAGGAGTTTCCCAACCGGCGGTTAGAAGAAAGAGCTTCAGTTTTTTAGCAATCAGTCCAAGGATTTTGATCCTATGCATTTGAAATTTTGAGGGCGAATGGACAATCAACTTAGCTTTTCAAAAAGCTAAAGCACGCCCCGATCCGAGCTAGCATGGAGAAATGATGATCTAAAATCTGAAAGTCATTTCAATGTGGTTTGAGGGGTATTTCTCCTCATTTTCTTCTTGTCTTCTTTCCTCCCTTGTTCCACTCTTGATGTAATTTTGTTTTAATAACTTTTTGTGCCCAAATTTCACTTCCATGATATTGTTTGAGCTCGCAAACACTGCTCTCAAAGCTCAAGATTACATTTTGGAAAGCAAACCTCCTGATCTGCAACAATCTACAAGCACAATTTCAAACCTGTAAAACACACCAGACTCCATTTTTTCAAATTCCGCACACCATAAAAGAAGAAGAAAAAAGAAGGAGGGACACTTTTGGACCCATTACGTGTCCATGTGACATCTTTAATGCTGTTGGCTTACAAATTCCTCCTTATTAGCTTCTCTTACTCCCTCTCTATGTTTTCATTAATTGTGTTATCACTATACCTACTATATAGTTTTATCATATATACCTACTATATAGTATGTGTATACTATATACACATTAATTTTTTTGACTAAAGATTGGATTTTCACCGTAAATAACATTAAGTACTAAGATTTTACAAAAAACAAATTCAAACAACCCAACTAGATATTTAGCTGAGTTTTTATTAAATTAGCTTACTCCATCAAGTCAATTGAGATCCAAAGGTATCCCGATGGAGAATTGAATACATTGTGACTCCAGTTACAATCGTCAAGTCGCTGCCTTCGTTGGTTGGCTCCATGAATCGATGCCGCGTTCTGTTCGTCCGGGTTCGAATCCCGCTGAATTCGTTGAACAACAGTATCGGCTCGCGACATGACTCTGCTGGCGAGACTAAATGGCAAGAAATAATGCCATCAACCAGCGCCCCTACCTCCAGACTGCGACATAATGCAGCGTTAACAAAATATAGACTTGTCTTAAAAAAAATTGTTGGTCATTCCCCGCAAGCCTCATACTGTCCTCTCATCAAAACTAAGTTTTTTTATTAACCATAATAATTCTATATCTACTATTCAAAAATGTCATATCAAATCATTATAACGACAACTCTTAATAATATTTTATATGATGTAAAAATTTACATCATGACACCGTTGCATGCTGTGGCGACGTCGAAAAGTCTGTGATTCATACACTAGCTTATCTGCAAAATAATTAGACATCGTGCGCGCGTGCATATCCTGTCTTTATTTGTCAATGTTGGGCGATTTCCCAGGACGTGACCCTCAAACATGGCCCTTTATTTCACGTCTTGACAATTCAAACCAAAAATCTTATTTACGTTCACTCAAATCATCTTTCTCATCATCCTCCAAAAATAGCTTACGCGAGGCAAGAAGGCGTTGCTCCATAGCACATAGGACAAAAAATTAATACACGAGAACGCTTACAATGAGATTGTATGCAATAACAAAAAAAACCCTAGCATCGGTAGTGACAGTTTCAATGGGCTTGCTAATAATTGCAGAATAAAAATGCAGCCTGGAACAGACCTTCGCAATAACCGACCGTTCACGAAGTCGCTTCTATCTAGACGGCAGCCAAGTACCCAGCTATCGTGGCGTCGGCCACCTCACTAGCGACTGTGGTTCAGAAATCATGCTGCGTTGGAATTTCGGGCGAATCAATTCCTACGTCCCTAGTCGTGATGGTCCCGTACTCGTGGGCTGGCTGTCGAGGGCCATCCTAGTGCAGAACGGTTAATTAGGCTCGAAGTTTTCCGCGAGTTGCTTCTGCCTTGGCGAACCTTTTAAACCTCATGTAGCAAGCCACCGTTCTTGCGAAACGGTGAGGATGCTCTAATGCCGAATGTAGTTAACGATAAGTCTATTTTTACTCTTATTTACTGCTAGCCTTCAATAACGTACTAAATATAGCTATAATCGGAAATTTAACTTCACCAATGGTTTGAAAAGGCCCAAATTTGCTAATATAGTTCTTTCCTGGATAAAAAAGGCAAAAGTTTTGTTTTTTACTTTGATGGATTTATTGTCCGAATTTACGCCGTACGGTAAAAAAATACCTTTGCCTTATTTGACTTCACTATTAGAGTCTTTGGAGTTTAAATATGTAAAATAGCCTTTAAGCACACCCGATTCAAGCTCCTAAATTGTTTTGAGCAAGCCTGATAATTCAACCGTTCAATTGTATGACAGTAAATTTTTATTTATTTTATTTGAGTAACTCCTTTAGTTCAACAATCTCCAAATTTTACTACAAGGTATAAAGTGCTTGAGAGACCATTTTCAATTTTTGTGGTAATTTTAGAGTCCTTCAATTATTTTCTACAAATTTTTAAATCCTCATCAATAAATATAAGTTGTAAATACCTATTGACAAATTGCTAATAAAATCTATAATCTTTTTTAGAGTCTTCCTAGGGCTTAAAATACTTTTGTGAATTTTTTTGAGATTTTTTTTTAATATTATAATTATTCTTATAGTTTACTAATATACTTATTGCCTAACTAAAGTAGTCCTTACTATCTATTTTATTCTATATTTTAGGTCTTATTACATTATGGGTTTAAAGGACAATCCCCTAACATATTTTGAATTTGTTGCAAATTCGAATCTTTTAAAAACTATTAATAGTTTTTCACATAAAAAATCATCTATATTATGGTATTTTTAATAATTCACTAAAAAATATTTTAAAATATATATTTGGATATACCATCCTAAAGTCCACTATTTCTACTAATCTTCTTTTTTATAATAATAAACACATAAAAAAATTAAAACACCATGGGCCGAATTGGTGTCTTACATCAACAGAATAGCCGTGTTCTAAAATGATGTGTTCAGCTACTCTGTTGGTACTGTTGTTTAAGCTCGTAAGAGTGAAAGTCCAAGTATTTGTGAAGAGGGGACGAGGTTCTCTCGTAGCTCTTGTGTAAGCAACAGGGATTTTTTTTCTGGCTTCTTGGAGCCAAACTCCGATGTCGTGGCACAGTCACAGTGGTCTAAATCTGGAGGGACCATCTTCCATTGCATGCACGGAGCACTGCTACAGTGCAAAAACAAAGCCCTGGTAAGCAAGGATAGAAGAATTGTCGTGGGAGCCGCATTTGGTATTTTGTGTTGACAAAGAACTTATTGAACCACAAAAGTAGAGCCCTCTGTTAAAAGTAACAAAGGACAAAGGTCAATCCTCACCATATAGTAAAGACCTGGAAAGTGTGCAGGACTACATGAGACGGACTAATAACTTCTTTCCAAGCACTATAGAGCCCTAGTAGTAGAGTATTAATACATTCTTCTCTACAAATGATTTGAACACAGAGGACGAGGTCTAAAAGGAAGATGTATTAGAAGATGACATATAGTTGGTAGAAGAGGTAATATTTTTACATTCCATTTTAGGAACTCAAAATAGACTTCACATTAATATGCTGCTTATAATGAGAACTCGTCATTTGGAGTTCTGAATAATTGTTTTTTGTAGCAGGTTGAGAAAGCAAAAATCGTGAGATTGCTGAGAAAAAAAAACCTTCCGAAACCATAGTTCTGCCAAAAAACTACAACTATAACAACATTTAAACAATTGAGGGCAATGTCAAAATTGTTTGCAGAGCAGAAGGAATAAGAGGAAAAAATCATTGAGGAGCCAAGTACAAGGGGAAGAAGACGTGGAAAGCGTAAAACAAAAGAATCTAAGGCTCTGTAGGGGAAAAAAAGGAGAAAAAAAAGAGGGAAAATTGGGAAAAAAGGGGAAAGATTCTTTGACTAGGCCAATCAAAGAATCTTGTTGCAGATCCTGAATATACTCAATACATGCAACTTTTGCCACTTAAAGACGCTCATGTTTATGGAAATGTATGAGCTAAAGAGGTTGACGAGGCGTAGTTTCATGACTATATGATGGACGGTGGTAGCGGTTTGGCAACATTGCTAAACATGTGTAATTCTCCATGACTACCTATTAAGATGAGCTCTTGGAATGTGGATCATTGAATGCTACTCAAGGTTTGAATGCAGTGCATCCTTGTATCATTCATCATGAATTTTGGACCCCACTGATTTTGCACAACTCCAGTGCAATTTGCGGTATTTCATAGGTGCGTGTATTTTTTGCACTGATTCCGCATCGTTGCGTCATTCATCACAATTGCACTAATATGACATTATAATCGTACAAACAGATATAGTACTGATTCAACACAATTGATACATCTATTGAAAACGTGTGAATTCTTCACTCTATACAATTGTCAAATGTCATGTCTTAATTGTTTTCAAAGTCACATTGATTCAATGTGATTTTTGTGCGACATCATCTTTTCTATATCTAGAGTTTTTTCTCTCTATATCTAAATTTGGTCAATTTTTTTTATTAAAACAATAAAAATAAAAAATAACATTTTTTTTGCTCTACTTGAAAATTATTTTAAGCTACCCAAACAAACTACTCCGATTGTCCGAACACAGAGGGGGCCCACGACGGTTTCCCAAGATCTGTCGCCGGTGATGCATTTGAACTCAAGATCTTCCAACTGTAAACTATGCTCAAAACCACCAAACCATGGCTTAAAGTTTTCATGCAAGCAATTGAGCTCTTTTGATAATTATAAAGGTATGAAACTACTGGCATTGTTTTTGCTGTGTATATATAATTTTTTTTTCAAATTTTTTTTGCACTACAAGACGCAAAACTTTTCTATATTTGGGATTTTTTTTGAAATATTTTGATATTTTTTTTGGCCAAAATCGTTATTGCAGATTATAGCTGTGAGTTGTTATTTTATTTTCATCGGACTTTGAATGTTTTTAATATTTTGAAAAAAAATTGATTTTTTTCGCACTAGATTATGCAGGAGTTTTTCTATATATCTAAGATTTTTTTTCAAAATATTATGAATTTATTTATTTTTTGCCAAAATTGTAGTGTCTATGAGCTACTTTTTTAAAGCAGACTTTGAATGCTTTTTGGCAACAAAAAAAATTCCTATATTTTTTTGCAATTGATCATGCAAGCAAATTTTTATATCTAGAAAAAAATTCAAATTTTTGTTTTGCCAAAATCTTGAAGACTGTGAGCTGTTTCTTATTTTCACTAGACTTTAGATGTTTTTAGTAATATATAAAAATCTTTTTATTCCAATTCTTATTTACACTCCATTATACAAGCTGTTTTCTATACCTAGAAAAAAATTCAATGGTTTGAATAATGTAGCTAGCAATTAAAAGCTCTTGCAATTTTATATTTTGAAAAGTTGCTCAAATTGAGTTCAAAGAAAGTCTGATTTTAAACTCAATTTAACTAGCAATGCTTTGAGAGATTTGAGAATTTTTTTAAAAATTTGATCAAATTATAATTATCTTCTAATAAGAAATCAAGTATGCTTTCGAACTCAATTTGAATCATGTCAATCCATGGTAAACTCCACCTAGGGGAACTTTGGAAAAAAACAACACCTCTACACTGTCTCATGTTACAAATTTTATTATTTTGCAAAAGTAATGTTGTTCTTTTATGTACATAAAATACCAAATTTTGAATTCTAAAAATATAATATGTAATTTCATTGAAATTTTAATGTTGATGCTTTTGAATTCTATAAATGAATATTTAAAAATATTTTCGAAAATTCGACTGAAAGGATATTTTAAGAATATTTTAGAAATATTCCAAAAGACTCCAAAATAATATAAAATATTTCAAAAAGATTCCAAAAATATTAAAATATATGTGGAATTTTCTCTATTTATTATATTTCATCAATAAATCAATAGTTTTAGAACGGATGTTCTACGACAATAATTTGCATTATGGTAGATGCTAAAAACGCACGGATATAATAAAAGGCGTTGAAATAATACGTATACGATACTAAATCCGCATTCTAGGCAATTGCATGATATCAATGTCTTATTAGCGATGTAATGTAAATACACGATTAACGCGCAGATTCCGTCAAGCACAACTTTTGTGCGGAAACAACACTTTTTCCACAATCATTGTAAACACACTGCATCGACATCCTAGTAATGCATGTTACTTCCGTATCGTAATGACACTTCTAAATTCATGTATGACGTACGGAATTGGTGTTTAACGATAAATGCACTGAATTCGTGCAAAATTAGTGGGGTCCGAAATTCCTGATGTTGCATTATTGCAGTGTTACTGTTTTGATTTTCTTGTCATTCATGGGTGGGAAGTTGAGTAGTTACTTTAGCTTATAGAAGGGTTGTACCCAACCGCATTCTAGCCTCAGCACCTCCGCTCTGTGGCGAGTATTATGTTACAGAATCCAATTGGGAGGACCCTCCCTGCTCAATATGTTCTATCACCAACTTTGGGGACGCAGTTTTTGAGCATCTGTTTGCATTCCAGAGATTGGTTGGAATCTTGTGACGTATGTAGCTCTTACTTCCTTTTTTGCTATGAACTTATTTGTCCACTTTTTTTTGATAATTTCTACAAGTTTTCGAGGTCCACAGACTTCGACTACTACTTAGATACTTAGGGTGAATTGGATGCTTCTGATCACCCATCTGTTTACTGGCTGTGCAGATGACTTTGTTTGAGTTTTTATAGGGTTTAGGTTCTGTTCGGTACATTTCTCATTGATGATCATCTCCTGACATTTTACTACAAATTGCGTCTTTCAACTCAAAACTAAAAGTTCATAATTGTAATCTTGCTCTCGTCACTCGAAATTTACATGTATTTCAAAGCGATCTCATGGATAAGGTTTCCTCCAATGCAACTTGAAGAAAGTGAATGGAGTTTCTCGAAAGAACAACTGAAGTTTGCTCACCAGAATGGAACCTTGGTGATGGGCTTGAACACTTGACGGTGTGCTGCAGTATCTCCACAACAGTAGATGCAATATATTTTCCATCTGATTGTCAAGCCACCCACCTCCATTCGCGTACTTTTAATAACCTTGCTTGACTACCAAGTGCAAGTTGCCGTAGCATTTTGTGTAGTCACGCAGGTATGCTTTTACCCTTGAACGTCCCATTCCTTTGCAGAATAGTCAAACTACACTTTTATACACAATTTAGCTTTCAAGTTTTGTTGAATTTTATATATATATATATATATATATATATAAGAATTTTCATGCATGAAATTATATATTTCCTATAAGTCCTAGAGATTTCCAATTTTTTTAATACAAAATGAACTTTCTACAAATTTTTAAGTCAAATACTTCAAGAAATTCATATTAATTACAAAAAATCTCCAATAATAACAAAACTTTTAGAACGTGAGCAAATGACAATGGAGAATCACATGACTATTTTTTTTTTGTAGATTTCTTTTATTTAAATTTAAAATTCAATAGGTGAACATCCTATGCAGTGTAATTCAGACTTTGAGCTACATAGGTTGCAACAGAAATAAAATATTCAAAACTTGACATTTATAAGATCCAAAATTGAAGTGATAATTAGACTTGATCAACTTCATTTTCTCAACTGAAAGCAATACCAATAAAATTCATCCTCAAGGTGAAAATTGGCTTTGACTAACAAATATCCACTATTTGGATTGCGCGATCCTAAGAAGATTAAGGGCGATCTGCTTCCCGATATTGACCTCATTCGATTGAATCCCTAAAGTAACAATTGTCTAAATCTGTCCTCCGCAGACATATCCATCCTACAATAATTTGTCCAGTCACACCTTTGTCAGCTTTTGTTATTGAGTTCGTGCATGTTGTCGGTATATTTTGGCTCTTCAGTCTCTGAGTATGTTGGCTCTCTAGAGAATTTTGTGATAACTCTCTGCTTTTGGAATTAGGCGACTCCATTAGCTGAGTAACCCGGGTACTACAAAACGAGGAAAGACTGTCTAAATCCTTTGAGTCGACTGGTAAGTGTCTCTTAGTGATGCATGTTATTCCAATTTCATTCCAATGTTTTCTAAAAAAAATCGTGTTAATTTGGGATTTTAAATTGAATTTCAAGAAAAGAACCTTGCAAAAATTATTTAAAAATGATGTTTCAACTTTAGACTTGTGATTTCCGAAGATTCATTCTTGTCATATAAATGACAAACAAATAATATATTAATAAAAAATATGATAAATCCAACAGTACAGATATGATCTTGACATTGACATTTACAACTTTCCCATGAACATCAACTCCATTATTGTTTTTCATCAAACATTTTATAACAAATCTTGGAAAACAATGTTGAATTGGGACGTCAAAGGGCTAATGGGCATGTTATTGAGTAGATGAATTCCGTCACCGAATGAATATTGTATGGATGTAGTACATGGGTGATGGATGTATTTCATCGTCACCTTCACGTTTCCATTTTCGGCTATGTCCAGGAAGCTTGGTTTGTGTTGCGCAGTTGCGTGCAGGCACTTCCACAGATGCATTTGAAGACTACATATAGTATCCGATTGTACTGACCACCTGCCCGCTGAATTGGTATTACATCGTTTGCTTTAGTTGGCGGCACAGCAACCTTGTTTCTATAGACTCTGAAATGTTGAATGAATCTGGCCATGGTGTATGTATCTCCTTGAGACGGCAACAGTGAGTTAATTAATTTGTGTCCATCTAAATTCCAGACAGAGAGTGACAACACAATCTGTCTCATCCTTTTTCCTTACACTCGATTGTAAACAGAGATTCTGGATGTATGGCGTCAATCACTTTGTAAGGAGTAAGGTTCGGCATTCATTCCACTCTTTTTTCTGCATTCAGCGATGCGATGCGATGCGATGCGGTGAAAACATTTCTGATCGCAGCGAATTTGTTTTCCACGACATTAGACTACATTGACACATGGCGGCAGAGAGTCGCCTAACGCAGTCGCCGAGCACTCGAGCCATGAAGGCATCCAAACAATTCGCGAGCTCTGTTTCGGCGAGTGCACCTCTGAAGCGTCACGTGCCAGTCAAGAGCGTGAAAGAAACTATCGCCAAGTCTCCATTGACCAGCTCTTCCGATTCATCGTCTGGGAATCTGAGAGGTCTCAATGGCGGGAAGGCTGTTTCTAATCGCAAGGCATTTTTAACTTTGCGAAATCCTTCCTCCTTAGTCCTTCTTTCATTTTGATCGACCTGCACCACCTGAACTTTAAAATTGCGTTCCCGCCCGCAGACCTGACGAACTCATGTTCAAACGGAAAATGCCTGAGTTACAGTGCCGTTCCATCATGTCATGAACTCATATCGTATGTTTCTCATCTCTGTCCAGATTTCACAGAGAACAAAGGATGCTTCAGGGGATGCGAATCCTTCTCCAGGCTCCGAGAACTTCGATGAGACAACCGGCAAGGAATTTGTAATCTTCCTCCTCTAATCCTGGTCATTCTCTTACATACCTTCCTAAAAGGCGAGGGTCTTGAAGATTAAGCAACTTTGCTGGAAATGAGTTCCTAGGCTTGAACACCTCATCAGCAATCACTTCACTCTGAATATTTGTTTAACTGACTGTATTAACTTGTCTAGACCGTGGGAAGGTGAATGAGTGACCGCCTTAATTATGCAGTAAGGACCTGGTTACTAAATTTCTTCCACCATTCGTTTCTTTGACTTCCTTCACTAAGTGTTAACATACGGATTACTGACGGTACGCATTGATTCGGATTGTGAAATAGGAAGCTTCAAATGAACTATTATTGGATTGCATTGAGCTGGATGAGACCGAGTGCATCATAGATATGGAAGAGACATCTTGTTTTTATTGTGTGTATTCAATTTGAGGTTATTGCGGGTTGATTAGTTGGGGATATGCTTTTTGGATTTGGAGTCTGGTTTCGCGATGTTGTGATTTTCCATGGAATATTAAGGTCGATATGAGGGAAGAGGTAATCCAATGCTGGCGTTCACCATTTGTAAGATGAGCTGCATGTCTTAAGATCATAACAATTCTGTGATCAGCTTGTGATGTGGTTTTCTTGCAATAAAGACTCGTTTTAGGTTTTAGGTCCCGGGTTTGTATGGAATATTCTTTTGTAACATTGGAGTTATCTGAAAAGAAGGCCATCTAACCTCCTTTTTGCTCTACTTCTGACCTTTTCTTGAGTTGTACTTGTATTGAATAGTATCGTGTTGTAGCTTGTCCCCTTGTGGGATATACGTTTGAAGCTTTTGTAGAAGGTGTGAAATCATTGCGAGCTGTGAAGAATAATGTCAATGCACAGGGCACCTTGACACATTCACCAAGTAGTAAGTCGTACAAAAATGGTGATGAATTCGTGGTGAATACTTGCTAAACTGAGTAACTACTATATTTAGCAAGTATTCACCACGAATTCACAACCTCTTTTATGCTATTTACTTGGTAGTGAATCGGTCAAGGTTCCCTGTGATGGTTGTTTTAGATTGTCACCCAACTCATCCTGAACTAGTTTTTGGTCTATTTATATTTCAATATGAGTTCCAGAGGAGTTCAAGGGGTGTTTGCTAAAACTTTCCTCTTTGAGCTGACTTTTCGGATAACTTTATTGTTTTGAAATTTTTGAACAAGGCACATTGCTCTAAGGTAGAAGCACTAAATTTCGACAATGTACTAAGTGTCAATAACTTCTACACCCTAAACCGGTAGTCATATTAGAACGCAAATTTAAGTACATAGAGCCCTTTATATTTGTTGAAGAAGATGATTTGTTATCTATAGTTTATTTAAATTTACGTTCTAAAATAACTAAAACTGAATGAACCGAAAATAGGAAGCTCCCGTTACTGAGTCATCGCGGAGTCCGCCACGTAGTATTATCAATCTCTAGCAATGCTTATTCATGAATACTCTCTTGATCCCTTCATAAATTGATTACTAGGCTTGGGGGAACTTGTGGGAACCCTTCATTAGCATTGGGGAGGTCACAAGTTCTACACCCACGGCCGATGGAAGCACTAGTAGAAATCTTGTCTTATGTGACAAGTCTTTAATGACTCAATGTCGGGAATGACAAATCCGTAATGACACAAAGTCCCACTTTGTGTCATTACCGACATTGAGTCATTAACCCTTAAACATACCACTCCTTTGTAGGAAAGTCAAACTACACAATTTACTGAATTTTGTTTTCAAGATTTATCAAAATATATTTTCTAATATTTTTCATGCATGGAATTGAATGTTTCCTATCACTCTTGAAATTTTAAGATTTTTTTGATTTAATACGGCATTTTTTACAAATTCTTAAGTCAAATACTTCAAAAAATAAATTTTATTACAAAAAAGCTTTAAAAATTTAATATTTTTTGGGAGCAAGTACAAATTACAATGGAGAATCACATGATATGTTTTCCATAGAAACTTTTTATTTCAATTTTGAAATTCGAAAGCTGAAAATCCTAGCATTCCTATGTAGTGAAATTCAAACCTTGACCTACAAAGCTTGCACAAGCAAAAAAATACTCAATAATTGGAATTCTTAAGATTTGAAAAGTGGAGTACAAACTAGACGTAATAAGCTTCATTTTCTTAATTGGGTGTATTAGCAACAAAAGTCATCTTCAAGATCAAAATTGGGTTTGACCAACGAACATCCAGTAACTGGATGCGTGACGTTTAGGGGTTAAAGACTTGTCACATAAGACAAGATTTCTACTAGTGAAGGCCTTGCTTTAAATTAGTCTCCAACTCACCTTAAACTAATTTTGCAATCTTTTAAAACTGAAAACGAGTTTGAGGTAAGTATAAAGTGAGTTTACACTTCGAGACACTCTTTTCGATTAATTCTAGATTATCGGCTGTCTAAATTTGGAGCTCCTACCTTAGTGTGACTCCCACAAACTTAGCGTAGCGACTCCGCTTAATTGGCGGCCTACCTGACATTCGGGGCTTGTGAGCCTAGATGCTTGGAGCCTAAATGCTTGGAGCCGGATTGATTTCATCCACTGCACATTGTCTTCGGTACAAGACAGCAAGTCTTTCATCGGAATCGACTTCCACCGTCACAATTTATGGAGCTTTTCCCTATTGGAAGCCCTCATTCTGCTTCGAGACGTTTAAGGGTTAAACGCAGCGATCTATCTGAGATTGGCGAGTGTTGTTCTGGTGCGGTATGCACTCAGATTGTAGTGCAGGTAGTCGACCAGAATCCTCTTCTAAATTCCAATTTGGTGGAGGCTGGGACCTGCAGAGTCTGCTTGAATGGAGAGCTGGGGTTTGCTGCAACGCGCTGGCGTGCATGGCCTGTTGAACTGGCCCTTGCGTGAGCGCAAATTCTTCCTCAAGCTCGATGCAGTGCGCCATGGAAGCAGATCGGAGCACTCGTATGTGGACAATACGCACTGGCTTTGCTTGAGTGCACTTGTCGGTAACGTCGGTAGTTAGGAGTGCGCAGACACGCGTCGTGGCTTCACTCCTCTCGGAGGGATCGTTGGTCAGGTGATGTTTTGGGCTCCTTCTCCTTTATGTTTCAGACTTGAATCCTTTTTTAGGTAGCCTTTCATCCACGGAGCAGCGTCGCTACTAAGTCTTGTTGCTGGGTGCCTTATTGTTGAGGTGCGAAAATACTTTGCATTAACAACTTTGGCGATTCTGACCGATCTCAACGACCGTGGGGTTTTTTTCCCAGCAGGTGATGATGAGCTCCCGTCTGCGAACGTAATAAGGAACTTGGTAAGGACACTAGTTTTCAGGTTTTGAGGAGTTATGTTCTTGCTGAAATTAAGTAGAATGTGGTAGAATGTGGATCTAGTGGATATTTCGTAGTTCTAACTTTGAACAGGTTCTCGGCTGGTGTGCTGCGTATAGTTGTGCAACGAAGCCAGTAAACACTTCAGGTTCGGCCCTCAACGCCCATAATGCCTTTGATTCCTACAACACAGGATCGATTACCGTAGTGTCTCTGTAATGTTTTAAATCGTCGTGAACCTGTTTTCTGTTCTTTTATCTGCAAAATTTGGTCAGGTGTTTCTTTTTGAAGTAGTGAGATTTGCTTTAAAGCCAGTTCAAAAGCATGCATGTGATTGAGAGCGTTATTGTTGTTTTGTTTTTTGTTCTATCATATTTATAAGTTGCCTCGCTTGATCTCCGTCAGCCCTGTTCGCGATCTGGGCCAGGTTTATACACAGGTGAATCCTACACATGAAACCTGGCCAAGTTATTTTCCTTCCCGAGAATTAGAATGTTTCAAACTAGAGATTTGATGCATTTTGTAGGTGGAAGTATACATGGACTAAATTTCATGCGTATGATTTCAGCTGTGATGGTTTTTTAGTGGAGATTTTGATATATATTGTAACTGTTCAGATATTTTGCAGCATTTATATAGTCTAGCCATGGCGCAGATGGGAGGTGAACCTCCAACCAGTAGCAATGCATACAGGTTGGTGGTCGAGTTTTTAGCATACCTCTGTATTCAAAGATAAAGCAGGGGATAGGTACATGAAGTGAATTGAAACGAAATTGTTGTTGTCTTGAATCTGTCTGAATGGAGGGATTGGGTCTTGCACTTGTCACTTTGATATGGTTTCTACCAAGCTTAAGGACTACGTGTGAGTGATATGTGGAGGCGAGGACATCATGCCATCCTGCATTTACGTGCGACAGTGTCCTCTTTCTTCAGCATTATTGGTCCCTGTGGTGTGAAGATGGTTTACAGTGTGAGATTAAGTGGCTCTGGTTATATGTTTACATTATAACACGGACTAACAAATTCATGTGTATATGCAGGGATATTGCTCTAGAACCAAAGCACAAGGTGTTCCTTTGCCACAATGATGCTCAGAGAGATTTTGTGGAGTCCTTGATTGTGGATCTAGAAAGATATGATCGGTATCCGTTCCTCCTTGACAAACGTTCAAGCCTACAGATGGTCTCACCACTTTCTTTAGAGGCAATCGATCAATGTTATGTTGGAGTGGTGATCCTATCAGATGGCTTCTTTACATCAAAGCGACCAATGATGGAGTTGGTATACATGCTTGATAAATTAGAAAAGGGGAAGTCTTTCTTTCATATTCTCCCAGTCTTTTATAGCATCTCAGCAGAGCAGTTTGTAACAAATCAGAGTCGTTGGCTTTCATGTTGGAAGGAATGGGCCCGGCAGGACAAGAGAGTAAATGTTGAGAAGTGTGAGGCTGCTTTGAAGCATATACGTTCACTAAATGGTTTAAGAAATCGTGGAGACGATGAAGTTAGCTTTCGAGAAGCGATTGTTGGTGAGATATGTCGACTAGTTCCTGCAGAAACCTCGTTTGGTGACTCTCATTTTCAAGGAAGGTCACGGATATGTAAGGCAAGTACATGAATACCTTATTTGTTGATTATTTATGATGTTACATGTACCAATTGGGATACTGATCAAAGACAATTGCATATGAGGATTAGATCTTCGTGTTGTTCAATTATATGTAAATATCAATTTACTTTGAAACATGTAGAAATTGCTAGAATATTATTTCCTAAGGCTTTCTGAATTTCTAAGTTAATGTAAGTACAATCATTTGGAAAGTCTTGACGTGCTTGCTTGTTTGTGTTTGGTTATAGGTGATCCTGGAAAAAATTGCTGGGATCCAGAACAAGAACAACATCAATGGGGTTTGTGTGGTGGGATTGTATGGAATGGGAGGAATCGGTAAAACTTCTATTTGTAAGGTTTTGTGCCATGAGTTCTGGGCAGTGTTCCGTGGAAGAGTTTGCCATGCGGAATTACAAAGGACTAGTAAAGATGAGCTGCTACGAAAAGTACTTACAACCCTTACCAACATAAACCTGCAGACCGTGGATGAAAGGACTGCAGATGAGGTATGATATGCGTTATAAATGAAAAAGTGCTAAGATTGATATTTTGTTAGATACATCTGTCAATGCCATTTTAGATGTGTGTTTTGATTTGTGGAATCATTGTTTTTGTGGGTAACTGTAGTTGCAAGCTCTGCTACGGACAGGAATCACGGCTCCAGTTTTCCTAGCTTGGACAATGTGTCCGACTCCAATTCATCACTCCATGAAGCAATGAACTACCTTGGAAGTTTTCCTCCTGGAAGCATTTTGATGGTCAAGTGACGTTCCAAAGACGTACTTATGCGGTTGAGTCCTTACATAAATGAGAGTTTTGAAATGCCAGATTTGGCTCTCGAAGAAGCGAAGTCTATATTTGTGATGGAGTCCCGTTTTTCTGTGAGAACAGAAGCTGACGAGCAGCTTCTTAACCATTGTGTCAAGCGATGTTATTTCAAGAAAGATGACAACAGAGGAACTTACCATCCATTGGCATTGAAAGTGCTTGGTCAACAGTTGAGCCATATTGATCCAGAAGAATGGTGGGCACGATTGGATAGTGATACGTTTGGTCAAGACATCTTCTACCAATCAATGGAAAACACCAATCCTATATTCTCCATCTTGAGAAGGAGTTTTGATTCGTTATCCGAAAAGGATCAGCAGGTTTTCATGGATGTTGTACTTTTCTTGCCTGAAGATTATGAAGAACGTGATATTGGCAGCTTGTGTGAATGGCTTCGCATAATGCATGGAATTCAAAATGTTGACGATGTACGGAGAAGGGTAAGCGCTTAATGACGTGCTTCATATTGTTGTTGTGCGATCTTGCATTTTTCATTTCACGTCTTCAACTTCATGTTCATCTTGGCTGTCAAGTTTGTAGCAAAGCTGATTAGCTCTGCGCAGTTTAGGGTTTTGTGGTATATTTAGCCTTGGGTATGTACGCTGTGAATACTAGAGCTGATGTTGTGATGCTGTGTTGGATGTCAGTTGCTGAGACTGCAGCAAAACTCTCTAATAGAGAGTGTGGGCGATGGAATTAATACTAGGATTGTCATTCATCCCCTGTGGCGTTCGTTTTGCGTTGCGGAAACCAAATATCAGGGCTTAAAGAATCAACGCTGGGTGTATGAGGCAGAGAGTCTTTGTAAACTGGTAGAAACTGCTCCGTTTGGCAATTCTTGGGAGAATGTGAAGCGAATGGCCTTCTTGAACTGTGAGCTTGGGAGTCTGACGAGAGTGGAGTTTGCTCATTTTTCCGGCGTTGAAGTGTTAAAGATCACGGGAATCAACGTGACTGAAGATGCTGTTTTGGATTTATCTAGATTTATTCACCTCAAGAGCTTGGAAGTGTTATTGGAAACATCTGCATAGACTTGCATTACAAGGTTTACCAAGTGGCTTGGTTTTTCTGAGCTTGAAGTCAGACTCTTCACGACAGTCGGTAACAGAGATTGGGGGTGTTACCGATCACTGGGAGTCAAGTCCTAGTGCAGTACACCTAATGAAACATATTGGGTGTCTTGAAAAGCTACAGTTTCTACTATTGGAAGGTTATGAAGGTAAGGAGCTGCCGAATATTGAAAAGATGGTTTTAATGCAAAAGGCCGTCTTTGTCAATTGTGAGAATGTGGTCGCCTTGACTGGGTTACACTCGAGGTTGACCAACTTTCGAGTCTTGGACCTTGGAGGGTGCACCAAGCTGCGAAGCTGTTGTGCTGTGGGGGACGTGGTCAATTTGGAGGAACTTAATTGTAAGGGCTGCAAGAGCTTAGAGCGGTTGCCTAATTTAACGAAGTTAAAGAAGTTGCAGAAATTGAACGTTTCTGGATGTGAATTGATCCGTGAGGTATCGGGTTTAGATGAATTAGTGGCTCTGGAGGAACTATATGCCGATGGGGTTCCAATCATTCTCTCAGGGTACCTCAAGAATTGTCTGAAGGAGACAATAAGGTCAGCGACGAAACATCTTTGTGACATGGAGGAGCTTATGGCAAAGGTCAGGATATGGCATTATCAATGTAATCATCTACTTGATAAATATCGGGCAGGAGTAGTTATAATACTGCAAGTATTGGAAGCCCTGATTGAGGTAGCAGGGTCCCTGAATGGACCTAAGGTCAGATTTATATGTGCAAAAGTGATGTGTTGTATGCAAGAAGGGAAGGCATTGATGATGTTTTGCAGCAAAAATTACTACAATAAGGCCGCCTTTGCATTGACTTCACCACGGTCACCCTCAGTACATTCAATATCAAGATTTGGTTTAGTCCTTCGTGAGTTGGATTGGACTCGAGACTTCATTTGGTTTATTGGGCAGAGCTATGATTATGGAAACAACATATTTGGTGATTGGAAATGGTGTGAGATGAGTTGTAGGCTCAAATATGATCAAGTTGATTCTGTGGTGAATCTCGATGACAGTTTAAAGGATGATGGTTCTCGACAGAGTAAGGACCGAGAAGCCTTTTTGGCATTCCTTGATGAAACTGTCCCTACCTTTCAAACTCTTTGTGAAAGACAGTTTACAGGGCCGCAGAAGAAAGAATATCAAGATGAACTTAAAGGCATTTGGAGGAAGAGATTGCTAGCCACCCCGCACACTTCGGCATCTGGGTCTGCACGATGTGATTGGACATATATTGACAAAACAGAGTTTGATGATGTAAAACTTGTTGCAGGAGGAAGTTTCAAACGTGTATACGTATGCAAATGGTTGGGGGAAGACGTGGCAGTGGCTTTCTTGGATCTTCCCGAAGAACTTGCGGGAGCAGAAGCAGGTCTGTTAGCAAGAGTTCAACATCCAAATGTTGTGGAGTTGATGGGGTATGCTTACAAGGGTGATGTACGAGATCCCATTGGATTTCTTGTGACTGAGTTCATGGAGCAGGATCTTGATTCTTTGATCAAACAACAATGGCCTGAAACAACCAGCAAAGGCCGACCATTTGCTTTGCTTGTAGCAGTTGACATAGTGTTACAAATTGTGGAAGCCATGATTCACGTGAAAGGGAGCCGTGTATTTCATCGGGATTTGAAACCTAAAAATTGTCTCGCCAGTCCTAAATACATGATGGAATCTATGCCATCTAACTGTTTTGATATCCCGGTGTATTATACTATCAAACTGATAGATTTTGGAGCAGCTAAATTTCGAGAAGGCTCTTACTGTGACACGTACAAGCTGGGAACACCCTATTACATGGCACCTGAAGTATATGGGACGTTAGAGGAGAACTGCCCTTACACCATGGTCTGCCGATGTTTATAGTTTTGCTATGACCTGTTATGAGGTCTTTACAGGACGCTCTCCTTTTGAGACCTACACAAAATTTGTAGAGGTGCAGAAATTCATTCTTGACGGAAAGCGACCTCAATTTCCGTTGCAATTTCCGAGCTTTGTGAGAGACCTGATTGAGAGATGTTGGGCTCAAAATCCTGATGACCGTCCGACATTTCAAGAAATCCGCAGAGATCTGTGGCAATTCAAGTTGTATGCATCGACATGAGTAAGCACCAGGAGTACTATGACCAAGTTTTGTACTTTGAATTTGAATTCAAAGTTGATACACTTTGATGCACATTGCGTCTGAAATAGGCAGTTTTCTTTCATCAACCTGTTTACTCGTATTCCCTAGTTTTGCTTATAACTTTTCAAGGGTCAGCATAGTGAAAGCATGAAAGAGTACTGCCTTCAAAAGCCTGAGGCAAGATATATTGTGGCTTATCAAGTTATCATAGTTCCCACTAGCCATGTATACTGCAGATGTAAAGCCTGCGCTCCTTGTAGTTGTTCACGCTAGATTCTGACGAGTAGGCTAATTCTTTACAATTTCCTCTTTGTAATATTGGGAAAGCAATATCAAATCTTATTATGCTGAGGAGAGAATTTTCTAGATTGAGCGGAATGGGGTTCCATTGGACGATCAGAGGAAGCTGCCAGCTTGGGGGATGAGGTCATGACATTGGGCTTGAGCAATTGGAGCATCCAGGTCATATTGGTGCACTCTTGAACCTAATGGGAGTAACGTATTGTTGTGAATGTAAATCAAAGGTGGCAACTGATTGGTGCTGAAATCCTTTGTACATTCAGGTTACAGAAAACAAGAGACGGTTTAGTGTACGATCCAGATCTTAATGACAGTGAGGACTGTATGAAGTCACTGTATCATATGTCACCAGAAAGCAGAATGGGCTCCGAAGAGTATTTGACATTCAAGATTTTTCTCGCACGAACTGTATACAGATCATACTTCTGAAGCTAGAAGGCATTTCCTTTGAGTTTACAGTAAACTTTTGCTTCTATGCAAGAGACCTATAGCTAGTTCCATCTTGTTAACTTTGTAAATTATTATCCGTCTTTTATGGTTTTTCTTATGATCTTGTTGGTTTGATTGAGACCTTGATAAACGAGTATATTGATTCCGTGGCTGGTGGTTTATCTTTAAGTTGAACTACACCGCCTGTCGTTCAACATTATTTGTATCTCTTCATTTGTTTTCATTTGTATTTGGGGCTTTTTGTGCAGGTAATTTCACGTGGTTACAAAAGAGGTCCAATGTCTAATGTGACTGGATGATGCTCATCTTTTGACAGTAAATCAGCACAAATTTATTGCTATTACTTTACATGTTTTGGCTCTTGTTGTACACCACTGAATTATGTTTCCAAAGATGAGATTACGATTACAAGTATCTAATGTTCAGCTCTTGGATTTTGTGCAGAAAGGAAACTGATCATTTGAAGAGAAGAGTTGGGAAATGTTTGGAATCCATCTCTTTTGCAACTGTTCAATGCTTGTAGTTATCAGTGAGGAATATACTCAATACGTGCAACTTTTGTCACTTAAAGACGCTCATGCTTATGGAATTGTAAGAGCTAAAGAGGTTGACGAGTAGTCTCATGACTACATGATCGACCGTGGTAGCGGTTTGGCAACATTGCTAAACATGTGTAATTTTCCATGACTACATATTAAGATAAGCTCTTGGAATGTGGATCATTGAATGCTACTCAGGGTTTAAATACACTGCCTATCTGGGGCCTTTTGGATCCTTGTACCATTGCATTATTGCAATGTTATTGTTTTGATTCTCGTCATTTATGGGTGGCAAGTTGAGCAGTTACTTAAGCTTATAGAAGGGTTGCACGCAGCCGCTCAGCACCTCCGCTCCATGGCCAGTATTATGTTATAGAATCCAATTGGGAGGACCCTCCCTGCTCAATATGTTCTATCATTGACTTTGGGGATGCAGTTTTCAGCATGTGCTTGCATTCTAGAGACTGGTTGGAAGCTTGTGGTGTATGTAGCTCTTACTTCCTTTTTTGCTATGAACTTAATTTTCCACATTTTCCTGATAATTTCTACAAGTTTTTGAGGTCCAGACTTCGAGTACTATTTAGATACCT
Source organism: Pohlia nutans (assembly GCA_022496805.1). Lineage (NCBI taxonomy): Eukaryota > Viridiplantae > Streptophyta > Bryopsida > Bryales > Mniaceae > Pohlia > Pohlia nutans. The sequence goes on from CM040090.1 coordinate 11,749,441, forward strand.
GGGGTGAATTGGATGCTTCTATTCACCCATTTGTTTACTGGCTGCGCAGATGACTTTGTTTGAGTTGTTATAGGGTTTGTGTTTTGTTCGGTACATTTCTCATTGATGATCATCTCTTGACATTTTACTTCAAATTGCGTCTCTCAACTGAGAACTAAAAGTTTATAATTGTAGTGATGTTCTCGTCAGTGGAAATTTACATGTATTTGAAAGCGATCTCATGGATAAGGTTTCCTCCCATGCAACTCGAAGAGAGTGAATGGAGTTTCTCGAAAGAACAACTAAAGTTTACTCATTGGAATGGAACCTTGGAGATGGGCTTGAACTCTTGACGGTGTGCCGCAGTATCTCCACAGCAGTAGATGCAATATGTTTTCCATCTGATTTTCATGCCACCCAACTCCATTCGCGTACTTTCGAAAACTTTGCTCGACTACGAAGTGCAAGTTGCCGTACTGTTTTGTGTGCTCACGCAGGTAGGCTTTCACCTTTTAACGTCCCATTTCTTTGCAGAATAGTCAAACTACACTTCTATACACAGTTTAGCTTTCAAGACTTGTTGAAATATATTTTTTTAATATTTTTCATGCATGAAATTGTATGTTTTCTAGTAGTCCTAAAAAATTTCGATTTTTTTTGATACAAAATGAACTTTTCACAAATTTTTAAGTCAAATACTTCAAGAAATTCATATTACAGTAATTACAAGAAAATTTCAAAAAATATAAATTTTTAAATCACGTGCAAATGACAATGGAGAATCACATGATATATTTTTTGTGAATTTTCTTAATTTAAGATTTAAAATTCACAAGGTGAACATCCTATGCAGTGTAATTCAGACCTTGAGCTACATAGCTTGCAACAGAAACAAAATATATTTAATACTTGAAATTTATAAGATTCAAAAAGTGAAGTGAAAACTAGACTGAATATACTTCATTTTCTTAATTGAAAGCAATAGCAAAGAAATTTATCTTCATGCTCAAAATTGGATTTGACCAACAAACATCCACTATTTGGATGCGCGGTCCTTAAAGGTTAAGTGTGATCTGCTTCCCGATATCGACCTTATTCAACTGAATCCCCAACTGTCTAAATCTGTTCTCTGCAGACATGTCCACTCTACAATAATTTGTCAAGTCACACATGTGTCAGCTTTTGTTGAAGAGTTCGTGCATGTTGTATTGATTTTGGCTCTTCAGTCTCTAGGTATGTTGGTTCTTTAGAGAAATTTGTGATAAGCCTCTGCTTTTGGAATTAGGAGATTCAATTAGCTGAGTAATCCCGGTACTACAGAACGAGGGAGGACTGTCTAAATCCTTTGAGCCGACTGGTACGTGTCTCTTAGTGCATGTTATTCCAAATTCATTACGATGTTTTCTAAAAAAAATTGTGTTAATTTGGGATTCTAAATTGAAATTTAAGAAAAAATCTTGCAAAACCTACTTAAAAATGATATTTCAAATTTTAGTCTTGTGATTTCCGAAGTTTTATTCTTGTCATATTAATGACAAACAAATAAAATATTAAAAAAAAACATGATAATTGCAACCGTACATATGTGATCTTCATAATCACATTTAGAACTTTGCTATGAAACATTTTATAACAAATCTCTTAAAACAATGTTGAATGGGGACGTTAAAGGGCTAATGCCATGTTATTGAGTAGATGAATTCCGTCGCCGAATAAATATTGTATGGATGTAGTACATGGGAGATGGATGTATTTCATCGTCACCTTCAGAATGCTTACGTTTTCATTTTCGGCCATGTCCAGGAAGCGGAGGGGCGTTGGCGCAGTTGCGTGCAGGCACTTGCAGATGCATTTGAAGATTACATGTAGTATCCGATTGTGCTGACCACCTGCTGAATTGGTATTACATCTTTTCCTTTAGTTGGCGGCACAGAAATCTTGTTTCTATAGACTCTGAAATGTTGAATGAATCTGGCCATTGTGTATGTACCTGCTTGAGACGCCAAGAGTGAGTTAATTAATTAGTATCCATCTAAATTCCAGACAGAGAGTGACAACACAATCTGTCTCATCCTTTTTTCCTTACACTCGATTATAAACAGAGATTCTGGAGGTATTCACGTGATTTGGCGTCAATCACTTTATAAGGAGTAAGGTTCGGTATTCATTCTAGATTCCACTCTTTTTTCTGCTTTCAGGGATGCGATGCGATGCGATGCGGTGAAAACATTTCTGATCGCAGCGAATTTTGTTTTCAGCGACATTAGACTACATTGACACATGGCGGCAGAGAGTCGCCTAACGCAGTCGCCGGGCACTCGAGCCATGAAGGCATCCAAACAATTCGCGAGCTCTGTTTCGGCGAGTGCACCTCTGAAGCGTCACGTGCCAGTCAAGAGCGTGAAAGAAACTATCGCCAAGTCTCCATTGACCAGCTCTTCCGATTCATCGTCTGGGAATCTGAGAGGTCTCAATGGCGGGAAGGCTGTTTCCAATCGCAAGGCAAATTTCACTTTGCGAAATCCTTCCTCCTTAGTCCTTGTTTCATTTTGATCGAGCTGCATCACCTGAACTTTTAAAATTGCGTTCCCGCCCGCAGACCTGACGAACTCATGTTCAAACGGAAAATGCCTGAGTTACAGTGCCGTTCCATCATGTTATGAACTCATATCGTATGTTCGTCATCTCTGTCCAGATTTCACAGAGAACAAAGAATGCTCCAGGGGATGCAAATCCTTCTCCAGGCTCCGAGAACTTCGATGACACAACCGGCAAGGAATTTGTAATCTTCCTCCTCTAATCCTGGTCATTCTCTTACATACCTTCCTAAAAGGCGAGGGTCTTGAAGATTAAGCAACTTTGCTGGAAATGAGTTCCTAAGCTTGAACACCTCATCAGCAATCACTTCACTCTGAATATTTGTTTAACTGACTGTATTAACTTGTCTAGACCGTGGGAAGGTGAATGAGTGACCGCCTTAATTATGCAGTAAGGACCTGGTCACTAAATTTCTTCCACCATTCGTTTCTTTGACTTCTTTCACTGAGTATTATCATACGGATTACTAAATGTACGCATTCATTCGGATTGTGAAATAGGATGCTTCAAACGAATTATTGTTGGACTGTATTGAGCCGGATGAGACCGAGCGCATCATAGATATGGAAGAGCCATCACTTTTTAGTCCTGATTTGCAGTTGAAGGACTTGGACGTGGTGCATTCAAATTTGGCTGTGAACTGGTTCCATGTTGACGATCCTGATTTCTTGAGAACAAAGCCGGCACACAAAAATCCTCACTTGACGAGCTCAGAGAAACAGAAATCGCTGTCCGTTTCAGCCGATGTCACTGTTACTCCTCACTCAATTCTTGAGAGCATTAACAGCGGCTATATCGACGAGCTTGAAGGAGAAACCGGCTTGGCGAGCATCATCAAGACACCACTTCAGGACAACATATCTGAAGACCTCAAGACCGTTGTGGAGGAAATAACAACTCTCAAGACACCAGATGTGACCGATTGCTCTGAAGGGAACAATAATTTTCAGAATTACGAAGATGGATTACCTTTTTCAGAATCATCGGAAGGAAAAAATGACTTCAAACTGGCATTTGACAGTCTGATGCGCCGGGGAGGCCATGGAATCGATGCTTTCAGAGGTTCCAGGCTGGCCATAAAAATTCTACTTCCCGCGAGCCTCTTCGTCATCTGTATCATCTTGTTCTGTGTGGACAATTTGATTGAAGATGAACTTGGTATGCTGCCCCCTCCCACTTGATTCTCAAGAGCTCTTCTCATATTTGCCGCAACTTCTGTGTTTTGGACCATCGCACTGTGATTTTCTAATAAAGCACAGTTCGATGGTCCAAGACAAAGAAAGTGTGGAAAATATGAGTTGCTGCGGATGCATTTAGAAAACCGACTTATGTCTTCGGGACAACGAGCTTTCACTTACTCGTCACTCAGCTTTAGATACTGGTGCTGCACAAAGTTCCTCTCCTTACACCACGCAGCAAGCGTTATGGAATTTGGATAAAAGAGTCTCCGAAACTGAGTCAGAGGAAGACTATTTTCTGTGAAGTTGTGAGGATTTCAATTTCTCCTATGGAACTGAACTTGCCTCTCCTGCTTTGAAGTCCATGTAGCCCTTCTGGACTGCCTCCAGGGCGGATCTGTAAGTCTTTAGGAAATGTAAGGCTGGGCTTAACATAGTTAAAATTACCGTCTACTAGGTTTAGACTTTACACTCGTCTGCAATTTTATCACAGATAGGTAAGTTCGTGTTAGAATCTTGTCTGCATTCAAAATCTCCTCCAGGAAATCAGTTCCAGTACATAAGCTTCAGCACTATTGCAAGTGTCCGGAGGTTTAGGGTAGCCCGGTAACACATTTTATGCTGAATGAAAGGCAGCATAAGAATGATTCTAACCTCATTTTTCTTCATTGATGCTTTAGACAATCTTTACTTACAGTTTCGTTTGCCAAGCTCTAATTGACTCTAACTTTGAAATCCAGCAACACTCGCTGTAATCTGTTCATTGCAGCGTGTCCACCAATTGCACACTGGCACGTAGCAATGTAGTTATTTCCCTATGTTTTGGAATCATTTGTTGTTGGGCTTCATAACATTCAGTAGCTTCACTGGCTCTGCCTTGCTCTTCAGGAGAATGTGCAGCATATTCTGCATTATCATCCAAGAACAATCAATAGCTACCCATGTTTTCCTACAGATGGAGGTTTTCAATAACTACCCTTGTTATCTTACAGATTGGAAATTTCAAATTTGGATGTTACTCTACTTATGTAACTAATGTGTGCATCATTACCAGGTAGTAAGTGAATTTAAAGCAAGTTTGGATCATCTTCAGACGGCTTTGGGGCTCATAGGTGTCTGTATTCGACTTCAGGCTCTTTGTTTCTGGTTCTGTCAACCCCTAAAGGACCAAATTGGGCGTTATGTTTTTTTTAGCGGTTTTGCGTAGGTTCTATATGGACTTATTCTTGTTTAAATTTGTTTGTTGTTTGATCAACACATGCAATGTTCTTCACTGACTCCATTGATATAAATTTGGTATTATTTGAATTATGTTTTTCACAATATGGTCAATTGAATTTGTTATTTTAAAACCATGAATCCTTGGTCTTCAGGGGTTAAGAAGGCTTTAGGTTCATAAATAAGTAGCCTTGCGTCTCTTCTTTGATGTGTGTGGATTCACTCAATCGTGGTTTCTAGTCATAGACTTGTTACTATGTGTTCCTTATAGATAGATAGATATAAACTCTTGCTTGCGGGCCGGCGTACATAAAGTGTCTGTTCGTAATGACAAAGACCAAATGCCCACTAGGTCAAGTGGCCTTTGGAACAAAACTACTCTCCCCTTTCGAGGATAGACACTATAGTGACTTAGAAGCATAGAACTGGAGGCGGGGGAGGTGTGTGGGGGTGGGGGAGTGGTATAAGTATGGTTATAGTAGAGAGGGATATTGCCAAGTTGTGAATGCCATGTTGGTTGGGTAGGCATGTTGTATGGCATTTGGCTAGTCCGGGTTCGAATCCTGGTGGACCTGTTGCAGCAGTTATGTGTTAGTTCATGACTTGGCGCTGCTAGTGTGAGATGCTAGGCACGAAAATACCAACCAACGAGCCCATACCTACTAAACTTGAGACAAGTGCTTCTGGAGTGCTAACAAAAAGTGGTCTGTAACCACTAACTAGCCACTTTTGGAGTTTTTTAGGCTTCAAGGGGAGGGATAATTTGGTTGTTTTCGATTTTGTGCTTGTGTAGTATGATTGAGGCTGCATGTTGGATTGCTATTGTGTTAATCTTGGTGAAGGTGTTGGTAATTGATGGTTTGGGTATTTTGAGTTTTTCCTCAAGTGTTTTTTTGGGAGGGGATGTGTGAGGCTCCTCTGGCTCCGGCAATAATGATAATAAGGGGATCTACTTTCCAACCACGGTCGATTATGTCGACTATGAGAGGTTGGTATTTTTGTGTTTTTGTGTTTATGGTTGTGTTCCTTACACATTGCAATACAATCTCTTACTACGGTTGTATATTCTTCTTGTTACAATTATGAATGAGTTCTATATGCAAGTAGTACATGTTTATTGATATTTATAGTGGTTTATGATGATATGCATTTAATATTCACAACTAAATTTGTGCAAGGTTGGAAAATTTTGGGAAAATAAAATTTTAGTATTTTTACTAAAAATACTCTTTTCAGGAATTTTCTTGTCTTACTATCACTTTTCTACATGTGCTAGGATGCTTTAAGTGCTGGCAACTGTGCTACTCACTTTATAACAAAACTCCATAACACCTTTCATATTCCAAAACAAATTCTTCATTAACCCCTAACTGCCTAATCGACCATATATGGTCGATCCAAAATTTTAGAGTTTAAAAAAGTTCAGCCCACTTTAAACGTCCATAACGTTTGTAAAAATAACAATTTTTTAGCGTGATTTTTTTTCCTTTGTAGATATTGAAAGTGAGCAACTGTTCCAAAAAGAAATTTTGAAATTTTTTTTTACGGATTTTCCTCTAAAGCCCTCAAAGTGACAACATCTCAAATTGTCATAATTTTGAAAATCTGCCCGGAATGGAATCTTTAAGTTTTCTACCAAATGAGATTATTTTTGAGATGAACAAGATAACTACCATATAAAACCAATATTTTATACCTGTCATACTTGATTTCAAGTCAAAATGACTAAACATGTATTTTTTATGAATTTTCAAAAAAAATCTTATAAATTGATTATTAAATAATTTATAGCATTTTTCCAAAATTTAACCGCATGGATGTTGTCTTATTGTTTTGCTCTACATATGTTTAAAAATTGAAGCTCATAAAAGTTGAGTAAGATGGACATTATGACACATTTGGCATTTCAAGAAAACCCTTGGGCACTTAGGAGTTAAAACAATGTTATAGCCATTGAACATGCTCCTCAATAAAACGCACCTTTAAAACTATCAATCAAACCCATATTGCTTGTAAGGAAAGCAAAGGTACTTCATTGCACAAAAAAACATAATGTCAAAAAGAAAGTTATAGCAAGGACTCTCAAATTTTTTTTAAATAAAGAGAAGTTATGGCAATTCTTTTTTCCTATAGTCACAAAGACAAAATATTGGTTAATCTTAGTTGGTAAAGTATCATGAGGGTCACGAAAAATATGAAAAGGACTTTCAAAATTGACAACGAGAACCCGAATAAAAAAACATACTATTAACACGAAAACAAACATTTGACGATATGTATTTAAATCAACCAATGTTCAAATCTATATTTTCTTGTGCTTATACTATGTATTTTTTAATGTGCTTCTAATGATAATATATCTAATTCCTTGTCTACCATGGCCGCAATTTCAACATTTTCATGTCGAAGAATTAATTAATTTCCAAAAATAAACTCCAACTTTTCAAAATTTAAAGAATATTTCTTCATACTCTTTAATTTTCATAATTTTTTTTTTTTGATGAATTGTAATTTCCAATAATTTAATTACTGTCAGGGCTGCCAAGTTACTACGGTATGAAAAGATCTGTTTTCATATGCCGGGCCTCTTTACCGGGTCCACTGAGGATGCCCGCACTGTACATTTACACTTCAGCCACCTTGCGGCTCTTCCGTCTCTCTCGATTCGATTCTTGTCCGACCTTACGGAAACTCTCGGATCAGCGAAGTTCAGTTGTTTTGTGTGTTTTGCAATTTTTCCCAGCATCCTTCTCGGGTGGATTGCAGCTTCGCGATCGTTTCGTCATCCAGGTCGTCGTCATTCTTCCTCCTCACTGCAAAGCCGAAGCAAGCGCCATCAACAACAAGCAAGAAAGCAAGGAAGGCATGGCTATGGGTTTGCCGGAGCTTTGGACCAAGTCGGGCCCGGGGCTGGCGGGGGCCGTGTTCGGAGGCGGGTGGTGGTTCTGGGTGGACGCCGTCGTCTGCTCAGACATCAAAGTCTCCTTCCTCCACTACCTCCCCGGTACCACTACTAGTTCAATCCTTTCAGTTCTGACCTCCTCATCGAGAGTGGGACAAAATTCGCGTCGTTTCACAACGATTAATTGCAGGGGAGGGTTTGTTCTTGTGTCCACTCGATTAGGGTTTGGAATCATGCCTTGTTTTTTGGCTCCACAGGATTCACTCGTAGGTCATGTACACTACTACGGATTTTAGGGTTTCGTGACAAGGAATCGAGTAGATTACATGTTACCGGATGCGAGACTCTGAGCTTTGATATACCTTGGTTTGTGACAGAAGGAACATTTGATTTTGTGCAGGAATTTTTGCTACAATTGCGGCGTTGATGTTCAATGGTGTGCGAAGAGATGAACTCACGGACTATTCTCCTTTTGATGATAGCGAAGGCTGCCGGTAAGCACTCGTGGTAGAGGACCTCTCTCCCTACGGCATGGAATTCATTTGAGCAGCAGAGGCAGGAATTCAAACAATTCTGATAGGGGTTGTCACAGAGCGAGGTTTCGCTGTTTGGATTCTGAGCCCTGTAAACTTGCTCCATCAATTCTCGCCCTTGTAAAGTTTTCACATTGCGTGTGAGAATCGGGGATACAGAAAGCTTGCACTCAGACACCTCCTATTGTTAGGAACTGGATAACTGGTTGAGAGCCGGGAGGCTTGAGACGGTTGTTAGACATTTACTCTTTGCATGGAAGCGATCATAATGAAAACCTTGCGATGGCTATGAATCTGGAAGGTTGTGTGTGTGCGTGCGCTCTCATGCGTCTGATGTTGACAGCAGAGGGTTATGTCGGTGGAAAACTAGACCTTGAGTTATGGATGGCATTCGATGAGAATTGTATCATGCTTTATGAGATTGTACGCATGCTTCTAATGTGGCCCTTGGTGTTGGATTGTTTTGCAGGTCCAGAACATGGTTGTTTCTGGCTTACGTAATTGCATTTACCTCGTTGGCTGGTTCTGTGGGTATGCTGGTACAAGACGCGCTGCTGCCAACCACTCCCTCTACCTGGACGGGCGTAGCCGGTGTCTTGCAATGCTTTTTTTGCCTTTGCAGGTAATGTGGATTCCAATGGGTGGTAACAATTGACTTCTTTTTTTTTGATGTTGCAAGAGCACAGGCAGCGAAACACAGACTTTGTCATTTGTTAATTTCCTTAGTCTGTTTCCTAGCGTTTCTAACTTTTATGTATATGTCATACTCACCTGCTGGGTTTCCTGATTCCTGCAGTGGCTTGATGTACTGGACTTCAAGAACTACATCAGATTATTGAGGTAGGAGACGTCTGCAATAGTGTGAGAAACACTGCTTTCTTCAGTCATTTTATCAGGCTCCACAACAGGCCACTGGTTAAGTTTTCTCATGATTCCAGGGGTTTGCCGCCCTGTTTCATAAATTTGTTTGTATGTACAAAATACAATCTGTAGAATTTGGATCCCGAAGGCAAATCATTGACAGCTCTTGTAAAATAATGGATTCATGTATCCAAGGGTTGACCATCCCCTCTCTTTGTCAACTTTGCATTGCAGTATTTCCTTATAGCTACGTATAAACAAATCCAGTCAGTACACTCATAACTCTTTTATATCACCTCTGGTAAACAATATATTAAATTCAAAACATGACATGCAGTATACATAACATCATTAAGCCCTAGACTTTGTACCCTACTAAAGTTTCCAAGATTCTCTCCAATGTTGTTGGATGCTCTATGTTTCCACATCTTAAGTTGTCTTACTTGCTGAATTCCCTCATTTTATGGCAAGTGTCATCTTTCACTCCGGTTTCAAGGAAAGTTATTGTATCAGTAAAAATCAAACTAGGCAATAGGGGGTACATAACCCTACTGCTATACAATGTAATGATGGGAATGTGATTGAGAGAGTGATCACATACTTCTTTATTTGGATCAAAATTACATAAATGAGTGAGTGAGAAAAGTGAATGAGTAAGTAAAGTGAGTGCGGAGTACTAGATTAATCCTTAGACGTCAAAGTTTATACAAAATATAGCAAGTTTATACAAAATGTGGCATTTAAAAAATTAAATTAAATTAAATTAATATTAAATGTGGCATTTGAAAGTTTATCCATGTGCATATGTTCATACCAAAATTATCTATTATAAAACACTTTTATCCAAATATTAGCATTTGAGCATCATAGAGAGAATCTTGTTTGAGGCCTCTCTATATTGTAGGTGTGTTCACCAATCTATCAAAAGGCTTGTATAATCATTGTGACACCCCAAGAATCATGAACAAGACTCTTTTATGCTATTGTCTATATATAAAATTCAAGAATAAGAAGTAAAGAATTTTTTTTCTAATATACATTAACCCCTAAATGCCTAAAGCCCTCTTCAAATTCAGCAGTTTTGCAAAGATGAATTATAAAATGCACCCAAGAGGGATGTTTTGAACTTGATATATGAATAAAAGTTGTACGTTGTGAATTTCAGATTCTATCCATACGGTTAGATCTATGATTACTATTACCAATAATTTTGTATAAAATTTGAAACATGAAATTCAAAATTATTTTGTAATTCAATTACGAATAGGATATTGACAATCTATAGATGAAATTCTTTGTGATTGGTTGAAATGTAATACTCTAAGTGTAGTGATTTTTGGAGAATTTTTGGTTACTTAATTTTATGAATTGACTTTTTTTTTACCACTTTTACACTGAAATCTTCAAAATTTTGGGTGAATCACTACAACATGAAATGAGGCATAAAAATTTCACAAATCCTCTCCTTTCTAATCGGATCACATATGCATGAAGCTAACTTCCCATAGAATCTACAGTAAAAATTCCACACTGCAAAAAATGCATGACGGATGAGAAATTATGAATGAAATCTGTACATCGTCCAAAAAATGGACGCTTAGGCAGTTAGGGGTTAACTAAGCTAACCATTATCTAGTCACGTCATGTAGATCCGTAACTATAGTTGCTAAACCAACTCAATCATACACGCAACCCTCCTTTAATCAAACAAAAAAAGTTTACGTTGTACCGAGATTCCTAAATCTTGTATATCAAGCATATTACACATGTTGAATTGTTTATGATTGACGCATTTAAAAAGGAGTTTAACTAGAATTATACTAAGACCCGGATTCAGTAAGTTGTATCAGAGACATTTTATTGTAATTTACGAGATTTGAATTACAAGATGAAATCTTGTGGTACCATATGATTTTCTATTGTGGTCGTTCACATCATGCTTGATTAATCAAAAATAATATTAGAATCGATCTGGGATAAACTGGACAAATTATTAACGATGATGCAATTGTAGGATTGACAATATGTACTTATTACATGTATGGCGGGGTGTATGGTGAATATTCAAATATTATAATGCACGAGCGATAAATGTACCCACTTTGCATGTACATGATCGCCCAGACAATGCTGCCCACGAACCGATGTCGAAGCAGTTCGATTCGATGAAACCATATAATACACAACATAATACAACAAACTAGAGCCTCCGCTGTAAGTGCACACGATCTTCTTGTAGTATGTTGCCTTGCATGTACATATCAAATTTTTTTTCTAGTTGAAATTGAAATAACAACTGAAGTAGACAATTTATTGTCACTACAAGGAAATGGGTGTTTATATGACAGAAAGTTGACACGAAATTGTCCAAGATGACAATAGCGTCTGTCAGGCGGCCCGCTTTTGTCAATTCGGCTACTTCTGTCAGATTCCCGTCAATTTTTTTGTCAATTTCATAGTGTGGAGTACAGTGTGAACTCGGGCTTCAAACTGCAGTTTTGAGTGAAGCATATTTATCTATGCCAAACTGAATACGTATTTTCCATGGTGAAGTGATCTCAGTGTTTGTTTGTTAGTGCTGAAACATAAATGTTGATGGTTGTTCACAAACATACTATATTTTAGACTCTGCAATATACATTTGATATCACTGAGAACGATATAGTAAACAGGGAAGTTCTAGATGCACATTTCAAACAAGAAGCACATTATTCATTCAATCTTGCTTCCAAAAAAACTTACGTCATCAACCTTGTACTCTCATCATGTTGTAACATTGAAGAACCCACATCGGGACCGTGCATTTCAAAAATCAGTGCACGGATCTACCATTTTCAAATGATGATGTTGACAGAAATATCCACTAATCTAATATTATCACTTCTGTATCGGATTTCCACAATTGTGGACTACAAATCAATCCAGACTGTAGAAATACGTTGAACACTGGATACTAGTTATGATATCATCATTCACACTCCCTGAGTCGGTGAATATTTCCATGTCCTGTGTGTTACAGTGTTAGGGTCTCTATTCTCCAACATATACGGCTTCCACTCTTTGAAGTGTCACGGTATACTGATTCCACCGTTCCCTGTCCAAACCACATATAACCTTATTGCTCATATTCTCGTACGAGTGCCACAACAGTTCTAAAACTCAATTATGACAGGGGACAACATGTTTCACTTAACCCCTAAAGAACCGCAGTTTTCCCTCCTTTTTAGCATCATTTTCACCTCTTTCTATGTATTCTCTTGTGACCATTTTTTCCCCTCTTCATAGAAAATAGAAAATCAAACATTTAAATAAAATTTAAGAATATTTTTAACCAATTTAACAATTTTTCCCATGTCCTCAAGGACGGTCAAAAAATCCCCAAAATACTGAATTTTATTTTTTTCCACTTCAAACGCTATAATCTTGCAATCTGTACGGTCGATTTCCATGAAAATTTTACCCTGCACTCTCCTGGTAATCTTTAACAAAATCCTACGGTTAAAGTTGAAAAATAATCATTTCAGTGGTTTTTTCTGGGCACTAGCCACACATCCCATTCTCCCCAAAAAAACCCCTTTTGTTCCATAAATTCTATTTAAAAAGTCAGAATCTATAAAAAAAAAAGGTTCCCATTTTTGTCATTTCGGCTGATTCTTTGTACCAAATTTACATGAATATTTCCAAACAAGATAAAATAAACATTGGCACCATGGGAACCTACCCGAACATTGAACTGTCCTAGTTAGGACACTTAGTCCTTTAGGAGTTCATCCAACGTCAGAAATTTAATCGTATTCAAAACTTCAAAATACGTATTACACTATCTGACCAATACCCAATGGCTTTTATATGACAATGAAAACACATGTACGAAACTGCCACTTAAAAGTCCGTATACACCGTTCCCTCTGAAACAAGTCATGAGGTTCAGGGAAAAAGATAATAGACTGAACCTGATTTTCAAAAGACGTCGCTGTGTTCTCTCTGACACCCTTCTATTTGCACTCCAATGCCGTCGACGATACCGATCATACACTTTGATCTCACCCTCTTCGATGTGAGTACTGAACACTGCTTAGCTTTCATTTGCAGAGTTTGCTTCCTACATACACAGAGTATGGTGTACATTACGTCACTTTCCAAATCTGCTTATATGACATCACAGGTTCATCAAATACGGAATACATGTACAGGGAAATCTCTGTAACAAGAATCAGCCGAAATGACATTATGCATGACATCAGGCATTTTCATGAGTTCAACAAACATGAATATCGATGACTTCAAGCTTATCCTTACATATCTGTAATGAAGCGTTCCTTAAAACAACTGTTGAAAACATCCCACCATCCTATGTGACAATTCTAAACAGGCACATTCTACTCAATAGTGAGACTTCACAATATTTCAGTCAAACGTCTTTGCCCCTTTATTATTTATCACTACTCATATAAACATAATGTTGAAGAGATAAACACTACTCCCTCCGGCTCAAAGTTATTGTCATGTTTGAAAGTCATGTTCAAAAGTGCTTTTTTAAGTACCTCAAAAAATTACTTGCTATTGGCTAATTGTATTTAGGTTGCAATGAACACATGCCATGTTCTCCATTCACCCAAGTGACATAATTAGGAACCGTTTTTAAACATGTTTCTTACAATATTATCAATGAAATTTGCTCCAAGAAATACCAAGTAAACAATTAGGAGAATAACTTTGGGATAGAGTAAGAACTTCCCAAACTTTACAGACTTTGACAACTGACTACTTCTTTATTTCATTCTCTGCACATTACTCTTTCTTTCGTGAATCCCCACACCTGTTAAAATTAAGAGACATCAACAGTTTCTCTTTAACAATTCAACCTTTCCCGATTTTTATAATGTTTACATACACTATATTAAAGTGCACACACCACAATTGGCAGACATTGCACACCGTATGTGTACTAATACCCTCGAAGTAACCACAGTGAAAGGTTTCTGCGTTATATTACAAAACTATAACAATTCCCAGATTCAGTGCTTTGCATGTACCAAATTCGGAAAACTTACCTCTCCAATTGCACTATTGTTTGAATCCATTCCAGAACTGTGAGAGTACAGGTTTGCCGAAGACAATGGATCGGCATCGGAGCTTGTGCCTGCACTGCTCTCAGTTTCTCCATCGACATCGGATCTTGGCCTGACGTTTCTGGTGCCCCGGCCATCCTGTGGCGCCCTTCTCCTGCGACTAGCGCGTAGTCCGTGGTCAATGTTTTCCCTGTATAGCCTTTCCTCTTCATGCCGCTCATCTTGCTCACTGCTCCCAGTTTCTTCCTGCACTGCAGCAGCGTTTCTTGCATTGTTGGCTCGCCTGCCACGAGTACCTCGCCGACCACAAGCCCCGCGTCCTCCACGTCCGCCCCGATTAAGTCTTAGTGGGGGTTGAATAATTACATCTTCTCCCGTTACTGCTGGTGCTATTTCTTGCTCTCCAACATCACGATCTGGACGCAAGCCTTCAAAATCCTCATCTCGGCCCATCTGAAACAATTCAGCATCCTCTTCGTTGGCATTATCTGGAAGTACTCGTCTCCCTCTTACTTCCTTTCTCATCACTACCCTCCAGCCTGGAAGCTCCTTCGCAGTGGAATAAAACACCTGTTCACATTGTCTTGGAAATGCAAAACTATCACGGCAGACAGTACCATATCTTCTCCCATAATTAGCTAATGTGAAGCCCCATTTATCCTTTTTTATGGTTGCATTGTCACCAACGTAATTTGCCTTCACAAAATCACATACTAACACTACTAAACAATGTCGTCTATAGTTTAACTCCAATATCTCTTCAATGTGACCTACATACTCTACATCTGCATTCACTTGGTTTCCATCTCTAGTCCCATTCCTGCATACTTGTCTAAATGTAGCTGCCACACCACTATCACATGTTTTCATGGGCAGCTCTGAGCTAATAACTCTGTAATGGTTTCCAAAAGCATACATTGATTTGTAAGCAGCAGCTACAGGCAACGGGCCTCTCGCTGTGTCGAGGACTCTTGGATCCACTACCTGACCATGTTGTTGCTCACGTCTTACCTCTTCTAGTATCCATTGCGCAAAGTTTGGTAATTTCTGCAGTTCTCTCGGATATGAAAATCGCGTTCTCCTCCCGCCTCGACGTTGTTGACGTCTATATACATCTCTGTCGTGCTCTCTCTCTGTAACTGCCTCTCCATATTTCCTGTGAAATTTGCAGTCAAATAATTAGGCCTCTCTTACCACAGAAGTCACCATCCACTTTGTACAATCCCAATGGCTGCTGTTTTCACGATATGAACCATTTCAGGACCAAGATTTCATTTTTTCAACACAACAAGTCCAATCATTAATATATCGAAAACTCTGATCCAAAGAGGACCAACTTCTATATCCCCAAAATTAGCAAAGAACATTGCATATTTTTAGCAAAAACTTAATTAAATTCGAAGAATTAGAAGTTCACTTATAACCCACTAAAAATTGCTAAACACCAAACATGTTAGCATTTTTTCATTTTTTTGGCAAGATTTTCACATCTTTCTATCTATTTTCTTTTGAATATTTTTTTCCTCTTAATAGAAAATACCAAATCATACATTAAAAAAAAAATTCAGTTTTTTTTAAATCAATGTAACAATATTTCCTATCTGATCGAAGACGGTAAAAAAAACCAAAAATACAGCAATTCCATTTATTTCACTTCAAACCCTATATTCTTTCAATTAATATGGTTGAATTAGATGACAATTTTTAAGAACGATCTCCTGGTACTCTACAACAAGATCCTACAGTTAACCCTTAAACGTACCACTCCTTTGTAGGAAAGTCAAACTACACAATTTACTGAATTTTTGCCTTCAAGATTTATCAAAATATATTTTGTAATATTTTTCATGCATGGAATTGAATGTTTCCTATGAGTCTTGAAATTTTCAGATTTTTTTGATTTAATACGGCATTTTTAACAAATTTTTAAGTCAAATACTTCAAAAAATAATTTTTATTACAAAAAAGCTTTAAAAAATTAATATCTTTTGGGAGCAGGTACAAATTACAATGGAGAATCACATGATATGTTTTCCATAGAAACTTTTTATTTCAATTTTGAAATTCGAAAGCTGAAAATCCCATCATTCCTATGTAGTGTAATTCAAACCTTGACCTACAAAGCTTGCACAAGCAATAAAATACTCAATAATTGGAATTTTTAAGATTTGAAAAGTGGAGTACAAACTAGACTTAATAAACTTCATTTTCTTAGTTGGGTGTATTAACAACAAAAGTAATCTTCAAGATCAAAATTGGGTTTGACCAACAAACATCCAGTAACTGGATGCCTGGACGTTTAGGGGTTAAAGTTCAGAAACCAAACAGTTTCCTATTCTGTTTTTTTTCCTTGCACGCACTTCCCATACTCCCCAACAAAACCCCTTTTGTTGCATAACTTCGACTTCACAAGTTGATATCAACCCAAACAAATGAAAGGCCAACTTTGTATTGACTTACCATACTGGATTTAGTTAAAAGGATAAAATAAACAATTGACAGCACGGTTGCACTTCTTCCGTTCTGCACAATATTATTCTCACATTCACGTACTCGCACCCAAGTTATTAAGACATTGACTACTTCACAAATATCATCAGAGTTGTTACAATCACTGTACAAAAATTATACATATTTTTCACTATCACAACGTCTACTAAGTGAGAAAAAAGGGACTCCCTGCGGGTCATTTTCATAAAAATGTTTGAAACTACGGTTTGAGAGGGCTAATTCAGTAGGTCAAATAAAATCTTCCTCGTGGCTAATTTTACTATAAATGCAATGAACACATTCACTATTCTAAAATCAATGTAATGACATAATTCGAACCCTGTGTTACTCATGTTCCTTGCATTATGATCAATGAAATTAACTTAAAAAAGTACCAAGAAAACAATTTGGACAATAACTTTGGGACGGAGTGAGTTCTAGTGAGGAAGTTTTACCATACCTCCTATACGGCTCCATGTGTTCAGTGTTGTCTAACACAAACCTATGGATGAGGTTTAAGAAATCCGGTGTCATTTCTCGTTCCCGGTTTGCACCTTCTAGTATTTCGTCATACATAGCAGGTTCCTCCTTGTCATCCCATGCACGCTTTGTGGTCGGGGTATACTCCGCTAGATACTCATTGAGAAACCCAATTGACTCTTCTCTCAAATATCCAAACGCCATACTTCCTTCTGGTTTGGCTTTGTTCTTCACAAATCCTTTCAAACCCTTCATGTATCGCTCAATTGGATACATCCAACGCGTGTGCACGGGACCACAAATAAATAACTCTTCCACCAAATGAATCGGAAGATGCAACATGATCACGAACACAGAAGGTGGCAACACCTTCTCTAACGAGCATATCGTCTCTGCAACATCTTCAATCATTTCCTGCTTCTGATCCGTGTGTACCACCTTGGTACAAAGTCTTCGAAACAATCTACTTACCCTCATGACTGCTCCTACAACTTTCGGATCACCAACGTTTCTTAGACATAGCGGTAGGACTTGATGAAGTAATATGTGAAAATCATGAGTTTTTAAACCCCGCAATTTGCCATCTTGGATTCTGCGTCTTAATGGACCAACATAATGGGAAGGAAACTTTAGGTCCCGAAGTGTGGCGAGAAATTCCTGTTGCTCCTGTTTTGTCAATACATAAGGTGCATCTGGCTTGAAAAAAGTTTGTCCATCTGCATTGCGTTGCAAGTGTAAATGTGGTCGAATTCCTCGTTCTCTCATATCCTCTCTTGACTTCGCGCTGTCAGTCTCACCAAACAAAGTTTTCAGTAAATTCTCGCATACGTTCTTCTCACAATGCCTCGGGGGGAGCACTCCCTTGTATATTTTGCATACACGTGCGATAATGACCTATTTATTTGGGGGGTTATTTACCTTGCAAAAAATATTATAAGGTGATGGTATTTTACATGTAAAAAGCCTGAGAATATTATATGTGATGATATTTTACATGTAAACATGTTTCACTTTTTAAAAATCCCCTATTTTACATGTACATTTCTTACAAAATTTATCTACAATGAATATATTGGACCCTATTTTTTATCGCACGTTGTTTCTAAAATTTTCGCCAGTGAACACCCCGAGCACAATGCATTGCGTCTAACGTATGTCGTGTGGGGAGTTTCTGTACACATGGAACACAAGTTTTTAGTCATATATATGATAGTCTGACATAGAAACATTGCATTTCTAAGGTGCAACATCAGAACGGTACAACGTATTGTAATCTGACAAGTGCCATATTCTATGTTTGACTAACTCTGTCCCCATCTATACTCCACAATATTATAATCACAACCACATGTACATTACAACAAAAACTAATACTAGCCTTTTTATGTCAATCTCATACTCCGTTCAGTGCTAAGAGGTACTTCAGAGTACGTTGTTTTATTCTCATACATCATATTCTTAGCTGTAACGATTAGCTGTCATTGTCCCCTAGAGTTAACCCTTTCAGGCGCTTCTGTCATAATATTTACCGTTGATCAGATTGTGTCATTGTCCCATACAGTTAACCCTTTCAAGCTCTTATGTCATCATATTTAGCGTTGATCACATTGTGGCTGTTCAAATTCCAAGCACATTACATTGTTTTCAACTACCAACATATGTCATGATTCTTGTTCAATTTGTCTATCCTTTGTACACTTCTGGTTTTTGAAATATGATATTGTGATGTTTGGAATAACAACTGCAATTGTTCATGTCAAGTTTTTTTCTCATTTCAAAAAGCCGGACCTTCTAGATGATTTTCCTAAGTTAGTAGACTCAATTAATACAAACCATATTATGTTATTGTGATTTCAGGAATAACAACAGAAGTGGTAATTCTCAATTTTAATTTTTAGTTCAAAAAGTCAGACCTTTAAGACAAGGTTTCAAAATCAGTAGAATCAAATAATACAAACCACCCCATGTGTACTGCACTTCATTTAAAGTACATCATAATTTATTATAAAAATATTCTTTCCAGTCATGAATTCTTATTGATTTCCAAGAAAAAACTTTGCAAAATCATTAACAAAATAAGAAAGACATACAGTAACTCCTCTTGTACAGATGTGATCTTCACATTCACATTTACAAAAAAAATTGTCGTTGTACATTGTTACATTATCGGTTTTCATGGAACACTTTATGTTTAATCTTTAAAGACAGTGCTCACCTGGGCTCTAAAGTGTTAAGTTGCTACTGAAACATGGCTATTCTGAATATTTGCAATGCTGTCGTGTCATTTTAAATGAACAATCCAGCATACACTGTACCACCACAACAGATGATCATTTCACCTGAAATTAATAATTCTTTTTTCTGTCGCTCTTACACTGTGTATAGTTCTAAGAGGTACTTCTTCGACATTGTGTTATTCTCATCCATCATATTTCAGCAGTAAGAAAATGGTATCATTGTCCCACGGAGTTAACCCTTTCAGGCGCTCCTGTCTAAATATGTCTAAATATTGAACGTTCAACATAGTGTGGCTGTTCACATTCCAACCATATTAAACAGTTTTCAACCACCAAACTATGTTATGACTCCTGTTCAAGTAGACTTTCATTTGTACGGTTGTGGTTTTCAAATTATGGTACTGTGATTTTAGGAAAATAACATCACAAGTGGTTTCTGTCAAGTTCCATTATTAGTTGATAAAGTGAGACCTCAAAGACGATCTTCCAAATTCAGTAGACTCCCATAATACAAACCATAATATCTTCTTGTGATTTTTGGAATGACAACACAATTGGTTTATGTCAAGATTCATTATTTTTTCAGAAAGTGAGACCTCACTGATGATTTTCCAAAGTAAGTACGCTCAACTAATACAAACAATACTATGTTATTGTAATTTTTGGAATAACAACACAAGCGGTTTAAGTCAAGTTACATTATTAGTTCAGACAGTGAGACCTCACATAAGAGTTTTCAAAGTAAGTAGGCTCAAATAATACAAACCACACTACTTTACTATTAGTTTTTGAATAACAAAAGTACTAGACTTTGTCAATTCATTCTTAGTTTTAAAAGTAAAACCATAAATATGATTTTTCAAAATCAATAGAATCAAATAATACATACCACAGCGTTCGTAGTGCATGTTATTTAAATTTTATCACAGTTTATTTTGACAAAATTCTGTCCAATCATGAATTCTACTTGATCTCCCGCAGGAAAGTTTCCAAACTGAATATCAGAATATTAAAGAAATATACAAGGAATATATATTGTGAATTGGGCTCTAAAGTGTGAACCCCTAAATGGAAGAGGGGGTAATGGCAAAACATGAATGATTTATAAATAACTACTCTGCAACCTAGATGAACTTAGGTCCAAATGAGAACATGAGGAGCTTTATGTTTAGTAATTATCCATACAGTGAAATTTTATAAAATAGCTTCTTCCCTTCTCATAAATAATTTATCAGCATTTCACTTCAAATATTTATCAAATTAGGGTCTTCAATTTAAGAATTTGAATTGCCTTGGATTTGGTTAAAATTAAACAATTATTTTTAATAGTAAAAAAAGGATATTTTACACCAGATAGAACATCATTACTTTCCCCATATAGTAAGTTTTCTAACAACAATAAATGTTGAAGTGTTTGTAGTGGAAAATTTCTCCCGGGTAGAGTTTAACTCGAATTGACTTGATTCAAATTGGGTTGACAAGTACACTTCATTCCCTCAAGAAAAATATTTCTGGTTTTCTACAAAGAAGTTGTTTCTATGTCAGGCACCTTGTATAAAAAGGCCACACTCGATATTCTGGTTGATCTATCACTATGGTGTTCAATTGCTACTACAACATGGCTACGCTGAATATATGCATTGTTGTCTTGTCAATTTCACCAAACAATCCAGCATACAAAGTACGACCACACTAGATGGAACATCACTTTAGAATCACACTACTTCGATCAGCTTTCCATATCACACCAACTTATGAATTCTATATGTCATCTTTTACTATCATTGTCCAGATCGATAGTTCACAATAGTAAACTAACGACCTCAATTTCATTCCACAATATATTATTACTTGGCTTTTCCTTTCGCTCGTACCCTCTGTACAGTTATAAGATATACTTCTTGTAAGTCGTTTTATTCTCATACAACAAATTTGAGCAATAACGATTAGATGTGATAGTCCCACCGAGTTAACCCTTTCTAAATAATGAACATTCAACAGATTGTGGCTGTTCAAATTCCCACCACATTGGACCCTAAACCCAACCACTAAAATATCTGACAACTCTTGTTGAATTTGTCTATCTTCTTTACGGATTTGGATCTCAAAATAGGTTCTTGTGATTTCCAGAATACCAACAGAACTGGTTTATGTCAAGTATCATTCTTAGTCCAAATAGTGAGAACTGAAAGAACATTTTTCTAAAGAAGCATGCTCAAATAATACAAACCATTCCATCTAGGAATGCATTTTATTTCTGTTTAATCACAATTTTTTTAAAAAAATATTTCTGTCCATTAACGATTACCGATTCATTTCAAGATAACACCTTGGAAAATAAAAAATATATATATTAAATAAAAATATAATAAATCCTATCGTTCAAATAAGATCTTCACATTGACAATGACAACTTCTCTTTTCTTTGTACATCCACTCCAGTTCTGTTCTTCCCTAAACATTTTTTGATAAATCTTTTAAGACAAAGTAAAACTGGAACCTTGAAGGATCAAGTAAATTCCTCATAGACTTCCCTTCGAAGCCTACATGCAATTATGTCGTGTAGTTTAAAATAAAAAAGTCCAGCATAGTGTTTACAGCCACAACAAAGAAACAGTTCTTAACTCAAACAACATGCGGTTTTTGTTGCCCACCAGCAAATTATTTATAGTACGTTATGAAATCAAACACGTCATTATATGAACCATACATACCTCCCAATACGGAAGTTGGAAAAATATAGAGACTCTTTTCACGCCAGTCCTCTTCACCGGATCATGCTTGGAATTTGGACGGCCTCCAAGTCTCAAGTACGACTCCCTCCACGCTCCTTGTTGTACTACGGTCAATCCTGACTGACGAGGGGGTGCTTCGTCATGGTTTGGTCGCCCGTTGAATGCAGCTCGAGCTGCCCTCCACCGATGATTACGCCTCAGCCACCTCCGATTTCCGAGGAAAATTGTCTTTTGTGCATGTCGAGAATGTTCTGCCGAGGTTCCCTCTCCACAAATGGGACAACCAGCTAAGCCCTTCCCTGATTGACCAGAAACTAAGGTATATGCAGGATAATCATGTATCGTCCAAATTAGCATGCCACGTAGTTTAAAGTGCCGGTTTTCGTGAACAGGTACTGACATGTCTATCGCATTAACACCCACCCACAGCTTCTTTAGCTCATGCACAAGCGGTTGCATGTATACGTCTATGGTTTCTTCAGATGGAGAGCTAGGGCCAGGTATGATCATTGTTAAAGAAATAAAAAACCTCTTTGTCAGTAAATACGGTGGGAGGTTGTATAATACTATCATAACGGGCCACACAGAATGCTTAGAAGACTGCATGCTATGTGGATTTACCCCGTCTAGCGCAAGTCCCATTCTAACATTTCTCTCCTGCCTGCTAAAACTAGGGAACTGTTCCTCAATAAATTTCCATTTCTCACTGTCTACAACTGATTTCATCTTTCCATCCTGCGAATGATTTGTACTATGCCATCGCATATGTTTCGCTAGCTCTGGACAACGAAACATTCTACCCAACCTTTTAATGATAGAAAAGTATCGCAACACCCTATCAGGAATAGTAGTAGAACCTGATATGTACCGAGACTTTTGGCATTTTGGACATTCCTGTAGATCTTCATTTTCTTTCCAATACAAAGTTTTGCCACACTCACAACAATGGATGGTCTCATGGGACAGGCCTAGCTTGAGTAACATTCTCTTCATCTCATATGAAGAGGTCGGACACTTATTGTCCTTAGGCAAAACATCATTCTTCAAAATAGTCAATATCTCGTCCAAACAGTGGTGGCTCACTGAAAACAAAGTGCACAATGACATGAGTATAATGCTGAACTGTAATCTGGTGGTTTCCGAACCTGGAAACAAGGGCTCAGCTGATTCATGCAATAATGCCTCCTTGACAGGTGTGTTGTCTGCTTCTTCTTCTTCATCTGACAAGTCCTCGAAATCTAGCACTGCATCGTCCTCCTCTCTTACTTGTTGATGTATCTCGTCGACCCGTGCAAAGTAGTTTTCGGCCATAGCATCGAAATTGACATTGGTGTTTGGAGAAGCCGCCTGAAATTCGTCGGAATCTTCAGCATCGAAGTAAATATCCCCATCTCTCAAGTCGCCATTTTCTGCCGACTCTGCATCACTGTTCTGTTGGACTGGCAATTCTCTGTCATCGTCAACAACGTGCTCTCCGTGTTGCACAGGGTGGTTGGGGTTCCTCTGCAATGGCATGGCAAAAAAAATGTAATCTCCCACGTAAAAAATTGATTAATTGCAAGAACTGTAATCATAGGAAACATAACATGATTGAAAATTCTGGACTCGTTACTATACCTAGACATAAATCACATAGATTATAGTACCGTAAATAGCTCATGCGGTCATCAATCCTTCCTATAGGTTATGTAGAAAATAAAAAAGTAATGACAAGACAACTTCTACTGTGTTCGAAAACAAAATAGATTTTCATGAGCTACTACGATTTACAGATTCACTAACAAGATAATCATAGTCACTGACAGGGACTTTTTAATTCGTGACAGTTTAATGACAACATTACCCAGGATATTGTTATACATTCAATTTTTTTAATAGAACATAGTGCAATTGGTCATGAAATCAATACAACATTAGTTATAAGAAGTGATGAAGTAGAAAAATAACACAAACTTACAAGAAGAGGTTCTTCGAGTGTGGCGTCGCGTCCGTACTTCCTATGGTGCGTTTCCACGATTTGTACTGTCTGCGTCTTAAATCCATGGCATTTTTCACAGCCACACGGATAACGTCTAATGCCCTGTCTAGCCGCCAAAGCTCGTTCAATGTGGTATGCCTCTCCAAGACGTGTGGTCCTCATTGTTTATGTACCTGCATGTACATAGATTGTACACAAGTAGCCAACAAATCCAATGTAATCGGTTAGGAGGAGTGGAAGCAGTGATTACATTACAAGTGTGAGGTTCTGGGAAAACGTAGTGTATATGGATAGAATTCAACCCATGCATAGTTATGTACACGGACTGCTGACAAGTTTATTCAGAGAAAGCAAACGAAAAATTTAGTAATTGAATTCCGCAGTACCTAAAATTATTTACTGACATTGGACATATGATTCGGACACTGTCATTATGAAAATTCAAGCAAACCGCGAACAACAGGAATGTCAATACTTGAATGTTGGTTTCCAGATCATACGTAGTGTATCTCGTGGACATCATACGGAATTTGCAGACTTTCCAATACATGAATAGTAGAGTTTATTCTATGTTGTACTATGACGTTTAACCTTCTGATTTGACAATTTATACTGGAAGAATAACCAAAACAAAATCACTTTGACACAGAAAAGAACAAAGGATTCTTACTTTTACGATGACAGTTAAAACTATCCTAATGGGAAAATTAGAATTCGAGTGGGACCATATTAAATATTACTAGAATCAGTGAAGAATATTACATATGTTGACTGAATAATAAAATAAAAATAAAACTAAAGGAATTACATAAAACCAACTGAAACTAAGGGAAAAAAACCAGGGATACCCTACCTCGTGGTAAGTTTCGACATAAACTAATTCATTTTGTCATAAGAGTGCCACATATCATGTTGTGATTGGTTTATGGTGACGTGGACCTTTGAAAATCTGATATGGAAATTAGATTTCAACGCCGTACAGTCCGAATCTGACCCTCACATACGGTATGCACAAGTCTAACATACGTTTAAGGGAAAAAACCGGTAAGTGAAACTCTAATGTAATAGGATGGAATAGGGAAAATCCTAGGATATACACAAGTCTAACATACCTTTTGGTGTAATAACGGTTATCTTTTTGACTTGCACTCACAGTATTGCAACTTCAATCACGTTGGGTTCCGCTTATACATGTTTCGAGAAGGGAGCTACAAAATATTCACAACGTCTTCTTAGTACTCTGGACAAATACAAACCATTCCATCATATGACCTCTATACAAATCAATCGCACATACGTATACATGTCTACATTCAGCAAATTGCAAACAGTTCATGTAAATCATAAAGAAAATGTCATATTCAAATCAGTATCATATAGCTTGTCCTTATATTTCGTCAACTTTAACCATCTACATCTCCACTCTCTAAATTGCATTCCTGCATAAGCTTGACAGTTAATTGCTACAACTCTCTGGCTTTGTGAAGAATATAATTCGACTCTAGTATAAGTAGTGACAGTTTGTGTTTCAAATCTGCCCTGGAAACTTTCTTACGTTTTGGCAAAACTGTCATGTTTGTGCCCACGTTTCTATTTGCTCTGTCAATACTTCTGCATTTGGCATCTACATGACATGGGGAGTTGCTAGTTTGACCAACTTCCTGTACTGACTCACACAATATGTTTCTATCTACGCAGTCTGTAGACATGGGTAGGCCCTCCCCGAACTTGCGCATGGAATCCATGTACTCTTTGCGCTTGAGTTGTACTAGAGAAGGGTCTACACCATACGGAAGAACATCTGAGTTCCGTACATGGGAAAAAAAATATGCAGACCACAATTCATGGTAAAATATGTAGAGGAGAAGTGTGGATGGATTACTCACTCGATTTTTGATGCGGTTGATGAAGAAATGTATGCTACGGAATTCCAAGTCACTATGCACTCTGAACCATTCTTGTGCCCTGAACAGAGTGGAAAACATAAACTTAAAACGTCGAAGTCTACGATATTCAACCTCTGCAATATCATCAAATAAAATTTCTAGTAAATTTCGTAATGATACGTAATACATGACAGTCTTCACATATACATGTCTCCTGGCTAGAATCTGATAGCTTGGAAATGAGGACCAAATGATGCATGAACTGGAGTACTTCGTTCATTGCAGGAACAAAAAAAAATTGACCACGACAAAAGTGTAACTATAATTAGCGACCTTCAAAATAATCAAGCGGACATTGCATCATTGAATAACAAAGACCGTTCTAACCCATACAAGACGGACCTTCAATTTTTACATATACCTGCAACGATGGATAGGAGATAAAGTAGACAATATCTATTTGCAGTGCTCCATGGAATGAAATGGTTACAAGAAAAAGTATGGATTGAAATCGACTTAGGTACCTCTGAGTTTTCGTCTTCTTCGTCGATGAGGTGCTGTATTGTGCTGACGTACGGGCAGTTGTTGATATCTGAGATCCAATTGATACTTGACGCCAGAAGGGATAGAACAAACGGCCTTCTCCAATGCTGGCAGTTGAGCTTCCTAAGACACCGTGGACATCACCACAACCTCAATCACAATTCAGACCTAAATACGGTAATCACTTACTATATTTCATAAAATAATAATTCAAATACAACCACCAACAAAAATACATTTTCCTCTTCACAAGAATGCGCACATTTTGGTATGTACATTCATCCATTATGAGGTTGGAATATACGGTTCTGTCCTAAATATTGCATGCCAAGTCACAAAGAATACCATGTCCCCTTCAAACTTACAAGGATCATCCTTCACAATTGGGTGCTCTATGATTAAAGCTACAAAGGTACGGGGAGTACTTAATCTATCAAAAGTACAAG
The DNA here is from genome assembly GCA_022496805.1 of Pohlia nutans. Taxonomy (NCBI): domain Eukaryota; kingdom Viridiplantae; phylum Streptophyta; class Bryopsida; order Bryales; family Mniaceae; genus Pohlia; species Pohlia nutans. The sequence continues at coordinate 11,776,577 of CM040090.1, forward strand.
AATTTCCATCACCCCTGGGTCTTAGAAATGAAAAAATGAAGTATAATTTTGATTGTTATTCCTATGATTTCATCACAATAGAGCGTACATACTACGCAACAAGGAATGGTGTATTAATATATAGTATATGCTAAAAAAATTTCAACTCAACATATTGTGACGTGAGTTATATTTCTTTTTCCTTACCTGCGCTGATGTCCACGTCGACCGAGGGTAGTGTATCGTTAGAACAGCCACTTGTAGAGACAGATAAAATCTGCATAAACCAGTTGTAGCGAAGTGAATAAGTACTTACAAAAACAGGAAAAAAATAGAAGTTGAGGTGTGAAACTAAAATAAAAAATTACGTTGGTGTGCACATGCCAGGGAAATTCAATGCCTGCTATATGAGAATATAATTTAGAAGGTTGCATACCTTTCAAAGCCCAACTTGTGAACAAAGACAGTGAGGGTGAACCACACATCCTGAAACCTTACAAAACCATGTGTGCAATGACTGTTCATTTGTGAACTGAATGAATAGTTTTAAATCATGCTTTATTAATGGAGTTATCCGTAAAGTCCATCAAATTTTGAAGAAGATACCATGAATTTTGCTTTACTATACCCTTATTTGTTCACTCTAAATAGTTAAAAGGTGTGGAAGATCTTGGTGGTTTATCATTATTAGGTGTGTAAGAGGTGTGTAAGAGCTTGGTGGTCTTCAAAAGTTTTCAAAAGTTTTTTAGCACCAAGAAAGGAGCTAAAAAACTTTTGAAAACTTTTGAAAACCACCAAGCTCTTACACACCTGTTACACACCTAATAATAATAAACCACCAAAATCTTCCACACCTTTTAACTATTTAGAATGAACAAATAAGAGTATAGTAAAGCAAAATTCTTTATAGATTCATCAAACTCAAGGTGACTTTACGGATAACTCAAATGTATACAAATTACCAGAATTGAAACAATTCAAAATTTAGATACTAATATGAATAAGAAGATTTGAATGCCTTTACATACTATTCTACATTACAAAGGTTATAAATTACATATAATCGCTCAGTTTATGTTTGGTCAAAACAATTCATAAAGTATGAATTATATGACGGTAATATTTGATTGAAACAAATTTCAATCTGAAATCCAAATTAAAATATTTTCAAAAACAAAAAAAATCAGACTCATTGAAGATGAAATAATGCATTGTTAACTGTCACACACACAATTCAACCCGGTAGTACAACTGTAGGACCGTAAAACATCGCTGTCTAAAGTTCATATATAGTGTGAATGTAGTTAGATTTAAGGAGATAAGTGTCATAGTAGGCTTATGTGTTTTTTTTTGTTTTAGACTATCATTAGGCGCTTCCAAACTCAAAATTAGCCTGTAATTCTCATATAGATCACAGTGTTTGTACATAACCTATGGTTTCTTGGAACTCGACCATAGTGAGTTATGAAACCCTTGTAATGACTGAAGTGACGTCTTAGGTGACTGCGTGAATGCAGGTCTTGATGGAAGACAATGAGCTCCTGTACAAGGAGTGTACACACAATCTTCCTGCCGATAGAAGGAGTAGGGTTTCATTGTAGGACGCACCTGAACCAGCAAGTTTTGTAGTATTCGCGCGTTAGACTCCCGTGTATGTTCCCCTTTTTTGCTAGTGAAGACGCGCTCCTGCTTGTGCACGTACAAGAAGCACGACGGACTTTCAAACCTCCGTCCAAGTAGCCACAGAGAATTGAAAGGACAATTTTTTTCTAGTGAACATTGCCGAAGAGTTGAGAGTACATCAGTATGAAGGTATCAGAGTACGAATTGCATAGATACAAAACAATTGTGGAAAACGAAGCGAACTTGAAGGAAAAAACTGGAGTAGAGAACCTGCTGTAAGAATCTCACGAGTAAACCGAAGTTGTCGCATAGGTAGTTCGCCGCACGTAAGTTGAAAGGCGCCATGGTAGATTCAAGTTGCTCGATTAAACTCCGTCTACGTCGGAGAAGTGCATGCGATGGCGTGCGCAGAGTGGTCTGCCAAATATTGACGTCGATCGCCATGCCACTTTTCCGATATCCTTGCAGCAGCGTAAAGGAGTGTGCATGTGAAAGTGGAAGTAGAAGTTAGCCACCTGATCTCCACGGTGGTGTTTGCTAGGGTTTACTATTCGTAGGTACAACAGAGTTCATCAGTTTAGGGCGTTATTGGATGAAATCAGTCCAACGTTCGTGCACTTGGAGGCACGGACTCCCAAATCTGTGTATTTCTTTCTGTCACTCTTTCTGTCAAACATGTTGACGCAAGTTTTGTGGGCGCAGATATGCCGCGCACAACGCGAAGGTTCTAGAGGAAGCGAGGACAGCGCTTGCCACCGGAGAGATTAGAACGCCATCACTTCCTTCTCCAGAATCGTCTGAGGGTGGAGATGAGGACGAGAAATCAGCGGAGGGCAAACATGCATACACCAATACAGATTGCGCTAGTAGTGGAGAGTTGTATGCGAGAAGCCGCTCCGACTGTAGCAGCTCCGACAGTCTAGAAATATCTGAAGACGAAGCTGAGAACGGGTCTGTAGAAGCCGAGGCCGGATCTACGGAGTCTTCGGTGGCTACAGGAGAAACGACTGAAGACAGTAGCTTTTACGAGGACAAATCCACAAGTGAAGAGGAGAACAACGTCTCCGAGGTGTCGTTGAGGAGCGACGGAAACCCTAAGGTATAATAGAGTTATCCTCAAATTGTTCTTTGTTATTGATGTTTTTGTGTCTGTTCAGGGTTGTCACAAAGAAGCACATGCTTTCATCGTGGCAGTATTGTTGGTTTTCATTTAATAATGTTGTAGAAATCTGAGTAGAAGTAATTTAGTGCAAGAGTAATAGAAGGATGAAATTAGTACCATGTAAATGTTGTTACTGTAGCAGTACGAGATCATGCAGATCTCTATAACTGACAGAGTCGTTTGGACTGACCTATAGTACTAGGTACCAGCAGGTTGTTACAATGGTAGTTTAACACGATTAGTGGTGTAATTAACACCACTAAGCCAACCAGCAGTAATAGGCAATTAGTGCGTAGTTAGTGGCATGACTCTCAGCTGTTGATATAAGCCAGGGGGTCTGATTTGTTCAAGTATCTGTTTCTGACTAATCGATTAAGAGCGATCCGCAACATGGTATCAGAGCCTGGTGTCTGAGATCGTGAGCTAGCTGACCGCCGCAGAATAGGTTAGGATTGTGTGTAGCAGTCTAACTATTGCAGGGAGGGCCACATGCTCGTAGGATAAGTCAGTAGAAACGATCATCAGTTCGATAGATCAAAACGCTTGTCACTAACCCCGTCCTAGATGGCTTCTCGCGATAGTATTATGGGGGATGCTTCAAAATTAGAAGGCAACCCCAATTAGAGCGTATGGAGCTTTAAGCTACGTAACATGATGACCAGGGAAGACACGTGGAAATTAGTAGAGCCACCAGCCGGTACTTTGGCTCCCACTGACCCTGCGGAATTGGCAGCGCTGAAGGTGCAAAAGAATAAAGCACTTACAATGATAGCACTGTCAGTTCGAGACAATGTCATACCGTATATAGCAGATATCACAGAACCTGACGTTTGCTGGGCCACTCTCAAGGACCTATATGCAAATAGTACTAATTCGAGGAAGCTTATGCTGAGGCGTAAACTAACTAACCTGAAGTTCGATGAAGGTAACTCAATGTCTGAGTTCCTCCAGAACCTCAAAGAACTGGTTAACGAACTCGCACGAGTAGGAGAGAAGGTGACAGATGATGAGATTGTGGAACATGTACTTATGGCTCTGCCAGAATCTTTTGAGGGGCTGGTCAATACTTTAATGTACAGACCCACCTTACCCTCGGTGGCCGAACTAACCACAATACTACTGCAGGATGAGATTCGCAGAGAACTTCGGAATCATAAGCGCCACGATGGAGAGGCGCTGTTGCTCAAGACAAAGTACAACTCCGGAAACAAGAAAGCGCCAGCATCAAGCAGTGAAGGACGATTGAAGAACAAAAGGGTGGAAGCTGGCTGCCATTACTGCGGCCAAAAAGATCACTGGATGCGCAACTGCCCTGAGTTGGCAGCAGAATTGAAGAAACGAAGGGCAAGTCGCAGAGAGCAGCCCTCTATCAACATGATCGATAACTTCGCCAGCAGCGACTCAGACGATGAGGACGACATCGATCCAGAGCCAGAATTAGCAATCAACCTGACGGAGCTGAATCTCGTTGATCACACCCCCAACAGCACCAACGGAGAATGGTACGTGGACAGCGGAGCTTCTAGGCACGTTACTGGACGTAAGGAACTACTGAGTGATTTAGAACCTGGTAGTCAATCACGCACTAGCACAGCTGGTGGGGAAAGACTCAATGTAGCTAGAAAAGGCAAAGTGGAAATTTCCACTGATTTTGGAGAAATAAAGATTGGAGATATTCTGTACGTACCGGGTGTTACTAAAAATCTACTCTCAGTAGGCACCATCGCAGATGGAAAAGAAAAATACAAACTGCTATTTGATGCAGATAAGGTCTGGATATTGAAAGATTTTCCGATCCCGACGAGTAGCCAGATAGTTACTCAAGGACATCGTGATCGTCGAAATGGGTTGTACAAGTTTCGGCCCCCAGAACTCACAGCCAATTTCATCGACAGACCGGTCGTTAGTCCAGTCAGACTCACAGTTCCATCGATAGACCAGTTGACTCCGTCGAGTCTCTGGCACCGCAGGTTGGGTCACGCCAACATTCGCACCATGCAGTACATGGCGATCAAACAGAAGGCCGAAGGACTGCCAGACTCATTCGGCGCTCTTCCCTTCTGCTCAGCGTGTTGTGAGGGAAACAAACAAGGACGAAGATTCCAAACAAAGGTAAGCAACGAGTAACTGCCAAGTCTGCCGAGTCACCCGCAGAGAAAACCAGAGCACCAATGGCACTGATCGAACAACAAAGCCACTGGAGCTGCTTCACACCGACCTCTGCGGTCCTCTAACGACTACCTCCCCATCGGGTTCAAGGTACTTGTTAACTATTACCGATGACTATAGTAGATACACCTGGATATTTTTTCTGAAGAGGAAAAATGAAACTCTGTCAAAATTTAAGCAATTCAAGTCCATGATAGAGTTGCACAGAAATGTAAAAATCAAAACCATACGATCAGACAGGGGAGGAGAATATCTCTCCAAGGATTTCATTGATTTTTGTAGCGAATCAGGACTTGTTAGGAAACTGACGCAAGCTCACACTCCCCACCAAAACGGTGTGGCGGAGCGTAAGAATCGTAGTCTGATAGAAAAGGCCAGATGCATGGCTTTCGCATGCAACCTACCAGCTACCCTATGGACAGAAGCTGTGGCCACTGCCAACTACCTGGTTAACCGCACTGCTACGCGTGCAAATGGTGGCGACACACCCTTCTGGCGACTCACGGGCCTCAAACCCTCAGTCAAACACCTAAGGGTCTTCGGCTGTCGCACCTATGTGCTTGACACAACGCCATCGAAGAAGAAATGGTCTCCCAGAGCCACAGAATGCGTGTTTTTGGGGTACTACTCTACATCGACAGGCTACCGGAATTATCATCCGCCAAGCAGAAAGGTCCTAATCTCCAAGGACGTTACATTCGATGAAGAAACCTTTCCACTGGTCTCCTCTTTCGACAACTCGCCATCCACAGGAGAGCGCTGGCTCGATGTCGAAGAAGCACCCTCAGCCGTGCAGGTACCCCTCTGCCACAACAGCCACGTGAAACCAGCGTTCGCGCCTGAGGCTACTACCACCTCCGTCGAAGCCACAAGTGGGACCACCCTGCCCGTGCTCTCCAGGCCATCCAATCCAGCTGGTCCTGGACCCCACGCGGTACCACTGCTCCTGCCAGCTAGACCCGTGGCCGAGCATCGCGACCAAGACGCTGAGCCTTCAACCGACGACACTGGCCCACATCGTGACCAGTCAAACTCAGCTCCAGTCCTCACATATCAACGACGTCTCCCGGCTCCGACTGAGCCACAGAACAGCTACAGCAGTGGCCGAACTCGACAGCCACCCGCTCACCTTCGAGACTACTACCTGCACGCAATCGAAGACTCGAATTCAGCTAGTCTCCCGAACGACGTTACTGAGGCCCTGCTGCACCCTGGCTGGAAAGCAGCCATGGAAGATGAATTGCAGTCGATACACAAGAATGACACATGGGACCTGGTTCCCCTTCCACCTGATCGAAAGCCCATTTGCACCAAGTGGGTCTATCGTGTGAAGACAAACGCAGACGGTTCAGTTGCCAAGTTGAAAGCTCGACTTGTCGCCAAAAGATTCCAACAGAAGGAAGGTCAAGACTACAAGGAAACATTCGCACCTGTAGTCAAGTGGAACACTTTGCGGAGCATGGTCTCACTGGCCGGCCACCACGGGTGGAATATCTATCATCTTGACGTCAAGACTGCATTCCTGAATGGTGAGATAGAAGAAGATTTGTACGTCTCGCCACCGCCCGGTTTCGACTCACCTCACCATCCCCGACACGCTTGTAAGTTGAAGAAGGCACTCTACGGGCTTAAACAAGCTCCACGCGCATGGTACACCAAGGTTGATCACTATCTTCTCAGCCAAGGACTACGAAGATCCAGTGCCGACAACAATCTGTACTTCCACGAGGTCCAAGGAAAACTCACCCTGCTCTTGCTTTATGTTGACGATGTGTATTTGACTGGCAATAACAATGCTCACATCGACTTCATCAGACAAGCGATCCAGTCCGAGTTCGAAATGAGTGACCTCGGACTTTTGTCTTTCTCACTCGGCCTTGAGTTCCTGTTCTCAGAGGCTGGAATCCAAATCACCCAAAGGCAGTACGTTAAGGACATGTTGTCGGAATTTGGTCTCAGTGACTGTCGGCCGGTGGCAACACCCATGCAAGAAAAGCTGCTTCTGATCCCTGATATGAGTGCCGATCCTGCCGATTCTAACCTCTATCAGAGAATAGTGGGCAAACTGATCTTCCTGACCCACACGAGACCCGACATTGCCTATGCAGTCAGTGTCGTAAGCCGGTTCATGGCAGCCCCGCAAGTGCCCCATGCACAAGCCGTCAAACACATATATCGTTACCTTCAAGGCACCACCAATCTTGCGCTCCTGTACCGGCGAGGGGAGGATAATGAAGTCCATGGCTTCACGGACGCCGATTGGGCAGGAGACGCATACGACAGACGATCCACGACTGGCTATATTTTCATGACAGGCAGCACTCCGATAACTTGGAACAGTAAAAAGCAGCCAACCGTGGCGCTCTCTTCCACCGAATCAGAATACATGGCGATAACCGAAGGCACCAAAGAAGCGGTATGGTTACGAAGATTGTTTGGCGAACTAAAGGTTCAAGATTTGAGAAATCCAACGACAATTCATGGCGACAACCAAGGGAGTCTCAATCTTGCCCACAATCCAGTCTACCATGGCCGCACCAAACACATTGAGGTAAAACACCACTTCATAAGAGAGAAAGTACAATCAGGGAAAATTTGTTTGAAATATACACCAACAAATGAACAATTGGCAGACATTCTCACTAAGGCACTAGGAAAAATTACCTTTGAAAGATTCAGAGATCAACTAGGATTAATCCATATCGACACCAAAAGAAGGTCTACAGCTAACAGTTACTCCAGTTCGTAGTACTCTGGGCACAAATTGTAGTCCGGAGGGCAGCCCTCCAAATTAACGTAGAAGGGTACAAGATATCCACGGAATCTAGTTGCCCTTAGCCGGTCCGCAAACTCTTCCATACTTTCTACTAGTAATGTTCTGTAGTGAGTCAACTCTAACCCAAATCTCTGAGTAAACGAATAGCACCTTAGCTGGTTTGCTGCAACGTATCTGTTATATCCAAGTGCGTCAAGATGAACGAAGTTCCAAGCACCCCACTCCAAGGTTGTAAGAACAAAGCTGCTCCAAGGCCGGCTCACGCTACGCAGAAGAAGGAGCTGCTGAACCGAGGGTGGATCCATCAACAACGGCCAGATCCTCTCTCTGATGATAGCATTTGGAAGTGACGGGACCAAAGTCAACGACTCTCCTAGCCTCGGCAGAGATTGACGATTGTCGACAGCCTCCGATTGATCATTGGTCGAAGTCTCCCCCGACGAAGCACTAGACTCAGTAAACTGTCCCTCATTTTCGCTCAAAGAATCTAGGAGCCATTGCTCGACAAACAGGAAAGCCTCGCACGAAAATCGGCGGATGAAAAATCCAAGTACCCAAAGACAGAACAAGAAGGATTGACAGAGAGACAATCTTCCCGACACAAAGGACAAGAAGATTCGAACCGAATCACTCTCAGAGATCGGCATGTTGGTAGACTGGAAAGTTAGAAGCACTCAAGAATAGATTGTTTCTAGAGCGAAGGGGGGTGTTGTTACCGTAGCAGTACGAGATCATGCAGATCTCTATAACTGACAGAGTCGTTTGGACTGACCTATAGTACTAGGTACCAGCAGGTTGTTACAATGGTAGTTTAACACGATTAGTGGTGTAATTAACACCACTAAGCCAACCAGCAGTAATAGGCAATTAGTGCGTAGTTAGTGGCATGACTCTCAGCTGTTGATATAAGCCAGGGGGTCTGATTTGTTCAAGTATCTGTTTCTGACTAATCGATTAAGAGCGATCCGCAACAGTAAACTGCGGTGTCATATAATGAACAACATTATAGAACCAACATACTCATGAGTCACAGTAGACAATGTTTATAAAGTGTTCTATATATCGCTCACGCAGAGGAGCACTCAAAATACAGCGACTACTGTTTAAGGGAGAGCTTCCTAAACAGAAGTTTCTTAACTTTTTAGTAAAAAAATGGGAAGGTGTACGTTAATATATCTATTTAGAACAGAGTGCGCAGTAGTGAGTATTGTTAGACCTCGAAGAACAACAAAGCCAGTGTTGCATGTCATGGTCTCACTACAGTGAATTAGAGAGTATTGTACGAGGAGTTTAGTGTTTTGTCATTTTGGTAGTTTTGGATCTACACATGCATAGTTCTGAAGTGCTTACCACTCTCATGACGAATGCATGTCAATGGATATAGTTTATACATTAGATGTGAACGTTCAAGAGACGGTGAATCCTGATAGACGCAGTGTTTGAAAAAAAAATCTTTTGTCTAACGCATTGTAACATGAAGTTGTTTTGAGTTGTACAGTGAAAGGATATACTGAAATGAATGCAACAGTTCGTAGTTGTTAGTATGGAGGGTTTGAAAGCAGTCGAGTGGGACTTGTCGTTGATGACGGTTAAGTAGTTTGAGCGAATGTTATTTTTCTAAATGTCTCTCAAGTGCTGGTCGAAGACAAGAGCCATGACATTCATTTTCGATGGGTCAGAAGAGTTTCTATAGACAAGGACAATAATAGTAGTAGCCATCATGTACAAGGCACTGTATAAGCGTATATTCTAATTCTTTTTTTGTGTTGTTTCATGGCTGAGTGTAGTTGAAACCTTATTGTTATAGTTTATTTGTGACTATCGTTGTTTTTTTTGGGTTATGTGATTCAAATACCTTTGCCTGTATGTAAATGAATATTTGTACAATCAGATAAAACTCTATTTCGTGCAAATTAAGGAATTAGTTTTTGAACAACAGTGACAAGCAAAGTAGAGAAAGGGTGTATGTTGGAATCGTAGTCATTGTATGTAGCACAATGGCTCATATATGTAGAGGTTTTTAGAAGCAGTAATACTGGTATTTGGATCTACTGTCCTTGATTCTCTGATTCGCTTGTGTAGGAGAAATTATATGAAGAAGAATCCCAAGAGAGTGATAGGGATACAGTACACACAAAACGAAGTCCTAGACGACGCAGCAGGAGGATAGCACGGTTAAAAGAAGCACAGCGCGCATTGAAGAATAATTGCAACTCACATGGGAAATGTCAAGAAGCACTGAAGGAAGTCACCGCAGACCAGGTACGTAACCCCAACCGTATGTCAATGGTGATGTCATTAATTTTATGTAATAGAGTTAACCGAAAAGAAGGCCATGGAACATGCCTTTTCAACCTTCTTTCAACATGTCTTTTGAGCTCTCTTGAGCTATGTTTGGGTTGAATAGTGTTGTGTCATAACTTGTCCCCTTGTGGGCCATGGGCTTGGAACTTTGGTAGGAGGTGTGGAAGTCATTGCGAGGTGTGGAGAATAATGACAGTGGCTTCCTTTAGATTGTCTCCCAACTGACCTTGAACTAGTTTTCGGTCTATTTATATTTCAATATGAGTTCAAGAGGAGTTCAAGAGGAATTTGCTAAAACTTTCCTCTTTGAGCTGACTTTTCGGTTAACTCTAATGGGTGCACTGTATCATAAGCCTCATTTTTCTCACCGGTATTTCAAGTGAACAGGGTCACACGAAGCCGTGCACTGAGCGTGCAAGAGTACAGCAAGATTTGAAAGTCATTGAAGGGGAGGAGGAAGTATGTGCAGAAATCAGGACTTCCGAGCTCCTAAGTATACAGAGAGCGCCCCAGACCTCAAATAAAACTGTAACATCTTCTTCCACAAAATTTGAACGTTATTCGTAATGGTATAATAAGGAATGTATTTAGTAATATGAGATAACATGGCAGGATAGTGACATGGTTTACTGTTGGACTATTAATGAATAGTAGTTATGATATATGAATATTAGAACCTGTATCACTTCTCAAGTTTTCCTAAGTGGGATGAGTCGTTTTCTGTATTCACTGTCTTCACGGTTTCATATTCATGATGTTGAGTTCCTAAACATCACAAGAGTAACAACATGTACAATTTTCCATGTGCTAAATTACACAGGTTATGGCTCCCCCCACTACCTCCCGTAGAGGTAAGGAGGACTTTGTGAAATGGAGAGACCCCGTAGAGGTAGTACGCAAAGAAGCAAATGCTATTGGGGTTGGCTCAACATCGAAGGCTAGGAAAAGCAGAATACCAGATAGGGAGAGGTCAGTAATGGAAGGGCCTGTACCATCCCCTACACCGAGTGAGTCAAACAGTGCCGCGTGAGGGGAGGCAGACGATGAATCTCATAGGCTCATGCCACCAACAGTTGCAGAGAGGTCGCCTCGAGTTCCACAACCTTCTCACGTAGCTGCTCCTAACAGATTTGTGCCTCCTAGACCAACATCAGCACTCGCATCAAGAGGTCAACCGCAACGATTATCGCACTCTCCAGAAGAGGACGGATGTCACGCCAACATGTCCCCGGAAGGCTTGGTACCTCCAAAAAGGAATCCCCATTCACAGGAAATGTTAAACAATGAGGGATTACCCAATGTAGAGGATACTGCAGTACCAGCACCTACAGGAAGACCCCCGGGTAAGCGCATTGTCTACATAAATTGACAGTTTGCATCTCTATCATTAGGAAGTGTGAGAAGTGTTTTCAATATTAGAACTTGACGCCCCCAATATATGTGTATGGAATATGAAAGGCAGTTTGGACTTACATGCTTACGATACTAATGCACTCATTACTGTTGTGTACATTAATGTCATAGTGAAAGGATGCACTGTGGGGTTGACTGCAACGCCTAGACAAAGAAAAGAAGGACAGGTACACTCCCGGGGTCCGCCTGCAAATACGCAATCATATTCGCCTATACAACGCATAGGATCAACTGCGTCAGGGTCAGGATGGAGGGGGTCTTCAGCAAATATAGCAAGGGGTATGAACACGCAGTTGAATGTACATAGAGGTACAGATTGTCATAGGACCTCTTGTGTAGTTCATACCAGAGTGCATGATAGTAACCGAGGGCGTAGTAGTGAAGAACAAGAGAATTTTCATTTATCAGAGCGCAGCCCCACGTACGTTCGATCTCGAAGTCCTCGTGGGGAAAACCTGCATAGGAGATCAACAACTGCATCCCATTCGGCCACGGACAGAGGAGATTATATGTCGACTTTTGAGGTATGTATGTTACAGACCTTCTAGTTTTTTATGTTGTTCACTAAATGCAGTATGGCATGGACAGGGTGGAGGTACAAAAGAATTGGACCATTACGATGTCCAATATTCCAGAGTATTGGATGGAGACAATGCTCCTGCTGTAACAAACAATGCAGTATATGTGACATGTTATCCACTTCGGTCGTAAACAATGTTCTCCATAGTAAGGGAAGGTATGGTGAATCGAAGGTTTTATTATGATTTATACTAATCATGTGTAATGAAATGCCAAGTACTGTGAAGTTTATAACAGAGTAACGGAATGACAGCAGAGGGATAGAGGCCATCTTGTTATGTGTACTAATACTTTAATGGGCTGAATTTTCAGGATGTGGGACGAGAGGTCCATCCACATGTGACGTACAACGTGGGTCCATCTCACCGTCTAAGCGAAGAAGAGAACAGAACTTATTCATTTTACAATGACGGAGACGAGGACAACGTCAACAAGGACAGTGATGAAGGTGAGGGAGACGGAGATTGTCTACATGAGCAAGAGTACGAAGTTCAACACGACATGGCAGATGGAGAGTATGTTGCGTACCCTACAGAGACAGAAAAACGCAGAGAAAGGAGACAGGCACAGGCTGCGAGAGAAAGGGAAGGGGAGAGGCGGAGACGAGCAGGTCTCCCTAGGAACTATCTATTGATTGATCAGCACACACAAGAGCCGTATGGACAAGGTGTTGGCAGTTGGAGGAAGGAGCTGATGTTGTTGTCTCAGAAACTGGACCTAGCCATAGGCTGTATAAAAAACCAACCAGAAAGCGAGGTGAAGGAAATTGCAGATTGGATTCAACACACATGGGAATACAGTGGCCCAATCAAAGACAAGTACGTGAAGGAGGTAATAGCCCGTGGGGTGTCATTGAGGCGGTCTGAATTATGGAGAAAGATTAGGTTAGAGGAGCCAAAACCAGATGACGTATATGATCGAGCGTGGCGCTCTTTGGCACGAGAGCTGGAGAATCCCGCAACTATAAAGAAGGCCAAGAATTGCAGCAAAGCAAATGCTAGTCGAGTGAACTTTGGGAGGACCGGACCATCAGGTGAAGTCGGTGTGCGTGAGAGGCTAAGAAGACGATTCAGAAGGTCCCCTGAGCCTGATGAGGTCAACTTTGAAATGGCCCGAGACAAAGGCTATGACGGGCGTTCAAAAAGAACTATGAAATCTGAGAATGTTATGCATGGAAGTCAGGTGGGAGCAGTTCCAGTGGCCGAGGGCGAGCGGCAGTCAAAGAGGTCACGACATGCACATCGGCAATCCAGCTCCAGAGAGGGTTCTCCGATTCATATATCTGCATTACCAGAACGATCTGAGGAGAATATCGAGAAGCAGGTCGAAACTCGATTTGACAAAGTCGAAAACTCTGGAGTGTTCACTATATCGGAGGAATAGCTCGCACAACACCCAATGGTGATGCGAATGATGCGGAGGTTGGAGGCGCTTGAAAGCATGCACAATGACAACGTACTTCGGGGAGAAACATCACAACCACAAAGCTTATCCAGAGTAGTGGCGGAAGAAATTTCAGAGCGACCACCTAGTGAAGAGGAGGCAGTGGAACCAGTCGCAGCTGCAGAGACAACTGTAGTGAATCAGGTCAGTGTGCACAAATGACTGAGAACGTTTTTGCATTTTTTTCTGTAGTTCTAATGTGAAATCGGTGAACTGTAGTGTCATGAAAAGGTATTGGCGTAAACCACCCTTCCAATGTGTATAAGTAGAGTCTTGATTTCAATGACAGTATGGAGTTATCCTTAAAGTCCATCAAATTTTGAAGAAGATATCATGAAGTTTTCTTTATTATACTCTTATTTCTTCACTCCAAATAGTTAGAAGGTGTGAAAGATCTTGGTGGTCTATTATTATTGTAAGAGGTGTATAAGAGCTTGGTGGTATTCAAAAGTTTTTTAGCTCCTTTCTTGGTGCTAAAAAACTTTTGAATACCACCAAGCTCTTACACACCTCTTACACACCTAATAACGATAAACCACCAAAACTTTCCACACCTTTGAACTATTTAGAGTGAACAAATAAGAGTATAATAAAGAAAAATTCTTTGTAGATTCATCAAACTCAAAGTGACTTTAAAAGGCCTTATTCGTTAAATAGAGACAAAGTGTATTGTCAATTTTATTTTTGACTCGAGGATAAACCATTATAACGGTTGAGATTTAGGACTATTTGGTAATTTGAGACTTTAATATATTAACATATATAAAAACCTTTGATTGTCCAAAGGTTACAGTCTCATCTTATGTTTGACTAAACAATAAATGACTATAATTGTTTTATGGTTGAAGTCTCAAAATGACCATTCTGTCTCAATTCAACGAATAAGACCTTTTTAAAGATAATTCGTATATGTTTCTGTCTCAGGGTGAGGACAGTACGAAGGATCCGGAAAGCAGCAAGGGAATTCGGAGATCAGGTCGCCCAAAGAAGAAATCCAAGCGAGTTTAAAGTAATCACTGAACCTTTTTTTGTTTGTGGAAAGTTGCTTGACTAGGATTGAAAGTTGAAGGTGATCAAAAGTAACTGTATGATGGCTTTAGAGTATTATTTAATTGTTGACGTTGCATTTTAAAAGTGAGGAATCTTAGTTTTTGGTGTATTTCAAAAAAATGTAATAACATGAAGCGAGTAGTTCTCTTCATCTCCTTTTCAATTGAACGAATTGTTGTGTGGTATCCTTTTTCAATATATAAATTCTAGTGAAAATAATTTGCGAATGCTTTGGCTCAGGTAGAATTAATACGTATACATACGCAATGGAAACGTTGTCATACAAACACGTGAATCAACACTGCTTGAATGGTTGCAGGGCGGGCATCATTCACATGTATTCCATATGGTTGGAGATCGATATTGGGAGCACAATGTGTTCAATTTGAAGTGGCCTACCGCAATACAGTAGCTTCATCAAACTCTCCTCAACGCAGTCCATGATACAGGATATGTTGTGCACATGGTGCAATATTGTAAATAGCATGCATAAGTCACTAGAAATTTGAACAGGAAATATAGTTTTTCTTATATCGTACTTGTTAATAGCAGGGTATAGAGCACTCCAGGCATCATAGTATCTCTTAAACCATATTCTGGCAGTCACGATTGCAAAGAAACGGTCTACAGAATGATAGCTAAACTATGCTCCACTGCAACAGCAGATGGGCGAACATGCATTGTATGGACAATTATCCACATACTAATATTAATATTATCATTAATGGCTAATTACTGTACGTAGACACCAATCTCATTCGTTGAGAGATGCATATAGCACACCAATCCTACAAATGGGGATCTAATTTTAAACAAGAGCAAAGCGCTACCATACGTCCACTTGTGCGCATGGCAGAGAAACTAGCAGAACAGCAGCTTCCAAGAAATTCCACTACGCCGCATTATACTCTTTTACCTGCCGAATTACTTATGTAGTGAAAGTTAAACTTCTGCTGATGTGGACGGGTAAAACCACCGTGGCAGCACCTCGGGAAGAGACAACGCTGACGTGTATTTTTGTCCAAGATGACAAGCTAATCTACAAAATTCTGTCAACTACCCGTCCGAATCAGGGTCTCCTAATTGACGGGACAGTTGATAAGGTTTTGTCAAATTTCTGTCAATTAAACCACGTATATTCTTGTAGTGTGTATAAAATAAAAATTATAAATCAAACTCCAGTCCTCTGTATATTCAGACTTGGAGCACCATGCTAGAATCATGTCATAAAGCAAGTTCCACCTTAACAAAAGAATAAACTATAGTTTAGTTTTCTTCTACAAGTCTGTGGACGCATATTTAAATACATAAATATTTGTATTGTACACTTATCCTAAGCTCCTAGCCACGATTAGCAGCTCGACAACAAACTTTAAGTCCGACAATTTGATTTTCGAGTCGGCATTCCAAATGCACGAGTGGAGGTGTGTGTGGACCTTCTTCAAAACAACGGTCAATGATACCGTCGACGACGCCGTTGCAACAAAAATCTCGTTCCCTTCCAATTGGCTCACCGCAACAGTTGCTTGGATGAAGAGGAGGTCGCGAAGGTTTGTTGCAACACTCATCGCGCGGGTGTTGCTGGCGACAACGGGCAAGCTAAGGTGCTTTACAAGTTACAACAAGTGCGAGAGCGAGGTCTTCTATTTGGGAATGGAATTTTTCTCATTGCCACCGTGATGAACTGAAAGAAGAAAAAGGCAAGGAAAATTGCAGAGCATTATAATTAAATTTAAAAAAAGGTGTACAACCCGCAAAAGGAGTTTCACTTGGTATTCATAAACCATACATAATACCCTACAAACTATGTAACTCCAGAAAATCTCAAAACTTGAAGTTATAGCCAAAACAAAAGTGCTTATAGATGAATGCTCTCTACCGTTAACCGTGAACTGAATCCTTACTACATAGGTTTCTTCATTTGTCCTTTAGGTCAACGTCGGAGCGATCTTTAAACACGTCCTGATATTCGTGTAGGATTTTTTTCCAATGCCTTCCATATGTAGCAACTCACCGTGTCAAACATTCAACCTCCTTATCAGTGTACATTTTCTTTGTCTGTATTTGCCTTGTTCCAGGGACTCCTTCCGAATCAACAGCGAGAGAATGAGATTGAGTAGGAATTACGTTAGTACGGACCTCGGGTTCATCAGGACTAGACGGAACACTCTCGACGTCATCATCGTAAAACTCGAGCGACCTTTTCCTACTACCCTCATGTTGTGTCGATTCTAATCTTGATCTAGGAAAAATCTTAAACCCTTCAACAGTTGGCTCGGGAGTGGTTCCATGTGGTTGTGGCACCCCCGAGCCCGATGGTAGAGGGTTTAAGAATTGATGTCCAAGACTAGACATGCGACTTTGACTCGGCAGCACATGAGCCCTACACGCCTCACGTTATTCTTTCACCTCCTTCATTAGTACCCGGTTCTCTTCTTGCAGAGCAGAAACAACGGTCTCCAACTTCACAATGCACCCCTTCAAGATCTTCCGGGACTGGCCACAATGATGACCTTCGCTCGAGAGGGTTCTTTCACAAGCAACAGACAAACTTGGTGATGGCTCGAGTCCTCGTGTGTTGTAATTCCCTGCCACAACAACCGACGCACACTTTTCCAAGGCCATCACCCCAAACATAGGCCAAGCAGTCTTCGTAAATGCAGACAACACATTTTGAATATTGTAGGTTCTATGAATACTAGGTGGCTGCTCTGCCTCTAACTTATAGAGTTTCCCTTTTAGCTCTACGATGGGTTGGTGTAGTGCTTTTAAATTCAATTTTGATAAAATTTGACAGGTGAGTAGCCACAGTCTGCTTGAATATCAAGATATGAAGTTTGACAAGTAACCAGCCAGACACATGTACTAATGCAGTTTTTTCATACAGACACCACCATCGCCATACCTTATAGCTACTCTTTCGCTTCTCACTCCTGTCTATGAACCACCTTCATACTTCCTTGCAAAACTTCCTCCTCTCTTTGACCTCTCTCTTAGCAATTTTCTCCCTGTCCATTTTGGTTGATATTCTATATTTTGCTGATGGATGAGACTGTGCTCTGATTGACTGATCCTTGGATGTGGTGTATTGTTAGTGAAGGCCGTGCAAGTGCTAAAGTTTTCACTGAGCATGATGCATGGGTCGAGAGCATGCAAAGTGGGTACCTTTATTGCGCGCGCATTATAATATTTAAATATTCACTATACACATGATAAATACTATTGAAGGTAGAGAAGATTGCACAAGGCACACACACAAACACAAGGAATGCGTAGAAAGAGATGATCTTTACTCAAAGGCCTTCCACCTTAAGTAGTGTACACTAGGAGGTCACCATGGACAAACCATATGGGATAACTCATCACAAGGACACTCTAGAGATCAGCCCATGCCTAACCCCTCCTCCCACACACCATTATTTAGCACCCGTACGTCTTTGGCTTCTAGCAATACTACGTTGCATCAATTACCTCAATACTCCCACTTTGCGTAGAGCCAAAGCCTCTAAGTCCAAATGCTATTACTAATCGTTGGTGTCGGTCTCTACAAAGACCCTTTGTGAGCACATCCGCCACCATGTGCTCCGTTGGGCAATACTCCAAATGTATAACTCCCAATTCCAACTTCTCCCGAATGAAGTGGTATTGCACATCAATGTGCTTCGTGCGTGAATGATGTGTAGGGTTCTTTGCAAGTGAAATGCACCCTTGGTTGTCACACATAATCGTTGTAGCCTCACCTTGTGTGCAACCCACATCCACCATTAGTTGCCTCAACCAAATGGCCTCCTTCGTGGCATGGCTCGTAGCCATGTACTCGGCCTCCACCGTTGATGTCGCCGTCGTTTGTTGCCGCTTGCTATTCCACGACACCGCTCCCGATCCGACCTTGAACATGTAGCCCGTTGTCGATCTTCGATCGCTCGTGTCTCCCGCGTAGTCCGCGTCACAATAGCCGCTCAACACAATGTCTTTGCCTCCAAGACACAACTTCACATCGCTTGTGCCCCTCAAATAACGCATGATCCTCTTGACCGTCATCCAATGCATCGAGCCCGGTCTCGCCATGTGTTGACTCACCACGCTAATTGGATACGCAAGGTCGGGCCGTGTCGCAATCATCGCATACATCAACGACCCCACCGCTTGCTTGTATGGCACCTCCGCCATCGATTTAGCCTCCATCGCATACTCCTCCTCCGAAAGCTTGACGAGCTTGGAGTTTGCATCCAATGGTGTTGCCATGGGCTTACAATCCTCCATCCCGAATCTCTTGAGCACATCCATCACATACTTGCCTTGACTCATGGTGATAGTGCGTGTAGCCCTATCACGCACAAACTCAACACCAAGACAAAAGTGCAATTCTCCAAGATCACTCATCTCGTACTCTCTCTCAAGCATGCCTTTTAATGCATTCATTAAACTCATGAGGCTTGCAAGAATGATCAAATCATCAACATATATGATCACAATCACCACATTTTGCCCCTCTTGCATGAAGTAGAGACTATGATCCGCAATGCTCCTAGTAAACCCGTGTGCAAGCAAGAACGTGTCAATCTTTTGGTACCACGCTCTTGGAGATTGTTTCAATCCATACAATGATTTTTGCAACTTACAAACAAGGTGCTCTTTACCTTGTTGCACAAACCCCTCAGGTTGCACCATGTAGATGTCCTCCTCCAAATCGCCATTCAAAAATGCGGTCTTCACATCCATTTGATGCATCTCCAAGTCCAAGGCCGCTCCAATGGCAAGAATGCATCGAATGGTGGTGAACTTGGCCACGGGAGCAAATGTCTCGTGAAAGTCCACCCCATGCACTTGCGCGAACCCCTTGGCTACTAATCTTGCCTTGTGACGCACAACAATACCCGAAACATCCCTCTTTGTCCGAAACACCCATTTGCAACCAATGGGGTTGCGATCCTTTGGAATGGGAGTTAATTGCCACGTACCGTTAGCAATTAGAGAGTCGTACTCCTCTTGCATGGCGCGCTCCCACTTGACCGCATCCTCACCTTGCATGGCTTCTCGAATGGTCAATGGACCATCCGATAATGCCACATTCGCATGCTCGTCCTCCACTTGAGGGAAGATGTGGTTCTTCCACCATTCTCCAGGTCGCTTGCGCGATCTCTCGGGGTACCGCCGCTCGCTTGAAGAAACTTGCTCCTCTTGCGTGCCCTTTGCGCCATTCTTGGCCTTTGAGCTCGATGGCGCTTCAACAACCTCCGTGTCGCCAGCTTCGTCATCACTGTCATCATCACCTACATCAACAACACTAGGAGACTTGGAGAGTGTGTCCACCAAAACGTCTCCACTACTCCCACTTGGACCAACCTCCAAAGGAGCCTCCATCGTAGACTCCTCACAAAATGTCACATCACGTGACCGAATGATCTTCCTCGTGTCCACCGACATGAGTCTATACGCCTTGGTACCTTCACAATACCCAAGAAACACACATTTCAAGGCCTTAGCCTCGAGTTTCGTCCTCCGTTCGTCGGGAACCTTCGCATATGCAATGCATCCGAAGATGCGCATGTGTGCAACACATGGTTGCCTCCCACTCCACGCTTGCTCCGGCGTCATGCCTTCAACCGCGCTTGTTGGACACCGATTGCGTGTGTATACCGCATTCACCACCGCTTCCGCCCAAAGGTCCAACTTCAAGTTTTGAGCGTGCAACATGCTCCTCGCCATCTCTACAATGGTGCGATTTGCGCGCTCCGCAACTCCATTTTGTTGAGGCGTGTACGGGGCCGAAGTTTGGCGTGCGATGCCTTCATTCTTCAAAAGCTCGTCAAATTTCTTGGACATGTACTCGCCGCCATTGTCCGACCGAAACACCTTAATCTTCAACTCGGATTGGTTCTCCACCAATGTCTTGAACTCCTTGAACTTCTCAAAGCACTCACTCTTGGCTTTGATAGGGTAGAGCCATATCTTCCTTGAAAAATCATCGATGAAGGTCACAAAGTACTTGCAACCTCCCATCGATGTGGTCTTCATGGGGCCACACACATCCGAATGCACGATCTCCAAAACTTTTGTGGCCCGTGTCGCCCCTTCACCCGCAAATGGCAACCGTTGTTGCTTGCCTTCAATGCAACCTTCACACGTGAATGTAGAAGCATCCACTTTCAATTGATGAAGATCCATACCGCTTACCATGTCGCGTAGTGTCTTCACACTCTTGATGTTCAAATGGCCAAGTCGACGATGCCACAACGCCAACTTGTCGTCCTTCAAGTTTGAATGCGCCAACGCCGCCGATTCCTTCGAATGCACCTTGGAGAACTTGATGTGGTACAAGCCCTCGTGTTCTTCAATGATGGCCACCTCATCTCGACTCGGTGACAACACATAACACCCCTTATCACTAAACTCTACTCTCAAGTGCTTTGCCACTAGTTGCCTCACCGATAGTAAATTTGCCGTTAGTTTGGGAACGTGGAGGATATCTTTGATAGTGATTGTCTTCACACGACCCCTCACCTCGGTGTCTACAACAATTTGGCCCTTGCCAACGGCCTCAAGCACCGTATCATCTCCCAAAATCACTCTCCTTGGATTAATGAGAGCATACGAATGAAAACAAGTTTTATGTGGTGACATGTGGCTTGTAGCCCCCGAATCAACAATCCAATCACTCGTACTACCATTGCACGATACATTGCTTGCCATGTTTGCATACTCATCACCAACCTCAATCCAATCACTCATGCTTGCATCACCCTCGATACCATCACTCATGCTTGCATCACCCTCGATGCCATCGCTCATGCTTGCCTCATATCTAGCCGTAAATGCGTACTCATCATCGTCACGAGTTTTAGTGTTGTTTGCACTCTCCCCTTTCTCATCCCTCTTGCGTTTGAAGCAAAATTTGGCAATGTGGCCCTTCTTACCACAATAGAAGCACACCTTGTCGCTTGAGCTCCCACCGCCTCCATTCTTGGATTGCTTCGCCACGAGTGCCGCTCCATCTTCTCGAGACTCGTTCTCCTTTCGCCGCGAAAGCTCGTGCAACAACCGTGAGGTCACATAGTCCAATGTGAGCTCCGTAATGGGTCTTGACTCCATCGCCACGATGAGGTACTCGTATGATGATGGAAGGCTCTCCAAAAGTGTCATCACGATGTCACCATCCGTAACCGACACGTCGCAACCGTTGAGTTGATCCGCGAGAGCTTTGACCTTGTTGATGTGCGCCAACATGTCATCTTCTTCGCCCATCTTGATGGTGAAGAACTTGCGCCTCAAAAACAAAATGTTGGCCAATGTTTTCGCTTCGTGAATGTTGCAAAGCTTGGACCATGCTTCCGCGGGTGTCTTGCACGAACGAATGTGCGCAAGTTGCGAATCCGCGAGGTTGAGTGCCAAAATGGCAAATGCCTTCTTCTCCCTCCTCGTGTACGCTTGCATGATCCTAGGATCCGTAGAAGAGAAAGGAGGTTCCTCACTACCCTCGACAATCTCCCACAACTCCTTCTCGGCCATCACCATCTCCATTTTGAACTTCCACAAGTGGAAATTCACCCCATCGAACTTGTCCACGACCTTGGGACCCTCACCCTCAAAAGATGCCATGATCCTCACTTACGTATGCCTCCCCACACAAATGAAACCTCAAACTCAAACACACAACTTTGTTTTTGTGATTTTTTGCTTTGATATTGCACCTTTGTGCACCCAATGGGTTTAAAACAACCCCAAACACTAGATCAGCACTTTTGTGCTCCACACACGCCTCCCAACACTCAAATGTGAGAACCCTCACCCAAAAATGCAAAGAGGCTCACCTAAACCCCTCAAATCACTCAATGGAGCTCAAAACAACTCCAAATGCTTCAATACGACGCCTTAGTGTCCCCAAACACTCAATGCACGTCAATGACACCTTTGTGTCCTTCAAGAGCACTCACTCAATGCACATGAACTCACACAAGTCCCTCAAAACCCCAATCGCATTGAAATTGCTCAAAACCGCACCTTTGTGCACAAACTAGCTCCAAATGAAAATTTGAGCACCCCAAGAGCATGAAACACATGCAACACCTCAAAGCAAGTGCCTAATCACTAGGATCAGATGGTAGACCCTCCACGAGAGCCTTCACACCTCACAAATCACTTGCATTTACTCAAATGCTCACAATTGAACCAAACGAAGTTCCACTTGCAACGAAGAGATAGAAGAAAGAAAAGAAGGAGATCAAGGGAAGAAATTGACCAAAGAGAGTGCTCCAACATGTAACTTCAGCCCATGCACACATCCAAGAAACACCAACGCTTCAACAAGCTCCAAAACCTCCAACAATGCTCCAAAACCGCCCGTTGCGCACCGACCTCAAAATACTTGCACAAATGCAATCTAATACTCATGAAACACACATGAGTGGGCCCATAACCTATTGAAGGTAGAGAAGATTGCACAAGGCACACACACAAACACAAGGAATGCGTAGAAAGAGATGATCTTTACTCAAAGGCCTTCCACCTTAAGTAGTGTACACTAGGAGGTCACCATGGACAAACCATATGGGATAACTCATCACAAGGACACTCTAGAGATCAGCCCATGCCTAACCCCTCCTCCCACACACCATTATTTAGCACCCGTACGTCTTTGGCTTCTAGCAATACTACGTTGCATCAATTACCTCAATAAATACATGTAGTCAATCCTACAATCGCATCATCGTTAATAATTTGTCCAGTTTATCCCAGATCGATTCTAATATTATTTTTGATTAATCAAGCACGATGTGAACGACCACAATAGAAAATCATATGGTACCACAAGATTTCATCTTGTAATTCAAATCTCGTAAATTACAATAAAATGTCTCTGATACAACTTACTGAATCCGGGTCTTAGTATAATTCTAGTTAAACTCCTTTTTAAATGCGTCAATCATAAACAATTCAACATGTGTAATATGCTTGATATACAAGATTTAGGAATCTCGGTACAACGTAAACTTTTTTTGTTTGATTAACGGAGGGTTGCGTGTAAATTTGCGTTGATTGAATTGGTTTAGCAACTATAGTTATGGATCTGCATGACGTGAATAGTAAGAAAAGTTTAATCCTTAAAGAACGTTGCATTCCTGATTCACACACCTAAAATCTCTTTTAAACTTTATTTTAAGCATCATTCTCTTTCTAATTTAATATGGTTCTATTTTAAAGAAACATAAATGTCATAAATATGTTGGTTTTGGCGTTTCAAAATCCCTACTTAGTATAGCGGAATGAAAGTTATGAGCAAAATTCTCCCAAAAATAAAAGGAGCCTTATATTTTTAAATAGTTTTTGTTTTTTAATTATTATTTTTGCAGTTTAAACATTTCTTTGGGATTTTTCTTTTTCTTTTTTGGAAATAATATAATGGTATGATTTCACAGGTAGGATACAAAATACTTTTTTCATAAAACCTTACTGTGGAAATTATGTAAAAAAGGTACTAATTACCCTAGGTAGATAAATCACAAATAAAGTCGTTGAGTAAAGCCCAAAGTCTCAAAAGAAACTCAATAATCGCTAAAGAGAAAGTATTAGCATAAATCTTATTTTAGATGGTGATTTTTTATTTATTTAGTCAAAGGTTGAAAGGTGCACCCTACACCACTAGTGCATGAGTTGCACAGGTTATAGTTACATTAGGTACACCCCTCCCCCCTTTGGCTTACCATAGCTTGCAATCACCCATTTCAAAAAGGCTAGAAAATGTTGCTTAAATATTATGAATTTGTAATCAATGCGACTATGATTCTACAAAAACATAGCTAATCAAGTTAAGTAAAAGATCATATCGTTGAATTCATTATACAAAATTAAGATTCAAATATAAATAAGCAATGTTAAGATTATAACAAGAGCAACATCATTGCATATTAATAGTTATTCTTATTTTAGTTTGTTGAGAAAAAGAAGTTTTGTTTTGTCAATATGAATTGATTCAAATATTTATATCTTTTTCTATTTTATACAATTTGATATTAAAATTGTTCATTATCATAAAGAATGCAAAGATGTTATCATCGAAATAAACTCCGATTTTCTGAACATTTGAAATATATTTTGGGAAATATTCTATTTTTTCAAATATCAAAATTCTACAAATTAAAACATAAATACATCTTCCACACTTTTGAAAAAGGTTTGAAAACATGTTTACATATATTTGGCTAGCATGAGTTCCTCTCAACTAAAGGGTTGGTCCTGTCACTAGTAGTACCATGGCAACTTCAACACTTACATGTCAAATAATTAAATAATCTCTGAAATAGAATACAACTTTTCAAATTAGAAGGAGTATTTGTTTATGTTCTTTATTTTCAAAGAAAAATTAGTTTTATTTTTTATTTTTTTCCAAAAATTTCAACAATTACTTTAGAAGTTGCCAAGGTGCTACTGTAATTTTGTTTAGGATTAATGCTTCAAGAACAAATAAACAAAATAAAATAAAATTCGTCATCTGTTTCAAAAATAAATAGATAAAATAAAACTTTCATATGTGTTTCGAAATCAAGTAGCTACGCTACGAGAGGCTTTTATCTTTGGCAAAATTTTTGTGGATTTTAAATATAAATGAACAAATATTAGAATTTTGGTTTTTTTAAGGAGTTGGTGACATATTTGTGTGTAATTCTTTTGTCTCTTGCAGTGGAATAAATCCACCTTGTGACTAAAATTAAAAATAAGAAACATAAAAATAATAAATACATTGAGACGGATGAAAGTTGAGTGAGAATGAATGAAGTTCGGATGAACTTTCCTGCCTGCGTCTCACTTGCTCTTCCGGCGGAAGGGAAGACGAGCTAGACCTCAGCTCTCGCTAGCTATGGCCGACACCATGCATCCGAGACGCTTCATCTTTTGAGCTCCGTGATGGACATGTAGTGCATCCATCTCGCTATTGAAATATTTATTTGACTAAATTTTTCGCGGTTTGAAACAGAGAGGGAGAGATGAAGATCAACAGTTTGAAGAATGTGGCGGAGGCGCACAACTACGGCATCTGGGCGGCGGCTTGGTCGCCCGCCACGGATTCTCGCCCTGGCGTGCTCATCACTGGATCCGTGGATGAGACCGTCAAGCTTTGGAAAGGAGACGAGCTGGAGCTCGACCGGACTAACACAGGTTTGTTAGTAGTTAACACACGGTGATTAACCCTTAAACTCATGAAAATAATTTTCGATCAAATCCAGCTCTTCTCTCTCACTGCATGCGCGCATTAGCACAATTGGAACTTTGACGGAGGCGGCATCCACAAGTGAAGGTGGTTGGTGGAAACCCTAATCGGCCTCCTCGTTTATTCAAATACATGCGTCGTTGTAATTTTTACGGTGGAGTGGGGCATATTGTGCTTGTGAAAAACATATATTTCAGGAGCAGTGACGTGTGATATTCTCTCTCGTGGCGACTGTTTATTAGATTTTCTTCTTTTAGGGTACAATTGCTCCTATTACTGTTATTGCTGACTAGCTACCTGGACTCGAACTTGTGGAGGTTCTCTCTTTTAGTACAGGAGAATGTCATAATTTAGTTCAACTTAGTACGGTTTTAGGGTTTAGGGCACTGCCTGTTGGACCCGCTCTCAAACGCAAGCACGAACGTTTGTGTGACTCCAGAATGCACTGAATTTCAATTACCTTATTTGGAAACTCGCCTACAGGCTTTTCCTCTGTCACCAAACACCAACGCTTGTAACTGAGATTTTCTTTTGACTTTCTTTTTGACGTTGAATTTTGTATTATGTACCAAAGTTACGAATCGGGTTCAAGAGTAAGCATGGTTACAGTGATGGGGATAGCTGTGGACATAAATGTATCCACTGCCGTCACGGGTGTTGATAATATCATCACAGTGGTATTGTTTAGGAACCAAAAAGTAGTCATACAAAGAGCATCTTCTAGTGCCTCTAGTCTGCTCGTTTGTTTATTTTTTTGTTTTTATGTATGTGTGATCTCTGAATGCCCTGGTGTTATGTTAACAGATAAGTACTCTTTCACATACCCTGACGCTGTTCTTATCAATGTTGTTGGCAGGGCATTCTCTTGGTGTGGTTGCAGTAGCTGCACATCCAGGAGGCACCCTCGCTGCATCAACATCTCTCGACAGTTTTGTTCGTGTCTGGGAGGTCGACTCGAATGCCACCGTGACGACGCTGGAGACTCCTCCATCAGAAGCGTGGCTGTTGCAATTTGATCCCAAGGTATTTATCTTTCGTCTGACTGAAGTTAACCCCTAAAGGACCAAGAAGCCCGAATTGGGCCTCATGTTTTTTATCAGTTTGTATATGAACTTCCTTTTGTTCAATTTTAATTGTTTTTTGACCGACACATTCAGTGTTCTTCATTGATTCGAGCGATACGAAATATGGTCGCATTTGAAATATATTTTTCACAATATGATCAATTGAATTTGTCATTTTCAAAACTGTGAAGCCTTGGTCCTTTAGGGGTTAATGTCCGAATTGAGCAAGGTGACCGTATTTTTTACAGTATCGCCAATGAGCTTGCTTTCTCAAATGTTAACCCTTAAAGGTCCAGAGAGCCCTTTCTGACCAATATAATACACTGTATTTGGCATAGTTCCACACCTCCTATGGGTTCAAGATCAAAAGTGAAGTTAAAACTCAGGTCAACATGATTTCAATGAGCTATTCGGGTCTCAATTTGGAACTTTCTATTGACAACAAATACGTCAACGTATATACTATCCCCATCAGCCCTTGAAGGGTTAAACGTGCTAATTCTGGAGCTACTGTGGGGGATTGTGCAGGGCGAAGTGCTGGCAGTTGCAGGAGGAGGAAGCTCGTCAGTAAAGCTATGGAACACAACAACATGGAGACTGGAGCAGTCGCTGGCAGTGCCCAAGGGCGCAGAGGAATCAGGGAAGGCATCAGAGAAGGTAGGCATGGGGAAATTTGTGCTGGGAGTGGCATGGAGCCTGGACGGGAAGCTGCTGGCGTGCAGCACGATGGACGGAACCGTGGCGGTTTTCGATGTGCTCAAGGGGAAGCTGATACACACCCTGGAGGGGCACAACATGCCGGTGAGGTCGCTGGTGTTTTCGCCCGTGGACAACCACGTTCTGTACACAGCCTCGGATGACAAGCACATTCACGTGTACGATGCCAGGAGTAGGGCGCTGGTGAGCGCCTTCTCGGGCCACGCCAGCTGGGTTCTCAGTGTGGATGTGAGCCCGGACGGCGCGGCTGTGGCGTCCGGATCCAGCGACAAAACGGTGCGGCTCTGGGACCTCAAGATGCGAGCCGCCATCCAAACCATGACTGACCACACTGACCAGGTGTGGGCCGTCGCTTTTCGTCCCGGTGGCGAGGGCCTTCGGTCTGGTCGCTTGGCCAGTGTATCAGATGATAAAAGTATTTCCCTGTATGAATACACATGAATCTTATTTATTTATTATGGACTGCCTCCTGGGAGTGACTCTTGGTGTTCGTCATTTCATTGCCCAATTCCTCTGACAATTCCACTTGGTCGCCACTTTTTTACACAAGGTAGGAGCACCTGATTCCAACATAGTACCCAATGCCGATAATTTTCTACACATGGCTTTCATTTTAGAATGCAAATCTAGATGGTAGACCATAGATGACTTATAGTTTTGATCAACAAACGAATAATAAAGGCTCTATGACATGCTTAGATTTGCGTCCTAAAATGAAAGCCTTGTGTAGAAATTATTTGCATTGTGTATTGTGTTGAAATTGGGTGCTCCTACCTTTAGTCCAGAAATAAAATCAGTAGCTTTCGTGATGCAGTTTGAATCAGTAATCAGGAATCCGTAATTGGCACGTAATGCCAGTTCTGTATTTCTCATCTCTGTATTGCAGTGCACAGTAACATTCTTCAGCCCCCCTACTCTTTACCTCCTACTGTTTACCTCCGAATGTCAAGCATCTGTCGGGGATCAGAGGAATTGCAAAGAATTTTCTTTATCTTCAGTTAAGCCAAGCAAAGAGGTTTGGAGAGTTGAATTGTTTTATTAGTAGTTTCTCTACAGTGCTGCTACAGTGTAAAGGGTGTGGTTTAGCAAGGTATGAAGAACATTACGATTAACCCCTAAACGTCCAACCGTCCAAAAGGCAGACGATGTACAGAATCAAACACAGTTTTCTCATCCATCATTGACTTTTTGTAATGTGGATTTTTTACTATATATTTTACAGTGAGGACCTCCTCTCGAAAGCCCAATGTGGGCTTTTTGGTCCTTTAGGGGATTAACCCTTTAGTGCCCAGGGAGGTTCTAAAGAAACCAGAGTTTTTTGGTGGTTTTTTTTTTAAACTCTCTCTATTCAAACTATGGAAATTATTAATAGTATTTAACCGTATAAATGTAAGCGTAGCTTAATCAAACAAGTGTCGGTTAAACCTTGGTCAGATCCAACCCTTGGATTGAAAGATTATAGTATGTCTTTGAACCGCATAATGCACACTCAAAAATGAGATTTTGGAGGGTGTGTGACTTCAAAGTTAGATAAAATATGGGTTAAATTTTCAAAAATAAAAGTGAAGAGGTTCAGCAATGACCCATGTCAACACCTCTCATTTGCAATCTTTCATGTCAAGAACTTACTCACACAAAATTATTGTGAATTTTACAAGTGATAGAGTGACTTATCCATATACGGTTTAGGACAAAAAACTATACGTTAAAATATGAAAGGAGTTAGTACATTGATCAAGATCGGAATAGTTACACTAAGGTAGTAACACCTTAAACTGCCAAGTACCCATTCCCGCCTCCTATAATTTCACCTCAAAGTGATTGGGAGTGTACCTAAAATGGACCACAACTTCACTAAAAGTTCACTAGAACCAATGAGATGGAACCAATGAGATGGAAGCATTGACCAGATTTGTCCATGTGTTCCTTCTGTTTCTTTTGGGTAAGTCTACAATTTTGATTAGGTGTCTACAACACCTTCACTTCAAAAATTCGTGTAAAATTGCTCGTGTCCAAAAAATTTGATTCCAAGACCCAACACTTCGTCTCCAATTTGCTAACACATTCATGGTTTCACTTCATGCTTTTTGCACTCCCCGGTTACCAATTCCCTTATTCTGTCAGTTTAAGGTGTTACTACCTTAATGGAACATGAACAAGAGAACACAATCCAAAAATTTAAAATAATATAACAAACTTCCATACGCAAGAAATACCACATAGTACATGTGTTGTATTTGTAAGTATTTACTGTATTTTCAAGTATTTGCAGCATTTTCACGTTTTGTTCATAGGTATTTTGATAGTTGCACAACTCCAAATTGGAATTTTATTTTTTTAAAAGATATATTTTATGAGTCTCCAACTCTGAACACCACAATTCAAAATCCAATTGTTCATGGATTTTCCGTTATTTGCATTTTTGACACGATAGTGACCACAATGTGGTCTCCTGGGCACTAAAGGGTTAAGGACATTGGCTTCTACCTTTGTACAGTACAGTACTCAGAAAGTCATCACAGTACAAAAATTACTGTTATCCCTCGTAGGCCGAGAATAATTTCTTCTTACTTGGTAAATTTTACAAGCCAATTATTGAATGCCCAACAGAAGAGGAGCTACATCATTCTGGTATTGGCCCCTTTTCTCATTTCAACAGATTAACCACCTGAGTTTCGTTTCTAAGCACTGGACTAATTAATTAGCATGTGACTGGCCTTCTTTCGCAGCCACTCGAATAATGAAGGAATTACCACTACAGAACCTCTAATCCTACCTAAGAGCATCTCCAGCAGCACTCTGAAAAGTGCCCCGCCCTACACTCTACTCTGGATAATGGATGAAAAGTTGACACAAAATCACCCTGGGCTGTGCAAATCTCCTAGATATCTAGAGTCCTCAAACCCACTCAATCTAGTATATCTTCTCTTCTTAATTGCACAATCCAAGCGTGGTGACTTACTTGAGAGTGGCTTACTTGCTATTTCCAGAGTCTGGTGGGGAACGACACGTATCAATGCCCTGTGATTTTTGGATGACCTCAGAGTTGCTGGTGGAGATGCTCTATCTAGTCACAGCCTGGGAAGCCAGAGCAATACCGACAATGGGAGCCACGGCCTTGGGAGACACACCCACGGCCTTGAGCTTCTCTTCACCTGCATGCAACCATTTCTGAAACGCCAGCATCACCAGCCACGTGTTGCTGGCCACTTTCTCTTTGATCATCAACATAAGAGCCGCGGACAAAACTGTCTTGAAAATCTGCGCATTCAGCCCCTTGAAATACCCCTTCAACCCTTCCTCTCTTCCTATTTGTTGCCATGCTTGCACCATGTTTCTGGCATTCTTTGCTGCTCCTCCGTTCTCCCGAATGGCCTTGTCTTCTTCAGATTCCGCTGCTTGAAGTATCACCTTTGCCCTGCCAACGCAAAAGCAAAAGCCAAGTCACTAAAATATAAATAAACAATACGAATCAATACACACTCTGAATTCGTTCTTCTCACATAATTTCAGAATCTTTGCCACTTGTGATTGGACTCTTTCCCACATGTCAAGTGATTTAAAAGAGTTCTAAGTGTTATAGTGGTTTTCAGAATTCACGGGTCCAACCCTCTCTACAATTGCATATACTAAGAATCTCTCCTGTTGTATACATTAGAGAGGGATTCCATTGTAATAGCGTGACATTAAAGAGGTTTAGGTGTATCCAAGAACTACCTGTCTGTTAAAATGGATATTTCATGAAGTACAGTCTGACAAATTCAAGATACAGAGTACACAATGGATTTTTCATTATACTACTTGGAATAGAAGCATAAGACTAATGGAGTGTGACGTATCAAGGTAGTTTCTCCATTTCCATAGGTAGGCTAAAACTACATCTGAAGTTGAGTAAATATACAACAGCTTTCAGGCTCGGGGGCTGCACTGTACTAAACATGTGTGAGTGCACAGAAGGTGTATTAATTTGAACACTGCCGTATTACATATACATACAATATGCACATTTAGAACTGAAAATATTCAGGTACACTTACATATATTTAAAACAGAATATATCTGTATACAAAGGTATTTAGACATATACCTTCTCGTATAAAAGGAGGTTTTTAGAAGGGGTCGTGAACGCACGTGATTCTCAAACATAATGTAGAGTGCACCCCCCGGCTTTTGGGAAATTATGTATAACCGAAACTTCAAAACAAATATAACTTTTTCATACAATATTTGAATAATGCATATTTTTTAAAGCATTGGAATCCACACACAAAAAAAAAAAAAATAGTAACCACACTCGTAGCTAGCCACGAGTGAATGGGGAAACTACCTTATAGGAAGGTAAAGAAGATACCTGATTGCTGGATATGTGAGCATTGTGGCCACGGTCTTCGCCAGTGCTCCAACAAAAAAGGCATGAAAGGCAGTCAACACCTTGGGCTTGATCAGAGACTTGTTTTTTGTGCCCACAGCCTCTACAACTACTTCTGGTCGTAGCAAAAAATCCTTCAGCTGTTCAAATACAGTGTACTGCAATCCAATCCCCATAAAAGCAACATTTGTCAGACAATTACGCCCGCCCAACAATCTTTGTGCACAAGAAAGATTCCACTAGAGGATGGTTATGCAAGAATGTTATGCAAACGTAGACAAAGTTCCCTGTTAGTCAAGCAGAAATTAATGAAAAGTAATTGAAAAGCAATGTGGTATTAAATTCTAGAACCTGAATGGCAGGATTAGAAACTAAGACAAGTGATGCTCCAAAGCCAGCATAAGCCTCCCGCCAGCTGCCCTCGGTTAATGTAGCCCACAAGCCTTTGGATTTTCCAAAAGCGCTCGTCTGCATCCTGGTCGATGCAGTGTCCAGAGGCTGCACAAAACAATCAGCCAAAACAATGTTCAGGGATCTAATACCGTCTCCTATAGGTGTAAGCATGACTTGGCTAAAATGTGAATGGCCACTCATCTTTGAATGGAAAATAGGGTTATCTCTTGTCACTTCGAAATTGCATAAGAAATTCATGATTAGAGATAAAAATAAAATAAAATTGATTTGGCTCTTGTACCCAAACTAAGATGTCTATACAGATCTCCCAAAAATCACACTCCTACATGTTGGTTAACCCTTAAACGACATTTCAGGTTCTGGGTGGGCAGCCCGAGCATCTCTCAAAGAATAAGGGTTATATATTTAGGCCGGGCATGGGTGCATGACCAATCACAACAAAGGAACAAGCACATGAGGAATAAATTGAGTACTTGGGCAAGAATCAAATGATACTCCAAAACCTTTGATCTAGACATTGCAAACAAGCACGGAAGAATTTGTTGTAGCAATTGAGCACATCTGATGCCTCACCTTGTTGTGCATCCAATGATCTATGTATGGTTCGAAGGAGTTAAGTAGTGTTCCTGCTAGAAGCAAGATTCCTTGGAAATAAAGCCCGTGGGGCTTGCTGTGTCGTTTAAGGGTTAACATATTGGAAAGAGCATCCTCTACCTTAAGTTTAGGAAGTCAAAATGGACCAACGTGCAAGCGATTGCATACATCATCGTTTCTTTCTGTTGTTGACTTCAAATTGATTGTCAAAAGAGACGCAAGTCGATAAAACAAGTACAACTACTGAAATCAATACTATCACAGTTTTTAAACTACAAAAAAAATAAAAATACTTGGCATGCTATACAGAAAACTTTCGACAACAACAAACCTGTGTCAATACGACAGTGCAGGTACCAGCTGCAGCAGCGACTAGTAGGTTCGGTCCCGTGCCCATTTTCAATACTTTCGCCTTGGCTAAATACCATTGCTTGAAGATGCTGTAGCTATAGAAATATATGAATTGCGAAATCACCGACTGTAAATTCTTCGTGCCAATACCCTGGTACAATGACAACACATTGCCCGATGCTACTGACTCCCGGAACACATCAAAAGGAGACCTGTAAAAAGAATTCACAAAAGTCAGAAATACTAACAAAGAAAATCATGTGCTTCTTTTTTACAATGTCAATTCCCAAACCTTCCATAGTATTCTTCTTTTAAAAAGCTGCACTTCATGTTTCTATACAGTTCATATCTTGGCAGACGATTTCATACTATATGCTCATCCATAAAAGTGTCTATTATAAGGCATTTTCATCCAAATAGTGACGACTTTAGAATTTTTTGAGGACTTTGGCGATTTCATCCACTTCTTTGCCCATTTTTTTCTAGTTAAAAGTAGCCACTCCCAAATCAGGTAAGATTCTGGCAAAAATTAGCCAAAAAAATTTGGCTGTAGCAAAGAGCTAATGGAAGTAGAAGAAGAATGCTTAATAAAATTCAAGTGCAAAAAGCCAGTCGTATCAGAATGCGATGTTGGTTCCAATTCTCAAGTCGAAGGTTGTGCAGCCTTAAGGTATGCATGTTCTCGCTTGTTGTATTAAGAGTGGTGTTAGTGAGCATCTTAGTTTGAATTTAGTACTAGATTCACTTTGTTAAAATCATTCCTAACTCCAAGTGTGAAAAGAAATACCTGAAGGAGGTTTGTTATCAGAAAAAAGAATGTTAGCCGAATGTTAAGCAATGCTCAACCATAATCTGAGTCATTTATTTCTGCTTACTTATACTTGCGTGATGCGCCAGCCCGCGCTTCCGCTTGATACTTGGACTTGCAGGTGTCCAAAGGGTAAAGAATTGTGGTGCTAAGAAGGCCACCAACAGCGCCAGAAGTGGCTTCCGTCAACGACTTAAAATCCAACGCCATCTTCAAAAATCCCTCAGGCTCTACACGATGCCATCCACTTCTATTATTAAAAAGGGGAATTCATTCTATTTCTGCCTAAAGTCTCAGCTAAGAAAAGAAAACAATAAAAAATGACAAAAATTCTCATATTCTGGCGCTCTCGTCTCTTGACACATTAAAAGGAATTCCATGGTCTTGTACAAAAGATCGCTTCAACCTAAATTACGCGACGTGGTAATAATAACAAAAATTTAAGACTCTTATTACGAAATCGATCTTTGAATCTCCAGAAGGTGCAAGAAAGAAGAAGGGCGATCGCGCGAGAGAACTAACAACCTAATTCTAAAACAGTAAAACAAAGTATCACCGAACTAAGTTAAGCCAACACAGACAGAAGAGCAAGGAAAAGCAAAGAAAACGCACCAATTGTGTGGTTTTTGCAGGCGCGATTCGCTGGGAAAAAAAGCTTTGGGTCGCAAAGGCGCAGCGAAAAAACCTGGAGAATCGATCGAGCATTAGCTTGCGGACACAAAATCGATCGATTGTCAAGCCATCAAGGCAGGGGCGCAGTGCGGAAGCGTGACGGTGTGCATACGGTGACACGGTCGTAGGGTGCCAGCCCCGGTGACCGTGGATCTCCACGTTTCCCCGCCGCCTGTCTTTGCGGGCCCACGATTTGGTAGATCTGTAGTTGATCTCGTAGATGCGAGGGATGTATCGAGGACATAGATTGAGGTACCTGGTGCGTGGGAACCTTCGCCCACGAGGGAGGAGATGTACCGAGGGCGGAGATTGTGCGGCTGAGCTGGAATCTAACTCGGATGATCACGTGGCGTTTTGGATATATTATTGGATTTTGGGGAATATGGGTTGACATCATCATGCAATTGAAGGGGGTTGCTGACGGTGCTGGGTGACATTGATATATGTCCCGTTCATCCCTTTTAATTTTGTTTTCGTTCATTTGGGAGGTTCTATGAAATC
Source organism: Pohlia nutans (assembly GCA_022496805.1). NCBI lineage: Eukaryota > Viridiplantae > Streptophyta > Bryopsida > Bryales > Mniaceae > Pohlia > Pohlia nutans. The sequence goes on from CM040090.1 coordinate 11,811,771, forward strand.
ATGAGAGGATCATTGTAAGTCTAAAATCTACCTAAAAAATTTGACATAAGTTATTTATTGTTGAAGGCCTGTTCAATATTATCAACAGTTCCCCATCATGAGAAATTTATTGTAATTGGTAAAAAAATTAATAGGCTTACAAAGATGACTTGGATGAAAGTCATCCGAGATTGTATGAGAAAGCTGCAAGGGTTTGAATCTGTTCGTGATCCAGGACGCTGCGACGTTTAGGGGTTAACTAGAAACTTGAGAATACCAATAGAATGAAAGAGGGTTGTGCCATATGGTGAGTGTTGAATGGTGGCGGCGTTTGGACCTTTTTGGAGAAGCATCTTGCAAGACTGACTTCAGGCAGTTGCTTTGGAGTGAGTATGAAAAGTATGACGAAAATTCTTGCCCAGGTTCTGAGGAGGCTTGTACAAACATAACTCTTTTATATCACACCTTTGTCAACTAATGCGTATCAGTTCGAAACATGACATGTGGAGATCCTTAGATACCTGAATGTGATACAAGAGAATATGAAAGAGTTTTTCTAATTCCACATATTCTAATACCACATTTTGAAGAAGAAATGTTGATACTATCCATATGTTTACTTCTAAAAAGATGTACATTGGTTACCACAAGGGTAATATTAATGAGTTCCAAGTGTAACAAGTGACTAGTCACATAGTCTTTGCCTTAATATTTATCCTAGATTTATTTTTGAAGCTTTTTTATATTGTTCATCCATGTAACTCCTTGAAAACAAAGGGCTTTTGTAGTCTCTCCCATGGTGGGGCAGAGACAATAAAGCAACCCAGACGAAATCTTAACCCCTAAACGTCCCAGCGTCCAAAAACTGGATCACGAATAGATTTAGAGCCTTGCAATTTTCTCATGCAATTTTGGATGACTTTCATCCAAGTCATCTTTGTAAGACTATTGAATTCTCTACCAATTACAATAGTTCTCTTGTGATGAGGAGTTGTTGATAATATTAGAGAGGCCTCCAACTACAAGTATGTCAAGTATGTTGGATAGATTTTATGCTTGCAATGGTCCTCTCATGTACACCTCATGTTCATTTGAGCCATGCTAATATCTATCTTTGAGACTAGCATCTACTTGTGTTCAAAGGATTGGTACGTTTAGGGGTTAACAAACCACGAACAAAGTATTAAAAAATGTACAGTTAGAACTCTTTTATATCACAGCATGACATGTGGAGATTCTCCAATGACATGCAACATTCAATATTCCAAATGGTGACATGAGAGACTGACATGAAAATGAGTTCAGAGTGTAGTCTTCTTTGCCGTAGGAATGAGAAGGGACAAGGGCAGTTTCTCAGCAACTTGAAACATTCAGTTCCCAGAAAGCTTCAAAAGTTAAGGTACCTAGATTCTAGGCTTTAGACTGATTTTCTTGTGCCTCAATATGGAACACAAGATCGGCTCCCCCCCCCATATCAGCTGAAATCAATGCCCACAGTTGATCTTCAAATTTAAACACACAAAAATTGGAAAACAGTACCGGTACAAAGCTGATGATTAAGAGGGCATTAAAGTCAATGCTAAACTGGGCAAAAATTATGTTCATGTGTTTGACAAGCTCAGTAGGTGCCATAATGTTTGCCCAGGTCTCAAGAGAGAATGCAGATTCAAGGGCTTTGAGGATGACAACTGAAAGCGGAAATTGATCAAGCCAGTTGAAATGAAAGATTAGAGGTGTCAATCACAGTAATGAGAAGCAACTAACACATCTTCACCGGGGCTAAAAAAATTCATATGCATAAAAAGACCGACATGGGAAGTGTTCTTAAAAAGCCTATGCACATTCGTCCTACTCACGTAATGAGTCCTTCCAGATCCCCCGCAATTCTAGAAGGAGAAATTCAATTCTTCCAGTTCTGTCACCATTAAATTAGTCCAAAATAGAAGGCTGACTATTCCACATTGCCACCTTCCCTGCACGGCCGGACAAGGGGGTTGGGCAACCTCCACTCCAAAAATGTGTTGGAGCGGCCCAAATTTCACTAAAGCTCGCACAAGGAAGACCATCAATGAGTGTCAATCGAGAGATTTTCGAATCTCCTGAGTGACCACCTTTGCTGGCTTCGCAGCTTCAATGTTTGCCACGACGCCCTTCTGCATGTAATACTCTATCACCTGAATGCACCAAAGTTGATAAAATTGTTAAGACATAATTTCCAAGGCATATGAAACCAGACTCAACCCAAGGGTCCCATAGAATGACATTTACACTGCAGAGTGCGTGGAATACAAATTGATTATTGCAACGACGAAACCAAGCATGTGATGAATAAATGGCAGTGCTACTTTTGAGAAAAGAAATTCTCTGAAACCAGGCACAGGAAAAGACGGTCAACAGCAAACGACTCACAGGTGTGGTCTGTTCATGGAATGATGTCAGCCTCTTGGTAAGTACTTCCACGGTGTCATCCTTGCGCTGAATCAAAGGCTCTCCTGTTTCCTGCCAGCCCCAAATCATGCACAACTTCGAATCATGCTCTGTAATTAGGAGTCTTTCAGCCAAAAGACTCACCACAAGATGTTCATACTCCCTTCTAACAAGGATTAACCAACTAGTGCCGAGAATGATAATAAAAATTATATTGTTTACATCAGCTGAAATGACTCACATCATCACGACCCGCCACTTTGGGAGGAGCGAATTTGGTGTGGTAAGATCGACCACTGGCTGGGTGTATCCACCGGCCGGTAATACGCTCCTCAAGAACGGAATCATCGATCTCAAAGTTGATCACCTTGTCAACCTTCACACCCTGCTTCTCAAGAACAGCATCCAACTGCACAGAACACCATGAATCCATGTCACCAACTGCTTCAATCTCAATTCAAACATCTCCTGTAGTACAAGGCTCTCAAAACACGACCATCTCCTGCTGTTGAATTGGTAATCCTGATTTATTCTGGAGGAGAGGGTTACGTCCAATAACAGTCAGTGGTTATCTAGTACAAAACAAGAACAAGAACAAGAACAGAAGGAAATGAATCTGAGTTAGAATGACATCGTTTACCTTCTGCGCTTGGACAACAGTTCGAGGGAAGCCATCTAAGATGAAGCCCTTGGTGCAAGAAGGCCGCTTCAAAGCTTCGTCAATGATGCCCACCACCAAGTCATCAGATACCAATGCGCCCTGCCATCCCACTTCTCGATCTCTATCAGCACAGGCTGCTATCCAGGATTCGGGATTGGGGCCCGTCTTTCTTCAAAGCATTGGACAGGCTAGAGGAAGAAACCCTAGAACAGTATGCTAGGTTTCCTCCTCGACAGTACATACAAACTAGATACAATTTGATATTCAGCAGATCCAGGAACAGGCTCACGAAGAGAGCCATGGCCGATCGGGTCACTAGGTTTAAAAGCCAAATCCTGCGAGAACGTTTGTTGTAGCAATTAGAGGTAGGAGATTGATGTAGTACCTTGTCCATGGCGGCCTTGGCTTCCAAGCCTAGCGGCGTCTTCTTCTCCACGGCGGCACGCAGCATGTCACCCGTGGCCAGATGGCACAGGCAATGCTCTTCCTTGAGGATGGGGGACTGAGTTCCCTTCCCGCAACCGGGAGGCCCTGCATCACGGAAGCTCCATCAATGAAAACTGTATCTTAGAAAAATGGTACAAAGATTGGTAACCGAGGTTGGCGATGGCTTACCCACGAGAATGAGGCGCTTCTCCGGCTTGGGGGCGCACTTCATGCGACGCATGAGCTCGTGGAAGAGCGTGTCGTTGGGTACATCCTCGAGCATGGCGGAAGAGGCCATGGGGGAGGATCGGGCGAGAGATTTATTGCTCGCTGCTGCTGCTACTGCAACGACGACGACGATGATCACAAACTTGCGCCCGGGAAGGCGAAGTTTTAGCTTGAGAATGAATATGGCAATGGAGACGATGCTTTGCTAGAAAGCACCCAGTATGCAACACAAGGCGCTCGTGTGAACGGGGTTCGCGTTCTCGCGCTCTGCGACAGGCTTGGCTAGCGACAGGCTTGCGGCCAGTGTCCGCGGCGTTGACGCTTGGTGGCTTTTAACCCTTAAACTATCCTATGGGATAGTAGATACATTTCGGTATAATTGGCATTGCTACCAATAAGAAGTTCTAAATTAGGATCTTAATAGCTCACTAGAACTGCATTGATCTAAATTTCAACTTTTGTGTTAAACTCAAACTCATTAAAGGTGTGGATCCATTCCAAATACAAGAAATACACATTGTATTCTACTTGCTTCAAAGGCATTTTCAGACGTTTAAAGGTTAAAGTTGACGCACCTAAAACCGCTCATATAAGCTCCTGTGGGCTTGTAATAATTATTTATAGTCAAATTAGGATTATTTTTTGGATGATAGACACATAAGATTCATGAATAAAAGTGAAAAAATATTCTTTTCTCAATTACAATGTAACTTACATGGACTACATAACCAGTGGGGGTTATGGGCCATACCCTAATGTGCCCCTATTTTATTATATCAAGAGTGTTCAATTTCACTTTTCTGGTTGATCTAGTGGTTCAAAAGGACACCTTCGGTTATGAGTTCTAACCCATGAGTGAATAGCTTATCATTTTCTGTTACATCTCCTCAAAAAATGGGCACAACATCTAATGAGTTTGGAAAGTGAAAAGTTAGTCAGGTCTCATATAGGTGGTGTTTTTTCTCAACACAAAAGTATCATGAATTGTATTTTAAATACCTCAATTTTGCTCATTTGTAAAAGCTTATTGATTGAATGACAAGTGGTTGGTTTTAGGCTCCTTGAGCATTACAAGTGATTGGATTTAGGTTTCTTGAATGGTGTTAGTTGGGGGCACATGTAGATCTAGAATGGACAAGTCGACGGTTTATGGTGCCTCTACGTTACTTTTCAACTTTCACATGATTACTAGGTGTGCTAACATACATGAGAACGTGGGTGTTAACGCGCTAGAAGGACCCACTTCACATATAGACAATGTGGTTTATTCCATTCCTGCACAACTCCAAAAAATCATTGTTAGTATTCGACATACTTACCACGGGTTGCAAAAAAGTAACTTGTATGTTTGCTCCGGATTGCAAAGCAATTCGTTTCCCTCGAATAAGTAAAAAAAAAAAAAGGTTGTGATTTGAAGTTTTTATGGATGAGATACGGGCTGAGATGTAAACAAACTTTAGTAAAGTTGTCTAGAATGTGTATGAATTGAATGAGAAGAAAATGTTTTGTGATCATACTCTTGAGGATGAATCGTCTATAGTAAACCAACATATTTTAAATATTGTTCAATTAGAAAAACCAACTTACAGAATCAAGTAATCTGTTACCTCCAAAATTGGATTTTTTGAGTTAAAATTTTATGCTTGAAGTACATACATCTTTGTAATAGAGTTTAACCGGTTATTAGAGAGATGAGAGAAGACATAACAAGAAGTGAGAGGAGTTGCACTGTATACATTCCACATTAATTCATTGTTGGTACTAGTCCAGTCAATTTTGGACAAAGCACCATAACAAAAAGATTAAGGCCTCCAAAAGACTACTAACTGAACTAAAGTGCAATGCAAAAATATAATACAATAATATTAAAATAAATCACAAAAAAATATTCAAAATAAAATCTGACCTCGCACCATTTGGCAACATCAAAGTGGATCTTTTTAATATTTTGTGAAAAAAATTGTTTCCAATTATTTTTAATTTTAATTTTTATTATTTTATTATTTTTGCATATCACTTTGGCTGAGTTTGCAACCTTGTGAAGGCTTGAATTTTTTTAATGAAAGTTTACCCCCCCGTAACTCACATTTATGAAATGTAGTGCAATTTCATACATCTTTGACATAGAAGTTGGTTATGGCCAACTTTCAATTTACATGTGGGAAAAAGTCAAAATTAATTGTTCATAGATTTTTATGCTGAACCAACATTTTTGGCACTACTTTGCCGATCTTGACCTTTGGCAATCCTACTCTATTACCTATACAATGCTAAAAGTAAACATGACACCTAATGCAATTTTTACATCCAATATATTTTATGAAAACAACATCCCCATCTTCATCTCGAAACACATGTCCTTGTCCCTCCCTCCTCATGGCCCAACAACACCAATCATTCAACACAAGTGCAACAAAGAATCTTCGTTCATCAAGTAAGATTTTGGTAGCTATAGTCTGCTCAAGTACAACCTTTATTTTTACCTAACACATGCAAGAGGCTACTCTTACGCATATTGGATGCCGCAAGAAATTTGCACTCTACCAAAGCACATGCAGTGGCCAAAAGCAGAAAGAGACAAGACCTTTACACCGCAAGAAATTGAACGTCGTTCCGAAATTTACCTTGTAGCATTCCACAACCGTAACGCAAGTGGTGGAGCTTCTTGGTGTTGGCCTTTCACACCAAGAAGCTCCACCACTTGCGCTGCGTTTGTGGAATGCTTCAAGGTAAATTTCAAAAATTACGTACAATATCTTGCGGTGTCAAAACCATATGGCTCTTCCTGCTTTTGGACAATGCATGAACATTGGTAGAGAGCAAATTTCTTGCGCCACCCAAAACGCAAGGGGCCAGCTTCTTGCATATATTAGGTTAACTTTTTTTTCACAAGAACACACCCTAACTACTAAAAAAAAACTTATTTGACGAAAGCAGATTCTGTATTGCACTCGCTTGAGTGACTGGTGTGAATAGGAGCCAGGTGAATGGGCCATCAAACAACACCCTCTTCTCATCGGTCCTTTCTGGCCATGTTGATAACCCCCGCCGGTTCCTTTTGCCACTCCCTCATCATCATGGTACCATTCTCACCCTTCGACGCTGATTTCGCTCCCGGGATCGAGCGCATTAGGGTTTGGAGCTCCCGTCATGGATCCCGCTGACTCTCCTGGCGTCCCGACGGATTGAACGATTGCTGTCGATTGATGCACGTTTGGTTTTGGGACGATGGAGGTCCAGGGGGCAGGCTGGAATCCCATCGTGGTACTCGCCCTCCACAACGTCCACAAAGCTTTCAAATCTCCCACCGCCGTTGCCTCGGTCTCCGCCAACTCTCACGACCACCCGCTCAACTCCTTCGTGTCGGCCCTCGCGTCCGCCACCAAAGGCATGCACCCTTTCTTTCGACAACAGCAATCCTCGAATTCCAATGACAGAGAAACCAGTCAATTCTCTTGCAGCTGCAGCAGCAGCAGCAGCAGCAGCAGCAGCAGCAGCAGCAACAACATCAGCAGCACTAGTAGTAGCAGCAGCGGTAGTATCAGCGGTGCAACGGTGAAGAGTCCGAAAGCTTTCCTCGGGCTCCCGTTCCCCAATTTGCGAGGTTCGGATTTTGATGAGAAGGCGGTCCAATCGTGCTCCTGTAGTTGCCAAGATTATTCGGAAAGGAGCGTTTTGAAGTTGAATCAGGGTTTCTCGATCGCAGGTTTCAATGGGGGCAAGAGGGAGGCTGTTCCCGGTCGGGGTTGCTGGTGTTGCGCTGTATCGAAAGCAGAGTCGAGCGGAGTGGAAGGCAGAGAGCTGGGGTTGGAGGGAATGATCAATGTGTCAATTGTGGTGATGTCGATGATGCTGGGGCAGCGGAAACCCGGCGTTGCCAATGATGTGAGGAGTGTGTCCAAGTGCGACGAGGAGGAATTCCAAGATCATCGTTTGATGCGAATTCCCGTTCTAGGGTTTCTGTCCCATCGCTTCACGAGAGCTGGTTCATCGCAGCACTCGGAGCCACGGTGTGACCGGAAACGGACGCGCTTCACGTGCGCGTGCGGTCAAGAAAGGCAGGATCCGTCCTCTGGGAAAGCTGTGAAGAGGTTTTCGTTGGCGAATTTCGTGCAGTTTAGGGACGATTTGGTTCAGAACGGGACGAAGAGGCTGAGGTCTTCGACATTAGGGTTTGCGAGGCTGCAGGGAGAGCCCGACGAAGGTGGGGTTCCCGTCCCTGCGGAGGGAAGAGAGGATACCGTTGCGGCGGAGACGGCGGCCCCTTTGATTCCAGAGAAAGCGAAGAACGACGCAGGGTCGCAGATTGAGAGAGTGAAGAGCTTTGCAGCTCACTCTGCGTTGCAGCCGATCCAGGTGAAGCTGCCCAACATGGACGGGTGGTTGGCTACTCTGGGTGTGAAGGAAGGCGTGCAGGAGCTGGTGGAGAGGGTGACCACGAGCATGACCAAAAGCTCGTCAAACTACCCGGACAAGAAGAAGCTGACATCGGTGCAGGACTTTTTTAGATACACCGAAGCGGAAGGTAAGGACGATTGGCTTGTGAGCTTTTTAACCAGCATGTACGTGAGGAGTGTGTCGTTTCAGTGGGCACTGGATAGGCATAGAGCGATCACTTCGGCTATACTTCTACAAGAGCCAAGTCTCTTGAGATGAGTTTTTTTATTTTTATTTCACTTCCACTCATGGTATGCTGATTCTTACGCAATCATCCAAAGTGGGAGGTTGTACACAATAGCAAGCAACCCCATTTCCGTTCAAAGATAGACATGTAGGCAAATCTTGCTTGAACCGAATTTGCTGATTGAAGTCCAACCGAGTTTATAGGAAGAGACGAGTTGCTGTTGGCGGGAGGGGTCAGTCGATAGGAGACAGGACCAGTCTCCTCTCGCTTTACGGAGGGTCCCATTTTGAGCGGGTTTGTGCGTTCGAGTTTTGTACGAATCCGTGGTTGTGATGCAGTGGGGATGGTGGTGCTGTTTATGCAGGCAAGAGGTTGTTCGATGAATTGGACCGCGACAGCGATGGTCAAGTGACTCTGGATGACCTGGAAGTAGCCATGAAGAAGCGGAGATTACCACAACGGTACGCGAAAGAGTTTTTGAGACGGACTCGAAAGCATTGGTTTGCGAAGTCGATCGGTTGGAGCGAGTTTCATATGTTGATGGAACAAAAGGAGCCGCAAATGCTGCGGGCTTACACCACGATGAGCTTGAGCAAGTCCGGCACTCTGCAGAAGAATCAGGTGTTGGTTTCGCTGCGGAATGCGGGGCTGCCCGCCACCGACGGGAACGCCGCAGCCATGATGAAGTTCCTGAACGTGGACACGGAGGGTTCGATTGCGTACGGTCAATTTCGGAACTTTATGCTTTTGCTCCCACCGGAGCGTCTGGGAGATGATCCACGGTGCGTGCTGGTTTGCTGCGAGAGTTTTGCGTGGCAGTGCAGTATTCCGTGCTCATGATTTGGTTTTGGCGGTGGTAGTGATTATAGTTCTGTCTCGCTTTGTGGAGGGTTGCTGATTGGTGCTGTGTGGTCTGATGATTAGGATGGTGTGGTTTGAAGCGGCGACTGTGGTACCCATGGCTCCCCCTGTCGATATTCCAGCTGGTTCAGTTCTGAAGTCTGCTTTAGCTGGGGGTTTGGCGAGTGCGCTTTCGACTTCGATGTTGCATCCTCTGGATACCGTGAAGGTGAGGCTACTGTGGGACTCTAGCTCGGTATGGCTCTATTTTCTTTGGTGCAGAGGGAACAGCGACGTCGGAGCTGACGACATGCAGGAAGCTCGTCTTTGTACTTGTTTTCGTCAGTTAGAGCTTTCCTGGGAATACTAAGGTCGGAAACCCGTTCCCATGGCTTTCAGCTGTTTTTGGTGGGGTTTCTATTAGTTGTAGATCTGGGATTTGTTTTGGGTGATCTGCGTCTTCGGGAGGATGCCAACGGAAGGGAATGCGTAGTTTTTGGGGCATGTATGATCGAGTGCGGAGTTTCTAAAGGTTTGCTCCTAGGTTGAGTAAAACCGTCGACTCTCGAGGTGTTGTACATGGCCACGTTCACTAGATTCTGCATATGGCAGTACTTGTCATTTACTCCGCTCGTGGCTTAGCCACGGCGAAAACGTCTGTTGCGACAAGAGAATGGGATCACTGCCTGACCTAGTTAAGTTATTGACAATCGATGACCTGGTTGTTTCAGACGAGGGTTCAAGCATCGACGTTGTCCTTTCCAGAGGTGATTGCAAAGCTGCCTGAGATCGGCATAAGAGGCATGTACCGTGGGTCTATCCCAGCGATCCTAGGTCAATTCACCAGGTACAGCCTTGGATCAGTAACCCATGATTGAATCACATGATCAGAAAACAGTGTGAAATTCGAAAAGGTGGATGGTTGTACGATTGTAAAATCGATATCCTGGAGCAATGCTGTATTTACTGAAGACCTTTTTGGAATGTGGCAGTCATGGAATTCGGACAGGGGTGTTGGAAGCCAGCAAGCTCCTTCTGAAGAATATGGCACCCAACGTTTCTGATCTTCAGGTACGCATGCAGCAGTTGTACTCCTCATGTTTTTTTTTTTTTTTTCTGCTGAAAATCCAACCGTGTGCTTGGATATCGAATGCCCAGAGGCCGTGATTATATTCCGATCTACTGGATGTGGTACATATGGCAACAGGTGCAGTCTTTGTCTTCGTTCACGAGCACTGTGATTGGGACGGCGGTTCGAATCCCGTGCGAGGTGTTGAAACAGCGGCTGCAAGCTGGGCTGTACAACAGCGTGGGGGAAGCTATTGTAGGAACGTATCAACGAGACGGGATGAAAGGCTTCTTCAGAGGAACAGGCGTGACGTTGTGTAGAGAGGTTCCATTCTATGTTGCTGGCATGAGTATCTACGAGGAAGCCAAGAAGGTGAGGTCCACGTGCACGCATTGAAAGGAACCACGAAAATTTGGGGACTGGGAGATTTGTATCATGAATCGTGGTTGCTGATGTTGAGCACGTTGGTTGTTCAGGTCGTCCAAAAGGTGTTGAACAGGGAATTGCAACCGTGGGAGACGATCGCAATCGGCGGTCTCTCTGGAGGCCTTGCAGCTATTGCAACGACGCCGTTTGATGTGATGAAGACGAGAACCATGACTGCAGCTCCAGGCATGCCGTCGACCATGGGCACCATAATGGTCGCCATCGTGAAGGACGAAGGTCTACTGGCCCTTTTCAAAGGCGCCATACCGCGTTTCTTTTGGATTGCACCTCTGGGAGCAATGAACTTTGCGGGCTATGAGCTAGCAAAGCGCGCCATGGAGAACAAGGAAAAAGAAGTGCAAGGCGTAGGAGAACAGGAGAAGTCCAGATAGAGCCAAGGCGGGTGGCCATTTTGATGGTAAAAGAATCTGTATCACCAGCCTGCAGTTCCATTTGACAGTGAAGGAATGACGAAACGCTGTACATATGTTTTGGAAGTGGCAGTTTGGGTGAGTGGAAGCAAAGCGGAACGGCGCGGCAGTCCCAGTGTTGAGTTTTCCGATTGGCAACGAGTTTGGCTTCGACGTGGGTTTCTTGAGGCTGTCGAGACCAGTGCATGAGAACTGAGGTTGTGAATTCTTGGTTGCGTCCCACAATGTTTTGTCATTGTCGAGGAGTGTTTTCTGGCCTTTTTGGACGAGCGAAGTCGTCAGGTTTGGTGCCACATCTCCTGTTGGGGAACTGGGGCAGTGCTTCTGTGCGGAGACCAGAAGACACATCCCTGAAATTCGTCGAAAACTTGAGGTATGATGGGATTTATTTATTTGAGCAAACGATCATGTCTGGAAAAGATTTGAAGGGGCAGCAGCTGCAAAGGTCGGCTACTGGATCGTCGAGAGGCCTACGAAGGTGTCCTCACTGGTTGCTGGAGCAGCTATCGTGCTGCGTTCTCTGAAGATTCCGTGAGAGTACAGAAGCTTGAATGTTGAAACGAGGCGAACCGGTAGAACGAGATCAGGTCAAAGTACTGTATTCGTCGCAAAAGTTAGAGCTTGTTCCTACGGTATTTCAATTTTTGATTCCGCAGTTCACTGTTGTGAAGTTCGGTACAGTAGTTTTGTCAATTTGCCGATCTGTATCTTCTCAAATGTTTCTCAGAATTTTGTTCAGGTGTCAAAGATGTAGTGATTGGAAGCACAGTTGAATTTACTTGTGAGATTCTTCATCGAAGGAGATTTGTCCTTCTATCACGATTGATTGTTTTTCTGGGATGATGCCTGCCAGTACACGTGTTGATGAGTTGTGATTATGGTTGTATTATTGTAGACGGTGGTGTTGCAGATGTGAAGACTCTTTATTTGTGTATGAGTATTCCTTGTTTTCAAGCTTTCTATGTATCTACTGATTTTGTTACTTGAAAGTTATCCGAACACCTGCTATGACAAAATCTACTTGGCTGTTATGAAGTGATTGGGGGGACGTTGTTGATTGAGATTGTCCAGCCAATGATCATGAATTCCTAGGTGTTGGAGAGTGCAAGTATATATATATATTTTTTGGAGGAGGTGGGCATTTGCCCACATTGATTGTGGCAAGTTCTTGAAAACGAGAAATTTGCCATGGGGGGCTTGTGTGTGGGGGTTGTGGGTTCGGGCACATGGCTTCCTCTCGTACTTTATATATTTTTTGAAAATTTTTCTTGAGAAGAGGGATGGGGATGTGCCCAATTCTCTTGTCGCGAGTTCAGAGAAATTTGGTTGGTAATTTGGTATCATGTTGAATTTGGTCCTTGAGAGGAGGAGCAAAAGTTTTTGAGAAATTTGAAATTTCTCTTGGGGGAGTTGGAACCCATGACCTTCAGCTCATAAGTCCAATGCAGCAACCAATTGAGTCGAAGACCCGAAATTTGTGGAATTAGAATGAGGAGAACAAACACAGCATCACAAGGGTTGCAAGAAGGCCTTTGCATGACTGAAATGCCAAGGCAAACAAATTCAGTAAGACTAAGAGGGGGGAATGAAGCAAGCCTGGAAATGCGAATCAAATGAAGGTTTGAACCCCAAAAGGAGTCAAGAGAATCATCACACTAGCAACGCATGAGCACGCAAGGAAAGTGAAGTACAAAGAAAAGTTCTGTAATCTAGTTTTAGTGGTAATTTCCTATGGAAAGTACTACTACCTTAAGCAACAGGTAAAGGGATCATTGATTAAAGTTGTGATCGGAGCAGTGTCCTTTGTTTGACTTATGAAACACTGAACGGGGAAGTAGTCATGTTTTGAGAGTAAAAACGAGAGACACAACTCCTTCCCCGTTTAATGCTTTCATTAGTCAAACAGAGGACACTGCTCCCGTGTAAAAACGAGAGACCCCCTTGTGAGCCACTTGTAAGTTGAGAGGCAAAGGATGAACTTCCATATCTGCAGCGAGCTGAGCTGCTGCGGTAAGTCTTTATTTTGAGGTCGTATGATATAGGGCTCTTGAACCAGGAGAGAGGGGGTCGTAGCTTCGAAGTGAAGCAGATTGCAGGGATGAGAACGAGCGTCCTTGCCCGAAATCAGACGCCGTAAATGGGGATTGCGCACGAAGCTCTTTTAAAGACTGCAACCGAGTGAAAAGGTTAATTTAGACTTATCAGACTAAATGACAAAACTACAATCTACACAAGTTACATGGCTGCATTTCCTCGCCTATTTGGAACAATGCCCTAAATGCTTCTTTGTTAAGAGTTGCTCTTTGGTCTTGACACATGCTGTAGTCCCTGCTTGTGAAGGCTCATTCTAATAATTTCATCAGTCAATTGCAAGCCCTCATACTGTAATCCTCTTCCTATTGCTGCAGCTCTACTAGTAGATTGATCATTTGACCCTTCTTAAAATTTTGCAATCGCCAAGCTCATGATGAATTCGAGGTCTACCCGTGAAGCTCTCCCTCAATCTCTCTTAAACTCCGCCTCTCTCACCAAACCTTCACACTATGCCACTGCAAGTGCTTCGGGGAATGCCCAATATTGTTGGAATTTTGCCATATGAGTTGTCTCGCTTGTGCATCTCAAGAATTGACCTTTGTTGATTTTTAGATCTCCTAGGAGCCATAGCAAATCACTTGTAATCTCTCCAAAACACAAAAAATCTGTAGCACAAGAAAGCCTCAAAACAACACAGGCATTGAAAAGATTGTGGTGTGCACAACTTCTGTGCATATTTAGTTGTATACACCACTTCTAAATCTTTCAATCTATAGGTCCTCTTAGTAGCTAAGTTTGAGGACAGATTCATTCATTGCATGCCATGTGTTATTTTTACAAAATTTGATAAAAGAAAATCATCTGATAACTACGTTCAATCACACCCTCAACCATTTCGAAATTCACTACACTGTTTGAACACCTCACACCACTGTATGTTCTACACTCTGACAAGAACGACACTTGCGTATAGAAGCAGGGATAACTTGGAAAACAAATTGCCATTTTTCTCCTTAAATTGACCGCTCAGATCTCACAAAGAGACACATGTAGTATCGAGAACCTCACCTCCTCAAATGTACCCTAACAACATTCTACGCGAATAATACACAGGGAGGTTCCCGATACTACATTCTAGCTTCTCAAAGAAACTTAAAGGACAAACACAAACTTAAAAAGATGCGTCAAGGACAGACACGGATCTGCAAAATGGCTTGTCCTTTTACGGAGTACGGTCCCGGTGCGCCACCTCCGGACTAAGCGCAATAGTACTTGCGAGTTAACTGGGTCGAGAGGGATTCGATACCCAGACCTTACGGCTGCGATCAGCCAACCGGTGCGTAACTTCCGGTGATTGTCGTATGACTACGCTTGCTGACAACGATCCTGATTATTGCACTTATATACGGAAATCAACGTGAAATTACGGCCCGATATGCATTGCAAGACTCGTGTTGTTGTGTGACTGCATGGTTCCAGAACACGAACATCATTACACGACGCCAGCTTGTGCTTACTATTTTTAGAGATTCTCCCATATCATTGTTCAATAAGGGGCGGTTTACACTATGGACCAAGAGCCATGACCAAGAAAATTAAATCATTTTCATGGTCATGGCTCTTGGCCAAGAGCCGTGATCATGAAAAATCAAAAATGGATTTTTGAGTGGCTTGGTCACTCTTGTAGTGTAAAGTGGATTTGGACTGGGACAACTTTGGGCTGATTTTTTAAATATAAATTTTAAAATGGCAGATTTAGGGGATTACTCTCTGATTTACCTTCCCACCTTCTCTCTCTTCCACCTCACCTCTCTTCCATCTCATCTCTCTTCCACCGCTCTCCTTCTCTCTTCTTCTCCTTCTTCTTCTCCTTCTTCTTCTCCTTCTTCTTCTCTTCTAAAAATTCAACAATTAGGGTTACAATGGAGGGGAGGAGGAGGAACCTTGTATTGATGTTAGGCTTGTATATGTGCTTGCACATGCTTATCTCACACATTGTGAGCATGCAAGCCTTGATTTTGCATGGAAAGTAGGAGAAAGTGGCAATTTTCAGCATCTTCTTCGAGAGCATGGGAAGAAGAGAGACACGAACTTTGTGGAGCATTGAAAGACAATGTGGATTCACGGACCGTTTTTTGTTGGGATCATACACCGAAGGTCAATTCAAGGAAAGAACACGAGTTAAGTTTGCTACTTTTAAATTTCTTTGTGAGAAATTAGGGCCATTTTTGCATAAAGAAGATACACCTACGAGAAATGCAATTTCTGTGGAAACAAGAATTGCAATTTCATTGTCTAGGTTAGGAACCGGCAATGGACAATTGCTCATAGGTGATCTTTATGGGGTTGCTGAATCTACGGTTTTGATAATTGTGAGGGAATTTTGCAAGGCCGTGAGGCAACATTTGCAACGAATTCTTGTGCAAATGCCTAGTGAATCGCAGTTTAGGGTTTTAGCAAAGGAGTTTGAAGCTCTTCATGGAATTCCGTATGTAGTGGATGCAATCGATGGATCGCACATTCCCGTTTTAGCACCTGTAGATGGGGGAGAAGATTACTACTGTCGGAAATCCTTCCATTTAGCAATTCTTCAAGGAATTGTTGATGTGCATTGCAAATTCTGGGATTACGAATTCGGTTGGGCCGGTAGTCTCCATGATTGGACTGTTTTTCAAGTTACAAAAATTGGGAGAGCATGTATGGAGGGTAGATTACATCCGTACAAATTAATAGGAGATGCAGCATATCCCGTAAGACCATGGATGTATTGTCCATTAAAAGGAGGGAAAACAGAATTATCACAAATCCAAGCAAATTGGAATTTTGTCCAATCTTCCACACAGATGTGTGTTGAGAGGGCTTTTGGAATTCTGAAGGGGAGATGGAGGATCATAATGAAGAGATGTGACGTGCCATTGAGAAGTGTGCCGGATCTTGTTGCAACATGCATTGTTTTGCACAATTTGTGCATTACAATGAAGGACGGTTTCAATGAGGACTGGATTTCGGAAGCGGAGGAACAATTACAGAGAAGAATCGAGATTGGTGCTTTGAAGGAAGGGCAAGAACTACGCTGCGAGAGGGCATCAATTCACGAGGTAAAAAATAGAATCTGGAATAGAGAAAACTCAGAGTTTACAAATGATATAAATGATGGAGAGGTAGAAGCATTCCTAGTGAAGGAAAATGAGAAGGCTGTAGACCTACTTCGTGAAGCTACAAGAATGCATGAAATTTTGGCGAAGAGTTTATGGCACTCTAAACTTCAGAATCAATCAACTCTAGAGTTTTCCGATAGTAGTTCTGATTCTATGGAAGATGAACTAGAACTTTTCTAGAAGGGCTGCAAAGTTCCTATCCATATTCTTCAGCAATTCTGTGGATTGCTGAAAGGTAGAAACAAGAATGGTAGAATTTCCTACCACTTGCTGAAGAAGACCTTCAATCTTCTCTTGAGTCTTCTTTTTCTTCTCCTGTGTGGATGGTGCTGTAGATGGACTAGATTGAAGAATTTCTGGAGTTGTAGGTGGTGTACCACATGTCTCCTCTCCTTCTTGGGCACTTGCTGGAATTTGGTTGTGCTCACTTGTACGTTTGCTATTCCATGTATCCATTTCATCAAACCATCTACACTCTTGCTTGCGGTCCGAACCCGAAATTTCATTTGCACGCTTGTCATTTCTGTACTCCGCTAAAATAGTCTTGTATTTCTTCTTGCAAGATAACCACGAGCGGTTAAATCCTCGAATTCCAGCCACCATTTGGAGTTGTAATTTTACCCACATGTTCATACCTACAATATATGACAAGAAATGATAAGACAATCGTAAAAAACCAAGCTCAAAATGGGTCAAAATGCAACTTGTAAAAAAATTCCAGCATAGGAAGGAAGCTTGTTTCTATTACAAAGATCATTCCAAAGAGCGATTGCACACAAGAAAAGTCTTGGTGTAATGGTTGGAGATGGGTGGTAAGGCTTTGCATCTTGCCCACATCGATTCAAACCCCCTCGCGCACGAGGCGTGACGTGGCCAAAAACCTAAAGCCCCCGCGGTAGTGGCCGCCGGCGTTTTGGGGGGAGGGGGGGCAAGGGGCATGGGGCATGGAGCTAAGGCCTTCTACGGCCTCATCATACGGCCTACATACAAACCACGTTCAACCTCATTCGCCTCATTTGCCGAATTCTTTTTGCATAATTTTACAACGTCATGGGAAAAAAAATTAAAAAAATTTATACCTTGTTTGTTTGCTGCTCTTGCAAACTCCTCGTCCATCTCTCCCCTTAAGGCAATCAAAGTTTCCACTTCAAAATCCCTCCACTTTGTTTTCGTATCCTCCTCATCCTCCATGGCTTCAAGATCAATTATGCTGGTTTTTGCTTTCTTGGTTAGAGTTTTCCCCTTCGGAGGACGACCTCTTCTCTTTGGAGCAGACTTGGGTGCTTTTCCTTCTTCTTTTTTCACCTCCAAAATCTCCTTTCCTCTTGAGAATTCACTACACGGGATTTGGTTTCCAATCTCCTCTAGCTCTCTCTCACTATGAAGAAGTCTTTGAAAAGGAGGTGAAGAGAGAGAGAGATATCTACTAGAATGAGAAGAAAACAGATTTGGAGCATGCTGAAATCGCAATTGAGGAATTTCTGCTGGTACATGATTTGGAGGCAAGAAAATTGGGTTTGAAAATCTCATCCACTCGGAATTTTGGGACCACATCTGTCCTTCGGAATCCCTAATTTCTCCATGTGCACTATACCCCTCCATTGATGAAAAAAATGTGAAAAAAAAATTAGCAAAAAACAGCAGAAAAACAGCAAAAAACAGTGCATGCACAAAAAATGAGAGAGAAAGCAAAGAGGAACACATGGTTTTTATTCCTTCCTAAATCCTAAACCCAACGGTCTTCAAAAACTATGTAAAAAAATTTCTATCCCAACGATCTACAGTAACGTCAAAAAAATTGGGAAAAAAAAATATTAAAAAAAATAATTCGGCCAATGGCTGATTTTCAGCCTTACGGCTCCCTTGATTTCCGTTGAGTCGAGCATTTTGCCTCGACTCAACGGAAAACCCGTTGGACCATGGCACATTATCCAAATGGCAGATTTTAGTACTTTTAGGGGACCTCAAAGTTAGTGGTCATTCTCCTTTTTCCAAGGTAGTGTAAAGCCAAATGGGACCAAGAGCTCTTTTTGGGCCAATTACAGATTTTTGAATTCCATGGTCATGGCTCTTGGTCCATAGTGTAAACCGCCCCTAAGACTGAATCATGATATATCTGAAACATGGCACATACCTGAAACATCAGCTCGCCCAATGCTTCCAGTTGAGCGTCCGTTTCTGCCGCTGTCAGCGACAATGCAAAAGACTCCACAGTTACAAATGACTGTAATCAGGCGATGTTCCCTTTTCACACAGGTTTTGCAAGCTGGAAACAAACTCACTTTTCATTTTCTAGTGTTTGGAAAAAGCAGCAGAATTTACTAAACAAACCTTCACTCGGAAGTTTTCATAAATCGGGTGAGCTGTGGGTACGTGCTTGAATGGCGTACGATTTGTTCGGTTTGATTTTTGTGATTGGATCATTGTGGCTGCCGTACACTTCCAAAAACTTCTCCCCTTTCACTATGTCCGGTAAAGAACTTGTATATTCCGCCTCAAATCTTCATGGAAAAGTATACCATTGATTCAATGAGGAGCTAGCATAGACTCGTTCATTCATTGTGGACCTATGGTTGTCCTTAGTTAAAGATTAATGCAACAGCTCAGAATCAAATCAAAAAGCATAGGAATATGACCTGCTTGGAGGGATATTGCACAAGACAGTACTTCTCTTGAGTATCTTGCATTGATAGAGAAGAGTCAAAATTGTCAGCTCGCTCGGTAGGGCTTAACTCATTCAACCCGGTAGACAGTTTAGCAGCTGTTGCTTGTATTATACGGCGACCCATGAAACCTCCCACTCTTACAGAGCGATAGTAAGCACTGCCAACACTGTTGAAAAGAAGCACATGAGTCAGCTGATTTGGAGTTTGTTCTGGTCTAGAACGCCGTTCAATTACAATAACTCATGTTCATTTGTTTTGAAGTAAGCACCTGTGGCGGATGCCTGAATCGATCGGCCAGAATTGGACATGCAGAGGGATTTGCACGTGCCCCTGAACCAACATTAACGGTCTGAGCATGGAATCTATTGAGGCATCAATTACATTGAGTACGTAGTCCTCTTTGAACTGGACAAGCTGGACAATCTCACAATCTCTGGCACCTAATTTGGAGAAAGTTTATCCATTTTTATCGGCCCAACTTGATCGCGCTCCACAAGGCGGCGATTGGAGGATGGGGAGAAGGAAGTGATTGGGGTTAAAAGGTTGTTGAATTTTTTTTTAAAAGGTTTATTCAAAATTATTTGAAAGGTTATTTTAAAGTTTATTCCAAATACCATTCGTTATAGTCCGAGAACATATAATTATCACGGCATGTAGGCAAATCCTATACAGAGTTACATTAGACTAGAAAACAATCACAGTTGAGTATTTCGACCAACCTGACAAATCATAGCCAAAAGCTTGTTATATTCTCCACAAATTGATGCCATCTGGTCCATTACTCCGCAAGGAGCTCCTACGACATGATTTTCAACCTGTATCAAGTGGAAGCATTAAAAAAAACTTCAAAGGGGTTAAATTTGCATACTGATTATAGGCGAAGACCCAATACCAAGCACAAGCCTCAGAAAGTGGACATGCAAAATATTTAGCCAAGATAGACTTACAGTTAAACCATGTATTACATGTCCTCATGAACTAGAAGATACACAGTTTCGATGAACTTACAACAAGAAACGTTAATATTTTTACCAACCTTTTGACACAGCATGGCCAGTTCTCTTGGTGAAATATTGAATCCCGTGCAGTCAATTCTGAGAGTTAGGA
Organism: Pohlia nutans; assembly: GCA_022496805.1. Classification (NCBI taxonomy): domain Eukaryota; kingdom Viridiplantae; phylum Streptophyta; class Bryopsida; order Bryales; family Mniaceae; genus Pohlia; species Pohlia nutans. The sequence continues at coordinate 11,831,847 of CM040090.1, forward strand.
AATGTATACTCGTATAGCTTCAGCTCTAATGCTTAAATCTTAGAAGCATGGAAGAAGTAGTTTTGCCTGACTGTCAGTCCCGGCTACGAACTAGTTGACTTCAAGTTTAAACACTGATGAATGCCCGGGTGAATGTCTTTCTTGATCCATATTCTTTTTACATGTGAACAAATGTCTTAAATTGCTTATGAAGGGAAGCAGTGCTGCTCATACAACACTGCAATTGAGAAAAAATGTTCTGATTGAAATCGATAAAGATAATGCATTACCATAAGCAGCTGCAATGGCGCTCATAGTAGCCACTTCCAGTGCCGCGGATGAAGAAACTCCCTTGCCTTCCAGAACAGCTGATGATATCTATAAACATGAGCAAGTGTCTCAATCTATTTGTCTCAGGATTGGAATGCAGTCACAATAAGCAAAGTGAGAAAATGTCACATTAGCTGAGGACACAGAGAAAGATATAGTTAAGTGGAGTCTCAGCATATACATAGATAATCTGTAGGGAGATTGACTGTAGAGACCTAAACATACTGAACACAAACACTACTTGGATTCTACAGAAGTTTATGTAAGGTAGGACTGAAAGGCAATGTAGCTATGATGAGTGACACTGGGTTTAATTGACCGTTACAAGTACGCTCATGCTGTCAAAAAAGCGCACACCAAGCTCCCGCATCAGAACCAAGATCGTTCCCGCCACATATGTTGCCCACCTATCCACATCTCCGAAAGGTCGATACAACAAGAGTTATGTCATATGAATTCTAAGAAAAGAAAAAGCTTTCTTGTACAATCTGAATTTTACTACTCGGTCTCTATGTTTCATTTACCAACGGATAGTTCCAATACATTGAGTGTGATTGTGACCTGAAAATGAGTTGGAAAATTATCTTACTCTCATTTTTTTAGCATTAATAATTATAGCTCGTGCGCTGTGACTCACTTTTGAGAGGCATCTTGGTCGAAGTACTTGTAAGCTGCTTCGTAAAAAATTGGTTCGCCGTAAGAATCATATAATTCAGATAAGTCCATGTCAAATGTTGGTGCACGAATCTCCCTGTCGGACCCAAATGACACCTGCAAGCATGTATGCAGCAGATTTATCAAGCACAGAAAGGTTACCTTTATGTTGCAACCGAGATTGACATCAACTTCATAGAAATTCGTGAATAGGCACAAGAAACTTACTATGCAAACCACTTACTAGCACCTGAACCTTTGGCTAAATGTCGTGCCCTGATATGCTTCCACATCCTCTACTTCCCATGAGAACTACGCTGCACATCTTCGTGGCAAGCCTGCTTGATTGGCATCTACAACACAAAAAATAGAACATTCGTAGAACGTACTCTGAAATTCTTCAAGAACAAAACTTCTCGGAACCAAGTTGATAATATTCACAAAAACAATTTAGTGGAAGGCTGAGGTTCTTAAGGATTACATGAATTGGAAATAGATGTAAATAACATCTCAACATTTCATGTTATGAAAGAGCCTTAGGATGAACGTTTTACATTTGAAACCATTAGAATGGTAGAATCGATTGGAATTTCGTCACAATCAATACCAGTATATCAGCACCTTAGATCCATCTGATCTGCACCCACGTCTGCACCAGCTGGGGATGGCCGGTGCATGGCATTGGGTTTAGCGCGCACAGCTCTTTTCAGCAACCGGACAGACCTTGTGACGACAGCAAGTCGCTCTCCATCACAAAACTCCATCGACCTGGACTTCGAACTGAAATTGACCATTGATTAACCTCGGTTGCAGAATATATGCAAGCTCAGTCGGTGTAACAATTTAATGCTTGAATGGTTTCCAAGAGCATAGATTTTCCGTATCAAGCAAGAGGCTCGGATTGACTAAGGGCCGCTTCACACTATGGCCGAAGGTCGAGAGGCCGTCGATTTCCACCAATCAAATTGCAAGAAACCATGGGTTCGGCCTCTCGACCCTTCACACTAGAGGCCAAAGTCCAACGGCCTTACGGCCGTCGCTCTCCAAAACGCCTACGTGGTAGTACTTTTTGACCAAGGCCACAGGCTCTCGAAAGGAAGTTTGGGTCGAACAGAAATGGAAATCCAAACTATGGTCGAGAGGCAGTCAATTTCTTTTCATAAAAAATGAAAACTATATATTATATCCTATTTTGAGTAAAAAATTTTGGACTCTCAATCCCACGGCCTCTCGACTTAGACGGCCATAGTGTGAAGCGGCCCTAAGTTTAGTCAAATACATCCTATATTCCACTTGTGATTTGTGAAACACATGTGCTGAATCTTGCTACCCCACTTTCAATTGGAAGCCTCTTCAAATATTAATTTGGAATTTGAGTGTGTAATTCACACATTCCGACACATGTTGTATCAGGAACCTCACCTCGGCAATTGTCCCTCCTGACAACATTCTCCACAGGTGGCCCATGGCAAGATCCTGACACTACATTCTAGCCTTTTTTACTCCGCAATAAGGATGCTCTTAGCATATATATGTATGTATGTATGTATGGGCTCCACAGTCTTAGAAAGTTTTGAATGAGGTCATTGATTAATGCATTGGTCAATTGATTAATGCATTGGTCAATTTTTTAATGCATCGGTCAATTAGAGCAATCGATGCTTTTGTAGCTTCACCGTGCTGGAAACTCTTCTTCATAAGGAACTTTGCAGGGCGTTAACCCTTTGAAAAGGACCAAGGATTCATGGTTTCAAAATGAAAAAATCAATTGATCATATTGTGAAATATATAATTCAGATGGGACCGTATTTCACATCACTGGAATCACTGAAGAACGTTACATGTGTAGGTTAGAGAAAAAATAATTTTGAACAAAAGTAATTCCATGTAGAACTTACTCAAAAATGCCAAAAAAATTCATGAGACCCAATTTGGGCTGCTTTGTCCTTTAGGGGTTAAATAATTTCGCACAAAATTCCAGAATTCCCCGCAAATAATCGACAATGCAAGGCGATTGGTGGATTACTCCCTCTGCACGTGGTGCATGCTGACTTAGCCGCTATACAATTCTAAAAATCTCATCTCTAAACCGGATTCTCATATTTGTCGACATATGCAATCCTTAGTACATACATACGCGATCCCTAGTTTATATATACCAAAGCTAGAGCTTCAATCCAGCCATGGTTTTTAGGGATCAGCCTAGAAAGCCTTGCTTGCCCAGCTGCAATGGAAATTAAATGAAACATTGTACTGTGTACGTACTATGATACTAAACGTATGCACACGGTCACTCAACAACATTAGGAGAAATATAGTGTTCTAAAGGGACCCTGTAAGACAGCCCGTGTTAGCTCAACCGGCTGCCCAAACACTCCTCTCCTTGTAAACCCGTTAGTGAAGGTCGTTGCCACTAATAGTGTCGAAAGCCGCAATGCTAGTAGTGCTGGCAGCGTCGATTGGCTCAACCCACGGAACTGCATTGCTGGCACCACGGTGTCACCATTGATGCCATCGTGTAAAGCGCACGGTTTTCCCTCAAATTTTCAGCACGTGCCAAAGGCAAAGGCCCCTTTGCAAGTGCGCGTGCCTAATTGATGTAAACTCGCTACCATCTGACTATGCAGAGGTTTCCCCACAATCCAAGCACGGGGAGGTCTCTCTATCATCTCACTATGAGACGTCTCTCCATCACCAAAGCACGGGGAGGTCTCTCTACCATCCATCCCTTGGGAGTTCTCTCTAAAACTTAAGCATGGAGAGATCTCCCTACGATTTCACCATTGGAAGGTCTCTCCATAATCCAAGCACGGGAGGTCTCTCTACCATCCATCCCTAAGGAGGTCTCTCTACAACTTAAGCATGGGGAGGTCGCCCTGCCATCCCACTCTTGGAAGGTCTCCTTACAACCCAAGCATATAGAGGTCTCCCTACCATTTTCCCTTGGAGAGGTCTCCCCACAACCCAAGCACGGGGAGGTCTCCCTACCATCCCACCATGGGGAGGTCTGTCTACAACTTAGGAGAGATCTCTCCACAACCCAAACATAGCAAGGCCTTCTCCCAAACAAGGAATGGAGAGGTCTCCCTACAATCCTAACCTTGGAATGTCTCTCCACAACCCAAGCATAGCCCGGTGGTCTTTCCACAATCCAAACGTGGGAGGACCCCTGAACGTTCCCTCGATTGGTTTAATGTAGGTGCGTTGTCTGACTCGCTGTCATTGTTGTCTTGCAGGGTTGACATGTCATAGATTCCTGATGACATTCGACCAATTGCGCTAAAGCCTCTATGTGCAAACGTCCTCGACGATGACCTTACTGGTTTTAAGAACAAGTCGGGGTGTGCCTTTGTTTGCAACCCCAACATCTTAAAGTGGGGCATCAATGTAGAGACAGCAGGTGTCCGCTCGAGGATTTGTTTTTTGTACGTACTGGCCTCCAGCCCCACGCGCCAAATCAAGCCTCTCCACACCGCTGTGCTGCAAGTGATTCCCGTCCATAGTGCGCACGAAGTCAATGTCAATATGGAAGAGTTCCCGGGTGGGCGTCGGCTTTCTCGACAAATTGCCTTGCGTTTACCTCTTGCGAAGCTTTGAAGTGGGCTATCGCCGGCGCTTGAAGAGAAGGGATTTGTGTTTAACTGCCAGGTGCATGTCTTCTCTGAAGGCAATGTCATAATCGGATTCCGAGACATATTTGCGGAAATTGAGGGCATGGATGACGACGATATTGACTAGGATATTGCACTCACGGCCGGAGTAGCACCTTCTTCGACCAAACGATCTAGAAAAGAATCCGTCAACCATGACTCGGAAAGGTTGAAGGACATAGGGGACGCCATCATAAAATTGGAGAAAGCGTTCAACCTCAAGAAACACGTGAGCAATACGAGAGCACTGGCCGACTGCTTCGAGTTTTTGGCAAGGCAGGTGGACCATTTGTACCCCTTGGGCAACTCCGCGGTGGATGATTCGGAAGGGCGGCATGTGAAAGTGCCGCTCTAGAACTTCCAGAAGGCACCACACACTTGGGTGTACCGCGGCATTGTACCTAAAGGAGTCGACGAGTTGAAGGCCCAATTTATCAGGAATTGGAGCACCGTGCAAAGGCTCCCCATCATTGTCATCCTCGTCAACCAGTCCAAGGTTCAGAGCCTGCCAAGTATGCAGTGGTGTCTGCCATGTCCACAAATCCCAATACCATGGCCTCAAACCACTTCTGGATTTTTGGCGGCCAACATACTATTATGGCATCAGAGGGTGTAATCCGCGAAAATGCGAATGACTCCACGTTCCAAGAGGTGTTTGGGAAGCACGAGATAATCGTGGTTTGGAGCTAGGACATAAACCATATTTGATTGTTGTCCACGATTCTTAATTCTTGGGCTTGATACAAGGAGAGCACCCCGGACCTCTTCGACAAAAGCAAGCAAGTTGGGGCTGTATGGAAGGAAATGGGTAACCCTCCTTCGGTCAAAGTGAGGACTCCTAAATGGATTGTAACCCCCCACCCCCCTCTGATTCTCCAAGTCCTTTTCATTTTGCCTTTGATAGGGGGGACTCGTGGTGAATTTCTTCATGGGGAGACATCCCCATGAATTTCCACTCGGGAGACCTACCAATGAACTTGTAGTGGGGAGACCTCCCCATGAGCATTTTTTAGAGGAGAAGCCTCTCCAAGGGGCAGTCGTAGTCTTTCAAACGACTTTGAACGATTTCTTGCAGTTTTGTTTTGCCGAGTTCGAGGTTGTTTTCCGATCCAGGTGTAGGGGGGGAGGGGTAATTGGAGCGATACAAGAAAGAACTTCAAACACTCACTATCTTAGTCAGTTGTTGTACGATGCAGCGGTCTCGATCTTCTATTGGAATCGTTTGTACAGCACATGGACTTCGTGGTGGAGTGTAGAAGTCATCTTCATCGAGTTCTTCAAGTTGTCGAATCTCCCATGCTAATTGTTTTACTCTGGTGCTAGTGCGATTCAACATTGACCATACGGCTGTGCTCAACCGGTCAGCATTTGCATCCATGCCTCTCGCCTGAATCTCCTATCATTATCGTCATCGACAATGCTCTGAAAAAGTACCCAGCGTCTCCACCAAAAAGCTAGCCTCTACTCTAATCATGATCCGGCAAATCAAGTGGTGTAGCGTGTGGGAAGGAAAGAGGCAACGTGAACGGAGATCCTGCAAGTACAAGCCACCAGGCAATGCAGATGAACAAGGAAGAAAGACAGCTAGTGAACAAATGTGGAGCACTGTAGCGACGAAGTATGAATGGATGATTTCTGACCCAACATTTGCTTCACAATGGCACAATTGGATTCTCTTTATTCTCGTATTAGTAACCGTTACATAAGAAGGCTAATCCTTTAGATTAAGGCTCTGCTTGCTTCCTATTTGCCTAGCTCGGATTATCGATCACACAGGAACTTATCCCTACAACGCATGAAACAAAAGAATTTGAATTAGAAAGACGTATCGGACAAGGATGCCCAATATTTGTACCTTGTTGTCCAGGACACACTTGGCTATATTTTTTGTAATCCCGAAAATGGCATCGAAGGCTTGAAACTTTCAACTAACTCCATCCTTGAGGAGCCTTTTCTTGCTAATGATTCTACGATTTTTTTTCAATAATACTACAAACAATCTCAAACAAGCTTTCCAAGCTCAAGACCAATTTTATGCAGTTAGTAGTTCAAAAATGAACATCGACAAGAGTGTTGTCATTTGGTGTTCGTTAAATCCAAGGACTTGGACATTCAATGAAGCCCGAGGATTAACCCTTAACTACCCAACCATGCATAGTTTGCATGATGTACATAATCAAACTCTGATTTCTCATCCATTATGAACTTCTTGCAATAAATTCTTTTTAGTGAATTCTTTTAAGGAAACGTAGCTTCATGCATGTGTGATCTGACTAGAGAAGGGATGATTTGTGAAACTTTATGCCTAATTTTATATTGAAGCATTTCACCAAAAAAATTGAAGATTTTAGTCTAAAAGTGATCCTCAAAAAAATCATAAAATTAAGGTTCCAAAAAATCTCCAAAAATTTCCAAAAATCAAAGTATTACACTCTCTAACCATAAATCAGAAAATCACCTCCAAAAAAAGACAGTTTTTATTAATACTTGGAACTATGCCAACTCTTATATAAAACTCACAATAGGATCCAATGAAAACTTGTCCCACACAAAGAGTTTCTCCCCAAAGATTTGGCTAATAGATACAAGAGTTTCCACTCAAGACATACTCAACTTCAAATCTCATCTCAATCTCAACCCCTGCACAAAGGCAATTCTTCCACTAGCTACCCAAGTCCTTTCAGTTAAGATTCTCCTCTCCCTGTTCAATCCCATGACACTCGTCCTGAAGATCTTAGAGCTCAAGACCTGGCAGAGAAAACTATACATGACATGTTGACAGGTGCTGAACCCAGAGACTGAAACTTCAGAGAGTGAATTAATAAACAAGAGGAACATAGTATATACAGAGTGGAGAGATACTCGGATGAATATACTCGGATGAAGGAGTCTGTACTTGGATGAATGAAACTCATCCTGAGAGCACCCTAAAGCCAACACCCTCTCTTGCTCTCAGCATCATTTGTTCACAATGTCGCGTGTTAGATTTCTTCCTGCAGAAGCTGTGGAGGGTCTGCGGAGACAGATTGAAACACTCACAACGCTAATCAATTTTTTTGTATAGTTGACTATTCTATTCTTAAGCTATTCATCAGGAATTTCAGACCCCACTGATTCTGCACGATTTCAGTGCGTTTATCGTTGAACACTGATTCCGCACGTCATACGTGCATTTAGAAGTGTCGTTATGGTACGGAAGTGACATGCCTTACTAAGATGTCGATGCAGTGTCTTTTCAATGATTATAAAAAAAGTGTTGTTTCCGCACGAAAGTCATGCTTGATGGAATCCGTGCGTTAATTGTGTATCTACATTACATGGCTAATAAGACACGGATAATATGCGATTGCTTTGAATGCGGATCTAGTATCGTATACGTATCATATAAATGCCTTTTATTACATTCGTGCAATTTCAGCATCTATCATAATGCAAATTATTTTCGTACGACATCCGTGTCCAATTTTTTAATATTTTTGGAATCTTTGGAATCTTTTTGGAATATTTGAAAATATTTTATATTATTTTGGAATATGTTGAAATATTCCAAGAATCTTCTTTAAATTATACTTATGATTTAATTTCCCAAAACATTTTTAGATCTACATTTATAGAGTTTAGAAGCAATACACATTAAAATTTCAAAAAATTAACATTTTATATTTTTAGAATTCAAATTTGGTATTATTAATTATCATTGTACTTTTCATCATAGGAGCAAAAAAAAATAGCTCATAACCACCACGATTTTGGCAAAAATAAATAAAATTCAAAATATTATGAAAAAAAATCCTAGATATAGAAAAAGTCCTGCATAATCTAGTGCAAAATAACAAATTGGAAATTATTTTTTTTCACATAGTTAAAAACATTCAAAGTCCGCTGAAAAAAAAACAGCTCATAGCCATGATCTGCCATCACGATTTTGGCAAAAAAAAAAAGATTCAAAATATTATGAAAAAAATCCTAGATATAGAAAAAGTCCTGCATAATCTAGTGCAAAAAAAAATTTGGAAAAAAAGTGTTTTTCACATAGTTAAAAACATTCAAAGTCAGCTGAAAAAAAAAAACAGCTCACAGCCATGATCTGCCATCACAATTTTGGCCAAAACAAAAAAAACTCAAAATATTCTGAAATTTTTTGTAGATGTAGGAAAAGCCCTGCATGTTGTAGTGCAAAAAAAATAATTGAAAAAAGAATTATATACACATTGCAAAAAATTGGTTTTTATTCTTTTATAATTACCAAAAGAGTTCCATTCTATGCATCGAGAGTTTGTGGTGATTTGGTGGTTTAGAGCTTGGAATCAGGAGGTCGTGAGTTCAAATCCCGCCGTCGGTGATAGAGCTTGGGATGCTATGGTGGGCCCCACCGTGGGTTCGGGCAATATCCGGGTTTGGGCAATTTCCGTGTAGTTAAAGTGGGTAGCGAGGAAATTAATTATTTTACATTTTTTAATATTTTATTTTATATTTTTTAATAATATTATTTTGATCAAATTTAGATATAGAAAGAAAATAAAATCTAGATATGGAAAAGATGATGTCACTCGAAAAACGCACTGAATCAGTGTAGTTTTAAAGACGATTAAAACACGACATTTGACGACTATAAAGAGTGCTGATTCATACGTTTTCAATAGATGTAGCAATCGTGTCGAATCAGTACTATATCCGCTTGTACGAACATCGTGTCATATCAGTGTAGTTGCGATGAATGACGCAACGATGCGGAATCAGTGCGAAAACTGTACAAACCCTTGAAAATCGGAAATCGCACTGAAATCGTGCGGAATCAGTGGGGTCCGAAATTCCTGATGTTGTGTAATTTGCTATAGTGCCTTAACGTGAGTTTGTATCTCGTTGCAGTGGGAAATTTTGCTCGTGTCCGCTTGGTTGTTTGCAATCGTTGTTCGGCGCTTGTGCGATGCTGTACTTGGTACACTCTTCAATCGGTTGACTCAGTCGTTGAAGGAGGGAGAAACTCAGGAAACCGCCGCCGACCGGTGTTTGGAAGACTCGGGCGCGGCGTTGCGGAGCAGCTTCGAGGCCGCCTCGGCGAGTGGAAGGACGTCGGAGTGTGAAGAGTTTCTGTCAGTGCAGCACTACGGGCGAAGGGAAGGCGGCGACTGTTATCCGGGGTTGATCACCACGACGCCGAAGCCCATGAAGATGGGAGACGACATTGTTGTAGGGTCGTTGTCGGAGGTTGCTTCGCGGGAGACAAGAGGTCGAGCAATGCAAGGGTTTCAGCAACCAGGCTACTACGGCGCTTCTACGAGCTATGGACAACAACAAGTGATGTCGTATCCTGGTCAACAACAAGTGATGCCGTATCCTGGTCAACACAACAACCTGCAAGTTGAGGAGCACCAGCTGAAACAAAACGAGCAGCGCGCTGAGATAGGAGGTCGAAACTTCGGTGACTCAGGTGAAGTACTCGGATTAGGATTAGTGCCGATGAGGGAAGAAACGTCGGGAAGAGGATTTATAGCTTTGAGAGGAAGGAAGGTGTATGCTGTAAGGAAAGGAGTTCGACCTGGGATTTACAGTTCATGGGAGGAGTGTGAGCGGCAAGTTAAGGGTTTCAGTGGTGCAGAGCATAGGACATTCAAGTCTCGAGAAGTCGCTCAGTTGTATTTAGGTTTTAGGATTTTGAATGTTTGAGGCTTTGCACGATAGTATATTGGGTAACGGTTTTATACCTAAGGTTTCTCGGTTGATAGCATAACCGGTATACATCAGGAATTTCAGACCCCACTGATTCTGCACGATTTCAGTGCGTTTATCGTTAAACACTGATTCCGCACGTCATACGTGCATTTAGAAGTGTCGTTATCGTACGGAAGTGACATGCCTTACTAAGATGTCGATGCAGTGTCTTTTCAATGATTATCAAATAAGTGTTGTTTCCGCACGAAAGTCGTGCTTGACGGAATCCGTGCGTTAATCGTGTATCTACATTACATGGCTAATAAGACACGGATAACATGCGGTTTTAGTTAATGCGGATTCAGTATCGTATACGTATCATATTAATGCCATTTACTATATTTGTGCGATTTCAGTATCTATTATGATGCAAATTATTTTCGTACGACATCCGTGTACAATATTTATATATATATATTGGAATCTTTTGGAATCTTTCAAAATATTTTATATTATTTTGGAATATGTTGGAATATTCCAAGAATCTTCTTTAAATTATACTTACGGTTTAACCCCTAAAGGTCCTCACCTCTTTTGCAAAAGTCAAAGCACTATAATTTGCATACTTTAAATATCACATTGAATGATTTATAATTTTTCATAGATAATCATCGACATTATGAAGGTATGACAAAATTTTCAACATGATTGGAAGATATTTTGAATATTTACAAATTTTATGATGTAAACAATGTAAAAATTCAAAATAAATATGTTTTTGTCAAATTTAATATCAAAATTTATATTTAAGGTAGATAAAAGTTATATTTACATGGAGTAATAATTTGAAGGTGAAGAAATTAAAAGAGACTTATGATTGAAGCATCTTTAGAAAGCCCTTTGTATTTTGGACACTCAAAATTCAAAGTTCTCAACGGTGGAAAAGCTTCAAATGAAGTTTATTCTCCAATCCCAACGGTCAAAAGATGTATCATAACTTAAGTTAAACATCTAATGAAAACACCAACTACAATAAAGCTAAAGACACTTGATTTTTGGGGCCTTGGACCAAAAATCAAGTATAATTGGGTTGATTGGTCCTTTAGGGGTTAATTTCCCAAAACATTTTTAGATCTACATTTATAGAGTTTAGAAGCAATACACATTAAAATTTCAAAGAAATAACATTTTATATTTTTAGAATTCAAATTTGGTATTATTGGTTATCATTGTACGTTTCATCATAGGAGCAAAAAAAAATAGCTCACAACCACCACGATTTTGGCAAAAAATTCAAAAATTCAAAAAATTATGAAAAAAATCCTAGATATAGAAAAAGTTCTGCATAATCTAGTGCAAAAAAAATGTGGAAAAAAAGTTTTTTTCACATAGTTAAAAACATTCAAAGTCCGCTGAAAAAAAAAAAAACACCTCACAACCATGATCTGTCATCACAATTTTGGCCAAAAAAAAAAACTCAAAATATTCTAAAAAAATTTGTAGATGTAGAAAAAACCCTGCATCTTGTAGTGCAAAAAAAAAATTTGAAACCGTTGGCAACTTTTTTGGTAATTATATACACATGGCAAAAAATTGCCAACGGTTTCAATCTTTTATAATTACCAAAAAAGTTCCATTCTATGCATCGAGAGTTTGTGGTGATTTGGTGGTTTGGAACTTGGTTGACAATCGGGAAGTCGTGAGTTCGAATCCCACTGTCGGCGATAGAGCTTGGGAAGCCATGGTGGGCCCTACCGCAGGTTCGGGCAATTTCCGTGTAGTTAAAGTGGGTAGCGAGGAAATTAATTATTTTATATTTTTTTAATATATATATATTTTTTATTTTTATTTTATTTTTTAATAATATTATTTTGATCAAATTTAGATATAGAAAGAAAATAAAATCTAGATATGGAAAAGATGATGTCGCACGAAAAACGCACTGAATTAGTGTAGTATTAAAGACGATTAAAACACGACATTTGACAACTATAAAGAGTGCTGAATTCGTACGTTTTCAATAGATGTATCAATCGTGTCGAATCAGTACTATATCCGCTTGTACGAACATCGTGTCATATCAGTGTAGTTGCGATGAATGACGCAACGATGCGGAATCAGTGCGAAAACTATACGAACCCTTGAAATATCAGAAATCGCACTGAAATCGTGCAGAATCAGTGGGGTCCGAAATTCCTAATGTAAGCTACTGGTTTAGTCAGAAAATCAACTTGTTGAGTTGTACTTGGTATGTAGTCTACTTCTACTTCCCATATTAGTACATTTTCTCTAATAAAATGGGCTCTTATATCTATATGTTTGGTTTTCTCATGGAGAATAGGGTTGTCTACAAGTCTAATGCAAGATTGATTGTCACTATAGAGTGTGGTAGGTTTTAGGTTGCTTAGTTTCAATTCTTCAAAAAGCTTTTGCAGATGCAGGATTCGAGCAGCAGTATCAGATAAGACACGATACTCCGCCTCAGTTGTGGAGAGAGAGACAACATCTTGTAGTTTGCTACTCGAATGTATTGTTGATTCTCCAAATTTGTGTACGATTCCTGATGTTGATCGTCGAGTGTCCAAGTCACGACTCCAATCAGCGTCCCCAAAGGTGAAGTAAATCTCATCACCTTGTGTTGATAGATGCAATGCATAGTCAGCTGTCCCTTTTAAATACTTCAATATCTATTTTGCTACTTGAAGATGTGCCTCCTCAGGTTTGCTCATGTATCTACTTAGACTGCTAAGTGCATAGCTAATATCAGGGCGGGTATTTGTAATGTATATGAGACTGCCCACCAGAGAGCGATACATTTCTGCATTTACTTGTTTTGTTCTCATTTCCCTCTGTAGCTGAAGTCCAGGATCCATGGGTAGTTTACAGGGGGCACTATTAGTCATGCCATATCGCTTCAGTAGCTTTCTAATATAGGCTCGTTGATGTAACCAGATGCCTAATGGAGTGTACTCAAACTCAACTCCGAAGTATAGTTTTGCTAGGCCAAGGTTTGTCATTTCAAAGTTCTCTGTGAGTGCTGCTTGTATTTTCTTGATCTCCTTTTTGTTGTCTCGTGTAATAAGAAGATCGTCCACATACAGAAGAACGACTGTGTGTTTCCCATCAATTTCTCTGTAGTACATGTTGGGATCAGCCGTACTTTTCTTCATACCTTGTTGTGTAAGCCATGAGTCAATTCTAGAATACCAAGCTTTGGGTGCTTGCTTTAATCCATATAGCGCCTTGTTTAGCTTGCATACTTTAGTCGGATCTCCAGCACCGTCAAAGCCATCTGGAATTTCCATGTAAACTTCTTCCGATAGATGGCCATTCAAAAAGGCAGTCTTAACATCCATTTGTCTGACCTTCCATTTTCTCTTCGCTGCTATAGCTAGAATAGCCCTAATGGTTGACCAACGAACAACAGGCGCAAAGGTATCAAAGTAGTCAATTCCTGGAGTCTGTTGAAAACCTCTAGCGACTATACGGGCTTTTAATTTTTCTATCTTTCCTGAAGGTCCCTTTTTGGTTTTGAAGTTCCATTTTCCAGTAATAGGAGTTTTGTTGATCGGTTTGTCAACTACATCCCAAGTGTGGTTTTTCTTGATGGAATCAATTTCTTGTTGCATACCTTTTGTCCAACGTTCATCAGCATTAGCTTCATGATAGGATCTAGGTTCTTCTGTAAGTTCAGATGAAAGAGTCCAAAAGTAATCCTTAAGTCTCTTTGACGATGATCTCTGCCTTCTAGGATATCTAGGTCCAGCTAGTTCAAGGGATTCCTGGGGCACTAAAGGTGTCAGATTAGCATTTTCTAGTTGTGTCCTTTGTAGAGGTTCTAGTGACGGTGATCTAGGAAGTATGTTATTTTCAGGTGATGACTCTGTTGGCTGGTCAGGTAGATTTATGGGTAAAGGAGGTTGGGTCTCGTCAGGAGCTTCTAAATTTGGAACAAGTGGAGGAAAGATGTCCTCTGGCACTGGAATAGAGGTCAAAAGGTGTTTATAGCCTACTTTTGCTTCGCACAGATAATATCCTTGCTAAGTATAACCTTTCTCTTTTCAGGATCAAACACCCTACACACTTTGCTTTGTTCGTCATATCCCAAGAATAGGCATCTTTTTGTTTTACTTTCTAATTTTCGTCGTTGCTCTTTAGGAACATGCAGATAAGCTAAACAACCAAATATTCGGAGATGGTGAACATGAGGCTTTGTACCTAAGTATTTTTCTTCAAGAGTGACTCCAACGTTTGATCTTGTGGGACTACGATTCACTAGATAGTTAGCTGTTGCCACCGCCTCCGTCCACAAATAGCCGGGCAAGTTGGTGTCGTCCACTAGTGATCTTGCTCTTTCCACCACAGTCCTATTTCTTCTCTCAGCCACTCCATTTTGTAAAGGTGTTAAAGCTTCAGTCAGATGCCGCCGAATGCCATGATTTTGACAGTACGCATTGAATTTGTTTGAGGTAAACTCGCCTCCACAATCTGTTCTTAATATCTTGATTTTTCTGCTGGTTTCTCGCTCGATCAACTCTTTGAAGATTCTAAACTTGGAGAAGGCTTGGTCTTTACTACTCAAGAAATATATCCAGCTTTTTCAGGAGAAATCATCAACAAACACTATGAAATAGCGAGACCCACCTAGGGATCTAGTTGGTATGGGTCCAACTAGGTCTCAGTGGATTAAGTCTGCTGGTCCTGAGGCTCTAGTTTTTGACTATCGTAGTACTCTCTCCCTATGTTGCCTTCCAGCTAGGCAACTCTGACAAACGGAGTGAAGGTGATCTATATTTGGCAAGCCTACAACACGGTGATTTTTTATGAGGTGAGTGAGTCCATAGTGGCTAAGATGCCCGTATCGACGGTGCCATAGATCACTGCTTTCAATCCTATCAATACTATTTATCTGGGTTTCTTTTCCAAACCGGTAAAGACCATTAACTGGGTCTCTGTATCCAATAGCTATAACATTTTTGCTGCCAGTATTATCTAGGACCCAACAGCAAGAGCTAGAGAAGATGACTAAGTTTCTCAAGTCTGCAATTTGACCTACTGAGATAAGACTCTTTTTGAGACTAGGCACATACAAAACATTTTGCATGTTTATTTCACCAAAGTCAGTGGATACAGTTGCACGTCCAACCCCGTCAACTACATGAGTTTCGCCTCCTGCAGAGCGAATGTTGCTACTAGAGCTTCCTTCTCCGAACTCTCTGATATTTGCATGTGAGCCTGTTACATGAGTGGTAGCTCCACTATCCACGTACCAGGGCTGGGGACTATGAAGATGACTAGAAAGTTCTGACAAGGCTACTTCAAGGTTGTGCAGTGAATTTGCATAAATGTTACGATAAATTTGACCTCTGCCTGCCTGTACCGGGGGATGGCTAAAACAATGCGCAGCTATGTGACCGGATTGCCCACAGTTGTAACAAATCAACGGTTGACTCCTTGGCTGACTGTGTTCGAAGCCTCTGCCTCTCAGAAATTGATTTCCACTGAAGAAACCACGTCCTCTGTAAGCATTACCTCTTGGAAACTGGCCACGCAGCTGTGGTGCAATGAAATTCGATTGAGCTCCTCTTGAGGACTGGCCACGGTTGAAGTATGCTGCAAGAGCTTCTTCATCACGAAGTTGTGCAGTCCGTTGAGCTTGTCTTGCTGCTTCACTCACTAGCTTGGTGGTGAGTTGATCAAAGGTGAGAACAGTGTCCAGATTCAAAAGGGTCATGACCATTCCCTCATAGCTCCTTGGTAGCCCATTAAGAAGAAGTTGACAAATGGTGTTGTCTTGGACTTGTTCTCCCATGGAAAGAAGCTTGTTTCGAATGTCCGTTGCCTTGTTGACGTAGGCTTCCATAGAGTTCCCTTCAGTCATCTTTAGTGAGTGAAGTTGACTGCCTAGCAATAACTTCTGAGATTGATTTCCTGATGCAAATCTGTTGCGCAGACCTGCCCAGGCAAGTGCTGGATTTGAAAAACTGGCAACAAAACCAAGAAGGGAGTCAGAAACTGACAACTGTATTACAGATAAGGCAAGATTCTTTGCCTTCTTCAGTGATTGTTCTGTATATTGAGTGCCTTGGATTACTACTGGGAAATTTTGAGGTTGAACAAGATTCTCAGTCAAATCCCAGATGTTCTCTCTACGAAATATAGCTATCATCTTAAGCTGCCATATGTAATAGTTGTCTAAGCAACCGAGTTTGTTGGCATCACCCACAGACATACTACCATGACTACCATGTTCTGCCATAATGATTGACTCTCTCTCTCTCTATCTTTTAATACTAGTTGCGCAGACAATAAGGAGCAGAGCTCACTTAGTATAAACCAACTAATGTAGGAGCATAGCTCACTACTACAACGTACTACTAATACGACTACTACAACGCACTACTAATAGTGCCTAACAGTATCCTCGCAGCTCTGATACCATGTTGACAGGTGCTGAACCCAGAGATTGAAACTTTAGAGAGTGAATCAATAAACAGGAGGAACATATATACATAGTGGAGAGATACTCGGATGAATATACTCGGATGAAGGAGTCTGTACTTGGATGAATAAAACTCATCCTCAGAGCACCCTAAGGCCAACATGACATTCTACACCAAATTATGCAAGATGTTGAGGTAGAGGTTGACTTGGAACTTGGCCACAAGCCAAAAACTTTAACTTTACCAACACGGAGAGTCAGCTCAAGAATTTACATAAAGAGATGCAGTCTTTAAAAGAGCTTCGTGCGCAATCCCCATTTACGGCGTCTGATTTCGGGCAAGGACGCTCGTTCTCATCCCTGCAATCTGCTTCACTTCGAAGCTACGACCCCCTCTCTCCTGGTTCAAGAGCCCTATATCATACGACCTCAAAATAAAGACTTACCGCAGCAGCTCAGCTCGCTGCAGATATGGAAGTTCATCCTTTGCCTCTCAACTTACAAGTGGCTCACAAGGGGGTCTCTCGTTTTTACACGGGAGCAGTGTCCTCTGTTTGACTAATGAAAGCATTAAACGGGGAAGGAGTTGTGTCTCTCGTTTTTACTCTCAAAACATGACTACTTCCCCGTTCAGTGTTTCATAAGTCAAACAAAGGACACTGCTCCGATCACAACTTTAATCAATGATCCCTTTACCTGTTGCTTAAGGTAGTAGTACTTTCCATAGGAAATTACCACTAAAACTAGATTACAGAACTTTTCTTTGTACTTCACTTTCCTTGCGTGCTCATGCGTTGCTAGTGTGATGATTCTCTTGACTCCTTTTGGGGTTCAAACCTTCATTTGATTCGCATTTCCAGGCTTGCTTCATTCCCCCCTCTTAGTCTTACTGAATTTGTTTGCCTTGGCATTTCAGTCATGCAAAGGCCTTCTTGCAACCCTTGTGATGCTGTGTTTGTTCTCCTCATTCTAATTCCACAAATTTCGGGTCTTCGACTCAATTGGTTGCTGCATTGGACTTATGAGCTGAAGGTCATGGGTTCCAACTCCCCCAAGAGAAATTTCAAATTTCTCAAAAACTTTTGCTCCTCCTCTCAAGGACCAAATTCAACATGATACCAAATTACCAACCAAATTTCTCTGAACTCGCGACAAGAGAATTGGGCACATCCCCATCCCTCTTCTCAAGAAAAATTTTCAAAAAATATATAAAGTACGAGAGGAAGCCATGTGCCCGAACCCACAACCCCCACACACAAGCCCCCCATGGCAAATTTCTCGTTTTCAAGAACTTGCCACAATCAATGTGGGCAAATGCCCACCTCCTCCAAAAAATATATATATATACTTGCACTCTCCAACACCTAGGAATTCATGATCATTGGCTGGACAATCTCAATCAACAACGTCCCCCCAATCACTTCATAACAGCCAAGTAGATTTTGTCATAGCAGGTGTTCGGATAACTTTCAAGTAACAAAATCAGTAGATACATAGAAAGCTTGAAAACAAGGAATACTCATACACAAATAAAGAGTCTTCACATCTGCAACACCACCGTCTACAATAATACAACCATAATCACAACTCATCAACACGTGTACTGGCAGGCATCATCCCAGAAAAACAATCAATCGTGATAGAAGGACAAATCTCCTTCGATGAAGAATCTCACAAGTAAATTCAACTGTGCTTCCAATCACTACATCTTTGACACCTGAACAAAATTCTGAGAAACATTTGAGAAGATACAGATCGGCAAATTGACAAAACTACTGTACCGAACTTCACAACAGTGAACTGCGGAATCAAAAATTGAAATACCGTAGGAACAAGCTCTAACTTTTGCGACGAATACAGTACTTTGACCTGATCTCGTTCTACCGGTTCGCCTCGTTTCAACATTCAAGCTTCTGTACTCTCACGGAATCTTCAGAGAACGCAGCACGATAGCTGCTCCAGCAACCAGTGAGGACACCTTCGTAGGCCTCTCGACGATCCAGTAGCCGACCTTTGCAGCTGCTGCCCCTTCAAATCTTTTCCAGACATGATCGTTTGCTCAAATAAATAAATCCCATCATACCTCAAGTTTTCGACGAATTTCAGGGATGTGTCTTCTGGTCTCCGCACAGAAGCACTGCCCCAGTTCCCCAACAGGAGATGTGGCACCAAACCTGACGACTTCGCTCGTCCAAAAAGGCCAGAAAACACTCCTCGACAATGACAAAACATTGTGGGACGCAACCAAGAATTCACAACCTCAGTTCTCATGCACTGGTCTCGACAGCCTCAAGAAACCCACGTCGAAGCCAAACTCGTTGCCAATCGGAAAACTCAACACTGGGACTGCCGCGCCGTTCCGCTTTGCTTCCACTCACCCAAACTGCCACTTCCAAAACATATGTACAGCGTTTCGTCATTCCTTCACTGTCAAATGGAACTGCAGGCTGGTGATACAGATTCTTTTACCATCAAAATGGCCACCCGCCTTGGCTCTATCTGGACTTCTCCTGTTCTCCTACGCCTTGCACTTCTTTTTCCTTGTTCTCCATGGCGCGCTTTGCTAGCTCATAGCCCGCAAAGTTCATTGCTCCCAGAGGTGCAATCCAAAAGAAACGCGGTATGGCGCCTTTGAAAAGGGCCAGTAGACCTTCGTCCTTCACGATGGCGACCATTATGGTGCCCATGGTCGACGGCATGCCTGGAGCTGCAGTCATGGTTCTCGTCTTCATCACATCAAACGGCGTCGTTGCAATAGCTGCAAGGCCTCCAGAGAGACCGCCGATTGCGATCGTCTCCCACGGTTGCAATTCCCTGTTCAACACCTTTTGGACGACCTGAACAACCAACGTGCTCAACATCAGCAACCACGATTCATGATACAAATCTCCCAGTCCCCAAATTTTCGTGGTTCCTTTCAATGCGTGCACGTGGACCTCACCTTCTTGGCTTCCTCGTAGATACTCATGCCAGCAACATAGAATGGAACCTCTCTACACAACGTCACGCCTGTTCCTCTGAAGAAGCCTTTCATCCCGTCTCGTTGATACGTTCCTACAATAGCTTCCCCCACGCTGTTGTACAGCCCAGCTTGCAGCCGCTGTTTCAACACCTCGCACGGGATTCGAACCGCCGTCCCAATCACAGTGCTCGTGAACGAAGACAAAGACTGCACCTGTTGCCATATGTACCACATCCAGTAGATCGGAATATAATCACGGCCTCTGGGCATTCGATATCCAAGCACACGGTTGGATTTTCAGCAGAAAAAAAAAAAAAAAACATGAGGAGTACAACTGCTGCATGCGTACCTGAAGATCAGAAACGTTGGGTGCCATATTCTTCAGAAGGAGCTTGCTGGCTTCCAACACCCCTGTCCGAATTCCATGACTGCCACATTCCAAAAAGGTCTTCAGTAAATACAGCATTGCTCCAGGATATCGATTTTACAATCGTACAACCATCCACCTTTTCGAATTTCACACTGTTTTCTGATCATGTGATTCAATCATGGGTTACTGATCCAAGGCTGTACCTGGTGAATTGACCTAGGATCGCTGGGATAGACCCACGGTACATGCCTCTTATGCCGATCTCAGGCAGCTTTGCAATCACCTCTGGAAAGGACAACGTCGATGCTTGAACCCTCGTCTGAAACAACCAGGTCATCGATTGTCAATAACTTAACTAGGTCAGGCAGTGATCCCATTCTCTTGTCGCAACAGACGTTTTCGCCGTGGCTAAGCCACGAGCGGAGTAAATGACAAGTACTGCCATATGCAGAATCTAGTGAACGTGGCCATGTACAACACCTCGAGAGTCGACGGTTTTACTCAACCTAGGAGCAAACCTTTAGAAACTCCGCACTCGATCATACATGCCCCAAAAACTACGCATTCCCTTCCGTTGGCATCCTCCCGAAGACGCAGATCACCCAAAACAAATCCCAGATCTACAACTAATAGAAACCCCACCAAAAACAGCTGAAAGCCATGGGAACGGGTTTCCGACCTTAGTATTCCCAGGAAAGCTCTAACTGACGAAAACAAGTACAAAGACGAGCTTCCTGCATGTCGTCAGCTCCGACGTCGCTGTTCCCTCTGCACCAAAGAAAATAGAGCCATACCGAGCTAGAGTCCCACAGTAGCCTCACCTTCACGGTATCCAGAGGATGCAACATCGAAGTCGAAAGCGCACTCGCCAAACCCCCAGCTAAAGCAGACTTCAGAACTGAACCAGCTGGAATATCGACAGGGGGAGCCATGGGTACCACAGTCGCCGCTTCAAACCACACCATCCTAATCATCAGACCACACAGCACCAATCAGCAACCCTCCACAAAGCGAGACAGAACTATAATCACTACCACCGCCAAAACCAAATCATGAGCACGGAATACTGCACTGCCACGCAAAACTCTCGCAGCAAACCAGCACGCACCGTGGATCATCTCCCAGACGCTCCGGTGGGAGCAAAAGCATAAAGTTCCGAAATTGACCGTACGCAATCGAACCCTCCGTGTCCACGTTCAGGAACTTCATCATGGCTGCGGCGTTCCCGTCGGTGGCGGGCAGCCCCGCATTCCGCAGCGAAACCAACACCTGATTCTTCTGCAGAGTGCCGGACTTGCTCAAGCTCATCGTGGTGTAAGCCCGCAGCATTTGCGGCTCCTTTTGTTCCATCAACATATGAAACTCGCTCCAACCGATCGACTTCGCAAACCAATGCTTTCGAGTCCGTCTCAAAAACTCTTTCGCGTACCGTTGTGGTAATCTCCGCTTCTTCATGGCTACTTCCAGGTCATCCAGAGTCACTTGACCATCGCTGTCGCGGTCCAATTCATCGAACAACCTCTTGCCTGCATAAACAGCACCACCATCCCCACTGCATCACAACCACGGATTCGTACAAAACTCGAACGCACAAACCCGCTCAAAATGGGACCCTCCGTAAAGCGAGAGGAGACTGGTCCTGTCTCCTATCGACTGACCCCTCCCGCCAACAGCAACTCGTCTCTTCCTATAAACTCGGTTGGACTTCAATCAGCAAATTCGGTTCAAGCAAGATTTGCCTACATGTCTATCTTTGAACGGAAATGGGGTTGCTTGCTATTGTGTACAACCTCCCACTTTGGATGATTGCGTAAGAATCAGCATACCATGAGTGGAAGTGAAATAAAAATAAAAAAACTCATCTCAAGAGACTTGGCTCTTGTAGAAGTATAGCCGAAGTGATCGCTCTATGCCTATCCAGTGCCCACTGAAACGACACACTCCTCACGTACATGCTGGTTAAAAAGCTCACAAGCCAATCGTCCTTACCTTCCGCTTCGGTGTATCTAAAAAAGTCCTGCACCGATGTCAGCTTCTTCTTGTCCGGGTAGTTTGACGAGCTTTTGGTCATGCTCGTGGTCACCCTCTCCACCAGCTCCTGCACGCCTTCCTTCACACCCAGAGTAGCCAACCACCCGTCCATGTTGGGCAGCTTCACCTGGATCGGCTGCAACGCAGAGTGAGCTGCAAAGCTCTTCACTCTCTCAATCTGCGACCCTGCGTCGTTCTTCGCTTTCTCTGGAATCAAAGGGGCCGCCGTCTCCGCCGCAACGGTATCCTCTCTTCCCTCCGCAGGGACGGGAACCCCACCTTCGTCGGGCTCTCCCTGCAGCCTCGCAAACCCTAATGTCGAAGACCTCAGCCTCTTCGTCCCGTTCTGAACCAAATCGTCCCTAAACTGCACGAAATTCGCCAACGAAAACCTCTTCACAGCTTTCCCAGAGGACGGATCCTGCCTTTCTTGACCGCACGCGCACGTGAAGCGCGTCCGTTTCCGGTCACACCGTGGCTCCGAGTGCTGCGATGAACCAGCTCTCGTGAAGCGATGGGACAGAAACCCTAGAACGGGAATTCGCATCAAACGATGATCTTGGAATTCCTCCTCGTCGCACTTGGACACACTCCTCACATCATTGGCAACGCCGGGTTTCCGCTGCCCCAGCATCATCGACATCACCACAATTGACACATTGATCATTCCCTCCAACCCCAGCTCTCTGCCTTCCACTCCGCTCGACTCTGCTTTCGATACAGCGCAACACCAGCAACCCCGACCGGGAACAGCCTCCCTCTTGCCCCCATTGAAACCTGCGATCGAGAAACCCTGATTCAACTTCAAAACGCTCCTTTCCGAATAATCTTGGCAACTACAGGAGCACGATTGGACCGCCTTCTCATCAAAATCCGAACCTCGCAAATTGGGGAACGGAAGCCCGAGGAAAGCTTTCGGACTCTTCACCGTTGCACCGCTGATACTACCGCTGCTACTACTACTAGTGCTGCTGACGTTGTTGCTGCTGCTGCTGCTGCTGCAGCTGCAAGAGAATTGACTGGTTTCTCTGTCATTGGAATTCGAGGATTGCTGTTGTCGAAAGAAAGGGTGCATGCCTTTGGTGGCGGACGCGAGGGCCGACACGAAGGAGTTGAGCGGGTGGTCGTGAGAGTTGGCGGAGACCGAGGCAACGGCGGTGGGAGATTTGAAAGCTTTGTGGACGTTGTGGAGGGCGAGTACCACGATGGGATTCCAGCCTGCCCCCTGGACCTCCATCGTCCCAAAACCAAACGTGCATCAATCGACAGCAATCGTTCAATCCGTCGGGACGCCAGGAGAGTCAGCGGGATCCATCACAGGAGCTCCAAACCCTAATGAGCGCGATCGCGTGCAAGGGAGGGAATGGTACCACGATGATGAGGAGGGAGCTCCGGAGCGTTATCAGCATGAAAGGCCAGAAACTGGAGGTGGGGAGCGATGAGAAGAGGGTGCCTGTGGTGTGAGGGGGCGCCTGAGGGGCGAGGCACATGCGATTCACGAGGAAGATGAGGATTGTTGCGGTGGCAGCATAGCCATGGCTAAGATAGTCTAGGTTACGGGACCGCTTGCCCTGTGTTGGCTTACCTTTCCTTTTCTTTCCTTTTGAAGGGCAATAATAAGTTAGGGCAGAGTGCTTGCTGCCACATTGGAATGAGCTCAGCATCCTCATCTCTATCCTGTTTCTCTGGTTCCCCCAGGCGTCATTCATCTGACACTTCAATCTCCCCTTGCATACGGTTCTTAACGCACTTGCTGGACCGCACCCTTTACACTATAAAGAAACTGCAAATATAATATTTCAATTTTCCAGCATGAAAAAAGTTGAGGGAGATTATTTTGGTGCCATTAGAGTTATTTGTAAAGGCATCCGGTCTTCTGTCCTGCTTTTTTCATGAACCAGAGCTAGTACCAGAGCATTCTGACACCACTTCTCCTCATGGTCCCACCCCACTACCCAATTCTTCTCCCTCCCTCCAAATTTTTATGAATAAAAATGTGAATCCATCCAGTGTTCTATTTTGGGTCTACAGTAAGATCATGCCGATCCTCTCTTTTCCATTTTACAGGTCAAAAAGAAGGGAGTTGAGGGACTTTACAAATAACTCTATTAGGATTGACCCAAAAGTCAGCTCATAGCGGAAAGTTTTAGCAAACTCCTCTTGAACTCATATTGAAATATAAATAGACCAAAAACTAATTCATCGTGAGTTGGGAGACAATCTAAAGCTAGCCACTGTCATTATTCTCCACACCTCGCAATGACTTCCACACCTCCTACCAAAGCTCCAAGCCCATGGCCCACAAGGGGAGAAGTTATGACACGACACTATTCAACCCAAGAATAGCTCAAAAGAGAGGTTAGAAGGAGGGCAAAAAGGGAGGTTAGATGGGCTTCTTTTCGGTCAACTCTATTTTGACACCAAAGGTTGCGTACATGTCATTTTAGCCCCTAATCGTCGCCTAAACCAAGAAATGGCTTGTAAATAAAGTCGACTTTGCGTAGATGGTTTGGTTTCCATTCAATTGTTTATGTAAAGGGCTTTGCTTGGTGATGATACCCCTTCAGGTTTAATTCAAGTCATTCTAGTTTTTACATCGGGTTCCAATTACAAAAGAGTCCTAAAAAGGAGTGTAGTGTATTTTGAATTTTTTTGCTTGTTCTGCTTATACTAAATTCAGTCCATGAAAATGAATTTTATTGCAATTGAGCTTCACTAACAAAATGAAGCTTGCCAAGTCTAGTTTCTACTCCACTTTGGATTTTGGGAAATATTTGAAAATAGAATGTTTTATTGTAGTTACAAGTTTTGTACTAATATTTAGGACTAATATATTGCACTTTTATAACTTACAGTAAGTAGATTGTAATTTATAGAGTTCCACGACCGAAAGATGGCAATACTCCGAAGAAGAGTTTGTTTAGGCCATGGGGCCCACTAACATCACTCTTACAGGGAAACGGGCTCTTTATTCACGCTGAACACAGAATTCGCTATTTACACTCTTGGTCATATAATCATGCATTTGGTCCCCAAGCGCATAATTTTTTTTTGTAACTTTTTTTTAAAAAAACCGACAATTATTGTCTTTCTTCAATCCCTTACATTGTAAACATATTATTATTTTTATTCTTATCTTTATCTTTTCTTTTATCTTTTCTTTTTTATCTTGATTTCTTTCTTGTCTTCTTTCTTGTCTCCCTCTTGTCTTTCATCTTCTCTTCTTTTTGTCTTTCTTCTTGTCTTCCTTTTTGTCTTTGTTGTCTTTTTCTTCTTCTACTTTTTCTTTAGTTGTGGCTGCTGAACCCTGAACAATGGAAGCAAGCCAAAAAAATAAAAAAATAAAAAAATAAAATTTGGCTGTGGGGTGCTGCTGAACTCCAAAATGGTAGATGCCAAAAAAAAAAGTTTCTTCTTCCCTTCTTCTTGGCCGTAGGGTGTTGCTGAACCCTAAATGGCAGCCGCCAAAAAAAAAAAAAAAAAAAAAAAAAAAAAAAAAAAAAATTGACTTTTTTTGACTTTTTCAAAAATTTCTATTTTTAGGCGCTGGGGTGCGCGGCTGCGCACCCTAAAGCCCTCATCTCCCTCATTTCTATCTTCATCTCCTCTCCATTCCTCCCCTCTCCATCCCTCCCCTCTCCTCATATATATAGGGGAGAGGAGAGGAGAAGGGATGGAGAGGAAAATGAAGATATGGACGGAGAAGGGATGGAGAGGGAGATGAAGATAGAAATGAGGGAGATGAGAGGGCTTTAGGGTGCACGGCCGCGCACCCCAACACCTAAAAATAGAAATTTTTGAAAAAGTCAAAAAAAAGTTTTTTTTTGGCTGCTGCCATTTAGGGTTTAGCAACACCCCACGGCCAAGAAGAAGGGAAAAAAACTTTTTTTTGGGCAGCTGCTATTTTGGGGTTCAACATCACCCCACAGCAAAAAAAAGTTTTTTTTTTTCTTTTTTCTTGGCTTGCTTCCATTGCTTAGGGTTCAACACCCCCAAGTGAAGGAAAAGTAGAAGAAGAAAAAGACAACGAAGACAAAAAGGAAGACAAGAAGAAAGACAAGAGGGAGACAAGAAAGAAATCAAGATAAAAAAGAAAAGATAAAAGACAACATTGATGTTTTTTAGAGAACTATTTAATCAACCTTTTTTTAAAGTCAAATATGCTTATAAAACGAGCGCACTTGGCCAAGTGCATAAATAGCGAATTGCGTGTTGCTGGTTGTAGTACCGGAGTTTCATTTACATGATCATGGGAAAACCGAGAGGTTTAATTTGGAGGACATTCAACTTTAGATTGGTATGGAGGTTGGCACCAACTTATCTTAATCGCATTTGCAATGCACCATCATGGTACCATGTTCACATGCATTGAACTTCCTCATGAATTCTCGTTGCTTAGCACAACTCAAGTTAGTAAAAGTACTCTTCAATTCCTTCGATCCCCAACAAATGCTTGAGATTCGGAACTGCAACAGTGGGCCTCTGAAGAATATTATGCATATTCAACGTCCTATTATATCGTCATCTCAATCTTATTCTATTTATTAGATAGTGGCCCGTTTAAATTGCCATTCAATCTCACCTTAAGAAATTTGGTTTGCTTCCGGCTGCTATCTTTGGAGTGAAATTTTTCCCCTTAGAAAAATAAGGCTCATGAGGAATGCATATATTATCCCATATTGCATGCACAAACCTCAGGCAGTGTGGTCCATTGTTTATGTATACCTTCATTGCAAGGCATTTGTACAAGAAAATCTTTCACGGTTTTCCGCTTCCTCAAAATTATGCAAATTTTACAACATGCTTCCATACAGTTTTTGAATCTTAACCTTTAAACGTCAAGAGGGCCTGGATGGGGCAGCCCGAAAGGCATATAAATTATTGGAGGCAAAAAAAAAAAAAAAAAAATTTAAATTGGTTTTTTAGGGAAAAACGGCTCTGCTGGCTAGCATTATTGTGGCACTGTAGCACTACAACACTTTTTAGAAAACAACCTCAACTGTCCCAACCTCAAAACTTGTTCAATTTGATAACTTTGATTGCTTACCAACGATTCCACAATTTTTTAAATGAGGTGCAAATTTGGAATCTAGATCGCTTTTTTAGTAGCTTTTCAACGCACCAATCCTCACTTGATTTGGTTGAAAAAATCCACTTTTTTCTTCATTATTCTCTTTTAAATAAGCCCATGGGGCTTACATTGACGTTCAAGGGTTAACCCTTAAACGTCAAAGCAAGCCCCACGGGCTTGGTATAAAGGAATAATTGGAGAAAAAAGTTTCATTTCTCAACCAAATCAAGCGAGACTTGTTGCGTTGAAAAGCAACTGAAAAAACGATCTAGATTCCAAATTTTCGCCTCATTTGAGAGATTGTGGAATCGTTAGTAAGCAATCATAGTTATCAAATTGAACAAGTTTTGAGGTTGGGGCAGCTGAAGTTCAACAGTGCCGCAGTGCTATAGTGCTAGCCAGCAGTGCACTGCAAAGCCGTTTTTGCCAAAATAAATAAATTAAATTTTTAAATTTTTCCCCAAAAAAATTTAGATTCCTTCCGAACTGCCCCATTCAGGCCCTCTTGACGTTTAAGGGTTAATACATTGGAATTCTCTTGAAAATAGGGGTATCAAAATTTAAAAATCTATGTACTACGGTACCAAGGGAAACCACTCAAAACAATTGATAACCACAAATTAGCATAGGTTCTTTATCTTGTAGAGACTAAAGGCGCATACTTAATTCGAAAGGCTGCTTCACACTATAACCGTCGAAGTTGAGACTAAGGTTGTGAGAGTATATGGCTAATTATTCATGTTGAGAGTCTAAAGGCTTGGGTTGAAAATTATGATTGTATAATAAAATAATGAAATTGGGGCCTTCGCGTGGCTATAGTGTAAAGTCCCAAAGGCTAAATTCGATGGCCAAGCCTTTGATGGCCAAACCTTTGATAAAATAAAATACCCCATTAGTTTACCAAAAGAATTTGATGGCCTCTCGAAGAGAATTGGGGTTTTCATTCTTGTCTGACCCGATTCTCTTTTAAAAGTCTTGACCTTGGCGCTAAAATAGCCAAAAGTGTTTTTATATGTATATTTTTATTGATAGTAGTAAAACAAAAAAGAAATGAATTGTTGTATTATTTCTACTGCTTTCTTCAAAACCTTACGATTAATAATGTAATGTTCTATTTATTTGATTTTGTATGTCATATTTTATTCTTGAGTGTATAGAGTTATAATTTCCATTAATCAATATATCTATTCATTAATCCCAAATGGGTTTCACATGTATATACACATTTAGTATAGACTATTAACCCTTTAGTGCCCAAGTGACCTAATACGGGTCACTTCTTCACTTTTTTATTTGCAATTGATATATCTCTTAGTCTATGAGGTATTTGAAGTTGAGTTGTAGGGTTTGATTATACCTCCTTGTATACCATACATGTTGGGCAAAATAAGAATCATTATAAAGTGATTTGCTATTAGAATATTGATGTGCAAAACACCAAAGCACTTCAAAATACAACAAACCCTTACAAATACAACAAACCCTTACAAATACAACACATGTACTATGCAGTACTTTTTTGTTCGGAAGTTTGTTATTTTGTTTATTTTTTTGAATTTGTTCTCTTCTTCATGTCCCATTAGTGTATGTATTTTGATCTTGATCAATGTACCAACTCCTTTCATATTTTTATGTATAAACTTGTGTCCTAAATCGTACATAGATAAGTCACTATCACTTATAAAATTCACAATAATTATGTGTGAGTTCGATCTTGACATGAAAGATTGCAATGAAGGTGTTGACATAGATCATTGTTGAATAACTTCACTAATTTTTTTGAAAATTTAACCCAAATTCTATTTAACTGACATAAGGTTTTTTAGCCCATGTCATAGTTCACCCTTTTGCCCTCAGTGCATGGGAGATAAAAATTCAAAACATGCGATTCTTGAGGCGGGCTACTCTAAAGCAATGGCATGATGTGGATACCCTAAAAATCCCATTTAATTCTTAAATCAACCCCTATGGCAACTTTGAATGAGTTTTTTTTTAAACAGACTTCAAAATGAATTGACCGGATGTGGTTTTGATTTCTTACATTCATACAATAGAGAAAAAAGATCCACATTAGAAATGAAGCGTTTTGAAGATTTTAAAAGAAAGTTTTTTGTACAAAAATCAAAGTTTGTTCCAATTACTTAAAAGCATCCAAGATTTATGTTTAAAATATCCAATGACGTCATTTTTGTACCAATTTTTGATATAAAGTACATTCACATATGTGTTATTTGAAATGGTTAATTTGAAGGATTAAAAACATTATTTATTTTGTACTGGAATGCTTGCAAATGCTGATTTTTGGCAATTTTTGACAATTTTAATATATAATTGTAATCAATTGAAATAGACAAATTTGTTTAAATTTGGAAAAAAAATATATATGTTGGAATTTTGAGAAAGAAAAAACCATGAAAATTCTTTAATTTTTGAAAATTTGACAAATTTGAAATTTAACCACTTCAATTAAGTACAATTATAAATTAAAAGATAAAAAAGTACTTCATATTAAAATTTGGTGCCAAAATGACGTCATTATCTTGCATCTAGTCCTTTTTCTGGTGGATATCGAACAGAAACACTTTATTCATGCCGATCTTGATACAGAATTGAAGTTGTTACTATTACCAAAAGAGGCGATGAAAATAATATATATAGGAACATTTGGGCTAACAGTATAGGCCACACTAGGTTAGTTTCTTTGATATGTCATTTTATTGGATATAGTGTAGTCAGTTGATTTTAGTGTCTCTCACTGTGAGTATCAAACCCTAAACCCTCCGTGTACCGAGAGCTTTCTCTCTCTCGAAGGGCGTCGTCGCCATCGCTGCGAGCTCGGTGGAGAACAGGGCACGCAGGGGAGTATGACAATCACGTAGTGTTTTTCCAGCTTACATTTAGAAAACAGAAGTCTGCTTGCACTGCCCGTGCTTTTTCCTTTTGATCGAGGTGCGAGATGGTGGCTGTGGAGCTTTACCCTTCCCAGGAGGATTTGTTTTACGAGGAGGAGATTTTGCGAAACCCTTACTCCTTGAAGCTCTGGTGGCGTTACGTGAAGGCGCGGAGCGATGCGCCGGCGAAGAAGCGGCACGTATTATATGAGCGTGCGCTCCGGGCTTTACCCGGGAGTTACAAGCTATGGCACGCGTATTTGAAGGAGAAAGTGGACGGAGTGCGCGGCCTGTCCCTCTCGAACCCTAGTTTCGAGTCGCTCAACAACACGTTCGAGCGCGCTTTGGTCACAATGCACAAGATGCCTCGTTTGTGGATTATGTACTTGCAAACCCTAACGCAACAGAAGCTTCTGACGCGCACGCGGCGCACGTTTGATCGGGCTCTTTGTGCGCTCGCAGTCACGCAGCACGACCGAATTTGGGAGATTTACCTGAAGTTCGTTTCGCAGCACGGCGTGCCGATTGAGACTTCGTTGCGAGTCTACCGGCGGTTTTTGAAGTACGACCCGACGCACGTTGAGGATTTCATTGAGTTTTTGCAGTCTTCTGAGCTTTGGCAGGAGGCCGCGGAGAGGCTGGCGCAGGTACTGAATGATGAGAGTTTTTACTCGCGACAAGGCAAGACGCGACATCAGCTCTGGTTGAGTTTGTGTCAGCTGCTTACCACACATACGAAAGAGGTCTCGGGTTTGCAGGTTGATGCTATCATTCGTGGTGGAATCAGGCGGTTCACGAATGAGGTCGGTCGGTTGTGGACATCACTTGCAGATTATTACATCAGGTGTGGTTTATTTGAAAAAGCTAGAGATGTGTTCGAGGAAGGCGTGATGAGCGTGGTGACTGTGCGGGATTTCAGCATTGTTTTTGACGCGTATTCGCAATTCGAAGAGAGCATATTAGCTGCGAAGATGGAGCAAGCGGGTGTGAGTAATGGCGGAGAGCCCGAGGAAGAGGAGGATGAGCCGGAGTTGGATCCCAATCGATTAGTGACGTTTGAGGAATGGATCAAAAAGCCG
Source organism: Pohlia nutans (assembly GCA_022496805.1). Taxonomy (NCBI): domain Eukaryota; kingdom Viridiplantae; phylum Streptophyta; class Bryopsida; order Bryales; family Mniaceae; genus Pohlia; species Pohlia nutans. The sequence goes on from CM040090.1 coordinate 11,862,958, forward strand.
TTCTGGCTCAATGAAGAGAATGACGTTGACTTGCGCCTTGCTCGGTTGGAAAATCTTATGGAGCGGCGGCCTGAGCTTGTGAGCAGCGTGCTTTTGCGACAGAATCCGCATAATGTTCACGAGTGGCACAAGCGGGTGAAGCTGTTTGCTGGTAACCCTACGAAGCAAGTTTTGACGTACACGGAGGCCGTCAGGACTGTGGATGCTATGAAAGCAGTCGGAAAGCCTCACACGCTATGGGTGGCATTTGCTAAGCTGTACGAGTCTCATGCTGATGTCGTGAATGCTAGAGTCATTTTTGAGAAGGCCGTGATGGTTAATTACAAGGCTGTCGATGACCTTGCCAGTGTATGGTGTGAGTGGGCTGAGATGGAGCTCCGGCATAAGAATTTTAAGGGTGCTTTGGACCTCATGCAGCGTGCTACAGCAGAGCCATCTGTTGCTGTCAAACGAAAAGGTACGCGGCTAGGTGCTGTTTTGGGTGGACCGACCAATCCCGTTTAGAATTAATTATAACCTTTTATCTTTTTAATTATTTTTATTTTGATAACCTTTATAGTTATTTTTTATTTCATTTTTCTTGAAGGAAGAGGGTGGGATGAATCTACAACGCCCTTCCGATTCTTGTTTTTTTGCGCATAATGTCTTGTAGAGTCTCGTAGAGCGTGAGAGTTTAGTTTATAAGAAGAAACTCACGGTTTATCTTTTGATTCTACTTGCAGTGGCTGAGCAAGGGGAGGAACCGGTACAGCTGAAATTGCACAAGTCCCTGAAGCTGTGGTCGTTCTACGTTGACTTGGAAGAGAGCTTGGGCACTTTGGATAGTACCCGCAAGATTTACGAGAGGATGTTTGATCTCAAGATTATGACCCCACAAATTGTCCTGAATTATGCTGCCCTACTCGAGGTGATAGTCTGCTCCTTTAGTGATCGATGATCATGGATTGTCTTGAGAGTGCTCTACATGCTACATTTATTTATATTGGTTTTCGTTGACACTTTTCAATTTTACTAACAGCTTATATATTTACTGCTTTGCAGGAGCATAAGTTTTTTGAAGATGCCTTCAAGGTTTATGAGAGAGGAGTTCAAGTATTCAAGTATCCTCATGTTCGCCTTATCTGGTCTATGTATTTGGATAAGTTTGTGAGCCGGTATGGAGGGAAGAAGTTAGAACGGGCACGTGATTTGTTTGAGCAGGCTTTGAAAGAGGTAAGGTCCATCGTATCCTCGCATGCATCTCAGCTGCAAGTGTTTTTGTAAACATGCGTCTAAATGTTGCACATTGTCTCTGGCTATTAGTGCACATTTGATGTGTTCCCTACTGGCATACGTGACAGGTCCTAACACTGGCACTAGACGCTTGCTATTTATTTAAGAGCTCTGGTTCTAAAGTTTGAATTGTTTCACAGGTGCCGGAAGCAGATGCGAAACCTCTTTACCTACAGTATGCAAAGTTGGAAGAGGACCATGGGCTTGCCAGACCTGCACTAGCTGTGTATGAGCGTGCTACCAAGGCTGTTGCAGACAATGAAAAATTAGGAATTTATGACATATATATTGCACGAGCAGCAGAATTTTTTGGTTTGCCCAGGACACGTCAAATCTACGAGGTATGTTAGATTGATGTGGTTTGTCTCAACCAATGTTTGGTGCGTTCATTGTGTTTTTTTTTTTGTTATTGATCATGCTAATATGCAATGAATGTGACACTTTTTTAAAGTGCTTAATCTACTGACATCCGTGTTGTGCAGCTGACCTGTGCGTAGATTATACGTTGAATACATTCAAGCTGTGTAGATGTTTTTATTTCTTTTTGTCGAACACGAGCTGATGTATTTTTAAAGCTGATGAATTTTTTCGGTAATTTTTGGCAGCATGCAATTGAGTCTGGGCTACCAGACAAGGATGTGAAAACTATGTGCATCAAGTACGCTGAACTTGAGCGAACTCTAGGAGAAATAGATCGAGCTCGAGCTATATATGTGCATGCATCTCAGTCAGCAGACCCGCGTTCAGACACAGTTTTCTGGAGCAAGTGGAATGACTTTGAAGTTCAGCATGGCAATGAGGATACTTTCCGGGAAATGTTACGCATTAAGCGAAGTGTAACTGCTAGCTACAGCCAGGTGAAGATATCCCTCATGATTGTGTTAATGTTGGCGGATGTCTATGTGATATGTTGGGCATAGACTGAAGTAGAAATTTGGTTTTTTATGTGTTGCACAGACTGACAATGAATGTCTTTTGTTCCACAATGCGCAGATGCACTTTATTCTTCCCGAGTACCTTATGCAGACACAGACTGGTAAGGTATCAATGGAGGAAGCTGTAGATGCTCTAGCAGGAGCAGGTGTTTCGCGCGATGATGGAATGGCGGCATTGGAGGAGCAAATGGCGTCTGCGGCGAAAGAGGGCATGAAATCATTGGGTTTCGTTAGTGCAGGAGTTCAGTCATCGACTGATGGTGCAGCAGGTCTTGAGAGGGGCAAAAACGATGCAAACGATGAAGAGATTGGACTAGAGGATGACGACGAGGAAGAGGGTGCAGGTGTAGACGTGGCTGAAAAGTTTGTTCCAGACAGTGTATTTGGAAACCTGGCTAAGGTTAGGAATGCAGAAGAGGAGAGTGATGAGAGAGGAGACAAGAGAGAACCTGCAGAAGAAGCTGAACCTTTGGGTGCAAAAGAGAGGTTCAAGAGGCAAAAGAAGCAGTAGGTTAGAGGTAGCGTCAGTACTTGCTTTCTTTTGATGGCAGGTAATTATCACATGGCACAATTGTGTCAAAGATGTAATTTGGAGTTGTAGTGTCACCTTTTAACACGGCGTGGAGTGAACTCGTTTCCATGACCACAAATTCTGAAAGTTCTCGAGAAGAAGAAACGTCATATTCCAGTTGTGGAGTACATTTTGCGAGCTCCTTAGCCGTAAGGTGATTTGCTCCTGCCCAACTACCGGTATTCACTAATATTTTCTTTTCTTTCTGCGCTCGAGGGGTTCTTATTTTTAGCAAGTTATTGTCAAGCAACTCATTTTGTACAGCATCTGAAACACTGAAGCTGTTCTTTTTTAATTGCTGTCTTTTGTTGCAGGTATGACACTCTAGTATGGACGAAACACTCGAATGCACATTACTCAGGACTCGTCCATCTGATCTGACTTGAGCTTATGCAACAAAACCACTTGTGTGGGGATGTGGAGTAGGAGAAGATTTGTGGGGAATACAATCCAAGTTACTGCTGTATCGTTTTGGAGTTTGGGTTGGCCAGGTGTAGAAAAGTGTAAGGGATTTTTACGGTGATTTATCACTTCGCATTTACTGATAGATGATTTATCACTTCGTATATGCCAAGATGGATTTTGTACATTCCAAGATGGATCATTAGCGTTGTCTTTAGTCCAAGCTGTATTTAAACTGTACTTAGAGTGTCTTCGATATCCATGCTCCACATCAGTTCCGTAGCATTTTAGCCATGATTTTGTACTATCAAAGAGACGTGATATGGAATGTATGATGGCTCTGCTCTGCATCCGATAGGGTCGGTCTTCAACCCCTGTACGTACCATGAAATTGACTATTTGAGATAAAATATTATTAAATTATTATTTAGAAGAATATTGTGGAACTGATATACAAATGAAAGTTCTATATTTTGAATTTTAGACTTCATCCGTACAGTTCGATTCACTAATAATATCACCAATATTTAATTATAAAATTTGAAAGTTAAAATTAAAAATTCTTTCTAAATTTGATTACAACACTAAAAGAAGAAGAATAATTTGTTGGAATGAATTTGAAATGAGATACTCTTCAACATGATGATTCTTTGAAATTTTTGTACTATTTAAATTTATGATCTCACTTTTGCAAGGCCACTTTTGAATTACAATCTATGCAATTTTGGCTTGGTCGACAACTTGACATATTTCTACATTTGAAATTTTAAAAAAACATGTACTTATGTATTACTAAATCCAACCATTAGATAGGGCAACTTGGTGAAGCATCTTTAAAAATTGAATGACTTTCATTTAAGTATTAATGAGAATGTAGGGTGAGTTTGAAACTTTTACTTGTCCAAAAATTGAACGACTTGATGTTTAGGGGTTCAAGTGGTTTTGATTTTGAAATGTTTGGGACCATTTGGTAAAACGTTTGGTTTTCCATGATGAGCCTTCAATGCTCTATAACACCCTAAATTGCCACATGAGTATCTAAGAATCTTTTAACATTGGAAGCATCTGTAATTGACATTTCAATGGAGTACTATGCCGTTTGAAGGTCCATAACTTAGGGCCTCTTTACACTATAGCCGAGAAGTCAAGAGGAAAGAAATTTCAAGCCAATGAGAAATTGGTTTTCTCAGTTTCTAGGCCTCCCATTGGCTAAAATTTATCTCCTCACCGCTTCTCGCCTCTAGTGTAAAGAAGCCCTAAATTCTTGAAGCGACTAAGGTGGAGGCATCAACATCTATCAATTAAGGATTTTGATCTATTTAGAGCGATGGTTTCAATGATAAAAAAATTGCAGCACATAAAACTTTAGATTTAATAACCAAATCCAATTTTTAATTAATTTTGCCACAATGTATGATTTTGTTCTAAAATTTCAAACTTAATTTGCATAGGGGAATCAATACTTGTCTTTCATTTCTAGTCCAATCACTTTGCTAACTTTGCATTTATGATTGATCACCAAACTGCTACAACTAGTGATTGTCATAATTTGACTAGGAACTCACAAAGTTAAAACATATCCCTATAAGTGACTGGAATTGGTTCCTAACAAGTTTTGATCCTTCTACCTTATGCCAAGTCCAAGCCTCTAGCAGCTAAAGAGATCAAGAGGAATTGAATTCAATAGTATTAAATGATATTGCAAAAGACAAAAATTATAGAGTGGAAGGTAGTTCTCCTATTCTTGTGGCTTTCATTTGATGAGTGTTTTTTATTATTAAATTAAAAAGATCGTGGGATTTGTGTCCATTTTCATAACATTCATTGGCCCTCATGTTCTCTCCCTTACTTTCATGCATCAATTTGGTACTCAACGTGTCGAATTATTAGCTATTGATTGTTTTTGTTGGATATGGAAAATGTTGCATCACCTATTGTGGGGCAAGGAAGAGCCACTACAAGCGATTGAATGTTATGTTGTAGAAGATTCCAATGCATTTAATTATGTTTCATTTAAATAATTTTTGAATTTTTCATTACAAAAAATTTGAGCCCTCTAAGAGGCCTCGATTTTTTTTAAAACTTCTTTCAAAATTTTGATTTAAAAAAATATTGAATCAATTAAATATATCAAATTTTGAAATTTGATGTGGCATGAGTTTGACATTTCAAAAAAATTGAATATTTTAATTTTAAAAATAATTTCAAGAAAAAATTAGATTTTTGCCCAAATATCGAAAAAGCCCCTTAGAGGGTTCATTTCTCCTCTAATGGCTTATAGATTTTTCAAAAGATGTTGACTTGGCTTTTTGACTCTTTGAGTACTAAATATGTTTTCAACTATAAATTCATTTTTAGGCTACCCACACAAGAATAAAGAAGCTATAAGAACGGAGAAATTACTTCATGAATGTACTATTCAAGAATGTTATGTTTTGAACTAAATCCTTAAAAGAGATGAGGGAATTATAGAAGGAGTATCCATCTTCAAATTCTCCAAAATCGTCTCTCTAACAACGGACATGGAGGCAGATATTGTTTAAATAGAAGGGTACCTTTTAAATATTCAAAAAAGGGTTGAAGGTTGTTTGAGTAGATAACTATAGTTAAGGGTTAAAGACCATGCCATTCAAAATTTGTGAGGCTTAGGGCATCTCTAGTCTCTCTTTTCAAATGTGACATAATCAAGTTCATCGCTCACCCCCTTCTTGTAAAGGTTTGGATTTGGAGTGGTGCAACACATAGTCTTGTATACTATTGCAATGAAAGCCCTTTACAAATCTTAGTTTCTTGACAAATTGCAAAAAAATGAATTTGCTAATAAATATATATGAACATTTATTACCTTTGGATTTTAACTAAAGCCTACCAAAGAATCTCGAAAATTATTCTTTCTCCCAAATGTCTAGGAAACTATAAGTAGAGCCTACGAGATTTGCTAGTAACGTTTGAACCAAGTTTACAACAATTATTGAGGCAGAAGCCTCATTGCACAATCATATGAAGAAAGAGAATCTTCGGGTACGACAAAGTTTCGATTGTCTATAGTGACACCTTCCATCATTGTAACTGTTACGTGTTACTTTTGTTAGGCCAATGGGACATGATACTTTCCATCTATGTGACTATTGAACTAATGGCATATGGTTGGTAATTTGGTATTGTTTAAAAGCCTTTTAAGAGGAACTAGACACAAAAGAAGGTTTATGAAATTGGAAATGATGTGTGAAAAGATATTGAATTCCAAATAATACTAGTCTTATGAAATCATAGAATTTAGAGAAAAATAAAATCAAAGCAGGGTTGTGACTTGTGGATCAATATCCAAAAGAAAGAGGTGAAACACACTTGTGACCTTTGAACCCATTTTTCAAAAAGGTGAGAAAATACACTCAGAAACATAATTACTACTTTGAATTTGTACTTGATTAGGAAACATGAAACGGACAAAACATGGTTGTGACTTTTAGATCCGTGTTCAAAAAGCATGAATGAAACATGGCTCTGATTTTCCAACTTCATTAGTACCCTTTCATTAGAGAACCATACACAAGTTATGAAATACTTTAATATGTATTTGTGCATATATTTTTATATTAAATCCTTATTAATATAGTTTGCCATTATTTTTTTATATCTCATAATGAAAAGATTTATTGACAAATGGAAACTTTCAAAAACTACAAAATAAACAATGGTTATAAACAACTAAAAAACACCAAGTAGATTGGTGGATATTATAAGAAAAGATAGCAAAAATACATTATCATCTCTCATTTTGAAAGACTAATTCAATGTTGAATTTTTTTAAAATTAATCATTTTCATATATATATATATATATATATATATATATATATTATTAATAATGCACACTTTCTACTCATACAAATTTGTTGCATTGCAACAATGAATATAGAAGATCGTAGAAAGGTGCCTATTGCATTTGGCATCAATGTATGCAAGAAAGAAATGGGATGCATCAAACATCATCTTGAATTTTCGACCCCATTCCATTCAATGGCATCAATCAGAACAAAATTAGTTGAGAATTATTTCAAGTTTTTAATTTGAGAACAAGTGACTTAAATTTCTTCACGTCACTAACATTCAACGGTGTTTTCACACTAGGGTGCCATACTTCATCACAAATTTTGAACCCCACTGATTTTGAATGATTTTAGTGCAAATTCCAATATTTTATGAGTGTGTACATTTTTCGCATTGATTCTGCATCTTTGAGTCATTCATTACAACTGCACTAATATGACATCATGATTGTATAAGCAAATATAATACTAATTCAACATAATTGATAGATTTATTGAAAACATGAGAATTCTTCACTCCATATAGTTGTTAAATGTCATGTCTTAATCGTCTTTAAAGCCACATTGATTCAATGTGTTTTTGTGTGGCACCAATTTTTCTATAGATAGAATTGTTTTCATTTTATATCTAGATTTGGTCAAAATAATTTTTGCTTAAAAATAAAAAAATAAAAAAATTCCACAATGAAGTAAATGAAATCTACCCTAAATTTTTTCTTCCTTGCCCACACATTATTTCGAGTTGCCCGGACCACATAGGGGTCCACCGAATGTTTACCCGAGCTCCATAGTTAGTGGCCGGAATCAAACATAAGACCTCCTAACTCCAAACCGTGTTCTAAACCACCACACCACCTAGAAGTCTTGATGCAAGTCATTGAATTTTTTTGATAATTATAAAAGAATGTGACCGTTGGCAATTTTTTGGCCATGTATATTTAACTCTTTTTTCGATTACTTTTTTGCTCTACATCACGCTAGCTTTTTCTATATCTTGAATTTCTTTAGAATATTATAATTTCTAATTATTTTTGCCAAAATTGTGATGGTTGTGAGCTGTTTATTTTTCTAGCGGACATTGGATGTTTTTAACAATGTAAAAATAACTTTTTTACAATTTTTTTTGCACTAGATCATGCATACTTTTCTATATATAGTTGTTATTTTTTTATTTATTTTTGCAAAAATCTTAAAGGCTATGAGCTTTATTTTTATTTTTATTTATTAACGCTACATTATACATGTTGTTTTCTATATCCAACAAAAGTCTTCAAAAAAATTGAATTTTTCGTTGATTAAATCATGATGTTTGAGATTTTTTATTTTTTTTTCAATTTGCATGGTTTTAGCAATGTTAAAAACATATCTTTTCCAATATTTTTTAATTTTATGTTAGAGAAACATCTTTTCCAATTTCATTTTTTTCATTTTATGTTTGATTCAACCAAATATTATTTTTTTCATTGTAAGTTTTTGTATGTTTTGCAACGTTTTTACCAAGTACTTTATGACATTTCAACAAATACGCCTTTTTGTTTCAATTGAATTTTTTTTGATTGTATGTTAGAGAAACAAATTGTGGGTCTAATTAAAAATAATAACAAATGGATATTCACCTTGAAATGAAGCAATGAAAGAGACGTATATAGAATGAAAGTAAAAAACTAAATTGTGACGTGCATAACTTTGGGATTGAATGAAAAAAAATTCAATGGTCAGAATGTTGTAGCAAGCAATTAAAAACTTTTGCAATTTTGTTTTTTAAAAAGTTGCTCAAATTGAGTTTAAAGAAAGACTGATTTTTAAACTCATTTTAATGCTTCGAGAGATCACATTTTGGTTGATGCCTCCTTTTATGAGCGGCCCAAACCTAAAATAAAAAATTTGATTGAATTATAATTATTTTTTAATAGGAAATTAAATATGCTTTCAAACCCAATTTGAATCATGTCAATTCAAGTTAAACTCCACCTAGGGGAACTTTTGAAAAACAACACCTTTGCATTGTTTTATGTTACAAGTCGTACTATTTTGGAAAAGTAATGTTGTTCTTTTCTGTACTCTTTTTTTTGGTTCCTATGATGAAAAGTACAATTTAACCAAATAATACCAAATTTTGAATTCTAAAAATATAAAATGTAGTGTTATTGAATTTTTGATGTTAATTGCTTCCAAATTCTATAAATGAAGATCTAAAATATTTTGGAAAATTAGACCGTAAGGATATTTTAAAGAATATTCTAGGAATATTTCAAAATATTGTAAAATAATATAAATTATATTAAAAACATGCTAAAAGATTGCAAAAAAAAATTAAAGTATTTATGGTATTTTCCCTATTTATTCTATTTCATTATCAAATCAATTGTTTAGAACATTATAAACTTTTTTTGTTGAGTAGTATGACACCCTAGTGCGAAAACATCTTTGAACGCGAGTGACGTGGAGAAATTTAATTCACTCATTCTCAAATTATAAACTTGAAATATTTCTCAGTTGATTTTGTTTTGATTGATGCCACTGAATGGCAATGGATTTCATACACATCGATACAGATGTCGTACGATGACCATACAAATATCGTACAACAATAATTTGCATTATGAAAGATGTTGAAATCGCATGGATACAATGAAAGACCTAGATATGATACATATATGATACCAAATGGGCATTCTAGGCAATTCCATGTTATTCGTGTTTTATTAGCCATATAATGTAGATACACGATTAACGCACGACCTCTTGTTAAGCACAAATTTCATGTAGAAACAACATTTTTTTGTTAAACATTGTAATTAAAGACACTTCATTCACATCTTGGTATTGCATGTCACTTTCGTATCGTAATGACACTTCCAAATCCATATATATCGTGTGGAATCAATATTAAACGATAAGTGCAGGAAAATCATTAAAATCAGTGGGGTCTAATTTTTTTGACGTTGAGATTGTTGAGATCATTGGGAGGTTGGTCAAAGGCCGATCCGCATGGGCACTAGGGAGATTGTTCCTGACCATTGAGTGTGGAGAAGTGAGCTGGTCTGTCTTCTAGGATATTAACACCAATCTATGTTTAGGAGCGGGGAGAAGGAGGTTGATTTTCAATGAGATCAGTAGCTTAGATCATGAGGCTTTCAGCAATTCTAGTGTAGCCTTGATGATTTATGGAAGTAGTATGCAATCCCTGCTGTGAGGAAAGAGTTGATTTGTCTATGGAGGATCGAGTGCGACTGACAGTGATCGGTTGCTCATGTTTGCTATGCTAAGTGTATTTTGAGACAGCTTTTCAAGGCTTGCCTCCAGAGCTAGCGGCCGCTTTGGAAGGTGTTTCGAGAGTTGGCAAAAGAGAGGGTGCGCTCCGACCTGGAGAAAAAGTCGTCCAAATTTCTGCTTGAAGATGCATGTATTCTGGGTCTTACAGATCTTCTAGTAAGTTTTCAATTTGCTAAGCCATGTCCCTATGTGTCATGTGTGATGTTGTCTGCCTTAAAGTGAAAGGGTTCGCTATGTTCTCCTCTGAATGTTGAGGTTCCATGTCCACTTTGTTTTCCATTTGTTATAAGATTTGGGCAATGATCTCCTTTGCGTTTTTGTCAATCTCTTAGGAGACTTGATCTGAAAGATGTGTGGGTGGAGAGAACAGGGAGGGCAAAGGAGCTGTAGGTGTGGGAAGGGAATTTTGCAAAGATGAACAAAGAATAGTCGTCATTGGGGGGGATTTAAACAACGTTAAACTTGAGCAAAAGCTCTTGTAACTATTTGCTAAATCCCGGGGTAGAAAATCCGTGTGAGGGAGTAACTGCTAGGAGATCCCATTACAGGACTTACAAAATAAGTCTCCACTGGTCCATGTGTTTAGGAACTATGTTGCTTTTTGTAGCTATTTTTATGATTTGGCCCTGGAGTTGTACTTCGTCATTTCATACCAAGCTCCCGTTCTTGCCTGAACCGTGGTTTGTCAAGTTTGGAATAATATCACGCTTATATGGAATCTTCTAGAATAATGTTACGCTAATATGAAATTCCCCGTCCCTCAGATCGAAAGCTACCTTTTGGCACCATATAAACCAAATGAGTCTACATCTAAGCATCTAAGAATCTCTCACGGGGTTTTATCTATGCATGATGGAGATGTCTATGCAACCGGGGCAAGTTTGGGTGTAGTCTCTATATACAAAGTGGCTTGCCTAGGTTTTCTTGGTTATAAATACTGGTAATCGCTTTCCACCAACTAGAGATGCGTGTAGGAAGCTTCGCTGTTTCTCTCATCCACTTAACCTTGTCCCACACTCCTTCTTCCGAGGGACACTCGTAAAAGGTATGCTCTGGTATCTCTTGAGCATCAAGGGGACATAGATTGCAAATGCTCAAATGGTTTATCCTAGTTTTCCATGTTGCAAGCGGAAGCCCTCCTTTGTATGGTAGCCAGAGCATTGTAGATGTTTTTTTTGGGACCCATGAGTGCCATAAGTTTTTGTAAAACTTGCGGCATTGAGCAAAAGAGTATTCCCTATTGGCCATAATGGTTGAAAAAGGTGTGTTTGGGCTTGTTTAGGGATGATAATCTTGTAACCTTGCTTAGTTGTATAGTTGGGAAAATTCCCCGCTTGAATATGTCCAATTTTGGACCAGCTTCGTTTCTTAAGATCTAGATCAAAGTCTATGATCCACCCGTGTTTAACCACAAATACTGGGAAATTATATCCACTCCAACCAACTCAGCTACGGGATATTTGTTGTAACTTCTTCTATCTTAGTGACCCTTACGTCAGTGGGATATGTTTGGATCGTCTGAAGAGAGGGTGTATACGAAAGAAAAGATTGCAAATGATGTAGAAAAAGATATTGAATTACAAAAAAATATTAGTCCACTAAATTTTAGAGAATTATAGAAAAAAAAGGATGAACACATGGTTGTGTCTCTTGGGTTTGTATTCAAATGCAAAAAATGAAATACACTTGTGATTTTTGAAATCATGCTTCAAAAAAATTAAGGAAATTTGATTGTGACTTTTGGGTTTGTATTTGATTAGGAACATATAACCGACAAATTATGGTTGTTACTTTTAGATTTGTGTTTAATAAACATGAATGAAATATAGTTGTGCCTTTTTGACTTTTTTGAGAATGAGGTATTATAAACAAGGAGTCAGTTACCCTTAATCCTAAATTCTCACAACCCTGTTTAGATTTAGAGAATTGCAAAGATGCATTATAGATACAACTAAGAGGGATAGTTTGAACTTAATGTACGAATAAAAGTTGATATCTATGGGGTTTTGCATTCAATTTTGCCGTGATGATTAATTGATATTTTTTTAAGGTATAACTTAGCATAAATACAATTTTTAAAAATTAAAAGAAGGTACTTTCAATGGGGTGTATCACCTAAAAATTAAAAGAAGGTACTTTCAATGGGCTTGTTTTGAAAGAATAATGAAGGAAAAAGTGAATTGTTTTGAGAGAATAATCAACCAAAATTGAAGTGGATTGGTGCTTTGGAAAGGTGATGAAGAAGCAAGGCTAAATTTAGAAATACACATGTTTTAGTAAATTTTACATTCCAAGGAAATAGAAAGAAAATTGGTGTGAAGGGAGGGAAGGGAATCAGGTAACTTGAGATCTAATGGATATTAGAGCTGCAAATGTTGGCTAACACTGTTCAACAATGTTTTTTTGAACTAAAATTAAAATTCAGGATTGCACAGCTCACTGCAGAGCCAGAATCTCATTGTGGTTTTTTTACATTTGATTTTAAAGTAACACTGTTTACTCCATTTACTTTTCATAGGTTGTTCACGTTACTGAAGGAGCTACTATTGAGGGCAACTCTCTTAACTTTTTTTTTTTAATTCCTTGGGATTGCCCATTTAGGACCCTCTTTTACAATTAAGGGTTAACAATAGAGTTATTTGTAAAAGCATCCGGTCTTCTGTCCTTCTTTTTTCATGGACCAGAGCTGGTACCATTCCTCCTCCTCCTCACGGTCCCACCCCTCTACCCAATTCTTCTCCTTCCCTCCAAATTTTTATGAATAAAAATTTCAATCTATCCAATGTTCTATTCTGGGTCTACTGTGAGATCATGCCGATCATGTCCTTTCCAAATTACAGGTAAAAAAGAAGGGTTTTGGGGACTTTACAAATAACTCTAGTGTTAGGTAGTGTGTTGCAGCCAGTGTTTTGAATTCTTAGAAATTGTTTTTTAATTTTAACACGGTCCTACTTTTTTTACTTCTATCCGGATCAACGGCAAGAAATGATGCAAGCGACGGACTGTGGTGCTCAGCCAAAACAAATTGTGACTGCCCAGAAAGAAAAAAGGCAAACGGCAGGCCCCACAAAGGCGAAAGGCAGGCCGCGCAAAGACGAGAATGTTGAAAAAGCAAAAGGCAGGTCTACAATATTAAAGATTATCGCACCCCAACGATCCGATTCAATTGGTACTGCTGGATCGCCGTCATCATTGACTCATCAATGCGCCATCCACGCTGGACACACAAACGTCAAAACCCTAGTCCGGACTTTCGTCATTCATCCATCCACCGGATTTCATCCATACGCGCAGCCACGACTTTTCGTTCAATGGACCTGCAGGGAAACCCGGGAACCCTAGCGCATAATCGCGGGCCGGGTGGGGAATCCCGAGCCCGGCCCGTGGCGGTCCGCCCGGGCGTGGATGGGCGGGGCAGCTCGTGAATGCGGGAGCAGGCTGGCAGTGTAAGCATTCTAGGGTAGTATCATCGGGAGCCAGCGCTTGAATACGGGATAACATCAACAGGGGGAGCCGTGATGATTCGAAGGCCGGTGAGCGCAGGATTCTTGGCGCTGCGGGGATTTTCGGCGCGGCTGTGGCAAGTATAGATCGTGCGAATTTTTTGGGAGCTTTGCGAGGCGTTTTGAGGTGGATTGCGTGTGGAGCTCGTGCCATTTCCGGAGAGTAGGGTTTTGGTGTTTCAGGCCGTTTTTTCTGAGGTAGGGTCCCTTTTTCCTTCCCGAGAATGTGACGTGCTAAGGCTATTGTGTGACGTTCCCGAAGGTTCGTGAATTTGGCGCCTCCCGAGGTTTCTAGGCAGAGTGAATGGAAAACGTTGCCGACCGTTTTGAGATTTCGTGATTTGGAGCACGGAACCAAAAGTTAGGTTTTCGTGTTGTCGGTAGGTCGAAAGTCGTATGTTTAGGACGTGGTTCGGTGGCGAATTTGTGGCGGTCTCCACGGGATGCTGGTAGAGAAGGAGTGGTAATTGCGTTTGGTGTTTTTCGAGGTTTTTCGTGGAGATTAGATTTGGAAGATCTTAGAGACCGTCTATTTTGGCCTCGATATTCGCGTGGAGTTTTGAGGTGAATCCACGTACGGAGCAGTGGACAGGAGCCGGTGCTTGGAATCGAGGTGTTTGGTCCGGCTGAACTGCAACAGGGATCCCGTGCGAGCACCCTAGGTAGAGACTTTTAGTTTGGGCGTTAAAGCGATGTCATTGAGGCTACTGTGGAGTTGAGGTCCTGTCGTGGTGGCTTTGGCTTCTGGAGGAGAGACTATCTTCGCTGCTGCCGCTTTATTAAGATTTCTCCCCTGGACAGTTGTAAAAGGTCCTAGCCTGTAAAGACGTATCCAGTGAACGGAAACTCAGCACGGGTTCCCGCCAGGACAAGAATGAAAAAGCATAAAATTGGGCTAGGATTAAGCAGCTAGAGGGGTGGAACAATCACTATGTGAAGACCTTTCTTTGGATCCTTTCAAGTGCGGTCTAGTTCGAGTAAGAGAATTTTTCATTAACGAGCAGTTCGCTTATAGAGAAAAGCAATAGTTTTTGAGACGAATATTCGAAAATTTTGCGTTCGGCTGGGCGAGTTACCGGCATCATGAACTCAGCCAGATCGATATTGACGGTGAAGAGGCATGATTAAGAGATTCTTACTCATCTTGACCTGTTGGTTGGACAATTCCCTGTTAGGATCCCTAGGTCTCGGGGTTCACCGATCTTTGGCTTGTCTTTTCGTCTCTGGCGGGACTCACGAGACGATGAAATCGCGAATATTGAGCTGTTCACTTGAGGGATATAGTGTATAAGTGCTTCTAGGTCTGAAGTGTGTGGGCATAATTGACCGAAATTCTATTTCTAGAATTCTTTTACTCAAGTATTTTATCTTTAACCCCTATATCATCAGTTCATATTTAACATACGTTAGGGTTGCAATTCGTTGTTAATATCGGTTGAAAGGATCTCAGGATACAATTTTCGCCGAGGATACACCGTTGCTGGGCTGATTTTGAATTCATCGCATGATTATGATTTTAATTCGCTGTAGTTGGTTTGTGTTTGCAGCCTTGGATTAGGTTGGGAAGAGCTTTTACTCTCTTTGTCAGCTGGAGCATAAGCATGTTGAATCCCTGGCGGTTATGTTTCCTTTACGATTGGCGCTGCTGACTAGGTTTTTAGGATAATTATCAACGATCACTCATGGTCTCACGAGCAAACAGATTGTGCTTAGCGGACGTGAGCCGAATGGGGGGATTCTCAAGAAAAGGTTCCTGATGTGAGCTCCAGAAAGTGCGATGTGGGTTGGGATGTCCAACAAAGGTTGGTTCAATGCGTTTTCTGTCAGGTAATTTAGTGTCCAGAACGACATCATAGGACGTAGGTGTTAAGACAAGATCAGATGTACAAACCATCTGGGGGAGAGTCTCCCCCAAGTGCAAGGGAGACGACTACGTTGCCTCCCGAAAATTCGACTTGGCACAGGGAGCCCTACAACAGAGACCCAAGAACAGATAGAGCGGATCGAGACAGAGTTGGTGCAGGAAAGAGGCACTGGAATGGAGAACGGTCGTCCAATATGACTTCCTTTCCGGGTGTTCCTGGCGGAGCTCCTCTGAGTGGCAATGGTTATGTCCCTCGCAGCAAGCCAAGATTTCAAGGTAGGTTTTCTCCAGTTACTTGGGTCCGTGTGTAACTCCTCTACGACTTTAATATCATCTTAGAAGTTACTTGTGTGTTCTTTGGTTTCTATTCTGTTTGGTGATTCTATGTAGAGATTTAGTGGTATCTTCAAGGATTTTTCCTGACCCTGCGGATGGAAGAAAGCTGTTCCTACTATTTTTGTCTCATATTTTGTTAATTCTTTTGGTGTTTGAATGTTATTGCTCTTATAGGGCACTTCCACGGGCAACTTTTGGAGAATGGACGAAATGGATCATCCTTCTCGGCCACTGCTCCTGTGGACACTGGTTTTGTTCGTCGATATCACAGGAATCCCTACTCCTCCGGAGCAGCTCCGGTGGCTAAAAGCCAAGGTTTTAGTGGAAGTCCTGTCGTCGATTATCGAGCAAATGATTCGGAAGAGAGACACACTCGAGACCAATTTCTTCCTTCTGGGGATGATAAAGAAGGACGTGATCAACCCCTGCCTCCGCATACACCGCATGTACACTCTGATGCTCCCTTACTGCGGAATGGAGATAGGTCTAGGCACCCTGGTAGTAGGGTGAACTGGGAAAGCTCTCCAAGGATTGACAGAGATAATATTACAAGGCCTCATAGCAGTGCTGATATTTATGGCAGCAGAAGAAGAAGTATCGTGCCACAACTTGACAGTGGAAAGGATTGGGTTGTAGGCGACAAGAGATCAGAGGTAGGTCGATTTGAAAGGTATGGCACTGGGAGTCGAGATGGTCCTCGTGCAGATTATGAAAACAGTAATAAGGACACTGGTTTCTCTCATGGATGGCGCCGCGAAAGGGGCAATTCAGGTGGGATTGCGAGACATTCGAGTTTTACAACTGGCAACAGAAATTTGGGAGAGATTGGGGGTAGAAGCTCCCTTCCAGTTGGTTCTGCACATGACCCCCTTCATGTCACCTCTTTGTCTCCGAACCAGGATTTTGACCAACCATCCCCATCCAAACGTCCACGCCTTGGTTGGGGCCAGGGGTTGGCCAAATATGAAAAGAAAGTCGGGGACACTGATGACGTGTCTCCGGTTGAAAAAACTGACATGAAAAAGGACGGAGAGGCTGATCCTTGTCCGACTGTGGAAGGAATTGAGAAGAAGAGAGCAGTAGAATATGAAAAGCGCCCTGGGCTAGGGTGGGGGCATGAATACAAACGAGAGGATGGGGAGAGTTTCATTGATGCCCATGAGAGGCGGGGAGAGAACGAGAAGAAGACTGTCCGTATGCGAGGGCATTGGTTTAGTGGTAAAGATTCAAGCGTGTGTGCCCCGTTGGGAGACCCACTGAAAAGAGGAGGGGAAGATGCAAGAATGCCTGCTCAGGAACTTCAAGGGCTAGAAGAAAGTCCTGCAGCGCTAGTCGGGACGGAAGAACACGAGAATGCTATGAGCGGAGGGAAGAACGACAAGCGAGGTGCAATTCTTAATGAGAATGAAGAGCTGGAGCTGAATGGCCGGGGTCCTGCACCTCCAGTCTTAGCGGGAGATAGTGAGAGCAGGAGAAAAGATGAAATGACATTTGCGGTGCTGCAAGATCGTGAGTTGCTGGAGACAAGGGTTCGGAATCCGACGTCACCGGTTTTTGTTGGGGACGCCGAGAGGAGGCAGGGAGATATTGTAAAGAGCTCCGAATTTATTGAAAAGTCTGAGGAGGTTTTGGGAGGGAATCTCCAAAAGGCTACAGCAGCAATAGAATCTACGAATGATACAAAAAATGATTTGAGTACTTCTAACACTTTAATTAAAGCGGAGTGGACAAGAGAAGGAGGTCTCTGCTCAAGGTCTTCTTCTGTGACCGAGTGTAAGACCGGTGGGGGTGGGATCGAGGGCGCTGTACCTTCCTCACCAACAACGCACTTAGAGATGATCGCAGAGGACAGTGATGTCGTTTCTCCTATTGAGGCTTCTCCTGGGCGGTCATCCACTGGATGCGACAACAGTCCGCGTTCTCATGTTGCCGATGACCCTTTGGCTATTACTGCTCCACTCATAATCGCTGAATCAATCGCGCTGCCAGTTTCATCCTCAATTCTCATATCAACTAGTAAGGAATAGCTTGTCGGCTTCTTCATTCACTGCATCAGTATAGGTCTATTATCTTTTGCTCATCTGAAGCAAGAAGATTTTAAATTTTCACTGGGCTTCTGTATTCTGTTGTGTACGTTTGCTCCTCGTTATGCAGATTTTTGCGCTGTGTCTTTGCTGCCTGTTGATTGTCGATTAAGAAGTGGAAAGAATCGGAACATTGACATAGTTCGTTACGTGTATATCTGCAGGTGAACCTTCATCAAATCAGCAGCATGATGGGCAAGATGTAAACGACTCGTCTGTGGATGAGAGACCTCTGGATGATGCACTGGGGCTGGGACAGAATACCCTTACGGGAATTGATCACGCACCTAAGGAAATCTTAATAGAGGCTGAATTTAGGCAGGAGCCGAAAACCTCTCATTTGGTTGTACGTGAGGAGGAAACAAATTTACTAGATCCAGAGCCGGTAAGAGCAATGCTGCAGACAGAGCCTACAGTTGCACAAGGCGCTGCCAGCTCAGACCCTTCCATGTCTCAGGTTCGTGAGAAGGTTGTCGTGACTACCAAATCTGATCCGACTTTATTCGAATCAGAGCCAGCTTGTGAAGGGTTTTTAGTAACAAAAACTCCTACTGTGTATACAGGTGTTTCAGAGGACCCGCATGATTTGGTCCCACTAGATCCTGCTAGCCAGACCGAGAAGTCAATCCTTGAGACAGTGGAAAGGGTAGAGTCTGAGATAGACTTGGTCGAGAAAGAGATTGCCCAAATTAATTTAGAACTTAATGAAGGTATCAGCTTGGAAATGTGTGGCACTGACCAAGCAAGAGTTTCAGCTGTAGATTCTCCTTCAAAAGTTGCTGAAGCCGAGGATGTCCCTACTCCAATGGAGGAAGACACAACAGAGTCGGTTCCTTGTTCTACTGATACTAGGGTGGTGTGTCCTTCCTTCTCTCAGTCGTCACCGACTGCAGTCCCTACTAGATTGGAAAAGTCACCAATCTGCTCTGATAAAGATATTTCCAGCACACCTGCTCTATGTGGGCGTATAGATGTTGGAAAAGAGATGCGTTTACTAAGAGAATCCAGTATGACTCCTATGCCAGAAAAGGGAGTCTCTGGAGGGGTACAATTAAAATCAGCGAGGGTTGACAAGGACTTTGACGTCAAGGATATCAGAGGTGTGCTGAGTGGAAGTGTGTCACAGTCTCACGGATCAGAAGAATCAGACTATTCTGAGAGTCAGTTTGGTAATGAGCTGGCAACAGGTGGCGGTTCACTACAGGAGCGTAATCAGACAATGGTTGAGTCTCTTATGATGGAGAATAAAGAGAAAGCTCGCTTGTCTGGAGTTCCCTTTGTACGCCTTCTTCCACAATATCCGAGGGGACAAATTGACCAGCAGTTGTACCACTCTCCCACCGAAGCGCCTGTTTGGCAACGTAACGTGGAAACTCATAAGATTATTCATGACAGGTTGTTGAAGAAGCTTTCTGAGAGGCATCATTTCATCAAGTTCAAAGAACGTGTTTTAACCTTGAGGTATAGAGCCCTTAAGGAGGCATGGAATCGAGAACAGAAAGGGCTTTCTGATAGGAGAAACCGTCCTAAGATGGTTGGCAGATGGGACAGTGAAGGGCGTTGCGGTCATGGACCTCCAAGCCAACGACCTTCTTCGCGGTTGCGACCTCTCAGTAAGTTGACATTCAGTTTTTTTTTTTAAGAACTCAGAAAATGGAATGGTTCGTTCTTTGTACTGCTGATCTTTATTCTTATATGCCTCTTGAACCTAAAAACTCGTGTTTATGACAGGTTTGGGCAGGCTCGATTCTGAATCAGATGCTGCGCAGGCTATGAAAACGCTGATCAAGGATCCTCTGGTGGAAGCTTTACGCCCTGTTTTAAAAATGCCAGCTATGATCTTGGATGAGAAGGAGCGTGAGGTTCGCAAGTTTGTGAGTAGGAATGCACTTGTGGAGGATCCTATTGCTGTGGAGATGGAGCGTAAGACCCTTAATACATGGACAGCGGAAGAGAAGAAGATTTTTTCTGAAAAGTTTGCAATTCACCAGAAAAACTTTAAAGAAATTGCCTCGTACATACAGTGTAAGACTACAGCCGACTGTATTGAGTACTACTATCGGAATCAAAAATCAGAGGAGTTCAGAAAATCTCAGAGTGGTGGACAATTGAAGAACCGATTTGATTACACGAAGACTAGCTCTACGTTTCTTACGCCCACTGCAGCGGGGATTAAACGAAATCATGAAGCAAATTGTGCTAGATTTGAGGCCATGAATGTGGCCAACATGAACGTGAAGCTGTCTCAGAGTAGCAGCCATCTTCAGGTCTTAGAGCACGCAAATCCTACATCTTTCCCAAGTGATCCATTCTCAATTCCATCCACTGTCGAGACGCCAAAGCTTCTCCTCAGAGAAAGCACGGTGCTTGAAGTGGTACTACCGTCGGCAGCAACAGCGGAGACAGCCACGTCTAGTTTGATGAGCACTCCGTGCAGTGTGAGTTCTACTGCTGTTCCTGTCAATGATCAATGCAAAGCGAAAGACTCTGTGAAGGAGAGGATAAGGAGTGGGCCTTTAACAACTCGCAACTCTCACTCAGAGCAGCACCCTGCTGGACTTAAGGGTACACGGAGCACGCATCTACGACGCATGCCATCCAGGCCAGCTGCCCAAGAGGTGAGTTTTAGTGCTTGCACTGTGTGAATCTATACTTAGAGTTGTGTGTTAAAAGATGTAGACTTACCAGCAGCAAGCTATTCAAGTGCATCTCTTCTTCAGATTGTGCATCAGGTTTGAATGCTTTTTCGTCCTTAATTACAGCTTGCACATTGTATTACCTTATTTAGTAAAGGTCTTATAGAACATGAACTGAGGTTCTTAGTCATTTAAAAAAAACTAGCATTTTAAAATCACACAAAATTTCCGTTACTAATCTTGTCGTGATCTTCACAGCAGGATTCGCAATGGACCGATGGGGAAAGAGAACTTTTCACCAGTGCAGTGGCTACGTATGGGAAGGACTTCCGACTCATTGCTTCGCATGTCGGTACGAAGAGTCAGAACCAATGCAAAGCATTTTTCAGTAAGACCCGGAAGCGTCTTGGTCTTGATGAGTTGGTGGAGCAGTTTCAAGCCAACGAAGCTGCTGCTATGTTGGTGCAAAGTTTTAGACACGATGCAGACCTTGCGCAAGAGGCAAAACCGATCAACAATGTTGAGGTGAGGGTTGATTTCTTTCTTGTTTTACCAATTGGTTATGTTTTACCAAGTTTTTAGTTGTTAGCCCTACTCTAATTATTCCCCCATTCCCCCTTTGTACTATGTTTAAGAAGCGGGCTCCAATTTCATTGTTTCAAGTTGAGGGTATTTATATAGTTCATGACTCTGATGAAACAGGATGTGCAGATGGACGCTTCTGCTGGCGCTATTGCGGAGGAGCTTATTGATACTGCAGCAGCTGTGAGCACTTTAGAGAGCCTCAAAGAACAGTCGAGATGCTTGCCAAACAACATGTCAGATTTGAGCTTGGTTGCTGATGCAGCAGCAGTGATGGAAGAGATCACGCTAGTGAAGCCGGAGTGCCCAACACTGGATTTGTTTTCAAATAGTAAATCACTGACGACAAGCCAAGACCTTGCTTGTGAGCTTTTAAGGGTCAATCGGTCAACAGTTCCTTCCACTTTGTTAAGGAACGAGGATGAGGAGGACAGTGAAGCAACCAAGTCAGATGATAGCTATCAGATGGGTACAGAGGCTGAAACTGATATTGTTGTGGATCAGGCAGCAGCTGCCTTGGTTGGAATGTCTGAAATGGTACCAGGATTAAAGAGGAGCAAGTCCGAGGCCAAAGTTGATACCAAGTCATCGCCTGTCAGTGTCTTCTGTCGGTCACAATCAGCTCGTTTACCAACTTCATCTCCTCCATTGCATGCGGTAACGGAGGCAAACCTGTGTCTTACATCTGCAAGAACTGTGCGACACACAAAAGAGAGGGTTAATGCTACAACCACATGCAAAACGGCCACCAGAGACAGACCTCAAGACATGCAAGATGCTCACACTGGGAGGAAAGGTAGAGAGACGGCAGGTGGAGAGCCCAAGCCTCGGAGAGAACCGACTTCATGGACACAAGAAGAAAAGGAGAAGTTTGCTGTGATTCTTCAAGAGTATGGCAAAGACTGGACACTCCTGGAAAAGAGTTTACCTTCAAAATCATTGACCCAGATTAAGACCTATTTTCAGAATTCGAAAGCCAGATCAAGGTTGCCTGCTTCAGACAAGCTTTTGAATGTGGCTCGAAGTGACTCAGTAAATCGTAAGCGAAAAGCTGACGATTACGAGTCAACTAGGAGAGCTGCAGAATTGGCATTACCTGTCAAACAGAAGGTTCGAGGCAATGTGGCTCTTCCTGAGTTAGATAGTACTACTCAGAAAGAAGATACCCTACTGGGGTCTGCATCAGTTTCAGGACATACTGGAGTTGGAGCTGAAATCCTTGCATATACAGCCCGTTTTGGTACTTTACTCGGACAACCAGTGGATCAGGACACTTTAAGTATGAATGGGATGCAGCAAATAGCTCGCCAAAGGGTTTCTGCAAACTCATATGCACAGGTATTTGACATGGAAGTTGTTTGGAGTCTTTCTTTAAAACAGTAGAACCAGTTAGTAGTCAGTTTCAAAGATTAATTTATTCTCTTTGTCCACCAGTTTGGTAGAAAAACGTAGTTTAGTGATTAAACCCTCAATGCCAAGAGGCGTAAACTACTCTCTCTAATATTTCTTTCCATTCTTTTTATAATTATCTGTAAAAAACACGATCAGAAAATGTACATATTCTGGATATATTATTATTATTATTATTATTTTTTTATCACAATGGGCCTTTCATGAATCTCTAATCTTCATTTCAATACAAAATCACCAGCAGAGAACTTTGAAAACTCTCTGATTATCCTGATACTTTTTCTGAAGCATTTATTTAACAGAAATCGTGTAATCTTGTTGCGACTTTTATCCTTAATCTTTTGAGATCAAATGAATAGTTTCACTCAAGTGTAGAAGAGGCCATCTACAAAATTGAAAGAACTTCTGAACTTTCGGTTTATTGTTCAAACTTCAGAATTCTATCACAACATGGGGTTTTTATGAATCTCTAATCTTCCTTTCAATACAAAATCACTAGAACTTTGAAAACCTTCTGGTTGTCCTAACATCTTGTCTTTGTGTGTGTGTGTGTGTTTGTTAATATATATATTACTGAAACATCCACTTATTAGAAGTTGTATACTTTAATCGTGTAATTTTAGTGTGGCTTTCATCCTTAATCCATTGGGATCAAATGAATAGTTGGACTCAAGTGTAGAATAGGTCATCTATAAGGTGGGAATTGTAGGTTTGGCCGAATAGGGGGATCTCTGAGTCATTTCGATTACTAAGAGATAATTTGGTCAATTTGATTACTAATGTATAATAAATTTAATCCCTGCCCGTGAACATGTCTCTTTTTGCAGGGAACACATGATGCACATCAAGTTTTTCGACCTGGAGCGCGGCCTGCTTTACCATCTCCAGTGGTGACCCGTCCTCACAGTTCAGGTGGTATTCTACAGCAACTTTCTGGTCCTGGACCATCGAAGGCAGTGGGTTCTGACCTTCAGTCACTTTCTCCAGGTGTGGTACCACAAGCTGGGCCACCAGCAGCAATTCACCAGGTTGCTCAGCAAGTGCAACAGGTAATATATCATGCGTCCATTTAATATTGGATGTTGGCTCAGAAAGATATGTTTGCAATAGAATTTTCTATTATTACGTTAATTTTGCATTAAGTTCTATGAAGTGTTTTAACATTTAGAGATCTTGGTTAGTTTTGATTTAATTTTGTGAAGGTTTTTTGCATATAGAAATCTTGAGAAATGAAGAGGAATGTAGCTTTGGTTGGAACAAAAAATAAGCTTTAATCCTGAAAATACTCACATTTGAAGCTAAAATCCAATTCTGTTATTTTTCTAATTATAACTCATTATAACAGGACCAACTTACAAACCAAGAGTTTCCAAGGGAGGATATTAAGGTAAAATATGTTCTTCCTTGACCGCACAAAGAAATGTAAACTAGTGGACAAAAATGGACAAAATGTGTGAAGGGGTGTCAAAAACTGCAAAAGAAAATGAGAACATCTGTGCCAATTTCGACTCATAATTGCTTAATATGCACTGATTTTTGTAGCGAACACTTCTTTTGAGCACATCTATAAATCATTCTCAAAGACGCAGCTCCTCTAATCAGCGGAGCCTATCATTGCTATAAATTGCTTTCACGAATAGAGTTTGTTTTCCCCTTTCTTTTACCAGAGAAGCCTGCGTGCATTAATTCATTTATGGTCAATATCTGAATCTCACAGACCTGAAACCTACAGCTGCTTATGGCAAGAATATTGCTTTTAAAATTTGAAAGTAAAATTGGAGTGTTCTTTGACAATGGAGGTTATTTGAATGTTCATTGCAGATGCTCCAACAGCAGCAACATCTTCAGAAGCAATTGAGTCTTCTTATACAACAACAACAAGCTCTTCCACAGAATTTGCTGCCACAGCACCAGCAAGCCACTCAGCAAACCCTGCAAGCTGTACGGCCTCTTGAAGAGAAGGTAAATACTCTTGTCAAATCTTGGACAATCTAGAATTTTGCTGTGACATTTAATTTTTCTAGGAAGCGTGAATTTTTACATATTCTCTAAGTACACGCTATTGATAATATTTCGTTTATTTGGGCACATGCAGCTCCACCAAGTTGTACAACAGTTACAGCAGCAATACGAACTTCAAGGGCGGGGTCAAGCACTGAGTCAAGAAGGAGAGATTCATAGTAATTCTATGCATTTCCATCAGCATGTAACTCCGGCACGAGGCATCTTGAAAGTGAAACCCATTCGAGGAGCAGCATCAAAGCCTCTGGATCTGGCATCCTCTTCACCGTCCTCGGGTGTTTTCTCAAAAGGTCAAAATGAAGATATGGGCCAACTACTGCAGCAGGATCCCTCTTTGTCTCTGGGAATAGGAACGATTCCCGCGGTGACAGCCGGCAGTACTGCAGGGCTCCAAGAGAACAACCATGCAAAGACGACAGTGGAGCTACAGGACAGTGATACGGACACGGATTGTGAAGGCATGGGAAGCAGGGTGATGGTGACGGAGGACTCGCATCAGCGGATGAGTATTGTTCATTCAACCTCTTCTGGACAACAGCAAGGTGGCGCGGCACAGAGCACGACGTCGACCTTATCAAGTGATTCGGAGCAAGTGAAGTCGCGGGATGTGAAGCTCTTTGGTCAGTCTCTTCTCTCTAAGCCTCCGTCGTTGTTGCCAGGCTCATCAAGTGTGCCGCGAAGCACAGTGCAAGAGTTTTTCAACCCCAATACCTCATCTGCTCCGACTGGAGCCACCTTGACGTTCCCGACTGGGACGTTGTCCAAAGGGGGGTTAAGGATGTCGGAATCTATGCCTTCGGCGTTTGGAAGGGTCCCTTCTTCCTCAGCGCTCAACGCGGAAGGGCCGCTGACGACTGCTGCATGGGCAGGCAAGTATGGAGCGTGGAGTACGACAAGCAGCCTTCAGCTCTCTGGTGTGACGGAACTGACCAGGAGAGAACCACTGGATTCGGAGACGTTAAGTACTGCCCAAGAAACTACTGTGACATCTTTAGCTGAACAATTAGATCGTCAGCATTCTGACAATGCGAAAGTTCTCGCAATTTTGGCCCCCCAGCAGCAGCAGCAGCAGCAGCAGCAGCCGGCTGCTTTACAAGGGGACCACGACAATAAACATGACGAAGAACACCTGGACAGCGAGAGCGGGAACTTGGACACAACACCCTGTGATGCAGCTGCACACGAGGATCTTCGAAGCCAGCAAAGTAGTTTAAACGGGCAATCTGACTTAGTAAGCAATTCTGAGGCCGATCAATGCCAGCTTGGATCAGATGATCCAACAGCACAGCCGGCAATGTCGCAGCAGATGAGCGCACTTCCTAGCAGCGTAGTTGCAGGGCATGGACAGTGGGGGTGAGGACGCATCGCGGGTCTGACCTACCCTCTCCAAATTTATTCTTTCCAGGCATGCAGTTGGTCGGTTGTTCTTTCCAGGCGTGCACGCGTTCTGATTGTCAGGAGCTTGTGCAAATTAAAGGAGGCAACCCCGACCTGCTCGATCGCGGCTGTGCTGAGAAACCTCAACTTACTTTCTCTGAATGGTGTACGTGCGCACGCTGGTCGAGGAAGACGGATCCTGCAAGGAGGAGCTCATCTGCATATCATGGACTAGTTTGTGGATTGCACAGGAATCGCGATAACTGTGGCTCCACGGATGCTGGCCATGTATAGAAAGGGTTTTGCAAGATTATATTAATTGGTTTGGCAAGTCCGCCTGTGATGTGCAGTTGATGAACAGATCTGAATTGCATGCGGTTTCGATCGATGATGGTTCCCCTCTCTCAAGTGGAGAATGACTGATGATTCCAACAACATCTAGGGGAGGTGAATCAGAAATTCATGCCCTGCAGACCTTATGGCTGTTAGCATTGGTGTTGATAGTATGAAGTGTTTGCGCATTTGATCGAAAAGTCTTAGATGGTCTCAGTCTACTTTGTACAGGGCAACCACCTTATGCCTTCGTATTATATGACCCCCTCCTAACTTATTCCATTTTTTTCCTTTTCACTATCAATGGCTTAGTGAAGAATGAAGTTGCTCGTTTTCTGACCAACAAAAATCCAGCCTCACTGTTGTAGAGCATGTGATCTTTTCTATGATCCAGTATTTATTCATTTTCCTCATGCATTGTTCAATCTGAGTGAGTCGACCCCACTGATCAGTGTGAATTCCCAGTTTCTTGAATTTCTAAATTCTTTTTATCACTGCGATTATGTCTCTACTTTGGAAGTTGACTTCTGTTTGGAAGTCAGTACACTAAATAGGTAGATTAGTGTTAGATACACTAATTTACATAAACATGTTGTAAGTTTTTACTATTGACCAAGTTTTTTACCCTCTATATTGGTCAAGATGGGGATCTTTCAATAGTATTGGAATCAATATCTTTGGTAATTTTTTTTGTCGAGAGTAAAAATCAATAATATTTTCAAATCTTATAATTATCTAACACTAATCTACCTATTTAGTGTAGTTTTAGTTTTATTTTCTGTCTCGTTGCAAAATATTTCAGTTTCAATTCCAAGTATTGTGGTTGGGAAATGGCAGGGCTCATTGAGTCCTTGGCTCATTTGGTCTACTTGTTTTAGCAAGTCCTTAGCATTTGGTCTAAATCCTTAGCATTTGGTCTAATTGTGTATTTGAATATGTAGGTGTAGTGAAATATGATAGTAATCACAAAAGCATGCGAATATCGATGCTAAAAGTACATGACCAAAGATACTAAAGTTATCTGTTAACTCAACTTGAGTTTGAGTACATGACCAAAGATACTAGAGTTATCTGTTAACTCAACTTGAGTTTGAATAAGATACCATGAATTTTGCTTTAAGAGTAGCTCCACCGCAACCCTCCTAGAGTTCCTCGCACTCTAGAACTAGATGAAACGTGCCAAGGGCCCTTCCAAAATGCCTCTTGACTCTGGATCCTAGCGTGTTCTATTTAGTTGACTATATCCCCACATTCTACTTGTAATTGGTCCATTCACTATTTAATGTGCACTTTTGATTTGTGAGGGGCCTCCAAGGTTGGGGTAGTGTAAGTGCAAGGGCTCTCCAAATGTAAATGAATAATTTTAGCAAGTCATCTTTAGCGCGTTCAAACAACTATTTTCTGGTCGCTGCTTGAAACTAACAGGCTATTTGGAACAAAATAAAAATTTGAAAAAATAAAAAATATTTTAAATACTATATCAATTCTACTTTTCAGTCTAATTTGATTTATGGCAATCCGAGTTAAACTCCACTTGGGAGAATTTTACAAATTAGATCACCTCAACATTTTGTTAGTGTTATAAAATTTGCTATTTGGAGACAGTAATGATGATCCCTTGATCATTTCTTTTGCTTTTGTGAAGTTTACAATAGATAGCCCTACTTTAACCAATTATACTAAATTTTGAACTCTAAAATTGAAAATTATAATTTATACAAATTTTCAAAGAATAATGCTTTTAAATTCATTAAAAATGATCTAAAGTTATTTTTGGAAGTTTGACCGTACGGATAATTTGTAGAGATGACACTCTACATTTTGTCTATTAAACCAAACTTCATCAAACATATGGAAGGCACATATTATAACACATCTATGTTTTTTCCAATACTCCTCGGGCTTTTAGGGGTTGATATGCTCTTATTTGTTTATTCCAAATAGTTTAAAAATATAGAAGAGCTTGGTGGTCTCTCATTATTAGATGTGTAAGAGTTTGGTAGTTTGGAAACTCAATAAATACTTTTTTTGTCATCAAAATAGACGTTTTTTGAGTTTTCTTTGAGTTTAGAGACCACCAAGCTCTTACACACCTAATGATGAGAGACCACCAAGTTCTTCTATACCTTTTAACTATTTGGAGTGAAAAAATAAGAGTATATTAAAGAAAATTTTATGTTATCTTATTTAAATTCAAAGTGAGTTAGCAAATAACTCTATTGGAGAGAAGTTTGTTGGCTCTATATTGAAGTGCCTAAATAGACAAAAGTGTCAATTTTCATTTTTTTAATCTTTCACTCATATCAACAACTACAACCGAGGAACAAAGAAACTCAATGTAAACTATTTGTTCTATTTATCCTCTAAGCGTCTAAATAGATAAAAGTGTTTGTTTTCATATTTATGAGACCTTAAAATATTCGTTTAGAAATTTTAAAAAATAAACTTTTAGTGTACAAACAAATAGAAGAAATTTTACTCTATAATATTGAATGGTATAGATATAATTGGAATTAATACATAATTTTTATAATTCTATTATTAGACATTAAGATCTAAATTTCATTTTAGTATTTAATTAAAATATAGTTTATTTTGCAAGGATTTTTTTGACAAGAAATTCCTTATTTTTAAGCAGTTGAAATGGCTAATTATAGCATAAGTTAGTAAACCTTGATACAAAGAATCTTGTACAAAATTAGTATGTAAACACGTGGTAAAAAACCCCGCAACTTTGACCACATAGATTTTGAGATACTAGAGATTGAAATGAACTATGCTCACTTGAGTAAAATGTTGTCAGACAATGTTGTGAATTTTGTTAGGAATATGAAAACTTATTAGCGTTTGAAACGCATGATTGGTTTATTTAAACCCTCGAATCCTTGAATATGTGAATACGTCACAAAATGAATTTTCTTTTCTTTCCAAAATTTAGTATGTCTAAGCAGACATGCACTAAAAAATATGTTTATTATCTTGTGGAACATATCCTACGCACTTCATCAGTGTTGAAGTCTTGTCGAGTAAATTTCTTTTTCAAAACATTCAATAACCAGTGAGACACATAAATGAAATTCTCTACCGAAATGTGACGACCCTCAAGATGGGAAACTTCCATAGTCTTGTCACCAGCTATCTACAAAATGTACTATCCAAAAGGATGAACCGTGGGATGAACAAAAAAATTACACTAGAATGATCCTACTGATGATGGCATTAGTTACCGGTACACCACTTTTAGTCCGAGATGCATTAATTGTGTATAATGACTATATTTTTTTGTGTATAATGAATACTTTTACCATGTGTATTTATGAATGTTCTCTAACATGAGTACACCAAAATCATCATATATTGTGATCTACAGTATTTACGAGAGGCTTTACTAATAATTATTATTTCAAAATATTGTGGTAAAATTCATCCAAATTGAATGAAAAGTTATTGAAATGGATGAATATACCCATGCCATTCATACACCTACAATATATGGTGATTTTGGTGTAAGGTGAGTGGAGCAACAACCAATGCCGACCATAAATTGACTTCTATAATTACTTCATGATTGACACTCCACTGTTCCAAAAATAAAAAATCACTCAAATAGTTTAGTGATTGTTGAGTTTGAAGCATTACTTGAAGGCACCTTATTGGTAAGAACTATGTTTATTCAAAATTATTTTATAATCTTTCAACTATCAATTTCAACTCAAGTCTATTGTAATAAATAAACAACATAGACCTTGGACTTTGAAAATTCATAATTTATTCAATATAACTTCAAAAACTATGATTTAACTTAGAGTAAATTTAATTATTTGCAAAATTAGAATCATCACATTACACCTCATATTACTGTAAATAAGCGTAATGCTTAAAGTGTTGCTTTATGACCCACTCACCTTAGTACCAAAGTTTTCAATTTTGGTGTAGTTCTCCAAAAACGGACCTTCATCAAGAAAAGTTGTGACAGACTATTTTGGTGTCATTTTGACACCAAAGACTGCATAAAGGTCGTTTTAGTGTCATTTTATCCATAATAGGTTGGTATGGAGGTCGGCACCAAATTATCTTGATTGCGTTTCAATACACCATTATGGCACCATATTCACATACCTTGAAGTTCTTGATGCTTTCAAATGGCACCATAGGTTGCATACATGTCATTTTAGTGTCATTTTATCCATACTAGGTTGGTATGGAGGTTGGCACCAAGTTATCTTAATTGCATTTCGATACACCATCGTGGCACCATGTTCACATGCCTTGAAGTTCCTGATGTTATTTATTCCTTTTGTTCATGAGAAAAGTTGGGCCAGACTATTTTGGTACCATTTTGACATCAAAGGCCTCATGCAGGTCATTTTAGTGTCATTTTATCCATACTAGGTTAGTATGGAGGTTGGCACTAAATTGTATTCCCTCCGTCCCAAAGTTATTGTGCAACTTGTTTGCTTGGTATTTCTTTGAGCCAATGTCATTGATCATATTGTAAGAAACATGATTAAAAAAGGTTCCAAAATATGTCACTAGAATGATTGAAGAAGAACATTGCATGTGTTCATTGCAACCTAAATAAAATTAGCCAGAAGGAAGTATTTTTTTGACCTACTTAAAAAAGCACTTTCATGCATGACTTTCAAACATGACAATAACTTTGGGATGGAGGGAGTATTAATTGCATTTCAATGCACCATCATGGCACCATGTTCACATGCCTTGAAGTTCTTGATGTTGTTGTGGTGGCCGGCACTCACGAGAGAAAGATAAAGAAAGCGGACAAGGAGAAGGACCCATAACCGTGGATTGAGCTAACTTAGGGTTTGTCGATGGCGCAGAATGATTTGAATGTCTCGTTGCTACAGAATCCGGATTTGCACACGATGGCGGGGACCGTGGAAGAAGAAGGCGCTCTTCGGGGCTTGCAGCAGCCCGCGTGGTTCACGCCTCGGAGGTCACCAATCCATTAACCCTCTGTTTGTCAATTTCGGTGCAGAATTCGGACCTTTTTATTGAATTCTGGACCTCGGTGCTCACTGACCACGATTCCTCCTTCGTTTTTATGTTCAGACTTCTCGTGCTCTTCTGCTGCATTAATTTGCTGAATTACTTGGATCGCGGCACAATCGCCAGCAACGGGGTGAACGGAGTGCCCGGCGATGCTGGTTGTTTGAAAGACGAGACCTGCTTCCATGGCTCCGGGATCCAGTACGTAATCTCCCTCCGTTTTGACTTTCGAGAGGGAGAATTCTTTTTTGGATTCAGCTCCGGAATGAGACTTGATTCAAATTCTGGACGTTGGACTTCCTAAGCCCTAAACCTGTGGAATACTCTGTACTCCCGATATTGTCCTAGTTTTTGGCGTGTTGTAATTTAACACATTTTTTTCCAAAAAACACCGTCTCAGTACTCGAAAAATGGTCTATCTTCAATAGTAGTATGTAGTTTTTGTGTCACTCTTGTTGTCCACCCTGTTTGAAATGGACAAAGTATAAAACATAGGACAAATATTGAAAAAAAAAATTTGCCAAAAGCTAGGACAATATCTTTGGGACGGAGGGAGTAATATTTTTTCGCGATTTTTACACTGGTTTTTTGGTTGCTGTTGTTTATGAGTTGCAGAGGCGAATTTGGATTGAGTTATTTTCAGGACGGGATTCTGTCGTCGGCGTTTATGGTTGGGCTTTTAATCGCGTCACCCTTGTTTGCTCATCTATCGAAGACGTAAGCAATTGCAGAGTTTCAATTTTTGCTTTGCAATATCGGATGTGACAGTTTGTGCGCGTATATTAACGTCCACTGTGTATTTTCTGTAGTGTAGGAAAATTGAACTCCCTGCTGCAAATTATCTGTTTGTGTGAAAATGACTTCAGTTTGACACGTTGATCTTGTAGTATAGAACAAGAGCTTTAAAATGATGTATTGCAATCACAAAACGGAGGTAAAATGAGAAAAGGCCACCGTTGCAAAGTTTAGTGGTGCTTTAGACGCTTAGTGGTTAACCCCTGAGATTTCATGGCTTTAAGATGACCAATGTGATTGTGAAAAATCAATAATTCAGGCGGGGATAATTTTAGATTATTAGAATCAATGAATAACGTTGCATCACATGTTTGTGAAAAAATTAATAAAAATGAACAAAAGAAAGTCCTCATAGGACAAAAACACGAGACTTCTGGTCTTTTTGGTGCTTTAATCTTGGAAGAAGTAGTCGTAACGTTACTTCGGTCGTTCTAATACATGTGTATTGTGTCTCTACAGACTGCCACCTTTTCGTCTTATTGGATTTGGTCTCTCGGTCTGGGTGTTTGCGACTGCAGGATGTGGGTTTTCTGTAGGGTTTTGGTCAATCATGAGTTTCCGCATGTGAGTACATCTTTAACTTTATCATGTTCTCCACGGTTCCCCTTTTCCACGTTTATTGGCTCTTTTTAAGTGAAATTGCAATTTTTTTCTTCACTTGTTGCAGCTACACTTGACTAAAATCTTGTAAAATTGAGCTATCATGTTCATACAATCAGCTGCATCCAATCTATGCCTTTGTAGACGTTGCTGCTATCTATGCAACTGCAATATATTTGTGGAGTGCTATGCATCTAGAGGACCTTTCTGATGTTGGAAGTTTACTGGCAGGTTGGTGGGAGTGGGAGAGGCCTCTTTTGTTAGTTTGGCTGCTCCTTATATACTTGATGTTGCTCCACCTTCACAGGTGAATTTCTGTTAGAAAACCTATCAACACTAGTTTGTTTTAGTACCTGCCATGTTTCAATAGCTACTCTTGAGGGTTAAGTTTTTGTTGCCTCATTGTAGTATGAATGTCTGAAGCTGATCTTTCCAGTTTCTTTTTTCTCTTCATCAAACCCCTTCTTGAATCTTGATATCCCATGATTGCTTTCCATTACGCAAAGCTACTATAGCGTGTCATACCTGTTGTAATGAACTACAAACTAAGACGAAGCTTGTTGTATTTGCAGCGTTCTTCATGGATGTCCATTTTCTACATGTTTATACCAGTGGGATATGCAGTAGGCTATGTCTACGGAGGACTGGTATGTGTTCTGCAATTTACATGTTACCATCTGAGTTTGTGTGGAGGTGGCAATCCGTTTCCATACAGAAATGGTTACGAATGGAATATCTCTGTTACTTTTTCATGTTTTGATTGCTGTGAAGTTTATTATAGTTAATTGTATGTTGCAGTTAATCGTGGAGGCTAGATCTCCTGCTGTGTTATCTCTGCTGATGATTAGCGATATGGTTTCGAGAGATATCTATAGGTCTTTGTCGATGTGCTTTTGTTGACGATTCAGGTTCCTTATGCTTGCAGGTAGGAGGAGCAATTGGCTGGCGAGCTGCATTTTGGATTGAAAGTCTACTCATGCTCCCTTTAGCAGTTTTTGGTTTTGTGACTGATCCAATTCACCTGAAAGGTTTGTATATCCTTCTCTTATGAATCAAAATTCATTGATATTTTCTTGGTAGCTCTTGGAAGAAGGGTGTTTCTTTCGTAGTTCAACTATATATGTATATCAATTCCTTTCAACGCTATATAATCGGATATATGTGCTCTTAGCTATTCCTTGGGTGTGTCTTCCTTGATTGAGTTCTAATTGGTATTGTAATCACCAAGTTGAAGTAGACATTGACGTTGTTTTTGTGATGAAAACAGGTAGCTTGAGCAAGCTGGAAGCAATTCCACAGTCCGACTCAGAAGCTCCGCATATGCCAACAGAAGGTTTATCTTCCTATCCTTTGTATACCGTATACAACATTAAGGGGTTTTCTTACGTTTGAAAAAATAATAACCGGTGTTGAGATGATATCAGTTTTATATTCTCTTATAGCTTCAGTTTTCCAATAGTGCATGTGTCAGGTGTCTCTAAGTTTGTTTTCAAAGATTTGAGTGTGATTAGCAACAACTTGTAATGTATTTTGTTACTCCTGTTCTTTATCGTCTTTTTAGACTAACATCTCAAATGTCCCGATGGGGTGGCTTCAGATCTCCATGAGCCACTTGCTGCTGATGATGTTAAAAACAAGTGAGTATGCCAACGACTGTCATAATCCTTAGGGCTGCTTTTAGCTCTGCAATTTAATCCTTCTATCAGTTACCTTGAAATGCATGTACGATGCTCGTCCTGCAAGCTTTGTGCCGCAATATCACTTATGCTACTTATGTTTTGAAGCCTATGTTGAGAAAACGTTTGCAAATTTTTTGTAGGGCTGCAACAATTCTGTCAGGTGGTCTTGTGAGTGATGTTCTGGAACTGGCGAAGTGCAAGGCTTACTCAACAAATGTTCTAGGTTAGTGAGATCAGGTGTCAATTTTAGGGGTTTGTTGCTGGTTCTTTGTATAACCATTTTTAATCCATGAATAGAATCTTACTGACATTTAATTGTAGCAGTTACGGTTCTTGTTTGGAATCGTGTCTGAAAGTTGCAAGTGCTTTTCAGGATCTGCTGCATGGACTATGAACGTTGATTCTGAAGTTATGCATTTTATATTGTAGGTTACACTGTTTATAACTTCGTGCTGGGTGCGTATGCATACTGGGGTCCAAAGGCAGGTCAAGCAATATTCAATATGGTAAGGTCCTGACTTTTAAGCTGTAATTGGGAATGAGGTCCATGGCGGTAAGCATGTTTTGTGCTTTTTTTTTAATGTTTCTTATATCATATCTTTTAGAAATTGGATAGCTTGGATAACTTGTGTGGTGCTTCTAACCTTCTGCAAGACTTGGTGAATGAGCAGCAAAACGCAGATGTGGTATTTGGAGGGGTGACGATACTATCTGGTATTGTGGGCACGTATTGTGGTGGTATCTTTTTGGACTATATAGGGTCTACTCTTCGAAATTCTTTTAAGGTCTGGTTTTGAACTTGCCTTGGAGCTTTTTTATTTTAATCCAATCGATTTTTATTTTTTCTGTAGATACAAGATATATAGTTTTGTGGACTTCTGATTCATCATAGCGATTATTTGTCATGCTTTGGCTCACTTGTTCCCAGTATTATATAGTTTTTATACAAATTGGTTATGTTCTAATTGGCCTGTATTTGGATTTTGGGTGTAGGTGCTTGCAATGGCGACAGCAGTGGGCGGCATTTTTTGCTCTATCGCATTCTTGTCACCAAGCTTGACTGTATTTATTCTTTTCTTGGCAATTGGCGAGTTTTTCCTTTTTGCAATTCAGGTTGGTAACTTGACTTTTCATTGACCAATGTTGTCTAGGTGATGTAAATAGATGGTACACGGAATATCATTGGATTGTATTAATTCAACGTGTTAGATTTTAGATGTTGGGTTTACTAAAGCCCTGTGTGGTGCAGGGACCTGTAAACTTTGTCTCCCTTGAGACCGTCAACCCTAGTTTACAGGCTTTAGCCATGGCCATGTCTACGGTTTGCATACACGTTTTTGGAGATGTGCCGTCATCTCCTCTTGTAGGGCTTTTCCAGGTATGGTTTCTTGTACTATCTCTGGACTTTCCTTGCGTTTCCTTCACTAATGCAAGTGAATGAAAGAGTTGTCCTTAAAGAGTAAATTAGCACTTTATTCACCTACGTAGTCTCTTGTTATCAAATACAGGATCAGGTTCACAATTGGCGCTTGACCACCCTCATTCTAACATCAGTATTGTTCCTTGCTGCCGGCATTTGGGGGGCTGGTAAGTACACACGCCTCCATTTCTTGTGCATTATGTGCTCACAAACTTGTAAGGATTATGAAAACACTTCTTTTCTAAAATGATCTTGTTTAAGTTGTGATGCTTTTGATTGCTGAGCAGCGCTTCTTTGATGCACATCGTCTTTCGTGGTTACGAGACACTAGAGGCGCCTGCCATGTGGAATGGTCATCAAAGCTTCTTGTTAGCCTGGTGAATGTGGTTGGTCTCATGCAGTTAATCATTGTCTCTAATATATCCTTCAAGTTATTTTGCTGGCATATCTAAGGGCCGCTTCACACTATGGCCGTCCAAGTCGTGAGGCGTGGGATTGAGAGTCCAAAGAAATCTACTGTGAAAATAGGCAATAAAATATAGTTTTCATTTTTTATGAAAAGAAATCGACGGCCTTTCAAATAGTTTGGGTTTCCATTTGCATCCGACCCAAACTTCCTTTCGAGAGGCCTTGGTCAAAAAGTGTTGCCATGTAAGCATTTTGGAGGGCGACGGCCTTTGGACTTTGGCCTCTAGTGTGAAGGGTCGAGAGGCTGAACTCTTGGTTTCTTGCAATCCGATTGGTGGAAATTGATGGCCTCTCGACCTTTGGCCATAGTGTGAAGTGGTCCTAAGGCATGCTTTACATGATGGGTGAAGACCGCTATTTTGGTCTCACAAGCTTGAATCCTTGTAGCTCATTGGTTGAATCCATGAAATCAACCCCAAGGCCCTTCACATGATGCAAGGCCATTCCCTGAAATTTATATTCTAATGCACTAAAGATAAACCTTGACATGGCCTGAGCTCCAAAAATTAGGTTGGACCAAAATAGAAACCCAACTCCCCTTCCTCAGACCCTTTCTTCCTTCTTCACCCCTTACTATATTTGATTCAAGTTCGCTTTCATGTAAAGCAAGCCTCCACCCTCATGTAAAGCAGGCCTAATACGTCTTGTGATGAAGTCATGCCCAGTGGTGCCTTAGGTATGTACTCATTTGGGTTGTTTTTCAGGGACGTTGTTCCTGGCTTTGGATAAGGAGACGGATGAAGCTGAGTCCCAAGTAGCGCCGTTGCTGACAAATGAATGATGGAAATGCTGTAGCTTAGTGTAAATATACATGTATCCTTGTTATGGTTCTCTTTTGGATCACGATTATTTTATGTAGGTATCTTAACAGGAATTAGTTGATTTAGATTCTTCTAGATCACCTCATAGTAGGATTCAACGGCTTGTTTACGGTGTTTCATGCAAATCCGTTGGCTTCATTTTTAATCAATATGAAATAAGCCATTCTCCTTAACCCCTAAATGACAGAGGGGGTAATTGCAAGACCTAGATGTGTTATAAAATTTCACTTTTGCAATTTGCAACTTTGATGAAAAAGAGAAGTATGATATTTAGTAATTATCCATATGTTCAAACTTTCAAAAAATGTTTTAGATACTCATTTAATGAATTTAGAAGCATTTATCGTTGAATATTCACCAAAATTACAAAAAAAAAATTTAGAAATTGAAATTTGGTATGATTGGTTAAAACTAAACGTTCTATTCTAGAATGGTAAATGGAAAATCTTTCAAAGGAGAACATAATTTTCCCGAAATAGTAGGTTTTATGACACTAGGACAATGTTGAGGTGTTTGCTTTTGAAAAATTCTCCTCCCTGGAGTTTAACTTGGATTGACATGATTCAAATTGGATTGGAAAGTAGACTTGATTTCCTATTTGAATTTGAATTTTCTTCTTTTTTAAATCATCTTGATCAGCCCGTAAAAGAAAGGGCAGTGACCATAAAATGATCGTGTGGTCACTTGCGAGTTAAACCGCCGACATAGATTAGCTGAGATTGGGTGGTTGCAAGAATAATTTACAGGTTTGATTTTTATGTGAAGGCAGGAGAAAATAGAGCTCACGGGCAGCCCAAGTCCATTTATTGTCTTGAATTCAAGCACTAGACTCTGGTGTGAATTTGCGTGTACAGCCGATTTGTGTCCTATGAATGACAGACTTTTTAGAATTAACAAGGCAAGTTCGTTTAATTACGTTCATTTTTTTGGTTAAAGTTTTGTTTGTGGTTATGCCATTCCACCAAATCAAATCCAAGCCATCGTAGAGAATCTATAAGTTTCAATTTGGGTCAATATTGAATTTATTTTGAAGATATAAGCCATATGCAATGACCACCAAAAAAATCTAAAATTAAAAACTAGCACCAGTACAATCACTTCAGATTATTTAAATACAGATAATGTATAGAACTTTATGTAACTTTTTTTTTTGATCACTCTCTCCAATATCACATTCCCATATCTGCATGTCAAGTTCACGCGTTGAGTGATATAAAAGAGTCTTGAGTGTACTGCCTGGATTTGTTTATAACGTAGCTGGGCAAAGCAAAGTTGCGAAAGAGAGGGGATGGTCAACCCATGGATACATGAATCCATTATTTTACAAGAGCTGGCAATGATTTGCCTTCAGGATCCAAATTCTACAGATTGTATTTTGTACATACAAACTAATTTACGAAACAGGACGGCAAAACCCTGGAATCGTGAGAAAACATAACCAGTGGCCTGTTGTGGAGCCTGATAAAATGACTGAAGAGAGCAGTGTTTCTCACACTATTGCAGACGTCTCCTACCTTAATAATCTGATGTAGTTCTTGAAGTCCAGTACATCAAGCCACTGCAGGAATCAGGAAACCCAGCAGGCGAGTATGAAATACACATAAAAGTTAGAAACGCTAGGAAACAGACCAAGGAAATTAACAAATGACAAAGTCTGTGTTTCACTGCCTGTGCTCTTGCAACATCAAAAAAAGAAGTCAATTGTTACCACCCATTGGAATCCACATTACCTGCAAAGGCAAAAAAAGCATTGCAAGACACTGGCTACGCCCGTCCAGGTAGAGGGAGTGGTTGGCAGCAGCGCGTCTTGAACCAGCATACCCACAGAACCAGCCAACGAGGTAAATGCAATTACGTACGCCAGAAACAACCATGTTCTGGACCTGCACAACAATCCCACACCAAGGGCAACATTAGAAGCATGCGTACAATCTCATAAAACACATGATACAATTCTCATCGACACACACAACCTTCCAGATTCATAGCCATCGCATGGTTTTTGTTATAATAGCTGCCATGCAAAGAACATGTAAATGTCCAACAACCGTCTCAAGCCTCCCGGCTCTCAACCAGTTATCCAGTTCCCAACAATAGGAGGTGCCTGAGTGCAAGCTTTCGGTATCCCCAATTCTCACACGCACTGTGAAAACTTTACAAGGGCGAGAATTGATGGAGCAAGTTTACAGGGCTCAGAATCCAAGCAGCGAAACCTCGCTCTGTGACAACCCCTATCAGAATTGTTTGAATAATTCCTGCCTCTGCTGCTCAAATGAATTCCATGCCGTAGGGAGAGAGGTCCTCTACCACGAGTGCTTACCGGCAGCCTTCGCTATCATCAAAAGGAGAATAGTCCGTGAGT
Organism: Pohlia nutans; assembly: GCA_022496805.1. Lineage (NCBI taxonomy): Eukaryota > Viridiplantae > Streptophyta > Bryopsida > Bryales > Mniaceae > Pohlia > Pohlia nutans. The sequence goes on from CM040090.1 coordinate 11,902,545, forward strand.
TCATCTCTTCGCACACCATTGAACATCAACGCCGCAATTGTAGCAAAAATTCCTGCGCAAAATCAAATCTTCCTTCTGTCACAAACCCAAGGTATATCAAAGCTCAGCGGTAACATGTAATCTACTCGTCTCCTTGTCACGAAACCCTAAAATCCGACCTACGAGTGAATCCTGTGGAGCCAAAAAACAAGGCATGATTCCCAAACCCTAATCGAGTGGACACAACAACAAACCCTCCCCTGCAATCAATCGTTGTGAAATGACGCGAATCTTGTCGCCCAGAACTGAAAGGATTGAACTAGTAGTGAGTGTGCGTACCGGGGAGGTAGTGGAGGAAGGAGACTTTGATGTCGGAGCAGACGACGGCGTCCACCCAGAACCACCACCCGCCTCCGAACACGGCCCCCGCCAGCCCCGGGCCCGACTTGGTCCAAAGCTCCGAAGGCAAAACCATGGCGAAGTTAAAAGGCGAAGGCCTCGCTTGCTTGCTTGCTTGCTTGCATGCATGTGGTTGTTGCTTGGGCGTTTGCACTTGCACTTGCGCTTTGCGGGATGAATTAGAATGAGGCTTGCGCGACGACGGCCTGGATGACGAAACGATTGATGGTCTCTCTCTCTCTCTCAGACTCTCTCTCGTGCGAGCCAGAGCAATGAAGCGGCCGGGTCTTTCGAAGCTGCAATCCAGGCGACGAGGATGCCGGGAAAAAGGTCGGTCTCGTGGAACAGCAAAATTGCAGAAGCATAACATTCAGTACCGTAGTAGGAAGGCAGGGTCGGCACTTTCATGTCGAATAATTAATTAAAGTTTGAAAAGTAGGGGTCGGCACTTTCAAAAATAATTATTAAAAATTCGGCTATTAATAACTAACATTGAATTTTACTAAGGTAGGAAAACCAAAAACGGTTAATGCCCTCAAGGCGTGCACTAGAGTTTTTTAAAAGCTGGGAGGTGGTAGACCGAAAATGGAGAATTTTTGCATGACGAGGATTACTAAAAATTTACTAAAATTTACTAATTTTTTTGGAATCTTGTGTGCGGGTTTCTGTGATATTAGTTAACCGTTTTAGGTGCTTTCATGTGTAGAAAAGGAAGAGTCTAGTATACAAGAAGGGGGTTTGACAAACTTCTCACTTTGAGAAATTGTAGATAATTATTTGCAGGGAATAAAAATACGAAACAACTTGCATTCTTCATCATTTCTTCTTCTTCATCTCAAAAAAATTTCACATAATTTCTAACTCCATTCCTTCTGGTCAAATCACCTTATTTTCACTGTTTTTGGTTTTCCTACCTTAGCGGTTACATGTTTTCTTTTGTTTTTTGTCTACTATTTTTGTTGACTTCATTTTTGTTGATTTCGACAAAATACTTGATAAATTTATTTTATTTTTCGGCATTTTTTAGGGGAATTATTTTCTGCCGACCCTGCCTTCCTGGTACGGTATTTCAGTAAGGTAGGAAAACCAAAAACGGTGAAAATAAGGTGATTTGACCATAAGGAATGGAGATAAAAATTATGTGAATTTTTTTTGAGATGAAGAATGCAAGTTGTTTCGTATTTTTATTCCCTGTCAATAATTATCTACAATTTCTCAAAATGGGAAGTTTGTCAAACCCCCTTCTTGTATACTAGACTCTTCCTTTACTACACATGAAAACACCTAAAACGGTTAACTAATATCATAGAGAATCGCACACAAGGCTACTAAAAATTTAAAAAAAAATTAGTAATTTTTAGTAAATTTTTAATAATCTTGGTCATGCAAAAATTCTCCATTTTCGGTCTACCACCTCCCTAATTCTCCATTTTCGGTCTACCACCTCCCTGTTTTACTGCAACTCTAGTATACGCCTTGAGGGCATTAATCGTTTTTGGTTTTCCTACATTAGCATGCACCGTCTCTGCCTTGGTTCTACAGTAGATGGTGTGGAATATTCCACAGCAAATAGTAGCAGTACTCCATCAGTAGCTAAGTAGGCAGATGGAGGCTTAAGGTGATGAGCATGAGGGAGAGGCAGTGGCATGAAGGTTACTGAATGTTATGAGGTTCTTTAGCCCTTGCAAAGGTTTCACCTTTTTACTCTCATTGCATGAAAGATAAAAAAAATTCAGAAGTACATGTGATTTTTGAGGCGGTGTTGTTGTGGACTTCAAACTCTCCACCATCATTCTCTAGGTAAAGAAGTACGGGGCATGTTCAATATTCTAAAATCCACTACAACGATTCTTATTCCTAGGTATACCTTACAAGGGCTAAAGAACCTTATGAAACAAGTGAGTAGTTGTGTAAGTATTTAGTCTCTTGGATTGTATGCCATATTTTTCGTTTTTACTGTTCAGTCATGTAACTCCTGAAAATGAAGCGTATACGTAATCTCTCCACTTGTGGAGCAAAGACAACAAAGAGTGAGTCCTGGAAAATGGAGCTCATGCATCGAGGGGATGTGACGAGCAACCATGTCGGAGATCGCCAGATGGAATTCCCTACCCAGTATACCACTCACCATGGATCTCCAATATGTTAACACCTTAGGTTAACGTAAATGTTGTCTTGGCTTCATAGCATTCTATCGAGGCACTCGTTCCTAGCCAATAAGAGGAAGTGGGTTCGAGGGCCATGAACTAGGGTCTAGTTGAACATTATATATAATATCCAACAACTCGTTGAACTGCACTCTTCTAGGCTTCAACGTTAATATGCAAACAATTTTGCATGCGATGAATCTCGACTACTATTTTAAAGAATTAAAAAAAATCACTTTATATAAACCAAAGATAGAACATCAAAAATAGATGTAAAGCCCTAGATTAAAGCAATAGTCATCTCTATTGTAAGATTGGATTCAAGGGTGATAAGAGGCTCACTTTAGTTGAAATCTAATTTATGCTTGAATAGTTGAGTTCTTGGTATGATCTTAGAGTTTATATATATATATCATGCATTTAAAGCATCACAATAGTAGCGTACTCTTGAAACTTGTATTAGGCCCTACGTGTTTACTAGTGGCCAAGTTGGCAACACTTCTCCCAACAAACTCTTCATTTATTTACAAATGGCCCATAGTTTCTCTCTATAAGATCCTATGTTTAAAAGTCAACAAGGAAAAGATTCTATTTACAACTTTGTAGACAATGCACCTACTGAAAAATTGGTAGTACTTTTCAAACTAGTAGGCCAAATTCTAATGTAAAATCGTGAGTTTATGGTTTGGTAGTTTTTTTAAGTAAAGTCTTTAGAGGAATCATTCTTTGTACATGTTGGAATTGTGATTCATCCAAAATTTGACTTAAAGTTTCTATCAAATCTTGCAAAACGTAATCATCATTTTTTGAACACCCTATTGTTGCACGATGAATATAGTTACATACCTCAACTTTTTTTTTAAATTAACGCACAAGTATTTATCATGTCAAAAACCTCAAAATTACAGTCCCAAATTCTCCACAAAAATGACTCAAAGTTTACGACCCTACTAAGCAAATTGCTATTTTTTATTTCTCTTTAATTGCTATAAATATCACAAACGATATGCTATAACTGAAGAAACCAAATGCAGAAGCTAAAGTAGAGGCAGGTTACGCTCATTTACAATTAAACCATAGTAGAGTGCACTGTGAAGCAATAAAACCTGAACCCCTAACATTCCACAAGGTCTTTCATGCCACTCCAAGTACATTTATGAAATACCTAAGATAGAATTCTATAGGATGGCATACTTAAGAGCATCGCTTATATTATATGTTCTTCACGGACATTGAAAGGTCTATGCCAGGAAGTTGTCCCAAATTTCGAATGTCTTGGGAATTAACAGAACGTTTAAGAACTCATGCTTTGTTCCATAGGAGGGGCCATGGTGACGACCACATAGGGCTGGAAAGCTGGGTGCAGGGTCCGACGCCGAAGCTCACGGCCTTCCTGTGCCAAAGCGAATGGATGAAGACAAAAGAGCCCATGGATGAATAGATCACAAATCGAATCACAGCGTTCTCTGGATTCTTCACCAGGAGTGCCACTGCATCCAAAACAGTATTGTCCGGATCCCTGCAAATAATCAAGTAGATGATTAGTTCTGATACAAGATACAATCCAGTGCTAAAAGAAACTGGTTTGACTAAGATGTTTAGCATCTGCTGACTCAATGTCTACGAATTGAATCCGTTGAACTGGTGTCTCTGTAATTTCCAAAATCAACAGATAAGTAAATTCAGTATCAGTGTAACGAATGTTTTACCTCCAAGTTGTACTTCTGGCGAAGTGCAATGCGGGATCTAGCTGAGGTCCAGGGGGCAATGTTGTTGGCATTGAAAAGAAGTGAACCAAGGAAGTAAAGGCAGCTGTAATGCAGACAACGGTCAGCGAAGAGTCTAGAATTTGGGTACAAGCGCTCCATGTTGCTGCCGTACAGAATGCAAGGTGCTGCGAATCCAAGCACACCTGGAAGAATATCAAATCACATCCATTAATACATTGCATGTAATCGATGACACCTGGGATGGTAGCATATCAAGTCTGCAGAACTCACACTGCTATCACGAGGCACAAGTACAGTGACTTCCAAATCGTGGCACAAATAGGGTGGCTTACCTTACGGCAATTAGTACAACATAATAACCCTAAAGAGTATACCAAGATACTAATAAAGAAACCAAACGAGTCGCAAATTAAGGGAAGTGAACAAGGACAGATACTCACAAACTTCGAGATCGCTGCTGAAATGTTCGTCTCCAGTACCAAAGCATTGAAAGAGGCCAGTGGACCAGGGAGTGGTAGGCACGGGGACGCCTACATCCATGGATGCAGGGCCAGGTCCAACAGGTAATCCTGTGACTGTTTCTTCCTCATCTTCTTGAGTCAGTGGCTCCTTGGTCTCGGGCTCCTTCTCGCCCTGGTACAGCTTGCATTCCGCAAGCAAAGCCTCTTGCTCTGCCAATGCTTGCTCCTGTTCCTTGTCCATCTTCGTAATGCTGCAGGATAAAAAGAGGTGCGTTTCAATAGAAGCACAAGCACCACGACGATACACCAGCTAGGCCTTGAACATGATAATTCGAAAGAAGAAGCAAATGAAGATAAAACCCTAGACAAAGGATAGAACCACTAAACCACAAGATCGAGCATAGAAACATGAATAAGAACCCTCACATCACTCTAACGACTTTTTGCGGTAAAATAGAAATAGAACCTAGAAAAAGCGAAGACAAGAAATTCAAAAATAATACAACCCTCACACACAAACTAAACAAAATTTCACAGTCGAAGCCACCGACACGAACTGACGTTCAATGTCACTCTCCGTAATCCGAATCATACAAACACAACAACAACGAGAACAAGAACTCAACGAGGAACAGAAACAAAGCACACTCAACCGACGGCAGAACTTGCAAATGACGATAAAACCCTAAACAATGAACAGAACCACCAAACTACAAAATCGAGAGTAGAAACATAAACAAAAAAACTTAAGAATACCTCTACCGACCGGTTTTTTTCTCAAAAACAGGCCAAATAGGAGTAGGAACTAGAATAAGAAAGTCAGACCAAAACGATCGCGCAACCAAAATTTCACAGCCGAAGCCACCGACACGACCTGACTTCCCATGCCATACTCAAATCATACGAATACAACGAAAACAACAACAAAAAAAACTCCTAACAAGAAACGAAAAGCACTGTCAATCCCTAAATTAAGACCATAGAACGATTGCAACAAGTTCTAAAAGCAAGAGAAGTACCGGAGCCCGATCCCGCACCAAAAAAACACAAACAACAGGATGGCGAAAACTGTTGCGGCGGAGTCTGATTGCGGGGACTGAGAGCAGCACAATTAACCGAATGGAGAGCTAGAAAAACACACACGAAGAAATTAAGGCAGGGATGAGTGTTCTTCACTGACCTGAGCGAGAAGCGCGAGCTCGGAAATTGTTGAGGGATTCGAAAAGTGCGAGGCACGCAACAACGATCGATCGGCGCGCTCCGCAGATGTGACGACGTGACAATTGCCGGAGAGGAGAAGGGGACGGGGGTTTGAAGAGGAAGGTGGAAGGTGCGAAACCGCGTTACGTGTGAACAGGGATTCGTGAAAGTCGGCAATCTTCCACGATGTCGTTCGTTGGTGTGGTGTCAACATTCATCCACATGGATGAAGACTGACCTACTACAGTAGTGCATTTCCACCCTCTGCCCTAAACCTTAACCCCTAAAGGTTGGGCCTGTGACCATGGAATCATGTTTTATCTGTCACATTCAAGAATTCAAATTTTTATTTTTAGTAGATGAAGTTATATGTCTACTACAAATCGTGATTTTTTCATAAATTTTGGTGAAAATTTGAAATTACTATGGTTTTATGAAGTGATTGTAAACAAAATCTATATCAATTACAAAATGTACTAGAAAATTCCAATTTTTTTACCTAAGGTGTAAATTACAATGAAGAAAAGTTTAGTTGATGAAAATCATCCGTGTATCTAAATTTAGAATTTTGCTACACCTTGGTGATACCTACCAAACTTGTAACTACAATAAAACACTCAATTTTTAAACTTTTCCAAAAATTCAAAGTGGAGTAGAAACTAAACTTGGCAAGCTTCATTTTGTTAGTTAAGCTCAAATGCAATGGAATTCGTTTTCATGGCCTAAATTTAGTTTAAGCGGAACAAGCAAAAAAATTCAAAATACACTACACGTGAACCGTTTTTGCAACTTTTTTTGTAATTCAGACCCATGTAAAATCTAAAAATAGCTTGAATGATTTGAATTTAACTTGAAGAGGTGGCATCACCAAGCAAAAGCCCTTCACAAAAAGAATTGGATGGAAATCATCCACGCAATAGTTGGAATTGAACAATCAACTTCATTCATAAGCCATTTTTTGGTCTCTCAGGCATTTAGGGGTTAAAACCACCCTCTTACCACCATGTTTCCAATTTTGTCCTCATCTTTTAGTGGTCTATATTTCAAACTCAAAATGTTTACTTGTCAGTACATAAGGGTGGGATTAAAAATATGGTGGTAACAAGCCGGTGTATCTTATTTGTGTCACAATTCAAAAAAAAATCCTATTAATAGTGTACATATCAAAATTTTAAATGGAAGTCATTGATACATCGAGTGGCACAAATAGTCGTGTAATATAAACAGGGTAAACGTATAAGTGGCACATTCTACAACATAAATTATGAATTTTATTTATTTATCTATTTATTTATTGGAAAAACGGCTCTACTGGCCAACATTGTTGCGGCACTGTAGCACTGCGACACTTTTCAAAAAACGACCTCAACTGCCATAACCTCAACTCCTACTCATTTTGATAACTTTGATTGCTTGCCAATGTTTCCACAATCTCCCAAATGAGGCACAAATTTGGAATTTAGATTGCTTTTTCAATAGCTTTCTAATGCACCAATCCTCGCTTGATTTGGTTGAGAAAATCTACTTTTTTTTCTTCGTTATTCTCTCATAAATAAGCCCATGGGGCTTACCTTCACGTTTAAGGGTTAAACAGCTCTTCTCTCATAAATAAGCCCATGGGGCTTACCTTCACGTTTAAGGGTTAAACAGCTCTTCTCTCATAAATAAGCCCATGGGGCTTACCTTCACGTTTAAGGGTTAAACAGCTTGATGTAGAAAGCGATTTAAACCCTCAATGCATGCAGAACAGCCTGCTTGGTTCCACATGACCGAGCCACATCTGCAAGAAACAACTGAGTGGAGAAACCATGAACATGAAGCAGCTGTAAAGCAAACATTCGTACCTCACATTGTCACGGCTGGAAACGAGCTTAAAATGATTCTCCTAAGTACACAAAAAATTCCCTATGAATCATTAAATGTCTGCATAGTCGGTACCAAATAACCAACGACTAAACCTTTACCTGAAACTGACCAATTTGGAGTAGACTGCCCAGGAGTCTTCACTTGACTAGTACGTATGAAGCCTAATCACTTCGACTGAAGAATCTGTGCCCATATTGTGCCTACTTCCACTACCTTCCACAGACTACATACAGGAACAGTAAAAAATCGAACACCTATACCTGTTGTAAGTAATGCTTTAGCACCACACCTTGTACTTGTAGCAAGATGCAGCTTGGAATCGAGAGTTCAATTCGGAACACAATCTAGGTTTGAACGCGACGTCCCATGTGTCACAGCCAGTTCTCAGCTTAAAGAACGAATCGAGTTCGAGTCAAATCAAAATATCTTAGTACAAGCTCTGAAAATCTTGATAGCTTGAAAATTTCTTCTACCGCCTACCTCCTCCCTAAAGACCTTGGAAGGCTTCAATAGTGAGTCTCTCTGGAGTCTTCAGGGACTCACTCCGTGCCAGTGAAACACCGTCTGCAAGAGGAGGGTTAGGAGCACGCGGTGATTGTGTAGAGCCTCTCTCATTTTGTGATGCCGCAGCACTTGGTGGTGGCAACCGGTCATCAGTGGAAGCGATTGAGGGTAGGTAAGAATAGGACGTCGACGAGCGCATGGGCGTGCCGGTACGGTTTAGAAACCGTGTAAGTAACCCCCTAAGAAAGGGTGCCATCGTATCAGGCTCGTACTCATGAAAGTACATGATAAAACCCATGCAGATGCAGAACAGCGCTACCTGCACAAACCCATGTTCAAGCAAAAAAGAATTAGTAGAATGCAGCAATAAGAGCCATTTGTCCCATCCCATGAAAAACCGAGCCCAACAGGTAAAGATGAACCCCTGCATGCTATTTGTGTCTTACAAAATTCTACATCTAGGAATTATGCTGTGACCTGCAACTCGCTAGTCACGTTCCTACAGAATTTAAAGGAAAACTTACTTCCGCATGCTTGATGTTCGGCAGAAGATTACGATTCACCAAAATGTGCCATAGAGAGTCACCCGCCCGTGGAAGCGTGTAAAGGGCAAGTTCTGAGCGGCGGCTTTTCTTTTCTATCAAGGCAGACAAAGCTGCAGATGCTCCAGCCAAGAAGTACACCAACTTGTGATCCTTTGTGGCCACTTTCCGCTGAAGACAAATCACTCCCTGCAGGCGAACCCCAGTACCATGAGTATCTTAATACTTCATAAAAACCTCAAAAAAATCCCTGTAATCGACCGTGAAAGTGTCGGTCCTAGCCCTAAGGATTAGACAGATTAAGACCTCGGGCATATAAGAAAAATCCATATCTTCGTGAACTCGACCAGAATAAATCTCTTACAAACGTCACATTTCTGGAATGACGTAAAATTTCAAGCGAATCAAGGCCAATTAATCTCGTCCAAAGATTTGATTCCAACTGCTACGATCGGGGCTTTAACTTCAGATGTAATTACCTGACAGATCCCAACAAATGCTGAGATAAAGCATGTAGAGCGTGTTGCACTCTTCAAAGCATTCCAGAAAGAGTGTAGAGGAGCATGCATAAACTGCAGACAACCAAATTCATAGAGAAAGATCAAAAAAAGAGAGGTTCAACTAATCAGACTCCAAAGATAAAGGCAATAATCGGAAGTATAACTACATAAAGATCTCTATAAAACCCCTCCCACCAAGGCTCCAAGACCACTCATTCGTAGCTTCAACCTCTTAAACATTTGGTTTCAAACTGAGCATGATAACATCCAAAAACATAACGCAATAGGGTTAGAGCAGTGGTTCTTCAAATGCTCCTTACAGAAAAACAATTGAGGATTAGAAGGCAAGCATAGGCATTCTGGATACCTGAGATGATTTTCTACAAGATTGAATGGTTATTTACCTGATTTGGTTAAATTTTAAGAAATATTTTGTGCCTTTCTCCTAATTTTGAGTTGGATATCAAATCAAAGGTTTTTCCAAGTCAAATATAACAAGACTAAGGTGAGTGGGCCATAAACCGATGCCGACCATAAATTGACTTCTATAATTACTTCATGAATGACACTCCACTGTGGTAGGAACTATGAGTATTCAAAGTTATTTTATGATCCTTCAAAGCATCCTCACTGTCAATTTCAACTCAAGTCTACTGTCATAAATAGACAATCTACACCTTGGACTTTGAAAATACATAACTTATCCAATATAACTTCAAAAAATTTGATTTAACTTGGGGTAGATTTAGAATCAATTTGCTAATCCATTCTGATCATCACATTGCACCTCAGATTAAATAGGCACAGTGCTTAAAGTGTTGGTTTATGGCCCACTCACCTTATAATTGTGCACACTATGAGTGATAACAGATTTACCTTAGAAATGGTAGTGATGGTGATGATTGAAGATTGAAACTCACATGCAAATATCCACCTCACCCTAGCACACTTATACTTAACTCCATGTCTAACCATGTCCATAGGCACTTTATGTTAAAGGGAGTTTGGGGTCGCTACTTCCGATTTAAAGATAAGGAATACGCACCTTTTGAATGTTAAGGACCACAAAAGGCACGAATGTGAGTGATAGATAGAGTGGGAAAGTCTTTCTGAATGTTGCCCGAGTCGCTTTACTGTTGTGTACTAGACATGAAGAAGTCTGAGGATGTATCCCAGAGCAAGGAATTATTGGTGAATCAGGTTTCAGGCCGGGTGGGCCAGGAATTCCTGATCGCTCCAAAACAAATGCTGACAAGGCTTTTAAATCAATTGGAACACCGCGATTGCTTTCGCGTACGGCCTTCAACGTAGGCTTAGCAATAGGCCCAGTTTTCACAATAAACTCCAAATAAGACTCTGGAAGGGTCTCTGGACGCATGACATAGGCGTACATAATCTGCACCAAAAAACCACACCTGAGTACCAATACAGTAGACTGCCAAGATAATTCTGGAGACTGACTGCAGATGAAAGGAACTGAACCATGAGCCTGAAAGAATAAACAGATTATTGCGCACCTGAGCAGATGCAAAACTGAAAAGTAACGTATCCCCGTGACTCCACTTGCTGCCCCAAAAGTGAAACTTATTTTTGGCCTTAGCAGAGTTGTATGCACACTGCACGATGCACATTACAAAGAACACAGATAAATCTCTTCGCCGAAAGATGTCCCAACGAGAGAAAGGAAGATAAAATTTGCCACTAATTGTCTAGGAAAGATATGCACAACACTTCCAAAAGCAGCAGAGTTTCATCTCAAAAACTGGCAATAGAAACTTAATTGCATTCAAGAAATTACCAAAGTAAATACATACCTGTGCTACCCTCGCCAAAAGGTACAGTGCGAAAGTTCGTCGTCTACTGGAATCGTCCAAAGCCAATACAGAGAGACCAGCTACGGTGCCCGCCACAAACCTGTGCAATGACATATTGTCTGCTCAAATCCTTCTGAGGAATAATAACGCACTCTAATACGTACAAAAATCACAATAAAAAACAGCGAAGAGAACATTTGAAGATGTAAACACAATGCGATACTACAACAAGAGTTGTGGATTTCAAGAAAAATGGGATGCAATGGCTCACAGATAAATTAAAGACTGTGTAGCATATCAAATCCATCTAATTTCTGTGCTATGCGCTTCTTGCACGACTAAACTCTGAATAACTCATTGTTCAAAAGGTGTCGAAACATTAAAAACAATACCATGATAATATACAGGAACTTATAGCCCCGTACACAACCAAGACAAGGCAAAGACTGCAAATGAAATCACAATACTGAACACGGACTGAAAGAAAGACAAATTGTGCAGCTCACCCATTGATCGGCGTTTCCTTGTTGCGTGTCCTCCTTAGAAGACAACGTATTGCATGGAAAGCCCCAGTGAAACCTCCAAACAGAAGACCTGTTCTGCAAGCTTCTTCCCTTATAATAAGATCCTTTTCGGATAGCAGAAGCTGCAACGCGAGAAGCATATATCGCCTGTCAGGAAATACAGTAACGTGCCCTATCCGGAGCTTGCAATTGTCCCATACCCAACATGCCTCACACTTCGCTATTCTAAACCAGCCACATAAGTAAACAGCTACAATGCTTGATTAATGACGAGGTAAACGGACCAGCGATAGTGCGGTACCTTCAGGTCAAGAACAGTGTAGTAGGGTTGTTTCTTGACAAGCTTGAAAGCACGAAGCAGAACTCCTATTCCGACTCGCACCCCGTATGCAAGTAAGAAACTCTGGCATAAGCTCCCCACGGCATTGGCCACACATGAGTCCCCGTGTGAACAGAGTGCATGGCGACCACTAAAATTGACTCCAAATCCATCCCCAGCTTCATTCTGCTTACGCTGGAGCTCCACAATTGCTTCTCGAAGTCGTGCTTCGGCTTCCCTTAACCGATTCTCTGCTTCCGCTTTCTCCAGCATTAACCTCGCCGCTCGTTCTTGAGGAGAAGCGGTAGTCAATACCAACGGTGCGAGTGTGGCCTTGCCGAGACCATGTGACCGTGATGCCATCTTGTTCTTGCCGGACTTTTCAAGCGGACAACAAGGTCAATGCCTCATTAACTAAAGCCCTAAAACTTTATCCAACATTGCAAGCAGCCGCTGCGAAAAGAGGAAAAACGCAACAATCAGAAATCAGATTTCATGTCTTCTCTACGAAGATTCCTGATTCCATTTCCCGATTACCACTGCATCATTGGTCGCTAGGCCGAGGAAAGTCGCACGCCCTGATTTTCATACCTCACTCTCATTCGAATCCCGCAGTTGCATAACGACATTTTAGTCTAGGCACACAGTTTTGTCACAATTCAACTGAAGCCTCGACTCTGATAAAATATTTCAACCTTGCATAAACTATGAGTGTAACTGCACTCATGAAGTTCTTTGCTGAGCGCCTATCACAGCTTCAACTGAGAATCTAAGAAAGAGATTTACACGACCACTGACAAATAGGTCTTCCAAATCAAGAAACTAAGAAAAAAAATCCTCTTAAGATTTTACACTTCAACAAACTCAAACAAATACAACGCGAAATTTAATTCTACATTGGAAAAAGGACTATCAACACATTGCTTTAATCAAGGTATTTGCATGTGCTAAATTTAGAATCACTCAAGACATTGTAACACACGAACAACAGGAGCTAGCTCAAGAACTGAACGACATGAATCGAAATCAGAGAAAAAAAACCTCGACTGGAAAGAAAACACAGATACAAAACCTCTTGCATCTGCATGCTCACCAAAAAGAAAAAACAAAGCAGAAATCGAAAATTGGCGTAATACCTTCCCAATTGAGCGTTATCACCATTTGAACCTTATCATTTCCACACTCTGAGCTCATCTGCTCCCTCCACACTGGATCCGCTCACACGATGGACCTCCAGAATGAACCATCAATGCTCCATTAGGGTTTTGGTGAACAGTCGCTTCCGAGAGCCTAGAAGCACGCAAGCGGTCTCGTTCGAAAGATTGTGACGAAAGCTAACCAGTGACGTACACAGCGAGCCGGAATTGGGGTTGATCCGAATGCGGTGGCTGTTGCTGTGCGTGGGACCGCAGCAGCCAAAGCCCGTCAATGGAGACTTCTGAAGCGATCCTTCCAAGGCCACTGAAGAATCGCCGAGTGAGAGAGACGAAGTTCCATTCATTCGAACGCGTTCCCACCGTAGAATTCCCAAGTGGCGTGCGTTGAGTGGCTCGATTCGATACCAGGTTCTGACGTGGCAAACCAGAGGACAAAAAGGCCAAAAAGTTTAAATTTGATTATTAAGTTAAGAGCTGTCTTTTCAAGTTTTAAGAGTAACTTAGTCTTCTCACGGCACTCACTGGCTGGTGGCCAGTCGTCATCAATCTGTAAAAAGAAAATTGAAAAATTGAAACACTACACGCTTGATTGCCTGCTATTCGATGTGACGTATTTTTATACAACCAAAAATTTTAACCCCTAAGGTAACTATACCTTAAAGTGTTCACCTTACCAACTGAGCCTATTTACAAACATAAAAGAAAAAATGTTTTCAGCGGGTCTAATTTGCAAGTTCAAAAGGATTCCAATGCACTTTAGTGTGTATTATTTGGACACCGTATGAATAAGTTATGAATTTTCAAAGTGTTGACTGTAGGTTGGCCTTAAAGCAGCCCTAAACTCTAATGTTTAGATTTTGCACATTCTCATCAATAGTAGGATGTCAGAATCTACTTATTATGGAAGATTGATCTATGGAAGCTTTAAGGAAGTGATCGCTTTCAGATATAGTTACCTTAACCCTTTAACGTCCCGATTCAAAGTTGTTTTCAAAGAAGCAATATAAAATGTTTGATGAAAACCAAAACTGGAATTGATGTACAAAGAAAACTTATAAATGTCATCTGAATGGTTGGATTTATTATATTTTTTTATTAATTTTTTCTAGAAATTTTTTTAAGGTTTTCACTTGAAAATCAATTGAAACTCTCAAACTAACACAATCTTTTTTAAGTATTTGTAATGAAATTCGAACAACATGCACTACGAGGTGGTATGGTTTCCATTATTTGATTCTAATTATTTTGGAAAATCATATTTAAGGTCTCACTTTTTGAACTAGAATGAAATTTGACATAAACCTTTTTTTTAATTTTTTAAAAATCATAATAAACTATTTTGAAGATCCAAACCATACAAAAGATAGTCAACTTGCACAAGAAACAAGAGAAATATGAAATGTTTAGTTTAAATGGAATTTGAATAGCTGTAATATGTTCGTCGTCCAATGTATAAATGCACGCGCGTCAAAGGGCCACAAGACCGTGTGGTTTTCTTGTTTGAGCATCATTTTCACCTTGTTCTATTCTTTTTCTTGTGAATTTTTTATCGAGCTCTTGATAGCTAATACCAATCTAAACATTTAAAAATAAATAAAGAATTTCTTGACCAATTCAATTGTAGTTTAGCCATACTTTTACTTTTAATTTAATTTTAAAAATAATTCATTTGTAATTTAATTCAATTTATGGTAACAAACTTTGATTAAAAATTTATAACTCTTACATTGTAGGGCCAAAAGCAACAAAACAACTTTGGTGCATTTCTTCTCATTGAGAATACCAAGCTTTTGCTCTTTATTTGATTTTAGAATAATTTATTCATAATTTAATTCAATTTATGGTTGTCGAATTCAATTGAAAATCCATAACATCTACATTGTAAGTTCAAAAGCCACAAAACAACTTTGGTGCTTTCCTACTCATCAAAAGCTTTTCAACTATGCCAAGAATGACATCAAAAACTCTCATATTTCATTTTTATAATTTAACTCAATTTATTGTGACCAAAATCACTTTAAAATCCATTACCCTCACACCGTAAGTCCAAAAGTGATGAAATGACTTCAGTGTACCCTTGTTGGTTGAGAGCTTTTTGACAATGCCAAGAACGCGGACAGCGGGCACACAATTGGGGAGATCTCAACATTATATAGAAAAAAAAAACAAAAAAAATTAATTTTCCTAACCCCTAACGGCCCAATCGACCCATATTGGGTTGATGGCATTTTTTTTCTTCCATATCTCCTCCTTCGTGAACCTCTTCACCATGAAACATTTTTTAGAGATATTTTCATTAAGTTGTTGTGCTTTTTAACTGTTGGATCTAGTGTTACTTGAGTGCATACTTCTCTAAAATTACAAACGTAGAGGTATGTAAAATTTCATCAAAACCAAAATTGGTTCAAAAATGGCATTGCAAAAACTAGGTCATAGATTCAAGGAACACCAAAAATTCAAAAGATCACCATATCAAGATCTCATTTCAAATCCTTTTCAACAAATTTTACTCAAAAAATGTTAACATTTTGTTTGTAATCAAATTTAGAAGGAATTTTTAAATTGAACTTTGAAATTTTATAATAAAATATTGGCAATGGCATTAGTGAATTTAACCATACCAATTGAATTTTAAATTAAAAATCTACAACTTTCATTTGTACATCAATTCCAAAGTATTCCTCCAAATAGTACTTGATAATGGATTTTATCAAACCATCAATTCCAAATACACCTTGTGACCTTTTGGGATTAATAGTAAGATGGGATGAAGATGGTTCCACATGGAATTCATGTGTACTTTTATTGTATATATAAATAGATTTGGTTTGCTTATTTTTACCTTGACCATTTCACTTTTAATAAACAAAAAGATCTTTTGCGATGTGATGACAAAGGTTCAAGAGACATTTGGAGTAGAGGAGTTCAAATGAAAGAAACTTGCATTTGATGAAGAAAAGATATTGTTTACCTATGGAAAGTCATTGTTCAACTCCAAAGAGTTTCAAGTATTCTTGGATGACTAGTAAAGGTGGCCGTGGAGGCAATGCAAATGATGCGATGAGGAGGAAGAATATTGCTAGAGGGAGAGATTACACTATAAAAATTGTGTTTGCTACTAGGGTTCGGATGAAGGCCACCAAAGACATGATGCGGGGCAAAGGCAAGGTCCATGATGCCCTTCGTGTGGTAGCACTACTAGCAAAGGAGTTGCTTCTCACTCAGAATAGTGTCAGAGTTCACCGCACTCACCAAATCTCCATTGCTTGGGCAGTAAGTGCGAAGTGGCATCGTTTGACTCACCTACCGAGTGAAAAGTGACGCCTTCCCTTGTAGTGTAGATATAGTACTTCGTAAAAACGCAACACACCAAAACTTTCTTCTTGTGACGAACAACCTTTTTTTCATTCAAGTTTGGATTCAATTCTTGAGTTGGGTGAAGGAATTGTTGGGTGGCAAGGTTACCACTCTAGTGTCAAACCCACTGGCATGGGGTGGACTCTCAACCTTGATATATCACCATGACTACAGTACTGAGCCCCACCTCTATCGTCACGTTTCTGAAGGGAAGGTTCAATCTACGAGATGTATCTGACATGCGAGCGCGAGATTGGGCCAAATTAAGCCAAAGGCATCCTAAAAAATGACCGGCCAATCCGAGAACTCAAATTCACAAGGAGGATTATTGAAGGCCAAGATAATGTACGAGATGGAGAAACGTCTGTGGCCGGTGCAATATTATTATGATACTTACAACTACATTCTAGATAAAGTACCCAAATCTCCTGCTTGCAAGCAAATGACAACAAGTACAGTTCAGACAAACTAATAGTAGAGTTTGGTCTTGAATTTGAGGATAGGCTCACTTGTGTTGACAGTAAGTCTAAGGGCCGCTTCACACTATGGCCAAAGGTTGAGAGGCCGTCGGTTTCCACCAATCAAATTGCAAGAAACCATGGTTTCGGCCTCTCGACACTTCACACTAGAGGCCAAAGTCCAAAGGCCGTGGACCTTCAAAATGCTTACATGGCAACACTTTTTGACCAAGGGGACGGCCTCTCGAGAGGAAGTTTGGGTCCTACATTTCGCAAGACCCGTCACCATGGTCGAGAGGCCGTCGATTTCTTTTCATAAAAAATGAAAACTATATTTTATGCCTATTTTCAGACGATTTCTTTGGACTCTCAACAAAGTTTGGACTCTCAATCCCACGGCCTCTCGACTTGGACGGCCATAGTGTGAAGCGGCCCTTAGTAGAAGTCATGTTGTTTTTCATTCCCCATTTCGTGGGAACAATGAACAATGGTTGAATATTATTATGCTTAAATTTATGTCTTCTTGTGACCAAAACCACTCACCAGCACTGACACAATCCATGTGCGTGGCGCTGTTTTGTTCCTTTTTCATTTATAGTGAGGGGAAAAGAACACATTTCCTACTAGTATGAAGGCAGATTGCTACTTGCACCTCAGCTTGAATTTGGAGACAGAAGGATTGAACGACCTCCAAACGGCCGGTGAATTTCAACAATAAGAAATTGAAGCAAGGAGCTGACAGAGCCGTCTTTGGGCCGTCATTGTGTCTGATCAATGGAGGATTTATTGGAGATCAACTGAGGGTAAGTCGTTGCAAACGAGGTATGATGATGATGGGAAGGAGCCCCATCGTCATACCTCATACACTACACTATTCACCTGAAGAACGTGTTTCACCACTACTAGCAAAGGCGTCGCTTTTCACTCAAGAATATGAGTTCACTGTACACATTTGTCCTATGTGACAAATCGCACCCACCAAGTCTTGAGCGCCTGAGTGCGAAGTGGCACCATTTGACTCACTTACCGAATGAAAAGCAATGCCTTCTCCTTGTAGTGCACAAGTATTTGGCAAACTTAAAGAATCATGTTCACCACATTTGCATGTATTTGTCCTGGCCATATTACCAGAGAAAGATAGTGTCCTCCATGTTCTACTCAAGAAGCTATGTGAGATTCAACTAGGGGTCATTTTGCAGTGCATGATCCAACCTCGCCACATCAATTAATGACCAGTATCTTGGGAATCTTGCGCTGAAAATCAATCTCAAGTTTGGAGGGGAGAACTCACCATTAACACAAGTAGTGACTACATGTCTTGGTGCATCAATTATAATCATCTTTGGGATGGATGTATCGCACGGCTCATAGCCCATTCACACCAGTCACCGAACACGAGTGTGGCAGATTCTAACTTGATTCATTCATCAAGTAAGTTTTTGGTAGCTATGATACGCTCCTGTCAAAATTAGTTTTTCTAACTTGACGCATGCAAGAAGCTGTTCAAACGCATCTTGGGTGCTTCAAGAAATTTGCACTCCACCAATGCACATGCATTGGCCAAAAGCAGGAAGAGACAAGGATCTAACACGGCAAGAAATTATATATTATTTTCGAAATTTACCTTGTATCATTCCAGGAATGCAATGCAAGTGCTGAAGCTTCTTGGTGTGAATGGGCCATCCCTAGGGGATGTGAATGTTCCTTTGATTGCAGCAGTGGTAGCAACGGAAAATTGGCCGAACGTGTTTCATTATTCTACGCAAGTGAGATCTCAAACATCCAAGACAGATGATCCAAGATCTTTAAGGCATAGTCAGACAATGCTTTCTGGATTATTATTATTATTATTATTATTATTATTATTATTATTATTATTATTATTATTCATGCCCAAGTCATTAGGACAAAGGAAGATGCAAACGTAGCCAAATCATTGTCTACAGGGATGGACTAGGTGAAAGCCAATTTTCAGAATGTTTAGCCCCTAAACGTCCCATGGGGATAGTATATACAGTACAATGTCGTATGATTGGGATTTGCTACCAACGAGAAACTTTAGATTGGGATCTCAATAACTCACTAGAACCGCATTGATCTAAATTCTATCTTTTCTTTTAAACTCTAACCCATTAAAAGTGTGGATTCATTCCAAATACAACCAAAATACATTGTATTCTGGTGGTTGCAAAGGCACATTCAAACATATAAGGGTTAGAGGTTGAATTCATGGCCTTCAAAGGGTTAGGAGGAGATTACAATCAAGTATTAATCACATTCATTGTTTGTCAAAAGCGTAGCAATACACATTTCCTTCCTCGGGGCCAAGAACGATTAACCCCTAAACGTACCAACCCTTAGAACAAAAGAAGATGCTAGCCTCAAAAATAGATATCAGCATGGCTCAGACATGAGAGGACCATTGCAAGTATAAAATCTACCCAACAAATTTGACATACTTGTAGTTGGAGGCCTCTCCAATATTATCAACAGCTCCCCATCACAAGAGATTTATTGTAATTGGTAGAGAGTTTAACAAGCTTTCAAAGGTGACTTGGATAAAAGTCATCCGAGGTTGTATGAGAAAGTTGCAAGACTTTGAATATGTTTGAGATTCCGTTTGTGGACGCTAGGACGTTTAGGGGTTAAAAAATGAAAATGTACTTCCAGGTACTGTTGTTGATAAAGGTGTATGCCATCCATACCGCTACGACTTCTTCCTCGTCTCAATCTCGAGCAGGCCTCATCTGTACTTCTCGGACGTCCTACCCACTACCACGTACTGGTGAAAAATAACAAGCTTCGGCCGGATGATATTCAGTCGTTGACGTACAACCTTTGCCACACATTTGGCCGTTGTACAATATCCATTTCAATGGCGGCCCCAGCAGCTTATGCCCATGTTCTAGCATTACGGAACAGTAGATGAAGTTTGTTAATGACAAATTCAATTGATTACATTGTGAAAAATACAATTAAGATGAAACCAAATTTTAACCACTAGAATCAGTGAAGAACATTACACATGTTGGTCAAACAAAAAAACAAATTGAAAAACAATAGTCCACATAGGACCTACTCAAAACTGCTAATAAAAACATGAATTAGCCCAATTTGAGCTTCTTGAACCTTTAAGGCCTCTTTACACTAGAGGCGAGAAGCTGTGAGGAGAGAAATTTCAGCCAATGAAAAATCGGTTTCTACGCCTCCCATTGGTCGAAATTCCTCTCCTCAAGGCTTCTCGCCTCTAGTGTAAAGAGGCCCCTAGGGGTTAACACTCGAGAAAGAGCATATGATACCACTTCACTAAAGAGTTCTAAAGATAGAAAAGTGGCCAATCCAAGACCTACTCAAGCACTAACTTCCAGAATTGAACATTAAACACCCAAAGCACTCTATGTTTTTTGTTTGATTTATCATTTTGCAGCTAATGTTTATCTTTTTCACTCATTAAATAAACCAAAAATTGTCTTCATTGTAAATATTTGAATGTGTTTTTCTTTCATATGGCATTTGTGTATTTCTCTCAAGAAACCAGGATTTTACACGGCTTTCGTTCTGGTTGCCCCCGGAAACCCTCCAAGCAACATGCTGGTTGTCAACTTTCCCATGCGAGTGTACGTGTTGCCACATGCATTCAACGTACTCATCATGCATTTTAGATATCCTCGGTACAAATGAATTGCAGATGGAGTACGACTTTAATAACCACGTATCACTGCTCGATCATATCTATTGCAACTTAGAAACCTCAGCAAGGATTCAGGAACTGGGCCGGGGGCAGACAGGTCAACTTCTGGGGCATTAACCCCTTAACGTACCGATCCTTTGAACGCAAGTAGATGTTAGCCTGAAAAATAGATTTTAGCATGACTCAAATGTACAATAAGTGTACATGAAAGGACCATTGCATGCATGAAATCTACCCAACAAATTTGACATATTTGCATTTGGAGGCCTCTCCAATATTATGGACCTCTCCCCATCACAAGAGACTTACTCTCATTGGTAGAGAACTTAATAAGCTTGCAAAGGTGACTTGGATGAAAGTCATCCCACATTGCATGAAAAAGTTACAGG
This sequence comes from Pohlia nutans, assembly GCA_022496805.1. NCBI lineage: Eukaryota > Viridiplantae > Streptophyta > Bryopsida > Bryales > Mniaceae > Pohlia > Pohlia nutans. The sequence goes on from CM040090.1 coordinate 11,923,582, forward strand.
ACTTTGAATCCGTTCATGATCCAATTTCTGGACGCTGTGACGTTTAGGGGTTAAGGGACATTTTACACTACGGACCAAGAGCCGTGGCCAAGGAAAACGGATTAATTCCATGGTCACACTTCCATGGTCACACTTCAAAAAAATGTAATTTTTAAAGCCCTTGGGCCTCTCACTAAGTGTAAACCGAACTTGGACCGGGATTTAAAAAAAAAAAAAAAAAAAAAAAAAAAAAAAAAAACGGCATTTCAAGCCCATGGTCTCCTCATTTGGCAATGAGAGAACCCTTTTTTGCCTCTCTCACCATTAAATCCGGGGACCCTTCAACATTATCCACTAGGATTATTTTTAGGCCTTTTGAGGACCTCAACTCCTTTGGGTCACTTTTCTTTTTTCCTTGTAGTGTAAACCCAAGTCATCCAGGGACAAGTTGATGGAGCCAATCGCAGATTTTAGAGCTACATGAGAGGAGTTCTTGGTCCGTAGTGTAAACCGCCCCTAAGTTCGTGTTAGTAATCTACCCAGACCGTGAGAGTAATAAATTTTCAATCATGTGATGCTCAAAACGCGCCTGCAGGCAGCAGTTATAAATAATCACACATCATGCTCCTCATGGAAGTTGCGTATAAATCTTGCGCATTGAAGAAACTAAGTTAACACTGTACAGCAGTGTGTGATGATGGCGGAAATCTTGGGGTTGTGCGTACAGACGATACTTGTGGACCTTCCTTCAATGTTCACTGGCCTGTGACTTCACCAAACACACGGTCTGTGTCATGACTTTGTTGCCAACTAACTCTGAATTAATCCAAGGAGAGTACAACTTACTTGACGTGATTCAGCGTGGTCCATCTGAGTCAGTAATTAACATAATTAGTACGTTCCTGCCAGTAACCCTTTGGCACTCTATCACATCTTCCTCATGGCTAGGTTACCGAGCTTTCACCCGGGGCTGCATTGTACTAAACATGTACGAGTATACGTGTGTGCACCGAAGAGGTGTTAATTTGAACACTGCCGTATTACATAAACATTCAATAAACACATTTAGAACTGAAAATATTTTATTAAACATATATTTAAGTCGGAATATATCTGTATACAGAGGTATTTAGACATATATATAACCTCTTGTATATTACAAGGGGTTTTTTTAAAAGGGGTCATGAACGCACATGATTCTCAAACATAATGTAGAGTGCACTCCCAAGGGTTTTCAAACATTAAACATACGTACATCAAGCAGCTGAATCGGATAGTATATTTGTTGACGTATATGTGACATTTGTTCTAAGTATAAAGTTCCATATTGAGACCCCAACAACTTATTAAAACCATGTTGACATGAATTTAAAGTTCACTTTTGATCTCAAACCCATAGGAGATGTAGAACCATTCCAAATGCAATAGAATGTTGTTTTGTAATATTAGTCGGAAAGGGCTCGATCTTTGGACTTTTAAGGACCTTTATTTGCATGCGAAGTATCACCATTGATCAAGTCATAATTTTTATGTACATTAGGACTTTTCTATTCTCTATGGAGAGAACTCATAATTGAATAGAACCATGTCTATACCCCACGTATGTATGTAAGGAGCCTCATGTGAGATGAAAGAACTAACTGGTGTTGGTAACTTTGAGCTTCCACAACAAAATATAATCATAATGGTAAACATCGGTCAGTGAAAAAAATTACACAGCTAAGTGATCTATTGATGCAAAAGTGACCAGTTCTAAAAAGACGCTACACTGCAAGCATGCTCTTTGATCTAGAATCCCGGCCGCAATCCAGTGAGAGGAAAACAGAGACTCTGAATCCTCATTTCCACTGTCACATCACTAGTAGGGTTGGATAACCTATTACCACCACCTCCCCCATTTATGACAGGTACAACTTTCTTGGAGCCACCACAATTGAGACCCAAAACCACCAATTTCACTATTCAAGTAGACCAATGGCATGCCAAGAATTGCGAAGAAATAGCTGGTGGTTTTGGGTTAGCTCATGAGCGGATCTAGGAACAACAAAGTGTGAACTTAGGAAATTGGTATGTGATGTATGGGTAAAGGTTACTTTCCACTTTGGAATTTTGTATTAAATTGACAAATGCGAATTAGATGTTGCAAATTTTTGCAATCCTCATCAAAACCTATTTCGAATGCAGTCATATTTTTTTTGGGAATCTAGCACTGCCAAAAATAGGCCAGATTGCTTAAGTTGGTGGTAATAGGTTATCCAACCCTAGTATCACTAGTAGCAGACCTGTCGTTTTTCATTCCCCACTTTGTGAGAACAGTGAACAGTGGTGGAATATTATACCTATACTTATGTTTTCTTGTGACCAAAACTACTCACCAGTACTAACATAACCCCTGTGCTTGACGCAGTTTCATTCCTTTTTCATTTATAGTAAGTGAAAAACGACACGTTTCCTACTAGTGCAAGATTGAATTAAACCAAGCAGTACGTGTACATACGAATCAATACAATAAATTAAAACCAGTTACAGATTGAATGATACTCTTCAGATTCACGAACTTAATTTAAACCCTAGACTAATCCGTCTCCTGAGTTACATCGATCACTAGAATGCCTAAAGAACTCCAAACAGGCTCAAGATTCCTGAGTGTACTTTTAAGAGATGGGGAGAAGCAAAGCTAGGATTCATCAATGTCCGGCCACGCATGCACTGATCGTCATCAGGAAATTAAGTTTGGAAATGTCGATTTTCACTGACTATAATTGAAAAAAAAGAATGTGAACGAGCCAGGGAAGTCCCCAATTATGGGTTGTGTTAGTGTTGGTGAGTGGTTTTGGTCATATGATGACACAAATATTTGCATATTCAGCCATTGTTCCCCCTTTCGTAGAATGAAAAAACGATAGGTATGCTACTAGCGCGATTGATGGAAGTATTGAAAGACAGAGTGTTAGTAATTTATGAACTACATGACCGGCATGGGACCGCAGTCCCGAGCCCATAACATTCAATAGCCTTCCAAGAAGTTGCCTTTTAGTTTCATCCACCTTTATATATAGAGTGACCAGTGATCTTTGTAATTGAATGAACTATTGAATCAAATAAACAATTACAAAACGCAATTGAATTGTGATTGAGTGAATGCTTTCAATTACTACTCACCATACTTCATTGATCTTGTTTAATGCCATGTGTCCCCATAGCTACTGATGTAATGTGGAATATCCCACATCATTTCATTGAGGGGATGAAATGATGTGGGATATTCCACATCATTATGTTGGAAGAAGGTAGTCACAAAGGCTATTGAATGTTATGCCAGTTATATGATATAACCTATAACATAGAATTAAACACTTTTGGAATCAAACAGTAAAACGTTCTTGTGCGATGCATCACCTGCATGGAGAGAAATGGGAGTCAAAAAGGAAGTCAAGAAGTAATAGAAAATAAACCCTCGAGTGTGCAGCCACTGATATAGTGACACATGTGTCGCGCATTAATTTCTTGGAGTAGATTGTGATGCAGTCCCTGCTTGGCTACTTGAAATTATTATTTTTAATTTTTTTTTGGCACAAATAGAACTTTGATAATTTGGTGTTGTAGATTGGCCGCACACAACCTCACTTAATGTTGATTGTCCTAAAACCACCAACTTAAGCAATTTGGCCTATTTTTAGTAGCGCTAAATCTGGAAAAAAATATGACCGCATTTGAAATAGGTTTTGATGAGGATTGCAAAAATTTGCAACATCTAATTCACATTTGTCAATATTATACAAAATTCCAAAGTGGAAAGTAACCTCTGACCCAAATCAAACCTTTAGATATCCCCATGTTCACACGATGTGGTACTAACTTTTGCTCATAATGATACCCAAAACCTCCAACTATTTCTTCGCAATGCTTGGCATGCCATTGGTTTAATTGAATAGTGAAATTGGTGATTTTGAGTCTCAACTGTTGTGACCCCAAGAAAGGTCTACATGTCATAATTGAGAGAGGTGGTGGTTTTAGAACATCCTACCTTAGTTACTTTAGCATACATGCAGCCATCTGATGGTTGCACCAAATTGGAGCCACATTCCACTCGGGCCCCAGTTTGCACATTCAAGTCCAAAAATTACACAGCATAGCATGTACACTGAATAGGGGTCTTCAAGGGATCCATACTAATTTATCGATATTTCTCACTATGTAAATATTTACCATTACTGTACAAGAACATGGTAATTTCATTTTTATTTTTTGACACAAATAGTCAGACAACCACAATTTTTTATTTATTTTATTTGCAAAAGTGTCTCATTTTTATCACATGGTAAGTCTCTTTAATTTTTTGGTCTTCTTAAGACCTCCATTCAGTGTACTTCTCTACCATCATAACTCAATTAAACTCTGAAAATAGTAAGGAAGCCACTCACAAGTCACCATGTATGGATTGTGCAATCATGATCATGTGCAATTAAGATGAGAAGATACACTAGTTTGAGTTATTTTGAGTTTGGCCCTGAATTGGGTTGTTGTATTCAATGTCTCCCTCCAAATAAATAGTTGATCAACTCATGCACATCCATTTTTTCAGAGCCCAAGAATTATCCAAAGTGTTGGTAGAGATGTTGTAAGGTAGATATACCATTACCAATTCTCAATTCCCTCCTCATACACTTACAAACAAAACTGAGTATTGATTTGAAACTTTTCCATTCAAACAACCATATCATGAGCATCAATGGGCAAAGTCCAAAAGTGAATTTGCAAAAGTTGTAGTGTGCGACATATAACACATTACTACCGAAGTTTGAAGAGAAACTCAATTGTGATTTGAAAGAAAATGAATTTCAAAGTTAGCCATGTCTAAAACTCGGTTTTGTGCGCTACAAGTTGGAAGTACTTTAAATTTTGTGAATTTTTTTCTTATAGCTTCAATAAAACTTTTTGTGCCTTGGCATGTTGGTATACATTGTTTTAGACTGTTGTACGCAAAAATTGAAGGAAGTTGACATTTATAGAATTTAAAATATCGACAATTTGACAAACATGCAAATGATGTTGGTTTTCACGATATTTGAATTTTTTTTTGGATTTGAGAGTTTGGGACTGCATTGGTCATCGTATAGAGAGCATAGGTTGCAATATGACCATTGTTACATCTTAATACATTTACATTTGAAATAGTTGTTGAATAGGCCAATGCGTTCAATTTATATATTGGAGCTATACGATGTAGTTTTTTGGTTTAGGATTTTTGTACAAAAACTAGAGTTTATGACGCACATAATCAATCCTACAAATCAAAATTAAAAAACATATTATTTTCCATATCATCAAAAAATTCAAAATTGCCAGAAATTACACTGACTTTCATGAAATTGACAATATTTTGATGATACTAGAGTTATCCTTAAAGTCACCGTGTGTTTGAATAAGATGCCGTGAATTTTGCTATAATGTATTGTTATTTGTGCACCCCAAATAGTTAAAAGGTAGGGAAAAGCTTGGTGGTCTATCATTATTAGGTGTGTAAGAGCTTGGTGGTTTTCAAACTCATGGAAAACTAGTTTAGCCGTCAAGAAAGACGGCTAAACTAGTTTCCCTTGAGTTTAGAGACCACCAAGCTCTTACACACCTAACAATGATAGACCACCAAGCTTTTTCCTACCTTTTAACTATTTGGGGTGCACAAATAACAATACATTATAGCAAAATTCACGGCATCTTATTCAAACACACGGTGACTTTAAGGATAACTCTACTGAACACAAAAAAAACAAGTTTTTCAATTGGTTAATTGAGTATGTGCATCATGAACCCTAGAATTTGTACAAAAAAGTCAAACCAAAAAACTGCATCATACGACTCTAATATATAAATTGAACACTTTGGCTATTCAACAACTATTTCAAATGTAAAGGCATTAAGATGTAACAATGGTCATATTGCAACCTATGCTCTCTATACAATGGCCAATGCAGTCCCAAACTCTCAAATCCAAAAAAAAATTCAAATATCGTGAAAACCAACATCATTTGCATGTTTGTCAAATTGTCGATATTTTAAATTCTATAAATGTCAACTTCCTTCAATTTTTGCGTACAACAGTCTAAAACAATGTATACCAACATGCCAAGGCACAAAAAGTTTTATTGAAGCTATAAGAAAAAATTCACAAAATTTAAAGTACTTCCAACTTGTAGCGCACAAAACCGAGTTTTAGACATGGCTAACTTTGAAATTCATTTTCTTTCAAATCACAATTGAGTTTCTCTTCAAACTTCGGTAGTAATGTGTTATATGTCGCACACTACAACTTTTGCAAATTCACTTTTGGACTTTGCCCATTGATGCTCATGATATGGTTGTTTGAATGGAAAAGTTTCAAATCAATACTCAGTTTTGCTCTTCACTGTATACTAATGGCTTACATTCTGAAACACAAATGTATATTGATGGTCCATAAAAGGCGAAATTGTTAAATGGATGTACTGGGTGTTTGTACCTTAGTCGCTAAAGTATGCTCACCCATAATTTTGACTAAGGTAGAGGGACCTAATTTTTACCATGTAAGGATTTGTGAACATCAGTATTGATGTAATAAATCTGAATTTTTTAGACAACATAGAAAGTTAGAAATAATTGACTTTCACACCAAAAAAAACTCAAAGATTTATTATATTACATGTAGATTTTTAAAATACACAACCAACAAACTTGAGTTGATATCTGAGTTGACCTTATCAATTGACTATGTAAGTGCCTAAACATGATTCAAATACAAAAATGTGATTGAACAATGCAATTGGATTTAACATTATTAACAGTATTAACCTTTAAATGCCAAACCTAATTTTAGACCTATGAGATAATTTTGAATTTTAACTTTTGAAAACAGATACATGTTATATTTCAAAAATGTACACACATAACTTCAACACTATAGATGATGCGTAAAACAAAATTACTCTTAACTCATTATCATAAAAGAATGGTGAAATGTTTTCTCTGACTTGCCCTTTATGATGTTTGAGGGTTGAAATTTCATTAAATTACATTTTTGATAATTTTGATAGAGCATTAATTTTTATTGGTTAAATTCATAGTATTTCAAAAGTCATAAAATTGTTCACACAAGTATTTTTGTAGTTCGGTTGAAATGTCTTGAGATTGTTTTAGAAGTGAATAAAACGCACAACAGGCAAGATTCAGTCCTTTTTATTTAATCCTTAAACCCATAGACGTCCAACCATGCATTTTTTCCAACATGTACAAAAGCAAACTCCATTTTCTCATGTGCAATGCTCTTTTCGCAATCCAAAAATATCCACATACTTCTATGGAAAGTCATGTTCATGCATGTGTCAACTTTGTGGAAAGGTGATGGTTTGTGATTTTTTATGCATCATTTCATATTGGAGTGATTCCCCAAAACAATTTAAGATCATAGTTCAAATGTAATTTTGGAAAAACTATTGAAGGTTAGATTAGAATGCCAAAGCCTCACACAAACACTTGGAATGCATAGGAAAGAGATGATCTTTACTCATGGGCTGCCCCTCTTAAGTAGCACACCCAAGGGAGTCCCCTTGGCTAACCATATGGGACATCAGCCCATACTCCACTCCTAGTACACTAGGATCAGCCCATATCACTTGGGAGACCCAATTCTCATTACTTCTAACTAGTACCACTTCTCTAGTTGCAAGTCTAGCTCATTCGCATCATCTACTCTAGCTAATGCGCATGGCTATGAGCAACTTCAGCCCACGCAATCATCCTACTTCAACACTCCCACTTTGCGAATAGCCAAAGCCTTGGAGCCCAAATGCCACCACTAGTCTTTGATGTCGATCTCTCGCAAGAGCCTTTGTGAGCACGTCCGCCACCATGTGCTCCGTTGGACAATACTTCAACTCTATCACCTTCATCTCTAACTTCTCTCGAATGAAGTGATATTGCACATCAATGTGCTTTGTACGTGAGTGATGCGTTGGATTCTTCGCCAATGACATACTCCCTTGGTTGTCACACATGATTGTTGTAGCCTCCTCTTGAGTGCATCTCACATCCGCCATTAGTTGCCTCAACCAAATGGCCTCCTTCGTACCGTGGCTCGTCGCCATGTACTCCGCCTCAACCGTTGACGTGGCCGTGGTTTGTTGGCGCTTGCTATTCCATGAAACGGCCCCCGATCCAACTTTGAACATGTACCCCGTGGTGGATCTACGATCATTGGTATCACCCGCATAATCCGCATCACAATACCCACTCAACACAATGTTGTCACCTCCAAGACACAACCTCACATCACTTGTGCCTTTCAAGTACCGCATGATCCTCTTGACCGCAACCCAATGACTTGAACCCGGTCTTGCCATGTGTTGACTCACAACGCTGATTGGATACGCAAGGTCCGGCCTTGTTGCAATCATAGCATACATCAATGACCCTACAGCTTGCTTGTATGGCACATCCACCATAGATTGAGCCTCTAATGCATACTCCTCATCGGTGAGTTTCACGAGTTTGGAATTCACATCCAATGGAGTGCCAACCGGTTTGCAATCCTCCATGCCAAAGCGTTTGAGCACATCCATAACATACTTGCTTTGATTCATTGTTATGGTGCGTGTTGCTCTATCTCGCACAAACTCAACTCCTAAACAAAAGTGCAACTCACCGAGATCACTCATCTCGTACTCGTTCTCAAGCATTGCCTTCAATGCCTTCAAAGAGCTCATACAACTTGTAAGGATGATCAAATCATCCACATATATGATCACGATGACCACATGTTGCCCCTTTTGCATGAAATACAAGCTGTGATCAGCGATGCTCCTTGTGAACCCGATATGAACAAGAAACGTGTCAATCTTTTGATACCATGCGCGTGGAGATTGCTTCAACCCATACAATGACTTGTTCAACTTGCAAACAAGGTTCTCATTACCTCGTTGCACAAATCCTTCGGGTTGCACCATGTAGATGTCCTCGTCCAACTCGCCGTTCAAGAACGCCGTCTTCACATCCATTTGATGCATTTCCAAATCCATGGCAGCCCCGATGGCCAAAATGCATCGAATAGTGGTGAATTTCGCCACCGGTGCAAAGGTCTCATGAAAATCAACACCTTCGATTTGTGAAAAGCCCTTTGCCACCAATCTTGCCTTATAACGAACCACATCACCCGTTGCATCTCTCTTTGCACGAAATACCCACTTACAACCGATAGCGTTGCGATTCTTGGGGAGGGGAGTCAATTCCCAAGTGCCATTGTCCATCAACGATTTGTACTCCTCTTGCATGGCTTGCTCCCACTTGTTTGCATCATCACAACTCAACGCTTCACGAATCGTCAATGGAGCATCTAAAAGTGCAACGTTTGCATGCTCCTCCTCACCTTGAGGGAGAATATGATTCTTCCACCACTCGCCAAGTGGTCTACGATTTCTCTCCGGATAACGACGATCGCTCGAGGATGCATTGTCTTCAACCGCCGTTGCTTGTGCCTTTTTCTCGCCATTCTTCGTCTTCAAAGGTCGCTCCTCAATATGTTCCTCATCACCACCATCTTCGTCATCTTCGTCTTCATCAACAATATCAATAACGGGAGATTTGGAAGATTGGTCCACAATCGCCGGTTTATCGCCACTTCTCCCACTTGGACCATCGTCCAAATTGTCTTCAACCTTGGAATTCTCGCAAAATGTCACATCACGAGCTCGAATGATCTTCTTGGTCTCGAGCGACATGAGCCTGTACGCCTTGGTACCTTCACAATATCCAAGAAACACACATTTTGTTGCCTTGGCCTCAAGTTTGGTTCTTTGAGAATCGGGTACCTTTGCAAATGCGATGCATCCAAATGTGCGCATGTGCTCCACGCGGGGTGGCCTCCCACTCCACGCTTGCTCTGGTGTCATGTTTTGAACCGCACTCGTCGGGCATCGGTTGCGTGTGTACACTGCAGTCACCACCGCTTCCGCCCAAAGGTCCAAACCCAAATTTTGTGCATGCAACATACTCCTTGCCATTTCCACAATTGTTCGATTTGCACGCTCTGCAACTCCGTTTTGTTGTGGTGTATATGGCGTTGTGGTTTGTCTAGCAATGCCTTCTTTCTTCAATAACTCTCCAAATTGGTTGGACATGAACTCGCCGCCATTATCCGATCGAAACACCTTGATCTTGTGCTCGGATTGCTTCTCAACCAACGCCTTGAACTCTTTGAACTTCTCAAAACACTCGCTCTTTGCTTTGATCGGATACAACCATATCTTCCTCGAAAAATCATCAATGAACGTCACAAAATACTTGCAACCCCCCATAGACATGGTCTTCATTGGACCACACACGTCGGAATGCACAATCTCAAGAACCTTGGTTGCACGAGTTGCCCCATCAACTGGAAACGGTGAGCGTTGTTGCTTGCCTTCAATACAACCCTCACATGTGAATGAACTAGGTGCGACGTGTGATTGTGCAAGATCCATGCCACTTACCATTCCACGCAGTGCTTTCACACTCTTGACATTCAAATGCCCGAGACGACGATGCCACAACGCCAACTTGTCTTCGTTTGAACTCGATTGCACCAACGTTGCCGATTCCGCCGCGTGCATCTTGGAAAACTTGATTTGGTACAAGCCGTTGACTTCGTGTATAATGGCCACCTCCTCACGACTTGGAGACAACACAAAACACCCTTGGTCGCTAAATTCCACTCGCAAATGCTTCATCACCAAATGTCGCACCGATAAAAGATTTGCCTTCAACTTGGGAACGTGGAGGACATCATGGATGGTAATTGTCTTCACACGACCCTTCACCTCGGTGTCTACGACAATGGATCCTTTACCCACGGCTTGAAGAACCGTATCATCACCCAAAATGACATTCTTTGGAGATATGACGTGATATGATTGGAAACAAGTCCTAATGGGCGCCATGTGACTCGAGGCTCCCGAATCAACAATCCAATCGATCACACTACCATTGCATGACACGTCACTTGCCATCATTGCATACTCGTCCCCGTCATCACTACAAGAAGAGACGCTAGTCATAAATGCGTACTCATCACCTGCATCGTTGACCTTTGTATTGTTGGCACTTTCCTCTCTCTTGCGTTTGTAGCAAAATTTTGCCAAGTGGCCCTTCTTACCGCAATAGTAGCATACCTTGTCTGTAGAGCTCCCACTGGCACCGCTCTTGGATTGCTTCGCCATAAGCGCCGCGCTATCGCCACGAGTCTCGTTCTCTTTGCGCCGCGAGAGTTCATGCAACAACCGTGATGTCACATAATCAAGAGTGAGCTCGCTAATGGGCCTACTCTCCATAGCAACGATAAGATACTCGTACGACGGCGGCAAACTCTCGAGGAGCGTCATAACGATATCACCGTCGGTAATGTTGACGTCTGCGCCGTTGAGCTGATCCGCAAGAGCCTTGACTTTGTTGATGTGCGCCAGCATGTCGTCGTTTTCTTCCATCTTGATGGTGAAAAACTTACGCCTCAAAAACAAGATATTGACCAAGCTCTTTGCCTCATGAATATTGCAAAGCTTGGCCCATGCCTCGGCGGGAGTCTTGCACGACCGAATATGAGAAAGCTGGGAATCAGAAAGATTAAGAGCCAAAATCGCAAAGGCCTTTTTCTCTCGCCGAGTGTACGCAGTTCGTACCCTAGCCTCGGCGTCGGACGAAGGCGGTTCCTCACTACCCTCAACTATCTCCCACAATTCTTTTTCAGCCATGACCATTTCCATCTTGAATTTCCACAAGTGGAAGTTGACGCCATCGAACTTGTCTACAACCTTAGCACCTTCACCCTCAAATGTAGCCATATCCTTGATTGAAGGACGTACGCTCACAAAATTCAGCCCCTAGAAAGCTAAGAAAAATTGTTTTTATGATTTTTGACAATTTTGTGATTTGTGGAGCAAATTGCACACGTAGGTGCTTCTAATGCCTCCAAACTAATTCCAAACACTAAATCAGCACCTTTGTGCTACACATCAACCTCACAACACTCAATCGTGATGGTTCTTAGTGAATTTGCACAAGATCATACCACAACACCCTAACTAGGAGAATTGCGCACTCGTTGGCTCAAATCCACTCAAATCAGCACCCTTGTGCTTCACAACACGTAACGCACCCTATGGACACCCTTGTGCCTTCCAAGGACTCTAAATCAATGCAAATTCAGCCCCTTCAAGTCCTAATTGCATTGAAATTCATCAAATCAGCCCCGTTGTGCATTCACTAACCCAAACTCTAATTTTGAGCACTCCAAGGGCATAACTCACATTCCAAACCCTTGTGCAAGAATTGCAATACCAAAATCAGATTGTAGACTCACCCCAAGAGCCTCAAAGCATAAAAGTGCCTTGCAACAACACAAGTGCACAAATTGAGCACAAATTGAGCCAATAAGCTCCAATAAGCTCCAATAAGCTCCAATAAGCTCCAATTAGCTCCAATATACTCCAACAAGCACCAATAAGCTCCAAAGCTCCAATTCAGCCCTTGTAGACGTGTATAAACTCCAAAAGTGCTCCAAAGTGCTCCAAAAGCTCCAAATCAACAAATGATAGCTCCAAAGTGCGAATTCAGCCCTCCAACACGTAGATCAAAGGTAGGAAGATTGTAATACCTCCCAATGTCGAAATCAGCCCACCAAAGCTCGAATTCAGCCCTCCAAAGTTCCAAATCAGCGCTCCAATACTCCAAAATCAGCGCTCCAAAGCACGACCTCCACACAATGAGCAATCTAATCTTTGACTCACGCAAAACACATGAGTGGGCCCATAACCTATTGAAGGTTAGATTAGAATGCCAAAGCCTCACACAAACACTTGGAATGCATAGGAAAGAGATGATCTTTACTCATGGGCTGCCCCTCTTAAGTAGCACACCCAAGGGAGTCCCCTTGGCTAACCATATGGGACATCAGCCCATACTCCACTCCTAGTACACTAGGATCAGCCCATATCACTTGGGAGACCCAATTCTCATTACTTCTAACTAGTACCACTTCTCTAGTTGCAAGTCTAGCTCATTCGCATCATCTACTCTAGCTAATGCGCATGGCTATGAGCAACTTCAGCCCACGCAATCATCCTACTTCAACAAAAACCAGCTCATAAAATTAAGCAACCAACCAATCTCCAAAAATTACTATACTTAGAGTATCACATTTCAACCCATCACAAAAAATTCATCCATAGATTGTCAAAATTTTATTCCTAATCGAATTTTATTTGAGATTTAACTATGATCAATTCTACAAGAGCACTTTGAAAATAATTGTTTTATCAACGGTCAGCCAACTTATTTTTGGACTATGGATTTGTTCATAATTAGTTAAATATCAGTTGAGCTAATTTCAAATTTTTATTTATTTTAATAAAATTAATATCTTTACAATATCTTTTATAAAAAACATTATGAGAAAAGAAATAAAAAAATTTGTTGATTGACTTGTGTTTATTAATGCTTGTCAAGTTTTGGATTATTGAACACATTCTACGGATTTTTTTTAATTTAATTTTTTTACCACACGGTTTGGAAGATTATAGCAAAAGTGAAGAGAATTAATTTTTTGGACCCTTCCTTACAAGGTCAACCCATTTTGATTCTTCAAAGGATGAAATTATTGCACTACAAACAATTGATTTCTTTAAAAATCTTTAAGAAAATAGTGTTAGCTACTTGTTTACCTTAATTTAGATGTATTATATAGGTAGAACATTTTCAAAATTTCTTGTCATGAAAGAAGTTCCAAAAAATAGCCAAACTCATTTTATTTTTTGATCAATACATTGGACGTGGCGATGTCCATTGGTTTATATTTTATCTCTTTTTGTATAGTAAAGGGTTCTTCTTTTTGTGATTTAAAAATTAATTAATTAACTAATGAACCCTTAAAGGACAATGCAAGCCCTACGGGCTTAGTTATAATTTGGGAGAATCTTGCTCATAACTTTTACTCCATTGCACCAAATGGGGTTTTTAGAATGCCAAACCGACCACGTTAGAGAGGTCTATACTTCTTTAGAATAGAGCCAAAGTAAATTAAAAACATAATTATGCTTAAAATGGAATTTAAAAGAGATTTTGGGTGTGGTTTCAGGCTCGGGGGGTGCACTCCACATTATGTTTGAGAATCACGTGCGTTCATGACCCCTTCTAAAAACCCCCTGTATACAAGAGGTTGTATGTCTAAAATACCTTTGTATACAGATGTATTCCGTTTTAAATATACGTTTAGTGTAAGTATACGTGAATATTTTTAGCTCTAAATGTGTTTATTGTATGTATACGTAATACGGTAGTGTTCAAATTAATACCCCTTCTGTGCACTCACGTATACTCGTACATGTTTAGTACAGTGCAGCTTCCCCCTCGAGGTTTCAGGAAAGCGTATGTCGTTTAAGGGTTAAGAGTCAAGACATGTTTAATTCTTTTGATTTACCAAATTTAAATATTTTAATCCAAAAATTAAATTGTAGCCTATAAACTCCTCTTAACCCCCAAGTGACCGATCGACCTTTTTTTGGTTGCAACCCAAACAGTAGTAACTACCCATGGTTAGGAAATGACATTTTTCAAGAATTGGCTTTTGGTCAAAATTTAGGGTAGAAAGTTTATTGGTGCGTTTGAACTCTCTCTCTCTCTTTCAAATCTCTTTGGATCAGGATTCGTGTAGAATTCAGTCCATGTATGGTGAAGAGTGCTCTGAGAGAGTTTTGGACACTTGAGGTGCTTCATTAGTGAGCTTACAAAATTACAAGAATCTTTTATCTAGTTCAAGAGTCAGGAATATGTTGGTTGCGAAGAGAGGAGAGGCAAAGTTGCAAGAGTTCAATGTGTTGCGTCAAAGAAGAATATGGATTTGGAGACTAATGCAAACTTCTTTTTTACAAGTTATTTTGATATTTTAGTCAATTTTGATCAAATTAATGTTAACATTGCATTAACAAAATTTATGGAATGGAGTATGATTAAGTCACTTTTGAGTTCTACATTTCAATTTTGAAAATCTAACTTCAATTTAGTTTTGTGATGGGGTTATTTTGGAATGCTTTGATTGACCATTGGAGAGTAAAGAGGACCTCAAGGATACACACAAATATGTATGTGTGTGTGTGAGTCCATCAAAAATGTCTTATGGTCAATGGTTGACTAAAAATAACCTTGAGCTATTAAAGAATAAATTTTGTAGATATTGGTTTGTCAAATCCAAACACGTTTAAATAGAATTATTAAATAGAGCATGGTGTGGACATTATAAAATTTCAATTAAATGAATTTTATTCCAAATAATATAATAAAAAAGTAAAATCATAGCTAATTCAAGTTGTCTAAAATACTTGTTCATGGACTTCAGTCCCTCAAGAGTTAAGGTGAGTGAAGGCTAAAGTTGTTATCTCTCAATTCCTAATGGACTAAGCCTAAATCAAGAATCTTATGAAACAACTTTACCAATTCCTCAATATAATGCATGACTCCCATTTACTTTTAGAAGATAGCACTAGAAGGTTCCTATGTGATGCCAAAATATAGTATAAAAGTTTTTTGCTACGTTTTTATGATTTTATTTACAATTGGGAATACATGCAAGCTCAAATCAATTCAAATTTGGTGTTATTGGAAAGAAGAAAAAATTCTCTGTAACTTAGAAATTGTTTCATATAAAAACAGACAATCTTCCAATTGGAAATGACAACCAAAAATCAATTGCAATCACTAATATGGTTGTTCAAAAGATTTTTTTATTTTTATTTTTTCAAAAGTTCAAACATTAATATGTTACAATCAATAAAGTTTATTTCTTTTAACTTTTTGGAATACAGACTTCAATGAATTGATAAGTGATCTTAGAATTGAATTCAATACAATTATTTTATTTCTTATTTTTTTAAAGTTATAAAATGACAAGTCTTTCTAGCTACTTCACTAACCCAATGTCTCCATTAAACGCATTTCACCTTATATTTCACCTTTAATAGTAATTCCATGACCACAAAGCCAAATTTCATAAAGTAATGCATTGGAATGCTAGCTCATAACATAACATGCATTCATTCAAAAAAGCTAAAACACATTACCAAGTTTTGGCTTTACAATGGTATGTTCAAAACATGCAATTTTTTAAAACAAACTCTTTGGTCTTTTCAAGGTTGATGTAGTTGAAAAAGATACTAAAAAAAACTTTGATTTCTCCTTTAAATTAAGAGTGGTTTCAAGTCACGATGAGCCAATAGGGGCCAAACTCAAAAGCATATTGAATGTGTACAAAATTAATAAAAGAAATGTAAGAATGTAATGTGAAAACCCGTGTGAAAATAATATTCTTTGAGGTTTTATTTTATGATTTTTTTTCCTAGTAACATCTTTTGAACTTTGAAAATATTCCAATTTCAATTTTTTTAGAAATAAAAATTATGTTAATTGTTCAATATTAATTAATAAATTTTTCATTATATTCTTAGCGATTTTAATTGAATATGGTCCAAATTAAAAAATGTTTCCACAGGGTTTTTTATATAAAATAGAGAGTCAAAAAACTTCATTTCTCATCACATTCATCAAGAAAATACATAACTATCATAAAAGCGATTCCAAATTTAACTTAGAATGTTGTAGGATATAGATAACTTTACCCTAGATTTATCTAATGTTCATGTTTGTATAAAGCCCTTTTGGGAACGTGGATTTCATTGGGAAACAATAAAAAGTCATTTAATGAATTGTAGTCACCAAATGTCAAAATATCACTACAAAATATGTACAAGTACCCTCTCGAGGAGGTCACTTCCAAACATTATATAACAACGTGCAAACAAAGACAGGGTCCAAATAAATGCTAGAAGGTAAATTTTATAAATGAATTACCTTAATATAGGGTGCTCAAAATTGATTTTAAGAATAAAAATGAGAATGTTTTATAATATTACCATTCATAGTAAAAAATACTTTTAACTTTTAGGGTACTTTTAAATACCCTTTGTTCACATATGATACTCAAAAGATGCAAAGAGTGACTTCCTTGAGAGTTCCTTTATTTAAAAACATCTTTGAACATTTTCATTTTTCATTTTATGTGGTCATTTTGTACTAAAATGATTTAACTCTTGTATATAAGAGTAAAAAATAAGACCCTATCATTGAGTTTTTAAATTTTGATCTCGGGGGGTGCACTGTACTAAACATGTACGAGTATACGTGAGTGCACAGGAGGGGTATTGATTTGAACCCTGCCGTATTACGTATACATATGGTATACATATTATATCTTGTAATTACGTACATATATGGAGGGCCTTTAAAAAGTATACAGTAGTTGTACTTGTATGGTAGTGTTACTATACTACATAGCATAAGTTTTCATATTGGATGAAACTAGGATGAAAGATTTTCGTTAGCAACCTCGTTAGCTATCAGGGTAATATCGGGCAAAAAGGCAGTGTTAGGGTTTTGAAAGGATTCGTTGAGCTCATTTTGCCTCCCATCTTAGGTTTTTGTTTTCTCTTGTAGTCGGCCGCCGTTGTCTCGCTTGCCTGAGCGCTCGTTCGTCGCTGTGCTTTGGAAGTTGAGCGTTCATTGTGCTTCCTCGGTGTTCCAAGGTCCTCTGCATCGCCTTTGGAGAGTCTCGAGGCCCCTGCGCGGAGCTCTTCCTTGATGGCCACCTCCTGCTCCTGTTTGATGTGCGCATGGCGATGATGACGTCCCCTGGCTGATTGGGAGCTCTATCTCCTCCTTCCTCTCGGGCGCGCCTGATTGCCGGTTTGTGGAGAGGCTCTGCACCCTAGGCTAGTTTGTTGGAAGGGTTTATAGGATATGGAGGAAGTTTGGTAATCGTTGGATGGAGTATAGGGATCCAAATGACTTGATGGACCGTCCATCAAATGTGGATATTGGTGTATGTTGGTATAAAAAAGGGACTAACAACAAGTGGATATATGATCTTACTGATCATTTGATGGTAGACTTAGAGACAATAATTGCATTGGCTACAATGACATATATTTCCGAATCAAATGTTTATGAGTTACATCCCGGAGATGAAAAAAACATTCAACGACTTTACTGATGAAAGTTAGAATATTTTGTTATACATATTGTAGGGGTTGATTTTTGTTCAAAAGTATATTTGTATACTTATGCTAATGACTATATATGAATGGATGTTTTTTTGTGTATACATATTGTCACTTGTATATTTATTGTTGCAATTGTATGTATATTACTTCATTTCACAAAAAAAAACTTGTATATAGGGGGTTTTTAGAGTATGCGGCGAACGCACGTGATTCTAGGTTTTAATAAAAGGTGCACCCCCTGAGATTTTGATAATATTTTGGTTTTTGGTTTACCACTAAATGCCCTAGCACCCGTTTTATAATCCTTGCCCTTTTTTCACAAGTGGCCCAAATTTGTTTTTATTGTTTTAAGTAAAATACTATTTCTAACAAGAAATTAAATTTTCTTCATTACCCAGTATGAATCATGTGGCTTAGAATGTAATTATATCCGTGAAAAGTTTCCTAAATTAAACACCTTTATCAATATCAATAGTGTTGTAGTGTTAGAAGAAATACTACTTTTAAAAGAATGATGTTTTGCCATAAAATCACATATTTTACATTTTGTTTTATTTTATAATATGTGATTTTAGCCAAATGAGTCAAATTTTCAATGCTATAAATGAAAGTTGCAATCTTAGTAATTTTCTTCAGTGCCATCTTGGTGATTTTCTTAGGTAAAATGTGTCTTCTATAACTTTGCACAATCTTGGTGCTTTTAGATTTACGCATTAAAAATCTAAGCCCCAATTTGGAAATTTAACCATATTAAAGATTTCTAAACTTAAAGCTTTAATTTTCCATTAACCGAAACTTCATTAAAGTTGTAGAAGACACATTTTATAACGTAGATAAATATTGTTCAATAATAATGCAATTCCCTATTTTTGCACTTGGCCAAGTGCACTCATTTTTGAACCCAATTGAGCTAAAAAACAATTATCAAAAAAATTTGCAAAAAAACAACAGTTTTCGACTTTGTCAAAATGCAAAGCGTATTGCAAAAAAATAAAAATATTTCAAAATTTTCATAATAAAACTTGAATGTCATTTATTTTTATGGAAGAGCCTTGAAAACAAGACACAAACTGAAAGAAAAGGTGCGTTGGGTGTATTGCAACGTAAGGGAGATTTGAGGACTTACAAAGCAGATGTGATAACAGAAAGAAGTACAATAAAGATTTTTGAATTTAACGTATTATTGTTTTTTGGTTCACCATAGGGGTGGAGAATGCATGACCACAAGGTCAAGTCCTTGCTCTTGCTTGATCGGGGCAGTTAGAGAAAGTTTGTGGCCGTGCACCCTTCGCTTTTTAGGGCTAAACTTTTATTTTATTTAATTTTAATTATTTTGTTATTTTTTGCTCTAGGACGTAGAGGGTGCTCAGCCACAAGATCAAGGCCTTGCTTTGGCTTGGCCACACTTTCCACCAAAAATACATAAATAAAAATTAAAAAAGGAAAAAAACTCATCTATGATGAAGTGTGAATAAAGAGGTGATGAATGAGGATGCCCTAAATTCAATATAATCTTGGATTGTTTTCTTCTCTTCCTTCAACTAAGATAGAAGTAGTCATAGCCGATAAGTACCCATAACTAATTTGTAGACCTAATAAAAGTTGTGTTTCATGAATTCCAAAAGCCAACAGAGTGTTGTTGGTCATCAAAGAGTTGCCACCTTGGCACAACATGGTGCAACTTTATGTTCGGAGATTGGTCTCATTGTTGTTGCTTATAGGTGAACCAATATATTAGTCATGGATCTCAAAGAACTTTTCACTTACCCTTTTCTTATAAATTTTATTTAGAGAAGTATAAAATTTGAAAGTGTAAATGGTTTAACATATCTTCATATTAATATTGATTTTTTTTAATTTTTTTAATTTTTAATTATGTGATTCAATTCTTTGAAAAGCTGAATGAATGTAAACTTATCGGTGGGTATTGTACAATGGATCTTTGTATCTTTATGAAAGAAAAAATGAACTCATTACACTAGTAGAAAAGGTGGCCATCTCGAGGAAGTGATGCCCAATTCTACGCATGCACAGTGATTTTGCCTAAACGTCGCCACCTTTGTCTACTAGTGTTACTGAAACTCCAACATTTTTCCAATGTAAAAACTTATTTCACGAGTTACATGTACATTTTACGTTACACCTTTCACACGTATCACGATGTGTAAGTGCTGATGTTGACGTCTTGACCTTGTTGTCGGCTAAGTTAGGGTGGACCAAAACAGCCATGCTTTGCAATGCAATCCATTGATCGTCTCCAGAGTTTACTTACAGTGCAGCCAGGTTTGAAAATGATAAAGTAAGGTGCACACATTGAAGCTGCCAGGCCTCCGGAAAAGTTGGGTTGCCTCCCTGTAAGTACGTCTGTGTAGCTGGTGATTCAAACGGGACTCCTGCTGTGTCTGTACTTGGCATCTCATGGTACACTGCTGATTAGGAGACCATCAGCGACATTCTGAACTCATGCCAATTTTAATTTCCACAGGATTGTTGGCTGCCACAGGCTTTCCTCATTTTTCTATTTCATACGTTCCTACTCTTGTCGTTGAAAAATCACCAAAAGAACGTACCGCAATTATGGACTCTTAACCCTTTAACGTCCCGATTCAACACTGTTTTCAAAGATTTGTTATAAAATGGTTGATGAAAAACGGAAATGGAGTTGATGTACAAAACAAAGTTGTAAATGTCAATGTGTAGATAACATCTGTACGGTTGGATTCATCATATTTATTATTAATATTTTTAAAGTAATTTTGCAAGGTTTTCTCTTGAAATTCAATTAAAAATCCAAAATTAACACAAAAAATTTTAAAAATATTGTAATGAAATTAGAATGACATGCACTACGAGATGGTATGGTTTCCATTATTTGATTCTACTTACTATGGAAAATCATATTTAAGGTCTTTCTTTTTGAACTAAGATTGAAACTTGACATTAATCACTTTTGTAATTTTTCAAAAATTCACATTATCTTATTTGGAAGATCCATACCGTACAAATGGTATTCAACTAGCTCAAGAATGAAAAAAAATAAAAATGGATGAAAAACATCCAGTACCTACAGAAATCGAGCTGCTGAAATTCATCCGGCGTCCAGATTCTGGACGCCGGCGCGCTAAAGGGTTAACCCTTTAGTGCCCCGGTAACCACTAAGTGGTCACTACAAAATTAAATGCTGGAAAATTTCTAAACCATTTCAGTCCGGTGTTTGAAGTTTAATACGTAACTTTTGATTTTGCAGATGATGCAAAAAGGAAATTTGGAATTTGACTTTCTTAGATATCCAAATACCTATGTAAAAAACACCAAACTACTGCAAATACCTTAAAATACTGAAAATACTTATAAATACTACACACGTAATATGTAGTGTTTCTTGTGTTTGCAGGTTTGTTATCTTGTATTTCTTTTTTTGGATTGTGTTCTCTTATTCATGTTCCATTAGTATATGTAGTCTGATCTTGATTCATGTACTAACTCCTTTTTTATTTTAACGTATAAATTTTGTCCTAAACCGTACATAGATAAGTCACTCTCACTTGTAAAATTCTCAATAATTATGTATGAGTTTGTTCTTGACATGAAAGATTGCAACGAAGAGGTGTTGACACATGTCATTGGTGAACATCTTCACTTTTTTTTTTTGAAAATTTAACCCAAATTCTAATTAACCTTGAAAACACACACCCTCCAAAATCTCATTTTTGAGTGTGCTGTTAACGGTGAATTAGTAACCACCGGTGGTCTACCAATCTGGGTTTTTACTACTCTGGTAATTTCCCAAGTTACTATAGAAAGTAGATTTAGAAAACTTTTTTTACCAATATGACGGTTAGGTCAGGGTTGTACTTTGTATAAAAGCAATAGAGCCAAACACATTGGCACGACACATTTTTCAAACCATAGACTCCATCTTTCTTTTGATCTTCTGTCTTCCTGATGCTCATATCTACCAAATGTTCCCTTCCGGTAGTTTGTTTACTTATTGCTCTTCTGATCTGAATTCTCTAGCCTTCTTCTTACCGAGTCCAGTTCGGTAATGTGAGTAGTATTAGAATTTTGACTCAATATAGAATCCCTGTGTACTCCTTAGTAGCATTGTTTACCTTTGTACTGTACACCAGACAACGGTCGACAAGAGGTAGCTACTATGTGCATTATACGGTTCAAAGACATACTATAATCTTCCAATCCAACGGTTCTATCTTGCTAAGATTTAACCGACACTTGTTTCATTAAGCTATGTTTTTATTCATATGATTGGATACTATTAATAGTATCCTTAATTTCAACAAAGAGGGTTTTAAGGAAACATCATTAAAAAAACTGTGGTTTCTCCACAACCAACCCGAGCACTAAAGAGTTAACCTCTTAAAGGACCAACGATTTATGGTTTATAATGACGAATTCAATTGATCACATTGTGAAAGTATAATTCAAATCAGACCAAATTTAATATTACTAAATTTAATATCAGCAAAGAACATAGCATTCGCTAATCAAAACATGAATAAATCTGAACCACAGGAACTCCAGTTAGAATCTATTTAAAATACAACATAAAACCCAATTTGGACTTTTTTATTCTTTAGGGGTTAACCCACTAAAAGACTAAGAAGCCCAATTTGGGTCTTATGTTTTTTTTGGCAGTTTCAAGTAAGTCCTATATGGACTTGTTTTTGTCCAACTTTATTTGTTGTTTGACCAACACATACACTGTATTGAGCAAAAGCAAGAGTGACATCAAATTTGGTCTCACGTGAATTATATTTTTTCAAAATATGATCCTCTATATGATCAATTGAATTTGTCATATTAAAACCATGAATGCTTAGTCCTCTGGCAGTTAATGAATGTAAGGTTATTTACCAATATACATTAACCCCTCACCGCCCAAGGGGACGAAAAGTGTCCTCTCATAGTCTCGCAGTAAAATTCAAAATGCTGTAACTTTTGCATCCAATGTCCGAATTCAATAAACCTTGTTGGGAAAGTTGCGCATATTAGTCTAGTTTCAGTGGTTAAATTTTCAGATCAATCCAAGATGTACTGAATTTTTGAGAGCCATTCGAAGTTCACAGGTTCAATTTGAGTTCACCTCACTGCATTATGATGGCTGCAACTTTGGGGGTTTGTATCTTTCTCATCAAATGTTCGTTTTCAATAGAAATTGTTGGGTTTTGTTCCCAATAAAGCCTAGTTATTGTGGTGAAGTTTTCATGTCAATCCAAGTTGTTTTGAATGTTTGGGAGCATTTCGAAGTTCAAAATCCAGACATTTTTGCATTACAATGAACTTCGGCAGCTTATAACTTCTTCATACATGGTCCGTTTTCAATAATTTTTGTTGGAAAAGTTGCGCATACTAGTCTTGTTTATAAGAATAAAATTTCATACGAATCCAAGAGGTTATGGGTGACTGAGAAGCATTTTAGTAGAGGGAGGTTCATACATAAATGTGATTTTTTGCTACTTTTTTCATTGTTTTTTGACATTTCAAAACAATTTTGCAGACACAATGAGTCAATTGAATGAGATTTTTTTTCACCAAAGTGTTTGTCTTTTGGTTTGAATCACTTTGAAGTTTCATTTTGTTTCATTTGAGTAGGTTTAGAAATCGAATTTCACCTCCAAATGTGTTTTTAAGAAAATTTCAGCATCTTTTTTCAACACTAAAACATTATAATCTTTCAATCTATACGGTCAAATGACCCCAAATTTTTTTCACACCATCTACAACATGCACAATACAATATTGTACGGTTGAGATTTTCATACCTCACTGAGATTTAGACTTAAAGGACTTGAAAAGCAAGTCAGCTTTTAAACATGTTTGAACTTCAGGCGGTGAGGGGTTAAGGAAGGTGTTTTGTTCGTTTGTATGTTACGTTGAGATTTCCCGGACCATGCGCGTTCTTCGTACCGTTGGGCAAGCTCTTAACAAGAAGAGGTGCACCGAAGTGGTTCGTAGCTTTTGGACCTTCCATGTGGAAACTATGGATTCTTAATCGAACTTTGTCACTATAAATTGAATTAAATTATGAATAAATTATTCTAAAGCGTTCTTTGTATTGTAGTAAAGCTCTCAACGATAAAGGGTGCATTGAAATGATATCATGGCATTCAGAGCTATGGAGTGGAAGTTATGGGTTTTATTCCAATTTGATTACCATTATGAATGAATTATTCTAAAAATAAAAGTAAAAAGTAAAAGCATGGACAAATTACAAGAAACACCTAGGCCAACAATATAGGGCCACACCAATAAAACTTAAAAATGGACAAAGTGGCAAAATGATCAAGTATATAGGAATATAATTAAAAAAGAATAAAGTAACTATATGAGGAAAAGTAAATGAAGAAATTTAGTAAAGAAGTTGTCATTTTTGAATTGTGGAAAGTTGAGTTATGAAATTTAATACAACATATGCTATGTTGACACAAATGAATGTCCAGAGTGGCCCTTTCTAGTAAGATAATTTGAGATAGCTAATAAAAGTCAATATCCAAATTCACCAATAAATTACACATTAGATTCACTAATAGGCCACTATAATTGAAGGATCTGATACAATGGGATATTGATCATCGTTTATATTGATATATTTTCATATTCATAATTTTGACACTGGGGGTTGTAAATGATTGATTTGTATTCTTTCCTATTTGTTTGCTTTGCATTGTTGTTGTCGAATTAAGCAATTGTCACCTTCGTGCTTTTGGAGACTCAAAAATTTCCATAGTAGTGATGGACCAAATCACAACAAAGGTAGTTTGAATCCAAACGGGAATCTAAGCTAGTCATAAAATTTTGTAGCCCTTAGTCAAAGGCGGGATATTTAAAATTTGGGAGTAGTTGAAATTTTAGTTATCTTTTATAATACGCGGCCTATCATTGATCTATATTGTGCCAACATAATGATGTGTTCAAATTTGTCTATTTAATACCAAAAGTTGTTTATTCCATCCATTCAAGATTTTCTATACCGGTATTCTTGAATTAAATTTCTAGGATTTTTATAGCATGGATTCTCAATATTTTCTTATGTACATATTTTATAGTTCAAAGAATATTTACAACTATTCTTCACTTCATAAATTGCATTATTTTGTTTATATAGATCCTTTAATAAAACTAAATTGTTGATTTCAAATAATTTAAAATGTTAAAACTATCTTAATGTAGTAACAAGTTTCACAAAAACTTGTTTCAAAGTTGCGAAAATTCATTGTAGAGGAAACAAATTTGATTTTAAAGTTTACTATAATAAGTTATTAAATGAAGAAATAGTCAATTTGTGAAGCGTCCAACCGGTTCACGACCACATTAATCAAATATCGTGGTATTTGTTAATCTTTTCTATATTCCTAATCTTTATTCGTGGTGTTTTATCGAAATAGGAATGACTCAAGTATTTTTGTAGACTATTTTGTGATCTTATTTATGTTTTGCCACAAAATGGGTTTATTGCTCGAATGTCATAAGTTAGTGGGTTTTTTTTATGATTAACCCTGGATTTTGGCATTTCATTGATGAGAATGGGGTTTTAGTGCTTTTGGTGAGGGTTTAGAAGTGGTAGGATTTAGGACAATTGTGGGCTTTAGAACTAAGATCATAGTTGAAGTTGAGAGTTAACTTAGGGTAGAGGTTTAGTAGAGAGGATTTAACCCATAGTAGAATATGGATGATCAAGGCCGTGGATGGATAAAGTTGAGTAGTGGGAAATTCAAATTCCATGTTGAGAGGTTTTTTGGAGTTGATTAGTTGGAGATAAATAAGGCAAAGCCCGAGCTTGAGAGAGAGAGAGAGCGGTATGGAGAATTTGTCTAGTAAAATAGGAAGAGATCTAGTTGGTGGCGGAACTGTTGGAGCAGTCTTTTTTTGTAATTGAGAAGCAAGGGGATTAGATTCGGATCGTGGCAGTTGTTGGAAGTGATCTCGCTTCATATGCAGCGGTCAAGGTGGGGTGGGGGGTGACTATGACGCCTACAACAACATTGGACACAAGGACGGTGGTGGCTGTCACACCAACTACATCACAAACTCGATGTTTACTAAGGGAGGATACAATGTGATCAAGAAGGCTATTAAGAAGCTGGGTTTGAAACACAAAGAACACATCGCCTCATTCGGCGAAAGAAACGAGAGGAGGCTGACGGGTAATTACGAGACTGACGACGGACATGAACACATTCCCGTGGGACGTGGCTTCTTGGTGTATGCGGGGCCACTTTGGCGTGATCTAGTTTGTATGGCAGCGGCGCTAGAATGATCTTGATTTCACAGGCGCGGCGGTGACTTGGGCGTCGTAATCAAGTCAAAGGAGATCATCGCAATCGTGCAGATGGTTAAAATGACAAAGGTTTGGGCGCTGTAGGAAGGCGGCCGCAGTGTATCACCCTCGTCTCCTTCGTGTCATAATACAAAGAATAAACAAAGTGATATTAGAGTGGGAAGATTTGAACACCTCCTTCTCATTGAACTTGGTACAATTCAAAGTAATATTCATCTCTTATCGTGTAATTAGGATGTTAAAGGCCCCTTGTGTTTAAAATTGAGATTCTAATTGCTCCTCTCATTATTTTCTGTATTTTCTTGTTCCATCGATGTTCCAAATTGTTGGTGTTTCCCTTGTGGTGGCGCATTGTAGTGTTGTTTTATTTTACAAATTTCATAGTTGTAAATTTGTGCTTGGGATCCAAAAGTACCAGTGCTTGGCATAGTACGGTAGCGTTGCCAAAGTTACACCAAGTTAATAGGAAATTGTTTAAATTAGTTGGTTTGGTTGTGCAAAGTTTAGGGGTTTTGGCATGACGCAAAAGCGCTTCCAAATTCTCACCATTCTACTTCATCCCATCATCAATGTGTGCCACTAGTGAGTAATCTTTGTTATTTAAATTTTTTTGGCAATTTGTAGATGAATTGTGCACCCAAGTGCAAACAAAATGCCAAGACTTACGGAACAGTTAGAATGACGTCACATTTTCTCACAATCAAAAAACCTTGGGTTTTAAACTTAGCATTGAAATTGCATAGAAGCCCTAATCCATAATAGTTACAACATTATCTCGAAGACCATCATGAATAGAGTGTCTGTTGGAGACAATTAGTCTATGTACGCCTCAAACTCAAGATATGGCTCTAATCCAAAGCTCGGAGGCTTTGCACCCTACCATAATGATACATAAACCACATTATTCTCAATTGGATTTATGGTTTGGCTGACATAGCAACATTTATCGTTAGATACTTTTGCATTTGAAACACTAAATGTTTTCTTTATTAAAGGACTATAAAGTCTACCCTCAAAAGAGGGCATATACGCCATCTTGGTCCTGCAGGCCAAATGGGTAGCACTTCCCCCCAACAGACTCTTCATTCACGTCAAGCCAAAGTTCCTCTCTGTCTTTTCTTTATCAAAAGAAGGGAAGTTGCTCAAAAGGAGCAAAAAGAGAAAGATTTTAAAATTCTTATTTTTACGATTTCACAATTCATCGTCACGATAGGAAGGCGGGGGTTGATAACTTGATAGATCCCGATATTTTGAGTTTTGGGTGCGTTTGGAAGACCGATAGGCATTCATGATTGCTATGTGGTATGTGTTCAAGGGAGTGCGCATGTTCTATTGCTCATGGGGCCAATAGGGGAGCTTCACACGCAATCAAGCACTGTGATCCCGTTAGTGAGCCGCAGGACACAGTACATTCTCTTCTTGTCCATTTGCTCATCCGTATTCTCCATACAATCGTGGCCTGTCAAGGGTCAACCCTGATGATGGTTTACTCTGCCTCGATCGCGCTTTGGCATGTGCCACGGGCAAGTGAGTGTTTTGTACAACAGATGGCTCTTGGTCAGTGTACCCTCAGTTTCAATCCCCAAAAAACCGAGGTGCCATGTGTCATCTTGTGATGGGTTTAGGGTGACGTGGACCCCCTCGAAATCTGACTTGGGCGTTCCAGTTTGTCGCCTTCAGACCTCCTCCCCTCGGCTCTTCTTCTTGTATTGATCCTCAATTCCTGCTTAGGGAGTCGGGACTAAAGGGACCAAGTTCCAATCTCTGTATGATTACATACGACTCAGTTTCCAGTGCATCAAGAATCAATACCTTTTAGTGTGAGTGCAGAAACTTTAGCAGCGTCCCGCCCAACTCAAAATCCCCCCCCCCCCCCCCCCCTCGCACTATTCACCCATGGGTCCCATTTTATGAAATTTCCATTTTGGGCTCCCTAGCGTCTTTTTTTGGAATTTTTAAATTTTTTTTTTCAAATTTGAAACCTACAGGTCCAACCTACACGAAGAGGACCCCTTAGGGATTTTATACCCTTGGAAGAGGGGGTTATTTTGTAACCCTTCAACGACATATGCTTTCCTGATACCACACCCAAAATCTCTTTTGATTTCCATTTTAAGCACGATTTTGTTTTTAATTTACTTTGGCTCTATTCTAAAGAAGTATAGATCTCTCTAAGGTGCTCAATTTGGCATTTTAAAAATCCCATTTAGTGCAATGGAGTAGAAGTTATGAGCAAGATTCTCCCAAAATATAACCAAGCCCGTGGGGCTTGCTTTGACGTTTAAGGGTTAAGGTGAGCCCCTATATGCACAAAGAAGGGAGCGGTTTTTTTTTTTTTTTTGGTTTTTTGGGCACAAATTGACAGAAATCAATTGCAAGAGAGGGAGGTAAAGAGTTGAGACCGTCACAAGGCAATAAAACCAGTAGAATTGTAAAACTAGTAGAATTGTAACGGTCGTAAACAACCCAAGTAATATGATCCCCTTGTCTAACACAAAGAAGCTGTTGTTTGCCCCAAGTGCAGTCAAACTTGTCATACTCCTTAATTAGTGGTAAGCTGGGAGAACTTCCTAATCATATCACAGGCACGATTCCAAGCACTGCGGGCGTAATCTCTAACAAAAAAGGGAGCAGTTTTTTCAACATCTAAGTTAGTGGGGGATTCAGAGTCTGGGGAACAGCCTCTCACTCAGTTGGATCACCATTTATTGTTGCTCTTGTCTTACTGACGAGCCCAGAATCTCAGACCTGATCTCACTACAGTGCAGGGAATAAAAATGCTGATACTGTGGGTACCACAAAAAGGGCAATTAGGGTGAGTTCAGAGTGTGGACCAGGAGCTGTGACCAAGAAAAACAGATATTCTCGTGGTTACACTTCCATGGTCACACCTCATAAAAATGCAAATTGGTTAATGCACTCTATTTCATTCGCCTCATTTGAGAGGTAAGCAATCAAAGTTATCAAATTGAACAAGTTTTGAGGTTGGGGCAGTTGAAGTTCAGCAGTGCCGCAGTGATACAGTGCTAGCCAGCAGTGAACAGAGCCGTTTTTAAAATTTAAATTTTTTAAAAATAAAATAAAAAAATTCCCCAAAAAAATTTAGATGCCTTCCGAGCTGCCCCATTCAGGCCCTCTTGACATTTAAGGGTTAATGCACCATCATGGCACTATGTTCACATGCCTTGAAATTCCTAATGATGGTGTGTGAGAAATGAAAACTTATAGAGTAAATATCACCAAGCGTGTTTGGAATAGAGTGCATTAACCAATTGCACATTACTACTTTTGTCAGTACATGAAACAATCATAATGGCGTAGAATAAATTTACTAAACTTAACTTTATAAAGTGTTGTTAGAGAATAGAACAAAATTCTTGATGTGAGAACCACCCCTTGCTAGTCTTTGGTATGCAAATATCAAACTCCACACAATAAGAGGTACTTTACCATCCATAAATAGGTTTGGTAAATGGAAAATGATTGTTGTTAGGCCTCCTCTTAAGGGCCTCTTTACACTAGAGGCGAGAAGCCGTGAGGAGAGAAATTT
The DNA here is from genome assembly GCA_022496805.1 of Pohlia nutans. Lineage (NCBI taxonomy): Eukaryota > Viridiplantae > Streptophyta > Bryopsida > Bryales > Mniaceae > Pohlia > Pohlia nutans. Next base: position 11,953,517 of record CM040090.1, read on the forward strand.
CAGCCAATGAGAAATCGGTCTTCTCGGTGTCTAAGCCTCCCATTGGCTGTAATTTCCCTCCTCACGTCTTCTCGCCTCTAGTGTAAAGAGGCCCTAAGGCCTCTCATTAAACGTAAACCGAACTTGGAACGGGAAGAATGACCATGCACCTAAAAGAGAGTGATGACTCGTTTTTTTAATGTATGTCTAACTACAATAACGTTGGGCAACAAAATTAAAGTTAAATATTATTAGTTTCTACTATTTGAATGACATTTTTCTGCCATAGTCTATTGGTTTTGCGGCGAGAAAGCATTTTTTGGTTGACCGACTACAAGACAACTTGAACCATGAAACACTGTTCACTAGGCTACTTTATAGGCCTTGTGGGGGATCTTTATGTCTGTGGTCGTTCTCCTTTTTTCTAGAGGTGTAAACCCAAGTTGCCCCCGGACAAGTTCGTAAGCCAATGACAAATTCTAAAGAGATATGGGACAACTTCTTAGTCTATAGTCTAAACTAGCCCTTGTGACCAAAAGTTGAGAGACACTCGTAACACTTTTATATCACCCTTTGAAAGTCACTCCTTTGATAGCTAGTTGGGATAGCCAATATACATGAATTTAGAACTTTGTACTTGGAATATGTCCAATCACATGTGTACACAATAGCAACAGTAGTAGATATAATGACCGCATTGACTATGTAATTATGGCACTCAAAAAGAACCACAATTACTCTACTCCATCATGTTGGGTCTTCTCGTATATTTTTTTGTTAGTCTACATAGACGGTGTTTCTACTAGTGCAATGTGATATTGGAGAGTGTGGTAATAACAATTTTAGCGTGTAATCCATTCTTTGGGATATTTACTCTAGTTTATGGTAAATTCCTTTCAAAATCGTTGTTTTTGTTGTCAAATAGTATAAAACAATTTACATCAATGAAACACCAAAATTTGGTATGAAATTGTAAAACAATAAATAGGTGCACCAATTAAATCTTTTAAACTCTCATGTTCTCCCTTAACAATTTATTAAGAAAATCCATTTACAATTGGCCCTCTTTAAATGTTATGATGCCCTAATTGTTATTTTTTTAACCAAAGAATACACTTGCAAAAGTTTGTGTTAAATGCTAGACCATTAAATATATACGTTGTCGTTTGTATAAATTCACCCTGGAAAGATTTTTTTTGTATCATTTCTACTAAAATATGGTATTTGTAATACTATGTGGAATTTATATGAGCAACCATATTTGGAAATGAATGTGTTTAAATTTTGGCAAAACAAGGTAAAGTGTACCAAATAACTCATTTTCAATGCTGAAATTACAAAATTCTTAGTCAATGGCCATAAATTATTACTAAAAAGTATTATACTTTAATTCTAGTTCTTTTGCGCACTCCTTTTCCTATTAGGTTCTTGAATCCAAATTTTCATATTGAAATATTAAAAAAATATTACTGAAAGTGAAGCTTGAAAATAGATGTCTAAACCTAATCTCTTGAGTTAATTTGATGAGATGAATTATATTTAGCATGAATATACATTTTATATTCTTTAAGTTCATTATGCATTTGAAGGCTCCAAAGAAAAAACTCTTTAAAAAATAAATATTTAATGCATTTTCAACTTGTCTTAGATCTACTTTTTAGTTTAGAACATAATTTACTTTTTTAGTTTTGGCTACTTCACCCTTCCTATAAAACACATAATTACTTAATGATGCTGAAAATATAATAAAATTAATGCATTTTTGGACCTTGTGCATTATTGCTTCTTTGCGGGGATCCCAAATGGTCCACTTTACCTTGCTTTCACCCAATTCTCAACATAGCCATTATGCACAGGTATAAATAAAAATGAATGAATTTTCAAGTACAAGTATGATAGAAACACTTCAAACAATTTGCACCTATGTTGAACAACACCTTAAACAATTGATCATCAAAATTCAAACCCAAGTTGATTGAAAATAATTTAGTATATTAAACTTCAAATATAGTACACTCACCAATCCACTGCTTAAACGTACTCTTTAATACCGTAGCTTACTAGCAGGTTCGGCAATTTGCTGCCTAATATTTAATTAAAGTTCAAAAAGTAGGTTCAGCACCTTAAAATAGTATATTAATCATTTTGGCGGTTCTCTTTTAAAAAAAATTAAAATTTCGGCTTATTGTCATGAACAACTCTTGCATTGGTTGACAAATAAGATGTGTGCAAAAAGCATAGAATGCTCTGTGCTTAATGCAAATGGAGTGGAATTGTATCCAACAAAGCATATGGGATATGTAAACTTTGAGGTGAAGCACGTAGTTAGTCTTCATTTTTATAACACGCATAACCTTTGCATGAAGTCTTCAAATGACATAAACTTTGTTGGAGGTGAAAGATTACTTGATTTCTAAACTTTTCTTAGACCAACAAAATTCCAAAAAAGTTGATCTTCTATGCACAAATGAGCTCCAAAAAACTGTTAGGAACGCATTTTGATTTTTTGACCTTTACACGGCTGCGCTGTTTTGTCCATATCTTTTGCATAAAGACTTATTTTGACACAAAACTTGTTGGAGGTGGAAGAAGGCCTGATTTCTCAACTTTTTTGGTTGGAAAAAATTCTATAAAACTTCATCTTCTATGTTGAATTGGACTCCAACAATTTGTGTAGGACACATTTCAAAAGCTAGAGTCTTACTTCTTAACCCATATTCTTTGTGGACGGATGTAAATGAACTTGATTATAAGAGCAACACCTTCTCTCCACTAAAATTCACATATGCTTCCAAACTAAGTAAAAATCAAGCTGAAAGTAACAATTTCTTACATTTCGGCAATTTTGAAAAATAATTTATATTTTATTCGGCAAAAAATGCCAATAATATTCCGAATTTTTAGGCATTTATTTTTAGAATTATTTTCTGCCCAATCTGCTAGTAAACTACGGTAGTATAGTCACTAACGTAGAATCTTTTTAATTCTTATGTTTCTTCATATGTACCTTTGATTATTGATGTCTGTGATTAAAATTATGTTATATCTTAGGGATTTGACTCTCTATACTTGTTATAATTTACAATTACATATTGAATGTTTTGTTTTAAGTTTGCTCTAGAAGTTTAACAATTGATTTTTAAATTACTTTTCCTAATTCAGAAAGAAAAGAATATTTTCTAGTTTAAACTTGTCATGGTAAAAGTAAATTTTATTCTAAAAATGTAGGTACATACTATTCTTCTCTCTAATGATGCTTGAAAATTTTCATGACAACATTTTTTCATTATTAGCAATTCATGTTCAAAGTGATTTGAAAATTGAGAAAGCTAAGCCAATGGGCTTGGTATACCTTTTAAGTTTATGCTATTTGGTATAGTCATATCACGGAAAGTTCTCATAGGTTAAAAGACAAGATGCCATAAATAAAATCATTATTACACATACAATCTAATTTTTTGGTTTAAAGAAAAATAAAAAAATAAATCTGATTATTCTTATAGTTTTAAAATTATATGTTCTTGAATGCTATCACTTGGATTTGAATCAAAGATTTGAATATGAAATCTTGGGGTTTTGAATCAAGACCTTAATATCCTAAATAACCTATAGCTCATTTATATTTAACCATGTATGTCCAACTTGTATTATTAGTAAAATGAATGTTGTGTAGTGTTGAAACAAATTTTCGATTTTCAATTTGGAACTTTGTTGTGAAAAAGCCTTTTAAACATCATTTTAATTTTTGAACTTTACAATTTCCTAATTTTCCATTACAAAATTCTCTACATACATTGAAAACTCGTTTAAACAATCATGCGACAAGTGATGTATTGTTAATTTTGTTTCAATGTTGAAAGAATACAAAAAAATGTTGAAACATTCTAGAAATAATATTGTTTCAAAACATATCATAAAAATAATATTTTTGTATTATTTTTGTAAAATTTAGTGTTGTAATAGGAGAAGAATGCAAGGTTGAACTAATGTTCTTTAATAGTGTTCTAATATTATTATTTTTCATTGTTTCAACACTAAAAATGTACAAGATGTTGTAGGACTAAATGAAGTGCAAGATGTTTCAATATTTAGACAAGTAAGAATCAACTTGGAGAAATGTTTTTGATGCCATGGCATCAAGGGCTATTGTGTATGAGTAGATCTTCACCAAAGAATCTTCAAGTTCTTATAATTGATTTTTTGAATATTTAGCAATTTTTTTTGAGTAAGAAAATAGACTTCTCCAACTATTTCAAGAACTGCAATGACGAACAAAACTGAGTATTGATTTGAAACTTTTCCATTCAAACAACCATACCATGAACATCAATGAGCAAAGTCTAAAAGTGAATATGCAAAATTTGTAGTATGCAACATATAACACATTATTAGGGAAGTTTGAAGAAAAATTCAATTGTGGTTTGAAAGAAAATGAATTTCAAAGTTAGCCATGTTTAAAACTCGGTTTTGTGCATTATAATTCGGAACTACTTTAAATTTTGTCAAATTTTTCTTAGAACTTCAAAAAAAACCTTTTGTACCTTGGCATGTTGGTACACATCATTTTAGATTGTTGTACAGTTAGGTACAAGATGGTTACGAATTTTGAATCTAGATGAGATTTGTGGGAACTTTGGAAGGCCCGTGTATGCTAAAAAATTAACGGAATTTCAAATTTCAAATTGCATTGGAATCACACTAAAGTCTACTTTATCATCAATACAAACACACATATGTAATTGAAAATCATACAAATTTTTTGATGTTTTCTACATGTTATCTACCATTCACTGTTGCCACCATTTGGGAAAATTACAACTTATATTTAATGGTACATATTAGATATGAACCTTCACAATTGCTTTATAGATAGTTGATTCCACACCACTTGAACTACTTATATTATTTCTTACTTATTTTGTACTTAAATGCAAGAAATCTTTGACTGTCTTCCAAAGGTTCACTATGAAATGATAGATAGTGTATAAAAGAAATCTAAATTGTTGTATGATTTTGAATTTTTCTCTTTTCACTTATTATGAAGCTGAAGCACACTTCATTGCAATTCCAATGTAATTTGTGGTTTCAAAATCGGTTCATTTTTTAGCAAGCTAGAGCTTCCTAAACATTGTTGAACTATCTAGTGAAAAGTGGTTGAAAAATTCGTAAGCATGTTGTACCCGACTATACACAAAAATTGAAGGAAATTGACATGTATAGAATTTAAAAATATTCACAATTTGAAAAATAAGCAAATGACGTTGGTTCTCATGATATTTGAATATTTTTTTGGGATTGAGAGCATGGGACTGCATTGGCCATTGTATAGAGAGCATAGGTTGCAACATGAACCATTGTTACATCTTAATGCCCTTGCATTGAAATAGCTATTAAATAGGCCAATGCGTTCAATTTATATATTAGAGCTATATGATGCAGTTTTTGGATCTAGGTTTTTTGTACAAAGACTAGAGTTAATGACACACATAATTAGTTGTTGGATGATTTTGAATCATAGTAGAAAATTAGAGGGATGCTCATGGCCCCCACCTAGGGACTTTGAAAATTCATAAAAATTACAAGGTTTATAGGAAAAATATGATTTAACTTGGACTCAACTCCTCTAAGATTTATCTTTCCTTTAAAAATTCGTAAGAGCAGGTCCAATAGCAGTCATTTTCCACACACCAACTCTATTTTTGGATGATAAATTACGTCTTATAATATAGAGTTTGATATTCACACACCACATATTGTCATTATAGTTAGGGGTGGTTCTCACATCAAGCATTTTTTCTCAATCTTTGTCCAAACTATGCTCACACTTTATGAGGTTAAGTTCAGTAAATTTATTCTTCGACATTAAAATCGTCCCAAGTAGTGACAAAAATACTAGTGTGTGATTGGTCGATGCACTTTATTCCAAGCATACTTGGTGGTTGTTGCTAGGGAAGTTTTCACTTGTCACACACCCATCTTTGATATGAACTTAGTGCACAATGAGCAACTGTTGGCCATGCTCTAAAAGCCTACTGATATGTATCGGTAGGTGGCTGGTTCACCAATGCCCGGAATCATCAAAGCATTTTCTTATGCCACGCAATGGTATGCATATTAATATGAGTGGAATTCAGTCCCTGTTTTTTGCGCTTATCGATTATTGGTGAACGACACTCTTGTCTTCTAGCTACTTTTAGTATTTTCATTGCCCACCGGACTTGTAGTAAGTCCGCCCTAAGTTTAGTTAAATTTTAAATGAATTTAAAAGCATTAATCTTTGATAATTTGTATCAATTATAAACTTCACTTTTAGAGTTTAAAATTTAGCGTGATTGGTTAAATTTAGTTTATCTTTTGTAAACTTCAAAACAACAAAAGAAATGATAGATGGAACATCATTAACTTCTCCCAAATAGCAAATTCTATAACACCAAGACAATGTTGAGGTGATCCACTTTGAAAAATTCTCCCAAGTGGAGTTTAACGCAGATTGACATAATTCAAATTGAGTTGGAAAGTAGACTTGATGCAGTATTTTAAAACACCTTTTATATATCTTCAAAAACATTTTTTTCCTAAACAACCCATTAAGGAAGGATGTCCTAAAACCACCGCCTCCCCCAATTATGACATGTAGAGCTCTCTTGGGGCCACCACAGTTGACACTCAAAACCACCCATTTCACTATTTAAGTAGACCAATGCCATGCCAAGCATTGCAAAGAAATAGTGGTGGTTTTGGGTTAGCTCATGAGCGGAATCCAGGAACAACAAAGTGTGAACTTATAAAATTGGTATGTGATGTATGGGTTAAAAAATTACTTTCCACTTTGGAATTTTGTATAAAATTGACAAATGCGAATTAGATGTTGCAAATTTTTGCAATCTTATTTCAATTGCAGTCATATTTTTTTCAAATTTAGCACTTCCAAAAATAGACCAAATTGCTTAACCCCTAAACGACGGAGGGGGTAAGGGCAAAACATAAATGCGCTATAAAAATTTACTTCTTCAACTTTGATGAAGTTTGGTCCAAAAGAGAAAATGAGGAGCACGATGTTTGGTAATTATCTATACGGTCAAATTTCAAAAAATAGTTTTTTATCTTCTCATAATGAATTTAGAAGTATTTAACTTCAAATATTTATCAAAATTACAAATTTTACTTTTAAATTTTGAAATTTGTTATGATTCGTTAAAACTAGACATTCTATTCTAAAGTTTTAAAAATTAATTTTTTCAAAGGCAAGAACATCATTACTTTCCCCAAATAGTAAATTTTCTAACACTAAACAATGTAGAAGTGTTTGTCTTTGAAAATTTCTCCCCTGTGGAGTTTAACCCTTAAACAACAATTTGGGGACTGGTCGGGCAGCCCGAAATTGGATCACGGCATCTTTTGTACTTGGGCATCATGAATAATGAATTTTTGGAACTTGGGCATCATGACTGAACCAATCAATGACGAGCTTGCAACCTCCTACAAGGTTATGTGCAACCCCAACCTACCTACCACAATCCTTTCAAAGCACAAATCACTCATACAAATTGTGATTTGAATTGTAAAATTGCACTTTGTGAATGCATCGTAAGAAGGTAATCAAAAAATAAGTGAAAAGTTGAGTACAGGAAGAGCTACAGAGAAGATTGTGTAGAAACCCAGCCCCTGGGGCGGGGGTTGACGTTTAAGGGTTAACTCGAATCATCATGATTCAAATTGGGTTGGAAAGTAGACTTGATTCCCTATTTGAAAACATTTTTTAATTTTTATAAAATAAAAAATTCCATCTCGGGCAGCCCGTAGAGGGCAACGACCATAAAATGGTTGATCCGTCACTTAGGGCCGACTTCGATGCAAGGGGTAGTGGGTGGTCGGTCCTCCAAAGGAGGAAGCAAGCATCTAGGAATTCTTCGGTAGTAGTTCATGCATGTGCATAGACTAGTGGGACCCGTGCCGTTGAGCACATTAACAATCACTTTGAGCTTGGGTTGTCTCCTCAACGGATTCCGGCACGGAACGGTCGAGTGAGACAAAGCGTCCTGTATTGTATAATAGATGTGCGGAACAGGAGTAGCCAATGTCTACATAGATCCCAACTGACTGCAAAAATGAGCTTCAGTTTGGAGTCCTTCCAACTTCCATTGACCACTTGAAAAGGAGAGCCCAAGATCGCAAGAGATTTGACAGGCTCTTGCCTTTTGTTTGCTAGCTCCTAAAACAATGCCTTTTCTAGGCCTCATGTTCCTCAACCACGCATCATTTCTAATTCAGATCGTGGTGCATTCATACACGGATCCCAAGCCCATCACCCCATCACCGACCGACACACGCACCGCACCCAACCCACACGTCTCACATACGCCTAGGAGAGAGCGAGACGGAGTTCATAAAAGAGTCTAAACTCTTAGGAGAGAGCGAGACGGAGTTCATAAAAGAGTCTAAACTCTTCAAGGACATACTAAGCTCCACGTGCTTACTTTTCTGGGGTGAGAGAATTTTGTTGATAACTTCTTCTCCATTGAGTCAAGTGGCGTTTTTTAACCCTTAAAGGGATGATGGGGATAGTAGATACGTTGGTGTATATTTGACATTTGTTGTAAATAGAAGGTTCCAAATCGAGATTCCAATAGCTCATTAAAATCATGCCGATGTGAATTTTAACTTTTCTGATCTTAAACCCATAGGAGGTATGGAACCATGTCAAATACAATCGAATATTGTTGTATAATACAGGTCAGAAAGGGATCTCTGCACCTTAAGTGTTAAATGCCAAATCTAACATATTTATGGCATTTTTAGAATAGGACCTGAGTAAATTAAAAAGAGAGTTGTGCTTGAAATGGAGTTTAACTCTTAAAGGTCTAAGAAACCACATTTAGGTTGCAACATCGTATTTTTTTTGTATTTGACATACAAGGTGTAAGAATTGATGTATACTCTAGTTACGAAAGATTGTACTTGTGTTGAGCATGATCCAATGACACATGACAATTTTGATTTAGATCATTATTGCACCTACTACATGCTTTAGATGTTGCAAAATGGTCATGTATTCTACATGTATGGTGTCGTATTTGAGCATGATAAGGATGAGGTATTGAAAGGACCTCCAAATGAAAGATGTTAGTTGAAGAATATCCAATCCAAAGGTGTATGTCTTGCTAAATTTTAGTACATTTTGTGTATGTTAAAAGTAAGATACGTGATCGTACATATGGTCCCTTCTGACCTTTAAGGATTAAAAGAGCTTTTGGATGTCGTAATCGTAAAAAAGCCATGACCGTTAGGAGTTAACTTTTAAACCGGTCTATTTCAGATGCTCCGTTGGAGTTTTCTGAAAATTGAACTTGGTCTATTTTTGGCTCATTGACATATAAGATTTATCATTTTTTTATAGTTTATTATTATTTTTGAAATAAAATATAATCAGCTTGAATTTTGAAAGTGAAAAGATAATCATACCTCATTTGTTCAACCTAGAAGCCTGATTTTGTAAACTACACTGAATAGTGTATTTAGTGTCCGAGGAGAAAAGATATTTTTTACCACAATTCGTTCAAAGGTGAAGAGAAATAGTATCCTTTGACACTACATAGACTTCTCATTCCCACTTTCATTGAGAGTACCATGTTCATTTCAAGTAATGAGAGTGACATGAGGTGGCATGCTATATTTATTATAAAGTTGCCATATGTCATCGGTACAATACATTCATTTTTTTAATACGAGGACATTGTATCTTCCTAAAATTAAATAGTGCCCTTTTGAATAGAATGTTACAGATTTTTTGATAATCGTATAGCACCTCACAACATTTTGATATTTTTAATGAAGAATTTTCACTTCTAGCAATTTGACATTTTTATTTAAATAAATTCACTAAGTAAATGTCCATTGAAAACAAACAATGACGTTATCTCCAAATCCCACCTTTATAGGTGAACTATCTACTATGCAACACAAATCTTGGAATTAGATTTAGAAGCTAAATTTCTCATAGAGGTTTGCCATCAACTCTTACAATACTTCACAATAATAAACTATTAGTCCAATGGTGAGTTAAAAAAAACTTAATTATTTTCTAAATAACATCTAAGTACAATTGTAGGCCAAAAATATCTTGGCCTAAGCTTAGCCACCAAACCATGGAGAAGATATTTCAACAAAAGAGAGCCTCTACCTTCTCACCCTTGGATCTTAACCCCTAACTGCCGGCAAGACAAACAAATGGCTTATGAATGAAGCCGATTGTTCATTTCCAGCTGATGTGTGCATGATTTCTATTTGATTTTTTACGTGAAGGGCTTTGCTTGGTGATGCCATCCCTTCAAGTTAAATTCAAATCATTCAAGCTATTTTTAGATTTTATATGGGGTCCCAACTACAAAAGAGTCGTAAAAATGGTTCACCGTGTAGTGTATTTTGAATTCTTTTGCTCATTACACTTGAACTAAATTTAGTCCATGAAAATGAGCTCCGTTGCATTTGAGCTTAACCTCTAAAGGACCACGAGGCCACCACGTAGCTTCAGGAACTAGAAAGTGAGGAATTTCGAGTTGTTGAACCGTGAATTGTTAAGTGAACAACAGAGAGACCCTAGTTCTTTTTGAGAGCTGAATCCATGGGTACTTCTTGATCAAGATTTCATGAAGTGTGCAATTTCTGGTGATTTTTTTGAGCTGCTACGAGGTTATTTGGGCGTCACTTGAGACCCTCATATCTTTCTCCTCACACCTCCAAATTATTTGAAATTTGTAGCACATGTTCAAAATAATGATCACTATGCATGGTAAAAATTTCAGAATTTTTGGAGCACTTTTGGTCAATCCGATTTCAGGATATGTGCAGTGGGGTACCAATCAAAATGTCGTTTTCGAATTCGCAATGAGAAAAATTTCAGTACTGTCAACTTTGAAAGCCTCTCAAGAGCTCAAACATTGGTATTTTACCACGAAAGCTTTACCAAAGAATTATCTTTAAGTTAATTATATGTATGACAAATTTCAAGGCCAAAAGATTCACCAAAAAAAAGTTATTCAAAATCTACCAACATTGGTAAATTTCCACAGCTGCCAACTTTGAAAGCCTCCCAAAGATTGATTTTTTGTTTTTTTTGCCATGAAATTATTGGAACAAAAACCTTTTTATGTTAATAACATATGATAAAAATTTCAAGGCCAAAAGATTAAAACAAAAAAGGATATTAACAATCTACCAACATGTGTAGTTGTGGGATCAATGGGGGAAACTTTGCTACCAACTTTGACACCCTCCCAACGGTTGAGAAATTGTATAGTTACCATGGAATTTCTGGCACAACATGCTCTTTATGATAACAACATTCATGCCAAATTTCAAGGTCAAAAAATTTATACAAAAAAAAATATTTACAATCTACCAATGTGTGTAGTTTCCCCCATTGTTTCCCACAACTACACATGTTGGTAGATTGTTAATATCTTTTTTCTTTTTAATCTTTTGGCCTTTAAATTTTTATGATATGTTATTAACATAAAGAGGTTTTTGTTCCAATAATTTCATGGCAAAAAAAAAACAATTCAATCTTTGGGAGGCTTTCAAAGTTGGCAGCTGTGGAAATTTACCAATGTTGGTAGATTTTGAATAACTTTGTTTTGGTGAATCTTTTGGCCTTGAAATTTGGCATCCATATAATTTACTTAAAGATAATTCTTTGGTAAAATATTCGTGGTAAAATACCAATTTTTGAGCTCCTGGGAGGCTTTCAAAGTTGGCAGTACTGAAATTTTTCTCATTGCGAATTCGAAAACGACATTTTGATTGGTACCCCACTGTACAAAATACCTTGAACAAGTTCCATCAATCTTCTCAACGGTGGCATTTTTTCAAAAAGTGTGCAATCTTGTTGATCCTTTTTTCATACAAAAGGTATGTAAGTCTTTGTAGAACGAAGTTTTGGCCACGGAAACTATTGGTTAAGTCGGTTGTTTTACCAGTTTGATAGAAGCAGTACGGATAGAGGATATTTCAGTGAACGGGAGTATTTCTGTTCTATTAGAATCGGTGCCAGAACGAAGTAGTAGGTAGTAAGTCAGTATGGAATACTCTGTTCCGTTCAGAATTGGAAAGCTGTGTGTCGATTGATCCGGTCAGAATTCTAAAGGTGTGACTGTTCATTTTGAAAGTATAAAAAGCTTAAGAGAAACGACACTTGTTGCGAACACCATCCAGAGAGTTGGGTAGCCAGGGAAGCAAGAAGCTATCTCTTTATTTTCTTTATTTTTTGAGTTTTGAGTTTTGTTTAGAAACATTGATCAAGTTTGTGTATCAAAGTGATAATTGAAATAATACAAGTATAATTGAAAGCAATTTGTGTGTGTAAAGTTGTGTAAGTGTGTGAATATTAATTGGAATTGAAGTGAACCTGAATTGAGTGTATTTGAATATGTAAATTGTGGAAGGAATTGATTTGGAAGATATCAGCAGTAATTGAGTGTAAACTGGAAAGATTATTAAATAAGATAGTGAGAAATAATTGAATTAGAACTGAGAGTGTGTTAATTTGAGAGGATTGAGAAGTAAGATATTGTTTAAGCTTGAATTAAAAATTGAGTGGATAATAAAGTGAGTTGCAAAGAATAAGCTAACTGAGATTAAGATTCATTGGAGCTTGTATACTTAGTCGATATAGCATTCATTGGTTAAAGTAGCAAGCAACTGATTGTGACCCTATTCTATACTTGTTCGTGAGCATTTCCCTTGAGGTTCGATCCTGAACTATACTATTTGATTTAACAATCAATAACAACGACTATCTACAGTCTTCTTTAATCTCAACGGTGCCGAACGTCAAAATTAACCCACACCAATGAGGAATTGAACTTGTTATAAGAGCTAGTCAAGAAAACAAGAGCTAAACTAAAACCCCCCCCTGGTCCTTTAGGGGTTAACTAATAAAATGAAGCTTGCCATGTCTAGTTTCTATTCCACTTTGAGTTTTTGGAAAATTTTGAAAATTGAGTGTTTTATTGTAGTTACAAGTTCGGTAGGTATCACCTAGGGGTAGCAAAATTTCTAAATTTAAATACACGGATGATTTTCATCAACTAAACTTTTCTTCATTGTAATTTACACCTTAGGTAAAAAATTGGAATTTTCTAGTACATTTTGTAATTGATATAGAATTTCTTTACAATCACTTCATAAAACCGTAGTAATTTCAAAATTTCACCAAAATTTATGAAAAATTTATGAAAAATTTATGATTTGTAGTAGACATGTGACTTCATCTACTAAAAATATAAAATTGAATTCTTGTATTATTTTTGGTATCAAAATTGAGTGTGACAGATAAAACATGATTCCATGGTCATAGGCCCAACGTTTAGGGGTTAAATCCTAAGTTCCTTAACCATAGGAACTAATACATCAAGAATTTAGGACCTCACTAATTTTTAACGATTTTCATGTGATATTTGCTATTTCATGGGTTCGTACAATTTTCACACGGATTCCGCACGAATTTGGCGCTAATTCTGCACTGAATCCGCACAACTTCTACATTCATTCTTTCCATTATATAACAAAGTGCAAAATCCGTGCGAAATTAGTGCGAAATATGTGTAGAATCCGTGAAAAAAATGTACAAACCTATGAAATATCGGATGTCGCACATAAATTTTTTTAAATCTGTGGGGTCCTAAATTCCTGATGCTAGTCTATCTCAACTCTTTTTACTTTCTATTTCAAAATTAGATATAGTCTATAGATCTTTAAGTCCTTCAACTTCTATATCTAAATTGGTCTAATTCTTGAAATCCTTCAACTACTATATTTAGAATGGTTTAACTCTTTAAGTTCTTTATCATCTAAATTTGGAGTGATCTAACTCCGATGTACCTCATTTAGAGTTGTTTAACTCTTGTGCATACGTTCTGAATCTAAAATGGTTTAACTCTAGTGCACTAAATGTGAAGTCGTTTGATTCTAGTGCACATATTGTCAACTTGGAGTTGTCTAACTCTAGTCCATCCATCTTCAATTGGTAATTGTCTTGCTCCCATCATCCTCTGCTTACACACTACCACATGTAGTTAGAAGATTCATTCATCCATCAAATATCTCTAGTTGCATTACATATAGCTTCTACTCCATTGAGATGGGTGTTTAAATGCCAAGAAACTATATTAAAGCATGTATACTTCTTTAGAACCAAAGTAAAATTAAAAGAGAATATTGTTTAAAATGGAGTTTGATAAAATATTTTGGATGTGGGAATCAAGAAAGCCATGTCCTTTAAGAGTTAATAGGAATCCAACTCTAAGTAAATTACTGCAATTAATATTTCTTGTACATCATATGTCAATATTAAAGTTTCCTTGCAGGCTACTAAACTCCCCGTAGAAAGATACATTAGGAGTTTGGTTCGTCACACCTTACAAATAGTACTTAGGTAGTATATTCTAGGTATCACCAAATTTATTCTACTACTTCCTACAACTATAGGCTAATGCTTCCAAATTTTAGTTTAGTGTTTCATTCATTATTGTCTTTTGGGCTTTTTAGAAGAATACCCCAATGAGGCCAATTTAGATGTTTTCATTAATTTCATATAAGTGGATGTATACGATGTTATAATCAACACCATGAATCCCCTTATAATACAATTGATGTTGTGTTCAGCATAAATCTTGATAATTAAATTGTGTATTAATGCCAATTACGAAGGTGGACAAATTTCATACAAGTATCAACTTTGGGAATTTATCATGTATGAGAACTTGAATTATTCATTTTTGAAAAGATGTGTATCTTGACACATAAGGATGTTCTTCACTTCAATTTCTTCATTTCACTATCAATTTATTGTTTACGGTTATGTGAACAAATACTAAATTGTACATTTCTAAATTGATCTATACTTTCTAAATAGCTCAAGGATATAATTTATTTTTATAAACATGACGGATGTTGAAGCTTGCCAAACGTATATTTGATTGATGTATACTTCATTTCATAACTCTTGCATTAGGTTCCATTATACTATGGTCATGTTAAGTTTGCAGTGTTGTTGAAATTACAGTAATGGACACAACTATTCGTCCAGCCAATAGTGCTTTCAACCAAAAAGCATGTACTGAAGTTTTTAATTTTTACAAATGCAGAGCCAATTTTATTATAGTTCTAAAGATACCACAAAAAGTTTCATACAACCTTACAAATAAATTGAAATTGAATTCAAATGGATAAAAACATGTATATCCTAGAAACCATTGGAGTTATATCAATTATTTTAAAACAATTGAAGCATGTTCTAGGTCCAACAAAGTTTGTTCAAGATCGTGGAAATGCATGGATTTACTTCACGGTGGACATGAAAAATACTAATATACATTTACGTGCTTAGAACATTCATACCCTTGGTCATTGAATGTGGCCTTGAACTGGCGCTTTGCAAGGACACAATAGGTTGTAGCCCGATTCACATACGGCTATCTTCCACGGCTTCAACATCTCAAGTTGTTGTCCGGCTCCATGGACTTTGGTCCAGGTTGATCCAATTTTGACAGTAATGAAGTCAACCATGTAGCCTTGTCATTTTCTACGATGTGGCACCGATGACCAAAAATACATGAATCCGACCCAACAACCAAAATACACCCACAGTTAGAGCGCAATCATGAGCACGTCAAACTCACAATTGTGGCAAGGAAGGTTGTAATTCATGCGAGGCCACCGCTCCCCAAGCCCTCAATTGGTTGACGACAGAGTGGAATAATAAAGGCGGGCCCTCAAAAACCCCTCATGGTCGGGGGTTGCCAGAATGGTTGACATGCTCTTCTATTATATTGCGCCTTAACCCCTTAACGTACCAGGGTGTCCCTGGAATTGACAATTTAAGAAAAAGCATTATAAATTACTATTTAGAAGAATATTCTGGAATTGATATACAAATGAAAGTTCTAGATTTTGAATTTTAGATTCCATCCGTACGGTTCCATTCACTAGTACAATCACCAATATTTAATTATAAATTTTGAAAGTTAAAATTAAAAATTCCTTGTAAATTCGATTACAAACTAAATTTCAATATTTTTTGAGTAAAATTTGTTGGAATGAGTTTGAAATGAGATACTCTTAAACGTGGTGATACTTTGAAATTTTTGTGTTTCTTAAATTTATGACCTCATTTTTCACGATTCCACTTTGAACTAGAGTCAATGCAATTTTGGCTCGGTCAACGACTTGACATACTTCTACATTTGTAATTTTAGAAAAATATGTACTCTAGTATGACTAAATCCAGCCATTAGATAGGACAACAACTTGGTGAAGAATCTCCAAAAAATTGGATGAGTATCATCCAAGCGTTGATGAGAACGTGAGAAGGCTTTGAAATCATTCGTCGTCCAATTTCTGAACGCTGTGACGTTTAGGGGTTAAGGATTAGGGCGACACTTGGTTGTCAAATAATTAATCAAAGTACAAAAAAATTGTTTTGCAATTATAAATTATATAAAAACAATTGACTCCAACGCATGTACCACCTCTTAAAAATAAAAAAAAGTTTGAAGACATTCTAAAGGATGCGTCAACATTTTAAAAGAAAATCAAACATTAATTGCACTCCTTATATTTAAAACATTCATGGGTTGGTCATATCAACTTTCAGTTATATATTTCTACATTTCATTAATTTAGCGTTGATTTAGCTTAAATACACATCAACTAATTGTTAAATGTCACACGTAGCTAGAGAGACCATTTATGGTCAAACAATTATTCACATAATTCTTTGTTTCAAATGGAATGAAATTCAATTAAAACAATGTAATTGTACTAATTTACTTTCTATTCTCAAAATTGTGGAAATTGTAACATTTATGGCACTTTGGAGTCTAAATCCTTCAAGATTCAAACACACTACAAAAAATGTCTTGTCTA
This sequence comes from Pohlia nutans, assembly GCA_022496805.1. NCBI lineage: Eukaryota > Viridiplantae > Streptophyta > Bryopsida > Bryales > Mniaceae > Pohlia > Pohlia nutans. The sequence goes on from CM040090.1 coordinate 11,970,419, forward strand.
AAAACAATCTCATGATACGAGCTCATAAAGAAAAGAAAAAAAATACATCTTGATGCTAGTTGCTGATATTTACAAATTTTACAAAACTTCATGCTACACTTGTAAGATTTCAAAACCATTTTGAAAAACAAGAATCGATTACAAATTTCTCTTCAACCAAATTTCGAAAAAGAAGAGTCGATTACAATCCATGTGGTGAGTAAGAAACTATTTTTCTCTTCAACCAAATTTTAAAAAGAAAACCAAAAGAATAAAATATAATACTTTATACTAGAATTTGGCCAACTAATTTGAAAATCGGTCTTAAACTACCAATTTTAGTGCATTGACCATTGAACTATTAATTTTTATTTTTATTTTTTCATTTTGAATTGTAGAATCTTGTACTAAAATACTAAAAAAATGTGTCAAAAAAAATTCAACCCATTTGCTTCATGGATCTTGAAATATCCACGGCTAAAGTGAATTTGTTTTCTTATTGTTCATCAATTCACTCCTACTATTAGTACCCCATCTAAATTGCCTCTAGAGTTTTAGGCCCCATATTTGTTAAGCTCATTGTTCAATGCATAAAAAAAATTCTTTTAAATTTTTACTTCTAAAACCTCGGTCGATAATTTTCTTTAATTTCTAATCCCTAAAGCATGGAGGAACTTGTTTTGCAATTTTTTTCATGTATTTACATAGCCAATATTAATTGATTGTGTTCCATTCTTTTGGTGAAGGTGTGGTTTAGGAATGGTTATAAAAGAAGCCTTTATGCAAAAGATTTTTTTAATCTTTTTTGGAAACAAATGGACATTTTATTCGACTGCAAAACAAACAATACATCGAACCAAGGGTCTCGCCCCGGCGGATGCAAAAGATTGTTGAGTAAATGGTCTAAAACTTATAGCCAACCATCCTCAAATTGTTCAAAAGAAGAAAAAAAACACAAAGATCCAAAATATATTTTTTACATTTATTTATTTATTGTAGATTATGTTAATTATACATAGAATGACTTCATTCGTTACATTTGGATAATGCAAAAGTTACAGCAAATCTTGCTTTGTCGGTAATCATGATTTTTTCTTTAGGATTTATTTTTGGATTTAAATTCTTACAATTTTTTGAAGAAAATTGAATGGAAAATATGGTGGACACTGGTTCATTGACATTACGAACTCATGCTAGCCTCAAAAGAGGATCGGAGTTTCTATCTATCTATGTCAAATGTCCTCTCTCAACTTGGTTGAGGCCTTGTTGAATTTAATTTCTCTTTATTTGTGCTAATTTTTTAAAAAGATAAAAAAATGTCTTGTCTGACCATAGTTCCAAAAAAAGTTATCATAATTGTAAAAAATGATTTAAGCAGCAGGGGGTTTGGAACCCTACTACCGTATTATAAAATCCTCAACTCTAAACCCCCCACCCCCCTTTGACATTAATGCATGAAGACAAAAACTAGCCCCTATTTTGTACCGGTTGGGGCCAACTTTTAAACGAATCCCCTTCTTCCAATGGTTTAAAATTATCAAGAGAGCCCATCACAACAAAATTGCAGTCGTGGGCTTCAGAAGAAAAGAAAACTGCTAGAAGGGTTCGCCCCTAGAACCACCAAAATAGAAATTTCAGAAAATTGGACCCGGGATGAATAGTGTTTGCATTTACGTCAAGGGGGGATTTAGAGGATTTAGAGTCGGGGTTACAAAATGTTATGAGAGGTTAACTTACTTTGTGGTGGCCATTTACTGCCCACTCTTTCAGTTCCATGATGACACTGAAATAGTAGACTAACGGCTCTAATTCATGACAAAATCAAGGAAGTGTCTTCATCTACCATTTCCTAGATCCCGGCCGCCCATCTCGACATAAGGCAACTAGCCACCATTGGATGTGCACCATGCGATCGGCATAGATGAATGATTTCTGTCAAAAGGGCAGGCAGGGGAATGTCTATGGTGCCAGAGAGAATTTTGAAGGCTTTAATGCTGCAGTACTAAAGAATATTATGTTCTCTACATGTTAACCCCTAAACGTCCTCACCTATGTCCAGTTTAGGCAGTTTTGCAAAGATGCATTATAAAATGCAATTAATATGAATATTTAGAACTTGATGTATGAATAAAAGTTATACATTTTTAATTTTAGAATCTATCTACCGTATACGGTTAGATCTATGACTGTTATCACTAATCTTTTTTTTTTTAAATTTTGAAACATAAAATAAAAAATTATTTTGTAATTCAATTACGAATAAGTTATTGACAATATGTGGATGAAATTTGTTGTGATGGGTTATAATGTAGTACTTTAGGTGTAGTGATTTTTGGAGATTTTTTGGATGCTTGATTTTAATAGTTTTTTTTTTCAAAAACACTTTTAGACCAAAATCTTCAAGATTTTCGGTGAAACACTACAACACAAAATGAGGCATAATTTTTTCAAAAATTATTTCCTTTTCGATCGAATCACACATACATGTAGCTAACTTCCCATAAAAAATTCAGTAAAAATATCACACCACAAAAGGTGCATGACGGATGAGAAAATACGGATGAAATCTGTACATCAGTCCAAAAACGCCTGCTTGGGCAGTTAGGGGTTAAGTTGAATTTTTGTAAATCCTTCTTTCCTCGGACGTTAATGCAAGGAGACAAAATTTGCTCCCTATTTTGAACATGTAGGGGCGTACCTTAAAAAATAACCCCCTCTTTTAAGGGTTTAAAATTCCCAAGGGGGTCCCGATAGACCATATTTCGGTGCATGCCCCAAATCTGCAAAAAATAAATAATCGAAAACGCCCTAGAGTGCTCAAAAATATAAATTTTAGAAAATGGGGCCTATGGGTGAATAGTGCTTGCATTAACGTCGGGGGAGGGGGGGAGATGCTTTGGAGTCGGGGTGTTAAGTTAGTAGGCTAGGAAAATATTTATGAATGTAGACAATTGAACTTAGTTTTTTCCTGGGCTCTCCAGGATCTCCTCAATTAAGTGCCTCTTTACGCTAGAGGCGAGAAACCATAGAGAAAGAAATTTCAGCCAATGAGAAATTGGTCTTCTCGGTTTTGAGGCCTTCCATTGGCCAAAATTTCTCTCCCAATATTTCCCAATATTTCTCTCCCAACTAATAATCCTAATAAATATTGTGAAATCTGCTTTTGTATACATACAAGACTACCAACTTCATTATAAGGAACTTAGATTATACAATCAACCAAATCAAGATAATGTTCAAACATGAAGAAAAATAATTTGCCATAAGTGTGGTCCTTCTTTTCAAAGGTCTTTACTTTATAAGGTTTGGTCACATCTAACCTAACAGTGGTGGCTATGTCAAGTGAACGGGTCTAAACGCTAGTAGGATTTTGTCCACTAGACTAGTTATAAATGACCAAAATCCTACTTCTTCTACGTAGTCTTTTGTGATTGTAAAGCAAGTTATCCATCTACAATTGGTTATTGAGTTATCAAGTCATCCAATGATTTTCCTTAGGATTTCAAAAGCCAAAAAGCATAAAAAATTAATTGGCTTGCACAAAATTTTAAGGAAAAATTTTAAGAAAAATTTGGATGAAGATGCCATATTGTTCCAATTTATAAAAAAAAATTAGATAAAATCACAAGTTCAAATGAAGATCATTCAAATATGTAGATGAAAAGATAGTTCTACCAAAACACAAATGAATATTACAATATTTGGCTACAGCGTTTTATTTTATGTAGCCAATTTAGTACTTTATAAAAATAAAATAAAAATCTATAGAGTTGTCTATGGGCTTGGTTGTTTACCAATATAGACACATAATAGGAAAACTATCAACGACTTCTTAAACAAAATCTAAATATTATTTGGATTAACAAATGACAATTTAAAATCTTTACCAAGAAAATGGTATTAGGTCTTTGTCAAAAAAAATTATTTGTAGCTTGGATGTATAGCATATTATAAAAAATCTTACAATAAAAAAGGTCAAGGAAAACTCCCAATATACTAACTATTGTTGCACAATTTTTTTAAATAGCTCGATTTTCTATGAATTCAATCCAATCACTAAATTTGAAAAATTATTCTCTAGAAGCCTAAAAGAATATTAAAAAAAGAGTCTTTCAATTTATTTGAATAAAAAAAGCTCTAGAGTACTATTCCAATGTCTAAACTACATGGGCAAAAAAAATAATGGGTAGGGATGAGAAATAATGAATCATAGTGTACAAAAGGGGCAGAATGCAAGTAGGGTCACAATTCAACAAAAGAACATATTGTAAATTTAGAAAGAACACAGACCAAATTACGAGATGCCAAGTGGTTGTGACTACATATGCCGAAGATTACAAAACCAAAGCCAAAAACCAAAATGTCAGTGCCAAATATACCATGTACGCTAAATATGCCAAACATGCTAAGAGTTTTAAGTAAGCCAAGCAAGTATTCTAAGCAAGTAGTTTACTAAGTTTATTAATTAAAATTGGTATGTTGCATATGCCAAATATACCTTAACATTTTGGTCTTTGGCTTTGGCTATGGACTCTTTAATTTGACCTATTTAGCACACATGGAATGCAAAGTAAATTAGCGCAATTGGTTTAACTAGTCCTACCATTTGAGTTTTAAATTTTTGCTTTATGGTATTTGCTCAGACTACAACTTAGCATTTGGCATGATGATTTCCTTTATGCCAAAAATGGGATTATTTACAATTGATACAATGTGTAAATTCAAATAGGATTATTTTAATGAGATGGTGCGTTTTTTTCTTTCAGTTTAGAGCATTATAAGGACTAAATTTTGATTATGTCAATATGATAATCTATTTATATAATCATAACATCAACCACCTATATGTGACAAATGAATAAAAATAATCCTTGAAGTAAGAAGTCCCGTAAGAAGTGCGTGCTTTTCAAATGATTTCTGGTAATGTATGGCATGACACCAACTTCATTCTAATGTATTCACAATTTTAATTTTACAATTACTAAGTCAATGTTAAAATGAATGCAACAAGACTGATATACCAGTAACTTAGATTGATTTTTGTTGCATGCTAACTAATCTTTCTGAAGTTTAATCCCTAAGCATCCACACTAAGTCAAATCTCATCAATTCCTCACATATTAAATATGTTGTATTTTTTGGTATTTTTCTCATAAAAGCTATTGTTACACCGATTTGCTCTGATTTTTTTTCATAATTACGTAAATATAAATGAATTTTATAAGATTTTTCAAAAAAAATTCTTGTAAATTTCATAGCAGTTACAAGAATGATTAAAATAGTATAAACCTTTTAGGGCAATGTAAAATAATTTTGATGAACAACAAAGTGAAGGTGTTATGTTTCTTGAACTTACATAAAAAAGAAACTTCATGTAAATACGTTTTGTGCAGTGTATGTTAGAATTTAGGATTTTGCAATTTAAAGTGTTCTAAAAACGAAATTTTAACAATTTTAAAGTATTGTAAAGATTGTAAAGTAGAAGATAGCCCCCACACTTTCTTAGTTGAGACCGTTCTCATTTGAAATTAGGACCTAGATTGAAAAGTGACCAAACATGGTCCAATGGGGCTCCGTAAATGCGTAGGGGTTAATCAAGTAGAAATTGAAATGGTCATTACTGGGGTCAGTTTCTATGCGGACATTTCAATCTCTACTACACTAAAATCACTATATATTGTGGGTGTGTGTATGGCGTGGATACATTCTTTCATTTAAACAAACTTTCATCCAACTTGAATTAAACAAATTACCGTAGGAGGGTTGCCAAAAAAAATTAAATTAAAAATTAAAAAGAAGAAACAAACAAACAAATAGGAAATTATGAAGACAAAAGAACATAAATAGAATAAATTATGTTTTCTATTTTTAAGCTATATTTTCTATTTCTAAGCTATTATAGGCCAATCTGGGCCATTTATAATCATTTTTTGAGGGGAAAATATTAGTTTTTAAAAAATATTAAAAATTTGTTCAAAAGGTGACAACTTTGTTATAGTAGTACGATAGTAAGGTGAGTACGCCAATAACCAACATCGGCCATAAACAAACTCATGTAATTACTTCAACAATGACACTCTGCTATGCCAAATCAATAAAATAGTTTAGTAATTGTTGACTTTGAGCACTAGTTAGACTCACCTCATTTGTGGGAATTATATTTATTCTAAGTCTCTTTATGATTCTTCAGAACATATTCATTGTCATTTGGCCCAAGTCTACTGTCACAAATAGGCACCCTAGACCTTGGACTTTGAAAATTCATAATTTATTCAATATGTCTCCAAAAGTTATGATTCAACTTGGGGGTAGATTTAGAATCAATTTTCTAATTTATTCAAACTATCACATTGCACCCGAAGATTATTATAAACACGCGCAGCGCTTAGAGTGTCTGTTTATGGCCCACTCACCTTAGAGCATTTGGGAACTCATGCAAGTTTGTGCTATCAATGTGGAAGCAAAAAGAGACTAACTTACAAGGAACAGTCACAAAAAAGCAAACAGTGATCTCACTCCAGTAGCCATAACTAATGAGTATGATTTGCATAATTTTTTTGATAAAACAATGGATATCCAATGGCACACATACCATGACCTCTGGAATAGTTAAACCAATGGCTCTTTGTGGGCTCTCCAGGGTCCACCTCTGGGCCAGTTTAGAGCCACTCCCCTTGGGGGTCCCGGCCCCGCTCTTGCAGAAAATAGACAACGGGTTCATTGATCAATCTCCTCTCATGGTCCATTCACACCATTTAGCCAATGTGAGTGCGGCAAAGAATTTGCGTTCATCAAGTAAGTTTTTGGTAGCTACGATGTGTTCATGTAAAATTTCTTTATTGTTTCTCCCTACCACGGGAGAGACTATGGAAACGCTTTGTTTTTGAGGAGTTACCAGGAGTTACGTGTTTGAAGGTAAAACGAAGCCGTAAAAGTAAATCTGGGATAAATACTAAGGCAAAGACTTCGCGACTAGCCGCTTGTTTTAACCTCACGCATGCAAGAAGCTGCTCCAACGTATTTTGGGTTCTGCAAGAAATTTGTGCTCTACCAATGCACATGCGTTGGCCAAAAGCAAGAAGAGACAAGGCTCCGACACCGCAAGAAATTGTATATTATTTTCGAAATTTATCTTGTAGCATTTCAGTAACGCAACGCAAGTGCTAGAGCTTTTTGGTGTGAATGGGCCATCATTCTCCTCAAATAGCGGCGTTGGTTTAAGGAAATGCCAAACAAACCCTATCGCTTTAACACCCGTCTTCTAATCCAAACGAAGAACTAAAATTAGTTTATTCTTATTGTAGACAACGGGCGTGGGTCTATCATGGAGAGACTCCTTTAGACTCCTTAGGACTCGGAGCCGTGACCAAGAAAAATGAATTATTCTCATGGTCGCACTTCCATAGGCACACTTCATAAAATTATCGCACTTCTAATTAGATATAAATTGGACTTGGACTGGGAGGAATGACCATGCACATATCCATGTTTTGTAAGGAGTTAAGTATTGTTCCAGCTAAGTTAGAAGTAAGATTATTTGGAAATCAATCCCGTGGGCTTGGAAAGTAGTTTAACCACTAAAAGACCAACCATTCATTTTTTGAATGGTTTTTGGTCAAAAGCCGAGAAATTCAAGCGCTTCAGATTTGTTGGAGTTTGTGTTTTCATTAGATGTATAACTTGACTCATGATACATCTTTTGACTGTTGATATTAGAGAAATTCGTAAAGTCCTGAAATCTCAGGCTTCCCGTACTGCGTCAATAAATATTCTAGCTCATGGGACATTAAAAGTAGGAGTGTCGGGCTCCAAAAATAAAAACCGGATGAGTTATATTTCCGATAAGTAAAGTAGGGTGAGTGAGTTTGCTCCCGTGTCAAGGCGCGCCACCGAGTGAACCGCCGGGGCCCGCCCATTAATACACCTCAACAGTGGCCGCCAAGGTTTGAACCATGGACCTCGTAGACCCCAAAAGCCTTATGGCTCCTATTCCAAGGCCGGCACTCAACTCTTGGTCTTGTGTGAGGGACTATCCGGATGCCTCAATTATACAGGATATAGGATGCATCTCTGGATCACTGATCCACAGAGTTTGCGAATTTCTCTATTAAAGAACAGACTTCATTTGAAGCTTTAGAGTGTTCAAAATACAAAGGCTTTTTAAAAATGCTCCAATCATGCGTCTCTTTTCATTTCTTCACTTACATTTTTTAACTACTTGTAAACATAACTTATATCTACCTTAACCCCTAAGTGACGGATCAACCATTTTATGGTCGCTGCCCTTTTTTTACGGGCTGCCCGAGATGGAAAAAACCTTTTTTTAGAAAATACAAAATATTTTCCAATAGGAAATCAAGTCTACTTTCCAACCCAATTTGAATCATGTCGATCCGAGTTAAACTCCACCGGGGAGAAATTTTCAAAGACAAACACCCTCTACATTGGCTAGTGTTAGAAAATTTTACTATTTGGGGAAAGTAATGATGTTCTCTCCATTGAAAAATGTGCAATTTTGAGTTTTACAATAGAATGTCTAGTTTTAACCAATCATATCAAATTTCAAATTCTAAAAATAAAATTTGTAATTTTGATAAATATTTGAAGCTAAAGGCTTCTATATTCATTATGAGAGAATAAAAAGCTATTTTTTGAAATTTGATTGTATGAATAATTACTAAACATCAAACTCCTCATTTTCTCTTTTGGACTAAACTTCATCAAAGTTGAAGAAGTATTTTTTTATAACACATTTATGTTTTGCCCTTACCCCGGCCGTCGTTTAGGGGTTAAACATAGTTTTTGATATTATATATTTTCAAATCTATATTATTTATTTTAAATTTTTACAAAATTTGAAAACACTTCAAATACGCTCCAATCATGTTGAAATTTTTGTCATACCTCCATAATGTTGATATCTATCTATGAAAAATTAGAAATCACACAATGAGATATTTCAAGTATGCAAATCGTAGGGCTTTTACTATTAGAAGACAAGTGAGGACCTTTAGGTGGTTAAGGGTTAATAGTGGGAGCCGGGTGGGGACACATGGGGTGAAAGCTGCTGCCATTCCATTCCCCCAAGTAGTGCATGTATGGATTTCTCAAGATTTTGTCTAAATTGAGTAAGTTAAGTTGTCAAAGGTTGAGTGTTTCACAGGGCAAAAGATTTGGGGATGTTCATGAGTAGGCACAGGCTGGACGGAATTAGCTCACTCTAATTTTGTTGCCACACCAGATTGACATGATCCCAATGCCATTGACTTGACACCTAAAAAACTGTGACAGGCAATGGGGGATATGATATGTGGATGGTTAGGCTAGCTCCCCAAAGTGGTGGCTCGGGCATCTAGAAATGCTACTGTCATCACATTTATAGAAGCCTACTATGATGACCTCATCATTGGCCCCGGGCTTGCAAATTGGGGTGCCGTTCAGCTACCTCTTGTGACTGGATTACAAGGCTTTTTGATTGATGTGGTTGAAGGGAAGAGTGACGAGTGCCTAGTGTAAGTAGAGTGTTGGGTGCCCCTGCAAGCAACACACAATATCTCTGCACATTCCTTCCTTGTTGCCTCGTAAACAGTAAATTAATTATGTTTCGGAATTGAGCCTGAGCGAGTGTGTTTCTTGTGGCTCCGTTGGAGAGGATGCTTAGCAGTTGCTCATTGTGCGCATCCAAGACAAGGTTTTTTATTTATTATTATTATTATTATTATTATTATTATTATTTTATTTTTTTTACACATTAGTAGTGCCCCATGCATGCAATGGAAGGTGGTCCCTCCAGATTTAGACCATTGTGATTGTGCCACGACATCAGAGTTTGGCTCCAAGAAGCCAGAACAAAAAAACCATGATCGAAGATGGTGTGTGAGAAGTGAAAACTACCCTAGCAACAACGACCAAGCGTGCTTGGAATACAATGAAATTACATACGACTACTTTTGTCACGACATGGGTCAATCATAATGGCGGAGAATATATTTCAATAAACTTAACTTCATGGAATGTGAGAGCATGGTCTTGTTAGGGAATAGGACAAAATGTTCGATGGGAAACCACTTTGGCTATGTTGATGGTATTTGGTTAGCGAAAATCAAACTCCACAATGTAAGACATACTTTATCATCCAGAAATAGGTTTGGTGCGTGGAAAATGTCGGGTGTTGCTCGGTATGCTCTTTGTGTATTAGAATTGAGCATGCTTTCCAGGAACGAGTATTTCCAACGGCTCTGCTGGAAGGCCTACTTAGGATAGGCTTCCATCTGAGCATCGGGTCAGTTGAAGATGCTAAAGGATTAAAACTAAGTCTTATAAACCACCATTAGATCTATCGGTTTCTACAAGAATTGAAAACAAACTCTTAGATTCACCTATTTTGATGAAGCATCGATAGCTCTAATGATTCCAATATCCCCCATTCATACATGGGAGGAGGCCCTAAGAGCTTCTTGACCAATCCGCACGGAATGACAGACCAACGCCATTTACAATCAGTCTATTTTTAGTAACGCGATAGCCGTGTTCTCTAACGCTATACGCGTCTTCTACCGCAAACTCCGATATCTCTACCAAGGGAACCTGGACTGCCTTCTTAACAAATTGGAGTGGCAAAAAAGGCAAATCATTGGATTTCACAACTATTTGGAGGCCCCTATAAAACTTCTATACGTCGAATGACGTGAAGCTCGAGAGATAAGTTATAGCATTGGTAGAGGGCCAGTGGATAACAACTAGTAGCTACATTCTTACCACAACTAACTATTGTTTACTTCGCATGGGCGTTGAGTGGATTGGAGGAAAAACTCTAAAAATAGCAATGTGAAAGGTGGGTTCACTATTGTAGTCCAACAATCACTGCATAAGAGAAACGGTTTAGTTACTACGACAAAATGACCAAGGGAGACTACACGAGAAGCTCTACATCACGAATTTCGAACCCCACTGATTCTGCATTGATTCAGTGCGATTTCCGATATTTCAAGGGTTCGTACGATTTTCGCACTGATTCCGCATCGTTGCGTCATTCATCGCAACTACACTGATATGACACGATGTTCGTACAAGCGGATATAGTATTGATTTGACACGATTGATACATCCATTGAAAACGTATGAATTCAACACTCTTTATAGTCGTCAAATGTCGTGTTTTAATCGTCTTTAAAACTACACTGATTCAGTGCGTTTTTCGTGCGACATCATCTTTTCCATATCTAGATTTTATTTTCTTTTTATATCTAAATTTGATCAAAATAGTATTATTAAAAATTATAAAATAAAATAAAATATAAAATAATTACTTTCCTCGCTACCCACTTCAACTACACGGAAATTGCCCGCACGTGCGGTCGGGCCCACCATAGCTTCCCAAGCTCTATCGCCAACGGTGGGATTTGAACTCTCGACCTCATGGTTACCAATCAAGTTCCAAACCACCAAACCACCTCAAACTCTTCATGCGTAGAATGGAACTCTTTTGGTAATTATCGAACTTTTTTTTTCAGCGGACTTTGAATGTTTTTAACTATGTGAAAAAAACTTTTTTTCCAAATTTTTTTTTGCACTAGATTATGCAGGACTTTTTCTATATTTAGGATTTTTTCATAATTTTTTGAATTTTTAAATTTTTTGCCAAAATCGTGATGGCAGATCATGGCTGTGAGCTGTTTTTTTTTTTTTTTTTCAGCGGACTTTGAATGTTTTTAACTATGTGAAAAAAACTTTTTTTCCAAATTTCTTTTTGCACTAGATTATGCACGACGTTTTCTATATCTAGGATTTTTTTCATAATATTTTGAATTTATTTATTTTTTGCCAAAATCGTGGTGGTTGTGAGCTATTTTTTTTTGCTCCTATGATGAAAAGTACAATGATAACCAATAATACCAAATTTTAATTCTAAAAATATAAAATGTTATTTCATTGAATTTTTAATGTGTATTGCTTCTAAACTCTATAAATGTAGATCTAAAAATGTTTTGGGAAATTAAACCGGAAGTATAATTTAAGGAAGATTCTTGGAATATTCCAAAATATTCCAAAATATTCCAAAATAATATAAAATATTTTGAAAGATTCCAAAAGATTCCAAAATATATATTAAAATATTGTACACGGATGTCGTACGAAAATAATTTGCATTATAATAGATACTGAAATCGCACGAATATAATAAATGGCATTAATATGATACGTATACGATGCTGAATTCGCATCAACTGAAACCGCACGTTATCCGTGTCTTATCAGCCATGTGATGTAAATACACGATTAACGCACGGATTCCGTCAAATATGACTTTCGTGCGGAAACAACACTTTTTTTATACTCATTGAAAAGACACTGCATCTACACTCTAGTAATGCTGTCACTTCCGTACCGTAACGACACTTCTAAATGCACGTATGACGTGCGGAATCAGTGGTTAACGATAAACGCACTGAATCAGTGCAGAATCAGTGGGGTCGGAAATTCCTGATGTAAGATGGAAGTACCTAAAACCGCCTATAATCCAAATCCGCAACTTCTTATTGATTATCAATTCCACATTGGGATTGATCCAATTCCACGTCACTTTAAGTGAACACTAAATACAACAAGTGATATATGGAATGGCGTGTACATAGAAAGTTTTTTGGTACTTCGACGAATGAAAATGAGTTCAAAAGCTAAAAATTAACCATTAAAGCTCCTAAATGCTTAGATCCCTCTTTAATCCCTAACCACCCAACCATCCATATTTTGGATGATGTACGGATTTGAACTCGGATTTTCATCAATCATGCACTTTCTGCAGTGTGAAATTTTTACTAAAACTTTTATGGGAAGTTAGCTTCGTGCATGTGTGGTCCGATTAGAAAGAAGATGATTTTTGAAAATTTTATGCCTCATTTCATGTTGTAGTGTTCCACCCCAGATTTGAAAGATTTTAGTCTAAAAGCGCTCTTCAAAAGTCAAGTACTAGAAATAAGCAACCAAAAAATCTCCAAAAATCACTACACTTAGAATATCACATTTCAACCCATCTCAAAAAAAATCAATATTAGATTGTCAATATCTTATTTGTAATCATATTACAAAAGAGCTCTAAATTTTAAGTTTTAAAATTTATACACAAATACTGGTGATAGCAATTGCAAATCTAACCGTATGGATAGAATCTAAAATGCATAACGTACAACTTTTATTCATTCATCAAATTGAAAATAACCCTTTTAGTTGCATTTTATAATGCATTATTGAAAAACTGCCAAATTTGAAAAGGGTGAGGATGTTTAGGGGTTAAATTTTGCAATTTTGCAAAGATGCATTATAAAATACAACTAAGAGGGATGTCTTTAACTTGATGTACGAATAGAAGTTGTATATTGAGAATTTTAGATTCTTCCCACACAGTTAAATCTATGATTGCTATTACCAGTATTTTTGTATACAATTTAAAACACAAAATTCAAAATTCTTTTGTAATTTGATTACAAAGAAGATATTAATACTAAAGGTAATAGAGGAATGCATAGAGCACATACACAAACACAAGGAATGCGTAGAAAGAGATGTCTTTACTCAAGGGCTCCCCCGCTTAAGTAGTGTACAGTTGAGGTACCCTTTGGCAATCCATATGGGATAAGTCAACACTACAGGCCTCAAAGGTAAGCCCATGCCGCAACCCCTCTCCCGCACATCAATTATTCCCACCCAAACCCCTTTGGCTTCTAGCAACACTACCCTTTATCTACTATTTCAACACTCCCACTTTGCGTAGAGCCAAAGCGTTTAAGTCCATATGCTATTACTACCCTTTCGTGTTGATCTCGTGTAAGTCCCTTTGGTAACACATTCATTTGATGAATTTCCAAATTCATGGCCGCTCCAATTGCAAGAATGTATTGAATGGTTGCGAGCTTGGCCACATGAGCAAACGTCTCATGAAAAATGAGCTTTGCCACATTCCTTACACTGTAGCACACGACGTCATCGCAAACATCTCTCTTTGCACGAAACACCCACTTGCAACCAATGAAGTTGCTACCGGAAGGCAATTCCCATGTGCCATTGGTAATCAATGACTCATACTCCTCATACTCCTCTTGTATGACTTGCTCCCACTCGACTGCATCCTCACCTTGCATTGCTTCACGAATGGTTGATGTTCCATCCGATAACGCCACATTCGCATGCTCGTCATCATTTGGAGGGAAGATGTGATTCTTCCACCACTCTCCGGGTAGCTTGCGTATTTGTTCGGGATATTGCCGATTGTTTGAAAGAGCGTGCTCCACTTGCACCTCTTATGTGCTGTATCGGAAGCTCGAAATCGATGGAGCCCCCAACCCGCCATCCTTCTCGCCTTCATCTTCATCGTCAACATTAAAGATAAGAGATTTGGAAGATGTGTCCACAATGATGTCTCCACATCTCCCACTTGGACCATACTCCAAATGCGGCCTAACCGTTGAGTCCTCACAAAACATGACATTGCGCGATCCAGTGATCTTCTTTTCAGATTCCTTCTCCACCAACTGCTGGAACTCTTCAAACATGCCACAAAGAGTTTTTACACTTTTGATGTGCGAAGGGCTGGATTGACGATGCCACAACTTCAACTTGTCGTCTTTAAGCGCCAACGCTACCGATTCACTAATATGCACTTTCGAAAACTTGACATGGTACAAACCGTCGATTTCTTGAATATTGGCCACCTCGTCTTGACTCGGTGACAATACAAAGCTGCCCTTGTCACTAAACTGAACATGCAAGTGTTTGGCGACCAAACGCCTTATCGATAAAAGGTTCGCCTTTAGTTTTGGAACGTGGAGGACATCCTTGATAGTGATTGTCTATACACGGCCCTTCACCTCGATTTCCACTACAATTTGACCTTTGCCCACGGCCTCAAGCACCGTATCATCTCCCAAAATCACTCTCTTGGGCGAAATAAGATGATAGGAATGAAAACAACTCCTTTCGGGTGCCATGTGGCTCGAGGCACCCGAATCCACAATCCAATCGTCCACACTACCATTGCATGATACGTGACTTGCCATGTTTGCGTATTCGTAATCATCGTCACTCATGCTTACGTCACAAGAGACATACCTTGTGGTGAAAGCATAATCATCATCATTGTCACGTGTCTTTATGTTGTTGGCACTCTCACCTTCTTCATCGTTCCTACGCTTGAAACAATACCTTGCGATGTGACCCTTCTTGCCGCAATAAAAACACACCTTGTCGCTAGAGCTCCTACTGCTTCTATTCGTGGATTGCTTTGCCATAAGAGCCGTACTATGTCCACGAGACTCATTCTCATTTCGCCTCGAGAGCTCGTGCGACGACCGTGATGTCACATAGTCCAATGTGAGTTCGGAAATAGGCCTCGACTCCATAGCCACAATGAGATACTCATACGAAGGTGGTAGACTTTCCAAGAGCGTCATCATGATGTTGCCATCCGAGATGGTCACGTCTGCACTATTGAGTTGATCCACGAGTGCTTTGACCTTGTTGATATGCGCCAACATGTCGTCTTCTTCTTCCATCTTGATGGTGAAGAACTTGCGCCTCAAAAACAAAATGTTGGCCAAACTCTTGGCTTTGTGAATGTTGCAAAGTTTGGCCCATACTTCCGTGGATGTCTTGCACGAACGAATGTGCGCAAGTTGCGAATCCGAGAGATTTAGGGCCAAAATGGCAAATGCCTTCTTCTCCCTCCTCATGTATGCTTGCATGACGCGAGGGTCCGGAGTAGAGTGAAGGGGTTTCTCACTACCATCAACAATCTCCCACAAGTCCTTCTCACCCATCACCATCTCCAATTTGAACTTTCACAGGTGGAAATTCACCCCATCGAACTTGTCCACCACCTTGGGACCCTCACCCTCATAAGATGCCATGATGTACGTCTCTCCACTCAAATCAACCCTCAAAACAGACACTTCTTTTTATGATTTTTAATGGAATGTAGCACCTTTGTGTTTCCAATGCTTCTTTGACAACCCTTAACCTCAAATGAGCACCTTTGTGCTTCCAATGCTTTTTCGACAACCCTTAAATTCAAATCATCAAATCAGCGTTTTGTACTTCCAATGCCTCTCCGACAACCATTAACCTCATATAGCACCTTTGTGCTCCACACACACCTTCCAACATTCAAATGCAAAGGGTCCTATCTCAAATTGCAAAGATGTTCACCAAAACACTTCAAATCACTCAATGGAGCTCTTCACTACTCCGATTGAATCAAAACAACACCTTAGTGTTCCCAATCACTCAATGCACGTAATCAACACCTTCGTGTCCTTCAATAGCATTAAACCAATGCTCATAGACTCAAACAAGCCCCTCAAAACCCGAAATGCATTGAAATTGCTCAAAACCGCACCTTTGTGCTCCTAAGTGCATTAAAAAAAAAACTCCACATGAAATTTTTGAGCTCCCCAAGGGCATGAAACACATGCAACACCTCTTCCCAAGTGCCCAAGCACTCAAAGCAGATCGTAGACTCTTCCCTTAGAGCCTCAACACCTCACAGATCGTAGACTCTTCCTTTAGAGCCTCAACACCTCACAGATTGTAGACTCTTCCTTTAGAGCCTCAACACCTCACAGATTGTAGACTCTTCCTTTAGAGCCTCAATACCTCACAGATTGTAGACTCTTCCCTTAGAGCCTCAACACCTCACAAATTGTAGACTCTTCCCTTAGAGCCTCAACACCTCATAGATCGTAGACTCTTCCCTTACAGCCTCAACACCTCACAGATCGTAGACTCTTTCCTTAGAGCCTCAACACCTCACAGATCACTTGCAATATCACAAGTGCACAAGCTTGAACAAAACAATGTTCCATTTACAAAAAGGGTTTAGAATCAAGAAAGTAGAGCACCAAAAGAAGAGGCTGACAAAGACAACTGTTCCAATATGCAACTTCAGCCCTTGCGCACCGCCAACTCCAAGAGACAAGACTCCTCCAAAAAACTCAAAACTGTTCCCAAAAGCTCCAAATCAGCCTCCAGCCCCTTCTGCAACGACCTCCTATGAAACGCTTCAATGCAATCCAACACCCACGCAACACACATGACTGGGCCCATAACCTATTAAAGGTAATAGAGGAATGCACAGAGCACATACACAAACACAAGGAATGCGTAGAAAGAGATGTCTTTACTCAAGGGCTCCCCCGCTTAAGTAGTGTACAGTTGAGGTGCCCTTTGGCAACCCATATGGGATAACTCAACACTACATGCCTCAAAGGTAAGCCCATGCCGCAACCCCTCTCCCACACATCAATTATTCCCACCCAAACCCCTTTGGCTTCTAGCAACACTACCCTTCATCTACTACTTCAACAATTAACAATCTGGAGATGAAATTTGTTGTGATTGGTTGAAATGTAGTATTATTCAAAGTATAGAGATTTTTGGAGATTTTTTGATTGCTTAATTTTATAATTCGACTTTTTCAAGAGAAAATTTTATTTCTTTGAATTAAGGTCTTAAATTTTTTTGGTGAATCACTGCAACATGAAATGAGGCGTAAAAATTTCACAAATCATCTTCTTTCTAATCAATTCACACATGTATGCATGAAACTAACTTCCTATAAAATCGATAATAAAAAAATCCACACTTCAAAAACTTTATGACGTATGAAGAAATATGGATGAAATTTGTACATTCTCCAAAAAATGGAATCTTGGGCATTTAAGGGATAAAGGACCAAGCTGCCCTTAGAGGACTTTTGGATTTATAATTTTCATCTTGTCATTTTATCATTCAAATTGAGAAAAATCCAAAATTGATCTCAAGAGCACTTTTGATGACCTTCTTGGTGATGCTTTGTTCATTTCTTTTTCCAAAAATATTGACTTTGCACCAATGTACAGTAGAAGAGGACACTACATGTTATTCATAGTCTACAAGCTTTTCACTTGGTAGGTTTCGGGAGGCCAATTTATCTTTTATTCCATTTTAGACATTCATGGTTATTTTTGACAATTTGAATCTCATCCACATGAATCTCGGAGGCTCATGACAACAATTACATAATACAGGGGCAACTTTTGGAAAGGGACCCAAGAAGGCTATGTCATGAAACAACGTGTATAACTTGCACAACATTATTTTGAAGATCCTTGCATATGCAACGTCTATAGTGAACGTGACAAAGTTTGAGTAGGTTGCAGTTAAAAAAGTTGGCAAATACTCAACAATTTTCATTCCTAAATGTATGTTATTCCAACTTTTTGTAGCATATATAGCTAAATACTCGTTTTCTCTAAGAGCATAGCCAACAATCACATGAGGTCTTTCCAAGCCAACAATATATTGCAAGGGCCAAACGGTGCCTACTTCAAGTTCTTGCCTCCACCAACAACGACATCATAGATACAACAACAGTAGGAAGTCGCACAAGTGGCGCTTGGCGAGAGGCATGGTGAGAGGTTATGACCAATTTATTGTTTTGACCGTACATGACAAGACACGACAAAAGCCCTAAAATAGATGTTGTGGGAAATTCATCAGGAATTTCCGACCCCACTGATTCTGCACTGATTTAGTGCGTTTATCGTTAAACACTGATTCCGCACGTCATACGTGCATTTAGAAGTGTCGTTACGGTACGAAAGTGACATGCATTACTAGAGTGTCGATGCAGTGTCTTTTCAATGATTATCAAAAAAGTGTTGTTTCCGCACGAAAGTCGTGCTTGACGGAATCCGTGCGTTAATCGTGTATTTACATCACATGGCTGATAAGACACGGATAACGTGCGGTTTTAGTTAATGCGAATTCAGTATCGTATACGTATCATATTAATGCCATTTATTATATTCGTGCGATTTTAGTATCTATTATAATGCAAATTATTTTCGTACGACATCCGTGTACAGTATTTTAATATATTTTTTGGAATCTTTTGGAATCTTTCAAAATATTTTATATTATTTTGGAATATTTTGGAATATTTTGGAATATTTTGGAATATTCCAAGAATCTTCTTTAAATTATACTTCCGGTTTAATTTCCCAAAACATTTTTAGATCTACATTTATAGAGTTTAGAAGCAATACACATTAAAATTTCAAAGAAATAACATTTTATATTTTTAGAATTCAAATTTGGTATTATTGGTTATCATTGTACTTTTCATCATAGGAGCAAAAAAAAATAGCTCACAACCACCACGATTTTGGCAAAAAATAAATAAATTCAAAATATTATGAAAAAAATCCTAGATATAGAAAACTTCCTGCATAATCTAGTGCAAAAAAAAAAATTGGAAAAAAAGTTTTTTTCACATAGTTAAAAACATTCAAAGTCCTCTGAAAAAAAAAAACAGCTCACAGCCCTGAATCCCTGATCTGCCATCACGATTTTGGCAAAAAATCAAAAAATTCAAAAAATTATGAAAAAAATCCTAGATATAGAAAACATCCTGCATAATCTAGTGCAAAAAAAAAATTGGAAGAAAAGTTTTTTTCACATAGTTAAAAACATTCAAAGTCCGCTGAAAAAAAATAAACAGCTCACAGCCTGTTCTGCCGTCACGATTTTGGCAAAAATTTAAAAAATTCAAAAAATTATGAAAAAAATCCTAGATATAGAAAACGTCCTACATAATCTAGTGCAAAAGAAAAATTTGGAAAAAAAGTTTTTTTCACATAGTTAAAAACATTCAAAGTCCGCTGAAAATAAAAGTTTGATAATTACCAGTGGAGTTCTATTCTATGCTTGAAGAGTTTGAAGTGGTTTGGTGGTTAGGAACTTGAGTAGCAACCGGGAGGTTGAGAGTTCAAATCCCACCGGTGGCGATAGAGCTTGGGAAGCTATGGTGGGCCCCACCGCATGTGCGGGCAATTTCCGTGTAGTTGAAGTGGGTAGCGAGGAAAGTATTTATTTTTTATTTTATTTTATTTTATTTTATATTTTTTAATAATACTATTTTGATCAAATTTAGATATAAAAAGAAAAGAAAATCTAGATATGGAAAAGATGATGTCGCACGAAAAACGCACTGAATCAGTGTAGTTTTAAAGACGATTAAAACACGACATTTGACGACTTTAAAGAGTGCTGAATTCATACGTTTTCAATGGATGTATCAATCGTGTCGAATCAGTACTATATCCGCTTGTACGAACATCGTGTCATATCAGTGTAGTTGCGATGAATGACGCAACGATGCGGAATCAGTGCGAAAATTGTACGAACCCTTGAAATATCGGAAATCGCACTGAATCAGTGCAGAATCAGTGGGGTCCGAAATTCCTGATGTTAACAAAGACACCAACAAAATTCTAAACAACATGCAGGAAGACCAGGTCTTTAGTTCCAACATGCCACAACATGTTGACGGGGACAAGTTTTGCTATCCGCAGATAAAAGTAACGGTGACTAGGAATTGTCATGCTAGAACTCATGGTTATTAATATGGTCTAAGGTGTTTCACAATCCTCTCCAATGTATTAGAGAATAGTTGTTGGTTGTGCTACTCACTATGCATCAACATAGATTGGGTAGGAGCATTGATCAACAAACATTTTTGGATGTTATGTATTGTATTGTATATTTATAAAGTTAGAGCATCTCCACCGCAAATCCAAACATGGGGTCCTCAATCCCTATTTGGAGCCTGGAGTGTTTTGGCCCCCACTTAAAGTTGTATCACATGTTCCATAGCTCTAGAAACTTGAAAATTTGGCACAAATTTACAAATTTGCTATTGATTGGGGAGGAAATTTGTCGCAGCTATCATTGTCATTTTTTTGCTTTATCAAACCAAGTTTTGAGCCCCCAAATCCTTGCATCGGTGGGATTGCCCTTTTAAAGGAGCTCACCACAATTTTTTACAAGTGATTGTCGACTTGTTCTAGCTTGGAGGGATACTATCCACGCGGGGATGGTGCATAGAAACGCGGTTCTTAACGGTATTTTCATAAGTGTAGGGATGAGAAGCAAACAACTTTGGTGAAAGAGTTCACGTCTACTTGGTGTAGCAATGAGATTTTTTGCATTGGTAGTATTTTTTTAGCTAGAATGAAATTTTCCTTCATTTAAAATCTAGATTGATTGTTCTTTCTTTCTCTCTGCACTTAATATTAATTTGGTTCCACTCATTCAAGCTTTAAAAAAAAAGCTCCTATGGTCTTGATAAATTTCATCGTGGACACCAGACTTCATTTATTGGCCTAGCCAAAAATTGCAAATAGTACAGTTATTTGTAAAGTCGAGCAAAAAACTTCCAAAAGATGAAAGACAAGGTAGAACTAGTTTTTTATCTTGCAAAGCAGTGTAAACAAGTTTTAAATTTTTTTTTTCGACCAATCACAAATCTGTGCATCGTCATAGAGATTTGAACCCCACACCTTCTCGATGCTAGAAAAGCTTTTGCAAACTGCATTACGTTCCCAAGGAAAGAACTAACCATACCCCTAAACCGGCTCATGCTCTTTCACGGTTCAATGCCTTCAAAGCCCTTTTCGGGATAATTGAAAAAGAAAGGAATACACAGCGGACCGAAGTCCAAAGGGAAAAACACCCCTAGACAGCAAGGCCCGGGAAGCCAAACCCAGGAGTCGGAGCTCAAAACTAGGGAGTAACATCAAAGTCAAAGACTCAGATAGAGGATCAAACGACCTACAGAAAAATTCCAAAACAGCGAAAGAAAGTCCAACATTGCCTAAAAGAAGACTAAAAATTAGTCCAGATAGAGTTCTGCCTAGCAAGAAAGGTGAGAGACTGAATGTCGTCCAGAAGAGAAGGCTGATCGAAGGCAAGCTCCCTGAAGTCATCATCTTCACGATCGACTTTGTCTTGAATCTCATCCATGAGTTGTCCGACAATGGCCTCAGCCAAGTCCTCAGCATCACCAAGTTCAACACCTTGGAATGTGGAATAAGAGACGGGACAATTGACGACGTTGATAAATCTGAAGCAGATTCCTGCATTTATTGGTCATCAGCATCCTGGCGATGATTACGTACTGCCGAGTAAATATTTGCATATTCACGAGGAAGGAAATCCCTGTAAGGAGTGGGGATCCAAATGTTGAGGTTTTCCCCAGAAGTTGATGGAGAATAAACTATCATTGGACCAGATAGAAGGAAGGTCGCTTCCATTTCTGCATGTTTGATGGGGTCACGTTTCTTACAAATTTTCTGCAACTGACGCTATGCAACCATTCCAACTTGAACTGTGCATTGCCACGCTTAGTATAAAGCGACTCCAATATGGAAAATCGCGTCGTGCAAGTCATGTTCACAATGTTGACACCATATAAACCAGAGAAGAGCACATCGAATTATGAACCACGGGGTGCCCTTGTTTATTGTACATAAGGTACCAGTATCCCATGTAATGTCTTCATCTAGACTCACGGTTCAATGCCAAGCTCTTAATGTCACCTTGTAGTAGTAATGTATATTTCAAGCTTGAATATACATGGCAAAACACATGCCAATGTCTTCTTCCTTTACGAATAATTCTAGTGTATGTGGTCCTTGCTACAAAAGCAAGTTATTTTCTTATGTTGACTTTGATTTAGCTCTTAGAATTTCTTCAGTCTTTCTTATAAAAAAATCCAGTTTTGGCATAATTAGAGAAGCCCAATTTAAAAACTAAATAACTCAAAACTAAAAAAAACTAAAAAAAAGGTTGGCTGCATAGATTTAAGAAATTAACAAAGAGATTTCAAAATCACTTTCTTAAACATTAATCTCAAAAAAATTAACTCTTAATTCATGAAATTCATGGGATTATAAAGTTCAATGATAATGTTCTTTTTAGGGGTTTCTTTTTCACTATAAGGTTAACCACACGTGGCCCAATTTTCATGCTTAAATGTGTGAGTAAGGGTGAGCTACAAGTTTTTTTTTAAATAAAGAAGAGTCTTGATCCAAAACTTTAACATTGTGGAATTTTCAAATTTTTGTTAAAAGAAATTAAAGAACCATGTGGAGAAGAAAACCTAATCAAAAGTGAAAAACCCAAATTCTATGAGTGTAACAAAATTACTTTTTGGTACCTTGATCTCAAACCTCAGGCAACTTTCAGCCACATAGTTGCAACTTATAACTTTTCAACCCAAAAAATTAGAAAATTGGGGATTTAGCTCATCATTAAAAAAATTAAAAATTTCACATTTGGAATAAAATTTGATAAGTTCATCACGTGAATTTTGGAGCCTTTAGAAGGCCTTGTTATGCAATATGTTGAAATCAACAATGATTAGTAAAAATCAAAAAATTAAAAATAAATCCCAATTCTATGTGGATAGTTGTTGTCCACTTTGGATTGGGGGCTTTACTTTATTTTAAAATTTTATTGATTATTTTTATTTAAACATATCAAAGAGTGGAGAGTGGAGACCTTCTAAAGGCCCTAAACTCACATAATGTAGCGTAACCAAAAAGTTTATGAAAAATGAAAATTCAAATACAAAAAGAAAATAATAAGTGAATAAACAACTTACTTAATCCAAAACCTACCCACATCAATGAAAAATCAAATGTTAGTTCTGAGAACATTTAGGGGTAAATTAAAAAAATAGAATTGATTTCACTATATAGTACAATTTTGGTTGTTGATTTAGCTCAAGATGGGTGGCACTACTTAACAAAGGCGTATTCAAGATATTCTATCATAAAGAATGGAATGCATTTGTACTTAGGGTTGCTTCAAATAACGAGTCAAGCATGTGTTAATGTGTAAAAGTGTCAATATCCTCGCTTCTTGGTGATTTATGGAGACTTTTTGGTTGCTTGATTGTATGAGTTGGATTTTTTAACAGTTGACTTTTTAAGGGCACTCTTACACTGAAATCTACGAATTTTCGGGTGAATCGCTACAACATGAAATGAGACATAAAATTTTCACAGATCATCCCCTTTCCAATCGAATCACACATGCATGAAGCTAACTTCCCATAAAATATATGATAAAAAACCACATTGCAAAAAGTCAATGACAAATGAGAAAATTATGTTCGATTTTGTACATCGTCCGCATTCTAGATGGTTGGACATTTAGGGGTTAATAGCATTCTTACACCAAGTGTGAATAGAATTGCTCATAATTATTGTGAAACTTATTTTGATGCAGGTGGAAGTTATGATACACGTTGAGTTTAGCGGGCGTAAACTACAGAATACCAAACACCGCCAGATATAAAAAATTAATAATTAGGTGAAGTTTTTTCATTCTTATCTTTGTTGTTATCAACAGTTTTTCATTCTTATCTTTGTTGTTACCAACAAGACAAAAAAATGTGTAGCTTCAATAAACATAGCACAATATAATCATTGGGTTGTTGAGTTTTGTGAAGCAGATGATCCCAAGGACACCAATTTTGATGCTACAATACATCTACATGTATGTACGCGCAAGAAGAGTTTTTTGAGGAATATAGACAATTAGCCTTATTTTCCATATTCAATTGTTGACCACAAAACTATACCCATTATAGTATTTATTACAAGATACACTCATTGTTTTATAATGACTATAATTGTATACGTAGAATGAGTACTTTTACAAAGTATGTTTATGGATATTCTCCTACATGAGCAATACCAAAATCTTCAATTTTGATAGAAAATTTGACTTTGCGTTAAAAATTTATAGTCTTCAGTAAATAATTAGTGCAGCTCAAACTAAATACTATAATGGGTGTACTTCAATCCTACTACTTTTACAAAGACTTGTTACTTTGACAAATAAAATAATTACTTTGAAAAGAAAAATAATACGAGTCTCCTTTTGGCACTAGCACAAATGAAAAGTATGTTTATTTTGGATTCTACACTAGAATTTTAAAAGATGTCATATGCAATTAGATTAAAGATTCAACTCTTAATCAACAATTTAAGTGATTGACTTAGTTACTTTTGCTCTAAATGTTCACCATAAAAATGTCAAGCTAAATAACGCTACATAAGTACCTCATAGATTGAATAGTTCAAATAAAAAAAACTCCAATGGGTATTTATCCCTTTTACGTCCAAGTTCAACACTATTTTCAAAGATTTGTTATAAAATGTCAGATGAAAACCAAAAATGGGATTGATGTATAAAGCAAAGTTGTAAATGTCAATGTGAAGATCACATTTGTATGGTTGGATTTGTTGTATATTTCTTTAATATTTTTAAAATTAATTTTGCAAGGTTTTCTCTTGAAAATCAATAAAAATCATGAATTAATGGATTAAACAAAATATTCTATTGAAATTGGAATAACATGCACTACGAGATGGTATGGTTTCCGTTATTTGATTTTACTTCTATTAGAAAATCATCTTTTTGAACTAAGAATGAAATTTGACATAAACCACTTGTGTTGTTTTCCCAAAAATCATAATAACCTATTTTGAAAATCCAAACCGCACAAAGGATAGTCAACTTGCACAAGTACCATGAGAAATTTTGGTGGATGAAAACTGTCTCATTTAACCCCTAAACATTCTCACCCTTTACAATTTTGGCAGTTTTTTAAAGATGCATTATAAAATGCAACTAAGAGGGATATTTTCAACTTGATGAATGAATAAAAGTTGTACATCATGCATTTTAGATTCTATCCATACGGTTAGATTTGCAATTGCTATCACCAATATTTGTGTATAAATTTCAAACTTAAAATTTAACACTCTTTTGTAATATGATTACGAATAAAATATTGATAATCTAATAATGAACTTTTTTTGGGATGGGTTGAAATGTAATACTTTAAGTGCAGTGATTTTTGGAGATTTTTTGGTTGCTTAATTTCAGTAGTTGATTTTTTCAAGAGCAGATAGATAGATAGATAGAAATTCCGGTCCCTTTTGGGCCGGCGTGAATGAAGTGTCTGTTCGTAATGCCGATGATCCGATGCCCACCAGACAGGGAGAAATTGGGACAATACTACTCTCCCCTTTCGAGGATGGACACTATAGTGACACACTATGCTACTTCCTAGCTAGCTACTAGTGCTTTGAAGATACCGGACATGGTATCCCCCCAAAGGGCTTTGAGGTACCCATACAACAAGGTCCAAGGATCCCCCACCAAGTTGGGTGGACTATGGTGGTGAGCACCACGCCGGCATAGGGCATAGGACCCACAACCTCCTCATTTTTC
Organism: Pohlia nutans; assembly: GCA_022496805.1. Classification (NCBI taxonomy): domain Eukaryota; kingdom Viridiplantae; phylum Streptophyta; class Bryopsida; order Bryales; family Mniaceae; genus Pohlia; species Pohlia nutans. The sequence continues at coordinate 11,996,522 of CM040090.1, forward strand.
AAGAGCACTTTTAGACTAAAATCTTCGCAATTTTGGATGGAACACTACAACATCAAATGAGGCATAAAAATTTCACAAATTATTCCCTTTCTAATCGGATCATACATGCACGGAGCTAACTTCCCATAAAAGTTTCAATAAAAAATCCACACTCCAAAAAGTGCATGATGGATGAGAAAACGGACTTCAAATCCGTACATCATACAAAATATGTATGGTTGGGCGGTTAGGGGTTAAATGGAATTTTAACAATTTGAACATGTTCAGCGTTCACTATGTGGACGCATGCGCATGAAAGGGTTAAGTGTCTTATTAACCTTGTAATTTTAGCCAATCATGCCAAAATTCAAAGATAAATAAATAATTTTGTATTTGTTTTGAATTTCGAAAGCTTATTAGTTATATATCATATGTAGTTGTATATGATGTATATATTTGATCTAAAATTCATAATTCATAACTTGTCTTTCTAAGTCTCTCTATATATAAAATATATACTTCATCATGCATTTACAAACTTGATACTTTCGAAAACAATTCCAATACCTTCACCATCTAATGTTCTTTATTTTTCTAATTTTTGGTAAACACCATCAGGAATTTAGGACCCTACGGATTCTTAACGATTGTGTGCAAAGTCCGCTATTTTATAGGTGCTTGCATTTTTTGTACTTATACTTGCATTGCATCCGCACAAATTTTGCATTCACTTTTTTCGTTATCTAACAAAGAGTAGAATCGTTGCGGAATTAGAGCGAAATATGTGCAGCATCCGTGCAATAAAATGCATGTACCTATGAAATATCAGACGTTGCACAAAAATTGTTGATATTCCGTGGGGTCCTAAATTCTTGATGAGTGACATTTTTAGTGATGTAGTGACACATTTTTACATGAATTTTGATTGTAAGTATGTTAGATCCAAAAAAACACTCAATAGGGACATTCCTAGTTCATATTCTACAACAATTTCTACTTTTGTAACGACTACTTTTGGGTCGCCTCCTCACTTAAGGGTTAAGTGGCACTTTTGTGCTTTACATTTCTATTCTTTTTTGTTAATTGTCTTCAAGCTTTTAATCAAGGACATTAACTTTGTTGGTCTTTGTTGCAAAAACTTAGATAGGATTTTTAATGCAACCAACAAAGTTAACCCAAAAGAGTGATTTAAGGTGGAAATTCTTGTTGAGCTCAAGGCCTTACACCGCCATGGGGTATGGAACTCGTGATGTCTCCAATGCATTGAATGGGAGTTTTCCAAGGGAATCAACTAAAATCCAATATTCTACAAAAGCAACCGGTTTTAAACAATAATCCATCTAGTTATTACATATGTGTCACCTAGGTAGCACCCAAGTATCACAAATTTTATCCGAATTTTAGCCTAAAACCATGAGTTTCAACCAGTAATTTGGGAATTCCATTTGGTTGATTTTACACTAACTGTTGGATCTCCCTGTGCATTGTTCCAATGCTAGCAGAGAGTTCCCACACATTCCCCCAAGCCTAAAGGAGCTGACCAATGGATTATTTATGAACAATGTTTGTTAGAAATTGTAATTGTAGGGAGAAAAGTCCACTCTCATTCCTTTTTTGTTTACAGATAACTCTAATACATCTTAAAAACCTATTGTGGTTACAAGTTCAATATTTGAAGATTCACCGTTCTCCTCTTCATCCTTAATAACAATGTTATAGATCCATACCGTCTCCAATACTATGCCCAGTTGACTGTTAGGGTTGGCAAGCAACGCCAAACAATTAGTATTTTTTGCTCAAACAATGCAAACGTTATGTAAGATTTCATGGATATTATATTAGATTTCCTTTTTCATCATGGATTTTTATTTTATTCTTGAAAAGTTAATTTCCAAAAGACTTGGGCTTCTCGTTTACTAGTTTTTTTTACCAACCGTGATGGCCAGGCAGGGTAATTCCTCTTCCATTGGTTCATGTGGAATATTAAATTAAATATAGCTTCAATACCGAAGTACTCAAAAGTATCAATTCTTGGTGACAATTGGTATCTGATGCTTTATTATTTTCATAGAAATATTGTTTTAATACAATGTTGATCAATACCTCATAAGATCATCTATGTTAGTATCATTTCTTCAAGCAAATCTCCTTTACAAAGAAATAAAAACGAGTAAGAAAAAGTTATAAAGTATTGATGTAGTAATAAAATTGCGCAAATATACAAACATAAGAAGGAGCATTAAAAATAAGATTACGTTTGATTCATTTTAAGAAGAATTTGAAAATTCAAAGGTTAAATATAACACAATATTTCAATGAAAATTATAATTCTTCAACTTAATCCTAATGAAAAACTAATTAAAATAGCATAGCTTCATACACTTAGAACTTTTCAGTGTGATCACGTTGGGTCCCAAGTTTTTCACTTTGACATAGTTTGAATGTATTATAAGTGTGCTACAATCGATGAGAGTGTTACAAGTGTGCACGATATTCTAAAATGTTATTGTAGAGGGGTCATTATAAAGGGGTTTGAGTGTAAGGTAGAAAAGGGACAAAATATCAAATTTGTATTGTGCTAGCTCATGACATAAAAATTAGAATATCAAATGTATTGTTATCAATTTAATATAAAAATGATATATTTACTAGGGCTACGCAATGCTACGCACAACCGTCGACGAAAATCATAATCTATCATGTCCTTTGGTACAAACTCCATATTTTTAAATTTGAATATAAATTAAAATATTTCACAATGAAGTGTCTATTGCGGCACTCGCCAGAGAAGTGTGAAGGGTGACTGAGTTACACTCTTTAATTTCTCACATTTAGGAAGTAAATAAATAAATGTATATTTAGATGTATATTTAGGAAGTTGCAAGCGAGGCTAGGTTGACGACGACCACGACCACGCCAACGCCTACGCCTTCCGATTTCCTTTGTAATTTTCTTGGGTAAAAACCCTCTCCAAGTACCTCGTCGACGAAATTAAAGTAAAGTTAAAAACAAAGTTACTTGTTTTTTGGATGATGGTTTGCAGTGTGTAAATTTGAAAATTGCTTGAAGACCACTTTGTGAAAAAATTCCAAAAAAATCAAAACTAACAAGTAAGAAATGACAGGTGTTCATATAAAAATGAAATAAAATAAAATTTACACAAAAAATGAATGAAGTTGATCTTTGCTTTTGTTTTTAAAATATGTCAACTGATTTTTAAATATTGTTTGAAATAACTTTTGCAATAACCTTTTGAATAGCCATCTATATAACCTTTCAAACAACCTTTCAAGTTTCCAACTCCAACTTCAATCTCTTCTTTCTTTTCACGACCATATAGGACCAATAATACCAAAGGACATGACGACGACAGTCACCACGACGACGACGATGACACTGACGATTTTCCTTCATATTTTTCTGGGGTAAAACCCTCTCCGAGTTCCTCGTCGACGGAATTATAACAAAATATCATATTGATTGTAATATTAATTGATAATAAAATTTAGTATTATACACTTGTAAATATATAGCACACTTGTAAAACTATCATTGATGTGGTTTTTACACATATTGCTTTAGTAAACCAAAGACTTTCTAAACACATGAAAAGACCAGCACTAATTTTCACATGATTGCTAATGTAGAATGCTTCTACATGTAGAACTTGGTAGTTAGGGCCGCTTCACCCTATGGCCGAAGGTCGAGAGGCCGTCGGTTTCCACCAATCAAATTGCAAGAAACATGGTTTCGGCCTCTCGACTCTTCACACTAGAGGCCAAAGTCTAAAGGCCAAGGACCTTCAAAATGCTTACATGGCAACACTTTTTGACCAAGGTGACGGCCTCTCAAGAGGAAGTTTGGGTCCTACATTTTGCAAGACCCGTCACCATGGTCGAGAGGCCGTCGATTTCTTTTCATAAAAAATGAAAACTATATTTTATGCCTATTTTCAGTAGATTTCTTTGGACTCTCAACAAAGTTTGAACTCTCAATCCCACGGCCTCTCGACTTGGACGGCCATAGTGTGAAGCGACCCTTAGTATATGCAAATAAGCCCTGAGTGCAGTACATGTGTCAAGGCATCTGCACCCATGCCCTTGAAGAATTTGACACATGCAACAACTAGATAAAAAATACCAAGGGCCCTTCAAACATGCCTTTCGATCCTCAATCTTAGCGTGTTAAGAAATGACCCTTCAAATCTAAGTTTAGTTTACTATATCCCACATTCTACTTGTGAGTGGACCATTGATTGTTTGATGTGCATTTTTGGTGTTTGAGGGGCGTTTGAGGTGAAGGAATGTAAGTTCAAGGGCTCTTCAAACATAGATGATTAATTTTAGCACTTCAATTTTAGAGTGCATGGGTGCGGATGCTCTCACACATCCAATCAAAAACCACTTTACACTTAGAGCTCGGGCCAATTCGTTGTGTAAGAGGCCGAAAATTTTCATTTGTGATTGGTCAAAAGGCTCAAATCGGCCCCAACTCCTTTACACTTAGAGCCCGGGCCGATTTGGGGATATGAATTTTTAGCTTAAAAATGCACTATCCGACATGGCACGAGCTCATTGAATTGGGTGCATCCAAAATGGAGGGCCAATTTTAGGTCTCGGGGCCAATGTCAAATCTCAATAAAAAAAAAAATTATACAAAAAATGATTTTTTTCAACGAACTAATTCCGTTGGAATACGTGGAAATCTAAACAACTCTTTTGAAAAGAGAAAGAGGGGCTAATAATTTGCTACATTTATTGAATTGGCTTGGCTTCTTGACCCCAAGGTCTTTACATATAGGAGAATTGGCCCTCGTTATAATCTTATTATAATGGGTAGTTGAGGCCGGCCTCAAGTCCACAAGGGGTTGAAATTTCATGCAATTGGCCTCAACTCCCTCAAGGAAAATCGACCCAACTTCTAGGTGTAAAGCGGACCTAACAAGTTATATCATAGTGAAAAAGTTGGGACCCAAGCCATGGTCACATTAAGGGTCGCTTCACACTATGGCCAAAAGTCGAGAGGCCATCGATTTCCACCAATCAAATTGCAAGAAACCATGGTTTCGGCCTCTCGACCCTTCACACTAGAGGCCAAAGTTCAAAGGCCGTGGACCTTCAAAAAGCTTACATGGCAACACTTTTTGACCAAGGTGACGGCTCTTGAGAGGAAGTTTGGGTCCTACATTTTGCAAGACCCGTCACTATGGTCGAGAGGCCGTCGAATTTTTTTCATAAAAAATGAAAACTATATTTTATACCTATTTTCAGTAGGTTTCTTTGGACTCTCAATCCCACGACCTCTCGACTTGGACGGCTATAGTGTGAAGCGCCCCAAGGGGCTCTTTACACTAGAAGCGAGAAGCCGTGAGGAGAGAAATTTCAGCCAATAAGAAATCAGTCTTCTCGGGTTCTAAGGGTGAGATTCCATGTGAGGGTCGGTCCGGTGGAAGGCAGTAGAAGACAAGAATCAAGGTCTCAACAGTCACCGATACTCCACCCATTTCGGTGGAAGTAAAAATTATACTCCTGAGTTTCACTGATTTTCGACGATTCGGTGGAGCTCCCTTCTTCTGCGGCCCGATCACCGATCACCCATCCCACATGGAAGTCGGCCCTAAGCCTCCCATTGGCTAAAATTCCTCTCCTCACCGCTTCTCACCGCTTCTCGCCGCTTCTCACCTCTAGGCCCTAAAGAGTTAATTAGTGAGCCTCACTTGGGAGAGAGGCGACAGCGGCAACACATGAGTGGAGGATAAAATTAGCGGCACATCCATTAAGACCACGCCAGCATCATGGGAGTGGCGGTGGGTAAAATTAGTCCCCACTCGCAGTAATAATCATAATCAGAATAATAAAAAATAATAATACACTGGAAGCCCAACCAGCCAGCTTGTGCGTTGCAGTTGAAAAAACATTAAATTCACCGCCCAAGTTACTCACACTCACTCACTCACTCACTCACGAAGTCAAACCTCACTGAACGGACGCTTCCTTCCTTCCTTACTTACTTACTTACCTCTCTCTTCATTGCCATTCCCTATTAAACTGCCATCGTCTTCCTGACCGTCTCACTCTTGAAACGGGTCTGCCTCGCTCACTATCTTCTTCTCTCTCCATGGCGATGCTAAATGGTAGTACCCCGCTGCTGTTCTCCCAAGGCTGGTGGATAGCTAGTCTCCTGGGATCCTAGTTTCTAGAGCCTCTTTGGGTGAATTCATTTCTTTTAGTGAGTGATCAGTTGGTAGGGTTCCGTTGCATTCGATCCGCATTTGATAGACTACTGGTGTTGTTGCGATATTTGGGGTCGGTACTGTTTTAAGGCTCACGGGATCACAATTCTTTCATCTTCTGTACATGCTTACTGAGCGGCCGGCGAACGAGAGATTCAGTATCAGTGGCGACTGATTTTTTTCGAGACCCTCGGGGGGTAGTCTAGGGGTGGCTGATTTGTAACCGTTTTATTTGTTGCTGTGCTCACTCATTACCTCTTCAAAGACAGTGCTCTCTCTCTCCACAATGTCAAACAACTGAGTTGAAAAACCGGAGTTTGGTACCCCTGGAAACGTACGACCGTGTTGTTGTTGTTGTTGTTGTTGTTGTTGTTGTTGTTTGTGTTTCCGCAGCTTATGAGACTGTTCCACTCAAATCACGGTGTCGTGAATGAAAATAAAATCAGTCAGGGACTGTGTCATCGTCCACAGTGGTCACTCTTTTCTGTCAAGCTAAGCTGCCCATCTGCCGGTCCAACCGCGTGCTCGCTTCCCTGTTGTCGATTATATCAATCTACCCCCTGGTGGAGTAGCAAACGGCTCTGTCAGCAGCGAGGCATTTCTTTCTTACGGAACCGGCCTTCACCGGAACCATCTGGTAAGTCTACTTGAATCCCTTCCAATTCCTGCTATGAGTGTCGGTCCAAGGCTATGAATTCCCTTCTATCTTCAAGAGATCGTCAGGGTTTGTCAGGCTCAACAGTTGAAGCTGAACCTCGTCCACGATAGTTCTACGTTAAGAGGATAGCAGTAATAGCAGTCGAACCCGTTAGTTTTTGTTATAACCCAATGGCTAGCATTACAATCAGTTCTAAAGCATGCCCAGACGTACTGCTAGTCCTCGAATTACGAACTCCGGTTCTTCTGTCGGTGCATTACAGTCCCGGCTTCAACCGTGGGTAACTGACCCGGAAAAGCAGCAGTTTTCACTGTCCATTCGGCAAGTCTCTAAAACAGATCAGTTTTCACTGTCCATTCGGCAAGTCTCGAAAACAGATATTTTCACTGTCCATTCGGCAAGTCTCTAAAACAGATCAGTTTTCACTGTCCATTTGGCAAGACTCTAAAACAGATCAGTTTTCACTGTCCATTTGGCAAGACTCTAAAACAGATCAGTTTGTACTGTCCGTTTGGCAAGTCTCTAAGACAGATCAGTTTTTGCTATCCAATCAGCAAGTCTCTGTAACAGATCAGTTTTGGAAGTCCATAGAGCACTGGAAAGTGTCCGGTTTTGCTGTTCATTTAGAAGTACTAGTGTTGGCTAAGTGAATGGTGGTGTTCGTTGGTGTGCAGCGGTGTTCTGGAGTAACCGTGCTGCATTGACACACAGCTCGTTGTGAATTGCCGGTATTGAGACCAGCAAGCTCTTCTAGTTGGTGGCAAGCGATGGTGTACTCCGATGATCTGTGCATTTCGGCAGGCAAATCGTTCATTCGACTGCACTACTACTACTGCTCCATGTTGATGATGTTTTTATGTGTTTCGAGAGCGCAACTCCTTCACTACAACAACCGCTGCAAGGATTCTTCGATCCCTGGTTTAACAGCAGCAGTTGCAATTTACTAGTGAAAGAGTGGGCGATATCCTTCCTGAGCTGAGAACGAAGGGCAAGGGGGAGGTTGGCTGGCGCTTTGTTAGCGGGGTGTTAAGCACTTGTTAAGGGGGTATTAAGCACTAAAGTGTGGCACTGTGCCTCAAGACGCCAGCTATGGCTTCGTAGGGTGTGATGAGTGCTTTACCCGGTGCTCATCCTCTACCCAGCCCACCTACCCTTGTGACATGGGCCGCGCTCTTACCTGCGCGGCCCATGTCAATTGTATATCACTCCTGAGCTAAGTGGGAAGACACCAAGTCTATCACTGGAGTACTTACTAGTAAGTCTGTAGTAGTACTAGTATCACAACCATATATATATACATACATACATATATCTAGTGGTGTATCAGTCAGTCAGTAGTACCTTAGTACCACTTGATGAAATAAAAAGATTACTCTCTGGTGAGAATTTTGCTATTTCGTCTTCCATCTGGTTAGATCCTTTTTGTGTACGTACTTCAACTTAGTTGAGATCTTTCTTGTGGGAGTATTTGCACTGCGATTTTAGTAACTAGTTTGGATCTCTGTCATTTTCAGCGCCGTTTGTTGTTATTGTTGTTGTACCGCAGCCAGTATTAAAGGAGGCCGTTCAAAAGGCAGTTTTTGACAGCATTGTGAGGGAAAGCGGAATCTCGCACGTAGCGGCAGAGTGAGGGTTCTTAAACAAGAAGGGTGTCTGTGTCTGTTTATATTATAAGAACGAGAGCCCTGTTTGTGATTGCTGCAGAAAGCCTGACAAGGATCCATGTGGATAGAATGGATTCATCAATTGGTTGTACTGAGTTTTCAGGATCCAATGGGAATTTGCCTACCTAACAGTGTAAGAATTGAACGAGCTAACTTGCTGTTGTTTCAGATCGTTGCTGCAGATTCATAATAACGATGAGCGTACTGGCCGACCACAGCCTGGGGTACGTTTGTTATCACTTCGTTATATGCATTGATTGATTCTTTTTCTATAAACTAAGTTAGAGACTACATACTGTCTGGAATTCAACTGCATCCCTGTCCTGTCGATCATTCTCATATGAGTTTCTACGAAGTGTAAGTCTAGGAAGACGTAAGTTAAGTGTGGGCTCCTGGTTGAATTCAGTCCATGTTACATTTGATGTCCTCAGTTACAGACAGCCCAGTGTCGAAACTGAATTTCCATGTCAGATTTTGGCGGTCTACGTCACCCACAAGCTGACACGTAGCAGCTTTGACACGAATTAATTAATTAATGGCATAACTGACCACGACGTTCTGCACTTGATCTGTTTGGACCATTCAACAAGCGCATCACCAGGTTTAAGTTACCCTGTTCTTGTGAAAAAGTAAAATTACTCATTGTTGTTGCGGAAATCTTTGGTTGTGAAATCTAAGATTGGAATTATTATTTTTGGGTTAGAGAATAAAAATGAGAACCGTGACCTGCACACTTGCACGATGGAATTACATATTTGTATTTGAAAAATTCTTCAAGTGAGTTCCTCGCCTTACACAATGTGTTTAGAGCAAGCCCAACGGTTTTGATGAATTCATGGGTATAACCCCATTTCAAATTAGGGGAAATGCATGGTAGTCCTAGTAGCACTCAATATTTTGATGTAGCCAACACCTTATTCTCTGTAATCAGAGCATTGTAAATTGCGTTTTATTGTGTTGCCAGTCAACTCGCTACTAGATCCTCTACAACTCTTAACCCCTAAAGGACCAAGTGTCCTAACTAGGACATTTAGAGAATCGGGTAGGTTCCGGTGAACACATTTTTAATCGAATTTTGAAGGAAATTTAATAGTAGATTCCCCAATGTGCCACGAAAATGGGGATTCTTTTTTTTTTGAATTCCGACACTGTATGTGAAAGTTATGAGGGAAAATGTGTTTTTTTCGGGAGAAAGGGCAGCAGGGCAGTAGAGAAATAGTTGAATTTTAGGGGGGGGCATCAAGATGGGCGGTGTGTGGAAAATGGGGTGGACTGTAGGGGCAGAAGACCACCCCGTTTTCCAAGCTCATAAAAAAAATTAAAAATTATTTTTTATTAAAAAATTACTATTTTAAACTGAAAAGTATTATTTTAAACTAAAAGTTCAATTTCATAATTAAAAACATTATTTAAAAATTTGAAAAATAAAATCATTTTTAAAAATAAAAAATAAAAAATTAAAAATCGTTCAATGAGGGACTGCCACGTGGCAGTGTACCTTGAGAGTTAGTGGGGTCATGAACATTGGAATGGGTTGGCACTTCAATTCCCTTCCTCCACCCTTTAGTTCCCCCCTAACCCCCAAAATTCTTAGAAAATGTGCTACATGTCTTCTAAAACTTGGAGATTTTTTTTTTTTCAAATTTTTTTTCGCCATTTTGTAGAGGGTGGAATGCACTTGTGTTTCACCGCTCGGATTTGTATTTTAAATAAAGAAAGTCGAAAATATTGCAATTCCAAAAACATATAGTCTTTCTTGAACTTTTAAACCCCCAACAAGTGCAAGGTGTTATTCAACATCCTAAACATCTCCAAACGCAACGAAAATTGGTACACAACTAAGTAACATCATATAGAATGTGAAAGTGAAGTGCGACAAGTTTCGGTAGTGAGGTTTTTTTGATGTAGATGTGGTCAAACGCATCTGAACTTTTCGGGCATGTGTTTTTTTGGGGTGTTTTTTTTCCATCAAACGCAATTATCTTGAAATTCGTGCGGTCAAAATGAACGAAATTTGTTGTGTATGTTTTTCAAATAGTTTAGGACAAGATCTTACGGTTAGAAGGTAAAAAACAACATTCTTTTGGATTTTTTGCATGGGGGAGTAAAAATGGCAGCATTGGAGTGTTTTTGGAGGAAAAACACTCCGGTCCTTTAGGGGTTAACCCTTTAGTGCCCAACAAACCACATTATGGTCATTACAACGTCCGAAATGCAAATAGCAGAGAATCCGTGAAGAATTGGAACTTCAGTTTTGAAGTTCAGATTTGCGCTCATACATTACGCATCTTCTAGAAAAAGAAATTTTCAATTTAGAACTGTGCAACTATCAAAATACCTATCAACAGAATGAAAAATACTGCAAATACTTGAAAATATAGTAAATACTTACAAATACAACATATGTATTATGTAGTATTTCTTGTGTTTAGAAGTTTGTTATCTTGTTTTATTTTTTTGGATTGTGTTCTCTTCTTCATCTTCCATTAGTGTGTGTAATCCGATCTTGACCAATGTACCCACTCATGTCAATTTTCAACGTATAAAATTTTGTCCTAAACCGTACATCGATAAGTCACTTTCACTTATAAATCTCACAATAATTATGTGTGAGTCTATTTTTGATATGAAAGATTGCAACGGAGAGGTGTTGACATAGGGCATAGCTGAACTTCTTTACTTTCATTTTTGAAAATTTACCTCAAATTATATTTAACTTTGAAGTCACACACCCCCCAAAATCTCGTTTTTGAGCGTGCATTATACAGTTCAAATACATACTATAATCTTTCGATCCCACCATCAGATGATTCTCAAATTTTAATAAAATGTGTGCTCTCGAGTTGAGAATAGAATTGTACGGTTACTTTCTAATTTAACACATTCTATTTCCGGTAGTCTCAACCACATTGGAAAAATCTACTGAAATCTAAGGCTCTGAGCTACAGTACCCTGGGCACTAAAGGGTTAATCAAGTTTAGTGCAAGAAAAAATCACTCATCAAGACAACAGTATTTGGCGTGGAGAAATCAAATTTAATGGTGTTGGGCATCATCTTGGGGTTGGCATCACTGCTGTTTGGACGAACAAGGGAGCAACTGCCCTTTATTTTGACATTGGATCAACGAAATTTACAGCTGCTAGGCATGCTCTTACTAAACTGGTAATGAATCAACCACAAGGCAAGTGTAGATTGAAGTGGTTGTGGAAATGAATTTTCAAATCATTCATAAAAGTTGCGTGGTAGAGTTTTCAAGCAAACGCCTCAAATGTCAAACGGATGCATGACAGTAATGATCCAATTGAAGTTAGTTAAATCCACTTGAAGACAAAAAAAAAATTGAGACAAATCTACACGGAAGTGTAACAAATGAGCCAACGTAAAAGTAGGAAAATTTTGTAAGCATGAAATTGGGACAAGAAGTCTATGTTTCAAGGGGTTGTGATGGCTGTTAGTAGGAATTGGGTTTAACTTGCTGTTAGTTGTAACTTTTTGTATTCAATAATCTAAATTGCTATGTAATCCCAATCTGAGTTTATAATACACACTTAGAAAGGTCTTGTTGAGAGCTTTCCAATGGTATATTATACACCTAATTTAGACTAAAACTCTACCCGTGGCACTCTAATAGAATTGGATGCTGCATTTTTTGAATGTCAACATGCTTGAGATTTTTTTTGACACAGTCATCATGTTTTTCTTTATTCACATAGAAGTGATCAACAAAGATTCAGGTGATATTAAAAGATACGTTTTCAACAATTTCCAATTTTACCAACATACATAAGCTTGTGTTCAGCTTGTGTTCAGCTTTCTACTACATTTTTCTTGGTGGAAATTTAGTCCTAATCCCTCATGACTTCAAGAGATTAGAACCTAATCTATTTGAAGGCAAATGTTTGTTTTTTTTTTTTATTGTTATCGGACCATAGATCTATGCAATTAAGGAGTGAATGCATTTTGATGTTTCTCGTATTTAGAAAGCTCTCAAAGAAGAGGTGCCAAATCTATCTGAAGATTTGGTATAATTTTAAGTTATTCAACTAGTGGTATTTCATTTCAAAGTATTTTGTCATAGAAAATTGGAAAAATAGCCAAAGAATGAGATTTAGTATTGGTAAAAATATGAGGAATGTTGAGAAGTTTTTAATTTTTTTAATTGAGGGAACATGAGACACTCAATCCAGTTAGAAAACTACATTAGTTTAAACATAGGCGTGAAAAAATAAAGAAAAAAGAAGAGTTGCAACGCCATATGAGAAAATATTCTTAAGATATTTTAGGGATATTTGGAAATGTTTATATTGTAAGGGTGTTATATATAGCTCCCCAAAAATTATGCTTTAACTCCCAAAAATTATGCCCATTGTAGCCAAAAATACAAAGGGTGACTTCTATTTATTGATACCATTAAAAATCACCTCAAAAAATGAATTTGCGCATTGAAGAATGCACACTGTTTGGACTCACAAAGTGGAAATATTCAAATTTAATGTCATTTTTAATTATTTTTTAAAAACACATAAATACAAAAATTGTTAAAAAGAGACTTAATACAAACTTAACCATCACAATTGAGGCCATAACACCCACCACATTGGTTCTATATTATATGTAGCACAATTTTGAAAACTTGTTTTGAAAAAAAAATTACCCCGAGTTTCCTCTCCGCCTAATTGTATTAGGTAAAAGTGACTAAACTTGTTAACATTACACTATCCAATATTACATGAACCAAACATTTTTTTGTATATACAACGGATTGGATATTTTTGAGCTTTGGAGTTTCCAAACAAAAAGGTATTTCTTGGACACCACACAATAATATTAGAGTTCGGTACCCCATGTCACTATCAACCCTAACTCAATCCATTAACCCAAACCCTTTTCCTTACTCTTGTCCCATAATAAGCTTCATGTTGAAGGAAAATTCCTAAACTAACTCCGCCATTGCAATTCAATGGTGTAAACCCTAAGCCAATAGGAGTAGTTAGTTAGAACAACAAGAAGCTTATTATTAAACAAACTAAAAAGGGGTTGAGGAAGCTTATTATGGGACAAAGGGAGTAATGCTCAGAGACCACCCTTTCCAATATTCTTTGGTAACCAAAAGCATCACATGAAAATTCCAAATGTAATTGCGTTTGGATATTTGGACCAAATTCCACTTATTTGAAGTAATGTTGGATTGATCCTATACGGAAGAGGACAAATGTGTTGGAATGGAGCCCGGCATGCAAGCACAACCCTTTGCAACCTAAATGGGGCTCCACAAGGCCAGTTGCATCCACCAACAAGTCCCACCCTACTATGAAGCATCAAATATCGACGCAAACCCCAACATTTATAGCAAATGCAACACAAGAAAAAAAGATGCAGCTATAATCCTCTTTAGTCACCAAGGGTAGTTTTAATTTTAATCTACTTTGACTATTCAAAAAATTCAAAAAATTGATTTTGTTGGATACACTGAAATCTACATGGAAAGCTTTGAATCACTCATTCTGTTTTGACTAATGTAATGAAAATTTTAAGAAGTTTTGCTTTGCAAGCAATTATAGAACCTCTTAGCTAAAAGAGTGTTTGAAGTTCTTTTCTGCACTCATTTTTCAAAATCTCCACATAAAAAACAAAAACATAGGATGTATGTTGCACACTAAATAAGTGATTGATATTTCTCAACCCTAAACCTAAGTAAGTCATATTCCGTCATGACATCATTTTTCTCGGTTTCAGTAACAGTAAGTCACATTCAGTTAGTATGAGACGAATGGGTCCCCGCATTGAGCCACAAAAACAGTGCAAGCTGTCATCTGAGACGGAATCGTGAACATGTTGAACACATAACATTCAGTAGCCTTCCAAGAGGCTGCCTTTTAGTTTCCTCCACCTTTATGTATGGAGTGACCAGTGTTTTGTAATTGAATGGACTATTGAATCAAATAAACGATTACAAAACACTGTTGAATTGTGATTGAGTGCTCACCATGGTTGATTGCTCTTGCTCAATGGCACGTGCCCCCATAGCTACTCATGTGATGTGGAATATCCCACATCATTTCATTGGGGGATATCCACATCATTATGTTGGGGGAAGGCAACATTCACAAAGACTTAGGTAGGATGTCCCAAAACCACCACCTCCCTTAATTATGACATGTAGAGCTTTCTTGGGGTCACCACACTTGAGACTCAAAACCACCAATTTCACTATTCAAGTAGACTAATGGCATGTCAAGTATTGCGAAGAAATAGTTGGTGGTTTTGGGTCAGCTCATGAGCGAAATTAGGAATAACAAAATGTGAACTTAGGAAATTGGTATGTGATGTATAGGTCACAAGTTACTTTCCACTTTAGAATTTTGTATAAAATTGACAAATGCAAATTAGATGTTGCAACTTTTTGCAATCCTCATCAAAACCTATTTCGAATGCAGTCATATTTTATTTTGAATTTAGCACTACCAAAAATAGGCCAGATTGCTTAAGTTGGTGGTTTTAGGACAACCAATCATACTGAATGTTATGACAAATTAAAATGCAAGTGAATTTGAGTGGAGAAGAAAAATGAAATACCAGTAACGTAGAGGGAACTTTACTCCCACGTGACCCTTGTATGGATTGATTTATTTTCTTATTCCATCAGAGCAATTTGTTAACTAACAACCAGATCACAGAGACGGAGTGGGATTGAGCAAAGACCTGGAGTAGACTCTACTTCATGCGTTAACTTACCAATCGCCATGGCCAGCTCGGCAAGAAGTCAACAAGGGAGAATATTAGCCCTTGCTACTGTTACGCAGGACCCCACCATGGTTGCGGCTGCAGCCTTTAGTACGTGGGGCCTGGCAGAGGAAGGTGACTGGACAAAGCACCTGCTACGTGCAAACGAGGGAGGTAAGTTAAAAGACGGACAAATGGTGGGAGGAATGAATTCATTGAGCAGCCAGATTCAAATATTCCAGAATTAAATAGATTCGTCCTCCTCGAGGTTTGCGGGCTTTCTGTTAATTACTGGCCACAGAATGTACGTGAGAAGAACTTGCCTGCTCAACGAACCTCCAGATCCTATAAATCCATTTTTTCTGTGCCAAAAATTCAATATTTTTCCTTGACGTGCGGAGCCGAATCTGAGCCCGCCATCAAATCCTCCCTACTTTTCACATGCCAGCCACTTCGCAAGAATGTTGAGCACGCTTCCAGCTTTCTCCAAACTCTTCTTAAGTTACTCGCTATTGAGTTCCAGAAAACTGCAAGCCGATACAACGCACGGATATTAATTGTAAAATATGCTCGTACCTTGTCCTATATGACGAAAATCGGAGTGTCAAGTGACCTTGTTGCCTGTCATTTCTTTCTTCAACTGGAGCCATGAATGTAGATCGTCTACAGTTGCAGATGCACTTCGCATCCAATTACAGTTCGACTAACTTACTGAAGATTTTGCGCCATATAGCTCTAGGCTCTGATGGCATGAAAACATGTGTTCTACTTAATTTAAAAGGAGGACGTACCCAGGGATATACCCAATGGCAGTACTGTTGCCCCACACTATTTTCATCATCACTCAAAATGTTAGTTTGAGTTCTCCATTTTGTAGATATTAAAACTGAATTTTCATCGTGTACCCAGATGTTAGACAAAAGCAACCCGAAGAGCCTCGAGTGTAGTTTCCTGTAACATGGGACCCAGTTACAAAGAAAGGGATATCTCCGCCTCATGACATGATCGCGTGCGTCAACAGACGGATGTACCGAATTCATGAAGATTTTCTCGATATATGTAAGTCACCAACTAATTCTCTAGATGAGCACTAGGCCGGTCCAGATGAACCACTTGCAGACACGGAATATGACCTAATTCCCAGGCATTTCTAGTGACTGGCAAGCCCAATGATTACAGGAATACACTTCACAGATGCTTTCTCACGGACCTGGTCTCATTGGTGATGTGCTCCTTAAATTGTTGATCCATTGGAGGTCCCACGTTGTACTGGGGAGTCGGTCAAGCTTCCACTCCCTTGTTTCCCAAATTTCTGTCCACCTATTTGAAACTCGAGATGACGTCTTGGTGCTAGTGGAACCGACTGCTAACCACGTTCAACATCTGCAGTCTTTCCTAAACAGATAATTCCATTCAAACAATGTCTAATCAAGCTCGCTTCCGACATGCCAACTGTATGCAAAGAGTCACACTGAGCAGCTTCTTTCTTCCATGAATTCAACCCTGCTGGTCAATGTCAACTTGAGATAAACATGCGTCAGTAGAGAGATTAGTGACGCATAATGAAATCGGGCATAATACAAATATGAAAACTATCACCTATTGAAACCTAATATGAGATATGAGAATCACAGCACGGGCTGGGCAACGAGGTGCTTAAAAAACTGAGTGCAAACCGACAAGTATTTCATGACAAACTCAATCCACAAGCAGCAAGTTGAAAGTTTTGTGAAGCAAAACATGCCGGTACAATGAAAAATTTATTTACAGTTTCAGCGATACATTCTGCCGAAAAGGGTTGATGGCCCCGGCGTATCTGCAAAGAATGCTAATTTACAAATGAAATGTAGGCTAAACTTTCACTTCGTGAAGATATTGAAATAATCTTTGTATCGCGTAGAACTACCAGGTTGGGAGCTGTAAGACTGCACCTTCGGGTATGATGTCTGGTACGAGTTGTCATAGTATATCAATGAACCGGGATCGGAGTCATCGTAGTCGGAATAACTCGAAGATCTTGATGTCCTTGACTGCGACGACCTGGAAAACGACGATAGGCCCCGCGATCTTCGAGAGGATTCAGATTCAGGCTGTGGGTAAGAGTAAGTGGAATATACGGGTTCCATGTAAGAGGCTTGCGGTGCGGCATGGGGGGAGCCCAGGCCACTGTGAGTGGTCTCGAAGGGGTTGTCAAAGAATGCGAGGGATGGGAAATATGGGAATGTGACATATGCGCGCTCTTCATGCTCTACATGGCCCTCCGCCACCAAGTCCATAGCAGTTTTCAATTTTTCCGAATTACATTCTGGCTCCAGCTTTGGCACTGGTGGGGGCTTCGTAATGGGAGGCGACTTTTTCGGTTTGGATTCGGGTGCTGCGTTTAACAATGGAGGAGCAGTCGAAGGGTTAGTCGGTTGCTTTTTGGCAGAAGTTGATTTAGCGGCTAGCCGTGCATTTCGTTCTTGTGATAGAAATTGTGCAAACCTGCAATAGAAAATTCAACGGAACGCGTGAGGCGACAGCAGCAATTGGTGACAGTCTCGTATGAGGAGAAAAATGCACTTGAGAAAATGAAATTTATCCCGAATTTGTATCAAATATTGCAAGAAAATCAAGACCATGCACCTTCGCAGAGCTTCCCCATTCGTTTCGCCAGTCGGGATGGATACAAGATCGCCTGTATTGAAGTCTCGCTCTGAAACCGCCTCATTTAAAAGATTCTTCGCAGTCTGCACAAGGCTATCCAAATTCGACTTTGACGAGTCGTCGAGTGACACCGCAGACCCTTCAAGAGAATCCGTCTGCATTAACACAGTCGATGAGATGAAACGCTAAGACTTCTGTACAATCTCATTCAAGCTAATTATACAAACAAGTCTATGATTTTCAATTATACAATCACTACACGTCCCCAAATTATCTACCCATCCGAGAAAGTCAAGATCGCTCCAAAGAATAAAGGACGACCTAAACACCAACTACACAATCTCAGTAAGTCACTTCAATTTTTTTTTAATCACAACAGAGTGCACGCGGTTAACATCATTCTAAAATTCTCATTCATACCGTAATCCGCAAGTAGTTTTTGGATGAATCTTGAGATTCGAAAATAATACTGAGGTTGTAGTCCACCATATCCGAGCTAGCATTAAATACCATGTCAACAAGTGGAGCTTCTCCATCATGCACCATCCAGTCAAGTACTCCCCATTTTGAAACTTTCTCTGCGTCGTAACCGTGCACTTGATTTCCCGTACCCAGAGACAGAACCAATAAATCGTCGTAGCCCTATCACAGGACATTGGGACAACTAAATGTTATCGTTATTTAATGCAAGTATGCCCTTACAGTTAAAGTCATCACAGTCTTCACCAAAGTCTATCATAACAAGCTTGCAGATTTTGCAAATTATCCCTTCGAATTTGCACATCCAACAAACAATTCTCAGAATGCTACTCTTCACAGATCAAGGTGTAGATTATGTTGATGATAACTTACCTCGTAATCAACACGATCTGAGCACATTCCTCCACTTCTCACTTCCTTAATGGCCTGAGTGATAGCCACATACGTCTGGCCGACATTAATAAAAACTCGTTAGTACATAAACGTAGTAAAGTCATTTGCATGACCAAACCAGTCGTAAGCACGCCAGACGAATAGGTAGTTCACCTGAGCAGCAATGGTGGAAGGCGTTGTCCAAAGACAAAGTGGAAATCACGTCACTTGAACTACAAGTAAATCCTACGTACACTTGATTGTGCTGTAGCAATTCAGAGACGTACCGGGTTGTTCACAGCGATGCCACCATCAATCAGATTGTACTCTCTGCTACGGGGAGGATTATGTGTTTTATCAATAAGAGTAAAGCTGACAGGCGGAAAGTAAGTCGGCGCTGCCGTTGTGGAGCGGCAAACGTAACGCAAAGGTGCGTTATCAAGGACATCTGCTTTCGCCTGAAAGAAACACCAAATTTCATAAGCTGAGGAAATTTCTATGGAGTTCCGGAGCCAGACTCGATACGGTGTTCAATGAATTTTTCTTGAGATTTCGAGACTGAGGTCAAATTTGACTCAGTGTAGAACAATCACCGAGACATGTCCAAAAATGCTGATGCAGGCAGATGTGCAGCAAAGCTTTTGAATCCTTACAGGCTATGCATGAGACAGGCTCTCACATTTAAGGCAGGATTTCATTGATGGCACATTGATTGACCAGCAAGAAGCAGAGTAAGGTTAAGGACAAACGTACCTTCGTTGAAGAGAAGAAAACTGGTTGCTGATACTTGATATCAAAAGAGGGGATGATTACGGAGGTAAGCATGCTATCCAGAAACATGTCATCGTCAAAATATTGCGAAATAAGGTCATCCAGACCTTGCCCTCTGTATTTCGGTCCTCCAAGCGATTTCAAATTTCTACGGATTTGACCGAAAGGCCCCCTGTCCGAGCCAGACCGCATCGGACAATGAAATCGTTAGTATTTTTGAGCAAACATGCGCAAACCTGCGCCTACCTGGCATATCCAACGGTGACATACACATTGTCGCTCATGATGAGTCTAGCATTTGAAATCAAGTGGTAAATTGCAGGGGACCGAAGGGAATTAGTACCTTGATTGAGGAAATATTCTACATGCATGTTTCCTATAGAATTGAGTAATTTGAGATGCGTCGAATATAGGTCTTTTCGGATTTTCACTACTCGGAGCAGCGAGCATTGCCGTTATCAACCCTCCCGTACTCGTTCCAGCTATTAAATCAAAATAATCTACAATACGCATGTCCGGACCGTCCAATTCCTGCAATGACAGAAATCCGTTAGAGTCATGATCGACACCGCGTCACATACACCGCGTCACATGGAGGAACAACACACCTATTTCAACTTCAATATTCCGGTGAGAAGCTGACCGTTTGACATGAACCAGTTGCTGTTACATAAGGCTTTACAATCGAGAATTATATATAGGACCACTCCAAAAAGGCAAAGAGAGGCAATTTCGCACCCCTCACTGGCTTCAAACATTGGAACCAAATTCACAAATTTCTGTGGTATTCCTCAGGGCATTCTGCGGCAGCATTAGTGCGCGAAGAAATTAAGGCTCAAATAAAGCATCCAGTGATGCTCGAACTCAAAGTTTGTTTATGCTGGAATATTCGTCGGAGAAACGTTTGTATTTGCAGAGTAAGTGTTGAAACTAAGTGCACCTGAACCTGTAGGAAATTATTCAAAGACGTCAGGTATAGAGGAAAGTGATACCTGTAGGTACGCTTCGAGTTGTTCAAGAATGGTTGCGGGGATTATTCCCCGCACACCGCCGCCATCGATGCTGAGGATTGTCACACGTCGGCCCCGATCGCCGGACGGTTCAACCATTCCTTCACGCTTTCTCCCGATCAAATTTCCGGGCGTGTGCGGAGTTCCTGGAGTAGTCACCCACTGAGAGGAATGCCTCAATAGGCGAACAGGTGAAGTCGGAGGCGAAGGAGGTGGAAGGGAGAAGCATAACGAGTAATAGTTCACTGATTTCTTTCGCAACAATGGCTCCTTCCCAGACCCGGAAACTATGGCCTCCTTCATGACTGTAGCCTCTACTTCATATCCCAGGGAAATTGTTGTTGACGTCACAGCAGTTCCAGACAGCTGCGATATTCCATAAAACTTGGAAAAGACGCCACCTTCATTCACACTACACCTCTGATCAATAACTTCCAACTGCCTCTAAATCCATACAAGCTTCAACACAATTCTAGAAACAAGCGCGTTAACCAATAAAAAGCCGCCAGAGCATAGATCGAATCTTAGAGAAGTACCAACAGCACCGAGGAATCAGGCCCTGGTATCGACACTGCGCCACCCTAATTGACGCACCATCTTCGTGAGCGATGATACCAAACTGCAGGAAACGGTGAATTGTAAGTTAACTTAGAGGCAATAGTCAACATCAACGGCCAGCTTGAGTTGACTGTAAGCTTCCATCCACATGTGGACCTGACACAGCTGGTTTACGATACTGTTGTGGTGAGCCCCACCTCGAATAGCCCACCAAGACAGCAGTAATTTGTGAACCTACATGTGAACCATCCCAAACTGAGTTCCAGCATAACCGACTGAATCAAGTAATCAATACTACCGAGAAGTAAACTTAATTCCCTTCAGTTTCTCAGCAAGCTTACTGTGGACAGATGGACGTCAGCACGCACAAAAGCCCTAATCGTGCAGGTGTCAGAGCTTCAAGTCCTACTCTGATGGATCCCTACACTCATTCCCAGCTTCCGTCATGTTCAGATATAAACTTACGTCAATAATTTTTACTATGTAGCTCTGGATCTCGAGAAATAAATAACTACCCGAGTATGTAGTACTGAATGCGCAGCAAGGAGAACAGAGAATATTCTTTCGATACAAACTTTCTTCAGCAATTATAAACCTAAAGTTGAGAATTGGTAAAATTACTCACTTATATATGCCTTCACCTATCTATCACATTCTATGTAATATACTCACTATGTTTTTCTGTAAGAGAACAAATCACGCACTTCTAAGATAGCAATTTCTGTACAGACGAGTAACAAAGATCAAGAAGGATACTACTAATAAGTTGCCGACAGATGCACTAATCTCACCAAGTCCCGGATAATCCTGGTGATTGTAAAATCTCAGCATCAGCACATCGGTTCAAAATGTACCGTGATCGTCGAACGGCCGGCCTCAAACTTCGATAGACGAGCTTTGAAATGATCTTAGGGCTGTTGATCTTCCTTCATAGAAAGAGTACGGTGCCATCGATAGCTCTCACTCACGACTCTAAGAAAGTTCCTCTCGCCAATACTCTGTACAGAACTCCCAGAGATGAGAGAAACAATCGGCATCCCTCCCTTCCGTCACTATGAAGGTCAAGATCCTTTGAGCAAGAGCTATCAGTGCCAAAGGCTCACTCATACATTATCTCCTCCTTATCAAGATTCAACGCCGGCTATGATGATCTCCAGCTCTGCTACACAAACCTAACACCTCGCATTCGAACTCCCCGACGTTGATGCACGTGGTTATTATTTGCTCCGAAAGACCTTAAATAAAAACTTTAACACGACAATGGCATTTATCGTCAAGCAAACGCTTCTGGAAATTCCGTGGCGCATTCAATCGCGAGTTTCTACCGAATGTCAAGATTCAAGATCTCGTTAACATGATCGAAAAGAAAGAATTGCAACGCGTAATGGCCATGTCTACTTGATCTCTGCCGCCAGGGGCAGCAAATGCAATGAGGCTATAGCAAATCGAAGAAACGGTCAAAACGGAGCTCGGCATTTGTAGATTGTCTGGAAGCGAAGCTGAAAGAAAGCAGGGCCGATGCGTAGGACTGCCTAATCTTCTCACTAATATTCGCAGCATAAGAGAGTCGTTCGCACTAATCATTCGAGTTCTCTCACTAATATTCTCACTAATCCTCCAGTGCTCTCACTAATATTCTCACTAATATCTCTCGTGCTCTCATTAGTATCCTCACTAATCTCTCGAGCAATCTGTGATCATGCATCCACGGACCAAGAACTTGTCCCATGCAGCTCTAAAATCTATGATTGGCTCCATCAACTCGTCCCGAGATGACTTGGGTTTACACTACAAGGAAAAAAGAAAAGTGACCAAAGGAGTTGAGATCCTAAAAAGGTTTAGAAATAGGCCTAGTGAATAATGTTGAAGGGTCCCCGGATTTTGTGGTGAGAGAGGCAAAAAGGGTTCTCTCATTGCCAAACGAGGAGACCATGGGCTTGAAATGCCGTTTTATTATTCTTTAAGTCTCGGTCCAAGTTCGGTTCACACTTAGTGAAAGGCCCAAGGGCTTTAAAAATTACATTTTTTTGAAGTGTGACCATGAAGTGTGACCATGGAATTAATCCATTTTCGTTGATCACGGCTCTTGGTCGGTAGTGTAAACCGCCCCTAAATTACATGGGTTAACCCTTTAACGACAATGCCAGCCCCACAGGCTTGGTTATATTTTGGGAGAATCTTGTTCATAACTTTTACTCCATTGCATCAAATGGGGTTTTTTTTAATGCCAAACCGAGCATCTTAGAGAGATCTATACTTCTTTAGAATAGAGCCAAAGTAAATTAAAAATTGATTTATGCTTAAAATGGAATTTAAAAGAGATTTTGGGTGTGGTATCAGGATAGCATATGTCGTGTAAGGGTTAAGTGCATCCGGGAAACAACTTGGGATTTGGGATTTAGGGTTTTTGAATGTTTATTTTTATTTTTATTTTTCATCTTATTTTTAATTTGATTCTTCACACAACATTCTTAACCCCTAGACTTTGTACCCCTCCAATTTTTCCAAGATTCTCTCCGATGCTCTTGGATGCTCTTTGTTTTCACATCTTAAGTTGTCTTACTTGCTTGACTTTTACTAAATTCCTTCATATAATCACAAGTGTCATTTTTCA
This sequence comes from Pohlia nutans, assembly GCA_022496805.1. Classification (NCBI taxonomy): domain Eukaryota; kingdom Viridiplantae; phylum Streptophyta; class Bryopsida; order Bryales; family Mniaceae; genus Pohlia; species Pohlia nutans. The sequence continues at coordinate 12,020,230 of CM040090.1, forward strand.
TGATTCTAGTTCCAAGAAAAGTTATTATATTAGAAAAAGATCAACCAAAACACACAATTCACAAATTATGCCAAGTGCAGTCACTTCGGGGCTTAGTTGTGCCCAAAAATTCAAAATTAATTAATTTTATTTTAAGAAGGTGCGATTTTTGTCTTTGGTGAAAAATGTATTGAAATAAATCAAATATATGAGCCATGCTAATATTTATTTTGAGGCTAGCATCTACTTGTGTTCAAAGGGTCGGTAGGTTTAGGGGTTAACTGTTGGATTTTCAATAATAACTATGTGAATTTAATGCATTTTTATAAAAAAAAGCCTCGAAAACAGGACACACGTCGAAAGTGCATTGGGGTTCTTGCAACATGCGGGAGATGTAAGGACTAACGCAACGGAATGTGAGAAGAGTAAGAAGTGCAATAAGGAATTTTTAATTTTTTTTTCTTTTTTTGTGCGTTTGTCCTATAGGGTAGAGTATATGCGACCACAAGGTCAAAACCTTGCTCTAGCTGGGTCGGGGCCGTCAAAAAGGATGCGGAGCTGCACACCATCTACCCCCCTAGATCGATTTTTTAATTTTTAATCTTTTTGTCCTACGAGGTGGAGGATGTCTAACTGCGCACGCTCTTTGACGGCCCCACATCTTCGACCGTATAGGAGAAATTAATAATAATGATAATAATAATAATAATGATAATAATAATAATAATTAAAAAATAGTTTTTAGCGACTAGGTCTGGCCACCACGGTCAACGTCATGACCTTGGCCGGGACTGTCAAAGAGGGTGTTTGGCAGTGCATCCTCGATCCTGTAGAAGAGGGAATTTTTTTATATATTATATTATATTATATTGTGTGGCTAAATATGGCAGCCAAAGCCATGACCGTCGCCTTAATCTTCGCCAGTGCTCAAAATTGAAGTCCTGTTATGAATTTCAAGGGCTCTAAAATTTCAGCATTTCAATTGAAGGGTATGTCCAAATCCAAGACGTCAATGAACAATTTTCAAAGAAATATAAAACTCATATTAAAATTATGCATCATTTGTATGATACATATATACTTTCATTGCAATGAAAAAAATGAAAAAAAAAATGATGTTGCACTCCACACTTGAAATTTCGAAATGAAAGATTGAAAGTCAACTGGGTAATCGAGCAATTTCAAAATGAAAGTCAATTTGCATGACTTGGGGTCTTGGACAAGTGGGTTGTAGACAACTAGCATGCTTGCAGCGAATCAGAAACTCAGACTCCCAATTGTCAGTGGCGAACTGTAAATGAGTGATGACGGACTTCACATGACACGCGTTGATGAACAATGAATGATGGGCATTATAATTCAAGCCCTTTTAAGTGACGGGAGCACCATTACAGTAGGATAATGTTTTGAAGGGCAATTTTCCAGAGCAATTTTTTGAAGCCCCAAAACCCATTTGAAGGGCACTGAAGACTTCAATTTTGAGCACTGACCTTTGCCATGACCTTGACTTTAGCCTTGACCATGATCTTGGTCAGGACTGTCAAAGAATGTGCGCAACTGCGTACTTTCAACCTCATAGGAGAAAAAATTTAAATTTTTAAAATAAAATAAAATAATAATAATAATAATAATAATAATAATAATAATATAGCGGCTAGGTTTGGCCGCCAAGGCCAAGGTCAAGGCCTTGGCTATAGCTTTGGCTTTAGTCATGACCAGCGACTTGGCTAGGGCCGTCAAAGAGGATTCATGAGATTATAAAGAATTTCATAACGCGTGATTATAAAGAATTTTCTTATAATAGGTTTTAAATGAAATAATCAATGATTGAGGATGATTATGGATAATTGAAAAAACTATGACGAAAGTTATAGAGTTGAGGAATAAATTGAAACGATGCATTGCCATAATTTTTATAAAAAGATATATAGAAAAAATCACATGGAACTATAAGATGAGAACAAACAATTGGAAAGGTTATGAAGAGGGGTAGACGTAGGCTACAAAGTGAGACATGGAAGGCAATAGACAAAGCAATTGGGAAGAAAAAGAATGAAGACACAACATGGCAGTCTTTTCTTGCAAAGCTTAGTAGTGACCATTGGCAAAAAAATTGTTTTGTGAAGAAGGCAACGAAGAAATTGTTTATAGATATTACATACAATTTTAATGACTTAATTATGATATAACATCTCAAAAAATGGTGAGGAGTGCATAGGAGGATGTGTTATTTCTAGATTTTAATTAGGGAGAGGGTTGAGATATGTGAGATGTGAAGATAGTCTTGGGGATAGATACGATAAAGTATTAAAATGACAAGTATCATTAGAAGAAATCTAAGGCCTTCAAAGGGTTGTCAAACTTTTATGCAAGATGTTTTATTATGAATAAAATAAAAATAAAATAAAAATAAAAAATACATAGATTATGACATGATGGAAAATATTATGATGTTATGCAATTGAAAGATCCTTGAAGGCCATTGACATTATTGGTTAGAACAAGTCCTCGTACTGTTAGCAGCTTTTGGCGGATATTTTGGATCATCTATCTAAGTTAGCATTGTGTAAGAAATATGCATGATAGAAAACGGCAACATTGGATCCTGTCCATATAACAAAAAATAAGGTGAGAAGAAAGCCAATGACGCAACTAAAACAACTAGAAATCCCTGTGCCTATGATGCCCTTTCTACAAATCATATTCGGAAGGCCCCTCTTGATAGTTTGCACCATGCGCTCTGCCAAACTACATGCCTTTGGATGATCATTGGAGGTCGTCTTATAGTATATCAACGTTTTATTGAAACGGGTTTAGAATTCCTCAATAAATTCAATGTTTTTATTAATCATACCTTTGTTGGAGCCCCAAAGCGGCTCAAGACATTTCCAAAAAGATATAAACAATCCATTTCCAAACGGTCATTTTATGGTTGTTGCCCTTGTTTTTACCAGTTATGAGGGATGAAAAATATATATTTATTAAAAAAACAAAAATCAAATAGGAAATCAAGTCTACTTTCCAACCTAATTTGAATCTTGTCGATCGAAGTTAAATTCTACTGAGGAGAACTTTCAAAGTCAAAACACGTCTACATTGTTTAGTGTTACAAAATTTACTATGTAGGGAAAGTAATGATGTTCTCTTTTTTGAAAAATTTGCTTTTGAAAAATTTAGAGCATAATGTCTAGTTTTAACCAATTATACCAAATTTCAAATTCTATTGTAATTCTAATAAAAATTAGAAGTTAGATACTTCTAAATTCATTGCGTGAATATCTAAATCTGTTTTTGGAAATTCAACCGCATGGATAATTTTTAAAACGTCATGATTTCATTTTCTCCATTGGACTAAACTTCATCAAAGATAAAGAGGTCATATATTATAACACATCTATGATTTGTCCAATACTCCTTTGTCATTTATGAATTAAATCCTCTGTACATGAAAGAGAGAATCTTGATTTTTAATTTTTTTTGCAAATATTCCATTTACCAAACCTTATTTAAAAAAGTAAAAAATAATAATATTCGACACAGATGTGTTGACCTTGCCCTCCACTTAGGAATTTCCCAAATTAATTCTACGGACTTGAGGTTTGGAGAGGCCCCATCAAAAAATGGTCTCATCTTTTGGTCTCGTAAGTTATAGGGCCCCAAAATGCCAATGGGTGGTCGTCTAGGGTATGTCCCAACTTTGAATTCAAAAATTTCAAAAACTACACATGGAACTCCAAACGAAAAATAAAAGTATAAGCTGCCCCCCTCGAAAAAAGTTTGTAGCAGTGGTCCCTAAAAAGAATCAAAGTGCTTTTCTCACACAAAATGCAGACCAGACGATATCGGAGACAACGAATGAGGATAAGGTGGCCGATGGATGTAACGGATGGATGAAAAATATCCCAGACTGACATCAATACACACGGGTGGAAGCGAAAGAGCCATGCCGCCGGGTTTCCCATTCAATATGCCGCTCGTCCATGGCGCCATTCAATGTTTCCGCAGATCTCTAGTTTTCTCGCAGCCTTATGACCTAAAAAGCTTAAGTTATTAATCTCATCTTTCCGCATTTCATTTGCAGGACTTTTGCAATCCTAAATTCTTCTTTTTAAGGTACAAATCCTGCCTCATGAACTGCTTTGGTGTCTCTGAGCTTTGTGAAAATTTCTCACAATTTTGTGGTCTGGAATTGGCTTCCTTAAAGAATCGTGCACTTCGTGGATCTTTAAGGATTTATTTTTTTTACAAGGAATTCGTATTGTCATTGCGGTCGGCAGTTGATTATACTGGAGAGGAGGTACTCTTCTGAAATTGTTGTAAGATCGAGACTGTGAATTTGGCGAGGTGCTATCGATAAATTGGAAGTGGTGAAGTCTGCTCAATAGTGGCGAACGGGCTTGTTAATTGATAGAGCTTCTGTGTTTGGGAGCTTCGTTTGCTTAATTTGAAAAGTTAATAGGATCCTACTTTTGATGCTGTTTCATTGTTTCTTGGACTATTTTCGTCGAGATGTTAATCAATCGCGACCTCTCCTTGTTTTGATCAAGGTCCAGAGAGTAGATGGACTTTCAAGATTGAGATATGTCTTTTCTGCTGTACTATTTCGAAATTTTTTCACATCCTATTGATTTAGATTTATGGATTTGGACTTATGGACAGGGTTGACGGATTCTACTCTTTGAGCTGCAGGATCCAAGATTGGAGTTCCTATGGTTGGCGAGAATTTGAACATCGTGGACTGACTTTGTTGCAATTGTGTGAAATGCTAAGGCACATTCCCGTGGGGTTTCAGAATGTGCCTAAACTTAGTCCCTTGTCATGTGACCTGGAATACCAAAATTCATTAAGGTTTAGTAAGCTGGCTCTTAGACCCGGAATCTCTGCTATTTCGAAGAAGTGTGATCGTCATCAGTCGCTGATTGTCGCCATGGCGGCTGCGCCTGCTTCGGTTCAAATGGCAAACCCCGCCGACACATCTCCCTCATCTGTAAGCTTTGGTCACGACTAATGATTATGTCTTTTATAGTAGTTTTGATTAGGTCCTATGTAGACTTCCTTTTATTCAAATTTATTTGTCTTTTGATCAACACATGCAGTGTTCTTCCAGTAATATAAAATCTGGTCGTATAAGAATTATGTTTTTTCACTATAAGATCAATTGAATTTATCATTTAAAAACCCATGAATCCTTGGTCCTTTCGGGATTCATTCCGGAGCTTTGAACGCTGTATGTGAAGGAATTAATCCTTCTGATGTCGGTGAATTGCGCTAGTTCTGTAATCCTGGTTAGTCCTTACGTGGTTTGTTTGTCGCGATGCATTGGTAGCCGACACTAGGGGAAGTGGTGGTGGTTGGAGCTGGACCAGCAGGATGTTTGCTGGCTCACTATCTTCTCCGTCGAGGCTTCTCCGTGCATCTGTTCGATAAACGTCCTGGGTCTCCTCCCCTTCAGCCTGGTACACCATATGACATCTCTCTTTGTCCATCCCTTCTCCGATCCCCCACGTCAATCTCCTTGTTTTCTAAATCCGGCGCAACCAAGGAATCTAGCCTTCCAAGCACCAATCCATAGAATTTTTGGTTGACAAAATCTAAAAAAAATTCCATTATTCTCTCTAAACTAAACCCATAGGGCTTGATCGGTCTCCTCCCCTTCAAGTGATAGTGTCTAAGTGAGGTGGTAACCACAGAATGCTAAACGAATTTGCATTGTTTGCGAGTTCTTTGCTCCACACTCGGGCAATTAATCTGCCCACTGGATTCGACAGGGCATGTCCGTGTTTTCATAAAGCAAAGCGAATGGATTCTGCTACCAAGTGAAACCAGGGAATTCAATGTGTTGTAGACTGCAGGCTGTGTTTATGTTGTCATTACTTGATCTTTTGTGGCTTCTATCGTAAGGTACGTTGTGATGAAAACTTAGCAGTTAATTTGGAAGTACTGGCAGAAGGAAATGGGAGCGAGCAACAAGTTTATCTCCGAGGGGATTCACGATCGTACACCATCTTGCTTACTTCAAGAGCTATGAAGGCTTTCGAAGGTGCAGGATTGAAGATGCCTCCTGGTCTTCTTAATCAGCTTTTGGGCAGCTGCATGCACCTACCAAATGGGAAAAAGGTACGTGCTGCCAATAACTTATGGCTAGCAAAGCATTTAGCTCTGTCTCTAGTTTTGGTACATCTGCTGATTGTGTGCCGTATGTAATTATTCTTTAGCTCGAAATGACAAGATTATTACTGCATTATGTCTTGGCCGTTTTGTACTTCATTTCTGTTTCGCGTAAGTTTGTCAAGTACTCCTTCCGTTTCATAATAAGAGTCCACCTTTTTGGCATGTTTCAACTTGACGTTTCTGTTGCCAAAAAAAGTCATTTCAATACTAGAAAACGGGCTATCTTTAATAGTAGTATGTAGTTTTTGTGTCACTCTCATTGTCCGCCCTGTTTGAAGTGGATAGTGCTCACATTTTGAAGTATAAAACATAGGACAAAAACTAGGGAAAAAAGATTGCCAAAAATGTGGACTCTTATTATGAAACAGAGGGAGTAGTAACTAGTGCTGTCAAAAATGGTGACGAATGCTTACAAAGTTGTCTAATATATGTGTCATTCTGTTTCGGAATTGACAGAGGACATTCAACTACTCTAACGAGCCAGGGCTATTGAGCTTTGGTGTTACTCGGAACGCGCTGGTAGCATGGTTGCAACAATCTCTCCATGAGAGGTAGAGTTTCTGCTATTACTCTGGCTTGAATTTGCCAATGCTTCGATCTCTTCTTATTCCAAACCATTTTTATATAGTATTTTGCAGCACTCGAGTCCAAATGTAAAGTACAAAATCGTCTAACTTACCATGTTTCGTGTTTCGTGGATGGCATTTGTCATTTTTTAATGCTTTTCTGCCACTCCAGGTATCCAAACTTGAAGACCTACTTCGAGTACGAACTCAAATCAGTCGACACAACAACAAGTGTAGCCTCCTTCAAGCTTAGCTCGAAGGATTTTTTTTCTCCAAAGCCGGAGTCTGTGGAAGTCAAGTATGACTTGTTAGTGGGTGCGGACGGCGTCAATAGTACAGTTCGATCACAGATGATCCAGTTAGACAAATCTGAAACATCCTCCCCCCAAAAGTACGACCTGAGGTGATTTTCAGTTTTGCAAATCAATCTTTCTTTTGGGATTTTCGTCAAGTTCATGAGCATAAAAGCGAACCTTAACGCATGAATTATGTGTACTCCCCTCCAGGAAATTAAAGCCTCTGTCATTGGACTTCCAACCTAGCCTTGAAACATACAAGTCTTTCCATGTGAGGCCTGAGGTAGCGAAGAAGTCACCCCTTTACGAAGACCGTAACCGAGTTCAGGTATGACCTTTTTGTTGTTCCAAATACTTGTTTTCTGTCATGACAAATGGATTGCTTTATGGTCAATTTGCAACGGTCAATGTACAAACATGTCTGTACCCATGTAATCGGTAGTACATCAACCGTGGAATGTACTAACGGTCAACGAACCCACAAGAGTATTATTACCAACTATTACATGAGTTGTGGGTGCAGTCATGGCCTGCGATCAATGCACTCGTAACAGGAATGGCTGACGGCAGTTTATGGGGTGGCAGCAAGAATAAGCAGCTCATGAATGCATCCTCTGCACACGAGGTAGAAATTCTCTTCAGGTCAGTATGTTCCAAGCGCTCTAGTATTAACGTCCTTGCTAAATATTCAAGATTTTAATGGTTTTATGACTGTACTTAGTATATTGGTCATAGAAATTTAATAATAAATTGATATTAGGGCCTCGCATTAAGATTCTCCCAAAGAGGTGTCCCAGAGGTGTATGGTTGGACCTTTGTGTTGTGTGTCACTACGAGTTGAGAAGCAAGTGACTGTCTATTGGCCTTCGTAATCTGCCTCACACAAACCATTAGCTAAATTGATGGTGGTGAACCAGGGGAAACGCACCAGCATTGTTCGAGCTGCTTCTGGAAGAAAACCCCACTTTTTGTGAAGACTTTCTGAATCAGCCAGCAATATCATTTGGTGGAGCTGTCACTCTCTCTCGTTTTCACCATGGGAACAGTCTTGTAATCGGTGATGCTGCACATGCCATGGTGAGTACCAGAGTTTAGTTTGCGTTTTGTCTTGCAAGACACTCCGGTGAAAATGGCACCAAGTCACGTTGTATTGTGACAATCCAAGTAGGGGAATTTTTGGGCTTTTTAGCGCCAGATTGCTCCGATAAAAAAGAATCTGGCTACAAAACGACCAAAAACTCAATATTAGATCGCCAGAATATCTTCAATTTTTTGAAGAATATTGGATGAATTCGCCAGATTTAGATGAAACTAACACTAAAATGTGGATGGACAGTATTTTTTATCCAAATTATGGATGAATGTAGAAATATTTGGTTCTACCATATTATTTTGTGTTCCCAGTTTAGCACTCTCTGAAAAATGAAAAAAAAAAAAGGGGCGGGTGGGGATGATGTCAGCTGACACTGGTTTTGTTCAGCTTCCTTCATATGGCACAGGATGCAACGCGGCTCTTGAGGATTGCCTACTTTTGGATCAAATCCTTGAAGAATTTATTAACGGTACACCTTCTACGCTTTATTCCATGTAACCGCGTTAGATTGATGTAATGAATGTTCCTTGCTGGTACAGTGACACCTGTGCAGGTTCCTTCAATCACATGAATCACAGATTTTATGAAATCTTGGCATTCCTGCCATTCTATTAAGAATGCTATCTGCCTGACAGGGAACGGAGATCATATCAATTTCGAAAAAGTTGCAATGGAATATTCAAAACGGCGGGTGGAAGATGCACATGCGATTGTTAGAATGAACACAAGCCTAAACCTTTTTCCGCGTGGGTTTTTTGGCCTCTTACAAATGATGCTGCTCACCTCCCTCCACAAACTGGCACCGAAGTTTTTCAGACCGTAAGTCAAGTCAACTTTTCATGTTCATCTACATACTTTACATAATCCCTGTCGTTTGCTGTGTGTCTGGCTTGCATGGACTATGTTAGTATTATTGTCCCAACTCTCATTTGATTATTCAGTTGGGATCTGTTTGTTTGTTTGTTTTACAGAGTTGCTTACCAGCAACTGTGGTCGAACGTACCATTTCGACAAATTGAACTGCAGAAGCGCACTGAGGACGCATTGTTTTACGGGCTTCTGTTGGTACTGGCGATGTTGGTGGTCGCAGCTTTATTATTTGCATTCGGTATTCAGCCCAAACTTAAGTTCAATCCAGGCTCATAATTTCACTCTAGAAGCTTTTTTTTTTCTCTAGGCCGTGCAGAACCTTACATTGACTCTTGAGATCATCTCCCTATGATTAATTATACACACGATGGAAACTGACATTCATTCTCGTTGACTTCTTTGTTCGGTAACTCAAATTCCAACATGAATTCGATAATTCTGTTTGAAATATAAAGTGATTACCACCACTTCTGAACGCCTCCAAAACTCATGAGGTGCTCATATTTGTCCATGACTATGAGCTAAGCTGTAATCAAATACATTTTTTCACCTTGTGTTAGTGCCAACAATGCATGTGGAATATATACAATTCAATATCTCACTCATTTTCACCGTTTTACTTAAATGTGCATAATTCAAGTAAAAAGACTTCAACGTTTATTTTCAACAATGCATGTGGAATATGTACAATTCAATATCTCACTTATTTTCACTGATTTACTTAAATGTGCATAATTCAAGTAAAAAGACTTCAACGTTTATTTTTAGAGATATTTTTATCGGACCATGTCTTAAA